>JAZGTL010000018.1:12238333-13620000 GCA_037349345.1 Oemleria cerasiformis
GTATCTCGATAAAGCAAAGGCGCTACTCCACAATTTCTAGGCCTACAAGATGAACAAAATTCCTAAATTTGAGCACAGCCATGCTGATGCTCTGGCAAGATTAGCCTCATCTATTGACGACAAGATAGCCTCATCTGCCACTTCGGCATACCACACACCATAGTCACAGATAATGGGAAGCAATTCGATTGCTCTCTCTTCCGGTCATTCTATGAGGTATATGGCATTACTCTCTGCTTAGCTTCTGTCGCCCATCCACAAGCCAATGGTCAAGTGGAAGCCTTCAACAAGATTATAAAATACAACCTCAAGACCCTCTTAGACGAGGATAATAAGGGAGCCTGGTCTGACATCCTATTGGATGTCATATGGTCTTATCAAACATCAAACAGAACATCGACCAATGAAACACCATTCGCCATGGCATTCGACACTGAGGTCATGGTACGAGTGGAAACTGGCGAGACCTCCTACCGGGTGATTTCCTACGACCCTGATGAAAATAACGAGCTTCTCACCCTCAACCTTGATCTACTAGAGGAACATCGTGAGCAAGGTAACATACACAACATGGCCTACCAACAGAGGGTTGCACGGTACTAAGACTCTAGGGTCCGATCAAGAAGTTTTAAGGTGGAAGATTGGGTTCTCAGGAAGATCAATTTGGAAACCAAGGATCGAGCCAACGGGACACTCGGCCCCAAGTGGGAAGGACTATACCATGTCACTAAGGTCTACCGACTAGGTTCTTATGAGCTACAATCTCCAAACGGCAAACCATTACCCCACCCCTGGAATGCAGATCACCTGAAATATTATTACAAGTGAAGCCTAGTCTTCCTTAAATTTTGTATGGCTCAAGCCGATTAGTGTTAATATCCTGTCAATGAATACTCATTATTTTGATCATCAAATTTATTGTTGTTTTGTAAAGTTAATCTTGGTCAGACGCGTGTTCAGGGACCCACCGATAGGTACCCACACCGATTGGCCCCCAACTTGCAAACACTGTAAACACATGGATCAACATATATGTGAACATTCAATTGACCATCTGACCAGCCAATAGTTCGAAGCAACCAAAAGCATATATACACAACCAATCAGTCTGGCATCCGACTAAACAAAAGTTGGGAAAAGAGATAAATTCATTAAAGCATTCAAAGCAAATTGTCTTCGGTACAACATTCCACAAGGGACATACCCAGGCAAGTTTTAAGATACAAAACATTAAAAATAAAGGCAGACGGAGGGGCATACAAGCTCAATCTTCAATCACGATCTCTTCCTCAGCCGGCACTTCATCTTGAGGTGGGTGGACGACTAGAGTCTGATTGGTAGGCTCGAGCACCGGGCCAAGGGGATTAACACTAAGGAAGGCATGATTGGCCGTAGAACCATCATGGTGAGGCGGTAACTCGAACAACCGCTTGAGCACAGGAGCCTCGTCGAGCCAAGGGAACTTGATCGGCATGCTTTGGTTGAAGAAGATGACCTTTTTCATGACCTCGCCCTCCACCAAGCCCAACTGGACGTCCATATGGTCCATGAACATAGCCGACCCCTTATACTCGGCCATAACTTGGGCACAAGAATCTGCAATACCAGCCTTGGTTTACTCGAGCTCACCCTCCAAGTCCAGTACATGCGACATCTGCTCAGCCCTGCCCTTTTCGGCAGCCTTCACCTGCTCCTAGAGTGTCTTGTTCTCCCGAATGAGGTCGATAGCTTTCTTTAGGGCCCGCTCGGCGTCATGTTCCCTCTACTTCAGACGTTCAGCCCTCTTCTTCAGCTTGGCCTTTTCCACTTCCAGTCACTCTACCTGCTTAGCTAACTTCTGCAGCACCGAGAAGGCCTTGCCAAAGTACTGCCGACCAACAAGAACGTGAGCACCCTTGGCCATGACCTTGGCATACCGATCGTGAAGCATAGTTGAGCTCATCTCCCCAATCTCAGTCAGCTCCTTCTGATTACCTAGGATCATATTGTTGACCACCGGCACCATGGTCGGATGCATGCACTCGGACACTTAAGGCCAAGTGTTGTCAATATCTGATGTCATAACAACATCAGGAGCTTCACAGGGATGGACAAAATACGCCTTCAGACCATGGTTGTAGATCGACTTCTTCAACGGCTTCAAGAATGTCCAGGGGCTGAACGGCAGAGGCGACTCGGTAGTCACGATATCCCTGGCCTTCTTGATCGTGGCCACTTCTTCCTACCTCTTCTTCTGTCGAGCGTTGTCGGCATCACTAGAGGAGTTCTTTGCTAGGAAGGCCGCCACCTTCCGACGCTGGACCTCAGACTGGTCCAGACCTGCCTCATCAGCCGACCACTTCTGCAGCCCAGTAGCAGGAAAAAATGGCACCGAGCTAGCCCTTGCTAAGCCACCCGTGGCCAAGCCACCTCTCTCTTTTGTCCTCGGCTCCTTCTGAGGTAGGGCAGGGTCCTTCTTCCATCTAGCAGTGGTCTTCCTCTGAGGACCATTTTTGGTCCCGATCAGCTCACCTCCCCCTCTTACTTCCCCCAGCATCGTCGATATGGCCCATGTTCTTCCGAGCAGCCTCCTCGGCCTACTGATGTTTGGTGATGGTGTCGTCCATCTTCTTCACTACAACCTTCTCAATGTCTACGTACACTGTAAAAAGACAAAGTCAGGCTCGATCGACATATATACAAATTCACTCGACCAATCAGAATAAAGATTACCTGGTGGGTTGATAAGGCTGACTGCGATCAAGGTCTCCGGTAGATGAAGAATGCACCTTCTCCGCTCAAGCTTCGACAACTGACGACGGATGTCTTCACAATCTTCCTCCTCTGCAGTTGAACACCCACCTTTGAATGTCCTTGCAACAACCACATTGGGTCAAACAACTATGTAAGACAGATCAACAAAACATATAAAGGTTCAGTAATCCTAAGTCGATATGGTCAGCACCAACAACTTTCTGACTGGAAGAATGGTGTGATCCTCTTCTACAGTCTGCTTGGCTCCCCCTCCCACGGGCCGGACACCCAGCAGTATCGATGCTTCCATTTTTTTAGGATTACAGAATGTTAGTGATGAAGGCCCCCTTCTTCTTCTTCCCCATACACTCAATGTGGAACCACCCAGGGATGTACTATTGTTTCCTAAACTTATACAAATAACAAAGTTGCCCTCAACTCGACTCCCCTTTATTACACAGTCGAAAGGCTGTGTATAGGCTAACCAACGTGATCCAGCCGTTCACATTTAGCTGTCCAAATGTATCCTCGCCCCAGTAAGGATCTATTACAACCGAGGATGGAGCGGCAGACGCACACCATTCTCCAGGCTGTCTATGTAGAAGAGGGCAGACCCCTCTAGAGGTTAACTCGGCCTCAAGCCAGGAGGGGGGATGGTAAATACGATGCTCGTCGGCACATTATACAATTTCCTAAATTTCTCTACGTCGGCCTCCCTCAAGGTTGTCACCTCGTGATCTACTGCCCACGTAGATGTATTAATCAGAATGGCTGACCGAATTGGCTCAGCCTCATCTACTTCATCTTCTTCCTCGGTACCCTTCTCCCCGGCCGCCTTCTCTCCGGCCTCTTCCACCTCCTCGGCCCCTTCATCCTCGGCCTCTTCTTCCATTTCTTCGGCCTCTGACTCTTCCAACTCGACCACTTGAGGCTTAGATGAAGACGCCTAATTCAAATTCCCCTTAGCATTACATGTTATAACATCCTTAAATAGCTCTGATATACTATCGGTGGGCGACGATGATCCTTTGCTCGTCCCACCACTAGCTGACGAGGACCCACTAGTGGACGTTGAACCACTCGACTTACTTGACACATCATCTGCCGAGCAGGACAGTGATTCACCTCCAAAAGTTTTTGCGGACGGATCCCCAGATCCATTCGTTGACCCTAACTCTGACATCTACAATGAAAGGAAGACTACACTAAGAATCAACCTATCCTATTACTAAAGGGAAGAGAAAAATGAAAGAAGAAAAAAAAAATACCTTACACGGTCGGCACAATTGCTTCGGCTTCGAGATATGATCGACTACTCACTTGTTTTATCCGACTACAGATTGCTCAGTCTATGATAGGAGCATATTTATGCGACGTTTTATCTTGTTTTCTTATGCTTTTCTTAGCATGTTTCCTATATTTTCTTAATGCTTAGCTTATTTTCGTGTTTTGAAGGATTTTTGCAAGCAAAGTTACAAAAGGAGTTAATGAGTGATGTTTTGGAAATCTAAAGAGGAAACTTTGAAACAGATTTCAGCAGATGTGTCAACTTCTCAAAATTAACTGCACCTGCTCGGGAAGAACTAGCTGATGGGCCATATATCGTTGGAAAGATACCGAAGTCTAGTTTCTAAAGGAATTTACGGTTCGTGAATTGGAATTTTCTAGAAGGAGTTATGGCCGTTTTAGTACAACAAGGTCAGGCTGCGCGGGAATTCAGCATGAGCAGCCACGGGAGAAAGGACTTGGCAAGCAAACACGCACACAACATCAACCAAAACACTTGATCTCCCTCATTCAGCGAATTAACATGCACAATAAATTCTTGGCAGCCAAGGGGCAGACAGGCACACAACATAAATTCTTGGCAACCATGGGGCACACAACATAAATTCTTGGCAGCGAAGGGGCAGACAGGCATAAATACTTTGCAACATCTCCTTATCTCCCTCAATCTGAAAAACGTTGGGGGCTCTCACACAAGGTAGCAATTTCTCTTCCTTTTTCCCTCACTTGGCAGCGACTCAACCACACCATCCCATTCTGCTCTATCCTTCAAGATTCCAAGGTCTAAAAGGCTTAGGAAGCAAGGAGGAACGTCAAGGCATCATCCAATCACTATGGCTGACCAACACATCATCAAAGAGCTATCTTCTTCCTCTTTTAATTTTCTGTTTGGTATGTTCTTGCTGTCTATTTAAATTATGGGTAACTAAGTACTTTAGTTAGGGCTCGATTGAAGCCCTAATCATGTTTCTTTAAGGATTTCGATATGCCTTTCCTGTAAACTACTTTTGTGATGCTTAATTGATTAATTTCATATTATATTTTACTCTTACATACGTTATGTTATGCTTGATCACCATATGCATGTTGTGTATTGAGCTTGTTACATAGGTAAATTTAGATGACCGAATCTTGTGCCTATGAGAGTAACAAAAGAACTAGTTATAAGTTCTTGAAATTAATCATCATGAAGAACTAGAATAGATATCATGTTCTAGGAGTTGTGTGTTTGTCGATTTTCCATTGTGTTATGCGTTCTTAAAGTGCAACTTAGTAGATACCATGCTAAACACTTTAAGAATGAAAAGAGTTAGTGTAGATACCCATGCCTAACTTGTTGCTTAGGGAAATCAATAATTTAAAGAGTAGATATCATGTCTTTAGGTTGACAAACATGAGCATCTAAAATCTGTTTTGTAGCATTGTGCATGTCGTTTGCTTAGGGAAGAATATTAGCGGTGAACATCAAATCCCTAACTGGTTTTCTCATTATTTTAACCTCGATCCAATTCTATTTTTAATCAAACGTTGTTTTTAATATTTTGTTTCGAAATTTTCAGTTTTCAAAATCATCTTAAAATCATCATTTTGAACACCGAGTGCCTTTGTGTCTTGCACATAAACTTTGATTAGAAATCTTAGGGTTTTGAAATAAGTTTTTGTTTTAGGTTTTCTTTCACTTCTGCATTCTTAGTTTGTGCCATTTAGTTAGTAGTTCTAGGAAATCAATTTTAAACACATATTAATCCAATCCTCGTGGGAATGATCTCATATTTGCTTTCTATACTATTTGTCTGATCTTGTGCACTTGCGAGTTAAAATGTGCATATAGTTGCGTAATTTTTAGGTTGCTTTTTCTACAACAGTCTACTATTGATCGGTCTCTACGAGAGCTTTGCAAAAAGTATGCTCAAATGAATCGCACACCCTTATATAGGCCCCTCTCAACGACCTGATGAACCTGCCTCGATTCGCGCACCCAGTCAAAGACTTTGGGGACTTAGGTTTATACCATTTCAACCGACCATCGAGAAATGGCCAACATGCACCAATACCAGCACACCCATGCCGATCGAGCAGCCCAGTTCTGGTCGGCCCCTAGGGACTAGTCATCTCAAATCATGCCTGCCACCAAGACCTTTGCGGTCGGCCCTTCTTGGTCGGCACAACTTGGTCAGCACACTCTTGCCCACATTGGAACAACACTGCCTTGACGCATAAACGAATCACCGCCATTTGTTTGGCATCCAAGATCTTCGGAATATATATTAGCATCCTGAAGGTAACTTGGGCATCACACCATTAGGTTTCCAACCACCACATTCATTGCTACTATAAATATGGAGCACGGTCCCCAAGGATAGGTAATTGTTCACTTGCTCTTATGCTGCGTAGTTCATGATTGATCTCTCACTCGTTTACTAACTTAAGCATTAGAGTCTACTAGGACGGAATTCCACCTATGTCAAGCATTTTCTTGTTGTCCCGCAGGTCTCCTGGCGGATGAGAAGAATACATACCAACAGTCGACATGACTATCTTCCGTTAGGTCCATTTTTGAATTAAACAAACTAATACGGATATATTTTTTAATATATTTATTTTGTTTTTTGAGATGAATATATTTAATTTTTATGTGCAAATGAAATATCAAATCCCAACTATCACATAAAATGTGATATTTTTAATTTATTTAAAATCAATCCCCACACTTTTGATGAAAAGAACCCAAATTGTGTGGCTTGACTGACTCTACGCCTTTGGTTTATACTTCATAGGGACATATATCTATATATACATATATGCACACATAATTTTATTATGTGATTTGTGATTAATTTTTATTCTGGTTACTATGTTTTGAATTCGATGTTAATCAATCATAATTTACCAGTGTTATAGGATGGCATAAGTTGTTAAAAGACTTTTAAATTTCTAAACAATGAATTCGACACATACAATGCGATTGATTAGAATGCATATTTGTAACTTCATGGAAATCTGAATTTTCTATGTCAGAGATTCCTCTTATTTATTTAAGTTTGAGCGCGCGAAGTTCGTTGCTCGATCATTCTAACTTTGTTTATTCTTAAGTTTCCAATTCTATTATTAAAGAAATGAAGTATATAAATGGGAAATAATGCATATATAAACGTTCAAATTAATTAGACAAGGCTATTAGAAAGCTGATTAACAAACTTGAATTGGTCAAATTAGTATACTTTTGAAAATTGTACACTCCCATTTGTTAAAATTAGTACAAGTGACGGTGTGAATTACTAAAAATAAGATGGGGTAATAATCGCCACTGCCCACCTGCCCAGTGCTGATGGTTGGGTTATCCAACCACGGTTGCTACTTGCTTTTATGGCCTACAATCAATGCACTCGAATTTTCCAATTTTGGACTGCATTGGACTGTTAAAGGAGGACTTGTAGTTTTTTCTTAGGGTTTTGGGTTTTGGGTTTTGAGTTTCGGGTAGAGTTAGAATCGTCACTGCAGGACTTTCCCCTCGAATCCATGAACTTTCTACTCTAATACCTTAGGGGCGCAAAGTAAAAAGGGTGAGTGGACCTTAGTATTTTTCAGTGAAAAACAGTTTTGAAAATATATACTAACCCTGATTTTATTTAAAATGATCAATATAATACTAAATAAAAATTGTAGAATACGCAAAACGAATTCTGATTTTTGCGTGCTGCCTGTCTACGTACTCATGAGATCGAGACCTACGTAACGATGCGAGGAGGACTTCCAAAAGTGTTCTCGATTGAAAAGTGACTTTCGAGCCTTTTAAAATTTTAGGGACAAAATGGTCATTTGCAATCAACTTTTGAATTTACCTTTAAATACGGCCCATTACACATTGGACATTCGCTTAAAAAGTTCAATGCTCACTTAGTTTAAAGTCACATTCCCACGTGCTAGCCACATGCGCCACGCGCTCCCATGCTCCTGTATGTTGGCCCACGCACTCGTTCGTGTGTCCACGTGCGCGACTGCATCCCATTCGAGTAAACAGTGACGATGTCCGACTCCTTCATGACGCCGTTAGCATATTCCGTCAACTATTAACGGCATCAATTGACTGGGCAACTGACTAGGCATGCACGTGGCTGCCAGGTGGCATGCCACGTCAGCCCCAGCATCAACCAGTTCGTTGGACTTCTCACCAGAGAAGACGATTAGACCACCACGGCCGCCCCCGTGAACAGTTATAGGATTCTGGGAATTCTCGCTAGAATCGCCATTTCCAGTGAGCTTCTAACTTCTTCGTTTCTCCGCCGATTTTCACGATCTACCTACCTAAATCCATCTACTCAACCCCAAGAACTCGAAAATGAACTTATTGAGTCGAGATCGTGCCTTGTTTGGCCAAAAATTACCACGAAAGCTGCAAAACTCCAATTTTTGTTCATCACTTAATGCGCCGTGTACGGTGGTCGATAGGTGCGTCTGTTGGTACAGTTGGAATCACGAGGACGAGACGAAAAAGTTGGTGGTGGTTTGAGGGTCTGGGTCGCCATCGAACGACGACGATGGTGATGGCTTCCTCAAGGTGTTTTCGCATAAGGGAGGAAGAGAAAGAAACCGAGAGAGAAGAGAGGGATTGTGAGTTGGCCAATGGCGTGAAGAGAGAGAAAATTCAATTTATAATTTAAACTCTTCCTAAAATTACCGATACGTCCTTTCATTTTAGACCTGTAACTTTCTCGTACGAACTCTGATTTCCACGTGCCGCATGTCGAAGTACTTGTGAGATCGAGACCTACGTAACGGGGCGAGGAGGCATTGTAAAAGTGTTCTTGATCTAAAAGTGACTTTCGAGCCTTATAGAATTTCATGGGCAAAATGGTCATTTGCAATAAACTTTCGAATTTATTATGTGATTTGTGAGTGGATGTGGAAAAATGTGGGAATATGGCTTCAATTTTTCAAATGGTACACTTAATGGGGTTAAATGACATATTAGTCCTCTATGAAACTTATCTACATCCGTTGCGCTTTTCTTGCTACCAATTTCATACCCATTACGCTTTTTTCTTTTTTGTTTTTGCCAAACCCATTACGGGTTGAGACTTGAGAGGACTGTTCCCCTTCCAAAGTTCCGATGTTTTTGAGGTTCAAAGTTCAAGCCGCCATGGCGGTATCTCTGACCAGTCTTGCTTCGTTGACTCACCGCAGTAAGCTCAAGCTCCGGAGCTGCTGCTGCTGGGGCCTTGGTAGATGAGTAAAATGGATTCCAAAAGGTCTGTGCTTCGATGTTATATATACCATAATCAATAGGCCCATGCGGTCCAATTTGGATACTACTACGTTCACAATCATGAGTGTAGTAAATGCAATTCGGTTCATATTCAGAAAATTCTGAAGTCAACACAAATTCAGAAGAATTCGCACCTAAAAACAAAGCAACTTCACCTATATCCTTTGTCACAACCCACTTCGCGTCATCCAAATTCAACTTGAAAACCATAAATTTAGTTTTCTGAATGTTGCCAATTCCATCCTGCAAAAAATACCTTTGGACGACCAAAATTTCTCTCTTATTCAAAGCCACTATATTTGCCTTGTTATGGATTCTTGGTCGTTTTAAGCGTGCAATTTCTTTTATATTCAACTTTGAGGAAACTGTAATATCTAAAGATAAAATCTCGCCATAATAACAAGCTAAATAAATTCTATCTTCAACGAAAACAATTTCTGAGCCTCCATGAATATTTTGTTCAACATATGTCCACGTTTTGTCTTTACCAAGTCTTATGATAGCCAATTCACACCGGTCCTCGTAAATGACCATGATAGTGCACTCGTTTGAATTGAAGATAGGGTCTGCTGAAATTGTGGCCTTATACACACAATATTCACACTGTCGAGCATATGTGTTCATGACAGTCCAACCTTCAATAGTTATTGGGGGAAGACGAATAATCAAATTTTTGTTTTGTCTCTTCCCTTTGATCTTATGGAATGGATGTATTAGGCTTATGGAAAAATCTTCTTCCACAACTATTAACCATCCTTTTGAGCTCCCACAAAACCGCTTATTCTGAAGTTTGAATTGCAAATCAAAAACCTTGTTATTAATGGGATTGCATAATTTCCATATACCATTTTTTCCCATAGGAATCAACAGCATCGGAGGAAGAAGACAATTTGACACAGAAGCAAATTGTCTTTTATTATCCTTGGCTTCTTTATAGCATGACATACAAATAAGACTGAATCACAAATAATCCAACGCTGATACTAGTATATTTGAAATTAATCTCATAAGATGCTTCGGTAAATTTTCCCAATCTGAAACAAAAAAAAAACAATATTTAAACTTTTATAAGACAATATATTAATAGCAGAAACAACAATGACAAAAGATTATTTTAGTGAAACATACAAAATAAAAAAAAATTAAGTAAAATATAACAAAACACACATGGTTCATTATTGAAAAACAAAGAGAAATTATATAGTTTGATTTATGGAAAATTAAATCCAAAAAAAATATTTAACAATTAAAAAATAAACGAAAGCAAATATAAACATACCTGAATTCATGGTGATTTAGAAGTTAGAAGAAGCAGAAGATTGTTTTGATTATGAGTAAGAAGGTTGAAGATGAACACTCGTTAATCACCTACAAAGATTGAGGTATAACTTTAACTTTTTAAGTGAACCAAAGAAGCAAAATCTCCAAGTTATTTTGATACAATAATATTAGGAGGGGAACACGTTTTATTTATACATAAACAACCATACTCCCCCATCAACGTAGGATTACAATAATGATTGGGAAATAATCTAGCTAGTTTCCCTTTCCTAGAAAAAATACCTAGTTTGTTTCCTTTCCATCAATAGGGCGGTGATGTTTCAGATTAATCCATCTAAGGCCCCGTGGCGGGATGGGTTCACCAGTGGTTTTTTCCAGACAAATTGGGCGGTGGTGGAGGAGGATATCTTTGAGATTGTGGCGCACTTTTGGAGGACTGGCGGTTACTTCGGAAAATTAACTACACTCATCTCTGCTTGATTCCCAAGGACCCTAGCCCAGTCAAGATGTCTCAGCTGCGGCTTATTGCACTGTGCAATGTAATCTATAAGGTCATCTCGAAACTCCTTACTAACCGTTTAAAGTTGATTTTGAATCGGATTACCGGTGTCAATCAGTCAGCCTTCGTGTTGGGCCGGAAAATATAGGATAATATTCTCGTTGTCCATGAACTTCATCACTCGATGATGCCTCGTGGTAAACGGGAAGAAAGAGATTTGGCTCTGAAGCTGGATATGGCAAAGGCCTATGATAGGGTGGAATGAAGTTTTGTGGTGGATATGATTAAGGGCCTTGGGGTTGCTGACCGGTTTTGTGGTTTGATTCTTGAATGCATGTCTTCGGTCTCTTACAGTGTTCTGGTCAACGGGGAGGAAACAAGTTACTTTTCCCCTACTAGGGGCCTCAGACAGGGTGATCCCATGTCGCCGTTTCTGTTCTTGGTCTGTGTGGAAGTGTTGTCCGCACTCTTTCGCCGGCGGGAGGAGGAGGGGGTCATCCATGGCTTTCGGTTACTGGAGTCCAGTGCATTACGCATCACCCACCTTTTCTTTGCTGACGATGCGGTTGTATTCTGCCTGGCTACAGCCAAGGAAATTGACGCAGTCAAGGGTATCCTTGATTGTTATGCTGAAGCTTCTGGGCAGCTGGTTAACTTGGAGAAAAGTTCCTTGTTCTTTGGGGGAATTGCTCCAAACGTCAATGGGGGAGATTGTCTCGGAGAAGCCAGATTAAGACACGGGACGAGTTTGGGAAGTACCTTGGTCTTCCGGCGGATTTTGGTATGTCGAAGAAGGTTGTTTTTGATGAAGTGCGGAATAGGATTGCCAGTAGGGTGCAAGGGTGGTCGGAGCAGTTCCTTTCACAGGCTAGTAAGGAGATATTGATAAAGGCGGGGGCCATGGCCATGCCTAATTATGTTATGTCGTGTTTTAAACTTCCGTTGGGTGTATGCAGAGATATTGAGCGGCTTGTTGCTAACTATTGGTGGGGAAAACAGCATGGCTAGCGTGGTTTGCATTGGGTTGCTTGGAAGAAGGTGTTACAGGTGAAAAATGTGGGAGGGCTAGGCTTCCGAGACTTGCAATGTTTCAACTTGGCAATGCTTGGCAAGATTGGTTTGCGTATCGTTCATGATCCTTCATTGCTCCTGTCCCAGGTGTTGCGGGACAAGCACTACCCTGATGGGTCCTTCCTCCAGGCACAGGTCGGCCATCGGTCTTCCTGGGGGTGCGAAGGTGCGAGCCCGTTCTGATCCATGGTTGCCGACTCCCTATACCTTCAAGGTGACCTCTTCACATCCTGATATTCCGCCATTTGTCAAAGACTGGATTGACCAGGATATACATACTTGGAAGGCAGATCTGATAACTCGGTGTTTTCAAAAAAAGGAGGGTCATGCTATTCTTCGGCTGCCCCTTAGCCGTTGGGGCCTGGGAGATAGGTGGACGTGTAATTTCAACCCAACTGGAGGTTATTCGGTGAGGTCGGCTTATGGTGTTGCGTTGTATTTGCACAGAAATTGGGAGTTAGGTAGACGAGGGGAGGGGGAGTCCAGTTCCTCTCCTGCTCTGGGCCTGAAATAGGCTCAACTTTGGTCTATGCAGGTTCCACCGAAGCTGAAGCAATTTATTTGGAGGGGTTGTAATAACGCCCTTGCAGTCCGAGGTAATTTGGTTCGGCATCGACTGGTGGTGGATCCTGTTTGCCGGTGTGGGCTTGCTGAGGAGACAGAGTTCCATTTATTCTTCCATTGCCAGTTTGCCAGGGTCTTCTGGTTTGGGAGCCCTCTTATGCTAGACGTCTATGCACTAAAGGGAGTGATTTTCCATGTATTTGGTAGGGCCTCTTCACTAAATTCAACTAATTCCCACATAGGGTGGAGCTGGCTCAGACGCTTTCATTTGGGCTCTGGAGGATTTGGAAGTGCCGAAATCGGAAAGTGTTTGAAGGTATCGCTATGTCACCAGAGGAGGCCGTAGTAAACCTACTAAAGTGTGTGACTGAATTCCGAGAATTAGGGGTCCCGTCAATGGTGAGCCAGTTCTCGCAACCTAGGTCGCCGAAGCTAGGGGTTGATGAGGTGGTGAATTTTTGGAAGAAACCCGCCATGGGAATTCTAAAGGTAAACTGTGATGGTGCTTGGAGCCGGGAGACAGCGCGTGGTGGCTTTGGCTGGGTTATTCGGGACTGCTTCGGGTTGCTAGTGTCTGCGGGAGGTAAAGGGGACCTATGTCTGAAATCGAGTTTGGTGGCTGAAGCAGAGGCGGTGCGTAGTGCCCCTCCTATTGTTTGCTGGTTGGCCACGAACGGGTGGTGATTGAGTCAGATGCTTTGGGGCATATTAAGGCCCTCCTTGGTCAGAGTCAGGGTGATGCTGATCTAGACTGTCTTCTTTTTTATATCCATGCACTAGCTTTGAGGGTGGGGACTGTTCAATTGATGTACGCATCCAGGCAAGCTAATAAAGCTGCGCGCCTTATTGCTAGATTTGTTTTTAGGGTTGGTGGTTATCATTGTTGGGATGAATTAGGGACTTACTGGTTGTTTGATACCATAGCCACTGATGCTGGTGTCTTTGTTCGTTATTAATGAAGTTTTTTGATCTTTTGGTAAAAATAATAATAATAATAATAATAATTAGGAAAAGAATTTTGTTAAAATAATAATAATAATTAAAAAAGAAAAAAGAAAGCCCAAGTCATACATTGGTGTGTTGTTGGGCTTTCTCCATCGATAATTAGGAAAAGAATTTTGTTAAAATAATTAAAAAAAGCAATTATTTTGTAATAACCTATTTGCAATTATTTTCTGTTTTTTCCCTTTCCAATTATTTAAGTAAAATTAATCTTTATAAGAAGAGATTTAGTTGCAAACTTTCAGTGTGTAGCTGTCGGTTGTATTTTTTTATTTTATTTTTCTTGTTTTCAAATGGAAATGGTAGAAATTTTTCTGAATAGGAGGACGACTACTTCTCTCCCCGCGAATAAACTTGAATTTTGAAAAGAAAAAAAAAATTGGATGTAACAAATTTTTATTTTCAACTGATAAAATTAGAAAATAAATTGCTAGTTTTCTCTTACTGTAAACTCAGTTACTCACATCTTAAAAAAGAAAGAAAAAACCCAAGAAAACAACACGTTTGTGGTCAGCAGTGGGTCAACAAAGAGGATTTTGGAAAGAGTTATGAACAAGTACGGTAGATTTGGGAGAGTTGGGTCAAAGTTTGAACTTAAAATATTTTTTTGAAAACATTTTTTGGATGTTGAAAATAATTTTTAGAATAATAAAACTATTTTTAAAAGTTTTTCTTTTGATATAATGATATGGATGAATGCGGATCTTTACGAAGATAAAACTCGAAACCACCCATCACACATCCAGTGGATAGGCATACTCATAAATTGTAGTACTAAATTGGCATTTTGGCTAATTAAAACAATATTCCAAATATCCAAGATAATTTTTAAATAATTAAAATGGATTTTAAATTAATTTATTTTTAAAACCCTTAATAACTTACAATAATTAATTATTATTAATAAAATACCGCCGAGTAGAGTTCACAGCCACCGCCGAGTAACGATCAAGTTATGGTTCACAACCACCGCCGAGTAGCGATCAACGCATTGTCTATCGGCAGCTTCTCATTGAAATAAGCTACCGATTTCGGATGGTTCTCAAGTTCTAAATTGTTTCAAAAATTTTAAACTTGAAGTTAAAAACAATTAGAGAAACAAATTAAAATTGTAAGATCAGTTCGTGGAGAGGAATATTTTGGTAGGTACACAGAAGCCGGAGAACCAAAGGGTTCATTTGCTTTATATTTGCAGCAAGAGGGTATTGTTGCACAATATACAACCCCTGGTACTCCTTCACATAATGGAGTTGCAGAAAGACATAATAGGACTCTCAAAGATATGGTTAGGAGCATGCTCTCACACTCTCAATTACCTGATTCTTTTATGGGGGGAAGTTGTTAAGACAGCTAATTATATTTTGAACAGAGTTCCAACTAAAGGTATTAAATCTACTCCTTTTGAGTTGTGCACTGGAAGGAAGCCTAGTTTCTCACATTTTCATACTTGGGGCTGCCAAAGTGAAGAAGAAGTTAGATATGAGGACTACAAGTTGCTTCTTTGTTGGTTATCCAGACAAGTCCAAAGGCTTCAGGTTCTACTATCCTAATGCCCACACCAGACTAGTAGAAACCCAAAATGCCAAATTTATTGAATATTTTGGCACTTCTGGTCACAGTCCAGAAATTCATATGAATTTGAGGAAGTGGATGAAAATGTAGCAGTTTCCACTAGCAGTTCAATTGTTTTGCCAGTTCCAATGTTCCATAGTTTTGCTGATTTTTCAACAGGAGGACATATGCCAACTACTGCTGCTGCAGATGCCACAGTTCAGCAGGAAATTGATCAAGAGGAACAAAATATTCATCCAGTTCAACCTGCTAATCCAAACCCAGTACCAGTGAATGAACCAGCTGTGGCTGCATTGAGAAGATAACAGAGAGCTAGAAAACCAGCAATCCCTCAGGCATCCTTTTGGCAAGCTGCAATGGAAGATGAACTCATTTCTATGGCTAAAAATGAGGTATCGACCTTAGTAGAAGGAACTGAAAATATTAAGCCAATAGGCTGTAAGTGGGTTTACAAGACAAAACATGACTCACAAGGTAGAGTTGAGAGAATAAAGGCACGATTAGTTGCTAAAGGTTTTACACAAAGAGAGGGGTTGGATTATATAGAGACTTTTTCACCGGTGTCGAGTAAAGATTCTTTCCGGATTATCATGGCTATCACAACACATTTTAATTTAGAGTTGCATCAGATGGATGTAAAGATAGGCTTTCTAATTGGTAGCCTTCAGGAAGATATTTATATGAAGCAGCCACCAGGATTCATTGAAAAGGGGAAGGAGAATTGGGTGAAAAACAGAACAGGTCAATTTATGGACTGAAACAAGCCTCTAAACAATGGTATTTGAAGTTTGATCAAGTTTTGACTTCATTTGGTTTTGTGGAAAATAGATTTGACAATTGCATCCATCTGAAGATGGTCAAATCGAATTTCATTTTTCTGGTTCTCTATGTGGATGATATAATTCTTGCTAGTTCCAACATGCAGTTGCTTCATGATACTAAGAAGATGTTATCTAGCAGTTTTGACATGAAGGATTTGGGAGAAGCTCATTATGTCTTGGGCATAGAAATAGTCAGAGATAGATCAAAGAGGGTTTTGGGGTTATCTCATAAGAACTATATTGATAGAGTTCTGAAGAGATTCAACATGGAAAATTGCAGTGGTGGTGATGTTCCAATTGCTAAAGGAGATAAATTCTCTAATGATCAATGCCCTAAGACAGATTATGAGATTGAAGTTATGAAACACAAACCCTATGCTTCATTGGTGGGAAGTGTAATGTATGCTCATGTTTGCACAAGACCAGATTTAGCTTTTGTTTTAAGTATGCTTGGTAGATTTCAATCGAATCCTGCCATAGCTCATTGGAATGCAGGGAAGAAAGTGTTGAGATATTTGAAGAAAACTCAATCATATGTTTTGGGTTATCACCATGTGGATAATTTGGATGTAGTTTGCTATACCGATGCTGATTTAGGAGGTTGTATTGATGATCGAATGTCAACCAGTGGTTATATTTTCCTATTAGCTGGTGGTGCAATTTCATGGAGAAGCAAAAAGCAAACTACAAGATCAGTGTCAACTATGGAATCTGAGTTCATTGGTTGTTCTGAAGCTACAAGGCAGTGTGTCTGGTTAAAGAATCTGAGTTCATAGGTTGTTTTGAAGCTACAAGGCAGTGTGTCTGGTTAAAGAATCTGATTCAATGCATGAAGATTGTAAGAAACATTGAAAGGCCATTGAAAGTTTACTGTGATAATACCTCTGCTGTACATTTTGCCAAGAACAATAAAAGATCGAATGCTTCAAGACTCATGGACATTAAGTATTTGGTTTTTCAAGATTAGAGCAGAGATAGTGTCTTTGAAATTGAGCATCTTGGCACTCATCATATGATCGCAGATCCTTTAACGAAGGCTCTACATATGTATCGATTTTTCAGAGATTTGTGCCACATATGGGTTTACAAGAATCTCTTGATCACTTTTGAATGTGGGAGTAATTAAGGTACTGTTATTACTCACTTTTGAATAATGTTGTGACTTACTAGAACATGGATTCTGTTTGTTTTGATTTCAAACTTTCACTTGTAAGCAAGTTACTTGACAAAGTAATAAACTTATGATGACGTGAAATTCATTATCTAGTATTACAGTTTGTCTCTTTAAATATTTGCAAAGTTAGATATTATGAAAGATGTTTCTTACATCAGATGACCAAAGATATGGCAGAGCCATATTGGTGCCAAAGGCTTTCGCTTTATATTATCTGATTTACAATATTTGCACTTAGATTTGAATAGAACAGTATGTGAATTTGGAATGCTAATACAGATTGTCTTGTATCAAGTCATCTGAAGTTCTACTGCTAGATCTTTGTGGTTGATTGTAATAAGTCATTTAGCTTTGATATGATTCAGTGATCAATTTTAGCTTACGGTTATTATACAGTTTGTTGAATGGTTTGATTTCACTCATATGGGAGAATGTAAGAGTTATTTCATGTGGTGAGTTTTAGCAAACCATTTATTTTTTGTATATTATAACTTAAGCTAATGGAATTATATTAGACTTAATTAAATGTTTAGTCAGATGAACATTTTGGGGGGAATAATACAAGTCAAATTGAAAACCTCAATTAAACTGTCAATAACTGCATCCATGATAGGAGGAACAGTTGTCTGATATAAATGGTTTTCGTATCTCTTCTCAGTTACACGTTTTGTTCATTTTTTGTATGCTTGTCCTATTGAGAGCAAGAACTCTACAGAAACTAGAGAAGAGAAGACACAATTCCAAGAGGCGGATTCGTAATGTCCTTATCAACAAGAATGTCTTTCTAATAATTAAATAGTGTTATTGACAAATAATTAAATTAAAGTTGGCATATAATTAAATGCAAATCATTGCGTTGTTTTGGTAATATATACCAACTTACTTGAGATCAAGTTAATTTATTAGACCCGGTAAGGATTCAACATATATGGACTCATCTTGCTGGTTGTTGGGGAGGATTTAGAGAAATTATTTTCTTTCAAGATAAATTTTAATTTTATACTCTTGATAAATTCGGTCAACTTGGATATTTCGACACTAGTACTTAAAACAGCTTATATACTGAAGATGTTAATCTCATGCTATATTAAAGAAGATCGCCGTGCAACAAATTCACAAGTAATTATCAAAATACAACGCAAATACTAAAAGAGGGAGCTCCCAAGTTATAGTTTCTCTCAATGATAACAAAGCAAGAAAATAATATAACGAAACATGAAAAATAAAAGAAAGACTTTTACAGCTGAAGAGTTGGTACCAACCAAATTGATCTTTGTTCGGCCTTCCTTACTTGTTCCTTGGTAGATGAGAAAAATGGATTCCAAAAGGTCTGTGCTTTGATGTTATATATACCATAATCAATAGGCCCAAGCGTTCCAATTTGGAAACCACCACGTTCATAATCATGAGTGTAGTAAATGCAATTCGGTTCATATTCAGAAAATTCTGAAGTCAACACAAATTCAGAAGAATTCGCACCTAAAAACAAAGCAACTTCACCTATATCCTTTGTCACAACCCACTTCGCGTCATCCAAATTCAACTTGAAAATTATAAATTTAGTTGTCTGAATATTGCCAACTCCATCCTGCCCAAAACACCTTTGGACGACCAAAATTTCTCCCTTATTCAAAGCCACTATATATGCCTTGTTATGGAATACTGGATCTTTTAATCGTGCAATTTCTTTTATATTCAAATTTGAGGAAATTGTAATATCTAAAGATAAAATCTCGCCATAATAACAGGCTAAATAAATTCTATCTTCAACAAAAACAATTTCTGAGCCTCCATGAATATTTTGTTCAACATATATCCACGTTTTGTCTTTACCAAGTCTTATGAAAGCCAATTCACACCGATCCTCGTAAATGACCATGATAGTGCACTCGTTTGGATTTAAGATAGGGTCTGCTGAAATTGTGGCCTTATACACACAATATTCACACTGTCGAGCAGATGTGTTCATGACAGTCCAACCTTCAATAGTTATTGGGGGAAGACGAATAATCAAATTTTTGTTTTGTCTCTTCCCTTTGATCTTATGGAATGGATGTATTAGGCTTATGGAAAAATCTTCTTCCACAACTATTAACCATCCTTTTGAGCTCCCACAAAACCGCTTATTCCGAAGTTTGAATTGCAAATCAAAAACCTTGTTATTAATGGGATTGCATAATTTCCATATACCATTTTTTCCCATAGGAATCAAGAGCATCGGAGGACAAAGACAATTTGACACAGTAGCAAATTGTCTTTTATTATCCTTGGCTTCTTTGTAGCATGACATACAAATAAGACTGAATCGAAAATAATCCAACGCTGATACTAGTCTATTTGAAATTAATCTCATAAGATGCTTGGGCAAATTTTCCCAATCTGAAACAAACAAAAAACAATATTTAAACTTTTATAAGACAATTAATAGCAAAAACAACAATGACATAAGATTATTTTAGTGAAACATGCAAAATAGAAAAAAAAAACTTAAGTAAAATATAACAAAACACATGTGGTTCATTATTGAAAAACAAAGAGAAATTATATAGTTTGATTTATGGAAAATTAAATCCAAAAAAAAATATTTAACAGTTAAAAAAAACCACAGCAAATATAAACATACCTGAATTCATGGTGATTTAGAAGTTAGAACAAGAAGAAGATTGTTTTGATTATGAGTAAGAAGGTTGAAGATGAACACTCGTTAATCACCAACAAAGATTGAGGTATAACTTTAACTTTTTTAGTGAACCAAAGAAGCAAACTCTCCACGTTATTTTGATACAATAATATTGGGAGGGGAACACGTTTTATTTATACATAAACAACTTTACTTCCCGTCAATGTAGGATTACAATAATGATTGGGAAATAATCTAGTTAGTTTCCTTTTCCCAGAAAAAAATACCTAGTTAGTTAGTTTCTTTTCCATCAATAATTAGGAAAAGATTTTTGTTAAAATAATAATAATAATTAAAAAAGAAAAAAAAAGCCCAAGTCATACATTGGTGTGTTGTTGGGTTTTTTCCATCAATAATTAGGAAAAGAATTTTGTTAAAATAATAAAATATTTAAAATAAAAAAAAAACAAGCCAAAGTCATACATTGGTGTGTTGTTGGGCTTTTTCCAGTTAGTCACGAGGACTACATCAACGACAACTACTTCTATACGCTGGGCATTACAAATTTACAAGCACCAAGCTCCGCCTCTAATTAATTGAGGAGGGAAAGGGAAAGAGTACAAAATAACTTCGATCAGTTGTCTTCCTCTTATGTGAGATGCTAATTAGTATCTATAACACAGAGCACTCCAGATGGTGCTCCGAGGGTTGCCCCTCCGACTTTCTCCACCCCAGTGGTTCCAATCTTTTTGAGGTTCAAACCACCATGGCTGTGTCAACGCAACTTCAATCTCTGACCAATGTTGCTTTGTTGACTCACCGCAGTGAGCTCAAGCTCCAGAGCTGTTGCTGCATTCCTTCAATTCCCATCACAGAGCAAAGAAGCTCAGCTACCAGCGTTAATGCTTTGCTTTCTAATACGCCCATTGTTTCTGAGAAATCGAACTTCAAACCCACCAGTAGCTTCTTTCAATGAGGTGCCAATTGGGATTTTTAGTTTTGTTTTCCAGTGGCTTGTGATTTGGTCATTTTGGGATTTGAAAAAAATAAAAAAGAATCGGGTTTGTGAGATTTGGTTGTGCTTTGCAGTTGATCAAGTCGTTGATTAGTAGTGTGGATTTATCTGAGGCGGAGGCTGGAGCTTCGTTGGAATTCTTGCCGAATGATCACAATGACACTTTGATCAGTGCCTTTCTTGTATTGCTGAGAGCCGATGGAGAGACACCATTAGGGTTCCAACCTCCACATTCGTTGCTACTATAAATACGGGGCACGGTCCCCAAGGATAGGTAATTGTTCACTTGCCGTTATACTGCCTAGTTCATGACTGATCTCTCACTCGCTTACTAACTTAAGTATTAGAGTCTACTAGGACGGCATTCCACCTGTGTCAAGTATTTTTCTTGTTGTCTCGCAGGTCTCCTGGCGGACGAGAATAATACATACCAACAGTCGATAAGACTATCTTCCGTTAGATCCATTTTTGTATCAAACAAACTAATATGAATATTTTTTTTAATATATTTATTTTGTTTTTTGGGAATAATATATTTAATTTTTATGTGCAAATGAAATATTCAATCCCAACTATCACATCAAATGTGATATTTTTAATTTATTTAAAATCAATCCCCACACTTTTGATGAAAAGCACCCAAATTGTGTGGCTTGACTGACTCTACGCCTTTGTTTTGTACTTCATAGGGACATATATCTATATATATATGTATATATATATATATGTATATATATATATATATGTATGCATAATTTTATTATGTGATTTGTGAGTGGATGTGGACAAATGTGGGAATATGGCTTCAATGCATATTTGTACATTCATGGAAATCTGAATTTTCTCTGTCAGAGATTCTTCTTATTTATTTAAATTTAAGCGCGCGAAGTCCGTTGCTCCATCATTCTAACATCGTTTATTCTTAAATTTTCAATTTTATTATTGAAGAAATGAAGTATATACGTGGGAAATAATGCATATATAAATGTTCAAATTAATTAGACAAGGATATTAGAAAGCTAATTAACAAAATGAATTGGTCAAATTAGAAAGATGGGGACAAACTTGAAAATTCTGTTAGAACTAGTATACTTTTGAAAATTGTATTAGTACAAGTGACAGTGTGAATTACTAAAAATAAGATGGAGTAATAATAGCCACATCCCAACTGCCCACCTGCTACTTGCTCACGGTGGCTTCCTCACGGTGTTTTCGCATGAGGGAGGAAGAGAGAGAAACCGAGTGAGAAGAGAGGGAGTGTGAGTTGGCCAATGGCGTGAGGAGAGAGAAAATTCAATTTATAATTTAAACTCATCCTAAAATTACCGATATGTCCTTTTATTTTAGACCTGTAACTTCCTCGTACGAACTCTGATTTCCACGTGCCGCATGTCGACGTACTTGTGAGATCGAGACCTACGTAACGATGTGAGGAGGACTTGTAAAAGTGTTCTCAATCGAAAAGTGACTTTCGAGCCTTATAGAATTTCATGGGCAAAATGGTCATTTGCAATTAACTTTCGAATTTATTATGTGATTTGTGAGTGGATGTGGAAAAATTGGGGAATATGGCTTCAATTTTTCAAATGGTACACTTAATGGGGTTAAATGACATATTAGTCCTCCATCTTTGATCAATTTTTATTTTGGTTACTATGTTTTGCGTTTTGAGTTTAGGGTTTAGGGTTTAGATCTAATCCAAATTGTGGGGATTTTGATATTTGTATTTTCCAACCACTGTTGCTACTTGCTACTTGCTATTGGAGGAGGACTTGAAATTAATCCTTAGGGTTTAAGGTTTAAATCTAATAAAAATAGAGATAAGTTAATCCTTCATATATATATATATATATATATATATATATATATATATATATATAAAGTAAGGATAATACTTGCATCCAACCCTGGTGGTACATCCTTATACCATCATTTTGATTTATCGAATTACTTTTGCACATATATCATAATCGAAACCGTTCATTCTTTAAATCAACACTTCAAGATCATCTCTGTAAAAATTCAACAAGATTTGAAGTTGTTTAACTATTCATGTATAACAAACAAATCAATGGTTTTGGTAACACGTAATATATTTATGGTGAACCGTCTATTAAAATCAACAGCTTTGGTAACAAGTAAGATCTTACCGTTATAGCTTGATTTTGATAGTATAATTGTATCATTTCTTTATGATATACAATAATATCGTTCGTGATAAAAAATAAAAAAAAAACCAAATACCTTGTTGATCATTTAACAAAAAAAAAAGGTACCATGTTGATGGCTCTATAAAAGAAAAATAGAAAGTACCATGCTACCTTACCTTGAAACTTCCAGAAAAAAAACTTGGAATTGGGATTTTTGAGTTGCAGCAAAATGTTTTGGAGAAATATCTTTCCCTTTTTGAAATGTGTGTTTTATTAAATGTTTCAAACATACTAAAAAATTTACAACTTGATGTCAAATGCCCTCAAATTAAAATCAAACTAGACTTTTGACACCCACTATGCTTGCGTTAATAATAGAGATATCTAATCAGCATATTCATTAAATTTTATTACATGACTTATCATTTTGTAAAGCATCATTATTGTCTAAATGTAATTAGCAGATGTGATGTTAATTGTTCTTTTTAAAATCAACTTATATGGATAGTTTTTTTTTTTAAATATATTTAATTTTTATGTGCAAATGAAATATCACATCCCAACAATCACATCAAATGTGATATTTTTAGTGTATTTAAAATCAATCCCCACACTTTTGATAAAAAATCACCCAAATTGTGTGGCTTCACTGACTCTACGCCTTCGGTTTATACTTCATAGGGACATATAGTGGGTTAAATGACTATATACGAATGTACACATAAGTATCCATGTGGAAAAATGTTGGAATATGGCTTCAATTTTTCACATGGTACACTTAATGGGGTTAAATGACATATTAGTCCTCAATCTTTGATTACTTTTTATTTTGGTTACTATGTTTTGAATTCGCGGTTAATCGATCCTAATTTATTAAGTCTTAATTGGATGATGGCATACGTTGCTAAAAGACTTTTAAATTTCTAAACAATGAATTCGACATATGTTTACGTACTCGTGATGACATATGTTTTGATATTAATGACGACATATGTTTTGAATTCGTAATTTAAACTCATCTCAAAATTACCGAGATGTTCTTTTCATTTTAGACCCATAACTTTCTCGTATGAACTCCGATTTTTGCGTGTCGTCTGTCTACGTACTCGTGAGATCGAGACCTACGTAAAGATGCTAGGAGGACTTCCAAAAGTGTTCTCGATCAAAAAGTGATTTTCAAGTCTTATAGAATTTCAGGGGCAAAATGGTCATTTGCAATCAACTTTAAAATTTACCTTTAAATACGGCCCATTACACATTAGGCATTCGCTTAAAAGTCCAATGTTCATTTAGTTCACAGTCACATTCTCAAGTTCCAACCCAATACTTACCAGATTTTTAGGTAATTTCTTATTTCAAATTTTTTTTTCGAGATGGGTCGTATGAATGTCAATTATGACTTGAGTAATTAATTAATGCATGTATGCCAATTATGATTTTAAGTAATTAATTCAGGAATGCATGTATGCCAATTATGATTAATGAAGCGAAGTATTAATTGGTGTATAACAAACTCATCAAACTAATTAAGGACATAGAAAAGGGCCACATCATAGAAATTGGTCGCTTTCGTACATTGATAACAACTTGTGGTATTGGTAGCACACTAGCCCTGTGTGTGTTTCTTTTTTTCTTTTTTTGCATGCATGTATGTCTCCATATATTTTCCTTTTTTGCATGCATTCAAAAATAGAGTACAACGACATGATACCTACCTACGTACTTTGAAATTTTCTAGTTATTTACACCCAACAAAAACTACAAGCTAGTAGGAGGAGGTCTCTTTCGTGGAAGACCCTCTTTGCTTTCTCTTTCGTGGTAGCACACTAGCAATGTGTGTTTCTTTTTTTGCATGCATTAAAAAATCTTCCAAATTATTATTATTTATTTTTATTTTTTGTTTTGATCGGGTCCAAATGAAATATTATTTTCAATTATGTCTCCATCTATTTTCTTTTTTTGCATGCATTCAAAAAGAGAGTACAACGACATGATACCTACCTACTACGTACTTTGAAATTCTCTATTTATTTACACCCAACAAAAACTACAAGCTAGAGTGACATGCCGACTCGTAGGCCAAAACTAGTAGGAGGAGCTCACTTTTGTGGAAGACCCTCTTTGCTTTCACTTTCCCTGTCCAGCAAATTGGGAATTTGGTTGTTTGCGATTTCTGTGACATAAAATAACAAGTGAGGATTTACAGCAGCAGTGGTGCTCTCCTTTTGTTTCCTTTTTTGTTGATAAACTAAATATATATTGAACAAAACCAAAAGAGACTCAGGGGATAGCCTGAGAGCTCAACAAACCAGAGCCATTATGGCAACAGAGAGAAACAGTCAAACACGGCAGAAATGCCAATTCCTAATCTAAACATGGCTAGGCCAATTCATCGCTGTCCTAAGGTTAGCAGGAGAATGGGAAAACTTAATAGAACACAGCGGTGCTCTTCTTCTTCTGCATTGATCTGCTAGTATTTATAGCCTTAGCATTTTGCATATATTTATTATACAAGATTTTATAATATGTTTTGCTTAACAAAAAAAAAAAAAACAAGCTTGGGTAGTCACAACACATAATATAATTTTAAATTTTTTTATTTATGCATAATAATATATTTACAGCCGGCCTCATTAAAACCTATTACATATATAGGAAAAAGAGTACCGCCTAGCTAAAACTACGTACCCTAGCTACTACTCCACTGTTTATTACCCCCGTTGCTTCACGCTTCACGCTTATGGATGTCCAAATCCGCCTTCCTCTTGAAGCGCCAGAAACACAGGCCGCACTGGAACTTGGCCAATCCCTTATGGACGTTATCCACGTGTTGCTGCATGTTCTTCGTATCGGTTGCCTTGAAAGTGCACAAATTGCATGGCATGGTTCTCTCCTGGCGAGGCGGCATTTTGACCTGAACAGAGAGAGAGTTAGAGCATGTGTATAGTAGACAATTATGAGAAAAACAATTGCTACAGATACAGAGAGAGCAGAAGCACAGGGAGGACTAAATAAGGAGAATTCGCGCAGGGAAGAAGCACAGAGACAAAGTTGAGAGAGTGAGAGTCTGTGCAAGAGAAAACCAGCAGCACTGATGTCTCTGCAACAAAGACTCGGACATGGAGAGAGAGAGAGAGAGAGATTACAATTACTTGCACTAGCTAGAGAACTGTGTACTGGTGAGGTGAGGAGGAGGGGGGCTTTTATAGAGTTTGAGGGGCGTTAAAAATCTTCATAAATTACACGAAATTTAAAATAAAATAAAAACTTTATCCCAAACGGACACCTCCGATGCTCTTTCACAGACATACATCACATAAAAATAAAACTGAGGACAGTAATATTATAAAATAGAGATGCAAAGTTGAGAGAGTGAGAGTCTGTGCAAAAAAAGGAGAATTCGCGCAGGGAAGAAGCACAGAGACAAAGTTGAGAGAGTGAGAGTCTGTGCAAGAGAAAACCAGTAGCACTGATGTCTCTGCAACAAAGACTCGGACATGGAGAGAGAGAGAGAGAGAGAGATTACAATTTCTTGCACTAGCTAGAGAAATGTGTACTGGTGAGGTGAGGAGGAGGGGGGCTTTTATAGAGTTTGAGGGGCGTTAAAAATCTTCATAAATTACACGAAATTTAAAATAAAATAAAAACTTTATCCCAAACGGACACCTCCGATGCTCTTTCACAGACATACATCAAATAAAAATAAAACTGAAGACATTAATATTATAAAATAGAGATGCAACGCAGTAAAAGGTAAAAAAATAAACTTACTCTGTGATCTTAATTATAAACTTGCATATAGAATTTGTTGCTTTCCCTCCCAGTCCTATGACTCCCATGTTACAACTCGTTTGCGTCCTTTACCAAAGTAAATCACATGATTGCCAAAGGAAGCTCGTAATCCGGGTTCGATTCTCAGCAACAAAATAAAACTTGAATGCTCTTTCTTATTCCTTAAGTTTTTTTTTTCTTTCGGTAAAAAGAAATCAAGAATGGTTGATTCCAAAAGAACCGAAGATAAAACATTTCAAAACCAACTTAGCTCTCTGCCAATTCCTTGTAATTGCAGTATAAGTGCATCTAAATTGACGGGATGGTAAAATTCATGATCCTTTGCGATAATTAATCTTTTGTAATAATTAATCATTTGGGTCATTTGGTTCACATTCATTGTCAACCCGAATGATCTCCACTGATCATGTTCCACGTGCAGTGCATACATGTGTTTGTTTTTTGTGTCATTTTTTATCCCAAACTTTTGGCATTTGTAGTTGGGCTTTCAATAGAAAAAGTTAGTCCAAATCTTCAGAATCTCAAATTTCTATGAAACTTTTCTACGTCCGTTGGGCGTTTCTTGCTACCAATTTCATACCCATTACGTTTTTTTCTTTTTGTTTTTGCCAAACCCATTACGGGTTGAGACTTGGGAGGACTGTTCCCCTTTCAAAGTTCCGATCTTTTTGAGGTTCAAAGTTCAAACCACCATGGCGGTGTCTCTTACCAGTCTTGCTTCGTTGACTCACCGCAGTGAGCTCAAGCTTCGGAGCTGCTGCTGCTGCACTCCTTCAGTTTCCATCACAGAGCAAAGAAGCTCAGCTACCAGCGTTAATGCTATGCTTTCTGCTACGACCATTATTTTTTGAGAAATCGAACTTCGAACCCACCATCAGCTTCTTTCAATGAGGTGCCAATTGCAGTTCGAGCTAATTTGGTTCGGCATCGACTGGTGGTGGATCCTGTTTGCCGGTGTGTGGTCTTGCTGAGGAGACAGAGGTCCATTTATTCTTCCATTGCCAGTTTGCCAGGGTCTTCTGGTTTGGGAGCCCTCTTATGCTAGACGTCTATGCCTTAAAGGGAGTTGATTTTCCTGGTATTTGGTAGGGCCTCTTCACTAAATTTAACTAATTCCCACATAGGGTGGAGCTGGCTCAGACGCTTTCATTTGGGCTCTGGAGGATTTGGAAGTGCCGAAATCGGAAAGTGTTTGAAGGTATCGCTATGTCACCAGAGGAGGCCGTAGTAAACCTACTAAAGTGTGTGACTGAATTCCGAGAATTAGGGGTCCCGTCAATGGTGAGCCGGTTCTCGCAACCTAGGCCGCCGAAGCTAGGGGTTGATGAGGTGGTGAATTTTTGGAAGAAACCCGCCATGGGAATTCTAAAGGTAAACTGTAATGGTGCTTGGAGCCGGGATACAGCGCGTGGTGGCGTTGGCTGGGTTATTCGGGACTGCTTCGGGTTGCTAGTGTCTGTGGGAGGTAAAGGGGACCTATGTCTGAAATCGAGTTTGGTGGCTGAAGCAGAGGCGGTGCGTAGTGCCCCTCCTATTATTTGCTGGTTGGCCACGAACGGGTGGTGATTGAGTCAGATGCTTTGGGGCATATTAAGGCCCTCCTTGGTCAGAGTCAGGGTGATGCTGATCTAGACTGTCTTATTTTTTATATCCATGCACTAGCTTTGAGGGTGGGGACTGTTCAATTGATGTACGCATCCAGGCAAGCTAATAAAGCTGCGCGCCTTATTGCTAGATTTGTTTTTAGGGTTGGTGGTTATCATTGTTGGGATGAAATAGGGACTTACTGGTTGTTTGATACCTTAGCCACTGATGCTGGTGTCTCTGTTCGTTATTAATGAAGTTTTTTGATCTTTTGGTAAAAAAAATAATAATAATAATAATAATTAGGAAAAGAATTTTGTTAAAATAATAATAATAATTAAAAAAGAAAAAAAAAGCCCAAGTCATACATTGGTGTGTTGTTGGGCTTTTTCCATCGATAATTAGGAAAAGCATTTTGTTAAAATAATTAAAAAAAAACAATTATTTTGTAATAACCTATTTGCAATTATTTTCTGTTTTTTCCCTTTCCAATTATTTAAGTAAAATTAATCTTTATAAGAAGAGATTTAGTTGCAAACTTTCAGTGTGTAGCTGTCGGTTGTATTTTTTTATTTTATTTTTCTTGTTTTCGAATGGAAATGGTAGAAATTTTTCTGAATAGGAGGACGACTACTTCTCTCCCCGCGAATAAACTTGAATTTTGAAAAGAAAAAAAAATTGGATGTGACAAATTTTTATTTTCAACTGATAAAATTAGAAAATAAATTGCTAGTTTTCTCTTACTGTAAACTCAGTTACTCACATCTTAAAAAAGAAAGAAAAAACCCAAGAAAACAACACGTTTGTGGTCAGCAATGGGTCAACAAAGAGGATTTTGGAAAGAGTTATGAACAAGTACGGTAGATTTGGGAGAGTTGGGTCAAAGTTTGAACTTAAAATATTTTTTTGAAAACATTTTTTGGAGGTTGAAAATAATTTTTAGAATAATAAAACTATTTTTAAAAGTTTTTCTTTTGATATGATGATATGGATGAATGCGGATCTTTACGAAGATAAAACTCGAAACCACCCATCACACATCCAGTGGATAGGCATACTCATAAATTGTAGTACTAAATTGGCATTTTGGCTAATTAAAACAATATTCCAAATATCCAAGATAATTTTTAAATAATTAAAATGGATTTTAAATTAATTTATTTTTAAAACCCTTAATAACTTACAATAATTAATTATTATTAATAAAATACCGCCGAGTAGAGTTCACAGCCACCGCCGAGTAACGATCAAGTTATGGTTCACAGCCACCGCCGAGTAGCGATCAACGCATTGTCTATCGGCAGCTTCTCATTGAAATAAGCTACCGATTTCGGATGGTTCTCAAGTTCTAAATTGTTTCAAAAATTTTAAACTTGAAGTTGAAAAACAATTAGAGAAACAAATTAAAATTGTAAGATCAGTTCGTGGAGAGGAATATTTTGGTAGGTACACAGAAGCCGGAGAACAAAAGGGTTCATTTGCTTTATATTTGCAGCAAGAGGGTATTGTTGCACAATATACAACCCCTGGTACTCCTTCACATAATGGAGTTGCAGAAAGACATAATAGGACTCTCAAAGATATGGTTAGGAGCATGCTCTCACACTCTCAATTACCTGATTCTTTTATGGGGGGAAGTTGTTAAGACAGCTAATTATATTTTGAACAGAGTTCCAACTAAAGGTATTAAATCTACTCCTTTTGAGTTGTGCACTAGAAGGAAGCCTAGTTTCTCACATTTTCATACTTGGGGCTGCCAAAGTGAAGAAGAAGTTAGATATGAGGACTACAAGTTGCTTCTTTGTTGGTTATCCAGACAAGTCCAAAGGCTTCAGGTTCTACTATCCTAATGCCCACACCAGACTAGTAGAAACCCAAAATGCCAAATTTATTGAATATTTTGGCACTTCTGGTCACAGTCCAGAAATTCATATGAATTTGAGGAAGTGGATGAAAATGTAGCAGTTTCCACTAGCAGTTCAGTTGTTTTGCCGGTTCCAATGTTCCATAGTTTTGCTGATTTTTCAACAGGAGGACATATGCCAACTACTGCTGCTGCAGATGCCACAGTTCAACAGGAAATTGATCAAGAGGAACAAAATATTCATCCAGTTCAACCTGCTAATCCAAACCCAGTACCAGTGAATGAACCAGCTGTGGATGCATTGAGAAGATAACAGAGAACTAGAAAACCAGCAATCCCTGGGGACTACATGGTTTACTTACAAGAAATTGAATTTGATATTGGTGATGAAAATGATCCAATTTCTTATAAATCTGCAATGGAAAGTCCTCAGGCATCCTTTTGGCAAGCTGCAATGGAAGATGAACTCATTTCTATGGCTAAAAATGAGGTATCGACCTTAGTAGAAGGAACTGAAAATATTAAGCCAATAGGCTGTAAGTGGGTTTACAAGACAAAACATGACTCACAAGGTAGAGTTGAGAGATTAAAGGCACGATTAGTTGCTAAAGGTTTTACACAAAGAGAGAGGTTGGATTATATAGAGACTTTTTCACCGGTGTCGAGTAAAGATTCTTTTCGGATTATCATGGCTATCACAACACATTTTAATTTAGAGTTGCATCAGATGGATGTAAAGATAGGCTTTCTAATTGGTAGCCTTCAGGAAGATATTTATATGAAGCAGCAACCAGGATTCATTGAAAAGGGGAAGGAGAATTGGGTGAAAAACAGAACAGGTCAATTTATGGACTGAAACAAGCCTCTAAACAATGGTATTTGAAGTTTGATAAAGTTTTGACTTCATTTGGTTTTGTGGAAAATAGATTTGACAATTGCATCTATCTGAAGATGGTCAAATCGAATTTCATTTTTCTGGTTCTCTATGTGGATGATATAATTCTTGCTAGTTCCATAACACATTTTAATTTAGAGTTGCATCAGATGGATGTAAAGATAGGCTTTCTAATTGGTAGCCTTCAGGAAGATATTTATATGAAGCAGCCACCAGGATTCATTGAAAAGGGGAAGGAGAATTGGGTGAAAAACAGAACAGGTCAATTTATGGACTGAAACAAGCCTCTAAACAATGGTATTTGAAGTTTGATCGAGTTTTGACTTCATTTGGTTTTGTGGAAAATAGATTTGACAATTGCATCTATCTGAAGATGGTCAAATCCAGTTTCATTTTTCTGGTTCTCTATGTGGATGATATAATTCTTGCCAGTTCCAACATGCAGTTGCTTCATGATACTAAGAAGATGTTATCTAGCAGTTTTGACATGAAGGATTTGGGAGAAGCTCATTATGTCTTGGGCATAGAAATAGTCAGAGATAGATCAAAGAGGGTTTTGGGGTTATCTCATAAGAACTATATTGATAGAGTTCTGAAGAGATTCAACATGGAAAATTGCAGTGGTGGTGATGTTCCAATTGCTAAAGGAGATAAATTCTCTAATGATCAATGTCCTAAGACAGATTATGAGATTGAAGTTATGAAACACAAACCCTATGCTTCATTGGTGGGAAGTGTAATGTATGCTCATGTTTGCACAAGACCAGATTTAGCTTTTGTTTTAAGTATGCTTGGTAGATTTCAATCGAATCCTGGCATAGCTCATTGGAATGCAGGGAAGAAAGTGTTGAGATATTTGAAGAAAACTCAATCATATGTTTTGGGTTATCACCATGTGGATAATTTGGATGTAGTTTGCTATACCGATGCTGATTTAGGAGGTTGTATTGATGATAGAATGTCAACCAGTGGTTATATTTTCCTATTAGCTGGTGGTGCAATTTCATGGAGAAGCAAAAAGCAAACTACAAGATCAGTGTCAACTATGGAATCTGAGTTCATTGGTTGTTCTGAAGCTACAAGGCAGTGTGTCTGGTTAAAGAATCTGAGTTCATAGGTTGTTTTGAAGCTACAAGGCAGTGTGTCTGGTTAAAGAATCTGATTCAATGCATGAAGATTGTAAGAAACATTGAAAGGCCATTGAAAGTTTACTGTGATAATACCTCTGCTGTACATTTTGCCAAGAACAATAAAGATCGAATGCTTCAAGACTCATGGACATTAAGTATTTGGTTGTTCAAGATAAGATCAGAGATAGTGTTTTTGAAATTGAGCATCTTGGCACTCATCATATGATCGCAGATCCTTTAACGAAGGCTCTACATATGTATCGATTTTTCAGAGATTTGTGCCACATATGGGTTTACAAGAATCTCTTGATCACTTTTGAATGTGGGAGTAATTAAGGTACTGTTATTACTCACTTTTGAATAATGTTGTGACTTACTAGAACATGGATTCTGTTTGTTTTGATTTCAAACTTTCACTTGTAAGCAAGTTACTTGACAAAGTAATAAACTTATGATGACGTGAAATTCATTATCTAGTATTACAGTTTGTCTCTTTAAATATTTGCAAAGTTAGATATTATGAAAGATGTTTCTTACATCAGATGACCAAAGATATGGCAGAGCCATATTGGTGCCAAAGGCTTTCGCTTTATATTATCTGATTTACAATATTTGCACTTAGATTTGAATAGAACAGTATGTGAATTTGGAATGCTAATACAGATTGTCTTGTATCAAGTCATCTGAAGTTCTACTGCTAGATCTTTGTGGTTGATTGTAATAAGTCATTTAGCTTTGATATGATTCAGTGATCAATTTTAGCTTACGGTTATTATACATTTTGTTGAATGGTTTGATTTCACTCATATGGGAGAATGTAAGAGTTATTTCATGTGGTGAGTTTTAGCAAACCATTTATTTTTTGTATATTATAACTTAAGCTAATGGAATTATATTAAACTTAATTAAATGTTTAGTCAGATGAACATTTTGGGGGGAATAATACAAGTCAAATTGAAAACCTCAATTAAACTGTCAATAACTGCATCCATGATAGAAGGAGCAGTTGTCTGATATAAATGGTTTTAGTATCTCTTCTCAGTTACACGTTTTGTTCATTTTTTGTATGCTTGTCCTATTGAGAGCAAGAACTCTACAGAAACTAGAGAAGAGAAGACACAATTCCAAGAGGCGGATTCGTAATGTCCTTATCAACAAGAATGTCTTTCTAATAATTAAATAGTGTTATTGACAAATAATTAAATTAAAGTTGGCATATAATTAAATGCAAATCATTGCGTTGTTTTGGTAATATATACCAACTTACTTGAGATCAAGTTAATTTATTAGACCCGGTAAGGATTCAACATATATGGACTCATCTTGCTGGTTGTTGGGGAGGATTTAGAGAAATTATTTTCTTTCAAGATAAATTTTAATTTTATACTCTTGATAAATTCGGTCAGCTTGGATATTTCGACACTAGTACTTAAAACAGCTTATATACTGAAGATGTTAATCTCATGCTATATTAAAGAAGATCGCCGTGCAACAAATTCACAAGTAATTATCAAAATACAACGCAAATACTAAAAGAGGGAGCTCCCTAGTTATAGTTTCTCTCAATGATAACAAAGTAAGAAAATAATATAACGAAACATGAAAAATAAAAGAAAGACTTTTACAGCTGAAGAGTTGGTACCAACCAAATTGATCTTTGTTCGGCCTTCCTTACTTGTTCCTTGGTAGATGAGAAAAATGGATTCCAAAAGGTCTGTGCTTTGATGTTATATATACCATAATCAATAGGCCCAAGCGTTCCAATTTGGAAACCACCACGTTCATAATCATGAGTGTAGTAAATGCAATTCGGTTCATATTCAGAAAATTCTGAAGTCAACACAAATTCAGAAGAATTCGCACCTAAAAACAAAGCAACTTCACCTATATCCTTTGTCACAACCCACTTCGCGTCATCTAAATTCAACTTGAAAATTATAAATTTAGTTGTCTGAATATTGCCAACTCCATCCTGCCCAAAACACCTTTGGACGACCAAAATTTCTCTCTTATTCAAAGCCACTATATATGCCTTGTTATGGAATACTGGATCTTTTAATCGTGCAATTTCTTTTATATTCAAATTTGAGGAAACTGTAATATCTAAAGATCAAATCTCGCCATAATAACAGGCTAAATAAATTCTATCTTCAACGAAAACAATTTCTGAGCCTCCATGAATATTTTGTTCAACATATATCCACGTTTTGTCTTTACCAAGTCTTATGAAAGCCAATTCACACCGATCCTCGTAAATGACCATGATAGTGCACTCGTTTGGATTTAAGATAGGGTCTGCTGAAATTGTGGCCTTATACACACAATATTCACACTGTCGAGCAGATGTGTTCATGACAGTCCAACCTTCAATAGTTATTGGGGGAAGACGAATAATCAAATTTTTGTTTTGTCTCTTCCCTTTGATCTTATGGAATGGATGTATTAGGCTTATGGAAAAATCTTCTTCCACAACTATTAACCATCCTTTTGAGCTCCCACAAAATCGCTTATTCCGAAGTTTGAATTGCAAATCAAAAACCTTGTTATTAATGGGATTGCATAATTTCCATATACCATTTTTTCCCATAGGAATCAAGAGCATCGGAGGACAAAGACAATTTGACACAGTAGCAAATTGTCTTTTATTATCCTTGGCTTCTTTGTAGCATGACATACAAATAAGACTGAATCGCAAATAATCCAACGCTGATACTAGTCTATTTGAAATTAATCTCATAAGATGCTTGGGCAAATTTTCCCAATCTGAAACAAACAAAAAACAATATTTAAACTTTTATAAGACAATTAATAGCAAAAACAACAATGACGAAAGATTATTTTAGTGAAACATGCAAAATAGAAAAAAAAAACTTAAGTAAAATATAACAAAACACATGTGGTTCATTATTGAAAAACAAAGAGAAATTATATAGTTTGATTTATGGAAAATGAAATCCAAAAAAAAATATTTAACAGTTAAAAAAAACCACAGCAAATATAAACATACCTGAATTCATGGTGATTTAGAAGTTAGAACAAGAAGAAGATTGTTTTGATTATGAGTAAGAAGGTTGAAGATGAACACTCGTTAATCACCAACAAAGATTGAGGTATAACTTTAACTTTTTTAGTGAACCAAAGAAGCAAACTCTCCACGTTATTTTGATACAATAATATTGGGAGGGGAACACGTTTTATTTATACATAAACAACTTTACTCCCCGTTAATGTAGGATTACAATAATGATTGGGAAATAATCTAGTTAGTTTCCTTTTCCCAGAAAAAAATACCTAGTTAGTTTCTTTTCCATCAATAATTAGGAAAAGATTTTTGTTAAAATAATAATAATAATTAAAAAAGAAAAAAAAAGCCCAAGTCATACATTGGTGTGTTGTTGGGTTTTTTCCATCAATAATTAGGAAAAGAATTTTGTTAAAATAATAAAATATTTAAAATAAAAAAAAAACAAGCCAAAGTCATACATTGGTGTGTTGTTGGGCTTTTTCCAGTTAGTCACGAGGACTACATCAACGACAACTACTTCTATACGCTGGGCATTACAAATTTACAAGCACCAAGCTCCGCCTCTAATTAATTGAGGAGGGAAAGGGAAAGAGTACAAAATAACTTCGATCAGTTGTCTTCCTCTTATGTGAGATGCTAATTAGTATCTATAACACAGAGCACTCCAGATGGTGCTCCGAGGGTTGCCCCTCCGACTTTCTCCACCCCAGTGGTTCCAATCTTTTTGAGGTTCAAACCACCATGGCGGTGTCAACGCAACTTCAATCTCTGACCAATGTTGCTTTGTTGAATCACCGCAGTGAGCTCAAGCTCCAGAGCTGTTGCTGCATTCCTTCAATTCCCATCACAGAGCAAAGAAGCTCAGCTACCAGCGTTAATGCTTTGCTTTCTACTACGCCCATTGTTTCTGAGAAATCGAACTTCAAACCCACCAGTAGCTTCTTTCAATGAGGTGCCAATTGGGATTTTTAGTTTTGTTTTCCAGTGGCTTGTGATTTGGTCATTTTGGGATTTGAAAAAAATAAAAAAGAATCGGGTTTGTGAGATTTGGTTGTGCTTTGCAGTTGATCAAGTCGTTGATTAGTAGTGTGGATTTATCTGAGGCGGAGGCTGGAGCTTCGTTGGAATTCTTGCCGAATGATCACAATGACACTTTGATCAGTGCTTTTCTTGTATTGCTGAGAGCCGGTGGAGAGACTTATGGAGAAGTAAGTAACCTTTGAGGAAAAAGATCGCATTTTGACTTGATTATAATATGTGATTGCATTTCTTTGTGATAATTTTATTTGTAAACTGTACTTTTAGCTACTTATCATTTGCATTTATACTTTGTGATTTGTTCTTGTATCCACTGAAGTTATGAACAATCTTGAGCGTAATTATTGGAGGTCTCTTTTGTCCTCCTTTTATGTGATTCTCTATAGAATCTTAAGGGCTAGTTTGACAGTTTAGTTTTAAGTTTTTAGCTTTCAGGTGTTTCCCAAAAATCTCCACACAAAATTGAAAAATTAAAACTAAAAACCAATTGGTTATCAAATAGGCCCTAATATCAACTTGGTCGGCACAACTTGGTCAGCACACTCGTGCCCACATTGGAACAACACTGCCCTTACGCATAAACGAATCACCATTCGTTTGGCATCCAAGATCTTCGGAATATATATCAACATCCTGAAGGTAACTTGGGCATCACACCATTAGAGTTCCAACCTCCACATTCATTGCTACTATAAATACGGGACACGGTCCCCAAGGATAAGTAATTGTTCACTTGCCGTTATACTGCCTAGTTCATGACTGATCTCTCACTCGCTTACTAACTTAAGTATTAGAGTCTACTAGGACGGCATTCCACCTGTGTCAAGTATTTTTCTTGTTGTCTCGCAGGTCTCCTGGCGGACGAGAAGAATACATACCAACAGTCGATAAGACTATCTTCCGTTAGATCCATTTTTGTATCAAACAAACTAATATGAATATTTTTTTTAATATATTTATTTTGTTTTTTGAGAATAATATATTTAATTTTTATGTGCAAATGAAATATTCAATCCCAACTATCACATCAAATGTGATATTTTTAATTTATTTAAAATCAATCCCCACACTTTTGATGAAAAGCACCCAAATTGTGTGGTTTGATTGACTCTACGCCTTTGTTTTGTACTTCATAGGGACATATATCTATATAGATATATATATATATATATATATATATATATATGTATGCATAATTTTATTATGTGATTTGTGAGTGGATGTGGACAAATGTGGGAATATGGCTTCAATGCATATTTGTACATTCATGGAAATCTGAATTTTCTCTGTCAGAGATTCCTCTTATTTATTTAAATTTGAGCGCGCGAAGTTCGTTGCTCCATCATTCTAACTTCGTTTATTCTTAAATTTTCAATTTTATTATTGAAGAAATGAAGTATATACGTGGGAAATAATGCATATATAAATGTTCAAATTAATTAGACAAGGATATTAGAAAGCTAATTAACAAAATGAATTGGTCAAATTAGAAAGATGGGGATAAACTTGAAAATTCTGTTAGAACTAGTATACTTTTGAAAATTGTACACTCCCTTTTGTTAAAATTAGTACAAGTGACAGTGTGAATTACTAAAAATAAGATGGAGTAATAATAGCCACATCCCAACTGCCCACCTGCTACTTGCTCACGGTGGCTTCCTCACGGTGTTTTCGCCGACCCGACTAATCAACGACTCGATCAACTGCAAAGCACAACCAAATCTCACAAACCCAATTCTTTTATTTGATTTTAAAAAAATCCCAAAATAAACAATTCACAAGCCACTGCAAAACAAAAACTAAAGAAACGCAATTGGCACCTCATTGAAAGAAGCTGCTGGTGGGTTCGAAGTTCGATTTCTCAAAAAATAATGGGCGTAGCAGAAAGCATAGCATTAACGCTGGTAGCTGAGCTTCTTTGCTCTGTGATGGAAACTAAAGGAGTGCAGCAGCAGCAGCTCCGGAGCTTGAGCTCACTGCGGTGAGTCAACGAAGCAAGACTGGTAAGAGACACCGCCATGGTGGTTTGAACTTTGAACCTCAAAAAGATCGGAACTTTGAAAGGGGAACAGTCCTCCCGAGTCTCAACCCGTAATGGGTTTGGCAAAAACAAAAAGAAAAAAACGTAATGGGTATGAAATTGGTAGTAAGAAACGCCCAACGGACGTAGAAAAGTTTCATAGAAATTTGAGATTCTGAAGATTTGGACTAACTTTTTCTGTTGAAAGCCCAACTACAAATGCCAAAAGTTTGGGATAAAAAATGACACAAAAAACAAACACATGTATGCACTGCACGTGGAACATGATCAGTGGAGATCATTCGGGTTGACAATGAATGTGAACCAAATGACCCAAATGATTAATTATTACAAAAGATTAAGTATCGCAAAGGATCATGAATTTTACCATCCCGTCAATTTAGATGCACTTATACTGCAATTACAAGGAATTGGCGGAGAGCTAAGTTGGTTTTGAAATGTTTTATCTTCGGTTCTTTTGGAATCAACCATTCTTGATTTCTTTTTACCGAAAGAAAAAAAAAACTTAAGGAATAAGAAAGAGCATTCAAGTTTTATTTTGTTGCTGAGAATCGAACCCGGATTACGAGCTTCCTTTGGCAATCATGTGATTTACTTTGGTAAAGGACGCAAACGAGTTGTAACATGGGAGTCATAGGACTGGGAGGGAAAGCAACAAATTCTATATGCAAGTTTATAATTAAGATCACAGAGTAAGTTTATTTTTTTACCTTTTACTGCGTTGCATCTCTATTTTATAATATTAATGTCTTCAGTTTTATTTTTATTTGATGCATGAGGGAGGAAGAGAGAGAAACCGAGTGAGAAGAGAGGGAGTGTGAGTTGGCCAATGGCGTGAGGAGAGAGAAAATTCAATTTATAATTTAAACTCTTCCTAAAATTACCGATATGTCCTTTTATTTTAAACCTGTAACTTCCTCGTACGAACTCTGATTTCCGCGTGCCGCATGTCGACGTACTTGTGAGATCGAGACCTACATAACGATGTGAGGAGGACTTGTAAAATTGTTCTCAATCGAAAAGTGACTTTCGAGCCTTATAGAAATTCATGGGCAAAATGGTCATTTGCAATTAACTTTCGAATTTATTATGTGATTTGTGAGTTGATGTGGAAAAATGTGGGAATATGGCTTCAATTTTTCAAATGGTACACTTAATGGGGCTAAATGACATATTAGTCCTCTATCTTTGATCAATTTTTATTTTGGTTACTATGTTTTGGGTTTTGAGTTTAGGGTTTAGGGTTTAGATCTAATCCAAATTGTGGGGATTTTGATATTTGTATTTTCCAACCACTGTTGCTACTTGCTACTTGCTATTGGAGGAGGACTTGAAATTAATCCTTAGGGTTTAAGGTTTAAATCTAATAAAAATAGAGATAAGTTAATCCTTCATATATATATATATATATATATATATATATATATATATATATATAAAGTAAGGATAATACTTGCATCCAACCCTGGTGGTACCTCCTTATACCATCCTTTTGATTTATCGAATTACTTTTGCACATATATCATAATCGAAACCGTTCATTCTTTAAATCAACACTTCAAGATCATCTCTGTAAAAATTCAACAAGATTTGAATTTGTTTAACTATTCATGTATAACAAACAAATCAATAGGCTGAAGCTTCGTTGGAATTCTTGCTGATTCATCACAATGACACTTTGATCAGTGCCTTTCTTGTATTGCTGACAGCCAATGGAGAGACTTATGGAGAAGTAAGTAATCTTTGAGGGAAACGATGGCATTTTGAGTTGATTATAATATGTGATTGCATTTCTATGTGATAATTTGATTTGTGAACTGTACTTTTAGCTACTTATCATTTGCATTTATAGTTTGTGATTTATTCTTGTATCCAGTGAAGTTATGAACAATCTTGAGAGTAATTATTGGAAGTCTCTTTTGTTCTCCTTTTATGTGATTCTCTATGGAATCTTGGGCTAGTTGGACTGTTTAATTTTAAGTTTTTATATTTAAGGTGTTTCCCAAATATCTCTAACACAAAAATGAAAAATTCAAAATAAAAACGAAATGGATATCAAACGGACCCTAATATCAATTCAAATTTACGACCGGACTATGATGCTGCGATTAGAAACATATATAGTCATGTTATCTGTGAGACATGACCTCAAATTAGGAGATAACAACTTGTTCAAGTTTGATTCAGATACCTAGATTATGTAGTTTGTCATTTTTTTTCAACATATATCAACCTGTTCCCATGTGTATTTTTAATAGCTTCTTGAATTGGCAAATGGTGACCGTATCAAGGTCAAGCAGAGCATCGTAGTAGGAACTAGGAACTATATAGTAGTACTAGTAGATATTGATTTATATTAATGTGAAATATGAAATTAGTTGCAACAAATTCACAAGTAATTATCAAAATACAACGCAAATACTAAAAGAGAGAGCTTATAGTTTCTCTCAATGATAACAAAGCAAGAAAATAATATAACGAAACATGAAAAATAAAAGAAAGACTTTTACAGCTGAAGAGTTGGTACCATCCAAATTGGTCTTTATTCAGCCTTCCTTACTAGGGCCTTGGTAGATGAGTAAAATGGATTCCAAAAGGTCTGTGCTTCGATGTTATATATACCATAATCAATAGGCCCAAGCGTTCCAATTTGGATATTACTACGTTCACAATCATGAGTGTAGTAAATGCAATTCGGTTCATATTCAGAAAATTCTGAAGTCAACATAAATTCAGAAGAATTCGGACCTAAAAATAAAGCAACTTCACCTATATCTTTTGTCACAACCCACTTTGCGTCATCCAAATTCAACTTGAAAACTATAAATTTAGTTGTCTGAATGTTGCCAACTCCATCCTACCCAAAATGCCTTTGGACCACCAAAATTTCTCTCTTATTCAAAGCCACTATATATGCCTTGTTATGGATTCCTGGATCTTTTAATCTTGCAATTTCTTTTATATTCAAATTTGAGGAAACTGTAATATTTAAAGATAAAATATTGCCATAATAATAGGCCAAATAAATTCTATCTTCAACGAAAACAATTTCTGAGCCTCCATGAATATTTTGTTCAACATATGTCCACGTTTTGTCTTTACCAAGTCTTATGATAGCCAATTCACACCGGTCCTCGTAAATGACCATGATAGTGCACTCGTTTGGATTTAAGATAGGGTCTGCTGAAATTGTGGCCTTATACACACAATATTCACACTGTCGAACAGATGTGTTCATGACAGTTCAACCTTCAATAGTTATTGGTGGAAGACGAATAATCAAATTTTTGTTTTGTCTCTTCCCTTTGATCTTATGGAATGGATGTATTAGGCTTATGGAAAAATCTTCTTCCACAACTATTAACCATCCTTTTGAGCTCCCACAAAACCGCTTATTCTGAAGTTTGAATTGCAAATCAAAAACCTTGTTATTAATGGGATTGCATAATTTCCATATACCATTTTTTCCCATAGGAATCAACAGCATCGGAGGACGAAGACAATTTGACACAGAAGCAAATTGTCTTTTATTATCCTTGGCTTCTTTATAGCATGACATACAAATAAGACTGAATCGCAAATAATCCAACGCTGATACTAGTATATTTGAAATTAATCACATAAGATGCTTCGACAAATTTTCCCAATCTGAAACAAAAAAAAAACAATATTTAAACTTTTATAAGACAATATATTAATAGCAGAAATAACAATGACAAAAGATTATTTTAGTGAAACATACAAAATAAAAAAAAAATTAAGTAAAATATAACAAAACACACATGGTTCATTATTGAAAAACAAAGAGAAATTATATAGTTTGATTTATGGAAAATTAAATCCAAAAAAAATATTTAACAATTAAAAAATAAATGAAAGCAAATATAAACATACCTGAATTCATGGTGATTTAGAAGTTAGAAGAAGCAGAAGATTGTTTTGATTATGAGTAAGAAGGTTGAAGATGAACACTCGTTAATCACCTACAAAGATTGAGGTATAACTTTAACTTTTTAAGTGAACCAAAGAAGCAAAATCTCCAAGTTATTTTGATACAATAATATTAGGAGGGGAACACATTTTATTTATACATAAACAACCATACTCCCCCGTCAACGTAGGATTACAATAATGATTGGGAAATAATCTAGCTAGTTTCCCTTTCCTAGAAAAAATACCTAGTTTGTTTCCTTTCCATCAATAGGGCGGTGAAGTTTCAGATTAATCCATCTAAGGCCCCATGGCGGGATGGGTTCACCAGTGGTTTTTTCCAGACAAATTGGGTGGTGGTGGAGGAGGATATCTTTGAGATTGTGGCGCACTTTTGGAGGACTGGCGGTTACTTCGGAAAATTAACTACACTCATCTCTGCTTGATTCCCAAGGTCCCTAGCCCAGTCAAGATGTCTCAGCTCCGGCCTATTGCACTGTGCAATGTAATCTATAAGGTTATCTCGAAACTCCTTACTAACCGTTTAAAGTTGATTTTGAATCGGATTACCGGTGTCAATCAATCAGCCTTCGTGTTGGGCCGGCAAATACAGGATAATATTCTCGTTGTCCATGAACTTCATCACTCGATGAAGCCTCGTGGTAAACGGGAAGAAAGAGATTTGGCTCTGAAGCTGGATATGGCAAAGGCCTATGATAGGGTGGAATGGAGTTTTGTGGTGGATATGCTTAAGGGCCTTGGGGTTGCTGACCGGTTTTGTGGTTTGATTCTTGAATGCATGTCTTCGGTCTCTTACAGTGTTCTGGTCAACGGGGAGGAAACAGGTTACTTTTCCCCTACTAGGGGCCTTAGACAGGGTGATCCCATGTCGCCTTTTCTGTTCTTGGTCTGTGTGGAAGGGTTGTCCGCACCCTTTCGCCGGCGGGAGGAGGAGGGGGTCATCCATGGCTTTCGGTTACTGGAGTCCAGTGCATTACGCATCACCCACCTTTTCTTTGCTGACGATGCGGTTGTATTCTGCCTGGCTACAACCAAGGAAATTGACGCAGTCAAGGGTATCCTTGATTGTTATGCTGAAGCTTCTGGGCAGCTGGTTAACTTGGAGAAAAGTTCCTTGTTCTTTGGGGGGAATTGCTCCAAACGTCTACGGGGGAGATTGTCTCGGAGATGCCAGATTAAGACACGGGACGGGTTTGGGAAGTACCTTGGTCTTCCGGCGGATTTTGGTATGTCGAAGAAGGTTGTTTTTGATGAAGTGCGGAATAGGATTGCCAGTAGGGTGCAAGGGTGGTCGGAGCAGTTCCTTTCATAGGCTAGTAAGGAGATATTGATAAAGGCGGTGGCCATGGCCATGCCTAATTATGTTATGTCGTGTTTTAAACTTCCGTTGGGTGTATGTAGAGATATTGAGCGGCTTGTTGCCAACTATTGGTGGGGAAAACAGCTTGGCTAGCGTGGTTTGCATTGGGTTGCTTGGAAGAAGGTGTCACAGGTGAAAAAGGTGGGAGGGCTAGGCTTCCGAGACTTGCAATGTTTCAACTTGGCAATGCTTGGCAAGATTGGTTTGCGTATCGTTCATGATCCTTCATTGCTCCTGTCCCAGGTGTTGCGGGACAAGCACTACCCTGATGGGTCCTTCCTCCAGGCACAGGTCGGCCATCGGTCTTCCTGGGGGTGCGAAGGTGCGGGCCCGTTCTGATCCATGGTTGCCGACTCCCTATACCTTCAAGGTGACCTCTTCACATCCTGATATTCCGCCATTTGTCAAAGACTGGATTGACCAGGATATACATACTTGGAAGGCAGATCTGATAACTCGGTGTTTTCAAAAAAAGGAGGGTCATGCTATTCTTCGGCTGCCCCTTAGCCGTTGGGGCCTGGGAGATAGGTGGACGTGGCATTTCAACCCAACTGGAGGTTATTCGGTGAGGTCGGCTTATGGTGTTGCGTTGTATTTGCACAGAAATTGGGAGTTAGGTAGACGAGGGGAGGGGGAGTCCAGTTCCTCTCCTCCTCTGGGCCTGAAATAGGGTCAACTTTGGTCTATGCAGGTTCCACCGAAGCTGAAGCAATTTATTTGGAGGGGTTGTAATAACGCCCTTGTAGTCCAAGCTAATTTGGTTCGGCATCGACTGGTGGTGGATCCTGTTTGCCGGTGTGTGGTCTTGCTGAGGAGACAGAGGTCCATTTATTCTTCCATTGCCAGTTTGCCAGGGTCTTCTGGTTTGGGAGCCCTCTTATGCTAGACGTCTATGCACTAAAGGGAGTTGATTTTCCTGGTATTTGGTAGGGCATGTTCACTAAATTCAACTAATTCCCACATAGGGTGGAGCTGGCTCGGACGCTTTCATTTGGGCTCTGGAGGATTTGGAAGTGTCGAAATCGGAAAGTGTTTGAAGGTATCGCTATGTCACCAGAGGAGGCCGTAGTAAACCTACTAAAGTGTGTGACTGAATTCCGAGAATTAGGGGTCCCGTCAATGGTGAGCCAGTTCTCGCAACCTAGGCCGCCGAAGCTAGGGGTTGATGAGGTGGTGAATTTTTGGAAGAAACCCGCCATGGGAATTCTAAAGGTAAACTGTGATGGTGCTTGGAGCCGGGAGACAGCGCGTGGTGGCGTTGGCTGGGTTATTCGGGACTGCTTCGGGTTGCTAGTGTATGCGGGAGGTAAAGGGGACCTATGTTTGAAATCGAGTTTGGTGGCTGAAGCAGAGGCGGTGCGTAGTGCCCCTCCTATTGTTTGCTGGTTGGCCACGAACGGGTGGTGATTGAGTCAGATGCTTTGGGGCATATTAAGGCCCTCCTTGGTCAGAGTCAGGGTGATGCTTATCTAGACTGTCTTCTTTTTTATATCCATGCACTAGCTTTGAGGGTGGGGACTGTTCAATTGATGTACGCATCCAGGCAAGCTAATAAAGCTGCGCGCCTTATTGCTAGATTTGTTTTTAGGGTTGGTGGTTATCATTGTTGGGATGAATTAGGGACTTACTGGTTGTTTGATACCTTAGCCACTGATGCTGGTGTCTTTGTTCGTTATTAATGAAGTTTTTTGATTTTTTGGTAAAAATAATAATAATAATAATAATAATTAGGAAAATAATTTTGTTAAAATAATAATAATAATTAAAAAAGAAAAAAGAAAGCCCAAGTCATACATTGGTGTGTTGTTGGGCTTTTTCCATCGATAATTAGGAAAAGAATTTTGTTAAAATAATTAAAAAAAAAACAATTATTTTGTAATAACCTATTTGCAATTATTTTCTGTTTTTTCCCTTTCCAATTATTTAAGTAAAATTAATCTTTATAAGAAGAGATTTAGTTGCAAACTTTCAGTGTGTAGCTGTCGGTTGTATTTTTTTATTTTATTTTTCTTGTTTTCGAATGGAAATGGTAGAAATTTTTCTGAATAGGAGGACGACTACTTCTCTCCCCGCGAATAAACTTGAATTTTGAAAAGAAAAAAAAATTGGATGTAACAAATTTTTATTTTCAACTGATAAAATTAGAAAATAAATTGCTAGTTTTCTCTTACTGTAAACTCAGTTACTCACATCTTAAAAAAGAAAGAAAAAACCCAAGAAAACAACACGTTTGTGGTCAGCAATGGGTCAACAAAGAGGATTTTGGAAAGAGTTATGAACAAGTACGGTAGATTTGGGAGAGTTGGGTCAAAGTTTGAACTTAAAATATTTTTTTGAAAACATTTTTTGGAGGTTGAAAATAATTTTTAGAATAATAAAACTATTTTTAAAAGTTTTTCTTTTGATATGATGATATGGATGAATGCGGATCTTTACGAAGATAAAACTCGAAACCACCCATCACACATCCAGTGGATAGGCATACTCATAAATTGTAGTACTAAATTGGCATTTTGGCTAATTAAAACAATATTCCCAATATCCAAGATAATTTTTAAATAATTAAAATGGATTTTAAATTAATTTATTTTTAAAACCCTTAATAACTTACAATAATTAATTATTATTAATAAAATACCGCCGAGTAGAGTTCAGAGCCACCGCCGAGTAACGATCAAGTTATGGTTCACAGCCACCGCCGAGTAGCGATCAACGCATTGTCTATCGGCAGCTTCTCATTGAAATAAGCTACCGATTTCGGATGGTTCTCAAGTTCTAAATTGTTTCAAAAATTTTAAACTTGAAGTTGAAAAACAATTGGAGAAACAAATTATAATTGTAAGATCAGTTCGTGGAGAGGAATATTTTGGTAGGTACACAGAAGCCGGAGAACAAAAGGGTTCATTTGCTTTATATTTGCAGCAAGAGGGTATTGTTGCACAATATACAACCCCTGGTACTCCTTCACATAATGGAGTTGCAGAAAGACATAATAGGACTCTCAAAGATATGGTTAGGTGCATGCTCTCACACTCTCAATTACCTGATTCTTTTATGGGGGGAAGTTGTTAAGACATCTAATTACCTTTTGAACAGAGTTCCAACTAAAGCTATTAAATCTACTCCTTTTGAGTTGTGCACTGGAAGGAAGCCTAGTTTCTCACATTTTCATACTTGGGGCTGCCAAAGTGAAGAAGAAGTTAGATATGCGGACTACAAGTTGCTTCTTTGTTGGTTATCCAGACAAGTCCAAAGGCTTCAGGTTCTACTATCCTAATGCCCACACCAGACTAGTAGAAACCCAAAATGCCAAATTTATTGAATATTTTGGCACTTCTGGTCACAGTCCAGAAATTCATATGAATTTGAGGAAGTGGATGAAAATGTAGATGTTTCCACTAGCAGTTCAGTTGTTTTGCCGGTTCCAATGTTCCATAGTTGTGCTGATTTTTCAACAGGAGGACATATGCCAACTACTGCTGCTGCATATACCACAGTTCAGCAGGAAATTCATCAAGAGGAACAAAATATTCATCCAGTTCTACCTGCTAATCCAAACCCAGTACCGGTGAATGAACCAGCTGTGGCTGCATTGAGAAGGTCACTGAGAACTAGAAAACCAGCAATCCCTGGGGACTACATGGTTTACTTACAAGAAATTGAATTTGATATTGGTGATGAAAATGATCCAATTTCTTATAAATTTGCAATGGAAAGTCCTCAGGCATCCTTTTGGCAAGCTACAATGGAAGATGAACTCATTTCTATGGCTAAAAATGAGGTATCGACCTTAGTAGAAGGAACTGAAAATATTAAGCCAATAGGTTGTAAGTGGGTTTACAAGACAAAACATGACTCACAAGGTAGAGTTGAGAGATTAAAGGCACAAAGAGAGGGGTTGGATTATATAGAGACTTTTTCACCGGTGTCGAGTAAAGATTCTTTCCAGATTATCATGGCTCTCACAACACATTTTAATTTAGAGTTGCTTCAGATGGATGTAAAGACAGCCTTTCTAAATGGTAGCCTTCATGAAGATATTTATATGAAGCAGCCACCAGGATTCATTGAAAAGGGGAAGGAGAATTGGGTGTGCAAACTGAAAAGGTCAATTTATGGACTGAAACGAGCCTCTAGACAATGGTATTTGCAATTTGATCAAGTTGTGACTTCATTTGATTTTGTGGAAAATAGATTTGACAATTGCATCTAAATGAAGATGGTCAAATTGAATTTCATTTTTCTGATTCTCTATGTGGATGATATAATTCTTGCTAGTTCCAACATGCAGTTGCTTCATGATACTAAGAAGATGTTATCTAGCAGTTTTGACATGAAGGATTTGGGAGAAGCTCATTATGTCTTGGGCATAGAAATAGTCAGAGATAGATCAAAGAGGGTTTTGGGGTTATCTCAGAAGAACTATACTGATAGAGTTATGAAGAGATTCAACATGGAAAATTGCTGTGGTGGTGATGTTCCAATTGCTAAAGGAGATAAATTCTCTAATGATCAATGTCCTAAGACCGATTATGAGATTGAAGTTAGGAAACACAAACCCTATGCTTCATTGGTGGGAAGTGTAATGTATGCTCAAGTTTGCAAAAGACCAGATTTAGCATTTGTTTTAAGTATGCTTGGTAGATTTCAATCGAATCCTGGGATAGCTCATTGGAATGCAGGGAAGAAAGTGTTGAGATATTTGAAGAAAACTCAATCATATGTTTTGGGTTATCACCATGTGGATAATTTGGATATAGTTTGCTATACCGATGCTGATTTGGAGGTTGAATTGATGATAGAATGTCAACCCGTGGTTATATTTTCCTATTAGCTGGTGGTGCAATTTCATGGAGAAGCAAAAAGCAAACTACAAGATCAGTGTCAACTATGGAATCTGAGTTCATAGGTTGTTCTGAAGCTACAAGGCAGTGTGTTTGGTTAAAGAATCTGAGTTCATAGGTTGTTTTGAAGCTACAAGGCAGTGTGTCTGGTTAAAGAATCTGATTCAATGCATGAAGATTGTAAGAAACATTGAAAGGCCATTGAAAGTTTACCGTGATAATACCTCTGCTGTACATTTTGCCAAGAACAATAAAAGATCGAATGCTTCAAGATTCATGGACATTAAGTATTTGGTTGTTCAAGATAAGATCAGAGATAGTGTTATTGAAATTGAGCATCTTGGCGCTCGTCATATGATCGCATATCCTTTAACAAAGGCTCTAAATGTATGGATTTTTCAGAGATTTGTGCCACATATGGATTTACAAGAATCTCTTGATCACTTTTGAATGTGGGAGTAATTAAGGTACTGTTATTACTCACTTTTGAATAATGATGTGACTTACTAGAACATGGATTCTGTTTGTTTTGATTTCAAACTTTCACTTGTAAGCAAGTTACTTGACAAAGTAATAAACTTATGATGACATGAAATTCATTATCTAGTATTATAATTTGTCTCTTTAAATCTTTGCAAAGTTAGATATTATGAAAGATGTTTCTTACATCAGATGACCAAAGATATGGCAGAGCCATATTGGTGCCAAAGGCTTTCGCTTTATATTCTCTGATTTACAATATTTGCACTTAGATTTGAATAGAACAGTATGTGATTTTGGAATGCTGATACAGATTGTCTTGTATCAAGTTGGCTTATCATAAACTAATCCTTTTTTTTTTTGTTAGAGTTTGATCTGATTGGAAAGTATTTAATTCTTTTTATCGAAAATTAAAGACAACTATGAATCACCCAACCTCACTCATGGTTGTATATAAATTTAGCAAATTTGCAACTTATCACTCATGGTTGCACCCCATTAAGTCAATTTTCCACGTATCACTCATTGTTGCACCCCATTAAGTCCATGAAAACAACTTGGATGGATCAATCATCAATGTGATGGCAATATGGCATATAGCTTTTTTGCCCTCGGTTGGTCAGTTTTCTTTCATTTTTAGGAAATTTAGCTTTGCAAGGGTTGTAGAGTTGCTAGTTAACTAGTTTTGGGTTTCCCCTCGTTACATTCTCTCTCTGTTCTTGCTTTTTTTCTTTCCCTCTTTTAGTCTTTTACTTCATAACTTGTTGGTTTTGGTCCTATGACGCCTTGTTTTGACATTATTGAGTCACTTATTAGGTTTTTTCTTCTAAACATTCTTACAATTACTCCTTAATTTACTCTTAGGACTCTTGTAGGTCTTACAATTACTCCTTTATTTACTCTTACGGCTCTTTTGGGTAAAATTTGAGGATTGATCGGTTGTTAACTAATAATTTAAATGTAAAACGTTTGATTTTAAGGATTGTGACAATAGTAGTTGGCTTGATTTGACACATTTTCTTCTTCAATAACTCGTTAGCTTATTGGTCTTATGGCGGGGGATGTAAAAATCACATAATCTTCTGTAGGAAAAGCAAAGCAGTCCCCTAATATGCTGCCCATGTGGATGAAGCTGCAAATAAATTTTAACATTCAAATAAGGGATTAATACAAAGTTAATTAATGAACTAATAGAAAATGAAAGATGGTTGTTATCCTCATAAATTAGTAACTAGATTATGTTAAATATGCTTGAAAAATTGTAAAATGCATTAACATACCTGTTTGTGAAAGAGTCCAATTGAGATCATGGGCAACGCTCCATGCAAAGTAGCCAAGCGGTCACTTTAGCTTATCATATGAAACTTTGGTAGCTATACTCTTTGTATAATCAAAACCACCCCAAGTGTATCCAGAATAGGAATAGTCCATCCCAAGTGTGGAATTAAACACGGTTGGTGCACCATGCTGGGCTATAAAAGCCTTGATTGTTCCGTAACCGGCTGAGCCGTCTGTCGGTACTGTCATTCCATAGGCCGGTGCAAAGATACCATGCTGACCTGGGTCTGTTAAATTCCATGCATGGCCATAAAATGGAAGCCCAAATGCGATCTTTTTTGGAGGCATACCTGCTTCAAGTCAAGCAGTGAGGCTAGAATCCCCACTAATAGGACTGATGGAGTTGTATAAGGAAGCAGGGGAGCCAGTTACATTGGGTGACCAACCGGGGGCAAAAAAGCTATATGCCATCACATTGATCCATCCAAGTTGTTTTTCATGGACTTAATGGGGTGCAACCATGAGTGATAAGTTGCAGAATAGTAGACTGCTGCCACTAGAAGCAATGGGGGTTTGCCAGTTGTCAGGGATCCATTGCTCACAGCGGCTCGCCACTCGTAGGGGAGGGTGCCGAAATTGGACATGTCAGTGGCTGTGGCAGGAAATTCCCAGTCAATGTCAACTCCATGGAAGTTATAACACCGAGAGATGTTTATGGAGGAATCAATGAATGTTTTACGGGTGCTGGGTTGGCTAGCTATTGAACCAAAAGCTGCCTTATTTAAAGGTGATGCTCGACCTTTTGATAAAAGGGTTTTGACCGAAGGGTTCTTTTTTCGGACTATGCAAGCAGAGCTGGAGAATTTGGGTTGGTCTTCAAGGGAAATGGTTACTTGATTGATTTGGGAATCAAAATTAGCAAAAGCACATAATAAATGAGTGAATAAGGTGGAGTCTATGTCAGAAGCCGGAAATGGGATGCCACTGTACCAGTAAGCTGCTTTAACAGTACCACTGGTACTACGAACAGAAGAAACGTGGACAAGTTGGACTAGGAAAACAAGGGTAGCTGAGAAGCAAAGTAGTACTCGGGTTTTAGAATCCATTGCTTGGGGTTTAGAATCCATTGACTGAGTTATGAATAAACTGCTACAGCTTAAGGTTTGAGACAATGTGGTACCCTTTTATAGATGGAATTATCTAATAGTCTCCAATGGCTGGGTTCATTTGCAGAAATCGGTTGCTGAGAAATTGGATAATGGACCAGGCATGAACCTACTTTTTATTAAACTAGGCGTTGAATAAGATATAAATCACTAATATTAGAGCTTATATGTTTGCATGTTAGTTAAGCTAACTGGTCTGCGAGCCCTCGCAGGCCAATGCATCTCGTGAAGTCCAGTAACCTCTATGGTAATTCAAGTCTCTTCTAAAAAATTCCGACTGGTTCAATTTAGACTGTAGATTAGAATACTAAATAAACCAGAAACAGGCTGTACTACATAAGGATCATCCATGCGTCCTGGCTTTGAGGGCAGATTCGCTAGGAGTAGTAGACATTCTTATAAAATTTCTTAGGCCGAGGAACGACTTCGAACACTAAGAAGCCTCTGACCATAAAAAGTCTTTCTTCTTATTTATATATCTATATAAGCACTAAAACACCCAGAGGGCCAAAGAAGCCAATAAACTCACGCAGGGAGCAATGCTCACCCGCGGGGAACAACATCACCACTGTTTTTAATTGTTTGAAGGACCTCCTATTAAAAATGGATTAATAGAAAGTTTTTAAGAAAAAGCAAAAGTTGTCAAGGGTGAACCAATAATTTACTCAAACTAAAACCCAGTGTAAGTTGCACTTCATCACCTATGAAGAATATGCTTCAGAGCCCATAAACCAAAAATGAGTATAAATCTAAATGAGGAATTTGACTCATTGAATAGCCATATCCAGCATATATATATATACTAGATGCAAAGTCATGAGATTTAGATGGCCTAACCCTTAAATGAACAAGCAAGAGGATTATATATTAGCTCTAGTATGTTTATCAATCGGACAATTTAGATTGCAGGAAAAGCCTTCATCTTCCACTAAAAATCAGTGAAAAAACTAAAAATCAGTGAAAAAAAAAAAAAAAAATTAACCAATCAATCAACAATTACAATAAGTAGTGGGATTAATTAGAAAGAAAGAAAGAATCGATCTTTTTATTTCACCTCCTACATTCCAAGATGGTCTTTAACTCGGCGCGAGAGTAGGGCGCTGAGCTAAGGCGAGGCATGCCCAAGTCAACAACGGCGAGTCATGCCCAAGTCAACAACTGCGAATTGTAGACTTCATGGCGGGAGGCGCAGCAGCAGCCAATAGAGTTCACAGCCACCGTTGAGTAACGATCAACGCTTTGTCTATCGGCAGCTTCTCATTGAAATAAGTTACCGATTTCGGATGGTTTTGCACCGAATTATTATTTTATTTTCTAGATTCATTTTCAGCTTATCATAAACTAATCCCCTTTTTTTTTTTTGTTAGAGATTGATCTGATTGGAAAATATTTAATTTTTTTTATCGAAAATTAAAGATAATTATGAATCACCCAACCTCACCTCTTATGTTTATAGACCAGTCGCAATTCTTTATCCTGTGACAATTAGGAATCCTGTTTCTATCAAATTAGTCTACTTACGTAAATATAAGAAGTAAGTTTGTGTAAGAGTTATTTCATGTGGTGAGTTTTAGCAAACCATTTATTTTTGTATATTATAACTTAAGCTAATGGAATTATATTAGACTTAATTAAATGTTTAGTCAGATGAACATTTTGGGGGGAATAATACAAGTCAAAACTAAAAATGGGTCTCTCGTAAGGAGAGTTTATGTTTTGCTAGGGTTTAGGCGCCGACACTCTTTACCCCTGTCGTGAAAGCTGTTGTTGTCTCTGCATTGGAGGCGGTCAAGTCGGTGAGTCGTGACTGGAGGCCTGATTGGATGGGAACGTGAGGGGCAGGCGTTGGGAGAGTTCGTCTACTTAGGGGGATTCGGCCGAGGCGCTAGGGTAGGGTTTTTCTGGACCCGGCCTGCTCTTTCCGTGGTTGTTTGTGTGTGACTAGTGTGCGGGTGATCGCGGGGGTTGGGGCCTGGGGTTTGGCGGTAGACTTGCGCTGGTGGTGGTCGTCTAGGGCAGGCGACGGGTGTGATCGGCTGGTTTGTGTGAGTCGGTTGTGGCACTGGATTTGGAGGGTACTGATAGGAACCGGTCTCTTCGTGACTGAGGACGACGACGGCTAGTATTGATGGATATGGCTGACTTGGAAAAACGATTTGGTTCTCATCTCCGCCTCTCAGAGAAGGAAAGGATGGGGGTACGGGTGCTGCAAGAGGAAGTTGAGGACCTTCTCTTAGGGTTCCGATTCCATCTTGTGGCCGAAGTATTCGCTACCAAGGGTATATGTTGTGAGGCCTTTGTGCGGCTATTTTCGGGCCTATGGAAAGGGAGGGAGGGAGTCTCCATACGGGTGATTGGGGAAACTAGAGAAGAGAAGACACAATTCCAAGAGGCGGATTCGTAATGTCCTTATCAACAAGAATGTCTTTCTAATTCTGTTATGATTAGGTTTTCACGTTAGACTTTTCTGTTAGCGTGGTTTTAATGGTTTGATAAGGTTTTGATCTTGGATTAATGAAGCTTATATGGCTTACAAGTTTCCTCATTGGAAAAGCATTCCTAACTGTCGTGAGCTTCAATTTTGTTTGTACGTCGACGTGGCATTCTCTAGCCAAAGAAGATCATAATCAGCGTCGTCAACCTCCAACGCTTTTGATTGCTACCGACAATGAAAGTTGTACGTGGAAGTTGTACAATATTATAGACGACAATGAAAGTTGTACGTGGAAGTTGTCAATAACACTATTGAATCCCTTCCTTAGGCTCAAAGGAAAGGAAGAGGAGCCAAAGAATTCAATCATTCGACTTCCTCAATTAACTCCTCCAACAGAAGTATCATAATCTTGGCTTGAAGTATCTGAGTTTTATGTCTATATATATATATATATAAGGCTATGATATCAGCGCAGATCCTATATAATTAAATAGTGTTATTGACAAATAATTAAATTAAAGTTGGTATATAATTAAATGCAAATCATTGCGTTGTTTTGGTAATATCTGCCAACTTACTTGAGATCAAGTTAATATATGGACTCATCTTGCTGGTTGTTGGGGAGGAGTAAGAGAAATTATTTTCTTTCAAGATAAATTTTAATTTTATGCTCTTGATAAATTCGGCCAGCTTGGATATTTCGACACTAGTACTTAAAACAGCTCATATATTGAAGATGTTAATTTCATGCGATATTAAAGAAGATCGCCGTGCAACAAATTCACAAGTAATTATCAAAATACAACGCATACTAAAAGAGGGAGCTCCCTAGTTATAGTTTCTCTCAATGATAACAAAGCAAGAAAATAATATAACGAAACATGAAAAATAAAATAAAGACTTTTACAGCTGAAGAGTTGGTACCATCCAAATTGATCTTTGTTCGGCCTTCCTTACTTGTTCCTTGGTAGATGAGTAAAATGGATTCCAAAAGGTCTGTGCTTTGATGTTATATATACCATAATCAATAGGCCCAAGCGTTCCAATTTGGAAACTACCACATTCATAATCATGAGTGTAGTAAATGCAATTTGGTTCATATTCAGAAAATTCTGAAGTCAACACAAATTCAGAAGAATTTGCACATAAAAACAAAGCAACTTCACCTATATCCTTTGTCACAACCCACTTCGCGTCATCCAAATTCAACTTGAAAACCATAAATTAGTTGTCTCAATGTTGCCAACTCCATCCTGCCCAAAACACCTTTGGACGACCAAAATTTCTCTCTTATTCAAAGCCACTATATATGCCTTGTTATGGAATCCTGGATCTTTTAATCGTGCAATTTCTTTTATATTCAAATTTGAGGAAACTGTAATATTTAAAGATAAAATTTTGCCATAATAATAGGCCAAATAAATTCTATCTTCAAAGAAAACAATTTCTGAGCCTCCATGAATATTTTGTTCAACATATGTCCACGTTTTGTCTTTACCAAGTCTTATGAAAGCCAATGCGCACCTTATTGCTAGATTTGTTTCTAGGGTTGGTGGTGATCATTGTTGGGATGAATTAGGGACTTACTGGTTGTTTGATACCTTAGCCACTGATGCTGGTGTCTTTGTTCGTTATTAATGAAGTTTTTTGATCTTTTGGGAAAAATAATAATAATAATAATAATAATAATAATTAGGAAAAGAATTTTGTTAAAATAATAATAATAATTAAAAAAGAAAAAAAAAGCCCAAGTCATACATTGGTGTGTTGTTGGGCTTTTTCCATCGATAATTAGGAAAAGAATTTTGTTAAAATAATTAAAAAAAAACAATTCTTTTGTAATAACCTATTTGCAATTATTTTCTGTTTTTTCCCTTTCCAATTATTTAAGTAAAATTAATCTTTATAAGAAGAGATTTAGTTGCAAACTTTCAGTGTGTAGCTGCCGGTTGTATTATTTTATTTTATTTTTCTTGTTTTCGCATGGAAATGGTAGAAATTTTTCTAAATAGGAGGACAACTACTTCTTTCCCCGCGAATAAACTTGAATTTTGAAAAGAAAAAAAAAATTGGATGTAACAAATTTTTATTTTAAACTGATAAAATTAGAAGATAAATTGCTAGTTTTCTCTCTCTGTAAACTCATTTACTCACATCTTAAAAAAGAAAGAAAGAACCCAAGAAAACAACACGTTTGTGGTCAGCAGTGGGTCAACAAAGAGGATTTTGGAAAGAGTTATGAACAAGTTCGGTAGATTTGGGAGAGTTGGGTCAAAGTTTGAACTTAAAATATTTTTTGAAAACATTTTTTGGATGTTGAAAATAATTTTTAGAATAATAAAACTATTTTTAAAAGTTTTTATGTTGATATAATGATATGGATGAATGCTGATCTTTACGAAGATCAAACTCGAAACCACCCATCACACATCCAGTGGATAGGCATACTCATAAATTGTAGTACTAAATTGGAATTTTGGCTAATTAAAACAATACTCCAAATATCCAAGATAATTTTTAAATAATAAAAATGGATTTTAAATTAATTTATTTTTAAAACCCTTAATAACTTACAATAATTAATTATTATTAATAAGATATCGCCGAGTAGAGTTCACAGCCACCGCCGAGTAATGATCAAGTTATGGTTCACAGGCACCGCCGAGTAACGATCAACGCATTGTCTATCGGCAGCTTCTCATTGAAATAAGCTACCGATTTCGGATGGTTCTCAAGGTCTAAATTGTTTTAAAAATTTTAAACTTGAAGTTGAAAAACAATTAGAGAAACAAATTAAAATTGTAAGATCAGATCGTGGAGAGGAATATTTTGGTAGGTACACAGAAGCCGGAGAACAAAAGGGTTCATTTGCTTTATATTTGCAGCAAGAGGGTATTGTTGCACAATATACAACCCCTGGTACTCCTTCACATAATGGAGTTGCAGAGAGACATAATAGGACTCTCAAAGATATGGTTAGGAGCATGCTCTCACACTCTCAATTACCTGATTCTTTTATGGGGGGAAGTTGTTAAGACAGCTAATTACATTTTGAACAGAGTTCCAACTAAAGCTATTAAATCTACTCCTTTTGAGTTGTGGACTGGAAGGAAGCCTAGTTTCTCACATTTTCATACTTGGGGCTGCCAAAGTGAAGAAGAAGTTAGATATGAGGACTACAAGTTGCTTCTTTGTTGGTTATCCAGACAAGTCCAAAGGCTTCAGGTTCTACTATCCTAATTCCCACACCAGACTAGTAGAAACCCAAAATGCCAAATTTATTGAAAATTTTGGCACTTCTGGTTCACAGTCCAGAAATTCATATGAATTTGAGGAAGTGGATGAAAATGTAGCAGTTTCCACTAGCAGTTCAGTTGTTTTGCCGGTTCCAATGTTCCATAGTTCTGCTGATTTTTCAACAGGAGGACATATGCCAACTACTACTGCTGCAGATGCCACAGTTCAGCAGGAAATTGATCAAGAGGAACAAAATATTCATCCAGTTCAACCTGCTAATCCAAACCCAGTACCGGTGAATGAACCAGCTGTGGCTGCATTGAGAAGATAACAGAGAACTAGAAAACCAGCAACACCTGGGGACTACATGGTTTACTTACAAGAAATTGAATTTGATATTGGTGATGAAATGATCCAATTTCTTATAAATCTGCAATGGAAAGTCCTCAGGCATCCTTTTGGCAAGCTGCAATGGGAGATGAACTCACTTCTATGGCTAAAAATGAGGTATAGACCTTAGTAGAAGGAAATGAAAATATTAAACCAATAGGCTGTAAGTGGGTTTACAAGACAAAACATGACTCACAAGGTAGAGTTGAGAGATTAAAGGCACGATTAGTTGCTAAAGGTTTTACACAAAGAGAGGGGTTGGATTATATAGAGACTTTTTCACCGGTGTCGAGTAAAGATTCTTTCCGGTTTATCATGACCCTCACAGCACATTTTAATTTAGAGTTGCATCATATGGATGTAAAGACAGGCTTTCTAAATGGTAGCCTTCAAGAAGATATTTATATGAAGCAGCCACCAGGATTCATTGAAAAGGGGAAGGAAAATTGGGTGCGCAAACTGAACAGGTCAATTTATGGACTGAAACAATGATAAGATAAGAGGCGGATTCGTAATGTCCCTATCAACAAGAATGTCTTTCTAATTCTGTTATGATTAGGTTTTCACGTTAGACTTTTCTGTTAGCGTGGTTTTAATGGTTTGATATTGTTTTGATCTTGGATTAATGAAGCTTATATGGCTTAAAGTTTCCTCATTGGAAAAGCATTCCTAACTGTCGTGAGCTTCAGTTTTGTTTGTATGTCGACGTGGCATTCTCTAGCCAAAGAAGATCATAATCAGCGTCGTCAACCTCCAATGCTTTTGATTCCTACCGACAATGAAAGTTGTACGTGGAAGTTGTACAACATTATAGAAGACAAAATTCTTGATTTTCAATTAACGACGTTACAAAATAAACGATTTTGTTTCTCTTCAAAAGGATGGCTAATATATGTGGAAAAAGATTTGTCAATAACACTATTGAATCCCTTCCTTAGGCTCAAAGGAAAGGAAGAGGAGCCAGAGAATTCAATCATTCGACTTCCTCAATTAACTCCTCGAACAGAAGTATCATAATCATGGCTTGAGGTATCTGAGTTTTATGTCTATATATATATATAAGGCTATGATATCAGCGCAGATCCTATATAATTAAATAGTGTTATTGACAAATAATTAAATTAAAGTTGGCATATAATTAAATGCAAATCATTGCGTTGTTTTGGTAATATATGCCAACTTACTTGAGATCAAGTTAATTTATTAGACCCGGTAAGGATTCAACATATATGGACTCATCTTGCTGGTTGTTGGGGAGGAGTTAGAGAAATTATTTTCTTTCAAGAAAAATTTTAATTTTATGCTCTTGATAAATTCGGTCAGCTTGGATATTTCGACACTAGTACTTAAAACAACTCATATATTGAAGATGTTAATTTCATGCTATATTAAAGAAGATCGCCGTGCAACAAATTCACAAGTAATTATCAAAATACAATGCAAATACTAAAATAGGGAGCTCCCTAGTTATAGTTTCTCTCAATGACAACAAAGCAAGAAAATAATATAATGAAACATGAAAAATAAAAGAAAGACTTTTACAGCTGAAGAGTTGGTACCATCCAAATTGATCTTTGTTCGGCCTTCCTTACTTGTTCCTTGGTAGATGAGTAAAATGGATTCCAAAAGGTCTGTGCTTTGATGTTATATATACCATAATCAATAGGCCCAAGCGTTCCAATTTCGAAACCACCACGTTCATAATCGTGAGTGTAGTAAATGCAATTCGGTTCATATTCAGAAAATTCTGAAGTCAACACAAATTCAGAAGAATTCGCACCTAAAAACAAAGCAACTTCACCTATATCCTTTGTCACAACCCACTTCGCGTCATCCAAAGTCAACTTGAAAACTAGAAATTTAGTTGTCTGAATGTTGCCAACTCCATCCTGCCCAAAATACCTTTGGACAACCAAAATTTCTCTTTTGTTCAAAGCCACTATATATGCCTTGTTATGGATTCTTGGTCGTTTTAAGCGTGCAATTTCTTTTATATTCAAATTTGAGGAAACTGTAATATCTAAAGATAAAATCTCGCCATAATAACAGGCTAAATAAATTCTATCTTCAACAAAAACAATTTCTGAGCCTCCATGAATATTTTGTTCAACATATATCCACAATTTGTCTTTACCAAGTCTTATGAAAGCCAATTCACACCGGTCCTCGTAAATGACCATGATAGTGCACTCGTTTGGATTTAAGATAGGGTCTGCTGAAATTGTGGCCTTATACACACAATATTCACACTCTCGAGCAGATGTGTTCATGAGAGTCCAACCTTCAATAGTTATTGGGGGAAGACGAATAATCAAATTTTTGTTTTGTCTCTTCCCTTTGATCTTATGGAATGGATGTATTAGGCTTATGGAAAAATCATCTTCCACAACTATTAACCATCCTTTTGAGCTCCCACAAAACCGCTTATTCCGAAGTTTGAATTGCAAATCAAAAACTTTGTTATTAATGGGATTGCATAATTTCCATATACCATTTTTTCCCATAGGAATCAAGAGCATCGGAGGACAAAGACAATTTGACACAGTAGCAAATTGTCTTTTATTATCCTTGGCTTCTTTGTAGCATGACATACAAATAAGACCGAATCGCAAATAATCCAACGCTGATACTAGTCTATTTGAAATTAATCTCATAAGATGCTTGGGCAAATTTTCCCAATCTAAAACAAAAAAAAAACAATATTTAAACTTTTATAAGACAATTAATAGCAAAAACAACAATGACAAAAGATTATTTTAGTGAAACATGCAAAATAGAAAAAAAAACTTAAGTAAAATATAACAAAACACATGTGGTTCATTATTGAAAAACAAAGAGAAATTATATAGTTTGATTTATGGAAAATTAAATCCAAAAATAAATATTTAACAGTTAAAAAAAACCAAAGCAAATATAAACATACCTGAATTCATGGTGATTTAGAAGTTAGAACAAGAAGAAGATTGTTTTGATTATGAGTAAGAAGGTTGAAGATGAACACTCGTTAATCACCAACAAAGATTGAGGTATAACTTTAACTTTTTAAGTGAACCAAAAAAACAAACTCTCCACGTTATTTTGATACAATAATATTGAGAGGGAAACACGTTTTATTTATACATAAACAACTTTACTCTCCGTCAATGTAGGATTACAATAATGATTGGGAAATAATCTAGTTAGTTTCCTTTTCCCAGGAAAAAATACTAGTTAGTTTCTTTTCCATCAATAATTAGGAAAAGATTTTTGTTAAAATAATAATAATAATTAAAAATAGAAAAAAAAAAGCCCAAGTCATACATTGGTGTGTTGTTGGGTTTTTTCCATCAATAATTAGGAGAAGAATTTTTTTTAAATAATAAAAATTTAAAAAAAAAAAAACAAGCGCAAGTCATACATTGGGCATTACAAAGTCACGAGGACTACATCAACGACAACTACTTCTATACGCTGGGCATTACAAATTTACAAGCACCAAGCTCCGCCTCTAATTAATTGAGGAGGGAAAGGGCATGAGTACAAAATAACTTCGATCAGTTGTCTTCCGCTTATGTGAGATGCTAATCAGGTTGCCCCTCCGACTTTCTCCACCCCAGTGGTTCCAATCTTTTTGAGGTTCAAACCACCATGGCGGTGTCAACGCAACTTCAATCTCTGACCAATCTTGCTTCGTTGACTCACCGCAGTGAGCTCAAGCTCCAGAGCTGTTGCTGCATTCCTTCAATTCCCATCACAGAGCAAAGAAACTCAGCTACCAGCGTTAATGCTTTGCTTTCTACTACGCCCATTTTTTCTGAGAAATCGAACTTCAAACCCACTAGTAGCTTCTTTCAATGAGGTGCCAATTGGGTTCTTTAGTTTTGTTTTCCAGTGGCTTGTGATTTGATCATTTTGGGATTTGAAAAAAATAAAAAAGAAGTATGTATCTTTGAGGAAAAAGATCGCATTTTGACTTGATTATAATATGTGATTGCATTTCTATGTGATAATTTTATTTGTAAACTGTACTTTTAGCTACTTATCATTTGCATTTATACTTTGTAATTTGTTCTTGTATCCACTGAAGTTATGAACAATCTTGAGCGTAATTATTGGAGGTCTCTTTTGTCCTCCTTTTATGTGATTCTCTATGGAATCTTAAGGGCTAGTTTGAAAGTTTAGTTTTAAGTTTTTAGCTTTAAGGTGTTTCCCAAAAATCTCCACACAAAATTGAAAAATTAAAACTAAAAACCAAATGGTTATCAAATAGGCCCTAATATCAACTTGGTCGGCACAACTTGGTCAGCACACTCGTGCCCACATTGGAACAACACTGCCCTTACGCATAAACGAATCACCATTCGTTTGGCATCCAAGATCTTCGGAATATATATCAACATCCTGAAGGTAACTTGGGCATCACACCATTTGGGTTCCAACCTCCACATTCATTGCTACTATAAATACGGGGCACGGTCCCCAAGGATAGGTAATTGTTCACTTGCCGTTATACTGCCTAGTTCATGACTGATCTCTCACTCGCTTACTAACTAAAGTATTAGAGTCTACTAGGACAGCATTCCACCTGTGTCAAGTATTTTTTTTGTTGTCTCGCAGGTCTCCTGGCGGACGAGAAGAATAGATACTAACAGTCGATAAGATTATCTTCCGTTAGGTCCATTTTTGTATCAAACAAACTAATATGAATATTTTTTTTAATATATTTATTTTGTTTTTTGAGAATAATATATTTAATTTTTATGTGCAAATGAAATATTCAATCCCAACTATCACATAAAATGTGATATTTTTAATTTATTTAAAATCAATCCCCACACTTTTGATGAAAAGCACCCAAATTGTGTGGCTTGACTGACTCTACGCCTTTGTTTTATACTTCATAGGGACATATATCTATATAGATATATATATGTACGCATAATTTTATTATGTGATTTGTGAGTGGATGTGGAGAAATGTGGGAATATGGCTTCAATGCATATTTGTAGCTTCATGGAAATCTGAATTTTATCTGTTAGAGATTTTTCTGATTTATTTAAATTTGAACGCGCGAAGTCCGTTGCTCCATCATTCTAACTTCGTTTATTCTTAAATTTTCAATTTTATTATTGAAGAAATGAAGTATATACGTGGGAAATAATACATGTATAAATATTCAAATTAATTAGACAAGGACATTAGAAAGCTAATTAACAAAATGAATTGGTCAAATTAGAAAGATGGGGACAAACTTGAAAATTCTGTTAGAACTAGTATACTTTTGAAAATTGTACACTCCCTTTTGTTAAAATTAGTACAACTGACAGTGTGAATTACTAAAAATAAGATGGAGTAATAATAGCCACATCCCAACTGCCCACCTGCCTAAAGGAGGACTAGTAGTTTTTTCTTAGGATTTTGGGTTTTGGGTTTCGGGTAGAGTCAGAGACGTCCCTGCAGGACTTTCCCCTCGAATCCATGAACTTTCTGGTCTAATACCTTAGGGGCGCAAAATAAAAAGGGTAAATGGACCTTAGTATTTTTCAGTGAAAAACAGTTTTGAAAATACATACTAAATCCTGAGTTTATTTAAAATGATCAATATAATACTAAATAAAAATTGTAGAATACGCAAAACGAATCACCATAATAAAATAATAATAATATCCTAATGACTCGTAACTTCCTCGTACAAACTCTGATTTTTGCGTGCTGCATGTCTACGTACTCGTGAGATCGAGACCTACATAACGATGTGAGGAGGACTTCCAAAAGTGTTCTCGATCGAAAAGTGATTTTCGAGCCTTTTAGAATTCAGGGGAAAAATGGTAATTTGCAATCAACTTTTGAATTTACCTTTAAATACGGCCCATTACACATTGGGCCTTCGCTTAAAAGTCCAATGCTCACTTAGTTTAAAGTCACATTCCCACGTGCCAGCCACACGCGCCACGTGCTCCCATGCTCATGTATGTTGGCCCACACGCTCGTTCGTGTGTCCAAGCGCGCGACTGCATCCCATTCGGGTGAACAATGACGTTGTCCGACTCCGTCATGACGTCGTTAGCATATTCCGTCAACTGTTGATGTCATCAATTGACTGGGAAACTGACTGGGCGTGCACGTGGTTGCCAGGTGGCATACCACGTCAGCCCCGTCATGAACCAGTTCGTTGGACTTCTCGCCGGAGAAGACGATTGGACCACCGCAGCCGCCACCATGAACAGTTATAGGATTCTGGGAATTCTCACTGGAATCGCCATTTCCGGTGAGCTTCTAACTTCTTCGTTTCTCCGTCGATTTTCACGATCTACCCACCTAAATCCATCTACTCAACCCCAAGAACTCGAAAATGAACTTATTGAGTCGAGATCGTGCCTTGTTTGGCCAAAAATGACCTCGAAAGCTGTAAAACCCCAATTTTTGTTCATCACTTCATGCGCCATGTACGGTGGTCGATAGGTTCGTCTGTTGGTACGGTTGGAATCACGAGGACGAGACGAAAAGGTTGGTGGTGGTCTGAGGGTCTGGGTCGCCGTCGAACGACGACGATGGTGGTGGCTTCCCCACGGTGTTTTTGCATGAGGGTGGAAGAGAGAGAAACTGAGAGAAAAGAAAGGGAGTGTGAGTTGGCCAATGGCGTGAGGAGAGAGAAAATTCAATTTATAATTTAAACTCTTCCTAAAATTACCGATATGTCCTTTCATTTTAGACCTGTAACTTCCTCGTACGAACTCTGATTTCCACGTGCTTCATGTCGACGTACTTGTGAGATCGAGACCTACATAACGGTGCGAGGAGGACTTGTAAAAGTGTTCTCAATCGAAAAGTAACTTTCGAGCCTTATAGAATTTCATGGGCAAAATGGTAATTTGCAATTAACTTTCGAATTTATTATGTGATTTGTGAGTGGATGTGGAAATATTGGGGAATATGGCTTCAATTTTTCAAATGGTACACTTAATGGGGTTAAATGACATGTTAGTCCTCTATCTTTGATCAATTTTTATTTTGGTTACTATGTTTTGGGTTTTGAGTTTAGGGTTTAGGGTTTAGATCTAATCCAAATTATGGGGATTTTGTTATTTTTATTTTCCAACCACGGTTGCTACTTGCTACTTGCTACTGGAGGAGGACTTGTAGTTAATCCTTAGGGTTTGGGGTTTAAATCTAATAAAAATAGAGATAAGTTAATCCTTCATATATATATATATATATATATATATATATATATAAAGTAAGGATAATACTTGCATCCCACCCTGGTGGTACCTCCTTGTACCATCCTTTTGATTTATCGAATTACTTTTGCACATATATCATAATCGAAACCGTTCATTCTTTAAATCAACACTTCAAGATCATCTCTGTAAAAAATCAACAAGATTTGAAATTGTTTAACTATTCATGTATAACAAACAAATCAACAGTTTTGGTAACACGTAATATATTTATGGTGAATCGTCTATTAAAATCAACAGTTTTGGTAACAAGTAAGATCTTACCGTTCTAGTTTGATTTTAATAGTATAATTGTACCATTTTTTTATGATATACAATAATATCGTTTTTGATAAAAAATAAAAAAAAACCAAATACCTTGTTGATCATTTAACAAAAAAAAAAGTACCATGTTGATGTCTCTATAAAAGAAAAATAGAAAGTACCATGCTACCTTACCTTGAAACTTCCAGAAAAAAACTTGGAATTGGGATTTTTGAGTTGCAGCAAAATGTTTTGGAGAAATATCTTTCCCTTTTTGAAATGTGTGTTTTATTAAATGTTTCAAACATACTCAAAAATTTACAACTTGATGTCAAATGCTCTCAAATTAAAATCAAACTAGACTTTTGACACCCACTATGCTTGCGTTAATAATAGAGATATCTAATCAGCATATTCATTAAATTTTATTACGTGACTTATCATTTTGTAAAGCATCATTATTGTCTAAATGTAATTAGCAGATGTGATGTTAATTGCCCTTTTTAAAATACTCTTATATGGATAGTTTTTTTTTTTAAATATATTTAATTTTTATGTGCAAATGAAATATCACATCCCAACAATCACATCAAATGTGATATTTTTAGTGTATTTAAAATCAATCCCCACACTATTGATAAAAAATCACCCAAATTGTGTGGCTTCACTGGCTCTACGCCTTTGGTTTATACTTCATAGGGACATATATGGGGCTAAATGACTATATACGAATGTACACATAAGTATCCATGTGGAAAAATGTGGGAATATGGCTTCAATTTTTCACATGGTACACTTAATGGGGTTAAATGACATATTAGTCATCTATCTTTGATTACCTTTTATTTTGGTTATTATGTTTTGAATTCGCTGTTAATCGATCCTAATTTATTAAGTCTTAGTAGGATGTTGACATCCGTTGCTAAAAGACTTTTAAATTTCTAAATAATGAATTCGACATATGTTTACATACTCGTGATGACATATGTTTTGATATTAATGACGACATATGTTTTGAATTCATTATTTAAACTCATCTCAAAATTACCGAGACGTTCTTTTCATTTTAGACTCATAATTTTTTCGTATGAACTCCGATTTTTGCGTGCCGTCTGTCTACGTACTCGTGAGATCGAGACCTACGTAAAGATGCTAGGAGGACTTCCAAAAGTGTTCTCGATCAAAAAGTGACTTTCAAGTCTTATAGAATTTCAGGGGCAAAATGGTCATTTGCAATCAACTTTAAAATTTACCTTTAAATACGAACCATTACACATTGGGCCTTCGCTTAAAAGTCCAATGTTCATTTAGTTCACAGTCACATTCTCAAAGTCCAACCCAATACTTACCAAATTTTTAGGTAATTTCTTATTTCAAATTTTTTTTCCGAGATGGGTCGTATGAATGCCAATTATGACTTAAGTAATTAATTAATGCATGTATGCCAATTATGATTTTAAGTAATTAATTCAGGAATGCATGTATGCCAATTATGATTAATGAAGCGAAGTATTAATTGGTGTATAACAAACTCATCAAACTAATTAAGGACATAGAAAAGGGCCACATCCTAGAAATTGGTCGCTTTCGTACATTGATAACAACTTGTGGTATTGGTAGCACACTAGCCCTGTGTGTGTTTCTTTTTTTCTTTTTTTGCATGCATGTATGTCTCCATATATTTTCCTTTTTTGCATGCATTCAAAAATAGAGTACAACGACATGATACCTACCTACGTACTTTGAAATTTTCTAGTTATTTACACCCAACAAAAACTACAAGCTAGTAGGAGGAGGTCTCTTTCGTGGAAGACCCTCTTTGCTTTCTCTTTCGTGGTAGCACACTAGCAATGTGTGTTTCTTTTTTTGCATGCATTCAAAAATCTTCCAAATTATTATTATTTATTTTTATTTTTTGTTTTGATCGGGTCCAAATGAAATATTATTTTCAATTATGTCTCCATCTATTTTCTTTTTTTGCATGCATTCAAAAAGAGAGTACAACGACATGATACCTACCTACTACGTACTTTGAAATTCTCTATTTATTTACACCCAACAAAAACTACAAGCTAGAGTGACATGCCGACTCGTAGGCCAAAACTAGTAGGAGGAGCTCACTTTTGTGGAAGACCCTCTTTGCTTTCACTTTCCCTGTCCAGCAAATTGGGAATTTGGTTGTTTGCGATTTCTGTGACATAAAATAACAAGTGAGGATTTACAGCAGCAGTGGTGCTCTCCTTTTGTTTCCTTTTTTGTTGATAAACTAAATATATATTGAACAAAACCAAAAGAGACTCAGGGGATAGCCTGAGAGCTCAACAAACCAGAGCCATTATGGCAACAGAGAGAAACAGTCAAACACGGCAGAAATGCCAATTCCTAATCTAAACATGGCTAGGCCAATTCATCGCTGTCCTAAGGTTAGCAGGAGAATGGGAAAACTTAATAGAACACAGCGGTGCTCTTCTTCTTCTGCATTGATCTGCTAGTATTTATAGCCTTAGCATTTTGCATATATTTATTATACAAGATTTTATAATATGTTTTGCTTAACAAAAAAAAAAAAACAAGCTTGGGTAGTCACAACACATAATATAATTTTAAATTTTTTTATTTATGCATAATAATATATTTACAGCCGGCCTCATTAAAACCTATTACATATATAGGAAAAAGAGTACCGCCTAGCTAAAACTACGTACCCTAGCTACTACTCCACTGTTTATTACCCCCGTTGCTTCACGCTTCACGCTTATGGATGTCCAAATCCGCCTTCCTCTTGAAGCGCCAGAAACACAGGCCGCACTGGAACTTGGCCAATCCCTTATGGACGTTATCCACGTGTTGCTGCATGTTCTTCGTATCGGTTGCCTTGAAAGTGCACAAATTGCATGGCATGGTTCTCTCCTGGCGAGGCGGCATTTTGACCTGAACAGAGAGAGAGTTAGAGCATGTGTATAGTAGACAATTATGAGAAAAACAATTGCTACAGATACAGAGAGAGCAGAAGCACAGGGAAGACTAAATAAGGAGAATTCGCGCAGGGAAGAAGCACAGAGACAAAGTTGAGAGAGTGAGAGTCTGTGCAAGAGAAAACCAGCAGCACTGATGTCTCTGCAACAAAGACTCGGACATGGAGAGAGAGAGAGAGAGAGATTACAATTACTTGCACTAGCTAGAGAACTGTGTACTGGTGAGGTGAGGAGGAGGGGGGCTTTTATAGAGTTTGAGGGGCGTTAAAAATCTTCATAAATTACACGAAATTTAAAATAAAATAAAAACTTTATCCCAAACGGACACCTCCGATGCTCTTTCACAGACATACATCACATAAAAATAAAACTGAGGACAGTAATATTATAAAATAGAGATGCAAAGTTGAGAGAGTGAGAGTCTGTGCAAAAAAAGGAGAATTCGCGCAGGGAAGAAGCACAGAGACAAAGTTGAGAGAGTGAGAGTCTGTGCAAGAGAAAACCAGTAGCACTGATGTCTCTGCAACAAAGACTCGGACATGGAGAGAGAGAGAGAGAGAGATTACAATTACTTGCACTAGCTAGAGAACTGTGTACTGGTGAGGTGAGGAGGAGGGGGGCTTTTATAGAGTTTGAGGGGCGTTAAAACTCTTCATAAATTACACGATATTTAAAATAAAATAAAAACTTTATCCCAAACGGACACCTCCGATGCTCTTTCACAGACATACATCAAATAAAAATAAAACTGAGGACAGTAATATTATAAAATGGAGATGCAACGCAGTAAAAGATAAAAAAATAAACTTATTCTGTGATCTTAATTATAATGCTTGTTGATAAAAATTGCATTAGTTAGAACCAAAAAAAAAAAATGCATTACTACCAAGTTGTGAATCAGTGTGAAATACTGAACAAGTCAATGAAAACACCATTGCATCTAACTCTTGTGAAGTAGCTCTCCACTGAATCTAGCTCTTCATTTCGGTGACGTCCTACCGATTCATGGCATTTAAATAGGCCGTAGGCCCAACTTTTAGGCAATATTGGGCTCTTTTTGGTTTGCAAATAGAATTTGTTGCTTTCCCTCCCAGTCCTATGACTCCCATGTTACAACTCGTTTGCGTCCTTTACCAAAGTAAATCACATGATTGCCAAAGGAAGCTCGTAATCCGGGTTCGATTCTCAGCAACAAAATAAAACTTGAATGCTCTTTCTTATTCCTTAATTTTTTTTTTTCTTTCGGTAAAAAGAAATCAAGAATGGTTGATTCCAAAAGAACCGAAGATAAAACATTTCAAAACCAAATTAGCTCTCTGCCAATTCCTTGTAATTGCAGTATAAGTGCATCTAAATTGACGGGATGCTAAAATTCATGATCCTTTGCTATAATTAATCTTTTGTAATAATTAATCATTTGGGTCATTTGGTTCACATTCATTGTCAACCCGAATGATCTCCACTGATCATGTTCCACGTGCAGTGCATACATGTGTTTGTTTTTTGTGTCATTTTTTATCCCAAACTTTTGGCATTTGTAGTTGGGCTTTCAACAGAAAAAGTTAGTCCAAATCTTCAGAATCTCAAATTTCTATGAAACTTTTCTACGTCCGTTGGGCGTTTCTTGCTACCAATTTCATACCCATTACGTTTTTTTCTTTTTGTTTTTGCCAAACCCATTACGGGTTGAGACTTGGGAGGACTGTTCCCCTTTCAAAGTTCCGATCTTTTTGAGGTTCAAAGTTCAAACCACCATGGCGGTGTCTCTTACCAGTCTTGCTTCGTTGACTCACCGCAGTGAGCTCAAGCTTCGGAGCTGCTGCTGCTGCACTCCTTCAGTTTCCATCACAGAGCAAAGAAGCTCAGCTACCAGCGTTAATGCTATGCTTTCTGCTACGCCCATTATTTTTTGAGAAATCGAACTTCGAACCCACCAGCAGCTTCTTTCAATGAGGTGCCAATTGCAGTCCGAGCTAATTTGGTTCGGCATCGACTGGTGGTGGATCCTGTTTGCCGGTGTGTGGTCTTGCTGAGGAGACCGAGGTCCATTTATTCTTCCATTGCCAGTTTGCCAGGGTCTTCTGGTTTGGGAGCCCTCTTATGCTAGACGTCTATGCCTTAAAGGGAGTTGATTTTCCTGGTATTTGGTAGGGCCTCTTCACTAAATTTAACTAATTCCCACATAGGGTGGAGCTGGCTCAGACGCTTTCATTTGGGCTCTGGAGGATTTGGAAGTGCCGAAATCGGAAAGTGTTTGAAGGTATCGCTATGTCACCAGAGGAGGCCGTAGTAAACCTACTAAAGTGTGTGACTGAATTCCGAGAATTAGGGGTCCCGTCAATGGTGAGCCAGTTCTCGCAACCTAGGCCGCCGAAGCTAGGGGTTGATGAGGTGGTGAATTTTTGGAAGAAACCCGCCATGGGAATTCTAAAGGTAAACTGTGATGGTGCTTGGAGCCGGGACACAGCGCGTGGTGGCGTTGGCTGGGTTATTCGGGACTGCTTCGGGTTGCTAGTGTCTGCGGGAGGTAAAGGGGACCTATGTCTGAAATCGAGTTTGGTGGCTGAAGCAGAGGCGGTGCGTAGTGCCCCTCCTATTATTTGCTGGTTGGCCACGAACGGGTGGTGATTGAGTCAGATGCTTTGGGGCATATTAAGGCCCTCCTTGGTCAGAGTCAGGGTGATGCTGATCTAGACTGTCTTATTTTTTATATCCATGCACTAGCTTTGAGGGTGGGGACTGTTCAATTGATGTACGCATCCAGGCAAGCTAATAAAGCTGCGCGCCTTATTGCTAGATTTGTTTTTAGGGTTGGTGGTTATCATTGTTGGGATGAAATAGGGACTTACTGGTTGTTTGATACCTTAGCCACTGATGCCGGTGTCTCTGTTCGTTATTAATGAAGTTTTTTGATCTTTTGGTAAAAATAATAATAATAATAATAATAATTAGGAAAAGAATTTTGTTAAAATAATAATAATAATTAAAAAAGAAAAAAAAAGCCCAAGTCATACATTGGTGTGTTGTTGGGCTTTTTCCATCGATAATTAGGAAAAGCATTTTGTTAAAATAATTAAAAAAAAACAATTATTTTGTAATAACCTATTTGCAATTATTTTCTGTTTTTTCCCTTTCCAATTATTTAAGTAAAATTAATCTTTATAAGAAGAGATTTAGTTGCAAACTTTCAGTGTGTAGCTGTCGGTTGTATTTTTTTATTTTATTTTTCTTGTTTTCGAATGGAAATTGTAGAAATTTTTCTGAATAGGAGGACGACTACTTCTCTCCCCGCGAATAAACTTGAATTTTGAAATGAAAAAAAAATTGGATGTAACAAATTTTTATTTTCAACTGATAAAATTAGAAAATAAATTGCTAGTTTTCTCTTACTGTAAACTCAGTTACTCACATCTTAAAAAAGAAAGAAAAAACCCAAGAAAACAACACGTTTGTGGTCAGCAATGGGTCAACAAAGAGGATTTTGGAAAGAGTTAGGAACAAGTACGGTAGATTTGAGAGAGTTGGGTCAAAGTTTGAACTTAAAATATTTTTTTGAAAACATTTTTTGGATGTTGAAAATAATTTTTAGAATAATAAAACCATTTTTAAAAGTTTTTCTTTTGATATAATGATATGGATGAATGCGGATCTTTACGAAGATAAAACTCGAAACCACCCATCACACATCCAGTGGATAGGCATACTCATAAATTGTAGTACTAAATTGGCATTTTGGCTAATTAAAACAATATTCCAAATATCCAAGATAATTTTTAAATAATTAAAATGGATTTTAAATTAATTTATTTTTAAAACCCTTAATAACTTACAATAATTAATTATTATTAATAAAATACCGCCGAGTAGAGTTCACAGCCACCGCCGAGTAACGATCAAGTTATGGTTCACAGCCACCGCCGAGTAGCGATCAACGCATTGTCTATCGGCAGCTTCTCATTGAAATAAGCTACCGATTTCGGATGGTTCTCAAGTTCTAAATTGTTTCAAAAATTTTAAACTTGAAGTTGAAAAACAATTAGAGAAACAAATTAAAATTGTAAGATCAGTTCGTGGAGAGGAATATTTTGGTAGGTACACAGAAGCCGGAGAACAAAAGGGTTCATTTGCTTTATATTTGCAGCAAGAGGGTATTGTTGCACAATATACAACCCCTGGTACTCCTTCACATAATGGAGTTGCAGAAAGACATAATAGGACTCTCAAAGATATGGTTAGGAGCATGCTCTCACACTCTCAATTACCTGATTCTTTTATGGGGGGAAGTTGTTAAGACAGCTAATTATATTTTGAACAGAGTTCCAACTAAAGGTATTAAATCTACTCCTTTTGAGTTGTGCACTGGAAGGAAGCCTAGTTTCTCACATTTTCATACTTGGGGCTGCCAAAGTGAAGAAGAAGTTAGATATGAGGACTACAAGTTGCTTCTTTGTTGGTTATCCAGACAAGTCCAAAGGCTTCAGGTTCTACTATCCTAATGCCCACACCAGACTAGTAGAAACCCAAAATGCCAAATTTATTGAATATTTTGGCACTTCTGGTCACAGTCCAGAAATTCATATGAATTTGAGGAAGTGGATGAAAATGTAGCAGTTTCCACTAGCAGTTCAGTTGTTTTGCCGGTTCCAATGTTCCATAGTTTTGCTGATTTTTCAACAGGAGGACATATGCCAACTACTGCTGCTGCAGATGCCACAGTTCAGCAGGAAATTGATCAAGAGGAACAAAATATTCATCCAGTTCTACCTGCTAATCCAAACCCGGTACCGGTGAATGAACCAGCTGTGGCTGCATTGAGAAGATAACAGAGAACTAGAAAACCAGCAATCCCTGGGGACTACATGGTTTACTTACAAGAAATTGAATTTGATATTGGTGATGAAAATGATCCAATTTCTTATAAATCTGCAATGGAAAGTCCTCAGGCATCCTTTTGGCAAGCTGCAATGGAAGATGAACTCATTTCTATGGCTAAAAATGAGGTATCGACCTTAGTAGAAGGAAATGAAAATATTAAGCCAATAGGCTGTAAGTGGGTTTACAAGACAAAACATGACTCACAAGGTAGAGTTGAGAGATTAAAGGCACGATTAGTTGCTAAAGGTTTTACACAAAGAGAGAGGTTGGATTATATAGAGACTTTTTCACTGGTGTCGAGTAAAGATTCTTTCCGGATTATCATGGCTATCACAACACATTTTAATTTAGAGTTGCATCATATGGATGTAAAGATAGGCTTTCTAATTGGTAGCCTTCAGGAAGATATTTATATGAAGCAGCAACCAGGATTCATTGAAAAGGGGAAGGAGAATTGGGTGAAAAATAGAACAGGTCAATTTATGGACTGAAACAAGCCTCTAAACAATGGTATTTGAAGTTTGATAAAGTTTTGACTTCATTTGGTTTTGTGGAAAATAGATTTGACAATTGCATCTATCTGAAGATGGTCAAATCGAATTTCATTTTTCTGGTTCTCTATGTGGATGATATAATTCTTGCTAGTTCCATAACACATTTTAATTTAGAGTTGCATCAGATGGATGTAAAGATAGGCTTTCTAATTGGTAGCCTTCAGGAAGATATTTATATGAAGCAGCCACCAGGATTCATTGAAAAGGGGAAGGAGAATTGGGTGAAAAACAGAACAGGTCAATTTATGGACTGAAACAAGCCTCTAAACAATGGTATTTGAAGTTTGATCGAGTTTTGACTTCATTTGGTTTTGTGGAAAATAGATTTGATAATTGCATCTATCTGAAGATGGTCAAATCCAGTTTCATTTTTCTGGTTCTCTATGTGGATGATATAATTCTTGCCAGTTCCAACATGCAGTTGCTTCATGATACTAAGAAGATGTTATCTAGCAGTTTTGACATGAAGGATTTGGGAGAAGCTCATTATGTCTTGGGCATAGAAATAGTCAGAGATAGATCAAAGAGGGTTTTGGGGTTATCTCATAAGAACTATATTGATAGAGTTCTGAAGAGATTCAACATGGAAAATTGCAGTGGTGGTGATGTTCCAATTGCTAAAGGAGATAAATTCTCTAATGATCAATGTCCTAAGACAGATTATGAGATTGAAGTTATGAAACACAAACCCTATGCTTCATTGGTGGGAAGTGTAATGTATGCTCATGTTTGCACAAGACCAGATTTAGCTTTTGTTTTAAGTATGCTTGGTAGATTTCAATCGAATCCTGGCATAGCTCATTGGAATGTAGGGAAGAAAGTGTTGAGATATTTGAAGAAAACTCAATCATATGTTTTGGGTTATCACCATGTGGATAATTTGGATGTAGTTTGCTATACCGATGCTGATTTAGGAGGTTGTATTGATGATAGAATGTCAACCAGTGGTTATATTTTCCTATTAGCTGGTGGTGCAATTTCATGGAGAAGCAAAAAGCAAACTACAAGATCAGTGTCAACTATGGAATCTGAGTTCATTGGTTGTTCTGAAGCTACAAGGCAGTGTGTCTGGTTAAAGAATCTGAGTTCATAGGTTGTTTTGAAGCTACAAGGCAGTGTGTCTGGTTAAAGAATCTGATTCAATGCATGAAGATTGTAAGAAACATTGAAAGGCCATTGAAAGTTTACTGTGATAATACCTCTGCTGTACATTTTGCCAAGAACAATAAAGATCGAATGCTTCAAGACTCATGGACATTAAGTATTTGGTTGTTCAAGATAAGATCAGAGATAGTGTTTTTGAAATTGAGCATCTTGGCACTCATCATATGATCGCAGATCCTTTAACGAAGGCTCTACATATGTATCGATTTTTCAGAGATTTGTGCCACATATGGGTTTACAAGAATCTCTTGATCACTTTTGAATGTGGGAGTAATTAAGGTACTGTTATTACTCACTTTTGAATAATGTTGTGACTTACTAGAACATGGATTCTGTTTGTTTTGATTTCAAACTTTCACTTGTAAGCAAGTTACTTGACAAAGTAATAAACTTATGATGACGTGAAATTCATTATCTAGTATTACAGTTTGTCTCTTTAAATATTTGCAAAGTTAGATATTATGAAAGATGTTTCTTACATCAGATGACCAAAGATATGGCAGAGCCATATTGGTGCCAAAGGCTTTCGCTTTATATTATCTGATTTACAATATTTGCACTTAGATTTGAATAGAACAGTATGTGAATTTGGAATGCTAATACAGATTGTCTTGTATCAAGTCATCTGAAGTTCTACTGCTAGATCTTTGTGGTTGATTGTAATAAGTCATTTAGCTTTGATATGATTCAGTGATCAATTTTAGCTTACGGTTATTATACATTTTGTTGAATGGTTTGATTTCACTCATATGGGAGAATGTAAGAGTTATTTCATGTGGTGAGTTTTAGCAAACCATTTATTTTTTGTATATTATAACTTAAGCTAATGGAATTATATTAGACTTAATTAAATGTTTAGTCAGATGAACATTTTGGGGGGAATAATACAAGTCAAATTGAAAACCTCAATTAAACTGTCAATAACTGCATCCATGATAGGAGGAGCAGTTGTCTGATATAAATGGTTTTAGTATCTCTTCTCAGTTACACGTTTTGTTCATTTTTTGTATGCTTGTCCTATTGAGAGCAAGAACTCTACAGAAACTAGAGAAGAGAAGACACAATTCCAAGAGGCGGATTCGTAATGTCCTTATCAACAAGAATGTCTTTCTAATAATTAAATAGTGTTATTGACAAATAATTAAATTAAAGTTGGCATATAATTAAATGCAAATCATTGCGTTGTTTTGGTAATATATACCAACTTACTTGAGATCAAGTTAATTTATTAGACCCGGTAAGGATTCAACATATATGGACTCATCTTGCTGGTTGTTGGGGAGGATTTAGAGAAATTATTTTCTTTCAAGATAAATTTTAATTTTATACTCTTGATAAATTCGGTCAGCTTGGATATTTCGACACTAGTACTTAAAACAGCTTATATACTGAAGATGTTAATCTCATGCTATATTAAAGAAGATCGCCGTGCAACAAATTCACAAGTAATTATCAAAATACAACGCAAATACTAAAAGAGGGAGCTCCCTAGTTATAGTTTCTCTCAATGATAACAAAGTAAGAAAATAATATAACGAAACATGAAAAATAAAAGAAAGACTTTTACAGCTGAAGAGTTGGTACCAACCAAATTGATCTTTGTTCGGCCTTCCTTACTTGTTCCTTGGTAGATGAGAAAAATGGATTCCAAAAGGTCTGTGCTTTGATGTTATATATACCATAATCAATAGGCCCAAGCGTTCCAATTTGGAAACCACCACGTTCATAATCATGAGTGTAGTAAATGCAATTCGGTTCATATTCAGAAAATTCTGAAGTCAACACAAATTCAGAAGAATTCGCACCTAAAAACAAAGCAACTTCACCTATATCCTTTGTCACAACCCACTTCGCGTCATCCAAATTCAACTTGAAAATTATAAATTTAGTTGTCTGAATATTGCCAACTCCATCCTGCCCAAAACACCTTTGGACGACCAAAATTTCTCTCTTATTCAAAGCCACTATATATGCCTTGTTATGGAATACTGGATCTTTTAATCGTGCAATTTCTTTTATATTCAAATTTGAGGAAACTGTAATATCTAAAGATAAAATCTCGCCATAATAACAGGCTAAATAAATTCTATCTTCAACGAAAACAATTTCTGAGCCTCCATGAATATTTTGTTCAACATATATCCACGTTTTGTCTTTACCAAGTCTTATGAAAGCCAATTCACACCGATCCTCGTAAATGACCATGATAGTGCACTCGTTTGGATTTAAGATAGGGTCTGCTGAAATTGTGGCCTTATACACACAATATTCACACTGTCGAGCAGATGTGTTCATGACAGTCTAACCTTCAATAGTTATTGGGGGAAGACGAATAATCAAATTTTTGTTTTGTCTCTTCCCTTTGATCTTATGGAATGGATGTATTAGGCTTATGGAAAAATCTTCTTCCACAACTATTAACCATCCTTTTGAGCTCCCACAAAATCGCTTATTCCGAAGTTTGAATTGCAAATCAAAAACCTTGTTATTAATGGGATTGCATAATTTCCATATACCATTTTTTCCCATAGGAATCAAGAGCATCGGAGGACAAAGACAATTTGACACAGTAGCAAATTGTCTTTTATTATCCTTGGCTTCTTTGTAGCATGACATACAAATAAGACTGAATCGCAAATAATCCAACGCTGATACTAGTCTATTTGAAATTAATCTCATAAGATGCTTGGGCAAATTTTCCCAATCTGAAACAAACAAAAAACAATATTTAAACTTTTATAAGACAATTGATAGCAAAAACAACAATGACGAAAGATTATTTTAGTGAAACATGCAAAATAGAAAAAAAAAACTTAAGTAAAATATAACAAAACACATGTGGTTCATTATTGAAAAACAAAGAGAAATTATATAGTTTGATTTATGGAAAATGAAATCCAAAAAAAAATATTTAACAGTTAAAAAAAACCACAGCAAATATAAACATACCTGAATTCATGGTGATTTAGAAGTTAGAAGAAGAAGAAGATTGTTTTGATTATGAGTAAGAAGGTTGAAGATGAACACTCGTTAATCACCAACAAAGATTGAGGTATAACTTTAACTTTTTTAGTGAACCAAAGAAGCAAACTTTCCACGTTATTTTGATACAATAATATTGGGAGGGGAACACGTTTTATTTATACATAAACAACTTTACTCCCCGTCAATGTAGGATTACAATAATGATTGGGAAATAATCTAGTTAGTTTCCTTTTCCCAGAAAAAAATACCTAGTTAGTTTCTTTTCCATCAATAATTAGGAAAAGATTTTTGTTAAAATAATAATAATAATTAAAAAAGAAAAAAAAAAGCCCAAGTCATACATTGGTGTGTTGTTGGGTTTTTTCCATCAATAATTAGGAAAAGAATTTTGTTAAAATAATAAAATATTTAAAATAAAAAAAAAACAAGCCAAAGTCATACATTGGTGTGTTGTTGGGCTTTTTCCAGTTAGTCACGAGGACTACATCAACGACAACTACTTCTATACGCTGGGCATTACAAATTTACAAGCACCAAGCTCCGCCTCTAATTTATTGAGGAGGGAAAGGGAAAGAGTACAAAATAACTTCGATCAGTTGTCTTCCTCTTATGTGAGATGCTAATTAGTATCTATAACACAGAGCACTCCAGATGGTGCTCCGAGGGTTGCCCCTCCGACTTTCTCCACCCCAGTGGTTCCAATCTTTTTGAGGTTCAAACCACCATGGCGGTGTCAACGCAACTTCAATCTCTGACCAATGTTGCTTCGTTGACTCACCGTAGTGAGCTCAAGCTCCAGAGCTGTTGCTGCATTCCTTCAATTCCCATCACAGAGCAAAGAAGCTCAGCTACCAGCGTTAATGCTTTGCTTTCTACTACGCCCATTGTTTCTGAGAAATCAAACTTCAAACCCACCAGTAGCTTCTTTCAATGAAGTGCCAATTGGGATTTTTAGTTTTGTTTTCCAGTGGCTTGTGATTTGGTCATTTTGGGATTTGAAAAAAATAAAAAAGAATCGGGTTTGTGAGATTTGGTTGTGCTTTGCAGTTGATCAGGTCGTTGATTAGTAGTGTGGATTTATCTGAGGCGGAGGCTGGAGCTTCGTTGGAATTCTTGCCGAATGATCACAATGACACTTTGATCAGTGCCTTTCTTGTATTGCTGAGAGGCGATGGTGAGACTTATGGAGAAGTAAGTAACCTTTGAGGAAAAAGATCGCATTTAGACTTGATTATAATATGTGATTGCATTTCTTTGTGATAATTTTATTTGTAAACTGTACTTTTAGCTACTTATCATTTGCATTTATACTTTGTGATTTGTTCTTGTATCCACTGAAGTTATGAACAATCTTGAGCGTAATTATTGGAGGTCTCTTTTGTCCTCCTTTTATGTGATTCTCTATAGAATCTTAAGGGCTAGTTTGACAGTTTAGTTTTAAGTTTTTAGCTTTCAAGTGTTTCCCAAAAATCTCCACACAAAATTGGTCGGCACAACTTGGTCAGCACACTCGTGCCCACATTGGAACAACACTGCCCTTACGCATAAACGAATCACCATTCGTTTGGCATCCAAGATCTTCGGAATATATAACAACATCCTGAAGGTAACTTGGGCATCACACCATTAGGGTTCCAACCTCCACATTCAATTCTACTATAAATACGGGGCACGATCCCCAAGGATAGGTAATTGTTCACTTGCTGTTATACTGCCTAGTTCATGATTGATCTCTCACTCGCTTACTAACTTAAATATTAGAGTCTACTAGGACGGCATTCCACCTGTGTCAAGTATTTTTCTTGTTGTCTCGCAGGTCTCCTGGCGGACGAGAAGAATACATACCAACAGTCGATAAGACTATCTTCCGTTAGATCCATTTTTGTATCAAACAAACTAATATGAATATTTTTTTAATATATTTATTTTTTTTTTTGAGAATAATATATTTAATTTTTATGTGCAAATGAAATATTCAATCCCAACTATCACATCAAATGTGATATTTTTAATTTATTTAAAATCAATCCCCACACTTTTGATGAAAAGCACCCAAATTGTGTGGTTTGATTGACTCTACGCCTTTGTTTTGTACTTCATAGGGACATATATATATATGTATGCATAATTTTATTATGTGATTTGTGAGTGGATGTGGACAAATGTGGGAATATGGCTTCAATGCATATTTGTACATTCATGGAAATCTGAATTTTCTCTGTCAGAGATTCCTCTTATTTATTTAAATTTGAGCGCGCGAAGTCCGTTGCTCCATCATTCTAACTTCGGTTATTCTTAAATTTTCAATTTTATTATTGAAGAAATGAAGTATATACGTGGGAAATAATGCATATATAAATGTTCAAATTAATTAGACAAGGATATTAGAAAGCTAATTAACAAAATGAATTGGTCAAATTAGAAAGATGGGGATAAACTTGAAAATTTTGTTAGAACTAGTATACTTTTGAAAATTGTACACTCCCTTTTGTTAAAATTAGTACAAGTGACAGTGTGAATTACTAAAAATAAGATGGAGTAATAATAGCCACATCCCAACTGCCTACCTGCTACTTGCTCACGGTGGCTTCCTCACGGTGTTTTCGCCGACCCGACTAATCAACGACTCGATCAACTGCAAAGCACAACCAAATCTCACAAACCCAATTCTTTTATTTGATTTTAAAAAAATCCCAAAATAAACAATTCACAAGCCACTGCAAAACAAAAACTAAAGAAACGCAATTGGCACCTCATTGAAAGAAGCTGCTGGTGGGTTCGAAGTTCGATTTCTCAAAAAATAATGGGCGTAGCAGAAAGCATAGCATTAACGCTGGTAGCTGAGCTTCTTTGCTCTGTGATGGAAACTAAAGGAGTGCAGCAGCAGCAGCTCCGGAGCTTGAGCTCACTGCGGTGAGTCAACGAAGCAAGACTGGTAAGAGACACCGCCATGGTGGTTTGAACTTTGAACCTCAAAAAGATCGGAACTTTGAAAGGGGAACAGTCCTCCCGAGTCTCAACCCGTAATGGGTTTGGCAAAAACAAAAAGAAAAAAACGTAATGGGTATGAAATTGGTAGCAAGAAACGCCCAACGGACGTAGAAAAGTTTCATAGAAATTTGAGATTCTGAAGATTTTGACTAACTTTTTCTGTTGAAAGCCCAACTACAAATGCCAAAAGTTTGGGATAAAAAATGACACAAAAAACAAACACATGTATGCACTGCACGTGGAACATGATCAGTGGAGATCATTCGGGTTGACAATGAATGTGAACCAAATGACCCAAATGATTAATTATTACAAAAGATTAATTATCGCAAAGGATCATGAATTTTACCATCCCGTCAATTTAGATGCACTTATACTGCAATTACAAGGAATTGGCGGAGAGCTAAGTTGGTTTTGAAATGTTTTATCTTCGGTTCTTTTTGGAATCAACCATTCTTGATTTCTTTTTACCGAAAGAAAAAAAAAACTTAAGGAATAAGAAAGAGCATTCAAGTTTTATTTTGTTGCTGAGAATCGAACCCGGATTACGAGCTTCCTTTGGCAATCATGTGATTTACTTTGGTAAAGGACGCAAACGAGTTGTAACATGGGAGTCATAGGACTGGGAGGGAAAGCAACAAATTCTATATGCAAGTTTATAATTAAGATCACAGACTAAGTTTATTTTTTTACCTTTTACTGCGTTGCATCTCTATTTTATAATATTAATGTCTTCAGTTTTATTTTTATTTGATGCATGAGGGAGGAAGAGAGAGAAACCGAGTGAGAAGAGAGGGAGTGTGAGTTGGCCAATGGCGTGAGGAGAGAGAAAATTCAATTTATAATTTAAACTCTTCCTAAAATTACCGATATGTCCTTTTATTTTAAACCTGTAACTTCCTCGTACGAACTCTGATTTCCACGTGCCGCATATCGACGTACTTGAGAGATCGAGACCTACGTAACGATGTGAGGAGGACTTGTAAAAGTGTTCTCAATCGAAAAGTGACTTTCGAGCCTTATAGAAATTCATGGGCAAAATGGTCATTTGCAATTAACTTTCGAATTTATTATGTGATTTGTGAGTTGATGTGGAAAAATGTGGGAATATGGCTATAATTTTTCAAATGGTACACTTAATGGGGCTAAATGACATATTAGTCCTCTATCTTTGATCAATTTTTATTTTGGTTACTATGTTTTGGGTTTTGAGTTTAGGGTTTAGGGTTTAGATCTAATCCAAATTGTGGGGATTTTGATATTTGTATTTTCCAACCACTGTTGCTACTTGCTACTTGCTATTGGAGGAGGACTTGAAATTAATCCTTAGGGTTTAAGGTTTAAATCTAATAAAAATAGAGATAAGTTAATCCTTCATATATATATATATATATATATATATATATATATATATATATATATATAAAGTAAGGATAATACTTGCATCCAACCCTGGTGGTACCTCTTTATACCATCCTTTTGATTTATCGAATTACTTTTGCACATATATCATAATCGAAACCGTTCATTCTTTAAATCAACACTTCAAGATCATCTCTGTAAAAATTCAACAAGATTTGAAGTTGTTTAACTATTCATGTATAACAAACAAATCAATAGGCTGAAGCTTCGTTGGAATTCTTGCCGATTCATCACAATGACACTTTGATCAGTGCCTTTCTTGTATTGCTGACAACCAATGGAGAGACTTATGGAGAAGTAAGTAATCTTCGAGGGAAACGATGGCATTTTGAGTTGATTATAATATGTGATTGCATTTCTATGTGATAATTTGATTTGTGAACTGTACTTTTAGCTACTTATCATTTGCATTTATAGTTTGTGATTTATTCTTGTATCCAGTGAAGTTATGAACAATCTTGAGAGTAATTATTGGAATTCTCTTTTGTTCTCCTTTTATGTGATTCTCTATGGAATCTTGGGCTAGTTGGACTGTTTAATTTTAAGTTTTTATATTTAAGGTGTTTCCCAAATATCTCTAACACAAAAATGAAAAATTCAAAATAAAAACGAAATGGATATCAAACGGACCCTAATATCAATTCAAATTTACGACCGGACTATGATGCTGCGATTAGAAACATATATAGTCATGTTATCTGTGAGACATGACCTCAAATTAGGAGATAACAACTTGTTCAAGTTTGATTCAGATACCTAGATTATGTAGTTTGTCATTTTTTTTCAACATATATCAATCTGTTCCCATGTGTATTTTTAATAGCTTCTTGAATTGGCAAATGGTGACCGTATCAAGGTCAAGCAGAGCATCGTAGTAGGAACTAGGAACTATATAGTAGTACTAGTAGATATTGATTTATATTAATGTGAAATATGAAATTAGTTGCAACAAATTCACAAGTAATTATCAAAATACAACGCAAATACTAAAAGGGGGAGCTCCCTAGTTATAGTTTCTCTCAATGATAACAAAGCAAGAAAATAATATAACGAAACATGAAAAATAAAAGAAAGACTTTTACAACTGAAGAGTTGGTACCATCCAAATTGGTCTTTGTTCAGCCTTCCTTACTAGGGCCTTGGTAGATGAGTAAAATGGATTCCAAAAGGTCTGTGCTTCGATGTTATATATACCATAATCAATAGGCCCAAGCGTTCCAATTTGGATATTACTACGTTCACAATCATGAGTGTAGTAAATGCAATTCGGTTCATATTCAGAAAATTATGAAGTCAACATAAATTCAGAAGAATTCGGACCTAAAAATAAAGCAACTTCACCTATATCTTTTGTCACAACCCACTTTGCGTCATCCAAATTCAACTTGAAAACTATAAATTTAGTTGTCTGAATGTTGCCAACTCCATCCTGCCCAAAATGCCTCTGGACCACCAAAATTTCTCTCTTATTCAAAGCCACTATATATGCCTTGTTATGGATTCCTGGATCTTTTAATCTTGCAATTTCTTTTATATTCAAATTTGAGGAAACTGTAATATTTAAAGATAAAATATTGCCATAATAATAGGCCAAATAAATTCTATCTGCAACGAAAACAATTTCTGAGCCTCCATGAATATTTTGTTCAACATATGTCCACGTTTTGTCTTTACCAAGTCTTATGATAGCCAATTCACACCGGTCCTCGTAAATGACCATGATAGTGCAGTCGTTTGGATTTAAGATAGGGTCTGCTGAAATTGTGGCCTTATACACACAATATTCACACTGTCGAACAGATGTGTTCATGACAGTTCAACCTTCAATAGTTATTGGGGGAAGACGAATAATCAAATTTTTGTTTTGTCTCTTCCCTTTGATCTTATGGAATGGATGTATTAGGCTTATGGAAAAATCTTCTTCCACAACTATTAACCATCCTTTTGAGCTCCCACAAAACCGCTTATTCTGAAGTTTGAATTGCAAATCAAAAACCTTGTTATTAATGGGATTGCATAATTTCCATATACCATTTTTTCCCATAGGAATCAACAGCATCGGAGGACGAAGACAATTTGACACAGAAGCAAATTGTCTTTTATTATCCTTGGCTTCTTTATAGCATGACATACAAATAAGACTGAATCGCAAATAATCCAACGCTGATACTAGTATATTTTAAATTAATCTCATAAGATGCTTCGGCAAATTTTCCCAATCTGAAAAAAAAAAAAAACAATATTTAAACTTTTATAAGACAATATATTAATAGCAGAAATAACAATGACAAAAGATTATTTTAGTGAAACATACAAAATAAAAAAAAAATTAAGTAAAATATAACAAAACACACATGGTTCATTATTGAAAAACAAAGAGAAATTATATAGTTTGATTTATGGAAAATTAAATCCAAAAAAAATATTTAACAATTAAAAAATAAATGAAAGCAAATATAAACATACCTGAATTCATGGTGATTTAGAAGTTAGAAGAAGCAGAAGATTGTTTTGATTATGAGTAAGAAGGTTGAAGATGAACACTCGTTAATCACCTACAAAGATTGAGGTATAACTTTAACTTTTTAAGTGAACCAAAGAAGCAAAATCTCCAAGTTATTTTGATACAATAATATTAGGAGGGGAACACATTTTATTTATACATAAACAACCATACTCCCCCGTCAACGTAGGATTACAATAATGATTGGGAAATAATCTAGCTAGTTTCCCTTTCCTAGAAAAAATACCTAGTTTGTTTCCTTTCCATCAATAGGGCGGTGATGTTTCAGATTAATCCATCTAAGGCCCCGTGGCGGGATGGGTTCACCAGTGGTTTTTTCCAGACAAATTGGGTGGTGGTGGAGGAGGATATCTTTGAGATTGTGGCGCACTTTTGGAGGACTGGCGGTTACTTCGGAAAATTAACTACACTCATCTCTGCTTGATTCCCAAGGTCCATAGGCCAGTCAAGATGTCTCAGCTCCGGCCTATTGCACTGTGCAATGTAATCTATAAGGTTATCTCGAACTCCTTACTAACCGTTTAAAGTTGATTTTGAATCGGATTACCGGTGTCAATCAATCAGCCTTCGTGTTGGGCCGGCAAATACAGGATAATATTCTCGTTGTCCATGAACTTCATTACTCGATGAAGCCTCGTGGTAAACGGGAAGAAAGAGATTTGGCTCTGAAGCTGGATATGGCAAAGGCCTATGATAGGGTGGAATCGAGTTTTGTGGTGGATATGCTTAAGGGCCTTGGGGTTGCTGACCGGTTTTGTGGTTTGATTCTTGAATGCATGTCTTCGGTCTCTTACAGTGTTCTGGTCAACGGGGAGGAAACAGGTTACTTTTCCCCTACTAGGGGCCTCAGACAGGGTGATCCCATGTCGCCGTTTCTGTTCTTGGTCTGTGTGGAAGGGTTGTCCGCACCCTTTCGCCGGCGGGAGGAGGAGGGGGTCATCCATGGCTTTCGGTTACTGGAGTCCAGTACATTACGCATCACCCACCTTTTCTTTGCTGACGATGCGGTTGTATTCTGCCTGGCTACAGCCAAGGAAATTGACGCAGTCAAGGGTATCCTTGATTGTTATGCTGAAGGTTCTGGGCAGCTGGTTAACTTGGAGAAAAGTTCCTTGTTCTTTGGGGGGAATTGCTCCAAACGTCAATGGGGGAGATTGTCTCGGAGATGCCAGATTAAGACACGGGACGAGCACTACCCTGATGGGTCCTTCCTCCAGGCACAGGTCGGCCATCGGTCTTCCTGGGGGTGCGAAGGAGCGAAGGTGCGGGCCCGTTCTGATCCATGGTTGCCGACTCCCTATACCTTCAAGGTGACCTCTTCACATCCTGATATTCCGCCATTTGTCAAAGACTGGATTGACCATGATATACATACTTGGAAGGCAGATCTGATAACTCGGTGTTTTCAAAAAAAGGAGGGTCATGCTATTCTTCGGCTGCCCCTTAGCCGTTGGGGCTTGGGAGATAGGTGGACGTGGCATTTCAACCCAACTGGAGGTTATTCGGTGAGGTCGGCTTATGGTGTTGCGTTGTATTTGCACAAAAATTGGGAGTTAGGTAGACGAGGGGAGGGGGAGTCCAGTTCCTCTCCTACTCTGGGCCTGAAATAGAGTCAACTTTGGTCTATGCAGGTTCCACCGAAGCTGAAGCAATTTATTTGGAGGGGTTGTAATAACGCCCTTGTAGTCCGAGCTAATTTGGTTCGGCATCGACTGGTGGTGGATCCTGTTTGCCGGTGTGTGGTCTTGCTGAGGAGACAGAGGTCCATTTATTCTTCCATTGCCAGTTTTCCAGGGTCTTCTGGTTTGGGAGCCCTCTTATGCTAGACGTCTATGCACTAAAGGGAGTTGATTTTCCTGGTATTTGGTAGGGCATGTTCACTAAATTCAACTAATTCCCACATAGGGTGGAGCTGGCTCGGACGCTTTCATTTGGGCTCTGGAGGATTTGGAAGTGTCGAAATCGGAAAGTGTTTGAAGGTATCGCTATGTCACCAGAGGAGGCCGTAGTAAACCTACTAAAGTGTGTGACTGAATTCCGAGAATTAGGGGTCCCGTCAATGGTGAGCCAGTTCTCGCAACCTAGGCCGCCGAAGCTAGGGGTTGATGAGGTGGTGAATTTTTGGAAGAAACCCACCATGGGAATTCTAAAGGTAAACTGTGATGGTGCTTGGAGCCGGGAGACAGCGCGTGGTGGCGTTGGCTGGGTTATTCGGGACTGCTTCGGGTTGCTAGTGTATGCGGGAGGTAAAGGGGACCTATGTCTGAAATCGAGTTTGGTGGCTGAAGCAGAGGCGGTGCGTAGTGCCCCTCCTATTGTTTGCTGGTTGGCCACGAACGGGTGGTGATTGAGTCAGATGCTTTGGGGCATATTAAGGCCCTCCTTGGTCAGAGTCAGGGTGATGCTGATCTAGACTGTCTTCTTTTTTATATCCATGCACTAGCTTTGAGGGTGGGGACTGTTCAATTGATGTACGCATCCAGGCAAGCTAATAATGCTGCGCGCCTTATTGCTAGATTTGTTTTTAGGGTTGGTGGTTATCATTGTTGGGATGAATTAGGGACTTACTGGTTGTTTGATACCTTAGCCACTGATGCTGGTGTCTTTGTTCGTTATTAATGAAGTTTTTTGATCTTTTGGTAAAAATAATAATAATAATAATAATAATTAGGAAAAGAATTTTGTTAAAATAATAATAATAATTAAAAAAGAAAAAAGAAAGCCCAAGTCATACATTGGTGTGTTGTTGGGCTTTTTCCATCGATGATAATTAGGAAAAGAATTTTGTTAAAATAATTAAAAAAAAACCAATTATTTTGTAATAACCTATTTGCAATTATTTTCTGTTTTTTCCCTTTCCAATTATTTAAGTAAAATTAATCTTTATAAGAAGAGATTTAGTTGCAAACTTTCAGTGTGTAGCTGTCGGTTGTATTTTTTAATTTTATTTTTCTTGTTTTCGAATGGAAATGGAAGAAATTTTTCTGAATAGGAGGACAACTACTTCTCTCCCCGCGAATAAACTTGAATTTTGAAAAGAAAAAAAAATTGGATGTAACAAATTTTTATTTTCAACTGATAAAATTAGAAAATAAATTGCTAGTTTTCTCTTACTGTAAACTCAGTTACTCACATCTTAAAAAAGAAAGAAAAAACCCAAGAAAACAACACGTTTGTGGTCAGCAATGGGTCAACAAAGAGGATTTTGGAAAGAGTTATGAACAAGTACGGTAGATTTGGGAGAGTTGGGTCAAAGTTTGAACTTAAAATATTTTTTTGAAAACATTTTTTGGATGTTGAAAATAATTTTTAGAATAATAAAACTATTTTTAAAAGTTTTTCTTTTGATATAATGATATGGATGAATGCGGATCTTTACGAAGATAAAACTCGAAACCACCCATCACACATCCAGTGGATAGGCATACTCATAAATTGTAGTACTAAATTGGCATTTTGGCTAATTAAAACAATATTCCAAATATCCAAGATAATTTTTAAATAATTAAAATGGATTTTAAATTAATTTATTTTTAAAACCCTTAATAACTTACAATAATTAATTATTATTAATAAAATACCGCCGAGTAGAGTTCACAGCCACCGCCGAGTAACGATCAAGTTATGGTTCACAGCCACCGCCGAGTAGCGATCAACGCATTGTCTATCGGTAGCTTCTCATTGAAATAAGCTACCGATTTCGGATGGTTCTCAAGTTCTAAATTGTTTCAAAAATTTTAAACTTGAAGTTGAAAAACAATTGGAGAAACAAATTAAAATTGTAAGATCAGTTCGTGGAGAGGAATATTTTGGTAGGTACACAGAAGCCGGAGAACAAAAGGGTTCATTTGCTTTATATTTGCAGCAAGAGGGTATTGTTGTACAATATACAACCCCTGGTACTCCTTCACATAATGGAGTTGCAGAAAGACATAATAGGACTCTCAAAGATATGGTTAGGAGCATGCTCTCACACTCTCAATTACCTGATTCTTTTATTGGGGGGAAGTTGTTAAGACAGCTAATTACATTTTGAACAGAGTTCCAACTAAAGCTATTAAATCTACTCCTTTTGAGTTGTGCACTGGAAGGAAGCCTAGTTTCTCACATTTTCATACTTGGGGCTGCCAAAGTGAAGAAGAAGTTAGATATGAGGACTACAAGTTGCTTCTTTGTTGGTTATCCAGACAAGTCTAAAGGCTTCAGGTTCTACTATCCTAATGCCCACACCAGACTAGTAGAAACCCAAAATGCCAAATTTATTGAATATTTTGGCACTTCTGGTCACAGTCCAGAAATTCATATGAATTTGAGGAAGTGGATGAAAATGTAGATGTTTCCACTAGCAGTTCAGTTGTTTTGCCGGTTCCAATGGTCCATAGTTTTGCTGATTTTTCAACAGGAGGACATATGCCAACTACTGCTGCTGCATATACCACAGTTCAGCAGGAAATTCATCAAGAGGAACAAAATATTCATCCAGTTCTACCTGCTAATCCAAACCCAGTACCGGTGAATGAACCAGCTGTGGCTGCATTGAGAAGGTCACTGAGAACTAGAAAACCAGCAATCCCTGGGGACTACATGGTTTACTTACAAGAAATTGAATTTGATATTGGTGATGAAAATGATCCAATTTCTTATAAATTTTCAATGGAAAGTCCGCAGGCATCCTTTTGGCAAGCTACAATGGAAGATGAACTCATTTCTATGGCTAAAAATGAGGTATCGACCTTAGTAGAAGGAACTGAAAATATTAAGCCAATAGGTTGTAAGTGGGTTTACAAGACAAAACATGACTCACAAGGTAGAGTTGAGAGATTAAAGGCACAAAGAGAGGGGTTGGATTATATAGAGACTTTTTCACCGGTGTCGAGTAAAGATTCTTTCCAGATTATCATGGCTCTCAAAGCACATTTTAATTTAGAGTTGCTTCAGATGGATGTAAAGACAGCCTTTCTAAATGGTAGCCTTCATGAAGATATTTATATGAAGCAGCCACCAGGATTCATTGAAAAGGGGAAGGAGAATTGGGTGTGCAAACTGAAAAGGTCAATTTATGGACTGAAACGAGCCTCTAGACAATGGTATTTGCAATTTGATCAAGTTGTGACTTCATTTGATTTTGTGGAAAATAGATTTGACAATTGCATCTAAATGAAGATGGTCAAATTGAATTTCATTTTTTTGGTTCTCTATGTGGATGATATAATTCTTGCTAGTTCCAACATACAGTTGCTTCATGATACTAAGAAGATGTTATCTAGCAGTTTTGACATGAAGGATTTGGGAGAAGCTCATTATGTCTTGGGCATAGAAATAGTCAGAGATAGATCAAAGAGGGTTTTGGGGTTATCTCAGAAGAACTATACTGATAGAGTTATGAAGAGATTCAACATGGAAAATTGCAGTGGTGGTGATGTTCCAATTGCTAAAGGAGATAAATTCTCTAATGATCAATGTCCTAAGACCGATTATGAGATTGAAGTTATGAAACACAAACCCTATGCTTCATTGGTGGGAAGTGTAATGTATGCTCAAGTTTGCAAAAGACCAGATGTAGCATTTGTTTTAAGTATGCTTGGTAGATTTCAATCGAATCCTGGCATAGCTCATTGGAATGCAGGGAAGAAAGTGTTGAGATATTTGAAGAAAACTCAATCATATGTTTTGGGTTATCACCATGTGGATAATTTGGATACAGTTTGCTATACCGATGCTGATTTGGAGGTTGAATTGATGATAGAATGTCAACCCGTGGTTATATTTTCCTATTAGCTGGTGGTGCAATTTCATGGAGAAGCAAAAAGCAAACTACAAGATCAGTGTCAACTATGGAATCTGAGTTCATAGGTTGTTCTGAAGCTACAAGGCAGTGTGTCTGGTTAAAGAATCTGAGTTCACAGGTTGTTTTGAAGCTACAAGGCAGTGTGTCTGGTTAAAGAATCTGATTCAATGCATGAAGATTGTAAGAAACATTGAAAGGCCATTGAAAGTTTACCGTGATAATACCTCTGCTGTACATTTTGCCAAGAACAATAAAAGATCGAATGCTTCAAGACTCATGGACATTAAGTATTTGGTTGTTCAAGATAAGATCAGAGATAGTGTTATTGAAATTGAGCATCTTGGCGATCGTCATATGATCGCATATCCTTTAACAAAGGCTCTAAACGTATGGATTTTTCAGAGATTTGTGCCACATATGGGTTTACAAGAATCTCTTGATCACTTTTGAATGTGGGAGTAATTAAGGTACTGTTATTACTCACTTTTGAATAATGATGTGACTTACTAGAACATGGATTCTGTTTGTTTTGATTTCAAACTTTCACTTGTAAGCAAGTTACTTGACAAAGTAATAAACTTATGATGACATGAAATTCATTATCTAGTATTATAATTTGTCTCTTTAAATCTTTGCAAAGTTAGATATTATGAAAGATGTTTCTTACATCAGATGACCAAAGATATGGCAGAGCCATATTGGTGCCAAAGGCTTTCGCTTTATATTCTCTGATTTACAATATTTGCACTTAGATTTGAATAGAACAGTATGTGATTTTGGAATGCTGATACAGATTGTCTTGTATCAAGTTGGCTTATCATAAACTAATCCTTTTTTTTTTTAGTTAGAGTTTGATCTGATTGGAAAGTATTTAATTCTTTTTATCGAAAATTAAAGACAACTATGAATCACCCAACCTCACTCATGGTTGTATATAAATTTAGCAAATTTGCAACTTATCACTCATGGTTGCACCCCATTATGTCAATTTTCCACGTATCACTCATTGTTGCACCCCATTAAGTCCATGAAAAAAACTTGGATGGATCAATCATCAATGTGATGGCAATATGGCATATAGCTTTTTTGCCCTCGGTTGGTCAGTTTTCTTTCATTTTTAGGAAATTTAGCTTTGCAAGGGTTGTAGAGTTGCTAGTTAACTAGTTTTGGGTTTCCCCTCGTTACATTCTCTCTCTGTTCTTGCTTTTTTTCTTTCCCTCTTTTAGTCTTTTACTTCATAACTTGTTGGTTTTGGTCCTATGACGCCTTGTTTTGACATTATTGAGTCACTTATTAGGTTTTTTCTTCTAAACATTCTTACAATTACTCCTTAATTTACTCTTAGGACTCTTGTAGGTCTTACAATTACTCCTTTATTTACTCTTACGGCTCTTTTGGGTAAAATTTGAGGATTGATCGGTTGTTAACTAATAATTTAAATGTAAAACGTTTGATTTTAAGGATTGTGACAATAGTAGTTGGCTTGATTTGACACATTTTCTTCTTCAATAACTCGTTAGCTTATTGGTCTTATGGTGGGGGATGTAAAAATCACATAATCTTCTGTAGGAAAAGCAAAGCAGTCCCCTAATATGCTGCCCATGTGGATGAAGCTGCAAATAAATTTTAACATTCAAATAAGGGATTAATACAAAGTTAATTAATGAACTAATAGAAAATGAAAGATGGTTGTTATCCTCATAAATTAGTAACTAGATTATGTTAAATATGCTTGAAAAATTGTAAAATGCATTAACATACCTGTTTGTGAAAGAGTCCAATTGAGATCATGGGCAACGCTCCATGCAAAGTAGCCAAGCGGTCACTTTAGCTTATCATATGAAACTTTGGTAGCTATACTCTTTGTATCATCAAAACCACCCCAAGTGTATCCAGAATAGGAATAGTCCATCCCAAGTGTGGAATTAAACACGGTTGGTGCACCATGCTGGGCTATAAAAGCCTTGATTGTTCCGTAACCGGCTGAGCCGTCTGTCGGTACTGTCATTCCATAGGCCGGTGCAAAGATACCATGCTGACCTGGGTCTGTTAAATTCCATGCATGGCCATAAAATGGAAGCCCAAATGCGATCTTTTTTGGAGGCATACCTGCTTCAAGTCAAGCAGTGAGGCCAGAATCCCCACTTATAGGACTGATGGAGTTGTATAAGGAAGCAGGGGAGCCAGTTACATTGGGTGACCAACCGGGGGCAAAAAAGCTATATGCCATCACATTGATCCGTCCAAGTTGTTTTTCATGGACTTAATGGGGTGCAACCATGAGTGATAAGTTGCAGAATAGTAGACTGCTGCCACTAGAAGCAATGGGGCTTTGCCAGTTGTCAGGGATCCATTGCTCACAGCGGCTCGCCACTCGTAGGGGAGGGTGCCGAAATTGGACATGTCAGTGGCTGTGGCAGGAAATTCCCAGTCAATGTCAACTCCATGGAAGTTATAACACCGAGAGATGTTTATGGAGGAATGAATGAATGTTTTACGGGTGCTGGGTTGGCTAGCTATTGAACCAAAAGCTGCCTTATTTAAAGGTGATGCTCCACCTTTTGATAAAAGGGTTTTGACCGAAGGGTTCTTTTTTCGGACTATGCAAGCAGAGCTGGAGAATTTGGGTTGGTCTTCAAGGGAAATGGTTACTTGATTGATTTGGGAATCAAAATTAGCAAAAGCACATAATAAATGAGTGAATAAGGTGGAGTCTATGTCAGAAGCCGGAAATGGGATGCCACTGTACCAGTAAGCTGCTTTAACAGTACCACTGGTACTACGAACAGAAGAAACGTGGACAATTTGGACTAGGAAAACAAGGGTAGCTGAGAAGCAAAGTAGTACTCGGGTTTTAGAATCCATTGCTTGGGGTTTAGAATCCATTGACTGAGTTATGAATAAACTGCTACAGCTTAAGGTTTGAGACAATGTGGTACCCTTTTATAGATGGAATTATCTAATAGTCTCCAATGGCTGGGTTCATTTGCAGAAATCGTTTGCTGAGAAATTGGATTATGGTCCAGGCATGAACCTACATTTTATTAAACTAGGCGTTGAATAAGATATAAATCACTAATATTAGAGCTTATATGTTTGCATGTTAGTTAAGCTAACTGGTCTGCGAGCCCTCGCAGGCCAATGCATCTCGTGAAGTCCAGTAACCTCTATGGTAATTCAAGTCTCTTCTACAAAATTCCGACTGGTTCAATTTAGACTGTAGATTAGAATACTAAATAAACCAGAAACAGGCTGTACTACATAAGGATCATCCATGCGTCCTGGCTTTGAGGGCAGATTCGCTAGGAGTAGTAGACATTCTTATAAAATTTCTTAGGCCGAGGAACGACTTCAAACACTAAGAAGCCTCTGACCATAAAAAGTCTTTCTTCTTATTTATATATCTATATAAGCACTAAAACACCCAGAGGGCCAAAGAAGCCAATAAACTCACGCAGGGAGCAATGCTCACCCGCGGGGAACAACATCACCACTGTTTTTAATTGTTTGAAGTGTTGGAAATGGTATTGGATTGAAGAACAAGAGAGCAAGGCAAGAAAGCAGAAGATATTTGAGAGAGTTTGAGAGCAAAAAGAAGTATATTATCATCATGAATCCTTAGTAACAATGACTAACAATATAGTCTATTTATATATGACTCTAAGACCCTTATTTAGAGTTGTAAGTAAAATTAATTCTTCTAACCGACTCTAACAAAACTCAACTAACTCTTAACAACCTAACTAACTCTAACAAACTAAACTAACTCTAACATCCCCCCTCAATTTGATGGCCCCAACATCAAATTGTAAGATTGATGTTGAAACAGATGATCAAGAGGGAGGGCAAAACAGTAAATGTCAACTTTGTTGTAGCGAAGACGGGTGGTTCGGCCATATCCGCCAAAATCGGCGGCGGGGTATAAACAGCCTGATCTCTACACCAGCACGGACTGGATCAAGGCCGTCCATTTCTACTCCTCCGTCTTCCAAGATCTCATGTCCCATGGCTTCCTCTCACGAAAAGCAAAGTCTCTCTGCGTGGAGACCCCCGCCGAGCAAGACGTGTACGCTCTGAGAGAGTCAGGGGTGAAGGGCGCGGTCGGTGTTTTCAAGAAAGCCTCCAGGCCTTTGGTAATTCCAGGCGAGGCGCACCGCCTACCGTTCAGTGACAATAGCTTTGACTTTATTTTCAGCGGCGGCGGACGACTCGACAAGTCTCCCAAACCGTGGAATTTCGCCGGCGAGATCGTACGGACGCTGAAGCCCGAAGGGATTGCGGTGGTCCATATCGGTGCCAAAGATACCTACAGCTTCCGTTCGTTTATTGAGTTGTTCAATTGCTACAAGCTAGTGACTTCTCGCGATATCGATGGGCTCGAATCGTCGATGCCGAAAATTCGCGAGATGGTGTTGAAGAAGGAATGCGGCGATGGCGAGATTGAGCTTTTCACTGATATGGTTGAGGACTCTGATGACAATTTAGGTAGAAAGTGCTCTGTCCCTTCCATCAATGGCGGATATAAGCTTTAAGAAGCGGTATGCTTATGTGGATGTTGGAGCTAGGAGCTATGGCTCCAGCATTGGCAGCTGGTTCAAGAAGCAGTACCCAAAAGCACCAAGATGGTCCATTTCTTCGGACCCTCAACTTCTTGTCTCTTGACAACTTCATTGGCTTCATTAAGCAGGTGAGCCTTGGATTTAAGTTCAAACTCGTTCTTCGAAACTTCTTCACTCTTTTGCAGCAATTCATTTCTCAATTTTTTTTTTTTTTTTTTTTTTTTTAATTCCTCAACTTTCAAAGGAAATGCTGACTATGTTGCTGCAATCTTGAATGAGTCTCTTTCTTGAGCTCTTTTGTTTCAAGATGAACACAGAGAAGAAAAAAAAAGTGAAGGAGAGAGTAAGAAGAAATCTTGATTGAGTCTCTTTCTTGAGCTCTTTTGTTTCAAGATGAAAAAAATGAAATAGTGAAGTCTTGATTGAGTCTCTTTTTCTTGAGCTCTTTTGTTTCAAGATGAACACAAAGAAGAAAAAAAAAAAATGAAGGAGAGAGTAAGAAGAAATCTTGATTGAGTCTCTTTCTTGAGCTCTTTTGTTTCAAGATGAAAAAAAAAAATGAAATAGTGAAGTCTTGATTGAGTCTCTTTTTCTTGAGCTCTTTTGTTTCAAGATGAACACAGAGAAGAAAAAAAAAGTGAAGGAGAGAGTAAGAAGAAATCTTGATTGAGTCTCTTTCTTGAGCTCTTTTGTTTCAAGATGAAAAAAATGAAATAGTGAAGTCTTGATTGAGTCTCTTTTTCTTGAGCTCTTTTGTTTCAAGATGAACACAGAGAAGAAAAAGAAAGTGGAGGATTGATTTTCAATGTAAGCAGCGGAAGCACCATAATCTCTCATGTATGGTGGTTAGCCATGAATCATGAGCAAAGCTCTGATACCATGTTGGAAATGGTATTGGATTGAAGAACAAGAGAGCAAGGCAAGAAAGCAGAAGATATTTGAGAGAGTTTGAGAGCAAAAAGAAGTATATTATCATCATGAATCCTTAGTAACAATGACTAACAATATAGTCTATTTATATATCACTCTAAGACCCTTATTTAGAGTTGTAAGTAAGATTAATTCTTCTAACCGACTCTAACAAAACTCAACTAACTCTTAACAACCTAACTAACTCTAACAAACTAAACTAACTCTAACATGAAGGACCTCCTATTAAAAATGGATTAATAGAAAGTTTTTAAGAAAAAGCAAAAGTTGTCAAGGGTGAACCAATAATTTACTCAAACTAAAACCCAGTGTATATATGTTGCACTTCATCACCTATGAAGAATATGTTTCAGAGCCCATAAACCAAAAATGAGTATAAATCTAAATGAGGAATTTGACTCATTGAATAGCCATATCCAGCATATATATATATACTAGATGCAAAGTCATGAGATTTAGATGGCCTAACCCTTAAATGAACAAGCAAGAGGATTATATATTAGCTCTAGTATGTTTATCAATCGGACAATTTAGATTGCAGGAAAAGCCTTCATCTTCCACTAAAAATCAGTGAAAAAACTACTGCCCAATACGTGATTAGGAATATATATATTTATATATATATATATATATATATATATATATGAGTTACTTACCTTTATCCTGCCATGATATGCAGAAGCTCTGTACAATGAATATGTATATGCAGGAGCAATCCCATCGATGACGACCTGTTCACAAAAAAAAAAAAAAAATTAACCAATCAATCAACAATTACAATAAGTAGTGGGATTAATTAGAAAGAACGAAAGAATCGATCTTTTTATTTCACCTCCTACATTCCAAGATGGTCTTTAACTCGGTGCGAGAGTAGGGCGCTGAGCTAAGGCGAGGCATGCCCAAGTCAACAACGGCGAGTCATGCCCAAGTCAACAACTGCGGATTGTAGACTTCATGGCGGGAGGCGCAGCAGCAGCCAGTAGAGTTCACAGCCACCGCTGAGTAACGATCAACGCTTTGTCTATCGGCAGCTTCTCATTGAAATAAGTTACCGATTTCAGATGGTTTTGCACCGAATTATTATTTTATTTTCTAGATTCATTTTCAGCTTATCATAAACTAATCCCTTTTTTTTTGTTAGAGATTGATCTGATTGGAAAATATTTAATTTTTTTTATCGAAAATTAAAGATAATTATGAATCACCCAACCTCACCTCTTATGTTTATAGACCAGTCGCAATTCTTTATCCTGTGACAATTAGGAATCCTTTTTCTATCAAATTAGTCTACGTACGTAAATGTAAGAAGTAAGTTTGTGTAAGAGTTATTTCATGTGGTGAGTTTTAGCAAACCATTTATTTTTGTATATTATAACTTAAGCTAATGGAATTATATTAGACTTAATTAAATGTTTAGTCAGATGAACATTTTGGGGGGAATAATACAAGTCAAAACTAAAAATGGGTCTCTCGTAAGGAGAGTTTATGTTCTGCTAGGGTTTAGGCGCCGACACTCTTTACCCCTGTCGTGAAAGCTGTTGTTGTCTCTGCATTGGAGGCGGTCAAGTCGGTGAGTCGTGACTGGAGGCCTGATTGGATGGGAACGTGAGGGGCAGGCGTTGGGAGAGTTCGTCTACTTAGGGGGATTCGGCCGAGGCGCTAAGGTAGGGTTTTTCTGGACCCGGCCTGCTCTTTCCGTGGTTGTTTGTGTGTGACTAGTGTGCGGGTGATCGCGGGGGTTGGGGCCTGGGGTTTGGCGGTAGACTTGCGCTGGTGGTGGTCGTCTAGGGCAGGCAACGGGTGTGATCGGCTGGTTTGTGTGAGTCGGTTGTGGCACTGGATTTGGAGGGTACGGATAGGAACCGGTCTCTTCGTGACTGAGGACGACGACGGCTAGTATTGATGGATATGGCTGATTTGGAAAAACGATTTGGTTCTCATCTCCGCCTCTCGGAGAAGGAAAGGATGGGGGTACGGGTGCTGCAAGAGGAAGTTGAGGACCTTCCCAAGGGTATATGCTGTGAGGCCTTTGTGAGGCTATTTTCGGGCCAATGGAAAGGGAGGGAGGGAGTCTCCATACGGGTGAATGGGGAAACTAGAGAAGAGAAGACACAATTCCAAGAGGCGGATTCGTAATGTTCTTATCAACAAGAATGTCTTTCTAATTCTGTTATGATTAGGTTTTCACGTTAGACTTTTCTGTTAGCGTGGTTTTAATGGTTTGATATTGTTTTGATCTTGGATTAATGAAGCTTATATGGTTTACAAGTTTCCTCATTGGAAAATCATTCCTAACTGTCGTGAGCTTCAATTTTGTTTGTACGTCGACGTGGCATTCTCTAGCCAAAGAAGATCATAATCAGCGTCGTCAACCTCCAATGCTTTTGATTCCTACCGACAATGAAAGTTGTACGTGGAAGTTGTACAACATTATAGACGACAATGAAAGTTGTACGTGGAAGTTGTCAATAACACTATTGAATCCCTTCCTTAGGCTCAAAGGAAAGGAAGAGGAGCCAAAGAATTCAATCATTCGACTTCCTCAATTAACTCCTCCAACAGAAGTATCATAATCATGGCTTGAAGTATCTGAGTTTTATGTCTATATATATATATATAAGGCTATGATATCAGCGCAGATCCTATATAATTAAATAGTGTTGTTGACAAATAATTAAATTAAAGTTGGCATATAATTAAATGCAAATCATTGCGTTGTTTTGGTAATATATGCCAACTTACTTGAGATTAAGTTAATTTATTAGACCCGGTAAGGATTCAACATATATGGACTCATCTTGCTGGTTGTTGGGGAGGAGTTAAGAGAAATTATTTTCTTTCAAGATAAATTTTAATTTTATGCTCTTGATAAATTCGGCCAGCTTGGATATTTCGACACTAGTATTTAAAACAGCTCATATATTGAAGATGTTAATTTCATGCTATATTAAAGAAGATCGCCGTGCAACAAATTCACAAGTAATTATCAAAATACAACGCATACTAAAAGAGGGAGCTCCCTAGTTATAGTTTCTCTCAATGATAACAAAGCAAGAAAATTCTGAAGTCAACACAAATTCAGAAGAATTTGCACCTAAAAACAAAGCAACTTCACCTATATCCTTTGTCACAACCCACTCCGCGTCATCCAAATTCAACTTGAAAACCATAAATTAGTTGTCTCAATGTTGCCAACTCCATCCTGCCCAAAACACCTTTGGACGACCAAAATTTCTCTCTTATTCAAAGCCACTATATATGCCTTGTTATGGAATCCTGGATCTTTTAATCGTGCAATTTTTTTTATATTCAAATTTGAGGAAACTGTAATATTTAAAGATAAAATTTTGCCATAATAATAGGCCAAATAAATTCTATCTTCAAAGAAAACAATTTCTGAGCCTCCATGAATATTTTGTTCAACATATGTCCACGTTTTATCTTTACCAAGTCTTATGAAAGCCAATTCACACCGGTCCTCGTAAATGACCATGATAGTGCACTCGTTTGGATTTAAGATAGGGTCTGCTGAAATTGTGGCCTTATACACACGATATTCACACTGTCGAACATATGTGTTCATGACAGTCCAACCTTCAATAGTTATTGGGGGAAGACGAATAATCAAATTTTTGTTTTGCCTCTTCCCTTTGATCTTATGGAATGGATGTATTAAGCTTATGGAAAAATCACCTTCCACAACTATTAACCATCCTTTTGAGCTCCCACAAAACCGCTTATTCCGAAGTTTGAATTGCAAATCAAAAACCTTGTTATTAATGGGATTGCATAATTTCCATATACCATTTTTTCCCATAGGAATCAACAGCATCGGAGGACGAAGACAATTTGACACATAAGCAAATTGTCTTTTATTATCCTTGGCTTCTTTATAGCATGACATACAAATAAGACTGAATCGCAAATAATCCAACGCTAATACTAGTATATTTGAAAGTAATCTCATAAGATGCTTGGGCAAATTTTCCCAATCTGAAACAAAAAAAAAATAAAACAATATTTAAACTTTTATAAGACAATATATTAATAGCAGAAACAACAATGACAAAAGATTATTTTAGTGAAACATGCAAAATAAAAAACAATTAAGTAAAATATAACAAAACACACATGGTTCATTATTGAAAAACAAAGAGAAATTATATAGTTTGATTTATGGAAAATTAAATCCAAAAAAAATATTTAACAATTAAAAAATAAACGAAAGCAAATATAAACATACCTGAATTCATGGTGATTTAGAAGTTAGAAGAAGAAGAAGATTGTTTTGATTATGAGTAAGAAGGTTGAAGATGAACACTCGTTAATCACCTATAAAGATTGAGGTATAACTTTAACTTTTTAAGTGAACCAAAGCAGCAAAATCTCCACGTTATTTTGATACAATAATATTAGGAGGGGAACACGTTTTATTTATACATAAACAACCATACTCCCCCGTCAACGTAGGGTTACAATAATGATTGGTAAATAATCTAGCTAGTTTCCTTTTCCTAGAAAAAATACCTAGTTTGTTTCCTTTCCATCAATAGGGCGGTGATGTTTCAGATTAATCCATCTAAGGCCCCGTGGCCGGATGGGTTCACCAGTGGTTTTTTCCAGACAAATTAGGCGGTGGTGGAGGATGATATCTTTGAGATTGTGGCGCACTTTTGGAGGACTGGCGGTTACTTCGGAAAATTAACTACACTCATCTCTGCTTGATTCCCAAGGTCCCTAGCCCAATCAAGATGTCTCAGTTGCGGCCTATTGCACTGTGCAATGTAATCTATAAGGTCATCTCGAAACTCCTTACTAACCGTTTAAAGTTGATTTTGAATCGGATTATCAGTGTCAATTAGTCAGCCTTCGTGTCGGGCCGGAAAATACAGGATAATATTCTCGGTGTCCATGAACTTCATCACTCGATGAAGCCTCGTGGTAAACGGGAAGACAGGGATTTGGCTCTGAAGCTGGATATGGCAAAGGCCTATGATAGGGTGGAATGGAGTTTTGTGGTGGATATGCTTAAGGGCTTTGGGGTTGCTGACCGGTTTTGTGGTTTGATTCTTGAATGCATGTCTTCGGTCTCTTACAATGTTTTGGTCAACGGGGAGGAAACAGGTTACTTTTCCCCTACTAGAGGCCTCAGACAGGGTGATCCCATGTCGCCGTTTCTGTTCTTGGTCTGTGTGGAAGGGTTGTCCGCACTCTTTCGTCGGCGGGAGGAGGAGGGGGTTATCCATGGCTTTCGGTTACTGGAGTCCAGTGCGTTGCACATCACCCACCTTTTCTTTGCTGACGATGCGGTTGTATTCTGCCTGGCTACGGCCAGGGAAATTGACGCAGTCAAGGGTATCCTTGATTGTTATGCCGAAGCTTCTGGGCAGCTGGTTAACTTGGAGAAAAGTTCCTTGTTCTTTGGGGGGAATTGCTCCAAACGTCTACGGGGGAGATTGTCTCGGAGATGCCAGATTAAGACACGGGACGGTTTTGGGAAGTACCTTGGTCTTCCGGCGGATTTTGGGATGTCGAAGAAGGTTGTTTTTGATGAAGTGCGGAATAGGATTGCCAGTAGGGTGCAAGGGTGGTCGGAGCAGTTCCTTTCATAGGCTAGTAAGGAGATATTGATAAAGGCGGTGGCCATGGCCATGCCTAATTATGTTATGTCGTGTTTTAAACTTCCGCTGGGTGTATGTAGTGATATTGAGCGTCTTGTTGCCACCTATTGGTGGGGAAATAAGCATGGCCAGCGTGGTTTGCATTGGGTTTCTTGGAAGAAGGTGTCACAAGTGAAAAAGGTGGGAGGGCTAGGCTTCCGAGACTTGCAATGTTTCAACTTGGCAATGCTTGGCAAGATTGGTTGGTGTATCGTTCATGATCCTTCATTGCTCCTGTCCCAGGTGTTGCGGGACCAGTACTACCCTGATGGGTCCTTCCTCTAGGCATAGGTCAGCCATCGGTCTTCCTGGGGGTGCGAAGGTGCGGGCCCGTTCTGATCCATGGTTACCGACTCCCTATACCTTCAAGGTGACCTCTTCATATCCTGATATTCCGCCATTTTTCAAAGACTTGATTGACCAGGATACCCATACTTGGAAGGCAGATCTGATAATTCGATGTTTTCAAAAGAAGGAGGCTCATGCAATTCTTTGGCTGCCCCTTAGCCGTTGGGGCCTGGGAGATAGGTGGATGTGGCATTTCAACCCAACTGGAGGTTATTCGGTGAGGTCGGCTTATGGTGTTGCGTTGTATTTGCACAGAAATTGGGAGTTAGGTAGACGAGGGGAGGGGGAGTCCAGTTCCTCTCCTGCTCTGGGCCTGAAATAGGGTCAACTTTGGTCTATGCAGGTTCCACCGAAGCTGAAGCAATTTATTTGGAGGGGTTGTAATAACGCCCTTGCAGTCCGAGCTAATTTGGTTCGGCGTCGACTGGTGGTGGATCCTGTTTGCCCGATGTGTGGTCTTGCTGAGGAGACAGAGATCCATTTATTCTTCCATTGCCAGTTTGCCAGGGTCTTCTGGTTTGGGAGCCCTCTTATGCTAGACCTCTATGCACTATAGGGAGTTGATTTTCCTGGTATTTGGTAGGGCTTGTTCACTAAATTCAACTAATTCCCACATAGGATGGAGCTGGCTCAGACGCTTTCATTTGGGCTCTGGAGGATTTGGAAGTGCCGAAGCCGGAAAGTGTTTGAAGGTATCGCTATGTCATCGGAGGACGCCGTAGTAAACCTACTAAAGTGTGTGACTGAATTCCGAGAATTAGGGGTCCCGTCATTGGTGAGCCAGTTCTCCCAACCTAGGACGCCGAAGCTAGCGGTTGATGAGGTGGTGCATTTTTGGAAGAAACCCACCATGGGAATTCTAAAGGTAAACTGTGATGGTGCTTAGAGCCGGGAGACGGCGCGTGGTGGCGTTGGATGGGTTATCCGGGACTGCTTCGGGTTGCTAGTGTCTGCGGGAGGTAAAGGGGACCTATGTCTGAAATCGAGTTTGGTGGCTGAAGCAGAGGCGGTGCGTAGTGCCCTCTCCTATTGTTTGTTGGTTGGCCACGAACGGGTGGTGATTGAGTCAGATGCTTTGGGGAATATTAAGGCCCTCCTTGGTCAGAGTCAGGGTGAAGCTGATCTAGACTGTCTTCTTTTTTATATCCATGCACTAGCTTTGAGGGTGGGGACTATTCAATTTATGTACGCATCCAGGCAAGCTAATAAAGCTGCGCACCTTATTGCTAGATTTGTTTCTAGGGTCCGTGGTTATCATTGTTGGGATGAATTAGGGACTTACTGGTTGTTTGATACCTTAGCCACTGATGCTGGTGTCTTTGTTCGTTATTAATGAAGTTTTTTGATCTTTTGGTAAAAATAATAATAATAATAATTAGGAAAAGAATTTTGTTAAAATAATAATAATAATTAAGAAAGAAAAAAAAAAGCCCAAGTCATACATTGGTGTGTTGTTGGGCTTTTTCCATCGATAATTAGGAAAAGAATTTTGTTAAAATAATTAAAAAAAACAATTATTTTGTAATAACCTATTTGCAATTATTTTCTGTTTTTTCCCTTTCCAATTATTTAAGTAAAATTAATCTTTATAGGAAGGGATTTAGTTGCAAACTTTCAGTGTGTAGCTGCCGGTTGTATTTTTTTATTTTATTTTTCTTGTTTTCGAATGGAAATGGTAGAAATTTTTCTGAATAGGAGGACGACTACTTCTCTCCCCGCGAATAAACTTGAATTTTGAAAAGAAAAAAAAAATTGGATGTAACAAATTTTTATTTTAAACTGATAAATTTAGAAGATAAATTGCTAGTTTTCTCTCTCTGTAAACTCAGTTACTCACATCTTAAAAAAGAAAGAAAGAACCCAAGAAAACAACACGTTTGTGGTCAGCAGTGGGTCAACAAAGAGTATTTTGGAAAGAGTTATGAACAAGTTCGGTAGATTTGGGAGAGTTGGGTCAAAGTTTGAACTTAAAATATTTTTTTGAAAATATTTTTTGGATGTTGAAAATAATTTTTAGAATAATAAAACTATTTTTAAAAGTTTTTATGTTGATATAATGATATGGATGAATGCGGACCTTTACGAAGATCAAACTTAAAACCACCCATCACACATCAAGTGGATAGGCATACTCATAAATTGTAGTACTAAATTGGCATTTTGGCTAATTAAAACAATATTCCAAATATCCAAGATAATTTTTAAATAATAAAAATGGATTTTAAATTAATTTATTTTTAAAACCCTTAATAACTTACAATAATTAATTATTATTAATAAGATACCGCCGAGTAGAGTTCACAGCCACCGCCGAGTAACGATCAAGTTATGGTTCACAGCCACCGCCGAGTAACGATCAACGCATTGTCTATCGGCAGCTTCTCATTGAAATAAGCTACCGATTTCGGATGGTTCTCAAGTTCTAAATTGTTTCAAAAATTTTAAACTTGAAGTTGAAAAACAATTAGAGAAACAAATTAAAATTGTAAGATCAGATCGTGGAGAGGAATATTTTGGTAGGTACACAGAAGCCGGACAACAAAAGAGTTCATTTACTTTATATTTGCAGCAAGAGGGTATTGTTGCACAATATACAACCCTTGGTACTCCTTCACATAATGGAGTTGCATAGAGACGTAATAGGACTCTCAAAGATATGGTTAGGAGCATGCTCTCACACTCTCAATTACCTGATTCATTTATGGGGGGAAGTTGTTAAGACAGCTAATTACATTTTGAACAGAGTTCCAACTAAAGCTGTTAAATCTACTCCTTTTGAGTTGTGGACTGGAAGGAAGCCTAGTTTCTCACATTTTCATACTTGGGGCTGCCAAAGTGAAGAAGAAGTTAGATATGAGGACTACAAGTTGCTTCTTTGTTGGTTATCCAGACAAGATCAAAGGCTTCAGGTTCTACTATCCTAATGCCCACACCAGACTAATAGAAACCCAAAATGCCAAATTTATTGAAAATTTTGGCACTTCTGGTTCACAGTCCAGAAATTCATATGAATTTGAGGAAGTGGATGAAAATGTAGCAGTTTCCACTAGCAGTTCAGTTGTTTTGCCGGTTCCAATGTTCCATAGTTCTGCTGATTTTTCAACAGGAGGACATATGCCAACTACTGCTGCTGCAGATGCCACAGTTCAGCAGGAAAATATCAAGAGGAACAAAATATTCATCCAGTTCTACCTGCTAATCCAAACCCGGTACCGGTGAATGAACCAGCTGTGGCTGCATTGAGAAGATAACAGAGAACTAGAAAACCAGCAATCCCTGGGGACTACATGGTTTACTTACAAGAAATTGAATTTGATATTGGTGATGAAAATGATCCAATTTCTTATAAATCTGCAATGGAAAGTCCTCAGGCATCCTTTTGGCAAGCTGCAATGGAAGATGAACTCATTTCTATGGCTAAAAATGAGGTATAGACCTTAGTAGAAGGAACTGAAAATATTAAGCCAATAGGCTGTAAGTGGGTTTACAAGACAAAACATGACTCACAAGGTAGAGTTGAGAGATTAAAGGCACGATTAGTTGCTAAAGGTTTTACACAAAGAGAGGGGTTGGATTATATAGAGACTTTTTCACCAGTGTCGAGTAAAGATTCTTTCCGGATTATAATGGCTCTCACAACACATTTTAATTTAGAGTTGCATCAGATGGATGTAAAGACAGGCTTTCTAAATGGTAGCCTTCAGGAAGATATTTATATGAAGCAGCCACCAGGATTCATTGAAAAGGGGAAGGAGAATTGGGTGTGCAAACAGAACAGGTCAATTTATGGACTGAAACAAGCCTCTAAACAATGGTATTTGAAGTTTGATCAAGTTTTGACTTCATTTGGTTTTGTGGAAAATAGATTTGACAATTGCATCTATCTGAAGATGGTCAAATGGAATTTCATTTTTCTGGTTCTCTATGTGGATGATATAATTCTTGCTAGTTCCAACATGCAGTTGCTTCATGATACTAAGATGATGTTATCTAGCAGTTTTGACATGAAGGATTTGGGAGAAGCTCATTATGTCTTGGGCATAGAAATAGTCAGAGATAGATCAAAGAGGGTTTTGGGGTTATCTCATAAGAACTATATTGATAGAGTTCTGAAGAGATTCAACATGGAAAATTGCAGTGGTGGTGATGTTCCAATTGCTAAAGGAGATAAATTCTCTAATGATCAATGTCCTAAGACAGATTATGAGATTGAAGTTATGAAACACAAACCCTATGCTTCATTGGTGGGAAGTGTAATGTATGCTCATGTTTGCACAAGACCATATTTAGCATTTGTTTTAAGTATGCTTGGTAGATTTTAATCGAATCCTGGCATAGCTCATTGGAATGCAGGGAAGAAAGTGTTGAGATATTTGAATAAAACTCAATCATATGTTTTGGGTTATCACCATGTGGATAATTTGGATGTAGTTTGCTATATCGATGCTGATTTAGGAGGTTGTATTGATGATAGAATGTCAACCAGTGGTTATATTTTCCTATTAGCTGGTGGTGCAATTTCATGGAGAAGCAAAAAGCAAACTACAAGATCAGTGTCAACTATGGAATCTGAGTTCATAGGTTGTTCTGAAGCTACAAGGCAGTGTGTCTGGTTAAAGAATCTGAGTTCATAGGTTGTTTTCAAGCTACAAGGCAGTGTGTCTGGTTAAAGAATCTGATTCAATGCATGAAGATTGTAAGAAACATTGAAAGGCCATTGAAAGTTTACTATGATAATACCTTTGCTGTACATTTTGCCAAGAACAATAAAAGATCGAATGTTTGAAGACTCATGGACATTAAGTATTTGGTTGTTCAAGATAAGATCAGAGATAGTGTTATTGAAATTGTGCATCTTGGCACTCATCATATGATCGCAGATCCTTTAACGAAGGCTCTACATATGTATCGATTTTTCAGAGATTTGTGCCACATATGGGTTTACAAGAATCTCTTGATCACTTTTGGATGTGGGAGTAATTAAGGTACTGTTATTACTCACTTTTGAATAATGTTGTGACTTACTAGAACATGGATTCTGTTTGTTTTGATTTCAAACTTTCACTTGTAAGCAAGTTACTTGACAAAGTAATAAACTTATGATGACGTGAAATTCATTATCTAGTATTATAGTTTGTCTCTTTAAATATTTGCAAAGTTAGATATTATGAAAGATGTTTCTTACATCAGATGACCAAAGATATGGCAGAGCCATATTGGTGCCAAAGGCTTTCTCTTTATATTCTCTGATTTACAATATTTGCACTTAGATTTGAATAGAACAGTATGTGAATTTGGAATGCTGATACAGATTGTCTTGTATCAAGTCATCTGAAGTTCTACTGCTAGATCTTTGTGGTTGATTGTAATAAGTCATTTAGCTTTGATATGATTCAGTGATCAATTTTAGCTTACGGTTATTATACATTTTGTTGAATGGTTTGATTTCACTCATATGGGAGAATGTAAGAGTTATTTCATGTGGTGAGTTTTAGAAAACCATTTATTTTTTGTATATTATAACTTAAGCTAATGTAATTATATTAGACTTAATTAAATGTTTAGTCAGATGAACATTTTGGGGGGAATAATACAAGTCAAATTGAAAACCTCAATTAAACTGTCAATAACTGCATCCATGATAGGAGGAGCAGTTGTCTGATATAAATAGTTTTGGTATCTCTTCTCAGTTACTTGTTTTGTTCATTTTTTGTATGCTTGTCCTATTGAGAGCAAGAACTCTACAGAAACTAGAGAAGAGAAGACACAATTCCAAGAGGCGGATTCGTAATGTCCTTATCAACAAGAATGTCTTTCTAATTCTGTTATGATTAGGTTTTCACGTTAGACTTTTCTGTTAGCGTGGTTTTAATGGTTTGATATTGTTTTGATCTTGGATTAATGAAGCTTATATGGCTTACAAGTTTCCTCATTGGAAAAGCATTCCTAACTGTCGTGAGCTTCAGTTTTGTTTGTATGCCGACGTGGCATTCTCTAGCCAAAGAAGATCATAATCAGCGTCGTCAACCTCCAATGCTTTTGATTCCTACCGACAATGAAAGTTGTACGTGGAAGTTGTACAACATTATAGACGACAAAATTCTTGATTTTCAATTAACGACGTTACAAAATAAACGATTTTGTTGCTCTTCAAAAGGATGGCTAATATATGTGGAAAAAGATTTGTCAATAACACTATTGAATCCCTTCCTTAGGCTCAAAGGAAAGGAAGAGGAGCCAGAGAATTCAATCATTCGACTTCCTCAATTAACTCCTCCAACAGAAGTATCATAATCATGGCTTGAGGTATCTTAGTTTTATGTCTATATATATATATAAGGCTATGATATCAGCGCAGATCCTATATAATTAAATAGTGTTATTGACAAATAATTAAATTAAAGTTGGCATATAATTAAATGCAAATCATTGCGTTGTTATGGTAATATATGCCAACTTACTTGAGATCAAGTTAATTTATTAGACCCGGTAAGGATTCAACATATATGGATTCATCTTGCTGGTTGTTGGGGAGGAGTTAGAGAAATATTTTCTTTCAAGATAAATTTTAATTTTATGCTCTTGATAAATTCGGTCAGCTTGGATATTTCGACACTAGTACTTAAAACAGTTCATATATTGAAGATGTTAATTTCATGCTATATTAAAGAAGATCGCCGTGCAACAAATTCACAAGTAATTATCAAAATACAACGTAAATACTAAAATAGGGAGCTCCCTAGTTATAGTTTCTCTCAATGACAACAAAGCAAGAAAATAATATAACGAAACATGAAAAATAAAAGAAAGATTTTTACAGCTGAAGAGTTGGTACCATCCAAATTGATCTTTGTTCGGCCTTCCTTACTTGTTCCTTGGTAGATGAGTAAAATGGATTCCAAAAGGTCTGTGCTTTGATGTTATATATACCATAATCAATAGGCCCAAGCGTTCCAATTTGGAAACCACCACGTTCATAATCATGAGTGTAGTAAATGCAATTCGGTTCATATTCAGAAAATTCGGAAGTCAACACAAATTCAGAAGAATTCGCACCTAAAAACAAAGCAACTTCACCTATATCCTTTGTCACAACCCACTTCGCGTCATCCAAAGTCAACTTGAAAACTATAAATTTAGTTGTCTGAATGTTGCCAACTCCATCCTGCCCAAAATACCTTTGGACAACCAAAATTTCTCTTTTATTCAAAGCCACTATATATGCCTTGTTATGGATTCTTGGTCGTTTTAAGCGTGCAATTTCTTTTATATTCAAATTTGAGGAAACTGTAATATCTAAAGATAAAATCTCGCCATAATAACAGGCTAAATAAATTCTATCTTCAACGAAAACAATTTCTGAGCCTCCATGAATATTTTGTTCAACATATATCCACGTTTTGTCTTTACCAAGTCTTATGAAAGCCAATTCACACCGGTCCTCGTAAATGACCATGATAGTGCACTCATTTGGATTTAAGATAGGGTCTGCTGAAATTGTGGCCTTATACACACAATATTCACACTCTAGAGCAGATGTGTTCATGAGAGTCCAACCTTCAATAGTTATTGGGGGAAGACGAATAATCAAATTTTTGTTTTGTCTCTTCCCTTTGATCTTATGGAATGGATGTATTAGGCTTATGGAAAAATCATCTTCCACAACTATTAACCATCCTTTTGAGCTCCCACAAAACCGCTTATTCCGAAGTTTGAATTGCAAATCAAAAACCTTGTTATTAATGGGATTGCATAATTTCCATATACCATTTTTTCCCATAGGAATCAAGAGCATCGGAGGACAAAGACAATTTGACACAGTAGCAAATTGTCTTTTATTATCCTTGGCTTCTTTGTAGCATGACATACAAATAAGACTGAATCGCAAATAATCCAACGCTGATACTAGTCTATTTGAAATTAATCTCACAAGATGCTTGGGCAAATTTTCCCAATCTGAAACAAAAAAAAAACAATATTTAAACTTTTATAAGACAATTAATAGCAGAAACGACAATGACAAAAGAAATTTTAGTGAAACATGCAAAAAAAAAAAAAAATTAAGTAAAATGTAACGAAACACACATGGTTCATTATTGAAAAACAAAGAGAAATTATATAGTTTGATTTATGGAAAATTAAATCCAAAAAAAATATTTAACAATTAAAAAATAAACGAAAGTAAATATAAACATACCTGAATTCATGGTGATTTAGAAGTTAGAAGAAGAAGAAGATTGTTTTGATTATGAGTAAGAAGGTTGAAGATGAACACTCGTTAATCACCAACAAAGATTGAGGTATAACTTTAACTTTTTAAGTGAACCAAAGAAGCAACATCTCCATGTTATTTTGATACAATAATATTAGGAGGGGAACACGTTTTATTTATACATAAACAACCATACTCCCCCGTCAACGTTGGATTACAATAATGATTTGGAAATAATCTAGTTAGTTTCCTTTTCCTAGAAAAAAATACCTAGACAGTTTCCTTTCCATCAATAATTAGGAAAAGAATTTTGTTAAAATAATAATAATAATTAAAAAAGAAAAAAAAAAAGCCCATGTCATACATTGGTGTGTTGTTGGGCTGTTTCCATCAATGATTAGGAAAAGAATTTTGTTAAAATAATAAAATAATTATAAAAAAAAATAATTATTTTGTAATAACCTATTTGCAATTCTTTTCTGTTTTTTCCCTTTCCAATTATTTAAGTAAAATTAATCTTTATAAGAAGAGATTTAGTTGCAAACTTTCAGTGTGTAGCTGCCGGTTGTATTTTTTTATTTTATTTTTCTTGTTTTCGAATGGAAATGGTACGAAGAAAGTTTTCTGAATAGGAGGACGACTACTTCTCTCCCCGCGAATAAACTTGATAAAATTAGAAGATAAATTGCTAGTTTTCTCTCTCTGTAAACTCAGTTACTCACATCTTAAAAAAGAAAGAAAGAACCCAAGAAAACAACACGTTTGTGGTCAGCAGTGGGTCAACAAAGAGGATTTTGGAAAGAGTTATGAACAAGTTCGGTAGATTTGGGAGAGTTGGGTCAAAGTTTGAACTTAAAATATTTTTTTGAAAATATTTTTTGGATATTGAAAATAATTTTTAGAATAATAAAACTATTTTTAAAAGTTTTTATGTTGATATAATGATATGGATGAATGCGGATATTTACGAAGATCAAACTCAAAACCACCCATCACACATCCAGTGGATAGGCATACTCATAAATTGTAGTACTAAATTGGCATTTTGGCTAATTAAAACAATATTCCAAATATCCAAGATAATTTTTAAATAATAAAAATGGATTTTAAATTAATTTATTTTTAAAACCCTTAATAACTTACAATAATTAATTATTATTAATAAGATACCGCCGAGTAGGGTTCACAGCCACCGCCGAGTAACGATCAAGTTATGGTTCACAGCCACCGCCGAGTAACGATCAACGCATTGTCTATCGGCAGCTTCTCATTGAAATAAGCTACCGATTTCGGATGGTTCTCAAGTTCTAAATTGTTTCAAAAATTTTAAACTTGAAGTTGAAAAACAATTAGAGAAACAAATTAAAATTGTAAGATCAGATCGTGGAGAGGAATATTTTGGTAGGTACACAGAAGCCGGACAACAAAAGAGTTCATTTACTTTATATTTGCAGCAAGAGGGTATTGTTGCACAATATACAACCCTTGGTACTCCTTCACATAATGGAGTTGCATAGAGACGTAATAGGACTCTCAAAGATATGGTTAGGAGCATGCTCTCACACTCTCAATTACCTGATTCATTTATGGGGGGAAGTTGTGAAGACAGCTAATTACATTTTGAACAGAGTTCCAACTAAAGCTGTTAAATCTACTCCTTTTGAGTTGTGGACTGGAAGGAAGCCTAGTTTCTCACATTTTCATACTTGGGGCTGCCAAAGTGAAGAAGAAGTTAGATATGAGGACTACAAGTTGCTTCTTTGTTGGTTATCCAGACAAGATCAAAGGCTTCAGGTTCTACTATCCTAATGCCCACACCAGACTAATAGAAACCCAAAATGCCAAATTTATTGAAAATTTTGGCACTTCTGGTTCACAGTCCAGAAATTCATATGAATTTGAGGAAGTGGATGAAAATGTAGCAGTTTCCACTAGCAGTTCAGTTGTTTTGCCGGTTCCAATGTTCCATAGTTATGCTGATTTTTCAACAGGAGGACATATGCCAACTACTGCTGCTGCAGATGCCACAGTTCAGCAGGAAAATATCAAGGGAACAAAATATTCATCCAGTTCAACCTGCTAATCCAAACCCGGTACCGGTGAATGAACCAGCTGTGGCTGCATTGAGAAGATAACAGAGAACTAGAAAACCAGCAATCCCTGGGGACTACATGGTTTACTTACAAGAAATTGAATTTGATATTGGTGATGAAAATGATCCAATTTCTTATAAATCTGCAATGGAAAGTCCTCAGGCATCCTTTTGGCAAGCTGCAATGGAAGATAAACTCATTTCTATGGCTAAAAATGAGGTATAGACCTTAGTAGAAGGAACTGAAAATATTAAGCCAATAGGCTGTAAGTGGGTTTACAAGACAAAACATGACTCACAAGGTAGAGTTGAGAGATTAAAGGCACGATTAGTTGCTAAAGGTTTTACACAAAGAGAGGGGTTGGATTATATAGAGACTTTTTCACCAGTGTCGAGTAAAGATTCTTTCCGGATTATAATGGCTCTCACAACACATTTTAATTTAGAGTTGCATCAGATGGATGTAAAGACAGGCTTTCTAAATGGTAGCCTTCAGGAAGATATTTATATGAAGCAGCCACCAGGATTCATTGAAAAGGGGAAGGAGAATTGGGTGTGCAAACAGAACAGGTCAATTTATGGACTGAAACAAGCCTCTAAACAATGGTATTTGAAGTTTGATCAAGTTTTGACTTCATTTGGTTTTGTGGAAAATAGATTTGACAATTGCATCTATCTGAAGATGGTCAAATGGAATTTCATTTTTCTGGTTCTCTATGTGGATGATATAATTCTTGCTAGTTCCAACATGCAGTTGCTTCATGATACTAAGATGATGTTATCTAGCAGTTTTGACATGAAGGATTTGGGAGAAGCTCATTATGTCTTGGGCATAGAAATAGTCAGAGATAGATCAAAGAGGGTTTTGGGGTTATCTCATAAGAACTATATTGATAGAGTTCTGAAGAGATTCAACATGGAAAATTGCAGTGGTGGTGATGTTCCAATTGCTAAAGGAGATAAATTCTCTAATGATCAATGTCCTAAGACAGATTATGAGATTGAAGTTATGAAACACAAACCCTATGCTTCATTGGTGGGAAGTGTAATGTATGCTCATGTTTGCACAAGACCAGATTTAGCATTTGTTTTAAGTATGCTTGGTAGATTTTAATCGAATCCTGGCATAGCTCATTGGAATGCAAGGAAGAAAGTGTTGAGATATTTGAAGAAAACTCAATCATATGTTTTGGGTTATCACCATGTGGATAATTTGGATGTAGTTTGCTATACCGATGCTGATTTAGGAGGTTGTATTGATGATAGAATGTCAACCAGTGGTTATATTTTCCTATTAGTTGGTGGTGCAATTTCATGGAGAAGCAAAAAGCAAACTACAAGATCAGTGTCAACTATGGAATCTGAGTTCATAGGTTGTTCTGAAGCTACAAGGCAGTGTGTCTGGTTAAAGAATCTGAGTTCATAGGTTGTTTTCAAGCTACAAGGCAGTGTGTCTGGTTAAAGAATCGGATTCAATGCATGGAGATTGTAAGAAACATTGAAAGGCCATTGAAAGTTTACTGTGATAATACCTCTGCTGTAAATAGTGTTATTGACAAATAATTAAATTAAAGTTGGCATATAATTAAATGCAAATCATTGCGTTGTTATGGTAATATATGCCAACTTACTTGAGATCAAGTTAATTTATTAGACCCGGTAAGGATTCAACATATATGGACTCATCTTGCTGGTTGTTGGGGAGGAGTTAGAGAAATTATTTTCTTTCAAGATAAATTTTAATTTTATGCTCTTGATAAATTCGGTTAGCTTGGATATTTCGACACTAGTACTTAAAACAGTTCATATATTGAAGATGTTAATTTCATGCTATATTAAAGAAGATCGCCGTGCAACAAATTCACAAGTAATTATCAAAATACAACGTAAATACTAAAATAGGGAGCTCCCTAGTTATAGTTTCTCTCAATGACAACAAAGCAAGAAAATAATATAACGAAACATGAAAAATAAAAGAAAGACTTTTACAGCTGAAGAGTTGGTACCATCCAAATTGATCTTTGTTCGGCCTTCCTTACTTGTTCCTTGGTAGATGAGTAAAATGGATTCCAAAAGGTCTGTGCTTTGATGTTATATATACCATAATCAATAGGCCCAAGCGTTCCAATTTGGAAACCACCACGTTCATAATCATGAGTGTAGTAAATGCAATTCGGTTCATATTCAGAAAATTCTGAAGTCAACACAAATTCAGAAGAATTCGCACCTAAAAACAAAGCAACTTCACCTATATCCTTTGTCACAACCCAATTCGCGTCATCCAAAGTCAACTTGAAAACTATAAATTTAGTTGTCTGAATGTTGCCAACTCCATCCTGCCCAAAATACCTTTGGACAACCAAAATTTCTCTTTTATTCAAAGCCACTATATATGCCTTGTTATGGATTCTTGGTCGTTTTAAGCGTGCAATTTCTTTTATATTCAAATTTGAGGAAACTGTAATATCTAAAGATAAAATCTCGCCATAATAACAGGCTAAATAAATTCTATCTTCAACGAAAACAATTTCTGAGCCTCCATGAATATTTTGTTCAACATATATCCACGTTTTGTCTTTACCAAGTCTTATGAAAGCCAATTCACACCGGTCCTCGTAAATGACCATCATAGTGCACTCATTTGGATTTAAGATAGGGTCTGCAGAAATTGTGGCCTTATACACACAATATTCACACTCTAGAGCAGATGTGTTCATGAGAGTCCAACCTTCAATAGTTATTGGGGGAAGACGAATAATCAAATTTTTGTTTTGTCTCTTCCCTTTGATCTTATGGAATGGATGTATTAGGCTTATGGAAAAATCATCTTCCACAACTATTAACCATCCTTTTGAGCTCCCACAAAACCGCTTATTCCGAAGTTTGAATTGCAAATCAAAAACCTTGTTATTAATGGGATTGCATAATTTCCATATACCATTTTTTCCCATAGGAATCAAGAGCATCGGAGGACAAAGACAATTTGACACAGTAGCAAATTGTCTTTTATTATCCTTGGCTTCTTTGTAGCATGACATACAAATAAGACTGAATCGCAAATAATCCAACGCTGATACTAGTCTATTTGAAATTAATCTCATAAGATGCTTGGGCAAATTTTCCCAATCTGAAACAAAAAAAAAACAATATTTAAACTTTTATAAGACAATTAATAGCAGAAACGACAATGACAAAAGAAATTTTAGTGAAACATGCAAAAAAAAAAAATTAAGTAAAATGTAACGTAACACACATGGTTCATTATTGAAAAACAAAGAGAAATTATATAGTTTGATTTATGGAAAATTAAATCCAAAAAAAATATTTAACAATTAAAAAATAAACGAAAGCAAATATAAACATACCTGAATTCATGGTGATTTAGAAGTTAGAAGAAGAAGAAGATTGTTTTGATTATGAGTAAGAAGGTTGAAGATGAACACTCGTTAATCACCAACAAAGATTGAGGTATAACTTTAACTTTTTAAGTGAACCAAAGAAGCAACATCTCCATGTTATTTTGATACAATAATATTAGGAGGGGAACACGTTTTATTTATACATAAACAACCATACTCCCCCGTCAACGTTGGATTACAATAATGATTGGGAAATAATCTAGTTAGTTTCCTTTTCCTAGAAAAAAATACCTAGACAGTTTCCTTTCCATCAATAATTAGGAAAAGAATTTTGTTAAAACGATAATAATAATTAAAAAAGAAAAAAAAAAGCCCATGTCATACATTGGTGTGTTGTTGGGCTGTTTCCATCAATGATTAGGAAAAGAATTTTGTTAAAATAATAAAATAATTATAAAAAAAAACAATTATTTTGTAATAACCTATTTGCAATTCTTTTCTGTTTTTTCCCTTTCCAATTATTTAAGTAAAATTAATCTTTATAAGAAGAGATTTAGTTGCAAACTTTCAGTGTGTAGCTGCCGGTTGTATTTTTTTATTTTATTTTTCTTGTTTTCGAATGGAAATGGTACGAAGAAAGTTTTCTGAATAGGAGGACGACTACTTCTCTCCCCGCGAATAAACTTGATAAAATTAGAAGATAAATTGCTAGTTTTCTCTCTCTGTAAATTCAGTTACTCATAACTTAAAAAAGAAAGAAAGAACCCAAGAAAACAACACTTTTGTGGTCAGCGGTGGGTCAACAAAGAGGATTTTGGAAAGAGTTATAACAAGTTCGGTAGATTTGGGAGAGTTGGGTCAAAGTTTGAACTTAAAATTTTTTTTTGAAAACATTTTTTTGATGTTTAAAATAATTTTTAGAATACTAAAACTATTTTTGAAAGTTTTTCTTTTTTATATAATGATATGGATGAATGCGGATCTTTACGAAGATCAAACTCGAAACAACCCATCACACATCCAGTGGATAGGCATACTCATAAATTGTAGTACTAAATTGGCATTTTGGCTAATTAAAACAATATTCCAAATATCCAAGATAATTTTTAAATAATAAAAATGGATTTTAAATTGATTTATTTTTAAAACCCTTAATAACTTACAATAATTAATTATTATTAATAAGATACCTCCGAGTAGAGTTCACAGCCACCGTCGAGTATTGTTGCACAATATACAACCTCTGGTACTCCTTCACAGAATGGTATTGCAGAGAGACGTAATAGGACTCTAAAAGATATGGTTAGGAGCATGCTCTCACACTCTCAATTACCTAATTTTTTATGGGGGGAAGCTGTTAAGACAGCTAATTACATTTTGAACAGAGTTCCAACTAAAGCTGTTAAATATACTCCTTTTGAGTTGTGGACTGGAAGGAAGCCTAGTTTCTCACATTTTCATACTTGGGGCTGCCAAAGTGAAGCTAGGTTGTATAACCCTAATGAGAAGAAGTTAGATATGAGGACTACAAGTTGCTTCTTTGTTGGTTATCCAGACAAGTCCAAAGGCTTCAGGTTCTACTATCCTAATGCCCACACCAGACTAGTAGAAACCCCAAACGCCAAATTTATTGAAAATTTTGGCACTTCTGGTTCACAGTCCAGAAATTCATATGAATTTGAGGAAGTGGATGAAAATGTAGCAGCTTCCACTAGCAGTTCAGTTGTTTTTGCCGGTTCCAATGTTCCATAGCTCTGCTGATTTTTCAACAGGAGGACATATGCCAACTACTACTGCTGCATATACCATAGTTTAGCAGGAAATTCATCAAGAGGAACAAAATATTCATCCAGTTCTACCTGCTAATCCAAACCCAGTACCGGTGAATGAACCAGCTGTGGCTGCATTGAGAAGGTCACTGAGAACTAGAAAACCAGCAATCCCTGGGGACTACATGGTTTACTTACAAGAAATTGAATTTGATATTGGTGATGAAAATGATCCAATTTCTTATAAATTTGCAATGGAAAGTCCTCAGGCATCCTTTTGGCAAGCTACAATGGAAGATGAACTCATTTCTATGGTTAAAAATGAGGTATCGACCTTAGTAGAAGGAACTGAAAATATTAAGCCAATAGGTTGTAAGTGGGGTTACAAGACAAAACATGACTCACAAGGTAGAGTTGAGAGATTAAAGGCACAAAGATAGGGGTTGGATTATATAGAGACTTTTTCACCGATGTCGAGTAAAGATTCTTTCCAGATTATCATGGCTCTCACATCACATTTTAATTTAGAGTTGCTTCAGATGGATGTAAAGACAGCCTTTCTAAATGGTAGCCTTCATGAAGATATTTATATGAAGCAGCCACCAGTATTCATTGAAAAGGGGAAGGAGAATTGGGTGTGCAAACTGAACAGGTCAATTTATGGACTGAAACAAGCCTCTAGACAATGGTATTTGCAGTTTGATCAAGTTGTGACTTCATTTGATTTTGTGGAAAATAGATTTGACAATTGCATCTAAATGAAGATGGTCAAATTGAATTTCATTTTTCTGGTTCTCTATGTGGATGATATAATTCTTGAAAGTTCCAACATGCAGTTGCTTCATGATACTAAGAAGATGTTATCTAGCAGTTTTGACATGAAGGATTTGGGAGAAGCTCATTATGTCTTGGGCACAGAAATAGTCAGAGATAGATCAAAGAGGGTTTTGGGGTTATCTCAGAAGAACTATACTGATAGAGTTATGAAGAGATTCAACATGGAAAATTGCAGTGGTGGTGATGTTCCAATTGCTAAAGGAGATAAATTCTCTAATGATCAATGTCCTAAGACCGATTATGAGATTGAAGTTATGAAACACAAACCCTATGCTTCATTGGTGGGAAGTGTAATGTATGCTCAAGTTTGCAAAAGACCAGATTTAGCATTTGTTTTAAGTATGCTTGGTAGATTTCAATCGAATCCTGGCATAGCTCATTGGAATGCAGGGAAGAAAGTGTTGAGATATTTGAAGAAAACTCAATCATATGTTTTGGGTTATCACCATGTGGATAATTTGGATGTAGTTTGCTATACCGATGCTGATTTGGAGGTAGAATTGATGATAGAATGTCAACCCGTGGTTATATTTTCCTATTAGCTGGTGGTGCAATTTCATGGAGAAGCAAAAAGCAAACTACAAGATCAGTGTCAACTATGGAATCTGAGTTCATAGGTTGTTCTGAAGCTACAAGGCAGTGTGTCTGGTTAAAGAATCTGAGTTCATAGGTTGTTTTCAAGCTACAAGGCAGTGTGTCTGGTTAAAGAATCTGATTCAATGCAAGAAGATTGTAAGAAACATTGAAAGGCCATTGAAAGTTTACTGTGATAATACCTCTGCTGTACATTTTGCCAAGAACAATAAAAGATCGAATGCTTCAAGACTCATGGACATTAAGTATTTGGTTTCTAGATAAGATCAGAGATAGTGTTATTGAAATTGAGCATCTTGGTGCTCGTCATATGATCGCATATCCTTTAATAAAGGCTCTAAATGTATCGAATTTTCAGAGATTTGTGCCACATATGGGTTTACAAGAATCTCTTAATCACTTTTGAATGTGGGAGTAATTAAGGTACTGTTATTACTCACTTTTGAATAATGATGTGACTTACTAGAACATGGATTCTGTTTGTTTTGATTTCAAACTTTCACTTGTAAGCAAGTTACTTGACAAAGTAATAAACTTATGATGACATGAAATTCATTATCTAGTATTATATTTTGTCTCTTTAAATCTTTGCAAAGTTAGATATTATGAAAGATGTTTCTTACAGCAGATGACCAAAGATATGGCAGAGCCATATTGGTGCCAAAGGCTTTCGCTTTATATTCTCTGATTTACAATATTTGCACTTAGATTTGAATAGAACAGTATGTGATTTTGGAATGCTGATACAGATTGTCTTGTATCAAGTTGGCTTATCATAAACTAATCCTTTTTTTTTTTGTTAGAGTTTGATCTGATTGGAAAGTATTTAATTCTTTGTAGAGTTGCTAGTTAACTAGTTTTGGGTTTCCCCTCGTTACATTCTCTCTCTGTTCTTGCTTTTTTTTCTTTCCCTCTTTTAGTCTTTTACTTCATAACTTGTTGGTTTTGGTCCTATGACGCCTTGTTTTGACATTATTGAGTCACTTATTAGGTTTTTTCTTCTAAACATTCTTACAATTACTCCTTAATTTACTCTTAGGACTCTTGTAGGTCTTACAATTACTCCTTTATTTACTCTTACGGCTCTTTTGGGTAAAATTTGAGAATTGATCGGTTGTTAACTAATAATTTAAATGTAAAACGTTTGATTTTAAGGATTGTGACAATAGTAGTTGGCTTGATTTGACACAATTTCTTCTACAATAACTCGTTAGCTTATTGGTCTTATGGTGGGGGATGTAAAAATCACATAATCTTCTGTAGGAAAAGCAAAGCAGTCCCCTAATATGCTGCCCATGTGGATGAAGCTGCAAATAAATTTTAACATTCAAATAAGGGATTAATACAAAGTTAATTAATGAACTAATAGAAAATGAAAGATGGTTGTTATCCTCATAAATTAGTAACTAGATTATGTTAAATATGCTTGAAAAATTGTAAAATGCATTAACATACCTGTTTGTGAAAGAGTCCAATTGAGATCATGGGCAACGCTCCATGCAAAGTAGCCAAGCGGTCACTTTAGCTTATCATATGAAACTTTGGTAGCTATATGCCATCACATTGATCCATCCAAGTTGTTTTTCATGGACTTAATGGGGTGCAACCATGAGTGATAAGTTGCAGAATAGTAGACTGCTGCCACTAGAAGCAATGGGGCTTTGCCAGTTGTCAGGGATCCATTGCTCACAGCGGCTCGCCACTCGTAGGGGAGGGTGCCGAAATTGGACATGTCAGTGGCTGTGGCAGGGAATTCCCAGTCAATGTCAACTCCATGGAAGTTATAACACCGAGAGATGTTTATGGAGGAATGAATGAATGTTTTACGGGTGCTGGGTTGGCTAGCTATTGAAGCAAAAGCTGCCTTATTTAAAGGTGATGCTCCACCTTTTGATAAAAGGGTTTTGACCGAAGGGTTCTTTTTTCGGACTATGCAAGCAGAGCTGGAGAATTTGGGTTGGTCTTCAAGTGAAACGGTTACTTGATTGATTTGGGAATCAAAATTAGCAAAAGCACATAATAAATGAGTGAATAAGGTGGAGTCTATGTCAGAAGCCGGAAATGGGATGCCACTGTACCAGTAAGCTGCTTTAACAGTACCACTGGTACTACGAACAGAAGAAACGTGGACAAGTTGGACTAGGAAAACAAGGGTAGCTGAGAAGCAAAGTAGTACTCGGGTTTTAGAATCCATTGCTTGGGGTTTAGAATCCATTGACTGAGTTATGAATAAACTGCTACAGCTTAAGGTTTGAGACAATGTGGTACCCTTTTATAGATGGAATTATCTAATAGTCTCCAATGGCTGGGTTCATTTGCAGAAATCGGTTGCTGAGAAATTGGATAATGGACCAGGCATGAACCTACTTTTTATTAAACTAGGCGTTGAATAAGATATAAATCACTAATATTAGAGCTTATATGTTTGCATGTTAGTTAAGCTAACTGGTCTGCGAGCCCTCGCAGGCCAATGCATCTCGTGAAGTCCAGTAACCTCTATGGTAATTCAAGTCTCTTCTAAAAAATTCCGACTGGTTCAATTTAGACTGTAGATTAGAATACTAAATAAACCAGAAACAGGCTGTACTACATAAGGATCATCCATGCGTCCTGGCTTTGAGGGCAGATTCGCTAGGAGTAGTAGACATTCTTATAAAATTTCTTAGGCCGAGGAACGACTTCAAACACTAAGAAGCCTCTGACCATAAAAAGTCTTTCTTCTTATTTATATATCTATATAAGCACTAAAACACCCAGAGGGCCAAAGAAGCCAATAAACTCACGCAGGGAGCAATGCTCACCCGCGGGAAACAACATCACCACTGTTTTTAATTGTTTGAAGGACCTCCTATTAAAAATGGATTAATAGAAAGTTTTTAAGAATAGCCATATCCAGCATATATATATATACTAGATGCAAAGTCTTGAGATTTAGATGGCCTAACCCTTAAATGAACAAGCAAGAGGATTATATATTAGCTCTAGTATGTTTATCAATCAGACAATTTAGATTGCAGGAAAAGCCTTCATCTTCCACTAAAAATCAGTGAAAAAACTACTGCCCAATACGTGATTAGGAATATATATATATATATATATATATATATGAGTTACTTACCTTTATCCTGCCATGATATGCAGAGCTCGGTACAATGAATATGTATATGCAGGAGCAATCCCATCGATGACGACATGTTCACAAAAAAAAAAAAAAATTAACCAATCAATCAACAATTAAAATAAGTGGTGGGATTAATTAGAAAGAACTAAAGAATCTATCTTTTTATTTCACCTCCTACATTCCAAGATGGTCTTTAACTCGGTGCGAGAGTAGGGCGCTGAGCTAAGGCGAGGCATGCCCAAGTCAACAACGGCGAGTCATGCCCAAGTCAACAACTGCGGATTGTAGACTTCATGGCGGGAGGCACAGCAGCAGCCAGTAGAGTTCACAGCCACCGCCGAGTAACGATCAACGCTTTGTTTATCGGAAGCTTCTCATTGAAATAAGTTACCGATTTCGGATGGTTTTGCACCGAATTATTATTTTATTTTCTAGATTCATTTTCAGCTTATCATAAACTAATTTTTTTTTTTTTTTTTAGAGATTGATCTGATTGGAAAATATTTAATTTTTTTTATCGAAAATTAAAGATAATTATGAATCACCCAACCTCACCTCTTATGCTTATAGACCAGTAGCAATTCTTTATCCTGTGACAATTAGGAATCCTTTTTCTATCAAATTAGTCTACGTACGTAAATATAAGAAGTAAGTTTGTGTAAGAGTTATTTCATGTGGTGAGTTTTAGCAAACCATTTATTTTTGTATATTATAACTTAAGCTAATGGAATTATATTAGACTTAATTAAATGTTTAGTCAGATGAACATTTTGGGGGGAATAATACAAGTCAAAACTAAAAATGGGTCTCTCGTAAGGAGAGTTTATGTTCTGCTAGGGTTTAGGCGCCGACACTCTTTACCCCTGTCGTGAAAGCTGTTGTTGTCTCTGCATTGGAGGCGGTCAAGTCGGTGAGTCGTGACTGGAGGCCTGGTTGGATGGGAACGTGAGGGGCAGGCGTTGGGAGAGTTCGTCTACTTAGGGGGATTCGGCCGAGGCGCTAGGGTAGGGTTTTTCTGGACCCGGCCTGTTCTTTCCGTGGTTGTTTGTGTGTGACTAGTGTGCAGGTGATCGCGGGGGTTGGGGCCTGGGGTTTGGCGGTAGACTTGCGCTGGTGGTGGTCGTCTAGGGCAGGCAACGGGTGTGATCGGCTGGTTTGTGTGAGTCGGTTGTGGCACTGGATTTGGAGGGTACTGATAGGAACCGGTCTCTTCGTGACTGAGGACGACGACGGCTAGTATTGATGGATATGGCTGACTTGGAAAAACGATTTGGTTCTCATCTCCGCCTCTCAGAGAAGGAAAGGATGGGGGTACGGGTGCTGCAAGAGGAAGTTGAGGACCTTCTCTTAGGGTTCCGATTCCATCTTGTGGCTGAAGTATTCGCTACCAAGGGTATATGCTGTGAGGCCTTTGTGCGGCTATTTTCGGGCCTATGGAAAGGGAGGGAGGGAGTCTCCATACGGGTGACTGGGGAAACTAGAGAAGAGAAGACACAATTCCAAGAGGCGGATTCGTAATGTCCTTATCAACAAGAATGTCTTTCTAATTATGTTATGATTAGGTTTTCACGTTAGACTTTTCTGTTAGCGTGGTTTTAATGGTTTGATAATGTTTTGATCTTGGATTAATGAAGCTTATATGGCTTATAAGTTTCCTCATTGGAAAAGCATTCCTAACTGTCGTGAGCTTCAATTTTGTTTGTACGTCGACGTGGCATTCTCTAGCCAAAGAAGATCATAATCAGCGTCGTCAACCTCCAACGCTTTTGATTGCTACCGACAATGAAAGTTGTACGTGGAAGTTGTACAATATTATAGACGACAATGAAAGTTGTACGTAGAAGTTGTCAATAACACTATTGAATCCCTTCCTTAGGCTCAAAGGAAAGGAAGAGGAGCCAAAGAATTCAATCATTCGACTTCCTCAATTAACTCCTCCAACAGAAGTATCATAATCTTGGCTTGAAGTATCTGAGTTTTATGTCTATATATATATATAAGGCTATGATATCAGCGCAGATCCTATATAATTAAATAGTGTTATTGACAAATAATTAAATTAAAGTTGGTATATAATTAAATGCAAATCATTGCGTTGTTTTGGTAATATCTGCCAACTTACTTGAGATCAAGTTAATATATGGACTCATCTTGCTGGTTGTTGGGGAGGAGTAAGAGAAATTATTTTCTTTCAAGATAAATTTTAATTTTATGCTCTTGATAAATTCGGCCAGCTTGGATATTTCGACACTAGTACTTAAAACAGCTCATATATTGAAGATGTTAATTTCATGCCATATTAAAGAAGATCGCCGTGCAACAAATTCACAAGTAATTATCAAAATAAAATGCATACTAAAAGAGGGAGCTCCCTAGTTATAGTTTCTCTCAATGATAACAAAGCAAGAAAATAATATAACGAAACATGAAAAATAAAAGAAAGACTTTTACAGCTGAAGAGTTGCTACCATCCAAATTGATCTTTGTTCGGCCTTCCTTACTTGTTCCTTGGTAGATGAGTAAAATGGATTCCAAAAGGTTTGTGCTTTGATGTTATATATACCATAATCAATAGGCCCAAGCGTTCCAATTTGGAAACTACCACATTCATAATCATGAGTGTAGTAAATGCAATTTGGTTCATATTCAGAAAATTCTGAAGTCAACACAAATTCAGAAGAATTTGCACATAAAAACAAAGCAACTTCACCTATATCCTTTGTCACAACCCACTTCGCGTCATCCAAATTCAACTTGAAAACCATAAATTAGTTGTCTCAATGTTGCCAACTCCATCCTGCCCAAAACACCTTTGGACGACCAAAATTTCTCTCTTATTCAAAGCCACTATATATGCCTTGTTATGGAATCCTGGATCTTTTAATCGTGCAATTTCTTTTATATTCAAATTTGAGGAAACTGTAATATTTAAAGATAAAATTTTGCCATAATAATAGGCCAAATAAATTCTATCTTCAAAGAAAACAATTTCTGAGCCTCCATGAATATTTTGTTCAACATATGTCCACGTTTTGTCGTTACCAAGTCTTATGAAAGCCAATGCGCACCTTATTGCTAGATTTGTTTCTAGGGTTGGTGGTTATCATTGTTGGGATGAATTAGGGACTTACTGGTTGTTTGATACCTTAGCCACTGATGCTGGTGTCTTTGTTCGTTATTAATGAAGTTTTTTGATCTTTTGGGAAAAAAAATAATAATAATAATAATAATTAGGAAAAGAATTTTGTTAAAATAATAATAATAATTAAAAAAGAAAAAAAAAGCCCAAGTCATACATTGGTGTGTTGTTGGGCTTTTTCCATCGATAATTAGGAAAAGAATTTTGTTAAAATAATTTAAAAAAAAAACAATTCTTTTGTAATAACCTATTTGCAATTATTTTCTGTTTTTTCCCTTTCCAATTATTTAAGTAAAATTAATCTTTATAAGAAGAGATTTAGTTGCAAACTTTCAGTGTGTAGTCGCCCGTTGTATTATTTTATTTTATTTTTCTTGTTTTCGCATGGAAATGGTAGAAAGTTTTCTAAATAGGAGGACGACTACTTCTTTCCCCGCGAATAAACTTGAATTTTGAAAAGAAAAAAAAAATTGGATGTAACAAATTTTTATTTTAAACTGATAAAATTAGAAGATAAATTGCTAGTTTTCTCTCTCTGTAAACTCATTTACTCACATCTTAAAAAAGAAAGAAAGAACCCAAGAAAACAACACGTTTGTGGTCAGCAGTGGGTCAACAAAGAGGATTTTGGAAAGAGTTATGAACAAGTTCGGTAGATTTGGGAGAGTTGGGTCAAAGTTTGAACTTAAAATATTTTTTGAAAACATTTTTTGGATGTTGAAAATAATTTTTAGAATAATAAAACTATTTTTAAAAGTTTTTATGTTGATATAATGATATGGATGAATGCGGATCTTTACGAAGATCAAACTCGAAACCACCCATCACACATCCAGTGGATAGGCATACTCATAAATTGTAGTACTAAATTGGAATTTTGGCTAATTAAAACAATATTCCAAATATCCAAGATAATTTTTAAATAATAAAAATGGATTTTAAATTAATTTATTTTTAAAACCCTTAATAACTTACAATAATTAATTATTATTAATAAGATATCGCCGAGTAGAGTTCACAGCCACCGCCGAGTAATGATCAAGTTATGGTTCACAGCCACCGCCGAGTAACGATCAACGCATTGTCTATCGGCAGCTTCTCATTGAAATAAGCTACCGATTTCGGATGGTTCTCAAGGTCTAAATTGTTTTAAAAATTTTAAACTTGAAGTTGAAAAACAATTAGTGAAACAAATTAAAATTGTAAGATCAGATCGTGGAGAGGAATATTTTGGTAGGTACACAGAAGCCGGAGAACAAAAGGGTTTATTTGCTTTATATTTGCAGCAAGAGGGTATTGTTGCACAATATACAACCCCTGGTACTCCTTCACATAATGGAGTTGCAGAGAGACATAATAGGACTCTCAAAGATATGGTTAGGAGCATGCTCTCACACTCTCAATTACCTGATTCTTTTATGGGGGGAAGTTGTTAAGACAGCTAATTACATTTTGAACAGAGTTCCAACTAAAGCTATTAAATCTACTCCTTTTGAGTTGTGGACTGGAAGGAAGCCTAGTTTCTCACATTTTCGTACTAGGGGCTGCCAAAGTGAAGAAGAAGTTAGATATGAGGACTACAAGTTGCTTCTTTGTTGGTTATCCAGACAAGTCCAAAGGCTTCAGGTTCTACTTTCCTAATTCCCACACCAGACTAGTAGAAACCCAAAATGCCAAATTTATTGAAAATTTTGGCACTTCTGGTTCACATTCCAGAAATTCATATGAATTTGAGGAAGTGGATGAAAATGTAGCAGTTTCCACTAGCAGTTCAGTTGTTTTGCCGGTTCCAATGTTCCATAGTTCTGCTGATTTTTCAACAGGAGGACATATGCCAACTACTACTGCTGCAGATGCCACAGTTCAGCAGGAAATTGATCAAGAGGAACAAAATATTCATCCAGTTCAACCTGCTAATCCAAACCCAGTACCGGTGAATGAACCAGCTGTGGCTGCATTGAGAAGATAACAGAGAACTAGAAAACCAGCAATCCCTGGGGACTACATGGTTTACTTACAAGAAATTGAATTTGATATTGGTGATGAAATGATCCAATTTCTTATAAATCTGCAATGGAAAGTCCTCAGGCATCCTTTTGGCAAGCTGCAATGGGAGATGAACTCACTTCTATGGCTAAAAATGAGGTATAGACCTTAGTAGAAGGAAATGAAAATATTAAGCCAATAGGCTGTAAGTGGGTTTACAAGACAAAACATGACTCACAAGGTAGAGTTGAGAGATTAAAGGCACGATTAATTGCTAAAGGTTTTACACAAAGAGAGGGGTTGGATTATATAGAGACTTTTTCACCGGTGTCGAGTAAAGATTCTTTCCGGTATATCATGACCCTCACAGCACATTTTAATTTAGAGTTGCATCAGATGGATGTAAAGACAGGCTTTCTAAATGGTAGCCTTCAAGAAGATATTTATATGAAGCAGCCACCAGGATTCATTGAAAAGGGGAAGGAAAATTGGGTGCGCAAACTGAACAGGTCAATTTATGGACTGAAACAATGATAAGATAAGAGGCGGATTCGTAATGTCCTTATCAACAAGAATGTCTTTCTAATTCTGTTATGATTAGGTTTTCACGTTAGACTTTTCTGTTAGCGTGGTTTTAATGGTTTGATATTGTTTTGATCTTGGATTAATGAAGCTTATATGGCTTACAAGTTTCCTCATTGGAAAAGCATTCCTAACTGTCGTGAGCTTCAGTTTTGTTTGTATGTCGACGTGGCATTCTCTAGCCAAAGAAGATCATAATCAGCGTCGTCAACCTCCAATGCTTTTGATTCCTACCGACAATGAAAGTTGTACGTGGAAGTTGTACAACATTATAGACGACAAAATTCTTGATTTTCAATTAACGACGTTACAAAATAAACGATTTTGTTGCTCTTCAAAAGGATGGCTAATATATGTGGAAAAATATTTGTCAATAACACTATTGAATCCCTTCCTTAGGCTCAAAGGAAAGGAAGAGGAGCCAGAGAATTCAATCATTCGACTTCCTCAATTAACTCCTCCAACAGAAGTATCATAATCATGGCTTGAGGTATCTGAGTTTTATGTCTATATATATATATATAAGGCTATGATATCAGCGCAGATCCTATATAATTAAATAGTGTTATTGAAAAATAATTAAATTAAAGTTGGCATATAATTAAATGCAAATCATTGCGTTGTTTTGGTAATATATGCCAACTTACTTGAGATCAAGTTAATTTATTAGACCCGGTAAGGATTCAACATATATGGACTCATCTTGCTGGTTGTTGGGGAGGAGTTAGAGAAATATTTTCTTTCAAGATAAATTTTAATTTTATGCTCTTGATAAATTCGGTCAGCTTGGATATTTCGACACTAGTACTTAAAACAACTCATATATTGAAGATGTTAATTTCATGCTATATTAAAGAAGATCGCCGTGCAACAAATTCACAAGTAATTATCAAAATACAATGCAAATACTAAAATAGGGAGCTCCCTAGTTATAGTTTCTCTCAATGACAACAAAGCAAGAAAATAATATAATGAAACATGAAAAATAAAAGAAAGACTTTTACAGCTGAAGAGTTGGTACCATCCAAATTGATCTTTGTTCGGCCTTCCTTACTTGTTCCTTGGTAGATGAGTAAAATGGATTCCAAAAGGTCTGTGCTTTGATGTTATATATACCATAATCAATAGGCCCAAGCGTTCCAATTTCGAAACCACCACGTTCATAATCGTGAGTGTAGTAAATGCAATTCGGTTCATATTCAGAAAATTCTGAAGTCAACACAAATTCAGAAGAATTCGCACCTAAAAACAAAGCAACTTCACCTATATCCTTTGTCACAACCCACTTCGCGTCATCCAAAGTCAACTTGAAAACTAGAAATTTAGTTGTCTGAATGTTGCCAACTCCATCCTGCCCAAAATACCTTTGGACAACCAAAATTTCTCTTTTGTTCAAAGCCACTATATATGCCTTGTTATGGATTCTTGGTCGTTTTAAGCGTGCAATTTCTTTTATATTCAAATTTGAGGAAACTGTAATATCTAATGATAAAATCTCGCCATAATAACAGGCTAAATAAATTCTATCTTCAACAAAAACAATTTCTGAGCCTCCATGAATATTTTGTTCAACATATATCCACATTTTGTCTTTACCAAGTCTTATGAAAGCCAATTCACACCGGTCCTCGTAAATGACCATGATAGTGCACTCGTTTGGATTTAAGATAGGGTCTGCTGAAATTGTGGCCTTATACACACAATATTCACACTCTCAAGCAGATGTATTCATGAGAGTCCAACCTTCAATAGTTATTGGGGGAAGACGAATAATCAAATTTTTGTTTTGTCTCTTCCCTTTGATCTTATGGAATGGATGTATTAGGCTTATGGAAAAATCATCTTCCACAACTATTAACCATCCTTTTGAGCTCCCACAAAACCGCTTATTCCGAAGTTTGAATTGCAAATCAAAAACCTTGTTATTAATGGGATTGCATAATTTCCATATACCATTTTTTCCCATAGGAATCAAGAGCATCGGAGGACAAAGACAATTTGACACAGTAGCAAATTGTCTTTTATTATCCTTGGCTTCTTTGTAGCATGACATACAAATAAGACCGAATCGCAAATAATCCAACGCTGATACTAGTCTATCTGAAATTAATCTCATAAGATGCTTGGGCAAATTTTCCCAATCTAAAACAAAAAAAAAAACAATATTTAAACTTTTATAAGACAATTAATAGCAAAAACAACAATGACAAAAGATTATTTTAGTGAAACATGCAAAATAGAAAAAAAAACTTAAGTAAAATATAACAAAACACATGTGGTTCATTATTGAAAAACAAAGAGAAATTATATAGTTTGATTTATGGAAAATTAAATCCAAAAATAAATATTTAACAGTTAAAAAAAACCAAAGCAAATATAAACATACCTGAATTCATGGTGATTTAGAAGTTAGAACAAGAAGAAGATTGTTTTGATTATGAGTAAGAAGGTTGAAGATGAACACTCGTTAATCACCAACAAAGATTGAGGTATAACTTTAACTTTTTAAGTGAACCAAAAAAACAAACTCTCCACGTTATTTTGATACAATAATATTGAGAGGGAAACACGTTTTATTTATACATAAACAACTTTACTCTCCGTCAATGTAGGATTACAATAATGATTGGGAAATAATCTAGTTAGTTTCCTTTTCCCAGGAAAAAATACTAGTTAGTTTCTTTTCCATCAATAATTAGGAAAAGATTTTTGTTAAAATAATAATAATAATTAAAAATAGAAAAAAAAAAAAAAGCCCAAGTCATACATTGGTGTGTTGTTGGGTTTTTTCCATCAATAATTAGGAGAAGAATTTTTTTTAAATAATAAAAATTTAAAAAAAAAAAAACAAGCGCAAGTCATACATTGGGCATTTCAAAGTCACGAGGACTACATCAACGACAACTACTTCTATACGCTGGGCATTACAAATTTACAAGCACCAAGCTCCGCCTCTAATTAATTGAGGAGGGAAAGGGCATGAGTACAAAATAACTTCGATCAGTTGTCTTCCGCTTATGTGAGATGCTAATCAGGTTGCCCCTCCGACTTTCTCCACCCCAGTGGTTCCAATCTTTTTGAGGTTCAAACCACCATGGCGGTGTCAACGCAACTTCAATCTCTGACCAATCTTGCTTCGTTGACTCACCGCAGTGAGCTCAAGCTCCAGAGCTGTTGCTGCATTCCTTCAATTCCCATCACAGAGCAAAGAAACTCAGCTACCAGCGTTAATGCTTTGCTTTCTACTACGCCCATTTTTTCTGAGAAATCGAACTTCAAACCCACTAGTAGCTTCTTTCAATGAGGTGCCAATTGGGTTCTTTAGTTTTGTTTTCCAGTGGCTTGTGATTTGATCATTTTGGGATTTGAAAAAAATAAAAAAGAAGTATGTATCTTTGAGGAAAAAGATCGCATTTTGACTTGATTATAATATGTGATTGCATTTCTATGTGATAATTTTATTTGTAAACTGTACTTTTAGCTACTTATCATTTGCATTTATACTTTGTAATTTGTTCTTGTATCCACTGAAGTTATGAACAATCTTGAGCGTAATTATTGGAGGTCTCTTTTGTCCTCCTTTTATGTGATTCTCTATGGAATCTTAAGGGCTAGTTTGAAAGTTTAGTTTTAAGTTTTTAGCTTTAAGGTGTTTCCCAAAAATCTCCACACAAAATTGAAAAATTAAAACTAAAAACCAAATGGTTATCAAATAGGCCCTAATATCAACTTGGTCGGCACAACTTGGTCAGCACACTCGTGCCCACATTGGAACAACACTGCCCTTACGCATAAACGAATCACCATTCGTTTGGCATCAAAGATCTTCGGAATATATATCAACATCCTGAAGGTAACTTGGGCATCACACCATTAGGGTTTCAACCTCCACATTCATTGCTACTATAAATACGGGGCACGGTCCCCAAGGATAGGTAATTGTTCACTTGCCGTTATACTGCCTAGTTCATGACTGATCTCTCACTCGCTTACTAACTAAAGTATTAGAGTCTACTAGGACAGCATTCCACCTGTGTCAAGTATTTTTTTTGTTGTCTCGCAGGTCTCCTGGCGGACGAGGAGAATAGATACTAACAGTCGATAAGATTATCTTCCGTTAGGTCCATTTTTGTATCAAACAAACTAATATGAATATTTTTTTTAATATATTTATTTTGTTTTTTGAGAATAATATATTTAATTTTTATGTGCAAATGAAATATTCAATCCCAACTATCACATAAAATGTGATATTTTTAATTTATTTAAAATCAATCCCCACACTTTTGATGAAAAGCACCCAAATTGTGTGGCTTGACTGACTCTACGCCTTTGTTTTATACTTCATAGGGACATATATCTATATAGATATATATATATGTACGCATAATTTTATTATGTGATTTGTGAGTGGATGTGGAGAAATGTGGGAATATGGCTTCAATGCATATTTGTAGCTTCATGGAAATCTGAATTTTATCTGTTAGAGATTTTTCTGATTTATTTAAATTTGAACGCGCGAAGTCCGTTGCTCCATCATTCTAACTTCGTTTATTCTTAAATTTTCAATTTTATTATTGAAGAAATGAAGTATATACGTGGGAAATAATACATGTATAAATATTCAAATTAATTAGACAAGGACATTAGAAAGCTAATTAACAAAATGAATTGGTCAAATTAGAAAGATGGGGACAAACTTGAAAATTCTGTTAGAACTAGTATACTTTTGAAAATTGTACACTCCCTTTTGTTAAAATTAGTACAAGTGACAGTGTGAATTACTAAAAATAAGATGGAGTAATAATAGCCACATCCCAACTGCCCACCTGCCTAAAGGAGGACTAGTAGTTTTTTCTTAGGATTTTGGGTTTTGGGTTTCGGGTAGAGTCAGAGACGTCCCTGCAGGACTTTCCCCTCGAATCCATGAACTTTCTGGTCTAATACCTTAGGGGCGCAAAATAAAAAGGGTAAATGGACCTTAGTATTTTTCAGTGAAAAACAGTTTTGAAAATACATACTAAATCCTGAGTTTATTTAAAATGATCAATATAATACTAAATAAAAATTGTAGAATACGCAAAACGAATCACCATAATAAAATAATAATAATATCCTAATGACTCGTAACTTCCTCGTACAAACTCTGATTTTTGCGTGCTGCATGTCTACGTACTCGTGAGATCGAGACCTACATAACGATGTGAGGAGGACTTCCAAAAGTGTTCTCGATCGAAAAGTGATTTTCGAGCCTTTTAGAATTTCAGGGGAAAAATGGTAATTTGCAATCAACTTTTGAATTTACCTTTAAATACGGCCCATTACACATTAGGCCTTCGCTTAAAAGTCCAATGCTCACTTAGTTTAAAGTCACATTCCCACGTGCCAGTCACACGCGCCACGTGCTCCCATGCTCATGTATGTTGGCCCACACGCTCGTTCGTGTGTCCAAGCGCGCGACTGCATCCCATTCGGGTGAACAATGACGTTGTCCGACTCCGTCATGACGTCATTAGCATATTCCGTCAACTGTTGATGTCATCAATTGACTGGGAAACTGACTGGGCGTGCACGTGGCTGCCAGGTGGCATACCACGTCAGCCCCGTCATGAACCAGTTCGTTGGACTTCTCACCGGAGAAGACGATTGGACCACCGCAGCCGCCACCATGAACAGTTATAGGATTCTGGGAATTCTCACTGGAATCGCCATTTCCGGTGAGCTTCTAACTTCTTCGTTTCTCCGTCGATTTTCACGATCTACCCACCTAAATCCATAAACTCAACCCCAAGAACTCGAAAATGAACTTATTGAGTCGAGATCGTGCCTTGTTTGGCCAAAAATGACCTCGAAAGCTGTAAAACCCCAATTTTTGTTCATCACTTCATGCGCCATGTACGGTGGTCGATAGGTTCGTCTGTTGGTACGGTTGGAATCACGAGGACGAGACGAAAAGGTTGGTGGTGGTCTGAGGGTCTGGGTCGCCGTCGAACGACGACGATGGTGGTGGCTTCCCCACGGTGTTTTTGCATGAGGGTGGAAGAGAGAGAAACTGAGAGAAAAGAAAGGGAGTGTGAGTTGGCCAATGGCGTGAGGAGAGAGAAAATTCAATTTATAATTTAAACTCTTCCTAAAATTACCGATACGTCCTTTCATTTTAGACCTGTAACTTCCTCGTACGAACTCTGATTTCCACGTGCTGCATGTCGACGTACTTGTGAGATCGAGACCTACATAACGGTGCGAGGAGGACTTGTAAAAGTGTTCTCAATCGAAAAGTAACTTTCGAGCCTTATAGAATTTCATGGGCAAAATGGTAATTTGCAATTAACTTTCGAATTTATTATGTGATTTGGGAGTGGATGTGGAAAAATTGGGGAATATGGCTTCAATTTTTCAAATGGTACACTTAATGGGGTTAAATGACATGTTAGTCCTCTATCTTTGATCAATTTTTATTTTGGTTACTATGTTTTGGGTTTTGAGTTTAGGGTTTAGGGTTTAGATCTAATCCAAATTATGGGGATTTTGTTATTTTTATTTTCCAACCACGGTTGCTACTTGCTACTTGCTACTGGAGGAGGACTTGTAGTTAATCCTTAGGGTTTGGGGTTTAAATCTAATAAAAATAGAGATAAGTTAATCCTTCATATATATATATATATATATATATATATATAAAGTAAGGATAATACTTGCATCCCACCCTGGTGGTACCTCCTTGTACCATCCTTTTGATTTATCGAATTACTTTTGCACATATATCATAATCGAAACCGTTCATTCTTTAAATCAACACTTCAAGATCATCTCTGTAAAAAACCAACAAGATTTGAAATTGTTTAACTATTCATGTATAACAAACAAATCAACAGTTTTGGTAACACGTAATATATTTATGGTGAATCGTCTATTAAAATCAACAGTTTTGGTAACAAGTAAGATCTTACCGTTCTAGTTTGATTTTAATAGTATAATTGTACCATTTTTTTATGATATACAATAATATCGTTTTTGATAAAAAATAAAAAAAAACCAAATACCTTGTTGATCATTTAACAAAAAAAAAAGTACCATGTTGATGTCTCTATAAAAGAAAAATAGAAAGTACCATGCTACCTTACCTTGAAACTTCCAGAAAAAAACTTGGAATTGGGATTTTTGAGTTGCAGCAAAATGTTTTGGAGAAATATCTTTCCCTTTTTGAAATGTGTGTTTTATTAAATGTTTCAAACATACTCAAAAATTTACAACTTGATGTCAAATGCTCTCAAATTAAAATCAAACTAGACTTTTGACACCCACTATGCTTGCGTTAATAATAGAGATATCTAATCAGCATATTCATTAAATTTTATTACGTGACTTATCATTTTGTAAAGCATCATTATTGTCTAAATGTAATTAGCAGATGTGATGTTAATTGCCCTTTTTAAAATACTCTTATATGGATAGTTTTTTTTTTTTAAATATATTTAATTTTTATGTGCAAATGAAATATCACATCCCAACAATCACATCAAATGTGATATTTTTAGTGTATTTAAAATCAATCCCCACACTATTGATAAAAAATCACCCAAATTGTGTGGCTTCACTGGCTCTACGCCTTTGGTTTATACTTCATAGGGACATATATGGGGCTAAATGACTATATACGAATGTACACATAAGTATCCATGTGGAAAAATGTGGGAATATGGCTTCAATTTTTCACATGGTACACTTAATGGGGTTAAATGACATATTAGTCATCTATCTTTGATTACCTTTTATTTTGGTTATTATGTTTTGAATTCGCTGTTAATCGATCCTAATTTATTAAGTCTTAGTAGGATGTTGACATCCGTTGCTAAAAGACTTTTAAATTTCTAAATAATGAATTCGACATATGTTTACATACTCGTGATGACATATGTTTTGATATTAATGACGACATATGTTTTGAATTCATTATTTAAACTCATCTCAAAATTACCGAGACGTTCTTTTCATTTTAGACTCATAATTTTTTCGTATGAACTCCGATTTTTGCGTGCCGTCTGTCTACGTACTCGTGAGATCGAGACCTACGTAAAGATGCTAGGAGGACTTCCAAAAGTGTTCTCGATCAAAAAGTGACTTTCAAGTCTTATAGAATTTCAGGGGCAAAATGGTCATTTGCAATCAACTTTAAAATTTACCTTTAAAAACGAACCATTACACATTGGGCCTTCGCTTAAAAGTCCAATGTTCATTTAGTTCACAGTCACATTCTCAAAGTCCAACCCAATACTTACCAAATTTTTAGGTAATTTCTTATTTCAAATTTTTTTTCCGAGATGGGTCGTATGAATGCCAATTATGACTTAAGTAATTAATTAATGCATGTATGCCAATTATGATTTTAAGTAATTAATTCAGGAATGCATGTATGCCAATTATGATTAATGAAGCGAAGTATTAATTGGTGTATAACAAACTCATCAAACTAATTAAGGACATAGAAAAGGGCCACATCCTAGAAATTGGTCGCTTTCGTACATTGATAACAACTTGTGGTATTGGTAGCACACTAGCCCTGTGTGTGTTTCTTTTTTTCTTTTTTTGCATGCATGTATGTCTCCATATATTTTCCTTTTTTGCATGCATTCAAAAATAGAGTACAACGACATGATACCTACCTACGTACTTTGAAATTTTCTAGTTATTTACACCCAACAAAAACTACAAGCTAGTAGGAGGAGGTCTCTTTCGTGGAAGACCCTCTTTGCTTTCTCTTTCGTGGTAGCACACTAGCAATGTGTGTTTCTTTTTTTGCATGCATTCAAAAATCTTCCAAATTATTATTATTTATTTTTATTTTTTGTTTTGATCGGGTCCAAATGAAATATTATTTTCAATTATGTCTCCATCTATTTTCTTTTTTTGCATGCATTCAAAAAGAGAGTACAACGACATGATACCTACCTACTACGTACTTTGAAATTCTCTATTTATTTACACCCAACAAAAACTACAAGCTAGAGTGACGTGCCGACTCGTAGTCGTAGTCTCGTAGGCCAAAACTAGTAGGAGGAGCTCACTTTTGTGGAAGACCCTCTTTGCTTTCACTTTCCCTGTCCAGCAAATTGGGAATTTGGTTGTTTGCGATTTCTGTGACATAAAATAACAAGTGAGGATTTACAGCAGCAGTGGTGCTCTCCTTTTGTTTCCTTTTTTGTTGATAAACTAAATATATATTGAACAAAACCAAAAGAGACTCAGGGGATAGCCTGAGAGCTCAACAAACCAGAGCCATTATGGCAACAGAGAGAAACAGTCAAACACGGCAGAAATGCCAATTCCTAATCTAAACATGGCTAGGCCAATTCATCGCTGTCCTAAGGTTAGCAGGAGAATGGGAAAACTTAATAGAACACAGCGGTGCTCTTCTTCTTCTGCATTGATCTGCTAGTATTTATAGCCTTAGCATTTTGCATATATTTATTATACAAGATTTTATAATATGTTTTGCTTAACAAAAAAAAAAAAACAAGCTTGGGTAGTCACAACACATAATATAATTTTAAATTTTTTTATTTATGCATAATAATATATTTACAGCCGGCCTCATTAAAACCTATTACATATATAGGAAAAAGAGTACCGCCTAGCTAAAACTACGTACCCTAGCTACTACTCCACTGTTTATTACCCCTGTTGCTTCACGCTTCACGCTTATGGATGTCCAAATCCGCCTTCCTCTTGAAGCGCCGGTTACACAGGCCGCACTGGAACTTGGCCTCTACCTTATGGTAGTTATCCGCGTGATGCTTCATGTTCTTCTTATCGATTGCCGTGAAAGTGCACAAATTGCATGGCATGGTTCTCTCCTGGCGAGGCGGCATTTTGACCTGAACAGAGAGAGAGTTAGAGTATGTGTATAGTATGGAAAGACAATTATGAGAAAAAATATTGAAACAGATACAGAGAGAGCAGAAGCACAGGGAAGACTAAATAAGGAGAATTCGCGCAGGGAAGAAGCTCAGAGACAAAGTTGAGAGAGTGAGAGTCTGTGCAAGAGAAAACCAGCAGCACTGATGTCTCTGCAACAAAGACTCGGACATGGAGAGAGAGAGGGAGAGATTACAATTACTTGCACTAGCTAGAGCACTGTGTACTGGTGAGGTGAGGAGGAGGGGGGCTTTTATAGAGTTTGAGGGGCGTTAAAAATCTTCATAAATTACACGAAATTTAAAATAAAATAAAAACTTTATCCCAAACGGACACCTCCGATGCTCTTTCACAGACATACATCAAATAAAAATAAAACTGAAGACATTAATATTATAAAATAGAGATGCAACGCAGTAAAAGGTAAAAAAATGAACTTACTCTGTGATCTTAATTATAAACTTGCATATAGAATTTGTTGCTTTCCCTCCCAGTCCTATGACTCCCATGTTACAACTCGTTTGCGTCCTTTACCAAAGTAAATCACATGATTGCCAAAGGAAGCTCGTAATCCGGGTTCTATTCTCAGCAACAAAATAAAACTTGAATGCTCTTTCTTATTCCTTAAGTTTTTTTTTTCTTTCGGTAAAAAGAAATCAAGAATGGTTGATTCCAAAAGAACCGAAGATAAAACATTTCAAAACCAACTTAGCTCTCTGCCAATTCCTTGTAATTGCAGTATAAGTGCATCTAAATTGACGGGATGGTAAAATTCATGATCCTTTGCGATAATTAATCTTTTGTAATAATTAATCATTTGGGTCATTTGGTTCACATTCATTGTCAACCCGAATGATCTCCACTGATCATGTTCCACGTGCAGTGCATACATGTGTTTGTTTTTTGTGTCATTTTTTAACCCAAACTTTTGGCATTTATAGTTGGGCTTTCAACAGAAAAAGTTAGTCCAAATCTTCAGATCTCAAATTTCTATGAAACTTTTCTGCGTCCGTTGGGCGTTTCTTGCTACCAATTTCATTCCCATTACGTTTTTTTCTTTTTGTTTTTGCCAAACCCATTACGGGTTGAGACTTGGGAGGACTGTTCCCCTTTCAAAGTTCCGATCTTTTTGAGGTTCAAAGTTCAAACCACCATGGCGGTGTCTCTTACCAGTCTTGCTTCGTTGACTCACCGCAGTGAGCTCAAGCTCCGGAGCTGCTGCTGCTGCACTCCTTCAGTTTCCATCACAGAGCAAAGAAGCTCAGCTACCAGCGTTAATGCTATGCTTTCTGCTACGCCCATTATTTTTTGAGAAATCGAACTTCGAACCCACCAGCAGCTTCTTTCAATGAGGTGCCAATTGCGTTTCTTTAGTTTTTGTTTTGCAGTGGCTTGTGAATTGTTTATTTTGGGATTTTTTTAAAATCAAATAAAAGAATTGGGTTCGTGAGATTTGGTTGTGCTTTGCAGTTGATCGAGTCGTTGATTAGTCGGGTCGGCTGAAGCTTCGTTGGAATTCTTGCCGATTCATCACAATGACACTTTGATCAGTGCCTTTCTTGTATTGCTGACAGCCAATGGAGAGACTTATGGAGAAGTAAGTAATCTTTGAGGGAAACGATGGCATTTTGAGTTGATTATAATATGTGATTGCATTTCTATGTGATAATTTGATTTGTGAACTGTACTTTTACCTACTTATCATTTGCATTTATAGTTTGTAATTTATTCTTGTATCCAGTGAAGTTATGAACAATCTTCAGAGTAATTATTGGAAGTCTCTTTTGTTCTCCTTTTATGTGATTCTCTATGGAATCTTGGGCTAGTTGGACTGTTTAATTTTAAGTTTTTATATTTAAGGTGTTTCCCAAATATCTCTAACACAAAAATGAAAAATTCAAAATAAAAACGAAATGGATATCAAACGGACCCTAATATCAATTCAAATTTACGACCGGACTATGATGTTGCGATTAGAAACATATATAGTCATGTTAACTGTGAGACATGACCTCAAATTAGGAGATAACAACTTGTTCAAGTTTGATTCAGATACCTAGATTATGTAGTTTGTCATTTTTTTTTCAACATATATCAATCTGTTCCCATGTGTATTTTTAATAGCTTCTTGCATTGGCAAATGGTGACCGTATCAAGGTCAAGCAGAGCATCGTAGTAGGAACTAGGAACTATATAGTAGTACTAGTAGATATTGATTTATATTAATGTGAAATATGAAATTAGTTGCAACAAATTCACAAGTAATTATCAAAATACAACGCAAATACTAAAAGGGGGAGCTCCCTAGTTATAGTTTCTCTCAATGATAACAAAGCAAGAAAATAATATAACGAAACATGAAAAATAAAAGAAAGACTTTTACAGCTGAAGAGTTGGTACCATCCAAATTGGTCTTTGTTCAGCCTTCCTTACTAGGGCCTTGGTAGATGAGTAAAATGGATTCCAAAAGGTCTGTGCTTCGATGTTATATATACCATAATCAATAGGCCCAAGCGTTCCAATTTGGATATTACTACGTTCACAATCATGAGTGTAGTAAATGCAATTCGGTTCATATTCAGAAAATTCTGAAGTCAACATAAATTCAGAAGAATTCGGACCTAAAAATAAAGCAACTTCACCTATATCTTTTGTCACAACCCACTTTGCGTCATCCAAATTCAACTTGAAAACTATAAATTTAGTTGTCTGAATGTTGCCAACTCCATCCTGCCCAAAATGTCTTTGGACCACCAAAATTTCTCTCTTATTCAAAGCCACTATATATGCCTTGTTATGGATTCCTGGATCTTTTAATCCTGCAATTTCTTTTATATTCAAATTTGAGGAAACTGTAATATTTAAAGATAAAATCTTGCCATAATAATAGGCCAAATAAATTCTATCTTCAACGAAAACAATTTCTGAGCCTCCATGAATATTTTGTTCAACATATGTCCACGTTTTGTCTTTACCAAGTCTTATGATAGCCAATTCACACCGGTCCTCGTAAATGACCATGATAGTGCACTCGTTTGAATTTAAGATAGGGTCTGCTGAAATTGTGGCCTTATACACACAATATTCACACTGTCGAGCATATTTGTTCATGACAGTCCAATCTTCAATAGTTATTGGGGGAAGACAAATAATCAAATTTTTGTTTTGTCTCTTCCCTTTGATCTTATGGAATGGATGTATTAGGCTTATGGAAAAATCTTCTTCCACAACTATTAACCATCCTTTTGAGCTCCCACAAAACCGCTTATTCTGAAGTTTGAATTGCAAATCAAAAACCTTGTTATTAATGGGATTGCATAATTTCCATATACCATTTTTTCCCATAGGAATCAACAGCATCGGAGGAAGAAGACAATTTGACACAGAAGCAAATTGTCTTTTATTATCCTTGGCTTCTTTATAGCATGACATACAAATAAGACTGAATCACAAATAATCCAACGCTGATACTAGTATATTTGAAATCTCATAAGATGCTTCGGTAAATTTTCCCAATCTGAAACAAAAAAAAAACAATATTTAAACTTTTATAAGACAATATATTAATAGCAGAAACAACAATGACAAAAGATTATTTTAGTGAAACATACAAAATAAAAAAAAATTAAGTAAAATATAACAAAACACACATGGTTCATTATTGAAAAACAAAGAGAAATTATATAGTTTGATTTATGGAAAATTAAATCCAAAAAAAATATTTAACAATTAAAAAATAAACGAAAGCAAATATAAACATACCTGAATTCATGGTGATTTAGAAGTTAGAAGAAGCAGAAGATTGTTTTGATTATGAGTAAGAAGGTTGAAGATGAACACTCGTTAATCACCTACAAAGATTGAGGTATAACTTTAACTTTTTAAGTGAACCAAAGAAGCAAAATCTCCAAGTTATTTTGATACAATAATATTAGGAGGGGAACACGTTTTATTTATACAGAAACAACCATACTCCCCCATCAACGTAGGATTACAATAATGATTGGGAAATAATCTAGCTAGTTTCCCTTTCCTAGAAAAAATACCTAGTTTGTTTCCTTTCCATCAATAGGGCGGTGATGTTTCAGATTAATCCATCTAAGGCCCCATGGCGGGATGGGTTCACCAGTGGTTTTTTCCAGACAAATTGGGCGGTGGTGGAGCAGGATATCTTTGAGATTGTGGCGCACTTTTGGAGGACTGGCGGTTACTTCGGAAAATTAACTACACTCATCTCTGCTTGATTCCCAAGGACCCTAGCCCAGTCAAGATGTCTCAGCTGCGGCTTATTGCACTGTGCAATGTAATCTATAAGGTCATCTCGAAACTCCTTACTAACCGTTTAAAGTTGATTTTGAATCGGATTACCGGTGTCAATCAGTCAGCCTTCGTGTTGGGCCGGCAAATATAGGATAATATTCTCGTTGTCCATGAACTTCATCACTCGATGAAGCCTCGTGGTAAACGGGAAGAAAGAGATTTGGCTCTGAAGCTGGATATGGCAAAGGCCTATGATAGGGTGGAATGAAGTTTTGTGGTGGATATGCTTAAGGGCCTTGGGGTTGCTGACCGGTTTTGTGGTTTGATTCTTGAATGCATGTCTTCGGTCTCTTACAGTGTTCTGGTCAACGGGGAGGAAACAAGTTACTTTTCCCTTACTAGGGGCCTCAGACAGGGTGATCCCATGTCGCCGTTTCTGTTCTTGGTCTGTGTGGAAGGGTTGTCCGCACTCTTTCGCCGGCGGGAGGAGGAGGGGGTCATCCATTGCTTTCGGTTACTGGAGTCCAGTGCATTACGCATCACCCACCTTTTCTTTGCTGACGATGCGGTTGTATTCTGCCTGGCTACAGCCAAGGAAATTGACGCAGTCAAGGGTATCCTTGATTGTTATGCTGAAGCTTCTGGGCAGCTGGTTAACTTGGAGAAAAGTTCCTTGTTCTTTGGGGGGAATTGCTCCAAACGTCAATGGGGGAGATTGTCTCGGAGATGCCAGATTAAGACACGGGACGAGTTTGGGAAGTACCTTGGTCTTCCGGCGGATTTTGGTATGTCGAAGAAGGTTGTTTTTGATGAAGTGCGGAATAGGATTGCCAGTAGGGTGCAAGGGTGGTCGGAGCAGTTCCTTTCACAGGCTAGTAAGGAGATATTGATAAAGGCGGGGGCCATGGCCATGCCTAATTATGTTATGTCGTGTTTTAAACTTCCGTTGGGTGTATGTAGAGATATTGAGCGGCTTGTTGCCAACTATTGGTGGGGAAAACAGCATGGCTAGCGTGGTTTGCATTGGGTTGCTTGGAAGAAGGTGTTACAGGTGAAAAATGTGGGAGGGTTAGGCTTCCGAGACTTGCAATGTTTCAACTTGGCAATGCTTGGCAAGATTGGTTTGCGTATCGTTCATGATCCTTCATTGCTCCTGTCCCAGGTGTTGCGGGACAAGCACTACCCTGATGGGTCCTTCCTCCAGGCACAGGTCGGCCATCGGTCTTCCTGGGGGTGCGAAGGTGCGAAGGTGCGGGCCCGTTCTGATCCATGGTTGCCGACTCCCTATACCTTCAAGGTGACCTCTTCACATCCTGATATTCCGCCATTTGTCAAAGACTTGATTGACCAGGATATACATACTTGGAAGGCATATCTGATAACTCGGTGTTTTCAAAAAAAGGAGGGTCATGCTATTCTTCGGCTGCCCCTTAGCCGTTGGGGCCTGGGAGATAGGTGGACGTGGCATTTCAACCCAACTGGAGGTTATTCGGTGAGGTCGGCTTATGGTGTTGCGTTGTATTTGCACAGAAATTGGGAGTTAGGTAAACGAGGGGAGGGGGAGTCCAGTTCCTCTCCTGCTCTGGGCCTGAAATAGGGTCAACTTTGGTCTATGCAGGTTCCACCGAAGCTGAAGCAATTTATTTGGAGGGGTTGTAATAATGCCCTTGCAGTCCGAGCTAATTTGGTTCGGCATCGACTGGTGGTGGATCCTGTTTGCCGGTGTGTGGTCTTGCTGAGGAGACAGAGTTCCATTTATTCTTCCATTGCCAGTTTGCCAGGGTCTTCTGGTTTGGGAGCCCTCTTATGCTAGACGTCTATGCACTAAAGGGAGTTGATTTTCCTGGTATTTGGTAGGGCCTCTTCACTAAATTCAACTAATTCCCACATAGGGTGGAGCTGGCTCAGACACTTTCATTTGGGCTCTGGAGGATTTGGAAGTGCCGAAATCGGAAAGTGTTTGAAGGTATCGCTATGTCACCAGAGGAGGCCGTAGTAAACCTACTAAAGTGTGTGACTGAATTCCGAGAATTAGGGGTCCCGTCAATGGTGAGCCAGTTCTCGCAACCTAGGTCGCCGAAGCTAGGGGTTGATGAGGTGGTGAATTTTTGGAAGAAACCCGCCATGGGAATTCTAAAGGTAAACTGTGATGGTGCTTGGAGCCGGGACACAGCGCGTGGTGGCGTTGGCTGGGTTATTCGGGACTGCTTCGGGTTGCTAGTGTCTGCAGGAGGTAAAGGGGACCTATGTCTGAAATCAAGTTTGGTGGCTGAAGCAGAGGCAGTGCGTAGTGCCCCTCCTATTGTTTGCTGGTTGGCCACGAACGGGTGGTGATTGAGTCAGATGCTTTGGGGCATATTAAGGCCCTTCTTGGTCAGAGTCAGGGTGATGCTGATCTAGACTGTCTTCTTTTTTATATCCATGCACTAGCTTTGAGGGTGGGGACTGTTCAATTGATGTACGCATCCAGGCAAGCTAATAAAGCTGCGCGCCTTATTGCTAGATTTGTTTTTAGGGTTGGTGGTTATCATTGTTGGGATGAATTAGGGACTTACTGGTTGTTTGATACCATAGCCACTGATGCTGGTGTCTTTGTTCGTTATTAATGAAGTTTTTTAATCTTTTGGTAAAAATAATAATAATAATAATAATAATTAGGAAAAGAATTTTGTTAAAATAATAATAATAATTAAAAAAGAAAAAAGAAAGCCCAAGTCATACATTGGTGTGTTGTTGGGCTTTTTCCATCGATAATTAGGAAAAGAATTTTGTTAAAATAATTAAAAAAAGCAATTATTTTGTAATAACCTATTTGCAATTATTTTCTGTTTTTTCCCTTTCCAATTATTTAAGTAAAATTAATCTTTATAAGAAGAGATTTAGTTGCAAACTTTCAGTGTGTAGCTGTCGGTTGTATTTTTTTATTTTATTTTTCTTGTTTTCAAATGGAAATGGTAGAAATTTTTCTGAATAGGAGGACGACTACTTCTCTCCCCGCGAATAAACTTGAATTTTGAAAAGAAAAAAAAAATTGGATGTAACAAATTTTTATTTTCAACTGATAAAATTAGAAAATAAATTGCTAGTTTTCTCTTACTGTAAACTCAGTTACTCACATCTTAAAAAAGAAAGAAAAAACCCAAGAAAACAACACGTTTGTGGTCAGCAGTGGGTCAACAAAGAGGATTTTGGAAAGAGTTATGAACAAGTACGGTAGATTTGGGAGAGTTGGGTCAAAGTTTGAACTTAAAATATTTTTTTGAAAACATTTTTTGGATGTTGAAAATAATTTTTAGAATAATAAAACTATTTTTAAAAGTTTTTCTTTTGATATAATGATATGGATGAATGCGGATCTTTACGAAGATAAAACTCGAAACCACCCATCACACATCCAGTGGATAGGCATACTCATAAATTGTAGTACTAAATTGGCATTTTGGCTAATTAAAACAATATTCCAAATATCCAAGATAATTTTTAAATAATTAAAATGGATTTTAAATTAATTTATTTTTAAAACCCTTAATAACTTACAATAATTAATTATTATTAATAAAATACCGCCGAGTAGAGTTCACAGCCACCGCCGAGTAACGATCAAGTTATGGTTCACAACCACCGCCGAGTAGCGATCAACGCATTGTCTATCGGCAGCTTCTCATTGAAATAAGCTACCGATTTCGGATGGTTCTCAAGTTCTAAATTGTTTCAAAAATTTTAAACTTGAAGTTAAAAACAATTAGAGAAACAAATTAAAATTGTAAGATCAGTTCGTGGAGAGGAATATTTTGGTAGGTACACAGAAGCCGGAGAACCAAAGGGTTCATTTGCTTTATATTTGCAGCAAGAGGGTATTGTTGCACAATATACAACCCCTGGTACTCCTTCACATAATGGAGTTGCAGAAAGACATAATAGGACTCTCAAAGATATGGTTAGGAGCATGCTCTCACACTCTCAATTACCTGATTCTTTTATGGGGGGAAGTTGTTAAGACAACTAATTATATTTTGAACAGAGTTCCAACTAAAGGTATTAAATCTACTCCTTTTGAGTTGTGCACTGGAAGGAAGCCTAGTTTCTCATATTTTCATACTTGGGGCTGCCAAAGTGAAGAAGAAGTTAGATATGAGGACTACAAGTTGCTTCTTTGTTGGTTATCCAGACAAGTCCAAAGGCTTCAGGTTCTACTATCCTAATGCCCACACCAGACTAGTAGAAACCCAAAATGCCAAATTTATTGAATATTTTGGCACTTCTGGTCACAGTCCAGAAATTCATATGAATTTGAGGAAGTGGATGAAAATGTAGCAGTTTCCACTAGCAGTTCAATTGTTTTGCCAGTTCCAATGTTCCATAGTTTTGCTGATTTTTCAACAGGAGGACATATGCCAACTACTGCTGCTGCAGATGCCACAGTTCAGCAGGAAATTGATCAAGAGGAACAAAATATTCATCCAGTTCAACCTGCTAATCCAAACCCAGTACCAGTGAATGAACCAGCTGTGGCTGCATTGAGAAGATAACAGAGAGCTAGAAAACCAGCAATCCCTGGGGACTACATGGTTTACTTACAAGAAATTGAATTTGATATTGGTGATGAAAATGATCCAATTTCTTATAAATCTGCAATGGAAAGTCCTCAGGCATCCTTTTGGCAAGCTGCAATGGAAGATGAACTCATTTCTATGGCTAAAAATGAGGTATCGACCTTAGTAGAAGGAACTGAAAATATTAAGCCAATAGGCTGTAAGTGGGTTTACAAGACAAAACATGACTCACAAGGTAGAGTTGAGAGAATAAAGGCACGATTAGTTGCTAAAGGTTTTACACAAAGAGAGGGGTTGGATTATATAGAGACTTTTTCACCGGTGTCGAGTAAAGATTCTTTCCGGATTATCATGGCTATCACAACACATTTTAATTTAGAGTTGCATCAGATGGATGTAAAGATAGGCTTTCTAATTGGTAGCCTTCAGGAAGATATTTATATGAAGCAGCCACCAGGATTCATTGAAAAGGGGAAGGAGAATTGGGTGAAAAACAGAACAGGTCAATTTATGGACTGAAACAAGCCTCTAAACAATGGTATTTGAAGTTTGATCGAGTTTTGACTTCATTTGGTTTTGTGGAAAATAGATTTGACAATTGCATCTATCTGAAGATGGTCAAATCCAGTTTCATTTTTCTGGTTCTCTATGTGGATGATATAATTCTTGCCAGTTCCAACATGCAGTTGCTTCATGATACTAAGAAGATGTTATCTAGCAGTTTTGACATGAAGGATTTGGGAGAAGCTCATTATGTCTTGGGCATAGAAATAGTCAGAGATAGATCAAAGAGGGTTTTGGGGTTATCTCATAAGAACTATATTGATAGAGTTCTGAAGAGATTCAACATGGAAAATTGCAGTGGTGGTGATGTTCCAATTGCTAAAGGAGATAAATTCTCTAATGATCAATGTCCTAAGACAGATTATGAGATTGAAGTTATGAAACACAAACCCTATGCTTCATTGGTGGGAAGTGTAATGTATGCTCATGTTTGCACAAGACCAGATTTAGCTTTTGTTTTAAGTATGCTTGGTAGATTTCAATCGAATCCTGGCATAGCTCATTGGAATGCAGGGAAGAAAGTGTTGAGATATTTGAAGAAAACTCAATCATATGTTTTGGGTTATCACCATGTGGATAATTTGGATGTAGTTTGCTATACCGATGCTGATTTAGGAGGTTGTATTGATGATAGAATGTCAACCAGTGGTTATATTTTCCTATTAGCTGGTGGTGCAATTTCATGGAGAAGCAAAAAGCAAACTACAAGATCAGTGTCAACTATGGAATCTGAGTTCATTGGTTGTTCTGAAGCTACAAGGCAGTGTGTCTGGTTAAAGAATCTGAGTTCATAGGTTGTTTTGAAGCTACAAGGCAGTGTGTCTGGTTAAAGAATCTGATTCAATGCATGAAGATTGTAAGAAACATTGAAAGGCCATTGAAAGTTTACTGTGATAATACCTCTGCTGTACATTTTGCCAAGAACAATAAAAGATCGAATGCTTCAAGACTCATGGACATTAAGTATTTGGTTTTTCAAGATTAGATCAGAGATAGTGTTTTTGAAATTGAGCATCTTGGCACTCATCATATGATCGCAGATCCTTTAACGAAGGCTCTACATATGTATCGATTTTTCAGAGATTTGTGCCACATATGGGTTTACAAGAATCTCTTGATCACTTTTGAATGTGGGAGTAATTAAGGTACTGTTATTACTCACTTTTGAATAATGTTGTGATTTACTAGAACATGGATTCTGTTTGTTTTGATTTCAAACTTTCACTTGTAAGCAAGTTACTTGACAAAGTAATAAACTTATGATGACGTGAAATTCATTATCTAGTATTATAGTTTGTCTCTTTAAATATTTGCAAAGTTAGACATTATGAAAGATGTTTCTTACATCAGATGACCAAAGATATGGCAGAGCCATATTGGTGCCAAAGGCTTTCGCTTTATATTATCTGATTTACAATATTTGCACTTAGATTTGAATAGAACAGTATGTGAATTTGGAATGCTAATACAGATTGTCTTGTATCAAGTCATCTGAAGTTCTACTGCTAGATCTTTGTGGTTGATTGTAATAAGTCATTTAGCTTTGATATGATTCAGTGATCAATTTTAGCTTACGGTTATTATACATTTTGTTGAATGGTTTGATTTCACTCATATGGGAGAATGTAAGAGTTATTTCATGTGGTGAGTTTTAGCAAACCATTTATTTTTTGTATATTATAACTTAAGCTAATGGAATTATATTAGACTTAATTAAATGTTTAGTCAGATGAACATTTTGGGGGGAATAATACAAGTCAAATTGAAAACCTCAATTAAACTGTCAATAACTGCATCCATGATAGGAGGAACAGTTGTCTGATATAAATGGTTTTCGTATCTCTTCTCAGTTACACGTTTTGTTCATTTTTTGTATGCTTGTCCTATTGAGAGCAAGAACTCTACAGAAACTAGAGAAGAGAAGACACAATTCCAAGAGGCGGATTCGTAATGTCCTTATCAACAAGAATGTCTTTCTAATAATTAAATAGTGTTATTGACAAATAATTAAATTAAAGTTGGCATATAATTAAATGCAAATCATTGCGTTGTTTTGGTAATATATACCAACTTACTTGAGATCAAGTTAATTTATTAGACCCGGTAAGGATTCAACATATATGGACTCATCTTGCTGGTTGTTGGGGAGGATTTAGAGAAATTATTTTCTTTCAAGATAAATTTTAATTTTATACTCTTGATAAATTCGGTCAACTTGGATATTTCGACACTAGTACTTAAAACAGCTTATATACTGAAGATGTTAATCTCATGCTATATTAAAGAAGATCGCCGTGCAACAAATTCACAAGTAATTATCAAAATACAACGCAAATACTAAAAGAGGGAGCTCCCAAGTTATAGTTTCTCTCAATGATAACAAAGCAAGAAAATAATATAACGAAACATGAAAAATAAAAGAAAGACTTTTACAGCTGAAGAGTTGGTACCAACCAAATTGATCTTTGTTCGGCCTTCCTTACTTGTTCCTTGGTAGATGAGAAAAATGGATTCCAAAAGGTCTGTGCTTTGATGTTATATATACCATAATCAATAGGCCCAAGCGTTCCAATTTGGAAACCACCACGTTCATAATCATGAGTGTAGTAAATGCAATTCGGTTCATATTCAGAAAATTCTGAAGTCAACACAAATTCAGAAGAATTCGCACCTAAAAACAAAGCAACTTCACCTATATCCTTTGTCACAACCCACTTCGCGTCATCCAAATTCAACTTGAAAATTATAAATTTAGTTGTCTGAATATTGCCAACTCCATCCTGCCCAAAACACCTTTGGACGACCAAAATTTCTCTCTTATTCAAAGCCACTATATATGCCTTGTTATGGAATACTGGATCTTTTAATCGTGCAATTTCTTTTATATTCAAATTTGAGGAAACTGTAATATCTAAAGATAAAATCTCGCCATAATAACAGGCTAAATAAATTCTATCTTCAACAAAAACAATTTCTGAGCCTCCATGAATATTTTGTTCAACATATATCCACGTTTTGTCTTTACCAAGTCTTATGAAAGCCAATTCACACCGATCCTCGTAAATGACCATGATAGTGCACTCGTTTGGATTTAAGATAGGGTCTGCTGAAATTGTGGCCTTATACACACAATATTCACACTGTCGAGCAGATGTGTTCATGACAGTCCAACCTTCAATAGTTATTGGGGGAAGACGAATAATCAAATTTTTGTTTTGTCTCTTCCCTTTGATCTTATGGAATGGATGTATTAGGCTTATGGAAAAATCTTCTTCCACAACTATTAACCATCCTTTTGAGCTCCCACAAAACCGCTTATTCCGAAGTTTGAATTGCAAATCAAAAACCTTGTTATTAATGGGATTGCATAATTTCCATATACCATTTTTTCCCATAGGAATCAAGAGCATCGGAGGACAAAGACAATTTGACACAGTAGCAAATTGTCTTTTATTATCCTTGGCTTCTTTGTAGCATGACATACAAATAAGACTGAATCGCAAATAATCCAACGCTGATACTAGTCTATTTGAAATTAATCTCATAAGATGCTTGGGCAAATTTTCCCAATCTGAAACAAACAAAAAACAATATTTAAACTTTTATAAGACAATTAATAGCAAAAACAACAATGACATAAGATTATTTTAGTGAAACATGCAAAATAGAAAAAAAAAACTTAAGTAAAATACAACAAAACACATGTGGTTCATTATTGAAAAACAAAGAGAAATTATATAGTTTGATTTATGGAAAATTAAATCCAAAAAAAAATATTTAACAGTTAAAAAAAACCACAGCAAATATAAACATACCTGAATTCATGGTGATTTAGAAGTTAGAACAAGAAGAATATTGTTTTGATTATGAGTAAGAAGGTTGAAGATGAACACTCGTTAATCACCAACAAAGATTGAGGTATAACTTTAACTTTTTTAGTGAACCAAAGAAGCAAACTCTCCACGTTATTTTGATACAATAATATTGGGAGGGGAACACGTTTTATTTATACATAAACAACTTTACTTCCCGTCAATGTAGGATTACAATAATGATTGAGAAATAATCTAGTTAGTTTCCTTTTCCCAGAAAAAAATACCTAGTTAGTTTCTTTTCCATCAATAATTAGGAAAAGATTTTTGTTAAAATAATAATAATAATTAAAAAAGAAAAAAAAAGCCCAAGTCATACATTGGTGTGTTGTTGGGTTTTTTCCATCAATAATTAGGAAAAGAATTTTGTTAAAATAATAAAATATTTAAAATAAAAAAAAAACAAGCCAAAGTCATACATTGGTGTGTTGTTGGGCTTTTTCCAGTTAGTCACGAGGACTACATCAACGACAACTACTTCTATACGCTGGGCATTACAAATTTACAAGCACCAAGCTCCGCCTCTAATTAATTGAGGAGGGAAAGGGAAAGAGTACAAAATAACTTCGATCAGTTGTCTTCCTCTTATGTGAGATGCTAATTAGTATCTATAACACAGAGCACTCCAGATGGTGCTCCGAGGGTTGCCCCTCCGACTTTCTCCACCCCAGTGGTTCCAATCTTTTTGAGGTTCAAACCACCATGGCGGTGTCAACGCAACTTCAATCTCTGACCAATGTTGCTTTGTTGACTCACCGCAGTGAGCTCAAGCTCCAGAGCTGTTGCTGCATTCCTTCAATTCCCATCACAGAGCAAAGAAGCTCAGCTACCAGCGTTAATGCTTTGCTTTCTAATACGCCCATTGTTTCTGAGAAATCGAACTTCAAACCCACCAGTAGCTTCTTTCAATGAGGTGCCAATTGGGATTTTTAGTTTTGTTTTCCAGTGGCTTGTGATTTGGTCATTTTGGGATTTGAAAAAAATAAAAAAGAATCGGGTTTGTGAGATTTGGTTGTGCTTTGCAGTTGATCAAGTCGTTGATTAGTAGTGTGGATTTATCTGAGGCGGAGGCTGGAGCTTCGTTGGAATTCTTGCCGAATGATCACAATGACACTTTGATCAGTGCTTTTCTTGTATTGCTGAGAGCCGGTGGAGAGACTTATGGAGAAGTAAGTAACCTTTGAGGAAAAAGATCGCATTTTGACTTGATTATAATATGTGATTGCATTTCTTTGTGATAATTTTATTTGTAAACTGTACTTTTAGCTACTTATCATTTGCATTTATACTTTGTGATTTGTTCTTGTATCCACTGAAGTTATGAACAATCTTGAGCGTAATTATTGGAGGTCTCTTTTGTCCTCCTTTTATGTGATTCTCTATAGAATCTTAAGGGCTAGTTTGCCAGTTTAGTTTTAAGTTTTTAGCTTTCAGGTGTTTCCCAAAAATCTCCACACAAAATTGAAAAATTAAAACTAAAAACCAATTGGTTATCAAATAGGCCCTAATATCAACTTGGTCGGCACAACTTGGTCAGCACACTCGTGCCCACATTGGAACAACACTGCCCTTACGCATAAACGAATCACCATTCGTTTGGCATCCAAGATCTTCGGAATATATATCAACATCCTGAAGGTAACTTGGGCAACACACCATTAGGGTTCCAACCTCCACATTCATTGCTACTATAAATACGGGGCACGGTCCCCAAGGATAGGTAATTGTTCACTTACCGTTATACTGCCTAGTTCATGACTGATCTCTCACTCGCTTACTAACTTAAGTATTAGAGTCTACTAGGACGGCATTCCACCTGTGTCAAGTATTTTTCTTGTTGTCTCGCAGGTCTCCTGGCGGACGAGAAGAATACATACCAACAGTCGATAAGACTATCTTCCGTTAGATCCATTTTTGTATCAAACAAACTAATATGAATTTTTTTTTTAATATATTTATTTTGTTTTTTGAGAATAATATATTTAATTTTTATGTGCAAATGAAATATTCAATCCCAACTATCACATAAAATGTGATATTTTTAATTTATTTAAAATCAATCCCCACACTTTTGATGAAAAGCACCCAAATTGTGTGGCTTGACTGACTCTACGCCTTTGTTTGTACTTCATAGGGACATATATCTATATAGATATATATATATATATATATATATATATATATGTATATATATATATATGTATATATATATATATATGTATGCATAATTTTATTATGTGATTTGTGAGTGGATGTGGACAAATGTGGGAATATGGCTTCAATGCATATTTGTACATTCATGGAAATCTGAATTTTCTCTGTCAGAGATTCCTCTTATTTATTTAAATTTGAGCGCGCGAAGTCCGTTGCTCCATCATTCTAACTTCGTTTATTCTTAAATTTTCAATTTTATTATTGAAGAAATGAAGTATATACGTGGGAAATAATGCATATATAAATGTTCAAATTAATTAGACAAGGATATTAGAAAGCTAATTAACAAAATGAATTGGTCAAATTAGAAAGATGGGGACAAACTTGAAAATTCTGTTAGAACTAGTATACTTTTGAAAATTGTACACTCCCTTTTGTTAAAATTAGTACTGTGAATTACTAAAAATAAGATGGAGTAATAATAGCCACATCCCAACTGCCCACCTGCTACTTGCTCACGGTGGCTTCCTCACGGTGTTTTCGCATGAGGGAGGAAGAGAGAGAAACCGAGTGAGAAGAGAGGGAGTGTGAGTTGGCCAATGGCGTGAGGAGAGAGAAAATTCAATTTATAATTTAAACTCTTCCTAAAATTACCGATATGTCCTTTTATTTTAGACCTGTAATTTCCTCGTACGAACTCTGATTTCCACGTGCCGCATGTCGACGTACTTGTGAGATCGAGACCTACGTAACGATGTGAGGAGGACTTGTAAAAGTGTTCTCAATCGAAAAGTGACTTTCGAGCCTTATAGAATTTCATGGGCAAAATGGTCATTTGCAATTAACTTTCGAATTTATTATGTGATTTGTGAGTGGATGTGGAAAAATTGGGGAATATGGCTTCAATTTTTCAAATGGTACACTTAATGGGGTTAAATGACATATTAGTCCTCTATCTTTGATCAATTTTTATTTTGGTTACTATGTTTTGGGTTTTGAGTTTAGGGTTTAGGGTTTAGATCTAATCCAAATTGTGGGGATTTTGATATTTGTATTTTCCAACCACTGTTGCTACTTGCTATTGGAGGAGGACTTGAAATTAATCCTTAGGGTTTAAGGTTTAAATCTAATAAAAATAGAGATAGGTTAATCCTTCATATATATATATATATAAAGTAAGGATAATACTTGCATCCAACCCTGGTGGTACATCCTTATACCATCATTTTGATTTATCGAATTACTTTTGCACATATATCATAATCGAAACCGTTCATTCTTTAAATCAACACTTCAAGATCATCTCTGTAAAAATTCAACAAGATTTGAAGTTGTTTAACTATTCATGTATAACAAACAAATCAATGGTTTTGGTAACACGTAATATATTTATGGTGAACCGTCTATTAAAATCAACAGCTTTGGTAACAAGTAAGATCTTACCGTTATAGCTTGATTTTGATAGTATAATTGTATCATTTCTTTATGATATACAATAATATCGTTCGTGATAAAAAATAAAAAAAAAACCAAATACCTTGTTGATCATTTAACAAAAAAAAAAGGTACCATGTTGATGGCTCTATAAAAGAAAAATAGAAAGTACCATGCTACCTTACCTTGAAACTTCCAGAAAAAAAACTTGGAATTGGGATTTTTGAGTTGCAGCAAAATGTTTTGGAGAAATATCTTTCCCTTTTTGAAATGTGTGTTTTATTAAATGTTTCAAACATACTCAAAAACTTACAACTTGATGTCAAATGCCCTCAAATTAAAATCAAACTAGACTTCTGGCACCCATTATGCTTGCGTTAATAATAGAGATACCTAATTAGCATATTCATTAAATTTTATTACGTGACTCATGGAAATCTGAATTTCGTAGCTTCATGGAAATCTGAATTTTCTCTGTCAGAGATTCCTCTTATTTATTTAAGTTTGAGTGCGTGAAATCCGTTGCTCCATCATTCTAATTTCATTTATTCTTAAATTTTCAATTCTATTATTGAAGAAATGAAGTATATACGTGGGAAATAATGCATATATAAACGTTTAATTAGACAAGGATATTAGAAAGCTAATTAACAAAATGAATTCGTCAAATTAGAAAGATGGGGACAAATTTGAAAATTCTGTTAGAACTAGTATACTTTTGAAAATTGTACACTCCCTTTTGATCAAATTAGTACAACTGACAGTGTGAATTACTAAAAATAAGATGGAGTAATAATAGCCACATCCCAACTGCCTACCTGCCTAGTGCTGATGGTTGGGTTATCCAACCATAGTTGCTACTTGCTTTTATGGCCTACAGTCAATGCACTCAAATTTTCAATTTTGGATTGCATTGGACTGTTAAAGGAGGACTTGTAGTTTTTTCTTAGGGTTTTGGGTTTCGGGTAGAGTTAGAACCGTCACTGCAGGACTTTCCCCTCGAATCCATGAACTTTATGCTCTAATACCTTAGGGGCACAAAGTAAAAAGGGTGAGTGGACCTTAGTATTTTTCAGTGAAAAACAGTTTTGAAAATATATACTAAACCCTGATTTTATTAAAAATGATCAATATAATACTAAATAAAAATAGTAGAATACGCAAAACGAATCACCATAATAAAATAATAATAATATCCTAATGACTCGTAACTTCCTCGTACGAACTTTGATTTTTGCGTGCTGCATGTATACGTACTCGTGAGATCGAGACCTACGTAACGATGTGAGGAGGACTTCCAAAAGTATTCTCGATCGAAAAGTGACTTTTGAGCCTTTTAGAATTTCCGGGGCAAAATGGTCATTTGCAATCAACTTTTGAATTTACCTTTAAATACGGCCCATTACACATTGGGCCTTCGCTTAAAAGTCCAATGCTCACTTAGTTTAAAGTCACATTCCCACGCGCCACGCGCTCCCATGCTCATGTATGTTGGCCCACACGCTCGTTCGTGTGTCCACACGCGCGACTACATCCCATTCGGGTGAACAATGACGTTGTCCGACTTCGTCATGACGTCGTTAGCATATATATTGTCAACTGTTGACGTCATCAATTGACTGGGCAACTAACTGGGCGTGCACGTGGCTGCTAGGTGGCATGCCACGTCAGCCCCGACATGAACCAGTTCGTTGGACTTCTCGTCGGAGAAGACGATTGGACCACCGCGGCCGCCCCCGTGAACAGATATAGGATTCTGGGAATTCTCGCTGGAATAGCCATTTCCGGTGAGCTTCTAACTTCTTCGTTTCTCCGTCGATTTTCACGATCTACCCACCTAAATCCATCTACTCAACCCCAAGAACTCGAAAATGAACTTATTGAGTCGAGATCGTGCCTTGTTTGGCCAAAAATGACCTCGAAAGCTATAAAACCCCAATTTTTGTTCATCACTTGATGCGCCGTGTACGGTGGTGAATAGGTTCGTCTGTTGGTACGGTTGGAATCACGAGGACGAGACGAAAAGTTTGGTGGTGGTCTGAGGGTCTAGGTCGCCGTCGAATGACGACGATGGTGGTGGCTTCCCCACGGTGTTTTCGCATGAGGGAGGAAGAGAGAGAAACCGAGAGAAAAGAGAGGGAGTGTGAGTTGGCCAATGGCGTGAGGAGAGAGAAAATTCAATTTATAATTTAAACTCTTCCTAAAATCACCGATACGTCCTTTCATTTTAGACCTGTAACTTCCTCGTACGAACTCTGATTTCCACGTGCCACATGTCGACGTACTTGTGAGATCGAGACCTACGTAACGGTGCGAGGAGGACTTGTAAAAGTGTTCTCAATCGAAAAGTGACTTTCGAGCCTTATAGAATTTCATGGGCAAAATGGTCATTTGCAATTAACTTTCGAATTTATTATGTGATTTGTGAGTGGATGTGGAAAAATTGGGGAATATGGCTTCAATTTTTCAAATGGTACACTTAATGGGGTTAAATGACATATTAGTCCTCTATCTTTGATCAATTTTTATTTTGGTTACTATGTTTTGGGTTTTGAGTTTAGGGTTTAGGGTTTAGATCTAATCCAAATTATGGGGATTTTGTTATTTTTATTTTCCAACCACGGTTGCTACTTGCTACTTGCTACTTGCTACTAGAGGAGGACTTGTAGTTAATCCTTAGGGTTTAGGGTTTAAATCTAATAAAAATATAGATAAGTTAATCCTTCATATATATATATATATATATATATATATATATATATATATATATATACATATATAAAGTAAGGATAATACTTGCATCCCACCCTGGTGGTACCTCCTCGTACCATCCTTTTGATTTATCGAATTACTTTTGCACATATATCATAATCGGAACCGTTCATTCTTTAAATCAACACTTCAAGATCATCTCTGTAAAAAATCAACAAGATTTAAAATTGTTTAGCTATTCATGTATAACAAACAAATCAACAGTTTTGGTAACACGTATTATATTTATGGTGAATCGTCTATTAAAATCAACAGTTTTGGTAACAAGTAAGATCTTACCATTATAGTTTGATTTTAATAGTATAGTTGTACCCTTTTTTTTTATGATATACAATAATATCGTTTTTGATAAAAAATAAAAAAAAACCAAATACCTTGTTGATCATTTAACAAAAAAAAAAGTACCATGTTGATGTCTCCATAAAAGAAAAATAGAAAGTACCATGCTACCTTACCTTGAAACTTCCAGAAAAAAAACTTGGAATTGGGATTTTTGAGTTGCAGCAAAATGTTTTGGAGAAATATCTTTCCCTTTTTGAAATGTGTGTTTTATTAAATGTTTCAAACATACTAAAAAATTTACAACTTGATGTCAAATGCCCTCAAATTAAAATCAAACTAGACTTTTGACACCCACTATGCTTGCGTTAATAATAGAGATATCTAATCAGCATATTCATTAAATTTTATTACATGACTTATCATTTTGTAAAGCATCATTATTGTCTAAATGTAATTAGCAGATGTGATGTTAATTGTTCTTTTTAAAATCAACTTATATGGATAGTTTTTTTTTTTAAATATATTTAATTTTTATGTGCAAATGAAATATCACATCCCAACAATCACATCAAATGTGATATTTTTAGTGTATTTAAAATCAATCCCCACACTTTTGATAAAAAATCACCCAAATTGTGTGGCTTCACTGACTCTACGCCTTCGGTTTATACTTCATAGGGACATATAGTGGGTTAAATGACTATATACGAATGTACACATAAGTATCCATGTGGAAAAATGTTGGAATATGGCTTCAATTTTTCACATGGTACACTTAATGGGGTTAAATGACATATTAGTCCTCAATCTTTGATTACTTTTTATTTTGGTTACTATGTTTTGAATTCTCTGTTAATCGATCCTAATTTATTAAGTCTTAATAGGATGATGGCATACGTTGCTAAAAGACTTTTAAATTTCTAAACAATGAATTCGACATATGTTTACGTACTCGTGATTACATATGTTTTGATATTAATGACGACATATGTTTTGAATTCGTAATTTAAACTCATCTCAAAATTACCGAGATGTTCTTTTCATTTTAGACCCATAACTTTCTCGTATGAACTCCGATTTTTGCGTGCCGTATGTCTACGTACTCGTGAGATCGAGACCTACGTAAAGATGCTAGGAGGACTTCCAAAAGTGTTCTCGATCAAAAAGTGATTTTCAAGTCTTATAGAATTTCAGGGGCAAAATGGTCATTTGCAATCAACTTTAAAATTTACCTTTAAATACGGCCCATTACACATTAGGCATTCGCTTAAAAGTCCAATGTTCATTTAGTTCACAGTCACATTCTCAAGTTCCAACCCAATACTTACCAGATTTTTAGGTAATTTCTTATTTCAAATTTTTTTTCCGAGATTGGTCGTATGAATGCCAATTATGACTTAAGTAATTAATTAATGCATGTATGCCAATTATGATTTTAAGTAATTAATTCAGGAATGCATGTATGCCAATTATGATTAATGAAGCGAAGTATTAATTGGTGTATAACAAACTCATCAAACTAATTAAGGACATAGAAAAGGGCCACATCCTAGAAATTGGTCGCTTTCGTACATTGATAACAACTTGTGGTATTGGTAGCACACTAGCCCTGTGTGTGTTTCTTTTTTTCTTTTTTTGCATGCATGTATGTCTCCATATATTTTCCTTTTTTGCATGCATTCAAAAATAGAGTACAACGACATGATACCTACCTACGTACTTTGAAATTTTCTAGTTATTTACACCCAACAAAAACTACAAGCTAGTAGGAGGAGGTCTCTTTCGTGGAAGACCCTCTTTGCTTTCTCTTTCGTGGTAGCACACTAGCAATGTGTGTTTCTTTTTTTGCATGCATTCAAAAATCTTCCAAATTATTATTATTTATTTTTATTTTTTGTTTTGATCGGGTCCAAATGAAATATTATTTTCAATTATGTCTCCATCTATTTTCTTTTTTTGCATGCATTCAAAAAGAGAGTACAACGACATGATACCTACCTACTACGTACTTTGAAATTCTCTATTTATTTACACCCAACAAAAACTACAAGCTAGAGTGACGTGCCGACTCGTAGTCGTAGTCTCGTAGGCCAAAACTAGTAGGAGGAGCTCACTTTTGTGGAAGACCCTCTTTGCTTTCACTTTCCCTGTCCAGCAAATTGGGAATTTGGTTGTTTGCGATTTCTGTGACATAAAATAACAAGTGAGGATTTACAGCAGCAGTGGTGCTCTCCTTTTGTTTCCTTTTTTGTTGATAAACTAAATATATATTGAACAAAACCAAAAGAGACTCAGGGGATAGCCTGAGAGCTCAACAAACCAGAGCCATTATGGCAACAGAGAGAAACAGTCAAACACGGCAGAAATGCCAATTCCTAATCTAAACATGGCTAGGCCAATTCATCGCTGTCCTAAGGTTAGCAGGAGAATGGGAAAACTTAATAGAACACAGCGGTGCTCTTCTTCTTCTGCATTGATCTGCTAGTATTTATAGCCTTAGCATTTTGCATATATTTATTATACAAAATTTTATAATATGTTTTGCTTAACAAAAAAAAAAAAAACAAGCTTGGGTAGTCACAACACATAATATAATTTTAAATTTTTTTATTTATGCATAATAATATATTTACAGCCGGCCTCATTAAAACCTATTACATATATAGGAAAAAGAGTACCGCCTAGCTAAAACTACGTACCCTAGCTACTACTCCACTGTTTATTACCCCCGTTGCTTCACGCTTCACGCTTATGGATGTCCAAATCCGCCTTCCTCTTGAAGCGCCAGAAACACAGGCCGCACTGGAACTTGGCCAATCCCTTATGGACGTTATCCACGTGTTGCTGCATGTTCTTCGTATCGGTTGCCTTGAAAGTGCACAAATTGCATGGCATGGTTCTCTCCTGGCGAGGCGGCATTTTGACCTGAACAGAGAGAGAGTTAGAGCATGTGTATAGTAGACAATTATGAGAAAAACAATTGCTACAGATACAGAGAGAGCAGAAGCACAGGGAAGACTAAATAAGGAGAATTCGCGCAGGGAAGAAGCACAGAGACAAAGTTGAGAGAGTGAGAGTCTGTGCAAGAGAAAACCAGCAGCACTGATGTCTCTGCAACAAAGACTCGGACATGGAGAGAGAGAGAGAGAGAGATTACAATTACTTGCACTAGCTAGAGAACTGTGTACTGGTGAGGTGAGGAGGAGGGGGGCTTTTATAGAGTTTGAGGGGCGTTAAAAATCTTCATAAATTACACGAAATTTAAAATAAAATAAAAACTTTATCCCAAACGGACACCTCCGATGCTCTTTCACAGACATACACCACATAAAAATAAAACTGAGGACAGTAATATTATAAAATAGAGATGCAAAGTTGAGAGAGTGAGAGTCTGTGCAAAAAAAGGAGAATTCGCGCAGGGAAGAAGCACAGAGACAAAGTTGAGAGAGTGAGAGTCTGTGCAAGAGAAAACCAGTAGCACTGATGTCTCTGCAACAAAGACTCGGACATGGAGAGAGAGAGAGAGAGAGAGATTACAATTTCTTGCACTAGCTAGAGAAATGTGTACTGGTGAGGTGAGGAGGAGGGGGGCTTTTATAGAGTTTGAGGGGCGTTAAAAATCTTCATAAATTACACGAAATTTAAAATAAAATAAAAACTTTATCCCAAACGGACACCTCCGATGCTCTTTCACAGACATACATCAAATAAAAATAAAACTGAAGACATTAATATTATAAAATAGAGATGCAACGCAGTAAAAGGTAAAAAAATGAACTTACTCTGTGATCTTAATTATAAACTTGCATATAGAATTTGTTGCTTTCCCTCCCAGTCCTATGACTCCCATGTTACAACTCGTTTGCGTCCTTTACCAAAGTAAATCACATGATTGCCAAAGGAAGCTCGTAATCCGGGTTCTATTCTCAGCAACAAAATAAAACTTGAATGCTCTTTCTTATTCCTTAAGTTTTTTTTTTCTTTCGGTAAAAAGAAATCAAGAATGGTTGATTCCAAAAGAACCGAAGATAAAACATTTCAAAACCAACTTAGCTCTCTGCCAATTCCTTGTAATTGCAGTATAAGTGCATCTAAATTGACGGGATGGTAAAATTCATGATCCTTTGCGATAATTAATCTTTTGTAATAATTAATCATTTGGGTCATTTGGTTCACATTCATTGTCAACCCGAATGATCTCCACTGATCATGTTCCACGTGCAGTGCATACATGTGTTTGTTTTTTGTGTCATTTTTTAACCCAAACTTTTGGCATTTGTAGTTGGGTTTTCAACAGAAAAAGTTAGTCCAAATCTTCAGAATCTCAAATTTCTATGAAACTTTTCTGCGTCCGTTGGGCGTTTCTTGCTACCAATTTCATTCCCATTACGTTTTTTTCTTTTTGTTTTTGCCAAACCCATTACGGGTTGAGACTTGGGAGGACTGTTCCCCTTTCAAAGTTCCGATCTTTTTGAGGTTCAAAGTTCAAACCACCATGGCGGTGTCTCTTACCAGTCTTGCTTCGTTGACTCACCGCAGTGAGCTCAAGCTCCGGAGCTGCTGCTGCTGCACTCCTTCAGTTTCCATCACAGAGCAAAGAAGCTCAGCTACCAGCGTTAATGCTATGCTTTCTGCTACGCCCATTATTTTTTGAGAAATCGAACTTCGAACCCACCAGCAGCTTCTTTCAATGAGGTTGCGTTTCTTTAGTTTTTGTTTTGCAGTGGCTTGTGAATTGTTTATTTTGGGATTTTTTTAAAATCAAATAAAAGAATTGGGTTCGTGAGATTTGGTTGTGCTTTGCAGTTGATCGAGTCGTTGATTAGTCGGGTCGGCTGAAGCTTCGTTGGAATTCTTGCCGATTCATCACAATGACACTTTGATCAGTGCCTTTCTTGTATTGCTGACAGCCAATGGAGAGACTTATGGAGAAGTAAGTAATCTTTGAGGGAAACGATGGCATTTTGAGTTGATTATAATAAGTGATTGCATTTCTATGTGATAATTTGATTTGTGAACTGTACTTTTACCTACTTATCATTTGCATTTATAGTTTGTAATTTATTCTTGTATCCAGTGAAGTTATGAACAATCTTGAGAGTAATTATTGGAAGTCTCTTTTGTTCTCCTTTTATGTGAATCTCTATGGAATCTTGGGCTAGTTGGACCGTTTAATTTTAAGTTTTTATATTTAAGGTGTTTCCCAAATATCTCTAACACAAAAATGAAAAATTTTAAATAAAAACGAAATGGTTATCAAACGGACCCTTATATCAATTCAAATTTACGACCGGATTATGATGTTGCGATTAGAAACATATATAGTCATGTTATCAGTGAGACATGGCCTCAAATTAGGAGATAACAACTTGTTCAAGTTTGATTCAGATACTTAGATTATGTAGTTTGTCATTTTTTTTTCCAAGATATATCAATATGTTCCCATGTGTATTTTTAATAGCTTCTTGCATTGGCAAATGATGACCGTATCAAGGTCAAGCAGAGCATCGTAGTAGGAACTAGGAACTATATAGTAGTACTAGTAGATATTGATTATATTAATGTGAAATATGAAATTAGTTGCAACAAATTCACAAGTAATTATCAAAATACAACGCAAATACTAAAAGAGGGAGCTCCCTAGTTATAGTTTCTCTCAATGATAACAAAGCAAGAAAATAATATAACGAAACATAAAAAATAAAAGAAAGACTTTTACAGCTGAAGAGTTGGTACCATCCAAATTGGTCTATGTTCAGCCTTCCTTACTAGGGCCTTGGTAGATGAGTAAAATGGATTCCAAAAGGTCTGTGCTTCGATGTTATATATACCATAATCAATAGCCCCAAGCGTTCCAATTTGGATACTACTACGTTCACAATCATGAGTGTAGTAAATGCAATTCGGTTCATATTCAGAAAATTCTGAAGTCAACATAAATTCAGAAGAATTCGCACCTAAAAATAAAGCAACTTCACCTATATCCTTTGTCACAACCCACTTCGCGTCATCCAAATTCAACTTGAAAACTATAAATTTAGTTGTCTGAACGTTGCCAACTCCATCCTGCCCAAAATACCTTTGGACGACCAAAATTTCTCTCTTATTCAAAGCCACTATATATGCCTTGTTATGGATTCTTGGTCGTTTTAAGCGTGCAATTTCTTTTATATTCAAATTTGAGGAAACTGTAATATCTAAAGATAAAATCTCGCCATAATAACAAGCTAAATAAATTCTATCTTCAACGAAAACAATTTCTGAGCCTCCATGAATATTTTGTTCAACATATGTCCACGTTTTGTCTTTACCAAGTCTTTCTGAGCCCCCAAAAAGCTATATGCCATCACATTGATCCATCCAAGTTGTTTTTCATGGACTTAATGGGGTGCAACCATGAGTGATAAGTTGCAGAATAGTAGACTGCTGCCACCAGAAGAAATGGGGCTTTGCCAGTTGTCAGGGATCCATTGCTCACAGCGGCTCGCCACTCGTAGGGGAGGGTGCCGAAATTGGACATGTCAGTGGCTGTGGCAGGGAATTCCCAGTCAATGTCAACTCCATGGAAGTTATAACACCGAGAGATGTTTATGGAGGAATGAATGAATGTTTTACGGGTGCTGGGTTGGCTAGCTATTGAACCAAAAGCTGCCTTATTTAAAGGTGATGCTCGACCTTTTGATAAAAGGGTTTTGACCGAAGGGTTCTTTTTTCGGACTATGCAAGCAGAGCTGGAGAATTTGGGTTGGTCTTCAAGGGAAATGGTTACTTGATTGATTTGGGAATCAAAATTAGCAAAAGCACATAATAAAAGAGTGAATAAGATCGAATGCTTCAAGACTCATGGACATTAAGTATTTGGTTTCTAGATAAGATCAGAGATAGTGTTATTGAAATTGAGCATCTTGGTGCTCGTCATATGATCGCATATCCTTTAATAAAGGCTCTAAATGTATCGAATTTTCAAAGATTTGTGCCACATATGGGTTTACAAGAATCTCTTAATCACTTTTGAATGTGGGAGTAATTAAGGTACTGTTATTACTCACTTTTGAATAATGATGTGACTTACTAGAACATGGATTCTGTTTGTTTTGATTTCAAACTTTCACTTGTAAGCAAGTTACTTGACAAAGTAATAAACTTATGATGACATGAAATTCATTATCTAGTATTATATTTTGTCTCTTTAAATCTTTGCAAAGTTAGATATTATGAAAGATGTTTCTTACATCAGATGACCAAAGATATGGCAGAGCCATATTGGTGCCAAAGGCTTTCGCTTTATATTCTCTGATTTACAATATTTGCACTTAGATTTGAATAGAACAGTATGTGATTTTGGAATGCTGATACAGATTGTCTTGTATCAAGTTGGCTTATCATAAACTAATCCTTTTTTTTTTTGTTAGAGTTTGATCTGATTGGAAAGTATTTAATTCTTTGTAGAGTTGCTAGTTAACTAGTTTTGGGTTTCCCCTCGTTACATTCTCTCTCTGTTCTTGCTTTTTTTTCTTTCCCTCTTTTAGTCTTTTACTTCATAACTTGTTGGTTTTGGTCCTATGACGCCTTGTTTTGACATTATTGAGTCACTTATTAGGTTTTTTCTTCTAAACATTCTTACAATTACTCCTTAATTTACTCTTAGGACTCTTGTAGGTCTTACAATTACTCCTTTATTTACTCTTACGGCTCTTTTGGGTAAAATTTGAGAATTGATCGGTTGTTAACTAATAATTTAAATGTAAAACGTTTGATTTTAAGGATTGTGACAATAGTAGTTGGCTTGATTTGACACAATTTCTTCTACAATAACTCGTTAGCTTATTGGTCTTATGGTGGGGGATGTAAAAATCACATAATCTTCTGTAGGAAAAGCAAAGCAGTCCCCTAATATGCTGCCCATGTGGATGAAGCTGCAAATAAATTTTAACATTCAAATAAGGGATTAATACAAAGTTAATTAATGAACTAATAGAAAATGAAAGATGGTTGTTATCCTCATAAATTAGTAACTAGATTATGTTAAATATGCTTGAAAAATTGTAAAATGCATTAACATACCTGTTTGTGAAAGAGTCCAATTGAGATCATGGGCAACGCTCCATGCAAAGTAGCCAAGCGGTCACTTTAGCTTATCATATGAAACTTTGGTAGCTATATGCCATCACATTGATCCATCCAAGTTGTTTTTCATGGACTTAATGGGGTGCAACCATGAGTGATAAGTTGCAGAATAGTAGACTGCTGCCACTAGAAGCAATGGGGCTTTGCCAGTTGTCAGGGATCCATTGCTCACAGCGGCTCGCCACTCGTAGGGGAGGGTGCCGAAATTGGACATGTCAGTGGCTGTGGCAGGGAATTCCCAGTCAATGTCAACTCCATGGAAGTTATAACACCGAGAGATGTTTATGGAGGAATGAATGAATGTTTTACGGGTGCTGGGTTGGCTAGCTATTGAAGCAAAAGCTGCCTTATTTAAAGGTGATGCTCCACCTTTTGATAAAAGGGTTTTGACCGAAGGGTTCTTTTTTCGGACTATGCAAGCAGAGCTGGAGAATTTGGGTTGGTCTTCAAGTGAAACGGTTACTTGATTGATTTGGGAATCAAAATTAGCAAAAGCACATAATAAATGAGTGAATAAGGTGGAGTCTATGTCAGAAGCCGGAAATGGGATGCCACTGTACCAGTAAGCTGCTTTAACAGTACCACTGGTACTACGAACAGAAGAAACGTGGACAAGTTGGACTAGGAAAACAAGGGTAGCTGAGAAGCAAAGTAGTACTCGGGTTTTAGAATCCATTGCTTGGGGTTTAGAATCCATTGACTGAGTTATGAATAAACTGCTACAGCTTAAGGTTTGAGACAATGTGGTACCCTTTTATAGATGGAATTATCTAATAGTCTCCAATGGCTGGGTTCATTTGCAGAAATCGTTTGCTGAGAAATTGGATAATGGTCCAGGCATGAACCTACTTTTTATTAAACTAGGCGTTGAATAAGATATAAATCACTAATATTAGAGCTTATATGTTTGCATGTTAGTTAAGCTAACTGGTCTGCGAGCCCTCGCAGGCCAATGCATCTCGTGAAGTCCAGTAACCTCTATGGTAATTCAAGTCTCTTCTAAAAAATTCCGACTGGTTCAATTTAGACTGTAGATTAGAATACTAAATAAACCAGAAACAGGCTGTACTACATAAGGATCATCCATGCGTCCAGGCTTTGAGGGCAGATTCGCTAGGAGTAGTAGACATTCTTATAAAATTTCTTAGGCCGAGGAACGACTTCGAACACTAAGAAGCCTCTGACCATAAAAAGTCTTTCTTCTTATTTATATATCTATATAAGCACTAAAACACCCAGAGGGCCAAAGAAGCCAATAAACTCACGCAGGGAGCAATGCTCACCCGCGGGGAACAACATCACCACTGTTTTTAATTGTTTGAAGGACCTCCTATTAAAAATGGATTAATAGAAAGTTTTTAAGAAAAAGCAAAAGTTGTCAAGGGTGAACCAATAATTTACTCAAACTAAAACCCAGTGTAAGTTGCACTTCATCACCTATGAAGAATATGCTTCAGAGCCCATAAACCAAAAATGAGTATAAATCTAAATGAGGAATTTGACTCATTGAATAGCCATATCCAGCATATATATATATACTAGATGCAAAGTCATGAGATTTAGATGGCCTAACCCTTAAATGAACAAGCAAGAGGATTATATATTAGCTCTAGTATGTTTATCAATCGGACAATTTAGATTGCAGGAAAAGCCTTCATCTTCCACTAAAAATCAGTGAAAAAACTACTGCCCAATACGTGATTAGGAATATATATATATATATATATATATATATATATGAGTTACTTACCTTTATCCTGCCATGATATGCAGAAGCTCGGTACAATGAATATGTATATGCAGGAGCAATCCCATCGATGACGACATGTTCACAAAAAAAAAAAAAAAATTAACCAATCAATCAACAATTACAATAAGTAGTGGGATTAATTAGAAAGAACGAAAGAATCTATCTTTTTATTTCACCTCCTACATTCCAAGATGGTCTTTAACTCGGTGCGAGAGTAGGGCGCTGAGCTAAGGCGAGGCATGCCCAAGTCAACAACGGCGAGTCATGCCCAAGTCAACAACTGCGGATTGTAGACTTCATGGCGGGAGGCGCAGCAGCAGCCAGTAGAGTTCACAGCCACCGCCGAGTAACGATCAACGCTTTGTCTATCGGCAGCTTCTCATTGAAATAAGTTACCGATTTCAGATGGTTTTGCACCGAATTATTATTTTATTTTCTAGATTCATTTTCAGCTTATCATAAACTAATCCTTTTTTTTTTGTTAGAGATTGATCTGATTGGAAAATATTTAATTTTTTTTATCGAAAATTAAAGATAATTATGAATCACCCAACCTCACCTCTTATACTTTTTCGCCGACGGGAGGAGGAGGGGGTCATCGATGGCTTTCGGTTACTGGAGTCTAGTGCATTGTGCATCACCCACCTTTTCTTTGCTGACGATGCGGTTGTATTCTGCCTAGCTACGGCCAGGGAAATTGATGCAGTCAAGGGTATCCTTGATTGTTATGCTGAAGCTTCTGGGCAGCTGGTTAACTTGGAGAAAAGTTCCTTGTTCTTTGGAGGGAATTGCTCCAAATGTCTACGGGGGAGATTGTCTCGGAGATGCCAGATTAAGACACGGGACGGGTTTGGGAAGTACCTTGGTCTTCCGGCAGATTTTGGTATGTCGAAGAAGGTTGTTTTTGATGAAGTACGGAAAATGATTGCTCGTAGGGTGCAAGGGTGGTCGTGTTTTAAACTTCCGTTGGGTGTATGTAGAGATATTAAGCGCCTTGTTGCCAACTATTCGTGGGGAAAACAGCATGGTCAGCGTGGTTTGCATTGGGTTGCTTGGAAGAAGGTGTCACAAGTGAAAAAGGTGGGAGGGCTAGGCTTCCGAGACTTGGAATGTTTCAACTTGGAAATGCTTGGAAAGATTGGTTGGCGTATCGTTCATGATCCTTCATTGCTCCTGTCCCAGGTGTTGCGGGACAAGTACTACCCTGATGGGTCCTTCCTCCAGGCACAGGCCGGCCATTGGTCTTCCTGGGGGTGGAAGGGCCTTCTCCATGGTTGGAAAATCCTTGAGGCAGGCTTGAGATGGAGGATTGGTGATGGTGCGAAGGTGCGGGCCCGTTCTGATCCATGGTTGCCGACTCCCTATACCTTCAAGGTGACCTCTTCACATCGTGATATTCCGCCATTTGTCAAAGACATGATTGATCAGGATACCCACACTTCGAAGGCAGGTCTGATAACTCGGTGTTTTCAAAAGGAGGAGGCTCATGCTATTCTTCGGCTGCCCCTTAGCCGTTGGGGCCTGGGAGATAGGTGGACGTGGCATTTCAACCCAACTGGAGGTTATTCGGTAAGGTCGGCTTATGGTGTTGCGTTGTATTTGCACAGAAATGGTGAGTTAGGTAGACGAGGGGAGGGGGAATCCAGTTCCTCTCCTGCTCTGGGCCTGAAATGGGGTCAACTTTGGTCTATGCAGGTTCCACCGAAGCTGAAGCAATTTATTTGGAGGGGTTGTAATAACGCCCTTGCAGTCCGAGCTAATTTGGTACGGCGTCGACTGGTGGTGGATCATGTTTGCCCGGTGTGTCGTCTTGTTGAGGAGACAGAGGTCCATTTATTCTTCCATTTCCAGTTTTCCAGGGTCTTCTGGTTTGGGAGCCCTCTTATGCTAGACGTCTATGCACTAGAGGGAGTTGATTTTCCTGGTATTTGGCAGGGCCTGTTCACTAAATTCAACCAATTCCCACATAGGGTGGAGCTGGCTCAGACACTTGCGTTTGGGCTCTGGTGGATTTGGAAGTGCCGAAACCAGAAAGTGTTTGAAGGTATCGCTATGTCACCGGAGGAGGCCGTAGTCAACCTACTAAAGTGTGTGATTGAATTCAGAGAATTAGGGGTCCCGTCATTGGTGAGCCAGTTCTCGTAACCTAGGTCGCCGGAGCTGGGGGTTGATGAGGTGGTGCATTTTTGGAAGAAACCCGCCATGGGAATTCTAAAGGTAAACTATGATGGTGCTTGGAGCCGGGAGACGGCGCGTGGTGGTGTTGGATGGGTTATCCGGGACTGCTTCGGGTAGCTAGTGTATGCGGGAGGTATAGGGGACCTATGTCTGAAATCGAGTTTGGTGGCTGAAGCAGAGGCGGTGCGTAGTGCCCTCTCCTATTGTTTGCTGGTTGGCCACGAACGGGTGGTGATTGGGTCAGATGCTTTGGGGCATATTAAGGCCCTCCTTGGTCAGAGTAAGGGTGATGCTGATCTAGACTATCTTCTTTTTGATATCCATGCACTAGCTTTGAGGATGGGGACTGTTCAATTTATGTACGCATCCGGGCAAGCTAATAAAGCTGCGCACCTTATTGCTGGATTTGTTTCTAGGGTTGGTGGTTATCATTGTTGGGATGAATTAGGGACTTACTGGTTGTTTAATACCTTAGCCACTGATGCTGGTGTCTCTGTTTGTTATTAATGAAGTTTTTTGATCTTTTGGTAAAAATAATAATAATAATAATAATAATAATAATTAGGAAAAGAATTTTGTTAAAATAATAATAATAATTAAAAAAGAAAAAAAAAAGCCCAAGTCATACATTGGTGTGTTGTTGGGCTTTTTCCATCTATAATTAGGAAAAGAATTTTGTTAAAATAATTAAAAAAAAAACAATTATTTTGTAATAACCTATTTGCAATTATTTTCTGTTTTTTCCCTTTCCAATTATTTAAGTAAAATTAATCTTTATAAGAACAGATTTAGTTGCAAACTTTCAGTGTGTAGCTGTCGGTTGTATTTTTTAATTTTATTTTTCTTGTTTTCGCATGGAAATGGTAGAAATGTTTCTGAATAGGAGGACGACTACTTCGCTCCCCGCGAATAAACTTGAATTTTGAAAAGAAAAAAAAATTGGATGTAATAAATTTTTATTTTAAACTGATAAAATTAGAAGATAAATTGCTAGTTTTCTCTCTCTGTAAACTCAGTTACTCACATCTTAAAAAACAAAGAAGGAACCCAAGAAAACAACACATTTGTGGTCAGCAGTGGGTCAACAAAGAGGATTTTGGAAAGAGTTATGAACAAGTTGAATATTTTTTTGAAAACATTTTTTGGATGTTGAAAATAATTTTTAGAATAATAAAACTATTTTTAAAAGTTTTTATGTTGATATAATGATATGGATGAATGCGGATCTTTACGAAGATCAAACTCGAAACCACCCATCACACATCCAATGGATAGGCATACTCATAAATTGTAGTACTAAATTGGCATTTTGGCTAATTAAAACATTATTCCAAATATCCAAGATAATTTTTAAATAATAAAAATGGATTTTAGATTAATTTATTTTTAAAACCCTTAATAACTTACAATAATTAATTATTATTAATAAGATACCGCCGAGTAGAGTTCACAGCCACCGCCGAGTAACGATCAAGTTATGGTTCACAGCCACCGCCGAGTAACGATCAACGCATTGTCTATCGGTAGCTTCTCAATGAAATAAGCTACTGATAATACCTCTGCTGTACATTTTGCCAAGAACAATAAAAGATCGAATGCTTCAAGACTCATGGACATTAAGTATTTGGTTGTTCAAGATAAGATCAGAGATAGTGTTATTGAAATTGAGCATCTTGGCACTCATCATATGATTGCAATTATTTTCTGTTTTTTCCCTTTCCAATTATTTAAGTAAAATTAATCTTTATAAGAAGAGATTTAGTTGCAAACTTTCAGTGTGTGGCTACCGGTTGTATTTTTTAATTTTATTTTTCTTGTTTTCGAATGGAAATGGTACGTAGAAAGTTTTCTAAATAGGAGGACGACTACTTCTCTCCCCGCAAATAAACTTGATAAAATTAGAAGATAAATTGCTAGTTTTCTCTCTCTGTAAATTCAGTTACTCACATCTTAAAAAAGAAAGAAAGAACCCAAGAAAACAACATTTGCATTTATAGTTTGTGATTTATTCGTGTATCCAGTGAAGTTATGAACAATCTTGAGAGTAATTATTGGAAGTCTCTTTTGTTCTCCTTTTATGTGATTCTCTATGGAATCTTGGGCTAGTTGGACAGTTTAATTCTAAGTTTTTATATTTCAGGTGTTTCCCAAATATCTCTAACACAAAAATAAAAAATTCAAAATAAAAACGAAATGGTTATCAAACGGACCCTAATATCAATTCAAATTTACGACCGGACTATGATGCTGTGATTAGAAACATATATAGTCATGTTATATGTGAGACATGGCCTCAAATTAGGAAATAACAACTAGTTCAAGTTTGATTCAGATACCTAGATTATGTAATTTGTCATTTTTTCTTCAACATATATCAATATGTTCCCATGTGTATTTGCAATAGCTTCTTGCATTGGCAAATGGTGACCGTATCAAGGTCAAGCAGAGCATCGTAGTAGGAAGTAGGAACTATATATTAGTACTAGTAGATATTGATTTATATTAATGTGAAATATGAAATTAGTTGCAACAAATTCACAAGTAATTATCAAAATACAACGCAAATACTAAAAGAGGGAACTCCCTAGTTATAGTTTCTCTCAATGATAACAAAGCAAGAAAATAATATAACGAAACATAAAAAATAAAAGAAAGACTTTTACAGCTGAAGAGTTGGTACCATCCAAATTGGTCTTTGTTCAGCCTTCCTTACTAGGGCCTTGGTAGATGAGTAAAATGGATTCCAAAAGGTCTGTGCTTCGATGTTATATATACCATAATCAATAGGCCCATGCGGTCCAATTTGGATACTACTACGTTCACAATCATGAGTGTAGTAAATGCAATTCGGTTCATATTCAGAAAATTCTGAAGTCAACACAAATTCAGAAGAATTCGCACCTAAAAACAAAGCAACTTCACCTATATCCTTTGTCACAACCCACTTCGCGTCATCCAAATTCAACTTGAAAACCATAAATTTAGTTGTCTGAATGTTGCCAATTCCATCCTGCCAAAAATACCTTTGGACGACCAAAATTTCTCCCTTATTCAAAGCCAATATATATGCCTTGTTATGGATTCTTGGTCGTTTTAAGCGTGCAATTTCTTTTATATTCAACTTTGAGGAAACTGTAATATCTAAAGATAAAATCTCGCCATAATAACAAGCTAAATAAATTCTATCTTCAACGAAAACAATTTCTGAGCCTCCATGAATATTTTGTTCAACATATGTCCACGTTTTGTCTTTACCAAGTCTTATGAAAGCCAATTCACACCGGGACTCGTAGATGACCATGACAATGCACTCGTTTGGATTTAAGATAGGATCTGCTGAAATTGTGGCCTTATACACACGATATTCACACTCTAGAGCAGATGTGTTCATGACAGTCCAACCTTCAATAGTTATTGGGGGAAGACGAATAATCAAATTTTTGTTTTGTCTCTTCCCTTTGATCTTATGGAATGGATGTATTAGGCTTATGGAAAAATCATCTTCCACAACTATTAACCATCCTTTTGAGCTCCCACAAAACCGCTTATTCCGAAGTTTGAATTGCAAATCAAAAACCTTGTTATTAATGGGATTGCATAATTTCCATATGCCATTTTTTCCCATAGGAATCAAAAGCATCGGAGGACAAAGACAATTTGACACAGTAGCAAATTGTCTTTTATTATCCTTGGCTTCTTTGTAGCATGACATACAAATAAGACTGAATCGCAAATAATCCAACGCTGATACTAGTCTATTTGAAATTAATCTCATAAGATGCTTGGGCAAATTTTCCCAATCTGAAACAAAAAAAAAACAATATTTAAACTTTTATAAGACAATTAATAGCATAAACAACAATGACAAAAGAAATTTTAGTGAAACATGCAAAATAAAAAAAAAAATTAAGTAAAATGTAACGAAACACACATGGTTCATTATTGAAAAACAAAGAGAAATTATATAGTTTGATTTATGGAAAATTAAATCCAAAAAAAACATTTAACAATTAAAAAATAAACGAAAGCAAATATAAACATACCTGAATTCATGGTGATTTAGAAGTTAGACGAAGAAGAAGATTGTTTTAATTATGAGTAAGAAGGTTGAAGATGAACACTCGTTAATCACCAACAAAGATTGAGGTATAACTTTAACTTTTTAAGTGAACCAAAGAAGCAACATCTCCATGTTATTTTGATACAATAATATTAGGAGGGGAACACGTTTTATTTATACATAAAAAACCATACTCCCCGTCTACGTTGGATTACAATAATGATTGGGAAATAATCTAGTTAGTTTCCTTTTCCTAGAAAAAAATACCTAGACAGTTTCCTTTCCATCAATAATTAGGAAAAGAATTTTGTTAAAATAATAATAATAATTAAAAAAGAAAAAAAAAGCCCATGTCATACATTGGTGTGTTGTTGGGCTGTTTCCATCAATAATTAGGAAAAAACTTTTGTTAAAATAATAAAATAATTATAAAAAAAAAAATTATTTTGTAATAACCTATTTGCAACTCTTTTCAGTTTTTTCCCTTTCCAATTATTTAAGTAAAATTAATCTTTATAAGAAGAGATTTAGTTGCAAACTTTCAGTGTGTAGCTGCCGGTTGTATTTTTTTATTTTATTTTTCTTGTTTTCAAATGGAAACGGTACGTAGAAAGTTTTCTGAATAGGAGGACGACTACTTCTCTCCCCGCGAATAAACTTAATAAAAGTAGAAGATAAATTGCTAGTTTTCTGTCTCTATAAATTCAGTTACTCACATCTTAAAAAAGAAAGAAAGAACCCAAGAAAACAACACTTTTGTGGTCAGCGGTGGGTCAACAAAGAGGATTTTGGAAAGAGTTATGAACAAGTTCGGTAGATTTGGGAGAGTTGGGTCAAAGTTTGAAATTAAAATATTTTTTTGAAAACATTTTTTTAATGTTGAAAATAATTTTTAGAATAATAAAACTATTTTTGAAAGTTTTTCTTTTTTATATAATGATATGAATGAATGCGGATCTTTACGAAGATCAAACTCGAAACAACCCATCACACATCCAGTGGATAGGCATACTCATAAAGTGAAGAAGAAGTTAGATATGAGGACTACAAGTTGCTTCTTTGTTGGTTATCCAGACAAGATCAAAGGCTTCAGGTTCTACTATCCTAATGCCCACACCAGACTAATAGAAACCCAAAATACCAAATCTATTGAAAATTTTGGCACTTCTGGTTCACAGTCCAGAAATTCATATGAATTTGAGGAAGTGGATGAAAATGTAGCAGTTTCCACTAGCAGTTCAGTTGTTTGGCCGGTTCCAATGTTCCATTGCTCTGCTGATTTTCCAACAGGAGGACATATGCCAACTACTGCTGCTGCATACACCACAGTTCAGCAGGAAATTCATCAAGAGGAACAAAATATTCATCCAGTTCTACCTGCTAATCCAAACCCAGTACCGGTGAATGAACCAGCGGTGGCTGCATTGAGAAGGTCACTGTGAACTAGAAAACCAGCAATCCCTGGGGACTACATGGTTTACTTACAAGAAATTGAATTTGATATTGGTGATGAAAATGATCCAATTTCTTATAAATTTGCAATGGAAAGTCCTCAGGCATCCTTTTGGCAAGCTGCAATGGAAGATGAACTCATTTCTATGGCTAAAAATGAGGTATCGACCTTAGTAGAAGGAACTGAAAATATTAAGCCAATAGGTTATAAGTGGGTTTACAAGACAAAACATGACTCACAAGGTAGAGTTGAGAGATTAAAGGCACAAAGAGAGGGGTTGGATTATATAGAGACTTTTTCACCGGTGTCGAGTAAAGATTCTTTTCAAATTATCATGGCTCTCACAGATGGGTTTAAGAGATTTGTGCCACAGATGGGTTTACAAGAATCTCTTGATCACTTTTGAATGTGGGAGTAATTAAGGTACTGTTATTACTCACTTTTGAATAATGATGTGACTTACTAGAACATGGATTCTGTTTGTTTTGAATAATGATGTGACTTACTAGAACATGAATAATGATGTGACTTACTAGAACATGGATTCTGTCTGTTTATATTGATAAAGGCGGTGGCCATGGTCATGCCTAATTATGTTATGTCGTGTTTTAAACTTCCGTTGGGTGTATGTAGAGATATTGAGCGGCTTGTTTCCAACTATTGGTGGGGAAAACAGCATGGCCAGCGTGGTTTGCATTGGGTTGCTTGGAAGAAGGTGTCACAGGTGAAAAAGGTGGGAGGGCTAGGCTTCCGAGACTTGCAATGTTTCAACTTGGCAATGCTTGGCAAGATTGGTTGGTGTATCGTTCATGATCCTTCATTGCTCCTGTCCCAGGTGTTGCGGGACAAGTACTACCCTGATGGGTCCTTCCTCCAGGCACAGATCAGCCATCGGTCTTCCTAGGGGTGTGAAGGTGCGGGCCCGTTCTGATCCATGGTTGCCGACTCCCTATACCTTCAAGGTGACTTCTTCATATCCTGATATTCCGCCATTTGTCAAAGACTTGATTGACCAGGATACCCATACTTGGAAGGCAGATCTGTAAGGATCATTCCCGAATCTTCCCTCGAAACCCGGAAAGAACCCTTATCCCGTCTGACAGCTCTTTTTACCTCAAAATTTAAATACCAGAAATACCCTTTGTTCTTGAATAATTTTTATTAAACCTTACAGGGTTCCCGACAGAACCTCTGTACTTACTGATCACTCTTACCTGTCAGACGCAGGATAGTATACAGGTCAAAGCCAAGACCTCGGAATATTGGTGGTTCAAATAGGAATACCCTATGACACCAAATGTCAGTAGGTCAGACACTGCTGATATCTCTACTGGAATACCACAAGACAACCGACTAGTCAGATACTTGTGAACCAACCATAATTCTTCCCTCTGGGTCACCGCCCACACCAACCCACTGACCCGGCTGACGAAGTATTTTCATAGGTTGACTAAGCCCATGACAATTGTCGTCTGGTTCATATTAGAGCCGGAAATATCCTCGGCTATCATATCGTATCATCAGCCGGTATAACATTCGGCTATCATATCACATTAGTCGGCATATCTCTCGACTATCATATCCCTAGCCACCAGAGTATCCCTTAGGGTGTGCTAGTCCTGTATCATATCATATCAGTCGGCATATCTCTCGACTATCATATCATATCAGTCGGCATATCTCTCGACTATCATAACATATCAGTCGGCATATCTCTCGACTATCATAACATATCAGTCGGCATATCTCTCGACTATCATATCCCTAGCCACCAGGGTATCCCTTGGGGTGTGCTAGTCATGTATCATATCATATCAGTCGGCATATCTTTCGACTATCATATCATATCAGTCGGCATATCTCTCGATTATCATAACATATCAGTCGGCATATCTCTCGACTATCATATCATATCAGTCGGCATATCTCTCGACTATCATATCATATCAGTCGGCATATCTCTCGACTATCATATCCCTAGCCACCAGGGTATCCCTTGGGGTGTGCTAGTCATGTATCATATCATATCAGTCGGCATATCTCTCGACTATCATATCATATCAGTCGGCATATCTCTCGACTATCATATCATATCAGTCGGCATATCTCTCGACTATCATAACATATCAGTCGGCATATCTCTCGACTATCATATCATATCAGTCGGCATATCTCTCCACTATCATATCATATCAGTCGGCATATCTCTCGACTATCATAACATATCAGTCGGCATATCTCTCGACTATCATATCATATCAGTCGGCATATCTCTCGACTATCATATCATATCAGTCGGCATATCTCTCGACTATCATATCATATCAGTCGGCATATCTCTCGACTATCATAACATATCAGTCGGCATATCTCTCGACTATCATATCATATCAGTCGGCATATCTCTCGACTATCATATCATATCAGTCGGCATATCTCTCGACTATCATAACATATCAGTCGGCATATCTCTCGACTATCATATCATATCAGTCGGCATATCTCTCGACTATCATATCATATCAGTCGGCATATCTCTCGACTATCATAACATATCATTAGCCAGTATAACCTTCGGCTATCATATCACATCAGTCGGCAGATCTCTCGACTGACATATCATATCATTAGCCGGTATAACCTTCGGCTATCATATCACATCAGTCGGCATCTCTCGACTGGCATATCATATCATTAGCCGGTATAACCTTCGGCTATCATATCGCATCAGTCGGCATCTCTCGACTGGCATATCATTCAGTAACCATTTATCTTAGAGGTTCACCGGGTTCACCGCTAATAACGGATCCTAGTCCCGGGTCCTGGTCCTCCTCAAATATGTTTACCTTGGAGGTTCACCGCTAATAACGGATCCTAGTCCCGGTCCTCCCTCAAATATGTCCAAATCCAATAAACTCCTACAACTGGGTCAAAACCCAAACCGTTGACTCAATAGTTTCCACGTCAAAACGATAGCAAAACCGAATCTAAACCCCATGATATTTCTCAAATCACACTTTAATTGAAGTAGTGGAAAACATGTATACAGTAACCATTTCCAAAATCCAGACATTCAATGCCACAATACATAACAGTATTTAAACAAAGATATTCTGATGCATGCATTTCAATTTATAAAACAAAAGTCCACTCACATACATCATCCAACCCTTAATTCATGGACACTCTAGCCCAAGGAACACATGTAATATAATGACCCAACTACCTTGGCTTTCCGTGCTCAAAACCCGTTAATAAGGTCAACCATCACTGCTGGGATTGCCCAAAACGACCTCTAAACGACGTCCGATCAACCTGAAACCTGTACCAACAGATTCAGAACGTCGAGAACTAGTTATCACGCGTCGCCGTGACGTCAGCCTCGGCCCCACGCGCCGCCGGAAGGTCGGCACACGCGCCCTCACACGCCGGCCACGCGCCTGCTACAGTGTTCACGCGCCATGACCGGTCCAACTCGGTCCGGCTTAACCCGACTCGGACCAATTCGACCAGACCGGTTCACTCACTCGACCGGTTCAACTCGACCCGACCGGTCACCGATGACTCGCCGAAAAAGACGACCGGACTGTCGTCGTCGTCGCCGGAAGCTGGCCGGAAACTGGCCTAAACCCTAAACCCTAAACCCTAAACCCTAAACCCGACCGGTCGCCGGAAGCTGGCCGGAGAAGATGACCGGACCGCCACCTCCGCCGCCGTCTGGTTCGCCGGAATCCGCCATTTCCGACCGAAACTCCAAGCTTTACAACTTCCTCAAAACTCAACCGTTTTACACAAATTTTACGTCTAAATTTATCTACTCAATCCCAGGAATCCAAATATAACCTTAAAACATCAAACACGTACCTGTGTAAGCCAGAAAATCGATCCAAAGATCCGAAACTTCCTTTACTCGGTTCGGCTTCCACCGTGATCCTCTCCTTCGATGGTTGGTACGGTTGTGATCGTGGGAAGGAGTAGAACACGATTAGTTGATCCAAATGGGAAGCTAAAGCCTTGAATCCAACGTTGACTTTATGGTTTTTCTCTTGGTTTTTCGTACGGTTTCGGGTGGGTGTGTTTGTGTTTTTCTTTTCACAGAGAGAGTGAATGAGTGATAAAGATGAAAAAGAAGATGACATGGATCAGATAAGTCTGATTTGGGGGGGTTAAAATATCTTCTCCCAAAACCAAATTACCAAAATGCCCTTGCACATCTAGACCCATAACTTCCGTCCACGAACTCCGTTTTACGCGTGCCGCCTGTCTACGAACTCGTGAGTTCGAGACCTACGCAACGACCCAAGAAAAATTCCCAAAAGTACTGCCAGTCAAAAAGTGACTCCCGAATCCGTCCAAAACTGAGGGTAAAATTGTCAAATTCTCAAAATAATTTAATTTCTGGTCCGAGTCGTTACAAGATCTGATAACTCGGTGTTTTCAAAAGAAGGAGGCTCATGCAATTCTTCGGCTGCCCCTTAGCCGTTGGGGCCTGGGAGATAGGTGGATGTGGCAATTTCAACCCACCTGGAGGTTATTCGGTGAGGTCGGCTTATGGTGTTGCGTTGTAATTGCACAGAAATTGGGAGTTAGGTAGACGAGGGGAGGGGGAGTCCAGTTCCTCTCCTGCTCTGGGCCTGAAATAGGGTCAACTTTGGTCTATGCAGGTTCCACCGAAGCTGAAGCAATTTATTTGGAGGGTTGTAATAACGCCCTTGCAGTCCGAGCTAATTTGGTTCGGCGTCGACTGGTGGTGGATCCTGTTTGCTCGGTGTGTGGTCTTACTGAGGAGACAGAGATCCATTTATTCTTCCATTGCCAGTTTTCCAGGGTCTTCTGGTTTGGGAGCCCTCTTATGCTAGACCTCTATGCACTATAGGGAGTTGATTTTCCTGGTATTTGGTAGGGCTTGTTCACTAAATTCAACTAATTCCCACATAGGGTGGAGCTGGCTCAGACGCTTTCATTTGGGCTCTGGAGGATTTGGAAGTGCCGAAGCCGGAAAGTGTTTGAAGGTATCGCTATGTCATCGGAGGACGCCGTAGTAAACCTACTAAAGTGTGTGACTGAATTCCGAGAATTAGGGGTCCCGTCATTGGTGAGCCAGTTCTCGCAACCTAGGCCGCCGAAGCTAGGGGTTGATGAGGTGGTGCATTTTTGGAAGAAACCCGCCATGGGAATTCTAAAGGCAAACTGTGATGGTACTTAGAGCCGGGAGACGGCGCGTGGTGGCGTTGGATGGGTTATCCGGGACTGCTTCGGGTTGCTAGTGTCTGCGGGAGGTAAAGGGGTCCTATGTCTGAAATCGAGTTTGGTGGCTGAAGCAGAGGCGGTGCGTAGTGCCCTCTCCTATTGTTTGCTGGTTGGCCACGAACGGGTGGTGATTGAGTCAGATGCTTTGGGGCATATTAAGGCCCTCCTTGGTCAGAGTCAGGGTGATGCTGATCTAGACTGTCTTCTTTTTTATATCCATGCACTAGCTTTGAGGGTGGGGACTATTCAATTTATGTACGCATCCAGGCAAGCTAATAAAGTTGCGCACCTTATTGCTAGATTTGTTTCTAGGGTCGGTGGTTATCATTGTTGGGATGAATTAGGGACTTACTGGTTGTTTGATACCTTAGCCACTGATGTTGGTGTCTTTGTTCGTTATTAATGAAGTTTTTTGATCTTTTGGTAAAAATAATAATAATAATAATTAGGAAAAGAATTTTGTTAAAATAATAATAATAATTAAGAAAGAAAAAAAAAGCCCAAGTCATACATTGGTGTGTTGTTGGGCTTTTTCCATCGATAATTAGGAAAAGAATTTTGTTAAAATAATTTAAAAAAACAATTATTTTGTAATAACCTATTTGCAATTATTTTCTGTTTTTTCCCTTTCCAATTATTTAAGTAAAATTAATCTTTATAGGAAGGGATTTAGTTGCAAACTTTCAGTGTGTAGCTGCCGGTTGTATTTTTTAATTTTATTTTTCTTGTTTTCGCATGGAAATGGTAGAAATTTTTCTGAATAGGAGGACGACTACTTCTCTCCCCGCGAATAAACTTGAATTTAAAAAAAAAAAAAAAATTGGATGTAACAAATTTTTATTTTAAACTGATAAAATTAGAAGAAAAATTGCTAGTTTTCTCTCTCTGTAAACTCAGTTAATCACATCTTAAAAAAGAAAGAAAGAACCCAGGAAAACAACACGTTTGTGGTCAGCAGTGGGTCAACAAAGAGGATTTTGGAAAGAGTTATGAACAAGTTCGGTAGATTTGGGAGAGTTGGGTCAAAGTTTGAACTTAAAATATTTTTTTGAAAATATTTTTTGGATGTTGAAAATAATTTTTAGAATAATAAAACTATTTTTAAAAGTTTTTATGTTGATATAATGATATGGATGAATGCGGATCTTTACGAAGATCAAACTCGAAACCACCCATCACACATCCAGTGGATAGGCATACTCATAAATTGTAGTACTAAATTGGCATTTTGGCTAATTAAAACAATATTCCAAATATCCAAGATAATTTTTAAATAATAAAAATGGATTTTAAATTAATTTATTTTTAAAACCCTTAATAACTTACAATAATTAATTATTATTAATAAGATACCGCCGAGTAGAGTTCACAGCCACCGCCGAGTAACGATCAAGTTATGGTTCACAGCCACCGCCGAGTAACGATCAACGCATTGTCTATCGGCAGCTTCTCATTGAAATAAGCTACCGATTTCGGATGGTTCTCAAGTTCTAAATTGTTTCAAAATTTTTAAACTTGAAGTTGAAAAACAATTAGAGAAACAAATTAAAATTGTAAGATCAGATCGTGGAGAGGAATATTTTGGTAGGTACACAGAAGCCGGACAACAAAAGAGTTCATTTACTTTATATTTGCAGCAAGAGGGTATTGTTGCACAATATACAACCCTTGGTACTCCTTCACATAATGGAGTTGCAGAGAGACATAATAGGACTCTCAAAGATATGGTTAGGAGCATGCTCTCACACTCTCAATTACCTGATTCATTTATGGGGGGAAGTTGTTAAGACAGCTAATTACATTTTGAACAGAGTTCCAACTAAAGCTGTTAAATCTACTCCTTTTGAGTTGTGGAGTGGACTGGAAGGAAGCCTAGTTTCTCACATTTTCATACTTGGGGCTGCCAAAGTGAAGCTAGGTTGTATAACCCTAATGAGAAGAAGTTAGATATGAGGAATACAAGTTGCTTCTTTGTTGGTTATCCAGACAAGTCCAAAGGCTTCAGGTTCTACTATCCTAATGCCCACACCATACTAGTAGAAACCCCAAAAGCCAAATTTATTGAAAATTTTGGCACTTCTGGTTCACAGTCCAGAAATTCATATGAATTTCAGGAAGTGGATGAAAATGAAGCAGCTTCCACTAGCAGTTCAGTTGTTTTTCCGGTTCCAATGTTCCATAGCTCTGCTGATTTTTCAACAGGAGGACATATGCCAACTACTGCTGCTGCATATACCACAGTTCAGCAGGAAATTCATCAAAAGGAATAAAATATTCATCCAGTTCTACCTGCTAATCCAAACCCAGTACCGGTGAATGAACCAGCTGTGGCTGCATTGAGAAGGTCACTGAGAACTAGAAAACCAGCAATCCCTGGGGACTACATGGTTTACTTACAAGAAATTGAATTTGATATTGGTGATGAAAATGATCCAATTTCTTATAAATTTGCAATGGAAAGTCCTCATGCATCCTTTTGGCAAGCTACAATGGAAGATGAACTCATTTCTATGGCTAGAAATAGTCAGAGATAGATCAAAGAGGGTTTTGGGGTTATCTCATAAGAACTATATTCATAGAGTTCTGAATAGATTCAACATGAAAAATTGCAGTGGTGGTGATGTTCCAATTGCTAAAGGAGATAAATTCTCTAATGATCAATGTCCTAAGACAGATTATGAGATTGAAGTTATGAAACACAAACCCTATGCTTCATTGGTGGGAAGTGTAATGTATGCTCATGTTTGCACAAGACCAGATTTAGCATTTGTTTTAAGTATGCTTGGTAGATTTTAATCGAATCCTGGCATAGCTCATTGGAATGCAAGGAAGAAAGTGTTGAGATATTTGAAGAAAACTCAATCATATGTTTTGGGTTATCACCATGTGGATAATTTGGATGTAGTTTGCTATACCGATGCTGATTTGGAGGTTGTATTGATGATAGAATGTCAACCCGTGGTTATATTTTCCTATTAGCTGGTGGTGCAATTTCATGGAGAAGCAAAAAGCAAACTACAAGATCAGTGTCAACTATGGAATATGAGTTCATAGGTTGTTCTGAAGCTACAAGGCAGTGTGTCTGGTTAAAGAATCTGAGTTCATAGGTTGTTTTCAAGCTACAAGGCAGTGTGTCTGGTTAAAGAATCTGATTCAATGCATGAAGATTGTAAGAAACATTGAAAGGCCATTGAAAGTTTACTGTGATAATACCTCTGCTGTACATTTTGCCAAGAACAATAAAAGATCGAATGTTTCAAGACTCATGGACATTAAGTATTTGGTTGTTCAAGATAAGATCATAGATAGTGTTATTGAAATTGAGCATCTTGGCACTCATCATATGATCGCATATCCTTTAACGAAGGCTCTACATATGTATCGATTTTTCAGAGATTTGTGCCACATATGGGTTTACAAGAATCTCTTGATCACTTTTGAATGTGGGAGTAATTAAGGTACTGTCATTACTCACTTTTGAATAATGCTGTGACTTACTAGAACATGGATTCTGTTTGTTTTGATTTCAAACTTTCACTTGTAAGCAAGTTACTTGACAAAGTAATAAACTTATGATGACATGAAATTCATTATCTAGTATTATAATTTGTCTCTTTAAATCTTTGCAAAGTTAGATATTATGAAAGATGTTTCTTACATCAGATGACCAAAGATATGGCAGAGCCATATTGGTGCCAAAGGCTTTCGCTTTATATTCTCTGATTTACAATATTTGCACTTAGATTTGAATAGAACAGTATGTGATTTTGGAATGCTGATACAGATTATCTTGTATCTAGTTAGCTTATCATAAACTAATCCTTTTTTTTTTGTTAGAGTTTGATCTGATTGGAAAGTATTTAATTCTTTTTATCGAAAATTAAAGACAACTATGAATCACCCAACCTCACTCATGGTTGTATATAAATTTAGCAAATTTGCAACTTATCACTCATGGTTGCACCCCATTAAGTCAATTTTCCACGTATCACTCATTGTTGGACCCCATTAAGTCCATGAAAACAACTTGGATGGATCAATCATCAATGTGATGGCAATATGGCATATAGCTTTTTAGCCCCCGGTTGGTCAGTTTTCTTTCATTTTTAGCAAATTTAGCTTTGCAAGGGTTGTAGAGTTGCTAGTTAACTAGTTTTGGGTTTCCCCTCGTTTCATTCTCTCTCTGTTCTTGCTTTTTTTCTTTCCCTCTTTTAGACTTTTACTTCATAACTTGTTGGTTTTGGTCCTATGACGCCTTGTTTTGACATTATTGAGTCACTTATTAGGTTTTTTCTTCTAAACATTCTTACAATTACTCCTTAATTTACTCTTAGGACTCTTGTAGGTCTTACAATTACTCCTTTATTTACTCTTACGGCTCTTTTGGGTAAAATTTGAGGATTGATCGGTTGTTAACTAATAATTTAAATGTAAAACGTTTGATTTTAAGGATTGTGACAATAGTAGTTGGCTTGATTTGACACATTTTCTTCTACAATAACTCGTTAGCTTATTGGTCTTATGGTGGGGGATGTAAAAATCACATAATCTTCTGTAGGAAAAGCAAAGCAGTCCCCTAATATGCTGCCCATGTGGATGAAGCTGCAAATAAATTTTAACATTCAAATAAGGGATTAATACAAAGTTAATTAATGAACTAATAGAAAATGAAAGATGGTTTTTATCCTCATAAATTAGTAACTAGATTATGTTAAATATGCTTGAAAAATTGTAAAATGCATTAACATACCTGTTTGTGAAAGAGTCCAATTGAGATCATGGGCAACGCTCCATGCAAAGTAGCCAAGCGGTCACTTTAGCTTATCATATGAAACTTTGGTAGCTATACTCTTTGTATCATCAAAACCAGCCCAAGTGTATCCAGAATAGGAATAGTCCATCCCAAGTGTGGAATTAAACACGGTTGGTGCACCATGCTGGGCTATAAAAGCCTTGATTGTTCCGTAACCGGCTGAGCCGTCTGTCGGTACTGTCATTCCATAGGCCGGTGCAAAGATACCATGCTGACCTGGGTCTGTTAAATTCCATGCATGGCCATAAAATGGAAGCCCAAATGCGATCTTTTTTGGAGGCATACCTGCTTCAAGTCAAGCAGTGAGGCTAGAATCCCCACTAATAGGACTGATGGAGTTGTATAAGGAAGCAGGGGAGCCAGTTACATTGGGTGACCAACCGGGGGCAAAAAAGCTATATGCCATCACATTGATCCATCCAAGTTGTTTTTCATGGACTTAATGGGGTGCAACCATGAGTGATAAGTTGCAGAATAGTAGACTGCTGCCACTAGAAGCAATGGGGGTTTGCCAGTTGTCAGGGATCCATTGCTCACAGCGGCTCGCCACTCGTAGGGGAGGGTGCCGAAATTGGACATGTCAGTGGCTGTGGCAGGAAATTCCCAGTCAATGTCAACTCCATGGAAGTTATAACACCGAGAGATGTTTATGGAGGAATCAATGAATGTTTTACGGGTGCTGGGTTGGCTAGCTATTGAACCAAAAGCTGCCTTATTTAAAGGTGATGCTCGACCTTTTGATAAAAGGGTTTTGACCGAAGGGTTCTTTTTTCGGACTATGCAAGCAGAGCTGGAGAATTTGGGTTGGTCTTCAAGGGAAATGGTTACTTGATTGATTTGGGAATCAAAATTAGCAAAAGCACATAATAAATGAGTGAATAAGGTGGAGTCTATGTCAGAAGCCGGAAATGGGATGCCACTGTACCAGTAAGCTGCTTTAACAGTACCACTGGTACTACGAACAGAAGAAACGTGGACAAGTTGGACTAGGAAAACAAGGGTAGCTGAGAAGCAAAGTAGTACTCGGGTTTTAGAATCCATTGCTTGGGGTTTAGAATCCATTGACTGAGTTATGAATAAACTGCTACAGCTTAAGGTTTGAGACAATGTGGTACCCTTTTATAGATGGAATTATCTAATAGTCTCCAATGGCTGGGTTCATTTGCAGAAATCGGTTGCTGAGAAATTGGATAATGGACCAGGCATGAACCTACTTTTTATTAAACTAGGCGTTGAATAAGATATAAATCACTAATATTAGAGCTTATATGTTTGCATGTTAGTTAAGCTAACTGGTCTGCGAGCCCTCGCAGGCCAATGCATCTCGTGAAGTCCAGTAACCTCTATGGTAATTCAAGTCTCTTCTAAAAAATTCCGACTGGTTCAATTTAGACTGTAGATTAGAATACTAAATAAACCAGAAACAGGCTGTACTACATAAGGATCATCCATGCGTCCTGGCTTTGAGGGCAGATTCGCTAGGAGTAGTAGACATTCTTATAAAATTTCTTAGGCCGAGGAACGACTTCGAACACTAAGAAGCCTCTGACCATAAAAAGTTTTTCTTCTTATTTATATATCTATATAAGCACTAAAACACCCAGAGGGCCAAAGAAGCCAATAAACTCACGCAGGGAGCAATGCTCACCCGCGGGGAACAACATCACCACTGTTTTTAATTGTTTGAAGGACCTCCTATTAAAAATGGATTAATAGAAAGTTTTTAAGAAAAAGCAAAAGTTGTCAAGGGTGAACCAATAATTTACTCAAACTAAAACCCAGTGTAAGTTGCACTTCATCACCTATGAAGAATATGCTTCAGAGCCCATAAACCAAAAATGAGTATAAATCTAAATGAGGAATTTGACTCATTGAATAGCCATATCCAGCATATATATATATACTAGATGCAAAGTCATGAGATTTAGATGGCCTAACCCTTAAATGAACAAGCAAGAGGATTATATATTAGCTCTAGTATGTTTATCAATCGGACAATTTAGATTGCAGGAAAAGCCTTCATCTTCCACTAAAAATCAGTGAAAAAACTAAAAATCAGTGAAAAAAAAAAAAAAAAATTAACCAATCAATCAACAATTACAATAAGTAGTGGGATTAATTAGAAAGAAAGAAAGAATCGATCTTTTTATTTCACCTCCTACATTCCAAGATGGTCTTTAACTCGGCGCGAGAGTAGGGCGCTGAGCTAAGGCGAGGCATGCCCAAGTCAACAACGGCGAGTCATGCCCAAGTCAACAACTGCGAATTGTAGACTTCATGGCGGGAGGCGCAGCAGCAGCCAATAGAGTTCACAGCCACCGTTGAGTAACGATCAACGCTTTGTCTATCGGCAGCTTCTCATTGAAATAAGTTACCGATTTCGGATGGTTTTGCACCGAATTATTATTTTATTTTCTAGATTCATTTTCAGCTTATCATAAACTAATCCCCTTTTTTTTTTTTGTTAGAGATTGATCTGATTGGAAAATATTTAATTTTTTTTATCGAAAATTAAAGATAATTATGAATCACCCAACCTCACCTCTTATGTTTATAGACCAGTCGCAATTCTTTATCCTGTGACAATTAGGAATCCTGTTTCTATCAAATTAGTCTACTTACGTAAATATAAGAAGTAAGTTTGTGTAAGAGTTATTTCATGTGGTGAGTTTTAGCAAACCATTTATTTTTGTATATTATAACTTAAGCTAATGGAATTATATTAGACTTAATTAAATGTTTAGTCAGATGAACATTTTGGGGGGAATAATACAAGTCAAAACTAAAAATGGGTCTCTCGTAAGGAGAGTTTATGTTTTGCTAGGGTTTAGGCGCCGACACTCTTTACCCCTGTCGTGAAAGCTGTTGTTGTCTCTGCATTGGAGGCGGTCAAGTCGGTGAGTCGTGACTGGAGGCCTGATTGGATGGGAACGTGATGGCCAGGCGTTGGGAGAGTTCGTCTGCTTAGGGGGATTCGGCCGAGGCGCTAGGGTAGGGTTTTTCTGGACCCGGCCTGCTCTTTCCGTGGTTGTTTGTGTGTGACTAGTGTGCGGGTAATCGCGGGGGTTGGGGCCTGGTGTTTGGTGGTAGACTTGCGCTGGTGGTGGTCGTCTAGGGCAGGCGACGGGTGTGATCGGCTGGTTTGTGTGAGTCGGTTGTGGCACTGGATTTGGAGGGTACTGATAGGAACCGGTCTCTTCGTGACTGAGGACGACGACGGCTAGTATTGATGGATATGGCTGACTTGGAAAAACGATTTGGTTCTCATCTCCGCCTCTCGGAGAAGGAAAGGATGGGGGTACGGGTGCTGCAAGAGGAAGTTGAGGACCTTCCCTTAGGGTTCCGATTCCATCTTGTGGCCGAAGTATTCGCTACCAAGGGTATATGCTGTGAGGCCTTTGTGAGGCTATTTTCGGGCCTATGGAAAGGGAAGGAGGGAGTCTCCATACGGGTGATTGGGGAAACTAGAGAAGAGAAGACACAATTCCAAGAGGCGGATTCGTAATGTCCTTATCAACAAGAATGTCTTTCTAATTCTGTTATGATTAGGTTTTCACGTTAGACTTTTCTGTTAGCGTGGTTTTAATGGTTTGATATTGTTTTGATCTTGGATTAATGAAGCTTATATGGCTTACAAGTTTCCTCATTGGAAAAGCATTCCTAACTGTCGTGAGCTTCAATTTTGTTTGTACGTCGACGTGGCATTCTCTAGCCAAAGAAGATCATAATCAGCGTCGTCAACCTCCAATGCTTTTGATTCCTACCGACAATGAAAGTTGTACGTGGAAGTTGTACAACATTATAGACGACAAAATTCTTGATTTTCAATTAACGACGTTACAAAATAAACGATTTTGCTGCTCTTCAAAAGGATGGCTAATATATGTGGAAAAAGATTTGTCAATAACACTATTGAATCCCTTCCTTAGGCTCAAAGGAAAGGAAGAGGAGCCAGAGAATTCAATCATTCGACTTCCTCAATTAACTCCTCCAACAGAAGTATCATAATCATGGCTTGAGGTATCTGAGTTTTATGTCTATATATATATATATATATATATATATATATATATATATATATATATATATATATATATATAAGGCTATGATATCAGCGCAGATCCTATATAATTAAATAGTGTTATTGACAAATAATTAAATTAAAGTTGGCATATAATTAAATGCAAATCATTGCGTTGTTATGGTAATATATGCCAACTTACTTGAGATCAAGTTAATTTATTAGACCCGGTAAGGATTCAACATATATGGACTCATCTTGCTGGTTGTTGGGGAGGAGTTAGAGAAATTATTTTCTTTCAAGATAAATTTTAATTTTATGCTCTTGATAAATTCGGTCAGCTTGGATATTTCGACACTAGTACTTAAAACAGCTCATATATTGAAGATGTTAATTTCATGCTATATTAAAGAAGATCGCCATGCAACAAATTCACAAGTAAGTATCAAAATACAACGCAAATACTAAAATAGGGAGCTCCCTAGTTATAGTTTCTCTCAATGACAACAAAGCAAGAAAATAATATAACGAAACATGAAAAATAAAAGAAAGACTTTTACAGCTGAAGAGTTGGTACCATATTCAGAATCATGAGTGTAGTAAATGCAATTCGGTTCATATTCAGAAAATTCTGAAGTCAACACAAATTCAGAAGAATTTGCACCTAAAAACAAAGCAACTTCACCTATATCCTTTGTCACAACCCACTTCGCGTCATCCAAATTAAACTTGAAAACCATAAATTAGTTGTCTCAATGTTGCCAACTCCATCCTGCCCAAAACACCTTTGGACGACCAAAATTTCTCTCTTATTCAAAGCCACTATATATGCCTTGTTATGGAATCCTGGATCTTTTAATAGTGCAATTTCTTTTATATTCAAATTTGAGGAAACTGTAATATTTAAAGATAAAATTTTGCCATAATAATAGGCCAAATAAATTCTATCTTCAAAGAAAACAATTTCTGAGCCTCCATGAATATTTTGTTCAACATATGTCCACGTTTTGTCTTTACCAAGTCTTATGAAAGCCAATTCACACCGGTCCTCGTAAATGACCATGATAGTGCACTCGTTTGGATTTAAGATAGGGTCTGCTGAAATTGTGGCCTTATACACACGATATTCACACTGTCGAGCATATGTGTTCATGACAGTCCAACCTTCAATAGTTATTGGGGGAAGACGAATAATCAAATTTTTCTTCTGTCTCTTCCCTTTGATCTTATGGAATGGATGCATTAAGCTTATGGAAAAATCACCTTCCACAACTATTAACCATCCTTTTGAGCTCCCACAAAACCGCTTATTCCGAAGTTTGAATTGCAAATCAAAAACCTTGTTATTAATGGGATTGCATAATTTCCATATACCATTTTTTCCCATAGGAATCAACAGCATCGGAGGACGAAGACAATTTGACACATAAGCAAATTGTCTTTTATTATCCTTGGCTTCTTTATAGCATGACATACAAATAAGACTGAATCGTAAATAATCCAACGCTAATACTAGTATATTTGAAATTAATCTCATAAGATGCTTGGGCAAATTTTCCCAATCTGAAACAAAAAAAAAAAAACAATATTTAAACTTTTATAAGACAATATATTAATAGCAGAAACAACAATGACAAAAGATTATTTTAGTGAAACATGAAAAATAAAATAAAAAATTAAGTAAAATATAACAAAACACACATGGTTCATTATTGAAAAACAAAGAGAAATTATATAGTTTGATTTATGGAAAATTAAATCCAAAAAAAATATTTAACAATTAAAAAATAAACGAAAGCAAATATAAACATACCTGAATTCATGGTGATTTAGAAGTTAGAAGAAGAAGAAGATTGTTTTGATTATGAGTAAGAAGGTTGAAGATGAACACTCGTTAATCACCTACAAAGATTGAGGTATAACTTTAACTTTTTAAGTGAACCAAAGAAGCAAAATCTCCACGTTATTTTGATACAATAATATTAGGAGGGGAACACATTTTATTTATACATAAACAACCATACTCCCCCGTCAACGTTGGATTACAATAATGATTGGTAAATAATCTAGCTAGTTTCCTTTTCCTAGAAAAAATACCTAGTTTGTTTCCTTTCCATCAATAGGGCGGTGATGTTTCAGATTAATCCATCTAAGGCCCCGTGGCCGGATGGGTTCACCAGTGGTTTTTTCCAGACAAATTGGGCGGTGGTTGAGGATGATATCTTTGAGATTGTGGCGCACTTTTGGAGGACTGGGCGGTTACTTCGGAAAATTAACTACACTCATCTCTGCTTGATTCCCAAGGTCCCTAGCCCAGTCAAGATGTCTCAGTTACGGCCTATTGCACTGTGCAATGTAATCTATAAGGTCATCTCGAAACTCCTTACTAACCGTTTAAAGTTGATTTTGAATCGGATTATCAGTGTCAATTAGTCAGCCTTCGTGTCGGGCCGGCAAATACAGGATAATATTCTCGTTGTCCATGAACTTCATCACTCGATGAAGCCTCGTGGTAAACGGGAAGACATGGATTTGGCTCTAAAGCTGGATATGGCAAAGGCCTATGATAGGGTGGAATGGAGTTTTGTGGTGGATATGCTTAAGGGCTTTGGGGTTGCTGACCGGTTTTGTGGTTTGATTCTTGAATGCATGTCTTCAGTCTCTTACAGTGTTCTGGTCAACGGGGAGGAAACAAGTTACTTTTCCCCTACTAGAGGCCTCAGACAGGGTGATCCCATGCGGCCGTTTTTGTTCTTGGTCTGTGTGGAAGGGCTGTCCGCACTCTTTCGCCGGCGGGAGGAGGAGGGGGTCATCCATGGCTTTCGGTTACTGGAGTCCAGTGCGTTGCGCATCACCCACCTTTTCTTTGTTGACGATGCGGTTGTATTCTGCCTGGCTACGGCCAGGGAAATTGACGCAGTCAAGGGTATCCTTGATTGTTATGCTGAAGCTTCTGGCCAGCTGGTTAACTTGGAGAAAAGTTCCTTGTTCTTTGGGGGGAATTGCTCCAAACGTCTACGGGGGAGATTGTCTCCGAGATGCCAGATTAAGACACGGGATGGGTTTGGGAAGTATCTTGGTCTTCCGGCAGATTTTGGGATGTCGAAGAAGGTTATTTTTGATGAAGTGCGGAATAGGATTGCCAGTAGGGTGCAAGGGTGGTCGGAGCAGTTCCTTTCACAGGCTAGTAAGGAGATATTGATAAAGGTGGTGGCCATGGCCATGCCTAATTATGTTATGTCGTGTTTTAAACTTCCGTTGGGTGTATGTAGAGATATTGAGCGGCTTGTTGCCAACTATTGGTGGGGAAAACAGCATGGCCAGCGTGGTTTGCATTGGGTTGCTTGGAAGAAAGTGTCACAGGTGAAAAAGGTGGGAGGGCTAGGCTTCCGAGACTTGCAATGTTTCAACTTGGCAATGCTTGGCAAGATTGGTTGGTGTATCGTTCATGATCCTTCATTGATCCTGTCCCAGGTGTTGCGGGACAAGTACTACCCTGATGGGTCCTTCCTCCAGGCACAGGTCAGCCATCGGTCTTCCTGGGGGTGCGAAGGTGCGGGCCCGTTCTGATCCATGGTTGCCGACTCCCTATACCTTCAAGGTGACCTCTTCATATCCTGATATTCCGCCATTTGTCAAAGACTTGATTGACCAGGATACCCATACTTGGAAGGCAGATATGATAACTCGGTGTTTTCAAAATAAGGAGGCTCATGCAATTCTTCGGCTGCCCCTTAGCCGTTGGGGCCTCGGAGATAGGTGGATGTGGCAATTCAACCCAACTGGAGGTTATTCAGTGAGGTCGCATATGGTGTTGCGTTGTATTTGCACATAAATTGGGAGTTAGGTAGACGAGGGGAGGGGGAGTCCAGTTCCTCTCCTGCTCTGGGCCTGAAATAGGGTCAACTTTGGTCTATGCAAGTTCCACCGAAGCTGAAGCAATTTATTTGGAGGGGTTGTAATAACGCCCTTGCAGTCCGAGCTAATTTGGTTCGGCGTCGACTGGTGGTGAATCCTATTTGCCCAGTGTTTGGTCTTGCTGAGGAGACAGAGATCCATTTATTCTTCCATTGCCAGTTTACCAGGGTCTTCTGGTTTGGGAGCCCTCTTATGCTAGACCTCTATGCACTATAGGGAGTTGATTTTCCTGGTATTTGGTAGGGCTTGTTCACTAAATTCAACTAATTCCCACATAGGGTGGAGCTGGCTCAGATGCTTTCATTTGGGCTCTGGAGGATTTGGAAGTGCCGAAGCCGGAAAGTGTTTGAAGGTATCGCTATGTCATCGGAGGACGCCGTAGTAAACCTACTAAAGTGTGTGACTGAATTCCGAGAATTAGGGGTCCCGTCATTGGTGAGCTAGTTCTCACAACCTAGGCCGCCGAAGCTAGGGGTTGATGAGGTGGTGCATTTTTGGAAGAAACCCGCCATGGGAATTCTAAAGGTAAATTGTGATGGTGCTTGGAGCCGATAGACGGCGCGTGGTGGCGTTGGATGGGTTATCCGGGACTGCTTCGGGTTGCTAGTGTATGCGGGAGGTAAAGGGGACCTATGTCTAAAATCGAGTTTGGTGGCTGAAGCAGAGGCGGTGCGTAGTGCCCTCTCCTATTGTTTGCTGGTTGGCCACGAACGGGTGGTGATTGAGTCAGATGCTTTGGGGCATATTAAGGCCCTCCTTGAGGGTGGGGACTATTCAATTTATGTACGCATCCAGGCAAGCTAATAAAGTTGCGCACCTTATTGCTAGATTTGTTTCTAGGGTCGGTGGTTATCATTGTTGGGATGAATTAGGGACTTACTGGTTGTTTGATACCTTAGCCACTGATGCTGGTGTCTTTGTTCGTTATTAATGAAGTTTTTTGATCTTTTGGTAAAAATAATAATAATAATAATAATTAGGAAAAGAATTTTGTTAAAATAATAATAATAATTAAGAAAACAAAAAGCCCAAGTCATACATTGGTGTGTTGTTGGGCTTTTTCCATCGATAATTAGGAAAAGAATTTTGTTAAAATAATTTAAAAAAACAATTATTTTGTGATAACCTATTTGCAATTATTTTCTGTTTTTTCCCTTTCCAATTATTTAAGTAAAATTAATCTTTATAGGAAGGGATTTAGTTGCAAACTTTCAGTGTGTAGCTGCCGGTTGTATTTTTTTATTTTATTTTTCTTGTTTTCGCATGGAAATGGTAGAAATTTTTCTGAATAGGAGGACGAGTACTTCTCTCCCCGCGAATAAACTTGAATTTTGAAAAGAAAAAAAAATTGGGTGTAACAAATTTTTATTTTAAACTGATAAAATTAGAAGAAAAATTGCTAGTTTTCTCTCTCTGTAAACTCAGTTACTCACATCTTAAAAAAGAAAGAAAGAACCCAGGAAAACAACACATTTGTGGTCAGCAGTGGGTCAACAAAGAGGATTTTGGAAAGAGTTATGAACAAGTTCGGTAGATTTGGGAGAGTTGGGTCAAAGTTTGAACTTAAAATATTTTTTTGAAAATATTTTTTGGATGTTGAAAATAATTTTTAGAATAATAAAACTATTTTTAAAAGTTTTTATGTTGATATAATGATATGGATGAATGCGGATCTTTACGAAGATCAAACTCGAAACCACCCATCACACATCCAGTGGATAGGCATACTCATAAATTGTAGTACTAAATTGGCATTTTGGCTAATTAAAACAATATTCCAAATATCCAAGATAATTTTTAAATAATAAAAATGGATTTTAAATTAATTTATTTTTAAAACCCTTAATAACTTACAATAATTAATTATTATTAATAAGATACCGCCGAGTAGAGTTCACAGCCACCGCCGAGTAACGATCAAGTTATGGTTCACAGCCACCGCCGAGTAACGATCAACGCATTGTCTATCGGCAGCTTCTCATTGAAATAAGCTACCGATTTCGGATGGTTCTCAAGTTCTAAATTGTTTCAAAAATTTTAAACTTGAAGTTGAAAAACAATTAGAGAAACAAATTAAAATTGTAAGATCAGATCGTGGAGAGGAATATTTTGGTAGGTACACAGAAGCCGGACAACAAAAGAGTTCATTTACTTTATATTTGCAGCAAGAGGGTATTGTTGCACAATATACAACCCTTGGTACTCCTTCACATAATGGAGTTGCAGAGAGACATAATAGGACTCTCAAAGATATGGTTAGGAGCATGCTCTCACACTCTCAATTACCTGATTCATTTATGGGGGGAAGTTGTTAAGACAGCTAATTACATTTTGAACAGAGTTCCAACTAAAGCTGTTAAATCTACTCCTTTTGAGTTGTGGACTGGAAGGAAGCCTAGTTTATCACATTTTCATACTTGGGGCTGCCAAAGTGAAGCTAGGTTGTATAACCCTAATGAGAAGAAGTTAGATATGAGGACTACAAGTTGCTTCTTTGTTGGTTATCCAGACAAGTCCAAAGGCTTCAGGTTCTACTATCCTAATGCCCACACCAGACTAATAGAAACCCCAAACGCCAAATTTATTGAAAATTTTGGCACTTCTGGTTCACAGTCCAGAAATTCATATGAATTTCAGGAAGTGGATGAAAATGAAGCAGCTTCCACTAACAGTTCAGTTGTTTTTCCGGTTCCAATGTTCCATAGCTCTGCTGATTTTTCAACAGGAGGACATATGCCAACTACTGCTGCTGCATATACCACAGTTCAGCAGGAAATTCATCAAGAGGAACAAAATATTCATCCAGTTCTACCTGCTAATCCAAACCCAGTACCGGTGAATGAACCAGCTGTGGCTGCATTGAGAAGGTCACTGAGAACTAGAAAACCAGCAATCCCTGGGGACTACATGGTTTACTTACAAGAAATTGAATTTGATATTGGTGATGAAAATGATCCAATTTCTTATAAATTTGCAATGGAAAGTCCTCAGGCATCCTTTTGGCAAGCTACAATGGAAGATGAACTCATTTCTATGGCTAAAAATGAGGTATCGACCTTAGTAGAAGGAACTGAAAATATTAAGCCAATAGGTTGTAAGTGGGTTTACAAGACAAAACATGACTCACAAGGTAGAGTTGAGAGATTAAAGGCACAAAGAGAGGGTTGGATTATATAGAGACTTTTTCACCGGTGTCGAGTAAAGATTCTTTCCAGATTATCATGGCTCTCACAGCACATTTTAATTTAGAGTTGCATCAGATGGATGTAAAGACAGGCTTTCTAAATGGTAGCCTTCAGGAAGATATTTATATGAAGCAGCCACTAGGATTCATTGAAAAGGGGAAGGAGAATTGGGTGTGCAAACTGAACAGGACAATTTATGGACTGAAACAAGCCTCTAGACAATGGTATTTGAAGTTTGATCAAGTTGTGACTTCATTTGGTTTTGTGGAAAATAGATTTGACAATTGCATCTAAATGAAGATGGTCAAATTGAATTTCATTTTTCTCGTTCTCTATGTGGATGATATAATTCTTGCTAGTTCCAACATGCAGTTGCTTCATGATACTAAGAAGATGTTATCTAGTAGTTTTGACATCAAGGATTTGGGAGAAGCTCATTATGTCTTGGGCATAGAAATTGTCAGAGATAGATCAAAGAGGGTTTTGGGGTTATCTCAGAAGAACTATACTGATAGAGTTCTGAAGAGAATCAACATGGAAAATTGCAGTGGTGGTGATGTTCCAATTGCTAAAGGAGATAAATTCTCTAATGATCAATGTCCTAAGACCGATTATGAGATTGAAGTTATGAAACACAAACCCTATGCTTCATTGGTGGGAAGTGTAATGTATTCTCAAGTTTGCAAAAGACCAGATTTAGCATTTGTTTTAAGTATGCTTGGTAGATTTCAATCGAATCCTGGCATAGCTCATTGGAATGCAGGGAAGAAAGTGTTGAGATATTTGAAGAAAACTCAATCATATGTTTTGGGTTATCACCATGTGGATAATTTGGATGTAGTTTGCTATACCGATGCTGATTTGGAGGTTGAATTGATGATAGAATGTCAACCCGTGGTTATATTTTCCTATTAGCTGGTGGTGCAATTTCATGGAGAAGCAAAAACCAAACTACAAGATGAGTGTCAACTATGGAATCTGAGTTCATAGGTTGTTCTGAAGCTACAAGGCAGTGTGTCTGGTTAAAGAATCTGAGTTCATAGGTTGTTTTGAAGCTACAAGGCAGTGTGTCTGGTTAAAGAATCTGATTCAATGCATGAAGATTGTAAGAAACATTGAAAGGCCATTGAAAGTTTACTGTGATAATACCTCTGCTGTACATTTTGCCAAGAACAATAAAAGATCGAATGCTTCAAGACTCATGGACATTAAGTATTTGGTTGTTCAAGATAAGATCAGAGATAGTGTTATTGAAATTGAGCATCTTGGCACTCATCATATGATTGCAATTATTTTCTGTTTTTTCCCTTTCCAATTATTTAAGTAAAATTAATCTTTATAAGAAGAGATTTAGTTGCAAACTTTCAGTGTGTAGCTGCCGGTTGTATTTTTTTATTTTATTTTTCTTGTTTTCGAAGAGATTTAGTTAATTCATGTGGTGAGTTTTAGCAAACCATTTATTTTTTGTATATTATAACTTAAGCTAATGGAATTATATTAGACTTAATTAAATGTATGCTTGTCCTATTGAGAGCAAGAACTCTACATAAACTAGAGAAGAGAAGACACAATTCCAAGAGGCGGATTCGTAATGTCCTTATCAACAAGAATGTCTTTCTAATAATTAAATAGTGTTATTGACAAATAATTAAATTAAAGTTGGCATATAATTAAATGCAAATCATTGCGTTGTTTTTGGTTATATATACCAACTAACTTGAGATCAAGTTAATTTATTAGACCCGGTAAGGATTCAACATATATGGACTCATCTTGCTGGTTGTTGGGGAGGAGTTAGAGAAATTATTTTCTTTCAAGATAAATTTTAATTTTATGCTCTTGATAAATTCGGTCAGCTTGGATATTTCGACACTAGTACTTAAAACAGCTCATATATTGAAGATGTTAATTTCATGCTATATTAAAGAAGATCGCCGTGCAACAAATTCACAAGTAAGTATCAAAATACAACGTAAATACTAAAATAGGAAGCTCCCTAGTTATAGTTTCTCTCAATGACAACAAAGCAAGAAAATAATATAACGAAACATGAAAAATAAAAGAAAGACTTTTACAGCTGAAGAGTTGGTACCATCCAAATTGATCTTTGTTCGGCCTTCCTTACTTGTTCCTTGGTAGATGAGTAAAATGGATTCCAAAAGGTCTGTGCTTTGATGTTATATATACCATAATCAATAGGCCCAAGCGTTCCAATTTGGAAACCACCACGTTCATAATCATGAGTGTAGTAAATGCAATTCGGTTCATATTCAGAAAATTCTGAAGTCAACACAAATTCAGAAGAATTCGCACCTAAAAACAAAGCAACTTCACCTATATCCTTTGTCACAACCCACTTCACGTCATCCAAAGTCAACTTGAAAACTATAAATTTAGTTGTCTGAATGTTGCCAACTCCATCCTGCCCAAAATACCTTTGGACAACCAAAATTTCTCTTTTATTCAAAGCCACTATATATGCCTTGTTATGGATTCTTGGTCGTTTTAAGCGTGCAATTTCTTTTATATTCAAATTTGAGGAAATTGTAATATCTAAAGATAAAATCTCGCCATAATAACAGGCTAAATAAATTCTATCTTCAACGAAAACAATTTCTGAGCCTCCATGAATATTTTGTTCAACATATATCCACGTTTTGTCTTTACCAAGTCTTATGAAAGCCAATTCACACCGGTCCTCGTAAATCACCATGATAGTGCACTCATTTGGATTTAAGATAGGGTCTGCTGAAATTGTGGCCTTATACACACAATATTCACACTCTAGAGCAGATGTGTTCATGACAGTCCAACCTTCAATAGTTATTGGGGGAAGACGAATAATCAAATTTTTGTTTTGTCTCTTCCCTTTGATCTTATGGAATGGATGTATTAGGCTTAGGGAAAAATCATCTTCCACAACTATTAACCATCCTTTTGAGCTCCCACAAAACCGCTTATTCCGAAGTTTGAATTGCAAATCAAAAACCTTGTTATTAATGGGATTGCATAATTTCCATATACCATTTTTTCCCATAGGAATCAAGAGCATCGGAGGACAAAGACAATTTGACACAGTAGCAAATTGTCTTTTATTATCCTTGGCTTCTTTGTAGCATGACATACAAATAAGACTGAATCGCAAATAATCCAACGCTGATACTAGTCTATTTGAAATTAATCTCATAAGATGCTTGGGCAAATTTTCCCAATCTGAAACAAAAAAAAAACAATATTTAAAGTTTTATAAGACAATTAATAGCAGAAACAACAATGACAAAAGATATTTTAGTGAAACATGCAAAATAAAATAAAAAATTAAGTAAAATGTAACGAAACACACATGGTTCATTATTGAAAAACAACGAGAAATTATATAGTTTGATTTATGGAAAATTAAATCCAAAAAAAATATTTAACAATTAACAAATAAACGAAAGCAAATATAAACATACCTGAATTCATGGTGATTTAGAAGTTAGAAGAAGAAGAAGATTGTTTTGATTATGAGTAAGAAGGTTGAAGATGAACACTCGTTAATCACCAACAAAGATTGAGGTATAACTTTAACTTTTTAAGTGAACCAAAGAAGCAACATCTCCATGTTATTTTGATACAATAATATTAGGAGGGGAACACGTTTTATTTATACATAAACAACCATACTCCCCCGTCAACGTTGGATTACAATAATGATTGGGAAATAATCTAGTTAGTTTCCTTTTCCTAGAAAAAAATACCTAGACAGTTTCCTTTCCATCAATAATTCGGAAAAGAATTTTGTTAAAATAATAATAATAATGAAAAAAGAAAAAAAAAAGCCCATGTCATACATTGGTGTGTTGTTGGGCTGTTTCCATCAATGATTAGGAAAAGAATTTTGTTAAAATAATAAAATAATTATAAAAAAAACAATTATTTTGTAATAACCTATTTGCAATTCTTTTCTGTTTTTTCCCTTTCCAATTATTTAAGTAAAATTAATCTTTATAAGAAGAGATTTAGTTGCAAACTTTCAGTGTGTAGCTGCCGGTTGTATGTTTTTATTTTATTTTTCTTGTTTTCGAATGGAAATGGTACGAAGAAAGTTTTCTGAATAGGAGGACGACTACTTCTCTCCCCGCGAATAAACTTGATAAAATTAGAAGATAAATTGCTAGTTTTCTCTCTCTGTAAATTCAGTTACTCACATCTTAAAAAATAAAGAAAGAACCCAAGAAAACAACACTTTTGTGGTCAACGGTGGGTCAACAAAGAGGATTTTGGAAAGTGTTATAACAAGTTCGGTAGATTTGGGAGAGTTGGGTCAAAGTTTGAACTTAAAATTTTTTTTTGAAAACATTTTTTTGATGTTGAAAATAATTTTTAGAATAATAAAACTATTTTTGAAAGTTTTTCTTTTTTATATAATGATATGGATGAATGCAGATCTTTACGAAGATCAAACTCGAAACAACCCATCACACATCGAGACAGAGATCCATTTATTCTTCCATTGCCAGTTTGCCAGGGTCTTCTGGTTTGGGAAACATGCAAAATAGAAAAAAAAACTTAAGTAAAATATAACAAAACACATGTGGTTCATTATTGAAAAACAAAGAGAAATTATATATTTTGATTTATGGAAAATTAAATCCAAAAAAAAATATTTAACAGTTAAAAAAAACGAAAGCAAATATAAACATACCTGAATTCATGGTGATTTAGAAGTTAGAACAAGAAGAAGATTGTTTTGATTATGAGTAAGAAGGTTGAAGATGAACACTCGTTAATCACCAACAAAGATTGAGGTATAACTTTAACTTTTTAAGTGAACCAAAAAAGCAAACTCTCCACGTTATTTTGATACAATAATATTGGGAGGGAAACACGTTTTATTTATACATAAACAACTTTACTCTCCGTCAATGTAGGATTACAATAATGATTGGGAAATAATCTAGTTAGTTTCCTTTTCCCAGAAAAAAAAATACCTAGTTAGTTTCTTTTCCATCAATAAGTAGGAAAAGATTTTTGTTAAAATAATAATAATAATTAAAAAAGAAAAAAAAACCCAAGTCATACATTGGTGTGTTGTTGGCTTTTTTCCATCAATAATTAGGAAAAGAATTTTGTTAAAATAATAAAAAATTTAAAAAAAAAAAAACAAGCACAAGTCATACATTGGGCATTACAAAGTCACGAGGACTACATCAACGACAACTACTTCTATACGCTGGGCATTACAAATTTACAAGCACCAAGCTCCGCCTCTAATTAATTGAGGAGGGAAAGGGCACGAGTACAAAATAACTTCGATCAGTTGTCTTCCTCTTATGTGAGATGCTAATTAGTATCTATAACACAGAGCACTCCAGATGGTGCTCCGAGGGTTGCCCCTCCGACTTTCTCCACCCCAGTGGTTCCAATCTTTTTGAGGTTCAAACCACCATGGCGGTGTCAACGCAACTTCAATCTCTGACCAATGTTGCTTTGTTGACTCACCGCAGTGAGCTCAAGCTCCAGAGCTGTTGCTGCATTCCTTCAATTCCCATCACAGAGCAAAGAAGCTCAGCTACCAGCGTTAATGCTTTGCTTTCTAATACGCCCATTGTTTCTGAGAAATCGAACTTCAAACCCACCAGTAGCTTCTTTCAATGAGGTGCCAATTGGGATTTTTAGTTTTGTTTTCCAGTGGCTTGTGATTTGGTCATTTTGGGATTTGAAAAAAATAAAAAAGAATCGGGTTTGTGAGATTTGGTTGTGCTTTGCAGTTGATCAAGTCGTTGATTAGTAGTGTGGATTTATCTGAGGCGGAGGCTGGAGCTTCGTTGGAATTCTTGCCGAATGATCACAATGACACTTTGATCAGTGCTTTTCTTGTATTGCTGAGAGCCGGTGGAGAGACTTATGGAGAAGTAAGTAACCTTTGAGGAAAAAGATCGCATTTTGACTTGATTATAATATGTGATTGCATTTCTTTGTGATAATTTTATTTGTAAACTGTACTTTTAGCTACTTATCATTTGCATTTATACTTTGTGATTTGTTCTTGTATCCACTGAAGTTATGAACAATTTTGAGCGTAATTAATGGAGGTCTCTTTTGTCCTCCTTTTATGTGATTCTCTATGGAATCTTAAGGGCTAGTTTGACAGTTTAGTTTTAAGTTTTTAGTTTTCAGGTGTTTCCCAAATATTTCCACACAAAATTGAAAAATTAAAACTAAAAACGAAATGATTATTAAATAGGCCCTAATATCAATTCAAATTTACGACCCGACTATGATGCTGGAAATGGGATTAGAAACAGATATATTCATGTTATCTGTGAGGGTAAGTGACATGGCCTCAAATTAGGATATAACAACTTATTCATGTTTGACTCAGATGCTTGAATTTCCTGGTTATAATGATTGTCTCTATATTGTTACTTAAAATCAGGAAAATTCAAATATGCTGATTGCACCAGAACCCATTGACATTCTTTTATTGCTTTGGTCTGCCATACAAAATTTGACAGGAACTTTCCCGAATTTTCCCTCGAAGTTGACAGGACCCTTCCCAAATTTTCCCTCGAAACCTGTGAAAGGCCCGACTCCCGTCTGACAACCTCTGACACCTTAGTTTAATACCTGAATTACCTTTACTACCTCACAAACGCCGTATGAAAATGCTACTAAAAATCCGATAGACCTCTCATGTACCTAGTTGACCGTCATTCATTTTTCAAACGAATGATGCAATAGCAGATAACAAAACTATCCCTAAGGACTTCCTCAACAAGTAAAACATATGTATCATCGCCTTTCAAAGATGGTATTAAATAACCAAAACGTCGCATTCGTGCGAACCAGCTGCAACTCGTCAATCCGGGTCATCGCCCACACCACCCACTGACCACGGTAACGAGTATTCGCTAACAAGTGTTGTGATTCCGACCAAGCTCCTAACAATCATCAACTTATCTTAGCCGACATAACCCTCGGTTATCCTATCATAAAGCATCATACCATCTACTAAATGTAATTCTGAGTCGTGGCTCGATATCCGGAGCCATCCAACACGGAGACAAGCCCTCCTAACCACCGCCGATAATACCTCAAGCAATGGCCAGAACCCGAGAGATCCAACCCGGAGACCTACTTTCCACACATCCGATAATTCCTCAAGATATGTGGACCCTTATCGAGCACACGACTGATAGGGAATCCTCCCTAACATAGCTTACACCATAATGAGTATATGAGGGAATCCTCCCTGCCAAAGCTCATATCATTCCGAGAGTATGACGGAATCCTCCCTGACATACCTCACCGAGCATATGACGGAATCCTCCCTGACATAGCTCATATCATTCCGAGCGTATGATGGAATCCTCCATAACATACCTCATGTCCTACCGATCGTATAAGGGAATCCTCCCTAACATACCTCATATCATCCCGAGCGTATGATGGAATCCTCCATAACATACCTCATGTCCTACCGAGCATATCAGGGAATCCTCCCTAACATAGCTCATATCATGCCGAGTGTATGAGAGAATCCTCCCTAACATACCTTGTCGAGAAACTCTCACCAGCCCTTCAACCAGGCCAAAGCCTAATCCACTATCATGGGGTCGGAAACCCCAAAACCATCAAATGTCTGGGCCTAAACCCAAATACATAACCCTGGGCCTAAGCCTAAAATCCATAAGCCGGAATCCATAAAATAGTTTCCCAAAACCATTATCGAAAGCCACAATTAATACTAAATCCATTGTTCCCGGAGCTTGAAACGAAAACAAACACTTACAATGATTTTCATTAATTCTCAGGACTCATAAGATTACTAAATAATCATTTCACTTAATTCATAATTAAATATAAAATACTGAAAACAGAATAATATGCATGAATTTCCATTGAGAAAGTAAGGTCCCTCATCTCGAGGCCCAAACGAGTCTAATTTCAAACTATTCTTTCCATTGTGACCTTCGGAGCCACCACGCCTGTCAAACGATATGTTGCATTATTAAATGGAAATTATAAACCTAAAATCCAACCCCCTAAACCCCGGGAGGTATACACGCGTCCTAACTAGAAACGCAGTAACTTTGGACGTCCAAAAATGCCCCTAAACGAACTCGATTGACCCGAAACCTGCGTCAATAGGTCCGAAACTTTGAAAACATGTCGACAAACACCACCGTGGCCCAAGAATAGGGCCCACGCTCTGATAAAAACCCGGCAGCAACCTCAGGAGCCTGCACGCTCCCTCACGTGCTGCCACGTGGCACCTATGTGCATCCAAGCGCCTAGTATTGTGCACAGGAATATTTCGTCGCCCTATCATACCCTAAGGGAACACTATTGGTGGACTAGGATGGAAAAGGAAATAGCAAAGTTTGTGAGTAGATGTTTGACGTGTCAGTAAGTGAAAGCAGAGAGGCAGAAACCATACGTGGCATTACAACCGTTACCTATTCTGGAATGGAAGTGGGATCACATTACGATAGATTTTGTGTATAAACTTCCAATGACGCAGAAAGGACATGATGGAATCTGGGTAGTTTTTGATAGACTCACGAAGTCGGCACATTTCTTGCCAGTACGGGAAGATTACCGGATGGGCCAGTATGCCAAATTGTTTGTGGATAAGATCATACGGTTTCCTGGGACTCCATAATCAATTCTTTCTTATAGGAATCCTAGGTTTACCTTCAGGTTTTGGCGGAGTTTGCAAAAGGCCTTTAACACTACATTGCATTTCAATACAGCTTTTCATCCTTGTACTGACGGTCAGTCTGAGAGGACAATCCAGATTTTGGAGGATATGATGAGAGCTTGTGTACTGCAGTTTAAAGGAAACTGGGATTCCCACCTGTCTCTGATGGAATTTGCATATAACAACAACTATCAGTCGAGTATTGGGATGTCTTCTTTCGAGGCACTATATGGGAGGCAGTGCAGGACACCGATATGCTGGAATGAGGTAGGTGAAAGGAGACTGTTGACACCAGAGATAGTGGATATGATTGAGGAAAAGATTAGAATCATCAGAGAAAAGTTAAAGACAGCCCAGGATCTCCAGAAAAGCTATGCAGACCAACGGACCAGAGACCTTGAATTTGAGGTCGGAGATTGGGTATTCTTGAAATTATCCCACTGGAAAGGAGTGGTGCGTTTGGTAGATGAGGAAAACTGAGTCCTCACTACATTGGGCCGTATGAGATTGTGGAGAGGATATGGCTAGTGGCGTACAGACTTGCTTTACCCCCGGAACTGTCAAGGGTTCCGTTCTGGGGTCACGACGATGCGTGTCAGCTAGTTTTCGACGTTCCGAATTTGTTGGCGCAGGTTTCGGGTTAATCGGACGTCGTTTAAGCGTAATTTTGGGCATCCGAAGTTGCTGCGTTTTTAGAGTAACGCGGGCGAACCTCCCGGGGTTTATGGAGTTTAAATGTAAGGTTTTTATTATTAGCCGGTAATCCCGATTGTTAATATTGATAGGCGATACTGCTCCAGGAACTTCGGAGGAGCGTACAACTCGGGATTGAGCTTGCTTGGACGTGTGGTGAGTGGACTTTTGGTTTATAAACTGTAATGCATGCATAAAGGTATCTTTGAATTAATATTGTTGTGACAATTAGAACTTATTACTGGACATGGGTTTTCCACGTTACAGTGAAAATGTGTTTTGGGAAAATGACCTGGGTTTTGGACTCGGTTTTTATGTCGTCTTGATGTGGTAAATATTGAGTCCATGATTTTGGGTTAGACCCGTATTTATGATTTGACTGTTTTTGGCCATAAATGATTTTTCAATGACTTTGGCTTAGGTCAAGAAACAAATATTTCAAAACACGGATTTGGTTTTCACTGGATTTTTGTCCCCGATGGTCAAGGTTTCTCCGACTGGCATTGAGGGGTTTTACTCTGCTGGTTCGTTGAGGGTTCTCCGACGCTGGTGTCGAAGGTTTTCTTCGCTGGGTCGTTGAGGCTATCTATGCGTAGCACATGTTTCTGCACAACTCGAGGTATATTGGGTTTGTGGAGGGTATCTCGGGAAAAATGGGTTATGTGTTGGTATATTTTGTGTTCATGTCAATTTACATGATTTTAAACTCCTTTGAGGAGGATTTTCAACCCAAATTGTGGACTACGATGCGTTTTTCATTATACAGATTTTCGTGGGTCCAATCAAGTGTTTTAAAGTAAGATGAAATTCTGGTGGTTTCAGATCATCTTTATATCACAATTGCATAAAAAGAAATGTTTATTTTATGCATGCATGGTTTTACTCGTGGAGGGGGAAAATGTAAGATTTTCTTGGAAAACGATTTCTAAATGATTATTTTTGTCCACTCACAACTTTTTTGTTTTAAATCCCCTTCAGGTTGTTGAGTTGACGTGGGCACTTTCAGATGCGGAGGCATTAGATTTTCAGTTGCGCATTTTTACCTAAACGTCGAGTAGGATATTTAATTCTGTAATTAATTATCCTACCTAGATGCTCTGATAATACTTTTGGACTTACTGTGAAATTTCGATTTCATCGTTGGATGGTTGTTGTCTGTTGGAATTTGGAGTGCTATTTGATCCCTTATCTGACAGGTGGAAGACGGTTAATTAGTCCCTAAGGGGAGACTCTGCTGAACTTTTGACAGAATTCTCATAACTGATTTATAAGGACTTAAGGGTATTTTGGAAATTTTCTTAGGTTGTCAGACGGAAGCAGGGTTCTTCCCGGATTTCGAAGGGAAATTCGAAAAGGGTCCTTACAATTCCAATCTAAAATTCATGTATTAATCGTTATCATAAAAAAGATCTTGGATTCCAATCCAAATCTAAAATTTAAGAAATTGACAGCTGTGGGATTTGAACCCACGCCCTTTCGGACCAGAGCCTAAATCTGGCGCCTTAGACCACTCGGCCAAACTGTCCTTTGTGTTAACAAACGTGTTAAGAAGTATAACACAAAAGACTAAACCAATAAGCATGAAAGCCAATATAAATTGTTTTGTTTTGAGTCTATTTCCTCGTCATCAATTATCATCAAGGTAAAGATGCACTTGCCTCGAATGATCAACATTGACAAATAAAGAAAATAAAATAAAATTGATATGAGCATGGTAAATTATTGAATTTAAAATTTAAGTTGGTATATCATCACAAGTTTCTAAAATTATAAACAAAATAAAACGCAAAAGAGGTTTTCAAGTCCGCATAAAAACACTTGAAAGTAAAGATTTCAAATCTTATAAATGAGCCCTAAGTCAAATCACTAATGAATGTGAAGAGTAGAAAATGAATATAGTTTTAAGCCGTATTATGTGAAATGACTTAAACGGTGAAGATTTGAGTTCTTTATAATTTATCGTTTTTTTTATTTTTATGATATAAAAAAGAATATAAATTCTTATATTTTTTTATTATTAAATATACCTTTGCTCCTAGAAAACATCGTATATATATGCTATCAGATTCTTGCTAGCTACCGAGCCTCCTAGAGGTGATATATGATTAAAAGTAGACAAAAAATATGAATTAAACAAACCAAAAAATAATTCTGACGGCTGTGGGATTTGAACCCACGCCCTTTCGGACCAGAGCCTAAATCTGGCGCCTTAGACCACTCGGCCAAACCGTCACTTGAAGGAATTGTTTATAAATATCTAATTAGTACGAAGAATAAGTAATTATTTTGTCATTTTTTGTAGATCACTTTTGAATTGAATTAAAATCCTCTTATTTTGGTCTTTTCCTCTGTAATAAATTTAAAATCAGCAGTTATTACAAATGAAATTATGCACCAAAATAATAGAAAAATATTGGGCGAAATTTTGAAACAATGCAAGATGAATTGTGGAAAACAAATTTGATTTGAGCATTACTATTACATTAGTCAGAGATGAGTTTGCTTCGACATAACCCCTCACATACAATAAATCTCAAAATTTGTAATACGTTAAGAATGTCGTGTTCATGATCTCACATCGTAAGACTGAATCAAATAACAAAAGAAGATGAATATATGTAGCATTATTGCTTATATATATCAATCATCATAATGATACACAGTTGTGGGATTAAAAGTTAAAACACCAATACAAAAGTAGTGCTTTCATTCCAATATATTCAAGATAAAAAGCTAACAAGACAGAAAGGAAAAAGGCTCACAATCATAATTGTATGAAGATGAGAACCTTGACAAGAAAAGCATATGCTACATTTAACATCATCAATCACTTAATTCAACAACAACAAAAAGAAAAGAAAAACTCCCTAAATTTTTCAAGAATCAGATCTCCGGTGACAACCGATCCATTTTGGAAGGCATCGAAGAAGGGCGTGATCATGGGGAGGGTTGTAAGATGAGAAAAAATCTGGGTCCTGCTCAAGGAACTCTGCATAACCTTGTAGAATGTGAACTATCTCATCGAAATGAGGCCGCTTGTCTGGATGACTTGACCAACATCTGCTGATGAGACGACTGAATGGCACCGGGCATGTTGATGGCAAAGGCGGCCTTGCATTCTGCACAAATTCAGCAGTTACACGCATAAGAAACTGATCAACTGTGCTATAACTGAAAAATAAACACCTTTGAAAGCACTTGTAGTTTCATACCCGAAAAATTTCTTATGATTTAAGACATTAAGTCAGCTTCCTATATACTTTAGACTCATATCAGGTTCATTTTCAATCTCCTCTTCTCTTTCTGAGTTTCGCACAACAGTTCAATGACAAGTTGTAGCTGTGAGCCAAAAAATTCTAGCTTTTGAAGTAATTTCCAGCTTATTTACTAGTTTACACACAAAAACAAGACTTTTCAACTTTCATGTTAATGGGGAATCACAAGCACAACCTAGTAAACATGGCCGTTTTATGTTTACAAGTTTGTAAACATAGCAACAGATCTGGTTTACATAGCAAGGTTGATGTGAACTCAAACAGCTTAACAGACAGACAGTGTCCATTTGTTCCACAAACACAAAACAGATGGAAATGTTGGATGTCAGTGCTCTTTGAGGCAATTAAGAAAGTGATTTAAATTACTTTCTTTATGAGTGAGATTAAACAAACATTAAATGCAAAGCAACCCTCCACGACATCCTTCAAATGTGCAGCTGTATTAGTGTATGCTTATCAGTGCATTAATATATATTATCAACAAAGAAAAGATGTTGGATTTAATATAATTCTTCGATTTACGATCTAATTTGGAGATATCATTTCCTGCATAGATAAGGGTTGCCAAAGCAGCAGGTCCCCACATGATCTAGATAACACAAGGGCAAGTAGATAAATGATTGTCCCTCACCCCACGTTTGATTTATGTGAGAAAGCTACAGGTCTAGTAGACCCATCAACAACTCTAGAACCTCAGAATTAAGGTGGCTGCTAAATTGTAATTTCTAATTCAGAATATTTACTTTAACTGCAACGAAAATTTAAGAAATTTATCAATTGTTAAGAGTGTTCTAAGACACACAAGCACATAAAATGCAGCAATCACAGTCTGTGTGCTTAAGTTTTGTATGTTAAAATCCTATAATGAGCAGAAAATGCCGCAAATGATTTGCAAAAACGAAAGATTTACATGGAAACACTATTATTCCCTATTTCTCACTAACAATTTTGAAAAGTTGAAAACATGTAAGTGATGGTAATTAATTTTAAGCAGCACCAGTCTTCAATATCTCAAGAATCGAAATATTATTCAATATAGGTTTTGTGACGAAAAATTACCTTCTGTGATACAGCAAAAGCAGCTTGTTCAGGAGTCATGTTGTCAAACGGTGTCAAAGCAGTCAAAAGCTCCCAAAGAACAATGCCGAAACTGTAAACATCAACTTTCTTAGTATGGTGTTTCTCTTTGATCATTTCAGGTGCCATCCAACGGTAAGTGCCCGTGAATCCCTTTGCACTCCCGGTCTGTGATTCTAAGCAAGAGATACCAAAATCCGCAACTTTCACAGACATATCTTCCCCAAGCAATAAATTTTCCGACTTGAGATCCCTATGAAGTATGCTTTGAGAATGGAGATACTGCATCCCACGGGCAATGTCGAGGGCTAGTTTCACAACTAGGCTGAGTGGAACAGAATGTGGTTCTTGCTGATGGAGATACTTCCTCAACGATCCCCCGGACAAATACTCAGTTATAATGCAGAACACAGGTGGTTTCTTACATGCTGCCACAAACTGCCCAATAAATGTTAAAATACAAAAGTAAAGGAATTTATTTCAATTTGTGGGAATAATATGATACCAATAAGATCAAGTCGAGGGATGGAAATAATTTCTCAGCCTAATTAAGCAAGGAATCATAAGAGTCAATCAATGACCAAATCTGTAACATTATGCAGAAGAAACTGTGGTTTCCTTTTCTAATGAGGAAACTAAAAAGGCATTAATGATGAACTGGGAAGGGATCTTGGGCTTCAAATAGACCAGAGATTAAAGTTTATAACTTTCTGGTCCATTGACCAAAAAAACATAATTCAGGACCACATTCTTTCTTTTTTCTCCACAGAATTCAAAAGGCAAGCAACACAACACAACACAATAGAGAGAGAGAGAGATTACAGTGATGATATTTGGATGGTGCAAGCGAAAGAGCAAAGCGACTTCAGAGGTAAACTGTTTCTCAAGCAAAAGAGCCAAGCTTTCATCTTGCTGAGGCTGGCTTATGAGTTTAATAGCAACATCCCTCTGCTTATAAACCCCTCTGTAAATCCTACTATGTCTTCCAGAGGCAAACTTACACCCAATGTACAATTGGGACATGTCAGCACTCCATTCTTCCTCTCCCTCACCTTTAATCTCAGCCCCTGAAGACACCAGATACTTTGACCATGAGACTGCCCTATTGTACTCTCCAAGAGATAGCCTCCTCTCGGGTTTTCCATTGTTGGAAATCTGCTTAAACCAGTGAAAATTCTTCATGGGTCAGAAACAAAACTCATCAAAAACCATAAAATCTCAACCCAAATTGGACCCTTCACTCTTCAACTCACAAAAAGCCTCCAACTTTGTTCCAAAATCCAAACCTCGAAAATTCCAAGATGACCCACAAAACCTACATTTCGAAATCATCAACCTTTATGGATTTAAAGGCTGGTGGATTGAGATTGAGCTCCAAAATCAAAGCTAGCCATGGTTTGTTTGAGCAGAAAATGTGAACAAAGTTCATTCCTTTCAGACCAATGAACATGTTTGGGGGTAAAGGAGGAGTCTTTGTAAAAAAATCTCTAAAATCTACTACATGTTGAGACAAAAAGAGGCCAAGGAAGCAGAAATTTGAAAGGAAAAAAAGACGTTTAAAAATATGGGTATTGAGTTTCCAAGGACAAAAGAACTAGACATGGGTATTGCAAAGTGAAAAGAAAGAGTTCAGGTGAGGTGGTTGTAATAATGTGAAGCTAAAAAAACAGAACAAGAATAGAGGGAGACTGTAGAGAGAGATGAGAGAATGAATTGGGGTGTTGTTGGTGGTGCAGTGAAAGCATAGGCAATGGGAGATGGTGATAGAGAAGGAGAGGAGGGGAGGTGGCTCTTTGTTTCTTTGTTTCATCTCGCTCTATATCTCTCTTTCTCTCTCCAGGAAACTCACAGCTTCTCTTCAAACACCATTCCTAACGTGCGAAGATCCACTTCTGAGGAGACAAAGTGGATCCTTGTTGATTATGACCTCTACCCCATCTCAATTTTCCCTTTTGCCCTCCTCCCCTTCTCATTTTCTTGGGTGGTCTTCCTCTTTGCATGCGCCTACCCATTTTTTCACTCTTGGAATGTGAAAAATTCACTTGAGGAATGATCATTTGTAGTAATTGAAACATGCTAAAAGGGTTATTAGATCATGGTATTTTTTCATAGATAATTATGGGTTAAGAAATGAAATTCACTCTTCATTGATAGAAAACGCACACCAGATATAGTGTACACAACTAATCTCATTAAAATATTTTAGATAATTTAAATTTGGTCGAAACAAAAAATAGTACCTTATGCAAATTAAAAAGACTTATTATTCAAAATGCTCCTCGAATCGTACAGAGAGTCTCAATTTGCTCCCTTAACGCGAAATCGTAACAATATGATCCCTGAATCCCCCCTTCTGTCAAGTCTGTTGCACCAAAAGTTAACAGAGTTATAAACTCTGTTTATGATACTTACGTGGCAGCAAGGGATTGGATGCTTTATTCATTTTGTAGCAAAATATTAAAACTAAATATTAAAAAAAAAAGGATGAAAGAAGAAGATGATGAACTAAACATTATCAATCCCTTGCACAGAAATCCTTCCGTGCAATAGAGTGTGGATGAAGTCCTTGAACTAGCTCTCGTCGTCAAAGTGGTGGTGTGGGTCGGCGGGTCCCAGAGCGGGAGCTGGAGCTAGAGAAGCACCCAGAGCTAAAGCGTCGTAAACTGGTAATATGGGCGGAGCCCCGACTGGAGCGGGTGCCGATTTCTTCAAGCGGTGGGTTCTCGGGTCAACCTCGGCCACTCCCTCAGGTAGAATGGCGGATATTGTACGAAGATTCCGTCTTCGATTGAAGTCGTCTTCGACTGAGCGCGGAATCAGGAGTCGCTCGGTGGATGACATCGTTGGGTCGGGTCACGTCATCAGGCCAGATGATTTGGGTGAAATTGACCGATTTGCGAGTAGAGTTTTTGTGGGTTGTCAAGTGCAGGTGCTCGTGGGTCTTTCAGAGGGTCTTGTGGTGGCGAGTCGAGAAGCGCAACGAGGATGGAGTTGGAGTTGATATGGGTTGTTGTTGTTGCTATCACCGACGATGAAGATTTGGCAAGCAATGCGGTGGCGGAAGTGAATGTGGGGAGTGAAAGAAGGGCGAAAATGAAGAAGAAGTGCCTGGATTGAGCAACCACATATATGAGCATCCATGGTGCTCATTTTAGTGGTATGAGTTTTTTTTTTTTCCCATGAAGCAATCGAGTTTCGCGGTGGTGGCAGAAGAAATGTGTGTATGGAAGAAGAAGAAGAAGAAGAAGAGTTGGAGAAGTGGGTGTGGGATTGAGGCGCTTAGAAAAAACTGAGTTTATCATCTTCTTCTTTCATCTTTTTTTTTTTAAATATTTAGTTTTAATATTTTTCTATAAAATGAATAAAACATCCAATCCATTGCTGCCACGTAAGCATTCTAAACAGAGTTTATAACTCTATTAACTTTTGGTGCAACATACTTGACAGAAAAGGGGTTCAGGGATCACATTGTTACGATTTCGCGTTAGGGGAGCAAATTGAGACTCTCTGTCCGGTTCGGAGAGGATTTTGAGTAATAAGCCTATTTAAAATTACAAAAGAAAATTATTCTCAAAAAAAAATTTGAGGAATTGGAGATTCCTGAAACCCTCCTTAATTAAACAACAAAATATTTTTGAATTTGAAAGACGGGATTTATCAAGAAGTAATGTACTGGCTTGAATTTTCTTTTTTATTTCTTTTTGTTGCTATCAAATTATGATGTGTGAACTACTCTACGCTAGCACTTTACTTTCAATTTTGTCCTTCAATGAATTTAAAAGGCTTTTATTCAATAACTTTTACCAACAAGTAAAGTTCAACAACAAAAGCAGTAATTATGTCCCTTGGCATTCTTTATGAAGTGACCCATTGGTTAAGTGGAGAGGCTATTTTTTTCCTATTCCTTTTTTTATAGCAATTATGTGAAGACTAAATAACTTCATCAACCTTTAATAAGTTGATAATATATAATAAAAAATTATTTTTTATCAATCATAGATAATATATTTGAAAGTAAGATAGATTATTCCGAACTTAAAAATTGAAAAATACAATTAAATTAGGAGTTCGTATTATTTGACAATGAATTAATAGTTCGCATTATTTTGTTCCCATAATAGTTTGGGATGAATTTGATTTCAACTATGAACTATGCACCAACTCCAAGCGTATTTTAGTCCCGTAGGAATTTCACAGAAGGGTACATTGGTCATTCCAGCGTGAGGGTTGCCCCGGTACGTTACAGAACTTACAACAGACAGATACAGAAGGAGAGAGAGAGACGAGACGTTATGGCTTGAAAAGCAGGTGGGACCCACGCGCTCACAGAGGGATCCGTGGGTGTGTCGGAGAAGCCGTATGGTCCTCTTCCGTATACGGTCTCACTCTCTCTCACTCTCTCTGATTCCTTTTATTTATGAATTTCTATGCCTATTGGTAGTGATGAGGAAGGCCCAAGAATCGATACCCACCCGTTCTTGAAGCGCGTGTCGATCACTGTAACAAAGGCTTGGCCAACCAACGATGTCTAGGTTGACACAGACAAGAGGTACAGCTCAAAGAGCACCCACAAGGTACAACCCTACAAAGCCTGCAAACCATTTTAATGACTTGGGACTCACTTCCTTGCAATTACAACTTGCCTGGGTCCTAATTTGCCTCCAATCTAAACAAGTCCTAATGATATTACGGTGCAGAAATTGATTTTCTTAAAAACTGTTAAAGTTAGACATCCAAATGTCTAGGCGCGTTCAAAGGCCGGAAATCTTATGTCCAAACGCTTTAGACTGTTATATTAAAAAATATAATTTTTAAAAATTACTTAAGACTTAGTCTCATTTTACATTGTTGGATGACGACTTCATCAGTTATATGCACCCATCTAATTATCACTGACAAGTTCTAATAATTCGAAATATAAAAACATCAAAGGATAATTTCGATTTAAGGTGTTTTTCTTATACATTCGATTTTAAATTAATTGAAGTAGAACAATGTTTATACCTATTTGACTATCTTAAACAAATGTATTTAGAATGATTTTTATACATTTATGTGACATGATGATATCCCAACCCATTTGAGTCAAGATGAAGCCTTCCATATACAAAACATGTTGGAGCCAATTCCTTGCTTCTCTAACATGTGACAATAATCAGATGATTTGCTCTTCAAAAAACTCCCATTGTACAATGCGCTTAAGATTATTAAACAATATACTCCTTCTCCCATTATACACAAGGACAAACAGAAATGATACTTGAAACATTTAATCGAGGAAAAACTAAAGTACTTGAGAGTTATTATATTTTGTACATAATGTGAGATATATAAGAATTTTTTTTAAGAGTATAGTTAAATTCTTAACGTGCTTTTTACTATGACCGTTTAACGAGATAACTACTCTAAGTACTAAATAAATTTTTTTTTGGAGGGGAAGTGATGGTGTTGTTATACTTCAACTTCAATCTGCAGTGTGATATATGTATATATATACATACTTTGGTCCAATATTGTGTACTGTTTATCTATTTTTCTGCCATTATTTTGTGGGTTAAAGCTTACCATCAAGATCTACCCACCAAGATTGAAGATCAATCTTGCATTCATTGGTAGGTTGGCATGTTGTTCTTGATGATTGATTTTCAGTGTCATCAATCACATATGATATTTGCATATTAAGCTGATTTTTTATTTATTTTTATAATCAGAAGTCGGAATCTTGTTGATTTATATACATATAATTTAGTGGACAAAGAATTCCAAACCAATTTCATTTTCAATCTCTTGTATTATTATTAACTTATTCAACAAACTCTAGAGTATATTTTAGGTGTCAACTCATTGTCAGGGGTCTAAATTCGAAAGCCATTACATACTAAAGATAACATTTTATTAATTTATTCGAGAGAATTTGAAAAACATATTTGTTTAATTTTTTATACGTTCAATACAAGCCAACCAAAAAAACAAAAAATAAATTAAAATAAAGTTATTTATATCACTTTAATAACCAACTAGATATACAAAAAAATTACGAAATTAAAATATTTTATAATCGAAATATAATCAATAAATAATATCCGAGAAATTAACTCAAAAGAGTAGGGTGGTTGAATTTATTTATGGAGGGTCTTAAGGGTTTTGATTGGGAGAAAGGCCGGTGAAGCAGAAATTGGGGGGCGATGCACATGCATGTGTGTACCTTGGAAATATTGATGAGATTGAAAGACCACGTGTCCATGTTATGCAGTAGTACGTAACCAGCTATGATTCGATAATTTTAAGCATAAAAAACAAAAACTTATGGTACAGAATATTTCCCGAGGCCGTACTAATTATTGTTGGTGGCTACTTTTCAGATGGGGTTACTTAAAAGCATAATTAGAATATTAACCATGCCAAATTACAAAGATTAGGTGCGGTTTAACGTATACAAGGCAAGCAAAACCGGACCAAATAGAAAGAAGTCAAAACAGGATGATTGATTTTAAGAAATGTCATCGAATGTTAAGATGTATAATGAAGTTTACTCTAACTATTTTGTCCGGGTGAGTTTTGGGTTTTTGTCATTCATGAATTTTGTTAAAATCGTTCTTAAATTTTATTATTAAAATATATTATTCTTAAATTTTATCCAAATGTGCAATGATGATCATTATCGTTGATTTTTTGAACGTTTTATGTTAAAAGTAGGGAGTAGAAATGTCATTCCACGTAATCTTTTTTTAACATAAAACGTTCAAAAAATTGACGGAATGACCATATGTCGTTGCACGTTTGGGTTTTGTCCAGGGACTGCATACTCTAGTACTAAAGTTTAGAGACGGTTAATAAATTTTCGATAAAATTCAAGAATGTTAGCAACCATTTAGCCCAATAATAATGATATATATTGTAGCTGGGTAGGGTTGCATTGCATGAGATAATTTGGATTATAGTGGTGGGATATTTTTGAATCGGAGGGCTGAGATTCGACGTTGGTGCATGGGGGATGGAGGGCATTGAAGTAGCATTGAGGACAAATGAATGTGATGAAGGGGAAGGAAGAAGATGAAAAAATGGGAGGCGGTTGGTTGACTGCTTACTTAGAAAAAGACGGGAGTGATAGGGAATATTTGTCATCTACTTTCATTTTCTTCATTGAATCAACATGGCTCATGGAGGATACCACGTGAGCTCTTTCATCTCATTTCATACCAAAACCTACATTTTATTCTGATCCCCTTTCCTAATTACTAATTAGTGGTGAAATTGGATATGAATCGACTTAATTTGCCAAATTCTAGTGATTAAATGAACTTTTTAATTCTCGTTATTAACGATCCAATAATAGAGAAGAGGATATCGACAGTTTGGAACCATGATGGACTCAAAAACTAAAGACGATATTGTCTTGATATCATCAATTTCATAGAGATTAACCAACTGACAAGACGGTTTCATGTTGATTTGAAAATTTTCTAACAGAACTATTAGAAATATTAAAAAAATAATAATAATAACGTATCAATGGCTAATAGTGGGCAAGTGGCCTATTTTGAGTACGTTTATACGTATACACATATGTCTGTATGACATCAATGTTTATGATTCCAGACAATTACTACACTTACTATTATATGAATGGCTGATTATGGTTTATGTTTTATCCAGCTCTTTTCCATTCAGATAAAAGCCGATTGTAAACTTATAAAGAGATTCCAGTTTAGTATAATGTGAAAGCCCTAGGCCTAGGCTGGAGACCATGTCCCTCAACCCTAGGTGGGAACAGTTGCATGAAAAGTTGATCGTGGTTGTTGGATTAGGGCATGATGTGTCCAAATCAACGCCTACTAGAAATAATGTTCATGTGTTTTCGTGTAATGTTTGGTGCCGAGTGTTCACCATTGTTGAAAACAAAGCTACCATGCTTTGACGTTTGCGTTACGCAATTATGATACCACTTTGGAATTATATCCTACCTTCATTTATTAATTTATCAATTATGCGATGCGCAAAGCTTCCAAAAATTGAAATAAATACTTTTTGGTTACGAAATAAAATACAAAAGAAACCAACATTTATTAGATCCAATGATCCAATTTTTGGTGAAAATGTAAAATCCCAAAATATAGGCCAATAGTCCGAAAAAAATAATATTTACAAATTTAACCAAATTCGGATCTTTGACTAGCTCATTAAATCATTTTTTTTTATCAAATACTAGCTCATTATGTGATTTAATCAAATTTCACTTAATGATGTCGTTCTAATAATAAAAACTTGAAAAAAATAAATAAATCCCAAATCTCAATCAGATGGTAGACCTAGAAGAGGATCCTCATTCAAACCAAACCCAAGACTATAGATTAGTTATGTTATGGGCTACAGGCCCATTATCTACTTTTTACAAGCCCAATCACTCGATGATACGCAAAAGCATTCTCAACATAGCTACGGACCGTTTGAATGTGCATTTGAAAATGACAAAAGTATTTTTAAATAGATAAAAACATTTCACAAGTTAAAAATTTGTATTTGATAAATTTTAAAAAATTCTTCGTATAAGAAGCACAATCACTTAAGAAAAAGTTTTAAAAAGCACTATTTTGGTACTTCATTTCAAAAGTGTTACCTCTCAAAAACACAGGGAAGTACCATTTTTCTTTTAATGAATCTTTCATTTTCCAATATTATCCTTATATTCAATTATTAATATCCTAAATGCCCAAATTCACCATATTTTATTTATTATTATTTAATTTATCAAAACTCTTATTTAATTATTATTTATTTTAATTATTCAATTAGTAATACTCTTATTAAATTTTAATATATTTGTTAAGTCATTAACTTTATGTCATAATATAAATTCCCAAATTTTTTTTATATTACAAAATCGAATTATAAGAATAATGAAATGAAATAATAATAATAATGTTATATTTTTAAAAGCACTTTACCAAACACTATAAAATTATATCGCAAATACTTATTTAGAAATAAAAGTACTTTTATGTGTGCATACCAAACATCAAAATGTTTATTCTTAAAAACGCTACTGAATAAGAGCTGCTAATCAAAAGCGCTACTACTTAAAAGCGCTTTACTAGAAGCATATCCAAACGGGCACTACATCATTTTCTTATTGCAATTTGGATGCCAATTATGCCTACCTCTATCAAGCATCAACAAAAAGAGAAACCCTATGGTAAAAAAAATATTTCCATATAAATACATCACAATACATCAACCCGAATTCGCCATTGTGAATTTATGAGCAAATCTATAGCTATACACAGATGCTATGCAAAATCCATAATAACAAAAGACATTAAAAAGGGAATTTCTATTGGGAAACAGGCTGTTTGTTTGAAGCTGTACAAACAACATAAAAAAAGATAATAATTTTCATTCACATTCTATAAGATTCTTTTCTCACAACATGAGAAACTGAAAACTGAGTCTATAGGGAGATGGTTATAGGATATCATGGAGTGTTCTCGGTACAAAGGTTGTAACCAGAGATAAGGGAGCTAAATGCAAAGGCAACAAAAGCCAGGAAGGCCATACTAACCGAAGCAGTGGCCATTTCCGTGAACTCATCTTTCCCCCAATTTGATTGCCAGTCATCCACTCGGGTGGCTGCGGATGATGATGCTGAAATGAGAAGATATGCCAGCGCCTGCAAAATCGAATCAACAACGCAAGCATTGCTAATCACTACACAAATACTTAGTGCCGGTTGTTCCACAATAAGTGGAGGCAGTGGGGGTTTAGGGTTCTTTGTTTGTCGACTTGGAATAAAAAAATCAAAAAATCAACAAATCCGGCCCATGTAACCAAATTAAGATTCAAGTTTCGGTCTAACCTTAAATCCTAAAGCCTAAACCTAACAACAAAGTCGGTTAGGTCATAACGTCTAATTCGTAGAGGGGCGTAGTTTAAAAGAAGCCGAGATTAAGTCATTAATAAACAATTATCACTTTCTAAACCAGAACTTCACAAGCAAAACCTTCCTTAAACAAGAGCTATTTAACATACTACATTAAAATAAGATCGACATTAATCAATAGAAAACTTAAATAGGCAAGGCAATTAGGCATAGATAGATCATGAGCTGCATAACTTGCCTGGTCTATGAAGAATTCAAAGTGGCCACGAAGACGGTGGCGAATCGCGTATTTCCCGGTGGCTAAATGGTAGGATAGATTATAGGCTTGAAAAGCAGCATATGCAAATGCAATAACATTCACAGCTAAGCAATACCTGCAACAAGCACATAATCTTCAATTCACAATCACATTATCTCCAAAAGTGCATCAAACTTCACAATGAACATGTTTCAACAGATTATGAAAAATGAGAAAACAAATAGTGCCATTTAAATAATAACAGAGCAAAGCAAGCAAATTGGTTTCAACAATTGATTATAATTTTCTCAAACCAACTGCTAATCATATACAAACACTCATTGACTTGGAGAATTAAAATTAATTATTTCCTAAATAAGACAATTTTGAATTATAATGATAATTGAGCATGAAAATGAAATTGAAATTGGGGACAAACCTGTATTCCTTGTAGCGATCGAAGGAGTCGCCGCTCCATCCTTGAGTTTTATCAGCGGCCATAACCGAAAAAGAAATCAAGCAAAGCACTAATTCGCTCACTCTAAACCCTAGCGCCGCCGTCTTCACCATCTCTCCTCTCTTCGACCGCCTCAGTATCGAGGACACCCCCCTCGATCTCCAACCCTCACCGTTTACCCCTTCTTCGAGGCCGCTCGCACCGACGGCAGGCCCTACCTTCGACACCGAGGGCGCCACGTCCTCCCTCATCGCCCGGTTGTACACCACCATCGGCGACGGCGCCTTGGCGTTATCCGGCGTTTTCTGATGCGGGAACGGCGAGTACTGAGTGAACTTATCAACGGCCATGATCGCCTTGGAGTTTTCAACCTTGTTGTCCGGCGAGTTCTCGGTAGACTTGTAGGGCGGGCTTTCGGGGGGGTCGCCCGCGTCGGATCGGATCGGGGAGTGGAAGCAGAGGGGGGACTCGGCGTGAGCGGAGTCTTCAGAGTTCAAGGACAAGGACTTCTTCATAGTTCTGGGTTTGTGATGGTTGTACTGCTGGGACTGGGATTCCATTGGCGCTTATTGAATTCCCGGGAGTGGGACTTTATTGAGTGCGAAGAAGTGTGTTTGGGAACTGAGAAAGTGAGGGATAGTTGAAAGGAGAAGTGATGGATGGGAAGACTCCGGAGTCTTTAACTTCATGTTTTCGCGCTGTGGGGACTTGGCCACGTGGAAAGGCTTCTTTCCCGCTTACATGCAACTTATTAGAAGTGAGAACCTGATTTTTCAGTACCACGTGTAGCAACCTACCTCTTTTTTATTTACATTTTATTTTATTGTACTTTATTTTACAAGAGCAAATGCCATATTTTTTTTTCTTCAGAAAGATTGAATATTAATATCATTTTTTTTTATGAGAGTCGAATACAAGTTTTCCTCTGCATATTGAAGTGGATAGAAAAAAACATTTTTAATGCCAATAAACAAACACATTTACTAAAAACCAAGATTTGCAATTCATTATGTTTCTTATACGGAATGAAAATATCAAAGTACGTGAAATTTCATATGACATTCCATAATTCAAAATCGAAAGATCAGGAATTGGATTGATTTGGTGGTAATGGTTACTTTTTCATTACTTTTTATGATGTCTCGAATATAACTAGTTGTATATAAGTATGTTTATATATCTCTCATTCTGTGACTAACAATCACGAATTACATGAAATATTTCTTTCCAAGTAAACGTGAAATGAGTGCATTAAATCAATTCAATAATTAAGCAAATCCAATTTATAACTATAGTAAAAAGCTACGTGCTAAGAGTGGTCGAAGAAAAAGAGAAAGCTAAGTGCTTTAAGAAGAGCCTTGCATGGTAAGGCAAAAGCAAGAAAAACAAATAAAATCCTACAAAATCCAAGCAAGCTTTTAGTGGAAACTTTATGTTAAAGCTCTTTTGGGTTTTCTTTAGTAGTGCGCTATCTTTCATTCATGACCTAAAGCAAAAAATTCCTTCCCAACTTTTTTCATTTTCCTTCATTCAAATAGATTCCTCCTCATGTCGATTCCATAGCATTCATAAGAATAAACACACTTGTATACTTGTATGCACATATCTTCCCAACTAATATTCTCCCATCTCACAATTCGACATGTTACGTACTTTTTATCAGAATGTAAGACTGTCATTTTCTGACATGATTAAATAAACAAAGCAACTCGAAACTTGCACGAAGTTCATCTAGGTTTATCCACACAATTAAAATTTCAAGTCCATTTCGAATCAACACTATGACCAATTTATTAAATACGTAATCGAGTCAACACGCTAACTTGTGTAATCACTAATTCTAGACCTTTCACTACATAGTGAATAACAATACTACTAGACTAGTAGTACTAGTGACACCTATATATTTGTTATCTTTATAATTTTTCGATTATTTGAGTTACAAACTTATGAATTATGAATATATTGATTGAGTATGATGGTAAATATTGAATTTGAAAGGTGCATTATGTAAACTCATTACAGTAAGAAAGTTAAGCAATTTAATAAAGTTAATAGGTTGTCCAACACGACTTGCTTATTAAACAGATTACCTTATGCACCAACCTGTCAGATACAAATTGACTATTCTTAACCCGATTATTAAACTAAAATTCATGATACGACACAAACCCAACACTACACGACTTATTATAAGCCCTAGCCCTCCCAGAATGTATGCCAAGAATGCCTAAAACGACCAAGTAAAGCAACTCCTTTGATCGATATTGATCACAATGGCTTTAGTGTTTAAATTGCCAAACAGAAAGCACCTGCCAGGCAAGTTTGCTTTTTTCCCTTTAAGCAACTAACAATATACTTTCCATCATCTAGTCCATCAACATGATTGTAGATAATAACATATTAACAGTCCACAAAGAGGAACCCAAGCAATTTTCGGAAACCGTTAACGGCTTGGAGTCTCGTTGCGGTTTCAGTATTTTTCACAATATATTTGGTCAGCAAAACTGATACACAGCTCATGGAGTTACAAGGAGGCGAAGAAAAAAGTTCAACTTGGGAGGAAAACAAAATGCCAGAAACAGGCGACTCCAAGTGCCTAGTTCATACGGTGAAACGAACTCATTTCTCATATACGGTGCATATAAAGAACTCTTCTCTGACAACAGAATGTGTGATACCTTACCTTGCCTTGCCTTTGCCATATCAAAAGTTTAAGAACTCGAAATAATTCTGGTGTCACTGGCTCATTCTGGTAGTTTCAGGCGATTGAATAGGACGAGGAAACTTTGTTCAGGGACTATGTAAAGAAAACCAAGATCTGCACCTTTGGAACCTTTGGCATACGGTCCAATGCCCTACATAGTGTTACAAACATCAACCAAAAAAATAAAAAGTTAGAAAACACAAGGCAGATTCTTTGAAGTTTGCTGGTATACATCCTGAACTGTCGGTATATTTACCTTGGCGTTGAGTTGGAGAAGTTCTCCTTCAACCCATTGTGGATTTCGGAACCCAAATTCGGCTATTCTTCCTTGACCTTTGTAACTTGCAACCTGGTGAATGAACTTTTTATCAGCTGCATATACCCAGAATTGCATTTTAATGCAGCCTATAAGATAACCTCATAGCTCAATGCCTAGAGCCATACCTAATATATTATAATGCCCAAAAACTGTATATGCAGTTTGTTTCTTAAGAAACATGAGGCATGACCAGTCCATAATCCTATTCTATTTGCATGGTACTTAAAAAGGGCCCTAGTAAATGATAAAAATAATGACACAAATGAGAGCATTAACAATAGTATGCTCCTCTAAAAAAAAAACAATTGTACGCACCAATAATGATCTACTACTTTGTATAGTACTTATATAATTGATTGAAAGCAAAATAAGCTTCGTTGAGTGTGTTCCTAGAATTCTACAGGACATGGACATATGCAGAGGTGCCGCTTGGAAGGAAACTTACCACTCCTAATTCATCTGGATACATCCCACGGTTGGAAAGTCGGTTCCCTTTCCCAATTTTAGCACGAAAAGTCACCTGAGATATGCAGAAATCACAGAGTTCAGTACAACACATGTTACTGTGAATATGTGGTTGCAGAGAGCAACTAGTAATTTCGAAAGCTTTAAACCTGGCCAGCAGGAACATTCAGGTCCCCAGTTAGCTTAACTGCCTCCACATATTCGAAGAACTCCACATCCGCATTGTCTTTGCGTTCTGGACTATTCCAGTGCCCATACTTACGCCTGAGTTGCACTACCTCAGTGCCATAAGGGCCAAATGCACCAACATATAGGCCTGTACTTCAACAGAAGAATCCTTAGAAGATTGTCCGTATGCTATGTAAAGGAAATAAAGGGGGGAAGGTGGAAAATGAGAAAAATCACCATCAAACGGATCTAGATCTCCTCCTGAGGTGCTGATCCGATTAAACGTTGTATATTCAGATAGTCTACTCCGCTTCTGTGCTTGACTAACGGCAAGCTTGACTATTTCACGCATACTTTTAGTAATCTATTCATAAATAAAAATTAGATATATCAAATCTGAACAATTCACATTACTGTCAAGAAAAGCCTAATATCACCCATAAGTAATGTGAATTGAGAATTTTGACAAATTTTCTAATCTTAAACTGTTCAGTGTCAGTATGTTGTGAGATATAGACCTAAAACTAAAAAGCCTTGCACAAGTTTCTGAGAACTAAAAACAAAACCTGAAACTTCTTGCCCTCCTAATTTATAGCTGAGCCAAACTATAGGTGCGATGTAGAATTTCCAGAAATACAACATTACTATAAGAGATAGAAAAAGGAAAACGTAAAGCAAGGATAGTCTTTGGAAAGTCCTAATTGTAAAATCCATGTAAACCATGAGTCTACCATGTACAACAGTACAACAAAAGTATCCAGCTAAAATGATTCGATTCAATAACCCTAGTGCTTTTTACCAGCTGGAATAGTCAGTTTTTCATTATATGCAATTTCCATATATTAGTTTCCCGTGGCATAGAATTTCAACTGACCTTGGGAGAAACCTTGTCAGATTTCCAAAATGCCGTGGCAACATCAGAAGGCATGAGCTCACCACTTCTAGCTTCTAGAGCTGCCACTTTGACCTTGGATGCTTTACTTTCTCTGGTATCATGGTCTAGGCTTCTTCCTGGAATATGCAACACAAACGAATCTTTCTCCACATCTTTGATTTCAGCAGAGCGACGCACATACTCATCCTTGGCATGAACATCATCATTATTATGTATAACCCCACCAATAAAAAGTTTCATATCCAGGTCTTTTTCATCTTCTCTGGTATTGCTATCTTCTCTAAGAGTGACCTCATCAGGCTGAATTTCATCCAAATTTTCCACTTCATCTTCAGAATTCTCATCAGAATCTCCACTTTCACTATTTTCTTGCATCAACTGGTTTACAGAATTGTCATCTTCTATCGCATCCTTAGAAACATCAACATCCATGACTTTAACCTTCAGTCCTGGAATTTTTTTCTTAAGAAAATTTATCACACTTTTTATTCCCTCCTCAGTTGCTCCCTCAATATTAATGCCCTTCTCCTCACTGCTTTCAGCCTTACCTTCATTTTTCGGAACATCTACTAGGGTTGCATTCTCAACTTCAGAAGTAGATGAGCCCTTTTCAGGTTTGGATGGTGTAACGGTAGAGTTTGTTGAATTGGCTTTCGGTTGGTGTAAGTACACTACCTGCTAACAAATATCATATTATAAGACCAGGGGCAGAGAAAGAGAGCATTTACACAAACTGCCATATAGAACCTCCAGAAAATTCTGCGTAACACAAGATATCAGACTCATGCTACAGACTAGCAAACTTGAAGTGGATAATAATACAACACCATGCAAGTGCTAAAATATGTATAATGTGGTTATATCAAAATGTAATCATCCAAATGCATTCCTAATTTATGGCTGTACATCTTCACCACTTACAAATATGAATGGAAAGCACATATCAGATGAAAATGATTATCAATTAGAAGCATCTGAATATCACCTGCATAACGTATGTCCCATCAGCATTTTTTACCACAAAAATTTCAAAGAGGGGACTTCCTGGCGATGCCGTAACCAACTGCCTGCAACAAACAATAATCACTAATTTTTTCCAAAGGAATAGCATAAATCTAAACACAAACGATCTTACCTTGGACTGTAACTCTTGCCAACAAATCTGCCCACACCAGGAGTGATTCGGATTAGTCTTCCAAAGGGATCATCTGAATCTTTTGGGTAGCCAACCCACCAACCTACCTGCTTATACAGAGATCGATTTGGTGGTCAAAGCAAAAAAGAAAAGAAAATTACCAAAAAGAAAGCCTAGTTAATAATGTTTCCAATCAAATTCTGAAAAAAAAAAGAAAAAGAGAGGCATATATCTCTTCCTCATGGTTTATTGAGCAAAAGGATTATGCCCTATCAAAGCATCCATTTTATAAACAATGATTACTGAATCACAGATGACAAATAGCTTCATAAGAGCATGACTAAACCTAGTAGCAGTACAACTCCAGAAGCAATCTCATAATACTTGCGTAATGTATTGCAAAGACTATTTAAAAAAATTATGTGATCAACAAGCATGCATAAAAATAAAGAGTTCATGTCGTGACATTCCAAATAATCCCAAAGACACAAAGGTCTGTTATTGGTTGTTTTTGGGTGAACAAAAGGAAAGACAATGTTCCATTCTCTGCTGAGGAGAAACAGGCTGATAATGCGAGTAATAAGACATAGGGGTAATGGCATGTAGGGGATGGCACAAAAACAGAGGTCTTCTATCTGTTCCCTCCCCATTGACACTATAGAGTCCCACTAAGCCATGCCTGCCACTGAAGTTAATGTTCCCCAGAAGACCAAACATATATGTTTCAAATAAGTTGGAGAAGAAAAGAAGAGTAAAAGCTCCCTATTCCAGCCAAGGAAGATAATTGTGGTGTTCAAATAACTGAATATATAAGCCATTATCACTTGGGAACTTTACCAGTCCACTTCCTGTGTATCTACACAATCTTGAAGCATCATGGTAACGCTCTTCCTCAATCGCATTCTGAAAACACATAAGAGACTGGGTCAATAAACATATTCAGATGTGAGCAAGTACACAATTATAATGGCATAAATGCTCATTTAACCTCCAATTGAGACATAATCTCCGCAACAGTGTCCTTTGATGTAGCTTCTGCAATACACAATTTCAGTTTTGCAGCTTCCTGGAAATCCTCCTTCTCAATTGCATCTTCAAGTTGAAACTGTGGATAGCAGCAAGTTAAAAAAACATAAAAATCTTGTAATTTTTGTATGTAGTCAAGTTCAGTTGAGCTTTATTTTTTGAAATTGTAACAAGCTCTAACCATGGTCAACAGACCTAAGCAACCGAGATCACAAAAAAAATTCAGGTGAAAATAAGAAAAGGTGGACGGCATAGCAACTTTGTACCATCACTGCCACCTGACAATTTTAGCAGTTTAAGAATTGCATGAAATTTACTAATCTACCGGGAACGGGAGGACAAAATTTTCATGGCTTCCCAAACATATCATACAATTTAAACAATGCAAAGTAAAGCTTAAATTACTGAAGAACGTAGTTCCAAAGTGGTAACAAAAGGCACACCAAATCAAACAAATATAAAGCTCAATAAAGATTAAAAACTTCAATCGAGGATTATTAAGATAATCATCTTAAGCTAAAAATTTCAAGTAAATTCAGCAAGCTTCAATTTGACATATCAATTTTCAAGTTGCACTAATAAAGTATTAAAAAAATTAAGTTTAACATTAGGAAATCTACAACGAAACCAACATATTCCATTAAAACAGAGACAATATAAATATAAGAACAAAATGAAAACTCTTTTTACTAAATATAGAAATGAAAAATGAAACTTTGATGCAAATTAGCAACTGGGCAAATAAAATGGAAACCCACACACCTTTAGAACAGAGGCAAAGCTCTCAGCTTGTTCAATCTCAGAAAAATGGCGGCTCCATCGGTTCCAATCCCATTCCAAAGAAGACCCAATACAGTCTTCAATATTACTGTTACTCTCACTGCAACGGCAGCAAAAAGTTGAGCTCTTCCTACTCCTACTGAATGAAGAAGAAGAAAGAGAAAGGTTGGTTTGAACGGAGCATCCCCAACTGAGAAGAAAGCTGAGATGTTTATGGGTACTGTTGAATTTGGACTTGTTGGCTAAGAAGCCGGAACAGCAATTGGGTCCGAATTGGGGGGCTTGGATTGCTTTTCCGACGCCCCATCGACTGGCCACCGCCATCTCTGGGTTGTTCTCTCTCGCCCCACACCACAATCTGTCTCAATCTATATCTGTGAGGCTCTGAGCTTTGTGTGTGTCTTAATACATTGGGAGAAGCAGTTGATAGACGAAGATGATGCGATACATCGAATGGATAGAATCGCCGGTTTAAACTTCAATTACTTGCATACAGCCCAGGCCCACCACAATTTGTGGCTTAAATTTCCTATCTACGCACCAACCAAGAGACATTATTTAGAGAAATTAACGGTATTAATAACAATTAAAATTTTATTATGAATCGTTAATTTAATTTAATAAATCAATAATTTCAATTATTTCGAGTACACAAAATAATTCAATAATTAATATCGAAAGAATGAGCACATTGCACTTGTTTATGAGAATTTGCATTAGTTGAATCAACAACAGGTGTCATTTGCAGCTTAAGGATGGATCAGATGAGAATTTGACCCCAACTGTTCTCTGCTGGCTGCCACGTGTTACAGGTGCAAACAAGAACAATCGCTATCAATGTTTTGAAAGATTGGATGAGTGGACTATAAAATTATTAATTATCACAAAATTAGGCACACGCACGATTTGGTAAAACGGCTGCAAATATGCCACCTATATTTGCCTCATGGCTTTTGGACCTCAAAAATCTCCGCAAGGCTCCCACATATCACAATGAACATAAAACTTGCACAATAGCAGCCAAAATTTAAAAAAAATATATGTGCAAGATTTTACCATAAAGTTGCCTTGACATTCAAGAAACAGTAACTAATCTGCATTTCAATGACAAAAACTCTCGACTTTTAGTAAGCAACAGCAATTGCAAAAGCATGCCAAGTGATGGCCAGGTACACAGATCAATACAGTTGGGCCTTCCTCAGCATGTGGGTTAGGAAATCAGTTAACATATGGGGAATGTTATTTGGGAGACGGTCTACTGGTGGTGTGGGGTGGACTCAACGACGACCATATGTCCAACACAAGGGGTCGGCCTTGGGCTTGAAGGGTTCCGAGTAGACAGAGAAACACCCCCACCCTCGGCAGTTTCCAAAGCATTGTCTGCCTCATTGCCTGCACTTGCACCTGCATTTCCCATACGGACTGGCCGGAGCAGACCCTGCAACCTCAACAAGTAGCTCTGACTATCGGGTTGGGTTCTCACGTACCTGTTGGCTGTCATTTCACTGACAGATGAACGGTCAGAATCAGGACGGAGATTGGATATAGCACTAAGGTCAAGATTTGGGAAGACTGAGCAACGGCACCGAGGACATTTCACATTTAGTCGCAGCCACTCATCTATGCATTCCACATGGAAATTGTGGGCGCAAGGCAGGCCACGAACCTGCATCACTTCCAGTAAAAATCTTTGCAATAACTGATAAACTATCAGAACACAACATATGTATATGTTCGTGAGAGTGGGTGAGGCAGTCTGCATTTCTTAGTGATACAGCTTTGCACTTGGTTCCCAACTGTTTTTAGAATTCTCTCAACAATTGACTTATAGTCACAGAAGGTCCATTGATCCAATTCATATATTTACCGTGTAATAGTGAAACATGAGATTTGGCTTATAAAGTACAAAACACCCAAGAAGCATGGCATATAAGATTACACCAGTGCATAAAAGGTTGGATAAATTTACCTCATTGCCTACATGGAACTCTTCTAAGCAGATTGGACATTCACTGCAATCAGTTGGAACAGCCTTCAGTCTGAACTTTGGAAGCTCCTGAATGAGTGCTTCCACTGCTTCTCTCTACAATGCCCAGACAGGAACATCAACCAACCGATTTCAGAATTAACATATTAATAGTGAATTTATGTAGACAACAAAGACTACCGAATGAAAAAAGAACTGTAATTCATGAGGCTTTTTTCTGATAAAACACACAAACTAATGAATCATATACCAGGCCCTCTAAAGTCAGATTGTGCTTGACACAGAGTAACTAGCACACATGCATACGCGCAACACCCCTTGGAAACCCTAATCTCTATTTTCTAGCCATTGCTTTCACAAATGCTAGTTTGAGCATAGAATTCATCTAAACTACTACTACATAAACAACTTGAGTAAACTAATATCATGAATTCAAACAAAGTGCATATAATAAGTCTTTTATTATATTATCTATGTAATATACTAATATGTTATAAAAGGAGTAAAGGACAGCCATCAGACTCAAAACTGAAAAAATGTGTGTAGTTAAGAACAAGTGAGCAATTCCATCAGCAGAAGAATTTCAGGGTGTGATTTACCTGTGCTGGAGTCAAGTAAAGTCCAGGTTGGTATGCAGCCGTATCTTGGCCCATCCCTCTTGTTTCTTGACCAGCAGCTTCAAATGCCCAATCTGGCACCCGGATCATATCAACCAAAATCTGTAAAAATTAGAGAAAACATGACCATAAATGACAAGAAGAATTTGATCAACACAGAATAAAATAGCTTTCAACACTGAAGTGCCAATCAACAGAAACTGGGTATGTTACACAGTCAAAAACTCAAAACAACATTATCATGAAATTATCCCTCTGATATTATAGCAAAACTGAAATACGATATATTCAAAATGTGCACGAAAACACTAAGGGCACCAGTGAGTGTGTGACTGTAGCAATCATAATTTGTTTGTACTAAATAGGTAATACAAATATTGAGAACAGGACAATTAGTTAACCTTCACATTCGAAAACATAAATATTATAATAAAAACAAAAAAAGACACTTGTAATTTATTTAAGCCACTGGGAAATAGTCATTGGCATTATGCCCTTACAACACCTTTTTATAGGGGTGGGAAGGGGAAGTGTTCTGAAGTCAGAAATATGATTAGGCATGACGGGAAAATAAATGTTTCAGCATTTACCCCATATTCTGACACAGGAATTCCTTGTTGAGCACGCAGTAAGTGTGCCTCTCTTCGTGTCAACCACTGAAAAGGATTCGTTCCAAAAATAAGGATAGGATGAACACAGAATACATAATTATATAAAAGATTTGAATAAGCAGTTCAAATGAGCTCAAATGGAACAAAGTACTGGCAGCAACACTAACCTTCCCGAGGGACATGCAAGCAACGCAAAGTAGTGCACAGTAACTAAAAAGCAACCAAATAAGAAAACCCCATCTCTGACCATCTGCCGGCAACTGCAAGCATTAAATTTCATCAGCATCATCATTAAGCTCGTTTGTACACAACCGTTCTTCCAAGTACTAAGGAATAAAACTTACACAGTCCTTCGATTTTCTAAACCAAAGTGTACCAATTACTGTCCAAGTCCAAAGAAATGGATAGAGTAGCAGAGACAGAATTGACAGGACCACTACTCTTCCACAGAAACGAGCATATCTTTGCTGCCACCCGAAATCCCTAAAAGCATTATAATATGAAGGGGAAAGAAAATGGTATTAACATCATGTACTATTCAGCTACACAAATTGAACAAGTAAGGAGAAGGAACACATTAACTAAAGAAATGGCCTTACAAACCCATTCCAGAGGCCAGCCCATTATCCACAAACATCAGCAAGCGAAAAACAAACACAGTTGTATAATCAACCTGAACCAGTAAAACCAAAACATAAACACGCAGAAATGAGATTAAATGCATTAAACTTCAAAACAATCTTATATCAAGCTTGCCTAAAATTCAGACAAAAACCCACCACGACCCATATGTGCAGCGGGTATGTACAGGTATTGTACCGCTTCCAATTAATTGCAATTATCACTCTGTTATTGAACCGGTTAAGGAAAATTTTGGGGAAATTGAGAGTCCAGCATGAAAATGAAAACCCTAATTTGCAACACATAAAAGGATACACACTCGTCGCGAGCATCGACAAGAAAAATCCATCGTACCTGCGAATGCAAAACTATCACAATTTGGCATAAAAATTGCTAGAACACTGTAATGGAGTGGAACTAAAGAAGGGCACTTTACTGACCACTTGAAATCAACGCCTCGGATGGCCATGGAGGGTGAGCTGTACAGAAGACGCAATATAGGCTAGAGTGAATTCCGAGTTCCGACGGTGGTCATTTGCAGAGAGAATTGGTTGAATGAAAAAAGCTCCGATCTTTCAATTGCAGAAACTCAGAAAAGAGAATTCGGAAAGAACAAAGCTAACTCGCACGGGAAAGAGGCTGAAAGCGAGTGAAGGGAAGCAACTCTGAGTCCGAGTCTGACTCGGAGCAGGACTTCTTGATCTTTTATCCAATTACTTCACGGCGTTATGACTCATGACTTCAATTTACTGATTTCAATTTCCTAGTAAAAGTAAAAGTGGTTTTTAACCGCCTAATAGCTTTATACTCATCACTTCAATTTACTGACTTCAATTGACTCGTAAAAGTATAAGTGATTTTTAACCGCCTAATACTTTCGAACTTATTAAATACTTACAGTTTAATGGTCATTTACTGACTACAATTTACTAGTAAAAATAAAAGTGATTTTTAACCGCCTAATACTTTCGAACTTATTAAATACATGCGGTTTAATGGTACGAATGAAATTTCAATGGCGTATTATCATTGCTGATGATATGCAACGGTACATTTTGTATACCAAAAAACAAAAAAAAACAGTACTTTTGAAGGCATTGAAGGATTACATCTCAATTAATTTTATTTTTGCCCTTATTGTCCTTTCTGAGTTGATCTTTCTCCTATTTCGCCTCTTTTTTGTGCACTCTCTCACAATTCTCTTCCATTGCAGACTTCACAAAGAACATTGTAGTTTTGTTTTCTGGACGGTATTTGCAAATCAGTTCTTTCTCCGTGTGTATGGTACCCAAGTCCCATGGAAGGTTAACATCTCTGTGTTGTTGCCTCATGTGTTCGGTTTCTTCATTGTAATTGGCACATTTTTTTTCGCACACACGACAGTACACTGGGTCGTCGTAACTGATCAACACAACCATAGCTTTTTCGATAGAACAAACAAAAGTGAAAGTTAATTAATTAGCAAAAGAAATTAAAGATCGGAGATAATTAAGAAAGCTAAGCATCTATTTGAGAATAAGACACTGAAACCAAGAACGAACCTGAGAGAGCTTGTTCATCATAATTCACTTTGTTGATGTAAAAAATGGATCAACTTATAGTTGCCTCGCTGAGCTCGCTTGACTCCCTCTTTTTGGAAATAGGAAGACTTGCAGGGAGAAGGTAAGGGCAAAGGAGCACCGGTGGGGTGCCGGTCTAACAGTCTCCGATACTTAAGTCAGTTAAGTGTGGAAAGTACTATAGTAATTAGGCAGCGAAGGACAAGATTGTTATTACCTTTTTTAGAAGAGGTGCCCTTGTATTTATAATGTCATTGAATGTTGTAAGTGAAACATTTCGATGTGAGATAAATGTTCATGATCCTGGAGCTGACACGTGTCCTGGTGGTCCCTAGTCCCGCTGTTGTGTTGACATGGTCGACCGATAAACGAGTAGGACGACCATATCTGGTCGTCCTAGTGGCTTTTGGTGTCTTTTGTCCAAGCCTGCATTAGTGGGATGCACCTGATGTTGTAGATTTATATTGTTGTACTCATGTTGAGCCGAAAGCCAAATATGATTTTGGTGGAACTGATCGACCTTGAGCAGGTTGACCAAATTAGGTACGAACACACTTCATCCCCAATCTCCTCAACCTCATGATGATGATCCATAGCCTTTTTCCATAGAACAAACAAAAGTGAAAATGAATTAATTAGCGAAAGAAATTAAAGATCGGAGATAATTAAGAAAGTTAAGCATCTATTTGATGGTAAGACACTGAAACCAAGAACGAACCTGAGAGAGCTTGTTCATCATAATTCACTTCATCCCCAATCTCCTCAGCCTCTTGATGATGATCCATAGCCTTTTTCCATAGAACAAACAAAAGTGAAAATGAATTAATTAGCGAAAGAAATTAAAGATCGGAGATAATTAAGAAAGTTAAGCATCTATTTGATGGTAAGACACTGAAACCAAGAACGAACCTGAGAGAGCTTGTTCATCATAATTCACTTCATCCCCAATCTCCTCAGCCTCTTGATGATGATCCATAGCTTTTTTCCATAGAACAAACAAAAGTGAAAATGAATTAATTAGCGAAAGAAATTAAAGATCGGAGATAAGAAATTGCTAGGCATCTAATTGAGAATAAGAAGTCGGTGCATGAAGACCATATGTAAGAGTTTAAGAAGAAAACAATAACAAGCTCTGATGCTCGTACAACAAATGATATTAAAATGGTGATACAAACCGCAAGCTCGGACTGAGATGAGAGACTGCAAAGAACGAGAGAGCAGAGGAGAGATGAGAGTGTGTGAGATGAGAGAGAGAGAGAGAGGAGAGTGGTGAGCGTCTGAGGAATATAAATAGAAAATTAAGTGGCGGGAAGTGTAGGAGATAGGATTGGGAGGTTCTGAGGTCGTTTTCTTGGCGGGGAAGCGGTTATGGATGTTACTTTTGGCGGCGAAGGATGTTACGGGCTGTTTCTTTTGGTGGCGAAGCCGTTCAAGTTAATTTGGTCCAATTTTCCTCTTTCGCGCATTTTTGTACATTTCTCATGCGGTTCGGACATGTGTCAAGCCTTTTTCTATTCTGCCACACAAGCGGATAAATACTAAACTAGTAAATAATACTGTATAGTTAAAACAAAAGTGAAAACGTGATAATAAACTAATAAATAGTACTGCAGAGTAATTAGCTGCTTCAAAGAGTTAGAGGAACTAAATACTAAACTAATAAATAAAACTGCAGGGATAAAACAAAATTGTGAAAAATGGGAATTTAAACTCATAAATAACACTGTAGAGTAATTAGATGTTGCAAATAGTGAAAGGAACTAAATACTAATATAAATAAATAATGCTAAACTAATAAATAAAACTGCAGCCGTAGAGAACAAACTTCAAAAAGATCCTTAAAATCAAACGTTTTACATTTAAATTATTAGTTAACAAGCGATCAATCCTTAAATTTTATCCAAAAAAGCCGTAAGAGTAAATAAAGGAGTAATTGTAAGAATGTTAGAAGAAAAAACCTAATAAGTGACTCAAGAATATCAAAACAAGGCGTCATAAGACCAAAACCAACAAGTTATATAGTAAAGGACTAAAAAAGGGAAAAAAAAGCAAGAACAAAGAGAGAATGTAACGAGAGAGTCGACTAGGGAAACCCAAACTAGTTAACTAGCAACTCTACAACCCTTGCAAAGCTAAATTTGCTAAAAATGAAAGAAATCTGACCAACCGGGGGCAAAAAAGCTATATGACTTAATGGGGTGCAACCATGAGTGATAAGTTGCAAATTTGCTAAATTTATATACAATACATGTGTTCAACTAAAATACAAAAAATGTGAAGTCCTTATACAAATTATATATTCATGTCGAAATAGATTAAAGGATTTAAGTTTGCACATATTTCATATAAATAGTTTGTACATTCTTATTCCTAACAAGGTTTTTACGTTTATAGAACCTTCAATGACATTACGCCAAGTCGGCAACGCGCGGGTTAAAGTTCAACCGCTAGTTATGTTCTAACCGCAAACCCTAAAATAAGAAGCAAGAAAAAATCAGCCGCCTAGATTTTTGAAACAATCGGATCGATGAAGAAAACTCGGCCAAATCGAAAACTTGAATAGTTGAACCTATGGGACTTTGGATTCTCCTTGCTAGCTTAGCCACCAAGTATTTTTATTTTCCTTTTTCATAATTTTTAGATATCAAATTTTGAAAACAGCCCAATCAATGTTATTTACACGGGAGGGGGAGATTTTACAACACAATATGTCGTTGGGGTTCGAATTTGAGATCATTAGTCTATAAGTGAAGGTTAGAACTATCTAAGTTAGACTCACTTGGCAGCACACAAATATTTATATAATAAATTAATTATTGTAAATTATTAAGGGTTTTAAAAATAAATTAATTTAAAATCCATTGTTATTATTTAAAAATTATCTTGGATATTAAGAATATTGTTTTAATTAGCCAAAATGCCAATTTAGTACTACAATTTATGAGTATGCCTATCCACTGGATGTGTGATGGGTGGTTTCGAGTTTGATCTTCGTGAAGATCTGCATTCATCCATATCATTATATCAAAAGAAAAACTTTCAAAATTTGTTTTATTATTCTAAAAATTATTTTCAACATCCAAAAAATATTTGAAGTTCAAACTTTGACCCAACTCTCCCAAATCTACCGAACTCGTTCATAACTCCTTCCAAAATCCTCTTTGTTGACCCACCGCTGACCACAAAAGTGTTGCTTTCTTGGATTCTTTCTTTCTTTTTAAGATGTGAGTAACTGAGTTTACAGAGAGAGAAAACTAGCAATTTATCTTTTAATTTTATCAGTTTAAAATAAAAATTTGTTACAACCAATTTTTTTTTTTCAAAATTCAAGTTTATTCGCGGGGAGAGAAGTAGTCGTCCTCCTATTCAGAAAACTTTCTACCATTTCCATGCGAAAACAAGAAAAATAAAATAAAAAAATACAACCGGCAGCTACACACTGAAAGTTTGCGACTAAATCTCTTCTTATAAAGATTAATTTTACTTAAATAATTGGAAAGGGAAAAAACAGAAAATAATTGCAAATAGGTTATTACAAAATAATTGTTTTTTTTTAATTATTTTATTATTTTAATAAAATTCTTTTCCTAATTATTGATGGAAAAAGCCCAACAACACACCAATGTATGACTTGGGCTTTTTTTTCTTTTTTAATTATTATTATTATTTTAACAAAATTCTTTTCCTAATTATTGATGGAAAGGAAACTAACTAGGTATTTTTTTTCTAGGAAAAGGAAACTAACTAGATTATTTCCCAATCATTATTGTAATCCTACATTGGCGGGGGAGTATGGTTGTTTATGTATAAATAAAACGCGTTCCCCTTCTAATATTATTTTATCAAAATAACGTGGAGATTTTGTTTCTTTGCTTCACTTAAAAAGTTAAAGTTATACATCAATCTTTGTTGGTGATTAACGAGTGTTCATCTTCAACCTTCTTACTCATAATCAAAACAATCTTCTTCTTGTTCGAACTTCTAAATCACCATGAATTCAGGTATGTTTATATTTGCTTTCGTTTATTTTTTAAATGTTAAGTATTTTTTTTGGATTTAATTTTCCATAAATCAAACTATATAATTTATCTTTGTTTTTCAATAATGAACCATATGTGTTTTGTTGTATTTTACTTATTTTTTTTTCGATTTTGCATGTTTCACTAAAATAATCTTTTGTCATTGTTGTTTCTGCTATTAATTGTCTTATAAAAGTTTAAATATTGTTTTATTTATTTTTTGTTTCAGATTGGGAAAATTTGCCCAAGCATCTTATGAGATTAATTTCAAATAGACTAGTATCAGCATTGGATTATTTGCGATTCAGTCTTATTTGTATGTCATGCTATAAAGAAGCCAAGGATAATAAAAGACAATTTGCTACTGTGTCAAATTGTCTTCGTCCTCCGATGCTCTTGATTCCTATCGGTAAAAATGGCATATGGAAATTATGCAATCCCATTAATAACAAGGTTTTCGATTTGCAATTCAAACTTCGGAATAAACGGTTTTGTGGGAGCTCAAAAGGATGGTTAATAGTTGTGGAAGATGATTTTTCCATAAGCCTAATACATCCATTCCATAAGATCAAAGGGAAGAGACAAAACAAAAATTTGATTATTCGTCTTCCCCCAATAACTATTGAAGGTTGGACTCTCATGAACACATTTGCTCTACAGTGTGAATATTGTGTGTATAAGGCCACAATTTCAGCAGACCCTATTTTAAATCCAAATGAGTGCACTATCATGGTCATTTACGAGGACCGGTGTGAATTGGCTTTCATAAGACTTGGTAAAGACAAAACGTGGATATATGTTGAACAAAATATTCATGGAGGCTCAGAAATTGTTTTCGTTGAAGATAGAATTTATTTAGCCTGTTATTATGGCGAGATTTTATCTTTAGATATTACAGTTTCTTCAAATTTGAATATAAAAGAAATTGCCCGATTAAAAGATCCAATATTCCATAACAAGGCATATATAGTGGCTTTGAATAAGAGAGAAATTTTGGTCGTCCAAAGGTGTTTTGGGCAGGATGGAGTTGGAAACATTCAGACAACTAAATTTATAATTTTCAAGTTGAATTTGGATGACGCGAAGTGGGTTGTGACAAAGGATATAGGTGAAGTTGCTTTGTTTTTAGGTGCGAATTCTTCTGAATTTGTGTTGACTTCAGAATTTTCTGAATATGAACCGAATTGCATTTACTACACTCATGATTATGAACGTGGTGGTTTCCAAATTGGAACGCTTGGGCCTATTGATTATGGTATATATAACATCAAAGCACAGACCTTTTGGAATCCATTTTACTCATCTACCAAGGAACAAGTAAGGAAGGCCGAACAAAGATCAATTTGGATGGTACCAACTCTTCAACTGTAAAAGTCTTTCTTTTATTTTTCTTGTTTCGTTATATTATTTTCTTGTTTTGTTATCATTGAAAGAAACTATAACTAGGGAGCTCCCTCTTTTAGTATTTGCGTTGTATTTTGATAATTACTTGTGAATTTGTTGCAACCAATTTCATATTTCATATTTTACGTCATATACACCATAATCAAGTCCGTGGTGGACCACGTCGTAATTGAAATAAATGCAATTTAGTTGACATCCAGAAAACTTAGACGATGTGATCACAGTGACTGAAGTATTTAAACCCACAAAAAGAGCAATATTACCTAAAGTCGTCTTTCTAATCCACTCACGCTTCCTTTGGCCAATATTCCATCCATCAATATTCAATTCAAAAATTTCCAATCCGATCAATCTCTAACAACAACAAAAAAGGGATTAGTTTATGATAAGCTGAAAATGAATCTGGAAAATAAAATAATAATTCGGTGCAAAACCATCCGAAATCAGTAGTTTATTTCAATGAGAAGCTGCCGATAGACAAAGCGTTGATGGTTACTCGGCGGTGGCTGTGAGCTCTACTGGCTGCTGCTGCGCCTCCCGGCATGAAGTCTACAATCCGCAGTTGTTGACTTGGGCATGACTCGCCGTTGTTGACTTGGGCATGCCTCGCCTTAGCTCAGCACCCTACTCTCGCACCGAGTTAAAGACCATCTTGGAATGTAGGAGGTGAAATAAAAAGATAGATTCTTTCTTTCTTTCTAATTAATCCCACTACTTATTGTAATTGTTGATTGATTTGTTAATTGATTATGAGTAATTTTGTGAACAGGTCGTCATCGATGAGTTTTCTCCTGCATATACATATTCATGGTACAGAGCTTCTGTATATCATGGCAGGATAAAGGTAAGTAACTCATATATATTCCTAATTACATATTGGGCAGTAATTTTTTCACTGATTTTTAGTGGAAGATGAAGGCTTTTCCTGCAAATCTAAATTGTCCGATTGAGAAACATACTTGAGCTAATATATAATTCTCTTGCTTGTTCATTTAAGGGTTAGGCCATCTAAATCTCATGACGTTGCATCTAGTATATATTTATATGCTGGATATGGCTATTCAATGAGTCAAATTCCTCATTTAGATTTATACTCATTTTTGGTTTATGGGCTCTGAAACATATTCTTCATAGGTGATGAAGTGCAACATATATACACTGGGTTTTAGTTTGAGTAAATTATTGGTTCACCCTTGACAACTTTTGCTTTTTCTTAAAAACTTTCTATTAATCCATTTTTAATAGGAGGTCCTTCAAACAATTAAAAACAGTGGTGATGTTGTTCCCTGCGGGTGAGCATTGCTCCCTGCGTGAGATTGTTGGCTTCTTTGGCCCCTCTGGGTGTTTTAGTGCTTATATAGATATATATATATATATATATATATTATATATAATTACAATTGAATTTTTTTCTTTGAAATCAAGGACTAATAAATAGATAGCCCTTTTAGTTTTAGTCAAAATACAATCTTATACCTTTTACATCTAAGCCGGTCATTTTTTCATTTATTTAAGTATCTAAGCCTGTAGTTGACTTCATTGAACAACATGCAGATCAAATTGTTAATTGGTTCAAGCTTAGATTGACTTTTCTTGGTCACAAATCATATATTTTTATCTATGTACTATGGATGTCCGGAAACCTACAACTATTGGATCCAAAGGCTGTGGCTTCAGTCTTATCTTTCACAGTATGACTTCAAATCTAAGAAGAAAGACTTTTTCTGGTCAGAGGCTTGTTTGAAGTCGTTCCTCGGCCTAAGAAATTTTATAAGAATGTCTACTACTCCTAGCGAATCTGCCCTCAGCGCCAGGACGCATGGATGATCCTTATGTAGTACAGCCTGTTTCTGGTTTATTTAGTATTCTAATCTACAGTCTAAATTGAACCAGTCGGAATTTTGGAATTTTCCATTATGGCACTTTCATTTTGTAAAAGATAGCATTGAGGAAATTTCCGACATGGAGGGCCTATCGTTTGCATATTCTTGAACACATGGGAGACCAATTTGCAAGCATCTCACCTGAAAATATGAACTTTCTACTTGTGATCAACAAGAATTGAATTATAAACAGATTGCTTTGGGTCGTTTACCAATGTAAGTAACTAACGATTATACAATTAGAACAGTTTTTAATTAGGCTGAATAAAAAAAAAAAAAAGGAAGTCTCTTGATTAAAGAATAATCAATTTGCACAATGAATGCACACATGACTAAGATTAGGGGTGGTAATTTTCGACACGACTCGATAAACGATTCGAAACCCATACGAAATTTATCCGTGTCAACTAGCACAATTAAAATTTCGGGTCATTTTCGGGTCGACACGTTTAATAAACGGGTGAGTTTTCGGGTCAACTTGTTAACCCGTGTAATGACCTATTAACCCTTTTAATAAACATGTCGGTCACTAACCCATATATCTACCTATATACTTATCAAATCTTTATAATTGTAAGGTTATTTAAGTTAAACATGTCATAGATTAATTCGGATGGAACATATTTGAGTAAAACATAGTTTATGACACGACACCAATCCGATACGACCTAACCCATAGATAGCTCTAACTAAGACACAACCGTGAGCTTTACATTGCTAGTTTGAAACTAAATCTCTCCTTACAAAGATTTAATTTAACTTAAATAATTGCAAAGGGAAAAAGCAGAAAATAATTGTGAATAGGTTATTACAAAACATTGAATCATAAATCAGACTATTAAAGAAAAAACATGGAAATGTGGTAACAACTTTTCACAGCGACATTCTTTTGAAAGTTGGTGTATCAATCCAAATTGCGCGTTTTTTTGGCCATCTTCATTAGCGCGTTAGCAAAGTTGTAAGTTAGTAGAACGCATTTGTATTTTGGCTTTTTACTCAAGATGCCCCCTGAACATGATCATTAGTCTCAAAATGGTCTATAAACTCGATTTTGTACCAGGATGCTCTATGAACTTCCCTTTTTGTCTCAAGTTGCCCATTTTCCGTCTATTTTCACCATTCACTGTTGTTGTACAAATAGCAACCTAAAAATTAAGCAACTATATGCACATTTTAACTTGCAAGTGCACAAGATCAGACAAATAGTATAGAAAGCAAATACGAGATCATTCCCACGATGATTAGATTAATGTGTGTTTAAAATTGAATTTAAGATGATTTTGAAAACTGAAAATTTAGAAACAAAATATTTAAAAAAAAACAGCGTTTGATTAAAAATAGAATTGGATCGAGGTTAAAACAATGTGAGAAAACCAGTTAGGGATTCGATGTTCACTGCTAATCTTCTTCCTTAAGCAAACGACATGGACAATACTACAAAACAAATTTTAGATGCTCATATTTGTCAACCTAAAGGCATGATATCTACTCTTTAAATTATTGATTTCCCTAAGCAACAAGTTAGGCATGGGTATCTACGCTAACTCTTTTCATTCATAAAGTGTTTAGCATGGTATCTACTAAGTTGCACTTTAAGAACGCATAACACAATGAAAATCGACAAACACACAACTCCTAGAACATGGTATCTATTCTAGTTATTCATGATGATTAATTTCAAGAACTTATAACTAGTTCTTTTATTACTCTCACAAGCACAAGATTCGGTCATCTAAATTTACCTATGTAACAAACTCAATACACAACATGCATATGGTGATCAAGCATAACATAACGTATGTAAACAGTAAAATATAATCTGAAATTAATCAATTAAGCATCACAAAAGTAGTTTGCAGCAAAGACATATCGAAATTCTTAAAGAAACATGATTAGGGCTTCAATCGAGCCCTAACTAAAGTACTTAGTCACCCATAATTTAAATTGACAAAAAGAACATACAAAACAGAAAATAAAAAGAGGAAGAAGATAGCTCTTTGATTATGTGTTGGTCAGCTAGAGTGATTGGATGACGCCTTGACGTTCCTCCTTGCTTCCTAAGCCTTTTAGACCTTGGAATCTTGAAGGATGGAGCAAAATGGATGGTGTGGCTGATTCCTTGTGTGAGAGCTTCCAACGTTTCTGCAGTTTTCTTTTTGGGAGAAAAAGAGACTTTTCAAAAAATCCTAGAGAGATAGGCGTTTCTGCCTTTTTGTGTGGGAGAATGACTCTTTGCTGACTGCCTTTTTATCTTCCTTGTGGGTTTTTCTCTTGTCCCATGTATGTGTCTGCCCCTTTGATGCCCAGAATTGAAGTGAGTGTTAATTTCCTTAATGAGGGAGAAACACGTTATTGTTTGCATTCGCTGCTCAATCAATCCTCACGTTGTGGCTGCTCCTCTCCCTTTATTTTTTTATCTTCCTTTTTCTGATTAAAACGCTTCATCCCGTAACCCTAATAAACCAGGCCTATAGTCGTCGAAGCCCGATTAGGATTAGAAAACTTGAAATAGAAGGAATGCTGAATTCCAGCTCAACCTGACCTTGCTGTACTAAAACGGTCATAACTCATTCTAAAAAACTCCAATTCACAAACTGTAAAATTCCCTAGAAATTAGACTTCCGTATCTTTCCAACGATATATGGTCCATCAGCTAGTTCTTCCCGAGCAGGTGCAGTTAATTTCGAGAAGTTGACACATATGCGGAAGTCTGTTTCAAAGTTTCCTCCTTAGATTTCCAAAACAGTACTCATTAACTCGTTTTGTAACTTTGCTTCCAAAAATCCTACAAAACACGAAAACAAGCTAAGTATTAAGAAAACATAGGAAATATGCTAAGAAAAGCATAAGAAAACAAGATAAACGTCGTATAAATATGCTCCTATCAACCGTCAATTTAAAGGGAAAACTTGTCACTTTGGACATGTCAGCAATTTTTTTTTTTTTGACAATAAAAAAATAAGATAAAAAATATTTTCAACAATTGAACCTTTCCCCTTCCACCGAAATCTTCAACCCAATTGCTCAAACTGGTGCGCTGGCAGCCACATCCACTCGGGCACCCACCAAAGTTCTTCTCCTTCCTTCACTTTTGTTTCACTTTCTCTCTCTCTCTCTCTCTCTCTCTCTCTCTCTCTCTCTCTCTCTATTTCTCTCTCTCTCTCTCTCTATTTCAGCATTTTTACCTTTTCAAGCAGAACATGCTCAGATGGAAGCTGTCTGATTATTTAATTTAAGATGCGTCATTCGCTCATAGGCGAAGGCCATGGCAGCCATTTCGATGCGGGAAAACGCTTCGAGGAGGCTTTTCTCACCAAAGTCAGATGAATTAGATGAGTGGGAGCGATTGAGGAAGGAGGTATTGGCCCCATTTCAAAATTTTACAATCATCTAGGAATTTTCACTGCCGAAGGGCCGTGCGAGGTTAAAGAGATTTTGAAGGAATTGAAAGCATCTTTTAGCATCAGCATAATAATAAAGTCTGATGCTTTGCTTCCACATCATATTATAGAGGATGTGAAATTAATATGAGTAGCTAAGGGGAAGTCACCGAGCTTCAGTGGCTGGCCAATTGGGTTGAAGATTTCGGTGGAAGGGGAAAGGTTCAATGCTTCTTCTTCAATTGCTAACTTGTAAAAAAATAAAAATAAATAAAAGGATAAACTACATAAAAGTACCCAAACTATAGGGGTCATTTCAAGTTCATACCCCAACTATGAAAATTTTCATCTAGGTACCAAAACTATAATAACACAACATTTAGGTACCCACCGTTAGCAATCTGTTAAAAAAAATCTGTTAAGTGCCCAAGTAGCATTCGTAGGGTCTTTTTTTATGTTGACATGGACGCCATGTAGACAAAAAAAATAACAAAATTTGAATATATTAAAAGTAATTAATAAAATCTTAAAATAAATAAATAAAAAGATTAAAAAATTAAAAAAACAAAACTCATCTTCTTCTTCTTCCATGTTAGAATTTGTTGCCTCTCATCCGATCCACTTCCCTCATCACCCTATATTCGACCTCTGCACCCACCTACCCACCCACCCACCCAAGAACCAATAACCAACAACCGAGTGCTTTGCCCCAAGTCCTAACCTAACTTCAACCCTAATTCCAAAAATTTGCAGTGAAGGGAACAAAGGCGAATCGGTGAATCCCCAATAGCCCTCGCAAATTTAATAACTTTGTTAAGAGATTCAGGGGAGGGTTCCATGGTTTGGACTTCGAAGGGAACAAAGGAAAGTCGGTGGCGGGAAACAGGGTCATGGACCTCGTCCATGACCTCAGGAATGGAAACCAGCTTGTCGGCACAGTTGCTGAGGCTCTCTTCACCTTGAATGATGGCATTGGCATCGACCATTGCCACTACAATGCCCTTAGAGGATTTGTCGCTCTCTAGAAATACTTGGGTTGCGGCGTTTGAGTCCGAGTTCTTAGGTTTTGGCTTCGTCTGCTTTTTCACTATGGTTGATTTTCTATCAAAATTGAAATAATTTCATATCTCAAATGACGATTTTTCTTATGGGTTTTTTTGCGATAGTTTCTTATATCTTCATCCATTCGAATTCTTCACCGTCTGCCTCTCTTTTTCAGGAATGGAATCACCATCCTCGCTAATTTGGGTTTCAGAGATTGGGAAATTCAAACCTTAGGGAACACTGGTGGTTGTCGATTACCATTTTATTGTGAATTGCACTAACCACTGCGAAATTGAATGGGAAGGTGAAGAGAGGTTTCGGGAAGAGGGGTCGATGGTGCAGAAGATGAGATCGTTGGAAGTTTCAGTTGGGTTGATGTGGCCCTCGTCGTCCGAGTTGACTAGCTGTGGCGATGGTGTGTCGGGGTTGGGTTGTGGGGGAGGTAGGACGATGGTTGGATTTGGTTTTACTCTTTGATTTTTTAAACAATTTGGTTTTTTAATAATTTTGTTATTAAGTTTATTTTAAAATTTTATTAATGGTTTTTAATAATATATTTAATTTTTAATTATTTTGTATCCACATGGAGTCCAACTCAGCATATACAGTTGACCAAAAATTGACAGCTCAGCATTTAGCTGTTTGACTAACATATTGACTAACGGAGGGTACTCAGATGATGTGTTTTGATAGTTTGGGTATCTAGATGAAAATTTTCATAATTGAAGTATGAACTTGAAATGACCACCCATAGTTTGGGTACTTTTATGTAGTTTATCCAAAATAAAATAAAAAAATAAAACAATTGATGACTTGTCCAAAGTGACAAGTTTACCCTTTAAGTTGACGGTGAATGGTGAAAATAGACGGAAAATGAGCAACTTGAGACAAAAAGGGAAGTTCAGGGAGCATCCTGGTACAAAATCGAGTTTATGGACCATTTTCATACTAAAGTTCATATTCAGGGGGATGTTATTGGCACGAAATAGAAGGACTAGAATTTTGTATCTGGGTATCGATCGGATGCTGATAAGTCTTGCAAGGTGATGTCAAGCTTATGACTACTTTCACCATTAGTGTAGTCTTCATACACAGTAGCCGATGCTCTTATAAGCCCCCGATAATTCATTTATTAATTTAAAAATCCGGCGGGACTCACACAAACACGAACAATCAAAATATCCCCCGATCCGCAATCATATTTTGAAAACCCTCCTCAAAGGAACTTAAAATAATAAGAAAATCTGAACACAAAATTGTAAAAATATCCCACCATTCCCCGAATTAAATCCTGAGCCGTAGCTCGATATCTCGGGACCATCCAACACGGGGACAAGCCCTCCTAACTACCACTGATAATACCTCAAGCAATGGTTAGAAACCGAGAGGTCCAACCTAGGGACCTATTCTCCACACATCTGATAATACCTCAAGATATGTGGACATAACCCTGTATTACACGTAGAAAGCCTCAACGAGCACACGATCAATAATACCTCAAGTCACGTATCGGAGAAATAACCTTCAACGAGCACACGACCAATAATACCTCAAGTCATGTGTCGGAGAAATAATCATAATACCCAGGGATGGTATACAAGTGAAAACCATAACGTGAAATCGAAATCCTAATTGAAATCCTTTTTACTTGGCCTAAGCCAAAATCATAGAAAATCCGAGCCAAATCCCAAAACCCAAAAAAACTGAAATCCTGGCCCAATCCCAAACCATATGCTCGGCCGAATCCAAAATCCAACAAGTTTAAAATCCATAAAACCAAAATCCATAAAACGAGGACGTAGCCCAAAACTTTATAACTGGTCTAAACCCAAAATCATAAGCTTGGCCAAAGAAAAAATCCATAAATCCAAAAATTCGTAAAATCGAAGTTCATAAAGCCAGGCCATAGCCCAAATTTTCATTTTCAAATTCATTATAAAAAATTCACATCCAATAATAGTTTCTGAGAATAATTATTCTAAATTTCCAAAATTCATCAAATAATAAAATAATTTAGAAATAATTATTCTAATTTACCAAAATCACTATTTAATTAAAATATATTTTTATGCATGCATTATAGTTACATAATCAAAATCCACTCATCGGAAGTCTAATAAGCTCAATCTTGAGCCGTATGCTCCTCTGCCATCCTCGGAGCAGTATCGCCTGTCAAAATTAATATTCGGGGTTATTTCACAATAATTAAAACCTAAAATCCAACCCCCTAAGTCATGGAAGTGCGCACACGTTTTAACTAAAAACGCAGCTACTTTGAACGTCCAAAAGTACCCTAAACGAATTCCAATTGACCCGAAACCTGCATCAAAAGGTCCGGAACGTCAAAAACATGACAACTCGTGTTCGCCGGAACCCGGGGAAAGGATCTACGCGCCGCTACGCGCCGGTGGCCGGCCAGGAATCCCATGCGCCTGGAGGTGCGACTGTGGCCCTCAGTCACCATCTTCCCTGCGTCAGGGTACTGTAGCTCGCCTCCATTTTCAGCCGGTTCAAGCTTTTTTTCCAATTCCTTCAAACCTCAACCATGTTTCGAAACCTAATAGTCTAAAATTATCTATCTGATCCCAGGAAATCGAATATAAGGTCAAAAGTGAGATCCCTCACCTGTGGTGGCCGGACATTGGCTGGGAAGATCGGAAACTTCTCCTCCACTGTACTCGGGCTACGGTGGCTACCAATCTTGGAGGTTTATATGGTTAGGCTCGCCGTGAGGAGAGGAATGATTTGATGGAATTTTTTTAAGTTGCAAGGACCAAAATCGTGGTCAAGGGTTGGGGTGGGTTTCGGTTTATCTTTGTTTCACAGAGAGAGAGACAGACACGCGAGGGAGAAGAGAGAGAGTGTCGAGATTTCTCTGTTAGGAGAGAGAAAATGAAGATGTAAAAATATCTGATTTTCAAATATTACCAAACTGCACCTAAAACTTCTAGACCTATAACTCTCGTATCTGGATTTCGTTTTTCGCTTGCTGTCTGTCTACGGACTCATGAGTTCGAGACCTACGTATTGGTCTAAAAAAACTTCAAAAAATATCTCCGAACGAAAAGTGACTTTCGAACCTTTTATTAAACCGAAGATTAAAATCGTTATTTTTTAAATTAATTTACGAAAATCACATAATTTAATAAACAAGTCGTTATATTTGTTCTTTTTACTTTTTAATATTTTTTCTCAATGTAACATTCCATAAATCAAATTATATAATTTCTCTTTGTTTTTCAATAATAAACCATGTGTGTTTTGTTATATTTTACTTAATATTTTTTTTTTTGTATTTTGAATGTTTCATTAAAATAATATTTTCTGTACAATATATGTTTTTTATTTTTTTGAGGAAAAATATATTCATTTACACGCAAAGAGATTACATGTATTATTTAGAATAAACTATATAAAAGTACCCAAATTATAGGAGTCATTTCAAGTTCATACATCCACTATGAAAATTTTCATCTAGCTATCCAAACTATCATAACGCTATATCTAGGTACCCTCCGTTAGTCAATATGTTAGTCAATATGTTAGTCAAAATGTTAATTATTGAGTTGTCATTTTTTGGTCAACTGTTTGTGCTGAGTTGGAGTCCATGTGGATAAAAAATAATTAAAAATTAAATATATTATTAAAAATAATTAATAAAATTTTAAAAGAAATTATAAATAAAATTATTAAAAAAGAAATCTTAAAATCTTTCTCTCCAAGACCCGTCGGACCCCCAACTCCCTCACATTAGAATCCACCATCCCAACTCTCCTCTCCATTAGACGACCCCGATAAACTAGCCAAGAAGCGCGGAGCATGAGGAGGAGGAAAGATATTCGGGTTCTCTGTGACCCACGAGGAGTCCATGGGAAGATAATTATGCAATTTCATGAGCAAAACACCCAGATGAAAAAAATTTATGGATTTTTGGCTTATGAAATTGCAGAATTGGTGTGGGTTTGAGAGAGAGAGAGGTAGGTTGGGGGCGGGGGGATTTCATCTTTCGGTGTGGGGGGGGGGGGGGGGGGGATTGATGTTCTAGACTGGGACTTCCATGGCTAGCCGTGGGCTCTTCGGCAGTCTGAGACGGTGGGTCCCTCATTTCACAAACTCAGTCAAGTGGAGGAGGTAGATGTCATCACTCTGCTCTTCGTATTCGTCTTTGCTTGTTGATAAGTGCAAGGACGAGCTCATAAGCAAGATATTGGGGCTCAAAAAATCGGGTTGGCACACAACCTCCGTGAGTCCTCGCCATCAAACGACCCTGGTAAACTAGCCAAGAAGCGCGGAGTAGGAGGAGGAGGAAAGATATTTGGATTCTCTGTGACCCACGAGGAGTCCATGGGAAGATAGTTCTGCAATTTCATGAGCAAAAAACTCAGAAAATCTGAAGAAAAAAAAATTTATGGGTTTTTTGCTTATGAAATTGCAGAATTGGTGTGGGTTTGAGAGAGAGAAAGAGAGAGAGAGAAAGAGAGAGAGAGAGAGAGAGAGATGGAGAGGAAGGGAGAAAGGTAGGTTGGGGGCAGGGGGGTTTCATCTTTCGGTGTGGGAGGGATTGATGTTCTCAACTGGGACTTCCATGTCTAGCCGTGGGCTCTTCGGTGGTCTGAGACGGTGGGTCCCTCATTTCACAAACTCAGTCAGGTAGAGGAGGCAGATGTCATCACTCAGCTCTTCGTATTCGTCTTCGCTTGTTGATAAGCGCAAGGACGAGCTCATAAGCAAGATGTTGGGGCTCAAAAATCGGGTTGGAGTGCAACCACCGTGAGGGAGTTGGTGGATTCTGATGTGAGGGAGTTGGGGGTCCGACGGGTCTTGGAGAGAAAGATTTTAAGATTTTTTTTTTAATAATTTTATTTTATAATTTATTTAAAAATTTTATTAATTATTTTTAATAATATATTTAATTTTTAATTATTTTTTTATCCACATGGACTCAAATTCAGCACAAACAGTTGACCAAAAAATGACAACTCAGCAATTAACGATTTGACTAACGGAGGGTACCTAGATGTAGCGTTTTGATAGTTCGGGTACCTAGATGAAAATTTTCATAGTTGGGGTATGAATTTGAAATGACCCCTATAATTTGGGTACATTTATGTAGTTTATCCTATTATTTATGTTGGTTAAGCACATTTATTGTTTGGGAAATGTTAGAGGCACCAACTACTTTTTCAATTTTTTTTATCCCAACACATGTGGCACATGTATGGATTGCCATATCATCATTTTTAAATATCTTTGGTCTTATAAAAAAAAATTAAATTAGCCATGTAAAATGTAAAAAATAAAACAAGAAAACAAAAAAGACATAATTTATTTTTATTGAAATCCCTTCCTTATCCCGTTCTCCAAAAAAGAAAACCCTAATTAACAATGATCGCCACTCCTTCTATATATAGAATTCAAGCTCTCCACTTCTTCCATTGAAACCCAATCTTTATGAGCAATTACTTAATTTCATATGTATTATTTTGTTAATTTTAATGAATTTCATATTCATACCCTAAGAATAATAGGCATATATGGAACAGAAAAATTGTTACACTAAGAACATCACGGACGCCCCCTCGCGGCGACCTAATGCCCAATCCCGACGCTCACTCCTCCAGTAAAGGCATGGAGGTTGTTGTGGTTATGGATGGGTCATTCAGTCAACAAAGTTATTGAGATTTTATTGTTTTCGTTTGATGAAAGCAATTGTTGATCAAATCGTAAATTGGCGTGTTGTAAGATGAGAGTATGGAGTCTTCAATGGAAAAAAGCAAGGTTTTTTTTCCTAAATAGTAATTTTATTGCAAATTATAGTCGAACAGGCACACCAACATCCTCGGCGAGAAGGTTAAACAGCCAAACTGGTTCAAAAGTTGACCAGATATGGCACCCTACCAATTGTTTCACATGAGCAGCCACGACATGAGCTGCCTTGTTAGAAGACAAGGAAATAAATAACCTACGAAGAACCCGAATATCATGTAGAATGTTCTCAACTGACACTTCACACGCATTAGAGTCAAGCAACATCACCATCTGCAAGAAGTCTGTCTCAACCACTACATCTGATGCCCATCCTCTAAACAAGCCACCAGACCTGCCCATATTGCCAAAGCCTCGACCTGAAGGGCAGAGCCACATGGGAACCCACCACGACCACCTGCACCCTCAAAACCGCTAGACCACGATCTCATAACTTAGCCATAAGAGCCCCTTGTCGTTGGCAACTCCCATGTCCCATCACAATTGAGCTTGAGCAGACCCAGCCTTGGTCTCTGCCACTGTTGAAGCCCCCGCCCAGCCCCTATACTATCCACCATAGGCACCTGATTGATTGGAGGCACTGCAGAAGCCTTGGCATCTCTGTACTCAGCAATCTTCTTCTGCATTAGCCCAATGGTCGCCTCTGGGGGCTGAACTTCATCCTGGAAACACATCAAATTCCTAGCCTTCCAAATCCTCCAACACCCAAATGCCAAGGTCTGAAAGACCGCATCTACACCATCCACTCTTTAAAACATATTACGCAATTGACCCTAGCAATCCCGAAAGGACATAACCCTTAGACCTGCAATGTCTAACTATAGGAAGCCACCAAACCAAATTTTTTTTGCAAACATACATGTGAAGAACAAGTGGGAATCGAATTCATCTGCTTCACCGCACAAGGGCCATATATTTTCAACCTAGACTCTGTGCCTTTTCAGATTATGACGCACCGCCAAAATATTTTGACAGCACCGCCAAATAAATTGCTTAATTTTATTCGGCACATCTAGCTTCCAGATACCCTTCCAAAAAGAATCATGAGCACCAGCCGTACTGGATTCACCACCACCCTTCCTTGAGAACTCACTATTCCTACTCAATTTAGAGGCCAAGATATATCCCAAATGAACATTATAAGAGTTAGATTTTGAGTAGTGCAAAACCATTCGGTCTTTGCAACCAAACTTGCTCAAAGGAATGGCCAATATTGCCCTTGCTTCCTCCGGCCTAAACAAGCTATCCACTAGGTCTGCCTTCCAAGTACACCGGGAGGAAATCACCAAATCATTGACACATGAGGGAACATTGGAACTGCCAAACCTGATCCGAAATGGCCTACAAGTAGGTAGCCATGGGTCCAACAAAGGCCTAATAGGCTTTCCATCCCCCACCTTCTAATGGACACCAGCCTGCAATAAAAGCTGACCTTGTAAAATTCCTTTCCACCCCCATAAAGAACCGGCCTTGTCCTTAGCTTGCAAGAAGGATCCATCAGGGTAATATTTGGTTCTCAAAAGCCTAGCCAACAGAGAAGAGGGGTTCGTAATTAGACGCATCTTTTTTAATTATTTTATTATTTTAACAAAATTCTTTTCCTAATTATTGATGGAAAAAGCCCAACAACACACCAATTAATGTATGACTTGGGCTTTTATTTTCTTTTTTAATTAGTATTATTATTTTAACAAAATTCTTTTCTTAATTATTGATGGAAAGGAAACTAACTAGGTATTTTTTTCTGGGAAATGAAAACTAACTAGATTATTTCCCAATGATTATTGTAATCCTACGTTGATGGGGAGTACGGTTGTTTATGTATAAATAAAACGTGTTCTCCTCCCAATATTATTGTATCAAAATAACGTGGAGAATTTGCTTCTTTGGTTCACTTAAAAAGTTAAAGTTATACCTCAATCTTTTCTTGATGATTAACGAGTGTTCATCTTAAACCTTCTTACTCATAATCAAAACAATCTTCTTCTTGTTCTAACTTCTAAATCACCATGAATTCATGTATGCTTATATTTGAATTCAGGTATGCTTATATTTGCCCAACCATCTTATGAGATTAATTTCAAATAGACTAGTATCAGCGTTGGATTATTTGCGATTCAGTCTTATTTGTATGTCATGCTATAAAGAAGCCAATGATAATAAAAGACAATTTGCTACTGTGTCAAATTGATTTCGTCCTCCGATGCTCTTGATTCCTATGGGAAAAAATGGCATATGGAAATTATGCAATCCCATTAATAACAAGGTTTTTTATTTGCAATTCAAACTTCGGAATAAGCGGTTTTGTGGGAGCTCAAAAGGATGGTTAATGGTTGTGGAAGATGATTTTTCCATAAGCCTAATACATCCATTCCATAAGATCAAAGGTAAGAGACAAAACAAAAATTTGATTATTCGTCTTCCCCCAATAACTACTGAAGGTTGGACTGTCATGAACACATCTGCTCAACAGTGTGAATATTGTGTGTATAAGGCCACAATTTCAGCAGACCCTATCTTAAATCCAAACGAGTGAACTGTCATGGTCATCTACGAGTCCCGGTGTGAATTGGCTTTCATAAGACTTGGTAAAGACAAAACGTGGACATGTGTTGAACAAAATATTCATGGAGGCTCATAAATTGTTTTCGTTGAAGATAGAATTTATTTTGCCGGTTATTATGGCCAGATTTTATTTTTAGATATTGCAGTTTCCTCAAATTTGAATATAAAAGAAATTGAACGCTTAAAAGATCCAAGAATCCATAACAAGGCATATATAGTTGCTTCGAATAAGAGAGAAATTTTGGTCGTCCAAAGGTGTTTTGGGCAGGATGGAGTTGGCAACATTCAAACAACTAAATTTATAGTTTTCAAGTTGAATTTGGATGACGCGAAGTGGGTTGTGACAAAGGATATAGGTGAAGTTGCTTTGTTTTTAGGTGCGAATTCTTCTGAATTTGTGTTGACTTCAGAATTTTCTGAATATAAACCGAATTGCATTTACTACACTCATGATTATGAACGTAGTGGTCTCCAATTGGAACGCTTGGGCCTATTGATTATGGTATATATAACATCGAAGCACATACCTTTTGGAATCCATTTTACTCATCTACCAAGGCCCTAGTAAGGAAGGCTGAACAAAGACCAATTTGGATGGTACCAACTCTTCAGCTGTAAAAGTCTTTCTTTTATTTTTCATGTTTCGTTATATTATTTTCTTGCTTTGTTATCATTGAGAGAAACTATAAGCTCTCTCTTTTAGTATTTGCGTTGTATTTTGATAATTACTTGTGAATTTGTTGCAACTAATTTCATATTTCATATTTCACATTAATATAAATCAATATCTACTAGTACTACTACGGAGTTCCTAGTTCCTACTACGCTGCTCTGCTTGACCTTGATACAGTTACTATTTGCCAATGCAAGAAGCTATTGCAAATACACATGGGAACAGATTGATATATGTTGAAAATAAATGACAAACTACATAATCTAGGTATCTGAATCAAACTTGAACAAGTTGTTATCTCCTAATTCGAGGCCATGTCTCATAGGTAACATGACTATATATGTTTCCAATCCCAACATCATAGTCCGATCATAAATTTGAATTGATATTATGGTCCGTTTGATAACCATTTCATTTTTATTTTTCATTTTTCATTTTTGTGTTAGAGATATTTGAGAAACACCTGAAATATAAAAACTTAAAATCAAACGGTTAAACTAGCCCAAGATTCTATAGAGAATCACATAAAAGGAGAACAAAAGAGACTTCCAATAATTACTCTCAAGATTGTTCGTAACTTCACTGGCTTAATTAGGTCGTGAGTGAATCCAGACTTCAGCATAGTGCAATTGGCCTCTACATAATCAAGTCTCCCGCATAGATAACATGCTAGGGGTAATTTCTCATATCGAATTAATACCTCAACTGTCTCCCCATCTATACGAATGATCATGCTCCGCCTCAAGGGTTTTGTGATGTCTCCCCATATATACGTCACCAATTACCTACAAAATCCCACCAGCCCACCCACCAGGCCAAAGCCTAACCCACTTTCCTGGACCAAAACCTAACTCACCTTCCTGGACTAAAACCCCCAAACCATCAAATACCTAAGCCTAAGCCCACATACATCACCCCAGGCCTCAGCCTAAAATTCATACGCTGGAATCCATTAAATTACTTTCCCGGACGTAAGCCCAAGTCCATTGCCAAATAGTTTCCCAAAACCTTTGTCGAAATCCATAATTAACACTAAATCCAAAATTAGAGGATAATCAAGTAAAAATCACTATTCATTATTCCCAATGCTTAAAACGAAAATAAACACTTATAATGATTTTCTTCAATTCCCGGGACTCATAAAAATACTAAATAGTCATTTCACTTAATTCCCGAAATTCGTAAGTAAATATAAAATACTGAAAACATAATAATATGCATGCATTTCCATTTAGGAAGTAAAGTGCCCTCACCTCGAGGCCCAAACGAGCCTAATTTCCAGGTAATCGGTCCCTAGTAACTTTCGGAGCCACCATGCTTGTCAAAACGATATGTGGGCATTATTAAATTGCAATTATAAACCTAAAATCCAACCCCTTAAATCCCGGGAGGTGTACACGCATCCTAACAAGAAACGCAGCCACTTCGGACGCCCAAAACTACCCCTAAACGATGTCCGATTGACCCAAAACATGCGCCAACAAGTCCGGAACATCGAGAACTTTTAAACTCATGCTCACCAGAGCTCGAGGAGGAGCTCTACGCGCAGCCACACGCAGGTAGACGGCCCGGAACCCTCCCCCCATGCGGGCCTGCATCTGCGACTGCAAGGCGTATTCGCCTTCAACCTCAGACATAGTTACTATTCATTTATGCAGAAATCCTCCATAATCACCCGAAAATTCAAAGCCCCATAACTCTCTCAATTCTCAACGAAATTCAACGTTCTAATAATGGAAATGCATCTACTCGATCCAAGGAATTCAAATATGAAGTCCAAATTGAGAAACCTCACCTGTGGTGGCCGAAAATTGTCCGGAAAGCTTCGGTATATCTTTGGGTCCTTGTTTCTCCGTCCACCGAAGTCCTCACAACTCAAGGAAGGTAGTATTGTGCTCGTGGAGAAGAGAGGAAGGTGATATGGTCATTAGTTTGGCTTGAAGCAGCCAAAACTTTCGAGTTCAAAGGTGGGAGGATTCGGTTTTGCTATACCAGAGAGAGAGAGTCGAGGGATGAGAGAGATTGAAATAGAAAAATCTGGATAAATGTGGGTTAAAAATATCTTACCAACATAAATTACCAAAATGCCCCTGAAGCTTTTAGACCCATATCTTCCACATCCAGGCTCTGTTTTTCGCGTGCCGCCTGTCTACGAACTCGTGAGTTCGAGACCTATACAACCGTTCAAGAAATGTTTCCAAAGGTATCTCCGAACGAAAAGTGACTTTCGAGCCCCGAGGATAAAATCGTCATTTCCCTAACTAAATTCTCAAATTACGTTAATTTCTAGTCCGGATCGTTACAACGTATTCATCCGCCCTTGCTTATGCTTTATTCATGAATGTAAAAATATAATATTCAATATAAAATGTAATATAAAATGTAAATAAGTAACTGAAAAGTGTTGAGTTCACTAAATTTTAAATTTAAAAAATGAGAGACAAATGCATCCCATTTTTTAAGTGCAACGAATTAATGATAAAATAAAAGGAAAGATCCACTTGCTAGCTAGCTAGTTACTAGGTGATCCAACTCCAAGGTGTATTTTCATCCATAAATGGGAGAGGGTATAATAACTTATTGCATCAATAACTTGTTGCCAAAAAAAAAAAAAAATCTAACCTAGAGGCATGACTTCAATTTACTGCTTTATTTTTTATTTTATTTTTATACTATATATTAGGAGAGATGAATTACATTATATAAATATTAGGTATCGACCTCATCTAAGGAGACTCGAATCCTTGATCTCCTACACAATAAGTGAAGAGGAATACCACTAGGTCATTGTTTTTTTTTTAATTAAATATTAAATACTAATAAAAGTAAAAGTGGTTTAAATACCTAAAAAACTTGACAACTTATTAAATACATATGGTAGTAGCAAAAAAAATTAAATACATATGGTTTAGTGTGCAATGTGTGATCTCGAATTTATGAGAAGTATGTAGTTATAATTTGAGAAATAGGGAGCTTCATTTTAACTATTATAAAGGGCGAACCCAATACTTCATGTGTATAATCACTTCTCGTAATATAAGTCCCTAACGTTAACATAAAGCCACCGAAGATATCGAAATAGAAAGCGCTAATATGATATGTCAAGTCGGTACTCGAGGTTTATAGTCTCCTCCCGCAATATATGTCCCTAACAAAAGGGGCACTGAAGAGATCGAAATAAGAGGCGCTACAATGGGATGCCATTTATCCAGAACTGAAAAGGATTAAACTTCCGAAAAACGTTACTAAGTTTATTAAAAAAATGGAAATTTTTTGTCGTATAACCAATTATATACAACCGATTGAAACGATAATATTAATCTTCATTAAATTTGAGAAAAAAATAATATTAGTTACAATTGGGTGGTTTTACACATTTATATACAGCAGATGCAGGTTGCTTGTAAGTAGGTACACTATTGGTATCAACAAATCTGACTTCTCCAGGTGCAAAAGAAAGCTCCCTGTGCCTGGAGTTCAAAACAAGACATGTACTACTACTTTGAATGCTTGAAAATATTCAAAATTACTCAAAATTTCTAGTTCGAAATCATCTCCAATTAATCTTAAAGTGCTCGAAATTACCTGCGCAAGTCCAGTCCGATTATGCCAGCTTGTAAGATTGACAAATTGTCTGAATCCGGCGAGACAATGATCACAGTGTCCTCAGAGTACTGGGTTTCGAGTATGGACATGAGTTGTATTACACGAACAAACACATCGGAAACGCTCTCATTTGGGGTTCCATCGTCGATGGGAGGAGGCTTGATTGTTGGAGAAAGAGTATCTGATGCATAAACCTGTGGAGGGAAAAAAAGGTGGTTGTCGTGTTTTGGTTGGATAATCAGAACCGTTGATATCTTAAAAATGTGAGATAAAATTTGGAAATGTTACTTCTGAAACAGCTTCCAAGTTCTTGCCTTCGTAAGCTCCCAATCCCCGGGCGTCAAGAAAGCTGTACTCGGGGACAATGTAGCTGCAACAAAAAAGAAGAAGATGATGACTGCAGCAAGCAAACATCATTGGACTGATTAAATGTCAAACTTAATCATTGGAAATTTCCAAATGCCATTGGAAATTTCCCCCTCATTTCAATTTGAACCCAAAAACTCTAATTTTCTAATTTTCTAATTTTCTATCTCAATTTGCTCCTTTTCGTTAATTATGTTAGAGATTTCATTAAATCTGACAAATTTTGCCCCTAAAATTGTATTTGAATCTCATTTGTAAATGAAAAATTAAATTTCAAGAGGCAAAATGGGTTAGATTTAAAGGGATATATAATGAAGTTAACGGAAATGGGCAAAATATGACAGAAAATAAGAAAATTTTGAGTCTTAAGAATTAAGCAGACAAATTGAATTTCACAGTGAAAATAAGCCTTTCTACAATGACATTATCACTCCCAATTATCCTCCACAATTATGGTCCAGATTCCAAAATCACAATTGAGGTCAGACTGTTTAGAAAGAACTATTGAGCATTAGAGTTCACAGTTTCATATTCAAGAACAAGAAAATCCCTTACCAATTTTCTTTTTAAGCTTCAAATATTAAAAGTTGTGTCTTTGAATTAGATGGAAAAACTTCAAACTTGCACACCTTCGAGTGACGCCGTTAACTGATGCAATGATCTCTGCAGCCTGGTAAGCTCTTTGAGTGATAGAAGGCCATATCCAGCAGTTGTTATCACAAGCCCCCATTTCCTTCAAATCAAAAGCCGACCTCACCGCCTGCTTCTTCCCTTTCGTCGACAACCCATTATCAACGGAAGTTTTCGCAACCGGATTCGTGTTAATAATTCCGATGCTCTCGTATTCAGATTCTCCTGCTCTCACCAGAAAATACCTTCCAAAAACAACAGTAAGTAAAAATTAACTCAAGATCTCATTCAATAACAAAAACCATTACTCAATTGAAATTCAAATTTTCACCAATAAGGTTCAAATAGGGTCAAATTTTTCAGCTTTCTGAAACAAATCGGAGCATAAACCAAAACCCAGAAAAACCCATTACTTGTTTTCCGTTAATGTTTTGAATTCCCTCAGGAATCAAACAACCAAAACCCATAAAAGCCTATTACTTGTTTTCAATTAATTTCTTCAGTTTTCTCAGGAATCAAACAGAAATTCAACCAAAAGTGAAACTGGGTTTGCTGAATTACCGGTTGGTGAGCCTAACTGGGGGCATCTGGAAGAGGCCGCGAGCAAAGGCTGCTTCTTCTTGTGCGGAAATGGGGTTGAGGAAATTGTGTGCTAAAGGGGTTGCGGTTGTGGAAATGGTGAGGACGGCGAGGAGGTTGCGGCGGCTGAGGGGTATGAATGAGTGGTTGGGGTTTTGAGATGTTGTCCATGGATTTAGAGGAGCAGAGGGAGGAGGGTTTGTAATGGAAGAAGATGTTACTTGCATTTTCTTGGCGGGTGTTTTGGGGCTGAGTATTAACTAATTAAACCGCCATTTCTGGTGGTGCTCTCTGCTTCTTTTATCTTTCACTTCATCCAACCAATCCGAGCCAGGATAAGCTGAAAGTCAATCTGGAAAATAAAATAATATTTCGGTGCAAAACCATCCGAAATCAGTAGCTTATTTCAGTGCGAAGCTGCCGACAAATCAATTTTAAAAGTTCAGGTACGCAAAATTTGATTTTCTTTTTATTTTAATTCTTTTAGCTTACCTAATTGTATGCATTGACAAAATATATTCAGAAATTCCTGTAGCTTATTTTCATTGCTGATGAAATACATGTACACTGTCTAAAGATACAAGATCACATCCCAATTCCCCCAATTTGTTGACTAAAACTCTAAAGCTTTATTATATGTGGATTGTAGATTTGTATTGTCCACAAATTCTACAATATGTCGATTGCTGCTCATTTACTTTTCTTCTTATCATTTCTGACTTTTTTTTATTCTTTCTCGCCTGCTTATCCTTTTTGCTTATCCTTTTTGACATCTTTTATGCGTACTGTGTCAATATGTTCTTGTATTTATCATTGACAGTGAACAATTTAGCTTCATGTTTTGAGCAGTTGGGACAAATTAACTCCTTCTCAGTATAGATCTCACCCCAAGCCAATATAAAGATGCCTACGGCGTTGCTTCATGTGTGCTTCTTCTTCCGTGTAATTTAAATTTAACATTGTAATTTTTTTTAATTTTCTCCAGTATCTTAGATAAAAAGCTAATACAATTCATATCAATTCAAAGTTTTGCTTTGCATCCAGGTTTGTTATCTAAAACGCTTATTTGTTTGGTGATTACATTTTCTCCACACAAATTTATATAAACTTAGAAAAGTAAGTTTATGATGACCAACCTATCATGTGAAGGTTATTATTAACAGTGGCAATAAAAAAGTTCATTCCGATTCAAGGATTTGAGTTTGTGAAAGCTGGTTTTAAAATGATTTAAAATTATATATTTAGACTTCGAAGAATATGTATCAAATTCAAATCTTAATAACTAATTATTTCTATTATTATAAAACTAAAAAGGTGGGTAGCCTTCACGAAAAATTTCATACGAAACTATCATTTCACTAATAACATTTAAATAATAAATTATTTAATAGTTAAGGTGTTACACCCCGCTCTGGATATCCAACTAAATAACCGAAAAATGGAGATGCTGGCTGACACCTGGACGTCGAGTTCAGTTGTCAAAAGCCAAACTAAAACGTTGCGTTTTAGGAAGTCAAGTCAAACGGTGAATGGTAACTACCCATTTACCCACAACTACAGCGGAACCCAGAGCATGCTTATACGTAATTGATGATTATAATTGAAGCATTTAGTGCTAAACCGATCGTACCTTGAGCGAAAACATAGTGTCAGAGCTAATATAATCCCTCCTCGAGCCCACGAACCTTCTACGGCGACCTGAGGGGTGTAAAAACAAAGGTGAGTGGACCTTAGTAGTTTTTAGTTAAAAACAATTTTTTAAACATAATATAACAACCCTCACTTCGATTAAAACATCAATAAAATACTATATAATATAGTATAGCACGTAACACGAAGCACATAATTAAAATAACAATATAGTAATCGAATAGCCCCACAGAGCTAGCAACTACATCAATTCAATCATATACACCCCAATCACACAAGCCGGACAATCTAACAAGCCAATATTCATCAATGAATCTTCTCAGGTTGCAGATGACACTTCAAAACACAATAAACAACATGAAAGGTATTATCTCGATATCATCGTCTCTCTATGACGGTATCGATCATCTCAATGTCACCTCGTACATACAAACCATAATCTCATCAATCGGGGTCACCCCCCTCACCGTACCCACTGTCCTCGATAACGCATGTATTATGCCAGTAAACCCTCGGCTAAGATATCTAATCATATCGTATATCATATCATATCAGCTGGCAAAATCTTCGGCTATCATCGTATCACATATAAACCGGCATATTCCTCGGCTATCATCATCTCACATATAAGCATGCATATCTCTTGGCCATCATATCACCATAAGCCGACATATCCCTCGGCTCTCATCATATCTCATATAAGCCTGCATATCCCTAGGCTATCAGATCATCATAAGCCGGTATATCCCTCGGCTATCAGATCATCATAAGCCGGCATATCCCTCGGTTATCATATCATGATAAGCCAGCACATCCATCGGCTATCATATCATTATAAGTTGGCATACCCCTCGGCTATCATCATAGAACATATAAGCCGGCATATCCCGGCTATCATATCATGATAAGCTGGCATATCCGTCGGCTATCATATTATTACTCAATCATTTGAACAGGTATCCCAATGGCACTGTAGTCGCACGAGTCACGCGTATGTGATAGGATTGGGTGTCTTCGCTCGTACCACAACCACCATATGGGTATTCTATTACTCAACACGGACATACGACTCAACATGACCTGACATGACTTATGACTAACACACGAACTTGCACTAGGCCGGCATGCCTCGGTCGTAGTACCACAACACTGACTCAGATGTTATGCCGGCATGACTCTTTGTTGATAGCATCTCGATACTGACTCATGTGCTAAGTCGACATGACTCCTCATCGATAACATCTCGATCATATATCAAATATGTCTCGATTATTGTAATCGTCGTATTCTTCATTTAACATAGTTATCCACCCACAGCTCGGGAATCGCTATCATAACTCTGATCTCGAAATTGACCCTCAAGATATCATATTGTAGAGAATATGTCCAAGATGCAGGAATGTGAGGCGCAGTGAGGGACATCGGTGTAGGTGGGGCCGTTGTGGGGGCAGGTGGGTCAGCTGGGCTGGCTTGCGGACGCTGCTGTGTAGGGTCGGGTAGTTGGGCTTGGGCCACAGTGAGAGCATGTCCAGTGGTGGGTTGTCCAACATGGGTTGGTGCAGGACTGGAACAAACGAGAGCTCTGTTGCAGGGGCAGAGAAAGGATAGGCATCCTCGTTGAAAGTGACATGGCGAGAAATATATACCCGGCCGGAACCAACATGAAGGCGCCGATAGCCTTTGTGATTGTCACTATAACCAATAAAAACACACAAAAGAGAGCGAGGTTGTAATTTGTTAGTTGTGTATGCACCAAGAAATGGAAAACAAGTGCACCCAAATGTGCGGAGAGCCAAATAATCGGGCTGGTTGCCGAAAAGCATGGTGAAAGGAATGGCCCATTTGAGGATGGGAGTGGGGAGGCAGTTGATGAGGTGGACTGTGGTGCACATGGCTTCGGCCCATAAAGAGTGAGGAAGATGAGAAGCCAATATGAGAGTACGACCCATTTCCGATATATGGCGGTGTTTGCGTTCAGCGAGCCCACTTTGTTGGGGGGTGTAGGGACACGAAAAACGATGATGAATTCCTTGTTGAGCACATAGGTGACGGAATGACGAGTTATCAAATTCCTTACCACCATCGCTCTGAAATTGTTTGATGGAGGTAGAGAATTGGGTGGACACATAATGAAGAAAATTGGAAAAATGAATGAAAACTTCAGATTTAAGACGCATAGGAAAAATCCAAGAATAACGAGTATAATCATCAGTAAAAAAACTCAGAAACAGAGGGAACATGAGACATCCGCACATCATAATGAATAATATCAAATGGTTTTATTGATAAATGATCACATGAGGAAGAGGAAAGTCGAGTAGACTTGCCTAATGCACAATAATTACAAAACGATTTGGATGCAATGGAAAGATTACAACCTAAGGACGAACTAGATGCTAGGACACTAAGAACTTTGTCAGAGGGGTGGCCAAGTCGACGATGCCAAAGAGAAGATAAGGCAAGCATGGAGGCAAAAACACGATGGTGGGATGACGAACGAGGAGGTGGAAGGAGACCGGGTTTGATGGGATAGAGACCATCTTTATGTGGGCCCTGAAATAGAATGGCACCCGTTTGTAAGTCACAAATCTGAAAGCCCTAAGTGAAAAAGGTTAGACTAACAAAATGATCTTGAGTGAATTGAGCAACTGAGAGTAAATTTTTACGAAGAGAAGGAACATGAAGGACATCAGAGAGACAAAAAATAAAGGAACCAGATTGAACCGAAAGGTTACCAGTGGCGCAATAGGAAGGCCTTCACCATTTCCCACCATTACCATATCAGTAGAACCATGGCCGATGGTGGATGTCATGTGGCGGGGATCAGGAGTCATGTGATTGGTGGCACCGGTGTCAGAAGAGGACCTATTGCTAGAGGAGTGACGGCCGCCGCCACGGCCGGAATAGGAGGACCCCTGGCCACCACGGCGTGATCCTCGGAAAGACCGGTCATCTCCCCTATGAGATGAATACAGCACAGTAGCAACAGGAGCAGTCAGGGCCTGTTGAGCTTCAAAGAGCTTCAAAGGAGAGAAGGCGAGCCTGTAAATCAGAAAAATGAGGCAGCGGAGGGAAATTGAGCATAGCAGTGACAAGCATGGCGAAGTCGGGGCCGAGAGCATGAAGAACAGAGGTGACCAAGTCAGTGGAGGAGACTGGTTCATTGATCGGAGCCAAGGAATTAGCAAGAGATTTGGCATGGGCGAGGTAAGCAGAGATTGTCTTTGAGCCTTTAGTGATAGACAGGAATTGAAAACGGATATTGGTTGCATTAGCCAAAGATTTTTTAGAGAAGTTTTGACGGAGGTAGGTGCAAATGTCACGAGAAGAGGCAAGCCCCACGACTTGAGAAAGCACCGATTCCGTGAGGGTGGCACGAAGCATACTAACAAGTTCTGATCAACTTTGAACCATTTGAGATGAGCAGGATTAGGAGTAGGCTGAGCAGGGGTTGCAGAGGCATCAGAAGAGGCTTAAGGAGTAATGAGAGCAGGCGAGCATGGAAGGGAACCATCAATATAGGGCCAATAATTATTGCCAAGAACAAAGGGTTTGATTTGGCTTTCCCAAAGCAAATAGATAGTCTCAGTGAGTTTGATCGAGACTAGGTGGAAGATTTTGGGGGTGGGAGAGGACACGGTGCTGGACACAGAGGACTCAGAATACACAGAGAGGGTTATGAGGAGAGTGAGAAGAAAAAAGAATTATGTGAACAAGGCTCTTGATACCATGTAGAGAACATGTCCAAGATACTTTTCATTCACGTGAACCATCCTTTAAGTACAAGAGAGTCAAGGTGACTCTAGACTTCCTATACAACCATGCAGACTAGTATAAATTAGGATAAACTACATAAAAGTATCCAAATTATAGGGGTCATTTCAAGTTCATACCCCAACTATGAAAATTTTCATCTAGGTACCCAAACTATCAAAACACAACATCTAGTTCACTATCATTGAGATTGTGGTGGTTAGTGAGGTTATACTCTCCTTGCCCAGACGAAGCCATTGGAGGTGGTCTCGAAGGTTGGGTAGGCTGGAAACGTCGTCGATGGGTACCTAGATGTTGTGTTTTGATAGTTTGGGTACCTAGATGAAAATTTTCATCGTTGGGGTATGAACTTGAAATTTCCCCTATAATTTGAGTAATTTTATGTAGTTTATCCTATAAATTAAATACAATAACTACAACATGATACCAATCACAATTGGATTAGGATTACTCATGGACTTCACATGGGCCTAGCCTAACACCTATTATATTATTAGTTTATACTCATTCTGGAGTATTTTATCTTTCGTAGGATTCACAACCCTCAAAATATCATAATAAAGAAATGTCGGGTCCTAACGTCGACCGCCTGACATATTCTATATAATTTCTATTATTAACAATATTTCATAGTGGTTTCTATCTTTATCATAACACACATAATCAACCAAACTTCCCTAAGCATTACAACCAATACATTCAACGCAATCGAATCCAAAACTAATCAGATAGCATCCCATTCATCACGTAATCAATCATATAACATTGCATAAATATCATAAGTTTAGGGAAAGAAGTCCACTCACAATACGTCGGGGAGAAATCACATGACCGGATCCACTATTGCATGTACTTCGAGGCGCTCGTTCCTGGGAGTCCCCACAAGCTTCTTCTCGATCCACACGGCCCTTTGAATTCTCCAATACCGTAATGCCTAGCAAACTATGGCGGCCGAAAAATCCCTCGAAAGCCTTGAAACCCTCCTCCGTTCATCACCGGCTGCACCGCGTACGGTGGCTGATAGCCTCAAACGAGGGAATGGTTGTGATCGTGAAGGAGAAATGAAGAGGATGCTGGTGGTGCAAAGGCCTGGGAAGCCGTCGAATGGCGGCGATGATAGTGGCTTCCGTGAGAAGCCCAGTACGGGATAAGCGAGAGAGAGGGAGTCGCGGAAAGAGAGAGAAAAAGGGCAGCGAATCGAGAGAGAAAAATCCAATTTAGAATTTAAACTTTCTCAAAATTACCGTTACGTCCCGACCGTTTTAAAACCTGTAACTTTCTCGTTCTAACTCTGTGTTCGCGTGCCGCCTGTCTACGCACTCGTGAGTTCAAAACCTACGTAATGGTACCAGAAAAACTTCCAAAAGGGTTTCCAATTGAAAAATGACTTTCGAGCCTTCATAAAAATTTTGGGGCAAAATGGTCATTTTGTAAATCCAACTTTCAATCGCGGTCCATTAACTCTCTTTTGGCCCTTACTAAGGTCTATCTTCGTGTTTAGTCCAAATCCATACTTTAATCTTACCCGTAACTCCCGGTTATTTAATCGAATTTAATTTTCTATTTTTATTTTTCGGGACGAGCCGTGTCATAAGGATATAATAGTAAAATTAAAAAAAAAAATGGCTATCGGAAGGGGTGGGGTAAAAAACAATGAGTAATGGGCTCAGGTAATTACTATTCCTATTTTTCGTTTTTTTTAAAATAATTTTTTCTAACAAGAAAGAAAGCAAATTGGCACGCACGTTTAGCCTAACTGAAAAAATCAAACTGACATGCGTATTTAGCCTAATTGATAATACATTTCCAACGCATAATCCATTTTCATCCTAAAACATGGATTTTGGGTTGCGCTACATGAATAAATACTAAAAGAAAGAGCTAAAATTATATTTAGGATTTTTGTCAAAGTTTTGAAATATTTAAGAATGAGAATCCAAATCCCTTGAGTAGGGTTTTATTTTATTTTAATTTTTTATTTACATTCTTCTATAAGAAAATTAATTAGGCTTTAATCTTTGGATAAGATCAAGTTTAGTTTAATAACTTGTAAAATGAAATACTCACTTTGAGTCTTTTCATGAAAATTTAAAATTATCAATTAATATTTCTATTATTATAAAGTCATGAAAGTCATAAGGCTACACCAAATTTTCCAAACAAAAATAAAAAATAAAAAATAATTATTTTTTACTTTTTATTTTAAAACGAAAATGGGAGTAATAAATACATGAACCCACTTCTTCCATTAATCATTTTTTTTTTAATTTATAAATTTAATATTTGATTTTATGATTGTATCCTTAACTATTAAATGATTTTTTTTTAAAGGTTATTAGTGAAAAGGTAGTTTTGTCTGAAATTTTTGGTAAAGGTTACTCACCCTTTTAGCTTTATAATAATAGAGAAAATGGAAACTTTAAATTATTTAAATTTAAATGTAATAGCCTTTTGCTTTGTCATTAGTACTACTAATTTAGTGGTAATCTTACTGCACCTTCATGTGTCGTGAGAAGTTTGGGATTGGACCTCATAAAGAGCGATGTCGATACCCAATATGTATAATCTCCCTCCCCAATATTTCCTTCTATGAAAAAAGAGCTTTTTGCCCTATATATATAGGAGGCAAATCTCGTCCATGACACCACAATTTTGGCACAATTTCGTAACTATTAGATCAATTAACTTTAAAGGTTGAGATCTTATTACTTGAAAATTAATTTAAGTTATTTGTTCGTAAATACTTGCATCCACACTCAGATGAATGTGCTCATTTCCCCATGATTAATTACCAAATATTCCTTACTCATATGTGATAATTAGAATCATTAATTTCTTAAAACATCATTTGAAGTTCATCTTGTCCAAAAAAATAAAATAAAGAAATTGGTGATGGTTTAGCCATTTATATGTGTCAATTAAACCGGCGGTTCAATATAAATATCTTAACTGTTTCTAAAATCATCAATTATTTTGATATATACAAATTACCAAACAATATCTTATTTAGTTGACTTTTGCAAAGATGATATTTACAGAATGTTTTAATAATCAACTACTCTGCCATTTAGTACTATGGTCTAATGCGGTATTCCTCTCCACACGTTATGTGAGAAGTCTCGGGTTCGACTCTCATAAAAGGTGAGGTCGATACTCAATATGTATAATGTAATTCCCTTCCCCAAATATCATTGTTTAAAAAAATAATAATAAACTATTCCTGCGATTTGGTGTTATGACCTAGTAGTATTCTTCTCTCAATATGTGGGAGGTTTCAAGTTCAACTTTCATGAAGGACGATATTTATAGCTATTGTTTATAATGTAATTCCCCCCATATACGGTATCTTTCTTCTCTATCATTAATTACATTTATATGTGTATTTTGCTAAGCACCATTAATTGAAATTCATTCTCTATTGACCACTATAAGAAAGACAGGCTTAGGCCACCAATAATCAGATGTGTCTTTTGACTCTATGAACACAATTATTGGTGTCCTATAACAGTGGAAATGATCCAGCTACTATTATTTGCTTGTGTCTAGCACTGGCGTGCCTTTTGATAAAAGGACACTGATAAAATCTTTTGTGGCCAATTATCAAATATCAAAGGACACTGATATTTTGTGTTTTTCTTCTAACAGTGGACCCAAGTGTTTGGTAAATACAAAGCCACAATTATATTATTGTGGCCTCTAGTGGAATATTAAATTGATATCACACAAAAGTCCCATATACATGTATAACACTACAATTAATTTTCACTCACATACTAACACATTAGGCATCACATGTAAAAAATCTTCATTCAATAATTATCATGTATATGAGATGCATGTGATTATTATCCTTGTTTTGGTTTGACATACAATAACTTGTAGATAATTAAAGCCTTTATAGTATCATCTATCATTATTAAATATGAATGGTAAAATATTATATAATAAGAATCATATTTAATATAATTTAAAATTTATATTTTACTCCAAAATATATAAATCATCCAAATACTACAACATTCACCTGCCCCTAAATACTACAACTTGAGCATTAAAAAGAAAATGTTTACATAAACCATGTACATATCCACTAATTCATACCATTAATACCCTTAAATAATACATCTTATTGTTTACAAAAACTACAAGGATGTTCACTAATTCATACATCATACAATTCTGCTCATAATATAGCATTTGCCTACTCTTTACAAAAACAAATAATATGTCTTCATCAACATATTCATATGTAAAAACCAACAATGATTACTAAGAAGACATTGGAAAAGGCTACTATACTTCACTAACCAAAATTTTCGCTTTGACCATCGTCATGGAAAGATGTAGCACCTCGCGAAGGCTGCACAGAATTCTGATTTCCAAATTGGGTGGTTTGAGGCCCTAAACTACTGCATTGCTAACTTTGTGCAAAATGGCCACCTACAGAACTCATGTCTACGTTGATCCTCACCCTAGCTAACATGAGTTGGAATTGCTCAACCATTTTTTGCTTAGCCACCATCAAGTTCTCCTCTTGCTTAGCTAACATTAGTTCACTACGCCACAAATCGACATCCATAGCACTTCAAAACGCTATAATAGGATACCTAGAAAACGCTATGACAGCCAACGTTATGGTAAGTGGTACCTCTACCATAGAGTTTCTGAAGTGCTATAGAAAGTGTTTTTCCATAACATTTTCGAAACGCTGTGAAAACTTTTCCATAGCGTTTTTAGAGCGATATGAAAAAGTTTCCATAGCGTTTTTGAAAAGCTATGAAAACTTTTCCATAGCATTTTTGAAACGCTATGAAAAAGTTTCCATAGCATTTTTAAAACGCTATGAAATATTTTCCATAGCATTTCAAATTCCTATTCCAGAATGCTATCAAAGATTTTCCACATTTTCTAGAGCTTCCTAACATAGTATTCTATCATCAAACACAAAATAGATTCATAAATTCATTTCATAATATTAATGAAACTTCATATCCAATCCAAAAATCAAACATAAAAAACTTCATATCCATTGTACATGAACTTCAACATAAAGCTTCAATCTCAATAATACATATGTCATATTTGTCCTTACGTACATAAAATGTCATACAATAACTTAATTAGCTGCTAGCGTACTCCAATTCCATCATCCAAAATCCCGAATACATATGTATTCAAGCTGCAAAACAATTCAACAACATCCACATCAAGCTTTAACTATAATCCATTATAGGAAGAAATATCCCCGGTGTTTCCAGTTATGCAAAAAATGCAGAAAATGCATATGCAGATGAAGGTCTCCATAACCCCGCTTCAGGTTTTCTTGCTATAACTACCCAAACACTTATTCTTTTGCTACAGCTGCTTCTATGTCGGAAAAGTAGTCATGCCTAGAAGTAGAATGAGCGTTGATTAAAAGCGTGAAAAAAATTAAGTCAATATTGAACATGTCACTAAACTTCCAGTTATGGACAACCTTACTGCATCATAAGCAGAAAATACTATACCAAGGGGGTTTTGATAGTTCTCAACAAAATCATTTTTCAACATCCAAAAGAATAAATAACTACTTTCACCAAAGGATTACTGAATCATATATGCAATATATGAAGATACATACTGGACTCCAACTTATGAGATTTTGCGTGACAATTGATACAAGCCTGTTCTAGCCATTGCAACATTAACACTAAAAAGATTACAGTTTTTCTGCAAATTTCAGAAAGATATCATGAAAAGCTAATAATAAAACAAACTGATCAGAAAATTAAAAAAAAAAAGACATTAAAGAGAAAAAGAAAAGAATTAAGAAGGGAATGATTACCTTGACTTCGAGCTGGAGGAATTTGACATAATCGATGATCTCATCGTCCATCTGTCATTCCCAAACCCACATCAAATTCATACAATTCAATTAATTATTGTAATCCTATAAATTAATAACAGAGCGTTCTTGAGTGGCAGGAGATGAGAACAAAAAGCAAAACGTATATGTGTAAATAATTTGGATGAAAAAAATATTTATAAGATCTGGAGAATCTGAGAGTTTTCCTCATCTCTCAATTTCAATGCTGATTCATATCAGTTATAGGTGGAGCAAAATGTCAACAAATTTTTTCTTTGGTCTTCATCTAAGTTTTAGAATTGAATATCCATGTGACATGGGAAACAAAGCTTGGCTAAAGTTTGCGTATCTTACTGGTTTATCAAAGTTTCAGAAAGCAAAATCCAGGTACATTACATTCACAATTTTTCTCCTAACTATTTTTAGGTAGGATTACAAACACTTGGTGTGCATCAAGTCTCACACGACTGATCACACAAATTCAATCCAGAAATCAGCATCCATTTTCAAAGCAATAAGAAATAAGAAGTGTCCTAATCTAATCCTAATCCATCCGAGTTCAGCTAGGAGTCCAGGTTGAGGGATCATACATGTGCTGCCTTGCTAAGTCCTGCACTGCCATTCCCAGACGATTGAGCTCAAAATACCAACACTTACAAATTGAATGTTAAATTCCAATATCTTTAAATTACCCAAAAAAAAAATGCAACTCTTTGGACCAGTATCAGCTTTTCCTTTAAAATATCACTTGATCAATAATGATGTTTTTGTGTGAAACAAAGCAAAAGTTGGATACATCTTATACTACTAGTTGAGTTTTCCAAGATGGTAGAGTATTCAATAATACAAACTTTGAAAACTACTTTTGGTAACTACTTGTGTTCTTGAGTAGTGTTCCTACATTATGCAAATAGTTTAGTGAAACCATTAACGGTTTTGAAGGATTAACACCCTCCCTGACCAAATGTCTGTGGGTGTGGGTGTGTGTGTGCATGAGAAAGAATTCATAAGCATTAAGATCAATAAATGAGCGAAGAAACTTATAAGAAAGAAGCATAGTTTGGTTTCCAAATCCTTACTTGTAAGAGAATATCCAGAGAGTACTTTGTATAGTCATTTGGATCCGTAAGACCCAGTAGAAGTGTAGGAACCAAATAAGCTATTTCAGGATTCTTTATTACACTCCCAACCTAAAAATGACACGAAATATCATTCATAACAAATTAACAATGAATTTAGAAGAAATATACATTACTGATTGCACAGTCTAAATACCCGTTGAAGTGTCGGTTGTCCAGCTGACTGCACTTTACGATGCGTATCTGTTAAAACCTGCAAATACAAGAAAGAGGTGAACAATATGCATATTCTAAATGCTACACAGAACTCATGCTTATATAAAGACAAACCTCGGTAAGTTTTGGTACAATCTTAGGTAGACACTGAGACAGCTGTTGAGGAGCGCAGTAGGCCATAGCCCCAAGCAGTTGGACACTACTTTGCTTTGTTCTCCAAGCTTTATCTTCAAGACCCTATCAAAACAATGTATTCATAGAGTAAATTCATCACTTAAGAACTGGACATGAATAAAGAAATGCAGCATAAAGTAATTAAAGCTTCTTCATATATAATAAAAAACTTTCATTAATAACAATGAAATTGTACAGAAAAATGAAGGACAAGACGTTCACAGACCTCACATTCTACTGACAACATTTACTAACAAGATAGAGTACAAGTAATAAACAAAAACGGGTAATAAGCAAAGATGTGTATATTAAGACATGAAAAGTTTTGATGCCTAGGTGATGTGATTTAAGAAAAAGGCAATAATTTAGTACTTGGACAATTGCTATGCACAAATATGAAGCACATAAAAGTTAAAACAAAAAGGGAGAAATTAGCTACTACCCACTTCGCAAATTAATCACAAAAACTTGACAATTGAGCAAATTTCGACTAAGTTCAACGAAATAGATTAAAAAAGTTTAGATATAAGATAATAGCTTTAAAAGGGATGGAAGCACTGAGTTGAGACATCATTGCACGAGCTGCACACTCAGGACCTTCATGAACTGCAACAACTTGATCAGAGAATGAAACCAACAGTAGTGGCAAACATTTGAATTACATACCTGCATGAAAAGGATGATGTGAGAAAGGGTTCAGACAAATAATAAAGCAGATATGGAAAATCACACCTTAATACATAACTGATCACTTATGGTTCATATAGCCTTCCAAGTGATTCACAGAGACACTCAAATGCAAGAAAAGCTCCTTCACGGGATTTTGCAGAATTCATGTAATTGAAAGGAGGCTTGACTACTATTGCGACAAAGAAAAGAAAACTTAATGGAAGAAATAGATGCTTCTCCAAAGGAAAAACATAGAAATTAGCTACACCATTTTCCAATTTTTCATCATCTAGGACCCTCAAATTACTGGTTTGTATCATATTGGGAGAGAATTATCTTGTATTATTTTATTTCAATAGGAAAGTTATATATATACACAGACTAGGAATGTTACTATGGGCCTAATTAGTGGACTGAATTTAATTAGGAATATACAGCTCATTGACACTCCCCTTCAAGTTGGAGCATGTATGTCGTCAATGCTCAACTTGCTAAGTGAGCTGTGGAATACTCTGCCTGTGACTGCTTTAGTGAGGACATCTGCAAGTTGATCTTCAGATTTAACAAATGATATCTCAATGATTTTTGTCTCGAGTTTCTCCTTGATGAAATGTCTGTCAACTTCAACATGCTTGTTTCTATCATGTTGCACTGGATTATGTGCGATGTCTATTGCGGCTTTGTTGTCACAATTCAGTTGCATGGCATGATTGAGTTTTAACCCCAATTCCCCCAACAAATTCCTTATGCAGAGTAGCTCACATACTCATTGTGCCATACCTCGATATTCTGCTTCAACACTTGATCTTGACACTACTTTCTGTTTTTTACTTCGCCAAGTCACTAGATTGCCTCCCACAAAGGTAAAGTATCCAGATGTTGATCTCCTATCAGTAACAGAACCCGCCCAGTCTGCATCAGTGTGACCCTCGACATCTAGATGACCATGTCGTGAGAACATCAATTCTCTTCCAAGAGCTGACTTTTAAGTATCTCAAACCCGAGAACCACATAAGCTAAGAGGCTGAGAACTGAGAGAGCCTGAGACGCGAGAATCGAGAGTGAGAGCAGCGAGAACCGAGAAAGGTTGAGGCTGAGAACCGTCGTACAGAGGCTGAGAGACGAACGTGAGAGACGCGACTGAGCGAGAACCCAGAGACACTGAGAACACACAGTTTGATTTTTCTTTTCCTTGCGAGAACACAGAGACGCGACACTTTGTTTCAGACGCGGGCCATGAAATTTTGGTTTCCCAACGCTGATTTTCATTTTCACTCACTAGCCGCGCCTTTTGTTGCCCTTTCATAGCTTTTAGGGTTTTTTTAATTTTTTTTATTTCAAAGTCTACGTTTAAATTTCCTAGCGTTTAGCGTTAGAGGCCTTGCAAAGTATGCGTATTGACGGCAACTTGATGTCCACGTCTTGGCGGACTGTCGTCAATAACAATGACTTCCGAATTTTGTGGAGTTTGTTTCACACTGTGATTGGTAGAGCCAACAGATGACTTTGGATTTCTTGAACTAGCACTAGACAATTATTTCGGGAATTTTTTTGTTGGATTCATGATTTATGGGAATGGGAAAGGCTCTTCAAAGCGAGAAGTGAAAAATAAAAATAATGAAAGTGGTTGTTGCAAGGCAGTGTGAGGTTGAATAGAAATTTAAATAGATGCGAAATAAGACAACTAGAATTAAGAGTGTCTTACTTATGAAAGAACAGACACAATTAATTGTTTCCACAAAAACACATACTCTAACAAGTGCGAAAAAAAATGGACCACATTTGTATTGTACACGGAGTCCCGTGTCTAATAGTATATATGTGTTCATTTTTGTGTACTCTCTAAACTGAAAACAAATAAGAAATAAATGTATGTAAAGGGCACACAAAAAAATTTAGTAACCTAGACACATGTGCCAAATGACCAGTTTTCTTGTAGTGGCCCTACTCTCACTGCCATGGGTTCTTATATGCCTATCAATATAAGCCAATAATGAGTAAAAGGTTATGGTTGAAGGATCAAGTTTCATAGAATTAATGAAGGCCTCTCCCTCTCAGCAACCAACCACTCAAACTCCAATCTCATTCAGAAATTAAACCACCCAATGTATGATGCCCTATCTCACTCTTAGTTCCTCTGATGATATATACAGCAAGCCAGTGATCAGCAATGGGGGGCATCTTCCCATCAAACTTTCCCTCCTTTGGGTAATTAAAGAATTAAAGATTTCCAAACACTGACTCACAGTCTGATACATGCAGACTTCATTATAAGAGTCGTATATATTTGCGGTCAAAATTTGACAAAAAAACACGGATTATATATTTAGCATATAAAACACGGATTATATATTTAGCATATATTTAGCTAGGCGCACATATATGTTTGTTGGTTAGTGATCTATATTTATATAATATAGGCAGGACTCAGGAGAGTAGGTTCCTAGATAGCTGGGACTAGTAACTAAATTAGTGGGCTACTTAAGCCAAAATTGAAGCATCTTTCCCTTGGTCTTATTATAAATTAGAAGCTCTCTGGGTCTGGGTCTGGGTCTGGCCCTGGGATTTAGCAAACCCATGATGAAATCTCCAACTCATAACATTATCTCACCATATAAAATCTACTTTGCTGCCCTTATTTTCGATGCTCGGTCCCTTACAATATATCTGTTCACAGACAACCAATATAATTAATCAGACACTATTTAGCTCACACAGATCATTTCTATTTAAATTTACGGTCACACTTCATTTGATTCAAAAATTACTATTAAATTATAAGTTATAAAGTAACATTAAATTCATATATAGATTTTTATTTTTTAAGAGTAGTTTGTTAATATTTTTGTTGGTGTATATATATATATATATATATATATATACATATATATTGTGATTTGTGTGTTTCCATAACTAGCTGATCTGCGACAAGATGTCATGGTTCACTGGAAAACAGCCCCTTGCCGCTGCCAGCACCAGATTAAATATGCTCTTGAATTTGTAAACCACTAAACCCTACAACTCAACACACAGTTTTCCAGGTTTCACTACTACTTTTTTTACTTATAATTAACATCATCTTATTGATAAAAGGTCAAAAAGAAGAAACCAATAACTTAATTGTACTTTTTTTACTTATATATAATTAACATATATATATATATATATTATATTATATATAGTCCGATAAAGCTCTTTAGGTAAGATGATTAAAAATTATATTGTATACGTATCATTGTTATTTATAAAACATATAATTCTATTTTTTTGAATATTCATATTTTTTAATATCTTTAAGTTATATGTCAGAATTTTAATTTTATCTTCAAATTTAAAATGATGATTTATAAATGTTGTTCCATATAATGTTAGATATGTTGTTAATATATATATATATATATATACATTTGTTTTTAAATGAGTAATGTCACATCTACCATTCCTTTATGCAGACTTATACATAATGGTAGCTGCATATTGCTTTTGTAAAGAAAAAGTTGCAAGCAAGAATATAACACTCAGCAAAAGCAAACCTAATTCATCACTACATACACAATTTCCTCTCTCTCTCTCTCTCTGTTTGCAATTCAACAAACATGATGAACACCTTCATCTTCTTCGTCCTCTTATCACTCTCATCTTTCATGGTAACAAATCAATATTGCATGCATTATTCTCCTTTAATTTTCATCTCATTTAATTTCTTCATTCTAATTTATGATTATTTACATCCATGCAGGTCTCAGCTGTTTCAGTTGAAATTCCAGCAACCAATAACCCATTTACACCAAAAGCCTCCCTGATTCGTTACTGGGACACCCACATTTCCAACCACCTCCCAATACCCACATTCCTTTTCTCCAAAGCCTCCCAACTCGACCCAGTCAACTCAGCGCTTCTCACCAAACTCGCCGCCACTAACACACTCCCTTCCCACTTCACCTCCTTCTGCTCCTTGGCCTACCTCTACTGCTCCTTCGATTCAACCTCCGTCGACCGCCACTTCAAAGACGCCAACTTTGCCGTCTATGCCAACAAGAACTTCGCCAACTACGGCTCCTCCCAACTCCGCGGAGCCGACTCGTTCAAGAACTACTCCGACGGCTTGAACTCGCCCAACGACTCCTTCAAGAAGTACAGCAAGGACTCCAACTCCCGCTCAGAAAAATTCACAAGCTACTCCCACGACGCCAACGTCGCCAACACCACATTCGCCAGCTACGGCGCCGAATCGGTCGGCGGGTCTGGTGAATTCACCAACTACGACGACCGCGTCAACGTCCCCAACCTCCGATTCACAGCCTACGACTCGGACGCCAACAATCACAGACTCTCCTTCACGGCGTACGGCCATGACACCAACTCCGGCTCCGAATCGTTCGTCAGCTATGGAAAAACCGGCAATGCCGTCCCGACTGAGTTCAACAACTACGCCGGCGACTCGAACATAATCGGTTCGGGTTTTACGGGTTATGGAGAGTCCGGGAAAGGAGCGAATGATTCGTTTAAAGGATACGGCCAATCTGGGAACAACCCACATAATAATTTTAAGAGTTACGGTGGTGGCGGGAATTCCGGGATCGACGGATTCTCGAATTATCGGAACGGAGCGAATGTCGGGGACGATTCATTTCAGTCTTATGCGAGAAATTCGAATTCCGGGAAAGTCAGTTTCTCGAATTACGGGAAATCGTTCAACCCGGGAAATGATTCGTTTAAAGAGTACGGGATCGGGTCGAAAGGCCGGACCTCTGTCGGGTTCAATTCGTATAGTTTGGGTCGGACTTTCAAAGACTATGCTAAAACTGGTGTCACTTTTGCTGAGTATACCAATTTGAACAGCGTGGGAACTGATTCAACTGAAATGGGCTCCAGTAGCAAGTTTGTAAATAAGTGGGTTGAGCAGGGCAAATTCTTTAGAGAATCTATGTTGAGGCAGGGGAATGTAATGGTGATGCCCGACATTAGGGACAAAATGCCAGAAAGGTCGTTTTTGCCGCGGTCCATTTTGTCGAAATTACCCTTTTCGACAACGGCGATGTCCCAGCTTAAGGAGATATTTCATGCGGCGGAGAGCTCCGCCATGGAGCTCGTGTTGACCAACGCGCTGACGGAGTGCGAGAGGGCTCCGAGCCCTGGTGAGACCAAGCGGTGCGTGGGGTCAATCGAGGACATGATCGACTTTGCCGTCTCAGTCTTGGGCCGCAATGTGGTGGTCCGAACCACGGAGAATGTGAGAGGGTCAAAAGGGAAGGTGATGATGGGGAAAGTCATCGGAATCAACGGTGGAAATGTGACCAAATCGGTTTCCTGTCATCAAAGTTTGTATCCGTACTTACTCTATTACTGCCACTCTGTGCCTAAAGTCAGGGTGTATGAGGCTGATATTCTTGACGTGGGGGACAAGAGCAAGATCAATCACGGTGTTGCCATTTGTCACATTGACACGTCATCGTGGAGCCCGAGCCACGCTGCATTCATGGCACTGGGGTCCAGTCCGGGGAAAATTGAAGTGTGCCATTGGATATTCGAGAATGACATGGCATGGGCCATGGCGGATTAAGGAAATTTTACACTTGGATTTATATATTGTCATTTGAAGGCTTTTGTTTTGGTGGTTGTATTTCATTGTTTAATATGTTCAAGTTCCAAAGTTTTTTATGAGAAATTTTTGTATTTAACGAGAACGGGAATGGTGGCAGAAGAAAAGAGTGATGTTAACGCTCTCAATTTCTTCTTTTATACTTTTTCTATTTACAAGTTTTGTCATTTCTTCTTTTATAACGTAACAAACGAAATTGCTTAAATCCTAATTATTGTATATGATTAACGCCACCGACCTAGACATAGCTGATTTGGGTTAAAGTATTCACTAAAAATTTTGAATCGCTAATAAAATGATAAAATAAAAAATTCGTAATTTTGGATTCAATCGGATCATTTTAGGGGATATATTCCATTAAGATTTTCATAGACTTTAAATGTTTCTAAAAATTTAGATATATTCAATGAAGATTGTTAAAGAGTTTGATAAAAGTTTGGGGGTATTCAATATGTACTTTATAAAAAGTTATATATTCATTAGAAATTGAGGTGAATTAAGTCATGACATTTCATAACTCCATAAAAGATTAGGTGTATTGAAAACATCAATGAATATTGTAGACTTCATTAAATTACTGAGTTTTATGGTGTTTGATAAACATTTTAGTATAAATTATATTTTACCAAAATTTATGATTTATCTAGACTCATCCACTTTGATTTCTACGGATTTTATATAGGGCTTAAAAATATTATTTGTGATTTTTATATTTTTCGATAAACACAATAAAATTCAAGTCTTCTATCAATATCTATTATCATATTTTATTATATAAAGGAATTATAAGTAATTAAATAATACAAATTTTATATGAATTTATTTATTATTTAAATAAATAAATATACATATATATATATATATATATATATATATATATATATATATATTTCGAAGGCATGCATGATGCCTAGCCGCCCTAACCTCTCAATTCCATTGAACATTTAAAGTTTGAAATTTTTGTAATTATTTTTTGTAGTATCATGTATATTATTTTATTTCAATTTGGTGAGAGAATTTTTGGTAAAAAATAATTTATGATTTGATTATAAAATTATTGAAAAAACAATATCTATCAAATTATATAACTCAGTATAATTTTCTGTAAAACTCAATCACATTATATAAAGCTCATTATAACTCTCCAAAATTCTATCACACAAACCTATATAATTTCGTTATTGACTCTGTAAAAAATTATAAAAATCAATAACTCTGTAAAATTCAATTACTTTAAAAAAAACTCTGTAATTATCTGTATAAATATTAATTTAATACACCCCTTTTAAGTATCAAAGAAAACAAAGATGCAAAGAGTGAAAGAAAACAAAGATGCAAAGAGGGAAAAGTGGTTGGTGGTTAGACAAACTTATAAAAGAAGATTGAGATCCTACCATATTAATTCAAAAGAAAGAATAAATCATTCTCACCTTAATTAAGAAAGGAACAAAATCTTAATTTTCCAGACATGGTAATTTTGGCGATCGATATTGTTTTATTTGTCGCAAAGAATATTGAAAGCAAGAGAATTTACACATAAATTAAATTTAGAAATTAAAAAATTATTAATAATACTGCTTAAACTACAAACGTTTTCTGTTACGGAATCTTTGAAAGCGGTAACAACTAACAAGGAGCAAGCTGCAAGCTGCAGGCCAGTGCGCATGCTGAAAGAATCGATCAATATCGTACAGTCACAGTCAAAAGTGAAAGTGGCATACCGGCTAGGCTTGCAGCTTTGAGTGCGCGCCAAAATGAAACATGCACCATCATGCATCCAAACAAAATTCATTCGCACACAACACTTATTTCTTTTGGCCTTTGTGGCATGATCATATACAACAGGCTTACCGTAGAGTGCTCGATGTATTGGGACCACCCTGGCCCACTCACCACGCGCCATCATGCAGTTAATTCCATCAATCACTGAAGAATATTGGCCTACTAATGCTGCTAGTCCTCGTACGTAGCAGCAAAAGGGAGAAATTAAACCAAAGCTAATTAAAGTGTTCCAAATACAACCTAAATTTATTATATCGATCCATATTAATAAAAATATATTTTATTAAATCTTAGCATCATGTCAAATGTCAAAAAAATATTTTTATAAGACAGATTCAAGTATATATTCAAGACAAATATATAGATTGATTTTAAAGGACGAATATGAACTCACATAATCATAAAAATGAATTTACCGTATGAACTCACATATATACTGAACAATTATTTTGTGTAAAACTTCATGTGGTATTGTAAATGATAAGTCTTAGCATCATGTCAAATGATATGAACTTAAATTTGCGTTCATAACATTATTAATACTAATTCTACGGTAGTACGGTCATCATTAATCATTTTGTTAATTTTTTTTTTCCAAGATCATTATGCTAATTTATTAATTAATTTTTTTAAAACTGTTTTGGTCTTAATTTATTAGTCGATAGTCAATTTAGACCGTAATATGTATGTGTTATTATTATTACTACACCGAATATCGACTTTGAAAATAAGAAAACCAAAGACTTTCAAGTCCTACGTGCAATGCAAGAATATTTTCCTTTATTATTAGAATAAGTTGGTGCCGAAGTCCCAATTAAATTTTAGTATTTGAACTCTAACTATATTGACTGGTCAAAGAGTTTTTTTTTTTGTCCCCTTTCTTTTCTGGGTTTACATTTGGTATCTAATCCTTCCATAAATAGCCTAAAAATAATATTTTGAGAAGGATCCACAAATGGCCGATTTTTTTCTCCACCTGAATTGCATGCTTGTTGAGGATCTATACGTTGACCTAATTAAAAGAAAATAAAAATCGAAGAGATTGATCCAAATTAGTGTTGTCACCTCTTACGTCTACACTCGAAAGATTTTTCATTTGAAAATACACGAATTAGATTTTTCTAGACAATTCTTTTATAGATATATGATGTCTATTTCTATTATCATAAAGTTAACACAAAATTAGTTGGGATAACAAATTTCATCAAATGTTTTAGAACAAAACAACCCCTTAAACCAAAAAATAAGAACTACCTCACCTTTTAAGTTATTTTGATTTATTAAAGATTTTATCATGGATATTTTTGTCTATTAACAAAAGAGTACCGATTAAAATGCAAAGAACATGTAAGAAAAATTATTAGAAAATAAATAAATCAATCAATCCTATCGTTTGAACATTATGAAAGATCCATTAACATTTTCCTTCAAATTGGAGAGTGAACATTGTGAAGCCCCAACTTATAGAGTAAGGTAGCTTCTTATCCTAGTGTCTTATGGGTTGTTTCAAATTCCCACAATTATGGTAGCCCTGGGAAATGCCCATTTTGAGCTCAATTAACCTCGTTCTAACGGGAAGGTAAAGACAGTGGCACAAAGGGTGGAAAAAAAAAAGCGGATGTAGGTCTTAAAAGCGGTATTACTTTGATAACATATTAAAAATAAAAGATGAAAAATATTTCTCAATATATTATTTAATATACAAAAACATATATTATATATTAGTTATAATAAACCTAATTATAAAAAGAAAATAATCTTACTCCAATTAAAAAATATATTAAATTAAAATATCAAATCAATCTTCCATTTATCACGATTTAATGTCTAACATCTTTGTTGGCAACCATACAATGAATGTAGGCATGTAGCCCGATATTGCATTTATAACTGGATTTCTTCATCATTTGTATGGCTGAAAGCATGTTTTTGACTTTCTTAGTGTGAACCACGAACGCCGTCGTTTAATTTGCATACGAGTACGACAATATTAATACATATTAACTCTTCCCCCTAACGTTGACGTATATACATTATATATACATTGTACATGCATGATTGACGACATTGACTTTCTTATCATGCAAACGCAACATTTGCATGTGATGCGAAAATAAGTTTATCATCTAAATCATCGACTTTTTAAAGTTATTTGTTTCCTTTATTGATATTCTTTTTAATAATTAGAACAATTTATTATTTAAATAATCGTTTCAAGATTATTTATGATAAAAAAATAATTAAATTGGAGATCAATTTCTATGCGATTCATATGCAACAATTAAATGGATAGTATAATTCATCATAAAGATCTCAATTGTTACTAATACTATTATTTTTTTACATATACATATGAATGACATAGAAAGACTGTCAATGCAAATTTAAGCATATTTCAGGAACATATAAGAAAAATTATTAGAAAATAAATAAATAAATCAATCCTATCGTTTGAACATTGTGAAAGATCCACTAACACTTTCCCTCAAATTGGAGAGTGAATATTGTGAAGTCCCAACTTGCAGAGTAAGCTAGCTTCTTATCCTACTGTCTTATGAGTTGTTTCAAATTCCCACAATTATGGTAGCCATTGTCAGGACCCGTCCCGAATTTCCCCTCGAAACCCGGGAAGAACCCTGATCCCGTCTGACAACCTAAGAAAAGGTTCCCAAAATACCCTTCAATCCTTACAAATTATAAAAATAATAATAAATACTTTATCTTGTCAGACAAGGGACTTAAGCACTCAAAATTCCTGTAATTAACGACCAATCAAATACCATTCTTCCCCTCCATTTATAAAATCATGCATGCGTCACATAAACAATTTATCATATAAAAACATCATATGTATAATGAACTACCTCATGATCCACAATTTGGTTTGGAAACTCTCTTCAAAGGAGTTTAAAATCATTTAAATCAATCCGGACACAAAATATCTCAAATTCAAATCATTTGGTTCAATCTGCCACATAGTATCTCAAATTCACTGTTCCTGACATATTCATAACACACCAGTCAAATATTGCTGATATCTCTACTGGAAAACCACAAGACATCAAACTAGTCAGATACTAGTGAACAAATAATAATTCGTCCATCTGGGTCACCGCCCACACCAACCCACTGACCCGGATGACGACGTATTTTTATATGTTGATTAGGCCCATAACAATTGTCGTCTGGTTCATATTAGAGCCGGATATATCCTCGACTATCATATCGTATCATCAGCCGGTATATCTCTCGGCTATCATATTCCTAGCCACCAGGGTATCCCTTGGGGTGTGCTAGAATATGTATCACATCATATCATATCAGTCGGCATATATCTCGACTATCATAACATATCAATCGGCATCTCTCTACTATCATATTCCTAGCCACCAGGGTATCCCTTGGGGTGTGCTAGAATATGTACTACTTGGACTCGACCACAATCTCTGCAAATTCACCTTCTATATTGGAGGTTCACCGGGTTCACCGTCTCAGCGGATCCTAGCCCGGATCCTGGCCTCCCTCAAATCAATATTTATCTCGGAGGTTCACCGGGTTCACCGCCTCAGCGGATCCTAGCCCAGATCCTGGCCTCCCTCAAATCAATATTTATCTCGGAGGTTCACCGGGTTCACCGCCTCAGTGGATCCTAGCCCAGATCCTGGCCTCCCTCAAATCAATATTCATCTCGGAGGTTCACCGGGTTCACCGCCTCAGCGGATCCTAGCCCAGATCCTGGCCTCCCTCAAATCAATATTCATCTCGGAGGTTCACCGGGTTCACCGTCTCAGCGGATCCTAGCCCAGATCCTGGCCTCCCTCAAATCAATATTCATCTCGGAGGTTCACCGGGTTCACCGCCTCAGCGGATCCTAGCCCAGATCCTGGCCTCCCTCAAATCAATATTCATCTCGGAGGTTCACCGGGTTCACCGTCTCAGCGGATCCTAGCCCAGATCCTGGCCTCCCTCAAATCAATATTCATCTCGGAGGTTCACCGGGTTCACCGTCTCAGCGGATCCTAGCCCAGATCCTGGCCTCCCTCAAATCAATATTCATCTCGGAGGTTCACCGGGTTCACCGTCTCAGCGGATCCTAGCCCAGATCCTGGCCTCCCTCAAATCAATATTGGATCCAAAATCGATTATTTTATAGTCACAAGTACGATTTCAACTCAAAATCATAGACCCAAATAATTACCACGTCAAAACACTATCAAAATCGAATCCAACAACCATATCGTTTCTCACAACGCACTTCCACTGAAATATTGGAATAACAATTATCCAGCAACCATTGCACCCATACACAACAGTATTTAAATCGAGGATATTAATACATGCATCACAATTTATAAATACAACCATACACAACAGTAATAAAATCGAAGATATTTATACATACATTACAATTTATAATCAAAGTCCGCTTACCATCACCATCCAACCCAAAATTCATGTACGCTCTAGCCTCAGAACACCTACACCATAATGACCCAACTACCTTGACTTCCCAAACTCAAAACCCTCTCTACGGTCAATCCCTACTGCTGGGATTGCCCAACCGAGCTCTAAATGAACTCCTATGGCCTCGAAACCAACAAAATCTGATCCGGAACGTCCCAAAACCTTGGTCACGCGCCGCCGTGACCTCGGACACAGTCCCACGCGCCGCCACGCGCCACCGGAAGGTCAGAATACGCGCCCACGTGCTGCCACGCGCTGGTCACGCGCCTGCTACAGTGTTCACGCGCCTGGACCGGTCCAACCCGGCCCGGCTCGACCTGACCCGGTCCAACTCAACCGGTTCACTCGACTCGACCGGTTCACTCGACTCGACCGGTTCACTCGACTCGACCGGTTCACTCGACTCGACCGGTTCACTCGGCTCGACCGGTTACCGGTGACTCGCCGGAGAAGACGACCGGACGGCCCTCGCCGTCGCCGGAGGCTGGCCGGAGAAGATGACCGGACCGCCTCCTCCGCCGCCGTCTGGTTCGCCGGAATCCCCCATTTCCGGCCGAACTTCAAGGTTTTCTAATTTCTTCATTTCTTAACCGTTTTTCACGATCTACACATGTAAATTCATCTACTTTTCACCAGGAATCCAAATATGAGGTCAAAGTTCCGAGATCGTACCTGGTTTGGCCGGAAAACGGCCGAGAATGTTCGGCTCACCTCCCTCCTCCGTCCGTCGCCCACGGAGGTGCTCCCACTCCGATAATCACACCAAAAGACTCGTGGGGTCGCGGGGAAAGTCCTTCCAACCTCGGTTTTGTTCGAATCGGACCGAAACCCCTCCGATGAATATGGCCTTCGGTGTTCGCACGGGGAGGGCTCGGATAGGGCCGAGACTGCATCGACCAATCTCCCGAGGAGAGAGAAAATATCTGTTATATAATTCCAACATTTCCAAAATTACCAAACTGCCCCTGCAGCTTCTAGACCCGGAACGAACACATCGGATCTCCGTTTTCAACGTGCCGCCTGTCTACGAACTCGTGAGTTCGAGACCTACGCAACAACCCAAGAAAAATTCCCAAAAGTTTTACCAGTCAAAAAGTGACTCCCGAACCCATCCAAAACTGAGGGTAAAATTGTCCAATTCTCAAAATAATTTAATTTCTGGTCCGGGTCGTTACAATGGGAAATGCCCATTTTGAGCTCAATCAACCTCGCTCTAACGGGAAGGTAAAGACAGTGGGACAAAGGCCAAATAAAGTAGCACAAAGGCCAAATTTGGTGGCACAAATGCCGAATAAGGTGACACAAAATGCCAAGATGTGACACAAATTAAGGCTGAATAAGATAGCACAAATGCCAAGTAGGGTGACACATAAGGCCAAATTTGGAGGAACAAAAGCCGAATAAGGTGGTACAAAATGCCAAGATGTGGCACAAAGGCCGAATAAGATAGCACAAAGGCCAAGTAGGGTGACACAAAAAGCCTAATAAGGTGGCACAAAAGGCCAAGAAGATGACACAAATGTCGAATAAGGTGGCATAAAAGGCCAAGACAAAGGCACATATGCCGAATAAGATGGCCCAAAAGACCAAGATAATGGCATAAAGGTTTAATAAGGTGGCACAAAAACCAAATAAGGTGACACAAAATGTCAAATAAGCTGGCACAAAAGATCAAAAAGTGGCTCAAAGGCCGAGTAAGCTGGAAAAAAAGACCAAATAAAGTGACTCAAATGCTGAGTACAGTAAGTAGGTGGCGACATCACCGGTAGATAGATAATTAGTAGGTATGTAAAGTAAATTGCTAACGAATAAAGAAAGAAAAATAAAATAACGACAATCTGAATCTTCAATATGTGTTTCATGGGTGCATGGAGCAATCAGGCTCTATACACCCACAAGGGTGGAAAGGAAGCGGATGTAGATCTTAAGAGCAGTATTACTTTGATGCCATGTTAAAAATAAACGATGGAAAATATTTCTCAATATATTATTGAATATACAAAAATATACATTATATATTAATTATAATAAATCTAACTATAAAAAGAAAATATTCTTACTCCAATTAAAAGTATATTAAATTAAAATATCATATCAATCTATCATTTATCACGATTTAATGTCCAACATCTTTTGTTGGCAACATGTAGGCATGTAGCCCGATATTGCATTTCTAACTGGATTTCTTCATCATTTGTATGGCTGCATGGATGTTTTTGACTTTCTTAGTGTGAACCACGAACGCCGTCGTTTAATTTGCATACGAGTACGACAATATTAATACAGATTAACTCCTCCACCCAACGTTGACTTTCTTATCAGGCAAACACAACATTTGCGTGTGATGCGAAAATAAGTTCATCATCTAAATCATCGACTTTTTAAAGTTATTTGTTTTCTTTATTGATATTCTTTTTAATAATTAGAATAATTTATTATTTAAATTATCATTTCAAGATTATTTATGACCAAAAAATAATTAAATTGGAGATCGATCTCTATGCAATTCATATTCAACAATTAAATGGATAGTACAATTCATCATAAAGATCTCAATTGTTACTAATACTGTTATTTTTTTACATATACATATACTAACGAAACGACCTCAAATCTTATTAGTTTTAACGAAGATGATATCTTAAAATGATAATTTAGAGAATAAACAATTACGATTATATAAGAAAAATTCGATAAATATCCATAATGGAATGATAATAATTAAGGTCATCCTCGATCTCTAGGGTATTATGTAAGTATATATATTGTTCTTTATTTTATGTTTCGGAAAATTCTTTCCTCCCTTGGTTCATATTTGATTCAAATCGATCTCAACTATTTAATTAGATAGAATCTTCTCCCAATAAATCGATTGTAGATAATAGTAAAATAGACACAGGGTCGGTCTTGAGATTTCGTGGATCCAAAGAGAATTTTCAGAATAAGGCCCCACAATTTTCAACCTTCAAAGTGCCATACATTGCTAAAGCTTATAAAAAAAATGATTTTTTATATCAAAACTCACACATTAAAATTATAACAAGAAGCAATTACAAAATTAATGTAATTAAATAGGTACTAAAGGTCCTCAATAATTTTTAATAAAAAAGTTATTGGCTTTTTAATTTATAGGAAAAAAAAAATTTACATTAAAACTCACACAAATTAAAATTACAACAAGAAATAATTATAAAACTAATGTAATCAAATAGGTATGTAAGGTCCTCAATATTTTTTAATAAAAATGTTATTCGTTTTTTATTTTAAGTAAAAAGAAAAACAGTCAAAAGTAAAAGGAAAAAAAAAAAAAAAAAAACTAAGTTTGGCAAAAGAGAAACAAAAAGACCAAAAAATGAATAAACGGGGGCCTTGCGGGGATTCGAACCTGGGCCTTGTAGCCATTAGAAAGAAAAAAAGCAGCAAGCCTTAGTGCATGCTTGTAAAGTTGATCATTAAGAACAATATATATGTTATTAATATTTCAACAATATAATATGTTATTAATATTTCAACAATATATATGTTATTAATATTTCAACAATATATATGTTATTAATATTTCAACAATATATATGTTATTAATATTTCAATTATGCATAAAAAAAAAGGGAAAATTATTGTCACCGTCCCTGAATTTTACACTAAGTTTAGCTATCGTCCATGAACTTCATCATTAGTAGCAGACGTCTCTGAACTTGACACTAATTTTAGCTATTGTCCATTAACTTCATTATTAGTAGCAGTGTACATTGACAGTTTTTTCGTTAAAATTCTTAACTATTTCGGTTATAAATAAGGGTAAAATTATTTTTTTAAGTGTGTTTATACAATTCCCTCAACTCAACAGAAATTAAGCCCAAAATTTATCCTTATTTTATCTTTATAAACACACTTGAAAAGATAATTTACCCTTATTTTTAACATAAATAGTTATGAATTTTAACAGAAATACTGTCAATGCAAATTTAGGCATAGTTCAAGGACGTCTGCTACTAATAATGAAGTTCATGGACGATAGCTAAAATTAGTGTAAAGTTCAAGGACGATGTGGCAACAGTTTTCCCCAAACAAAAATATATTAGGGCCCTCTCGAGATGGGGACCTGAGGTGGCCTCCTTGCTTGGCTGCCTTTAGGGCTGGCCCTGAATGGACAAATCGCTTGACTCGATCACCACTTAACGTGGACTGTTCTCAATGTGATGTAACAAATATAATTTTTTTTTAAAGGAAATAAAGATTCATTTATATTGAAAGAGGATACAATATAAAAGGGCTAATTAGGTGGGCTCATTAAAGTCTTACCGCTTCAAATGATCGAGAGAAAAAGAATACCGCATCAAAAAAAAAAAAAAAAAACCAAAACAGAAAGATCACCGTACTTCCTCTATAATTACATCTGAAATACATGCAATTGAGGATTATTAAAAATAATATTGTAGTTGTGTTATTGTATATTATGTGAGAATAATTACAAGCCGATTTATACAACTAGGTTAAAGGAAGTCCCAATAGAACTAGGATTATAACTAAGTAAATACAAGGACTAAACAATCACAAATTGCACAAGGACTAGGAGTCCGATCCTGGAGGTTTCACGTAGCCACTGCTGCTATTGTTTTGGTCTTCAACATTCCCCCTCAAGGTGGAATAGATGTTGATTATTCCCAACTTGCTTAGAAGACTAGCAAACTGTGGGAGGCTCACGGCCTTAGTGAAAATGTATGCAGGCTGCTGTGAGGTATGGATGTGTGCAGTCTCAATCAGACCGTTATGAACCTTTTCCCTCACTAAGTGACAATCGAGCTCAATGTGCTTCGTTCGTTCGTGAAAAACGGGATTGGAAGCAATGTGACTACCAGAAATCATAAGTTGCCCGGCGGAATGACGTCGTCGTGCAACGTAAGACATCCGTCGAGTAACACTGACAACGGCGACTCCCCGTCGGGCAATAGGCGTCGGGCTACTGTAGTCGGACTTTCAGATTACTCGACGAGCACAGTGTCCTCGTTGAGCAATTTCATAATGCCCGGCGATAGTGTTCATCGTTGATACTGTCGTCGAGCAACTAAAGTCAACATCTTATTACCGTCGGGTAAGGTTCATACAATCCGTCGGTTAAGGTTCATACAATTCGTCGGTTAAGGTTAATACTATCCGTCGGGTAATGTTATAAACAACCGTCGGGTAACGTTATATACACCCGTCGGGTACCGTTATATATGTTCGTCGGGTCACGTGTTGGGAAACCCGTCGGGTAAAGTCATATATGTCTGTCGGGTAAAGTGTTACAAAACCCGTCGGGTAACGTTATATATGTCCATTGGGTAACGTTATATATGTCCGTCGGGTAAAGTGTACATACCCGTCGGGTAACATTTCCCCCTTTCGTCGGGTACAGTTTTAAAACATCCCGTTTTTATCCCCGATGGAATGACTGTGCGTCGGGCAAGCGTTCCATATTTAATATATTTATAAGAAATTTTTTAATTAAATAATAAATAATAAAAAAATTGAATCAAAATTAAATTAATATTAAAAAAAATGAATGTAATATTTTGACATCATTAAAACTATAAAAATATTGTATATATAGTACACTCTAACAATTAGTCGAGGGGTCAAAGTAGCCGGGATCCTGAGGGGGCTGTTGGGTGGGCAATGAGAAAATGGCATCTAATCCACGGTCACCCATACGTTGAAAGATGTTGTCAAGGGCGCTCTTGATTTTTTGGTTTTGGACTTGCATCTCCGCAAATTGGCCTTTGAGCTGAGCATTTTGGGCTTGGAGGATATCGAACTTTCTCCTTAGGTCCGACGTCTCCTGGGTATTGCCTATCCGAGATGAAGACGACGACTGAGAGATAGCCCGCACAATCCCGTCGCCCGCCCCCCGAACGACCCTCCCTGGGCGCCTCCCAAGTTGTCGCTCTAGAATAGCGATCGACATATCGACATTAGGGAGCTGCTCCTCCAACAGCACATCCGGATGATGTTGGATGAGCTCAGCTTGTATCTGCTAGACGTCTTGCTGCATCGCATCCTACAAATTCGAATAAATATTAATTAGAAATATAATTATCAAATTCAGGAAAAATGTTTAATCTTCAAAAAAAATACTTACGTGAATTCTATCAGCCTCTTTATCCCCCCGTCCAGCATACACATGCCCCCAGGCATCCACCTCTGGGAACAACGACCCGGCGATGCGCCGATCCTCTTGCCGGGCCGATAAGGATCGCAACGCCCCGTGGTGGTTGAATTGTTTCGCCTCCGATTCGATTTGTTGGCAATCATTTCTGCTATTCATTCGTAAAACCAAATATTAGATTTTCAAATGGAAAATAACAAACAAATTAAATAATTTAATTAATTAAATAGATAATACGTACCAAATAGGTGGGGGACACGAAATGGTCGCACAACCACAACCACCCTGGCAGTTTCGCCCTGTCCAACTCTTCCGGAGGATTTGATCGAGCTTCCTCCGGAGAAGACCAAGATAAGAAGTACTTGTGGAGCTCGTACTTCCAGTCGGTGTACCGTAACTGCCAGTGGCGGCACAGGTATGTACTGAGCTCAACATTTTCCAAGTCGAACTCAAAATTAATCTGGAGATATTATTAAAGTTAGTAAAATAATTAAAAAATATGAAATTAATGTTAAAAATGGGAAAACAATATACCGATAACTCACCCCAACAACGCATGATCTCCTCTGGGATTTGGGTTCGAAAAGTCTCCCCCATCATCAGTGACTTGGTGCGAAGAATCGCACCAATGTCATGAACCAGGAGGCTGTGAATTTTTACCGGCGAGGCGCTGCACGTACACCACCAGTATCTTTGCATTTGTTGTCCTGCAAATCCGCTGGGATGTCAAACCTCAGTTTATCCCGCGCACGTTCACCGACCTACCTGCAAATTCGTTGAACATTAGTAAATAAAATGAATAGCAAATAAAAACGGTTGGTTAAATAAACAAAATAATGAGCTTACCCGTAGCGAGTGATCCGACATTAGTGCCTGTTTCGTCGGCTCCGACGTCGTCCTATGAGGGTCGGGGGTCGATACGGGGTTTCCCCCGTTTCTTACTATGTTGTTGACGAGCCGATCGGGCATCGGGTCGCATATAAATCGACAGCGGTGCGTGAACGGACGCCGTTGTTGAGGCAACCGAGTCCGGGGGTGCTTCCTCCAGCTCATGATCATCAACGGGATCAGGGCAAGGGCGAGACCTAGACGTGATGAAGGTGCGATGCGACATCTACAATATCAGATAATAATTAATTAATATAAAATTAACCATCACATTTTTAATTAAATAAAAAAAACCAAACATTTTTAATATTAAATATTAAATTAAAAAAGTAAAAACAAAATCACATTTAAAATTAACCAACATTTTATACTTCCAATAAACTTAAAAAAATAAAGCAATAATTGTTTATAGTAATAATTAGTAAATTGGTATCTAAAAACTAAAACCACCAAATTCAAATTTTTTTAAATAAATCCAACACAAACGAAAAATTAACTTAAAAAACTAATTAATCCAAACGTACTAAACTCAAAATTCACAACATTATACATAAATTTCTAAATCCAAATTTCGGGACCAAAATCTAACTTACATATTAATCCAAACATATAATATCCAAATCCTAAAATTCACAAATTAAAAATTTTTAAAACTCACATTTCCAAAATTCACTTATACTACACCATATAAAAATTTCCCAAATTTGTTTTTCAAATTCAATTACCCAAAATTCATAAATTTCACATATCCAAAATTCACATAAATTTCATATCCAAAAGCATAACAAAAAACATAACATTATATCAATTCCAACATTATACCAAACATCAAAATTTCAACAAATCTTCAACTATTATATATACATTAACAATAACAATAAACCAATAACAAATATATCCAAACATATATACATAAACATTAACAAAAATAATATCCAATTTCATAAATTCTTTTTCCAAATAAAAATTAACACTAAACCAATATATCCAATATCAAGCAATATAAACCAATAAACCAATATATCCAATATTAACCAATATAAACCAATATAAACAAATATATCCAAATTAACAATAAACAATATATTGAACCTAACATTAACATTAACATTAACAAAAACAATATCTAATTTCATAAAAAAAATTTCCAAATAAAAATTAACACTAAACCAATATATCCAATATCAACCAATATAAACCAATAAACCAATATATCTAATATCAACCAATATAAACAAATATATTCAAATTAACAATAATATAATATATTGAAACTAACATTAACATTAACAAGGGAAGCAGCGACGACGGCATACCTCGGTGAGGGGAGACGGTGTCCTTAACTGCTTGGTCGTCGACTTGAGGGATAGCAAGACAAGTTGGCAGCTTGGAAAGGTAGAAAAAGATGAAGTTTTCGGGTCGGAGAGCAAGAGGAAGAAAGGGTCGACAATTTCGGAGATGGGAAATTTTAGAAAATGAAAAAGAAGGAAGAAGAAGAGGAGTCTGTCTGATTTAAGTATCAGACTGTCTGTGGCCCGACGCATACATCCGTCGGGTAACACTTTAATGACCCGTCGGGTATTAGAAACCAGTGCTTATTCGTCGGGTATTTGTGTTCAACATCCGTCGGGTAACGATTAAATCATATCGTCGGGTAACGTTTTAGTTACCGTCGAGTAAACTCTTTGAACTCCGTCGAGTTATTTTAACGTTTCCGTCGGGCTATAGTAAGCGGTAAATTTCAGAATCCGCGAATATTTAGGTAGGAAGCCCGTCGGGTAACGATAATGGTCGGATATCCATCGGGTAACACCTTTACAATCCGTCGGGTCATAAAATGCAGGACTTTTTGAGAATCCGTGAAAATTTAGGCACAGGGTCCGTCGGGTAACATTTAAAATATCCGTCGGGTCATTTACCCGATCAGTAGTCCGTCGGGTAAGAGTGACACTGTCCGTCGGGTAACACCAAGCGGGAAATTTGAGATTTCGCCAAAAATTAGGCGGAAATTTGGAATTTTTGAAAACTGGCAAATTTATTTAAGTTACCCGACGGAGGTTTTCACATCTCCGTCGGGCAGGACCGCCTTAATCCGAAAACCAAGTCCGGCGAAAGTACAAGCAACTTCGGGACCGTTCAAAATTTGGTTTTACATGCCTAAAGCCCCATTTATTGTTATCGTGTTGTTTTGAGGATTTCAAGCCGTCCGATCGTGAAAAAACGTTGTGTAACCGTTGAATCGTCGCACACCGTTACCTAATCCTGGGATTTCCAATTTGGGAAATTTTTCGCGTAGGCGATCTATGGGTACCTACGATAAATGTGGACGGTCATATCGGTCATTTTCAATTTTTAAGTGTTTGAAAATCAGAAAACAACCATATTGCCCAAGGAGTTTACTCTTCAAGGAAACTTCAATACATTTATCGAATTTTGGATCCTATTGATATTCAAACGATTGAATTTGAGCGATCTCACTGTTTACTTTGTGGTTTTACGTGCCTAGATCTCGTCGTCGAAAATCTTGATGTTTTGAGGATTTCAAGCCGTCTGATCGTGAAGAAACGTTGTGTAACCGTTGAATTGTCGCGCACCGTTTCCTAATCCTGGGATTTCCAATTTGGGATATTTTTCGCGTAGGCGATCTATGGGTACCTACCATAAATGTGGACGGTTAGATCGGTCATTTTCAATTTTTAAGTTTTTGAAAATCAGAAATCAACCATATTGCCCAAGGAGTTTAAACTCTTCAAGGAAACTTCAATACATTTGTCGAATTTTGGATCCTATTGATATTCAAACGATTGAATTTGAGCGATCTAACCGTTCACTTACTGGTTTTACGTGCCTAAATCTTGCCCGTCGAAAATCTTGATGTTTTGAGGATTTGAAACCATCCAATCGTGAAGAAACGTTGTGTAACCGTTGAATTGTCGCGCACCGTTTCCTGATCCTGAGATTTCCAATTTGGGAAATGTTTCGCGTAGGCGATCTATGGGTACCTACCATAAATGTGGACGGTTAGATCGGTCGTTTTCAATTTTGAAGTTTTTAAAAAGGTTGGGTAAAAAAAATATTTTCAGTTTTTAATCTGCTAAAAACATCATACCCGACGAATATTCAAATACAAACCCGTCGGGTAATATGTGTAATAAAAAATTGTAAATATAATTTTCTTATAATTACTCGACGGGTATAGATAAATAAATAATCGATATAGTATCCGTCGAGTAACAGGAGTTATAAAAATTGTAAATATAATCTGCTTAATCATACCCGACGGATATTCATTTATAACCGTCGGGTACGTGTAAGAGGAGGTAGACGTCGGGTAACCCGTAACTGATCCGTCGAGTAACCGGCTTTATAAAAAATTGTAAATATAATCTGCCCAATCATACCCGACGTGTAAGAGGAGGTAGACGTCGGGTAACCTGTAACTGATCCGTCGGGTAACCGGCGTTATAAAAAATTGTAAATATAATCTGCTCAATCATACCGGACGACTATTCATTTATATCCGTCGGGTAATGTAAGAGGAGGTAGACGTCGGGTAACCTGTAACGAATTCTTCGGGTAACATGTGTTATTAAAAGTTTTCCGTGTAATCTCCTAAATTATACCTGACGCATATTCATATATCTATACGTCGGGTAATTATATGCGGAGGCCGGCATCGGGTAACCTGTACCCTATGCATCGGGTAACCTGTACCCTATGCATCGGGTAACCTGTACCCTATGCATCGGGTAAGTGTAAGAGAAGGTGGTCGTCGGGTCACCTGTACCATATCCGTCTGGTAAATAATTGTTTATAAAAAAAATTATCAAAGCACATCTTATAGACAATATTTTTGGAAAAAAAATTGTTGTATCTTTTTTGGTTTGATATGAATATATATTGGGTTCTATTTTTTTAAAATTGCACTAAAGAGTAAAAAGTGACCCTTATGATTTATCATTTTGACCTTCATGACTTATCATCAAAATATTTGACAAAATCTTTTACCTTCATTTATTTTGAAGTTGAGTATTTTTTTGGAGTGCATGTATGGTCTCCTCACATTAAGAAAGTAAAAAAACGTTTTTTTTGAATGAAATCATACAACTTACATATAAATCAAATATCTTGATTTGAAGATGGATATTACATATATGAACGAAATTTCGAATTTACAACTTTCATTCGGAATCGTTTTCCCCCTCCCAATCACGCTCGTCAGCCGACATGTGTACAGTACTTGATTCCTCCGAATCACTTTCAATTTGTTCTAATTCCCCCAGATCAATAAAAATGTCATCAATTGCAATTGGTGGGATGATGTCATTGGTCCGAACTCCATCCACGTTGTGGGTGGATGCCGATGAATCCGCCTAGTAAATGATTTGGTCATCGTTTATTTCCCCATCTTCTTCATGGTATCGGTCATCCAAGTTCCAAATGTTTCTATGATTCACCATCTCAGCTACTCTCCATACATCACCAGTTTTTGGATCATCCAAATAGAATACTTGTTTCGCCGTACTAGCGAGGATGTAGGGATCACTCTCAAACCACCGAGTGGTTGTGTTTATAGAAGTATATAACTGATCTTTGATGACACTTCCTGGGATACTTGGGTTCGTATCAAACCAATGACACTTGAACAAGACGACTTCCTTGCAATCAACATATAACTCCTTAACCACAATTAACAATTTTCCGTAGAAACCTGTCTCAGAATTTTCCCCATCCCCCGACACGAAGACCCCGCTGTTTTGCGTAGACAACTTGTCGTCTCGTTCTGTGCACACAAACTTAACTCCGTTAACATGACAACCAGCGTACGTTTCTCCTCGGAATTGGCCAATGGCCAGCTGCATTAATTCTTTATTGAATTTTGGCGAGTTAACATCTTTCAGGTGTGCCATCTAGTAAGATACACACAAGAAACGAAATAGGTAAGTTTAAAACCAATTTAAAAAATTTGGAAATAAAATATTTGACTTACATGCTGGGAAAACCAACGCGGAAACAGTTGTTTGTCCATTTCTTCCCAATTAGAAGGAAATTAGGCCTTCATCAACGTCTCGTGATGCTCGTGAAAGGGCCAGACTTCATCACAGTTGTTGAGAATGAACCAATGAGCCACCTCCATGTTGGTATTGATGAATGGCTCCGAGATTGGACTAGTGCCGAATGGTCGTGCAGGTTGGGCAAATACAGATAGGGTCTCGGGACATTGACCACCATCGTCGTTGCGAGACGCCCTATTGAAGGCAGTTTCAACATTTCGAAGGTACATTGCACAAAATGTGAGTGCCTCCTTTGCAATGTATGCCTCGGCTATAGAGCCTTCGGGACGTGTCTTGTTCCGAGTACCGAAGATGTCGATGCGGAAAATATTTCTTCACCGTGATAGATCCAATTAGTGTAGTTATGTATGATCCCATTCCATTCCAGATGAGTTTGGACCTCATTCAACGACATCCAAATGCAATTATTACATTTACGGCACGGACACCTGATACGTCTTGTATCACTGCAATGACTACGTGCAAAGGCAATGAAGTTGTCGATCTCATCCAAATACTTATAAGAAGATCTATCAAACATTTGCATCCACCCTTTGTCCATTGTGCATGCTTTCACAACATATAGTCAACGTAAGTAATTGAGTTAACATTGTCCCGTAAATAAAACAAGTTAAAATCAAAAACAACCCTTCTCCTATGCCTCCGGTGATTTGGCCCTATCCCATTCGAGAGTGCACGTTCTGTGCTGTGTAGTTTGCGACCTACGAGGCTAAGTTCCGATCGAGGGAAATTTCGGCAGCATCTCCCTACAGTTCCCCAAATGCACGACGTAGATATTATAAACAAATATCTAGTATGCATTCGGAGAACGTTTAGGGGATATAAACCGAATATCCCACAATCGAAACCTAAGATCGTAGACCGCTAACCACACAACACATAGTTGCATACCCCCAAACTGTCCGAATAAATGGACAATTCAAGAGTCAGTCAATCAATCTGATTCACTAACTCTCAAACGGGTCTAAGGTTTTTCATTGAATTTCATTATACGAAGTTAATCAACTCGATTAACTTCGCATAAACGATTATGAAATATGAACGTATTTCACTCCGTCGCACCTAAATAAAGCGTTTTAATAAAAATATCACAATAAATTCACAAATACGAACATATATAAATTATGCATAAAACAAAGTTTTAAATTTTATAATTTATGTATATATTTTCTATTTCCCTATTTTCCTAACATATTTTCTAATTTCCAAACATAATTTCGAATTTTAATAATTTCATTACATATTTTTTATTTTCCTAAAATATTTTCTAATTTCCTAAAATATTTTCTATTTCTTTATTTTCCTAACATATTTTCTAATTTCAATAATTTCATTACATATTTTTATATTTTTATATTTTCCTATTTTCTAACAAATTTTTGTAAGTTCCTAACATATTTTATATTTCCCTAATTTCCTAACATTTTTCTTAATTTCCAAACATATTTTCTAATTTCAATCATTTCAATACATATTTTTTATTTTCCTATTTAACAAAAAAATTTCCTAATTTCCTAACATATTTTCTATTTTCATATTTTCCTAATTTCATAACATTTTTTCTATTTTCATATTTTCCTAACAAATTTTCTAATTTCTAATTTCCACAAATTCTAAACAATTTCTACACATTTTCCACAATAAATACAAAAATTCCTAACATAATTATATCCAACATTCTTAACAAAATTAAATAGAGAGGTAAACACTTATACATTTTTATAAGTATTCCTTCAAATCAACTACAAAATTCCTACAACACAAAACATAATTAATTCCTAATCACAAATCAAAATTTCAAAATTACAAGAAAATAAAATTTTCATACCTTAATATTTGATATTTTATGATTGATAGAGAAAAAGGTTTTGATTGGTAGTAAAATAGGTGATGAGATGATAACAATAGGTAGAGAAAGATAGTGAGTGAGTGAAAGGGAGAGAGAGAGCAGAACTGAGGAGGATGAAGCAGAGAGGAGGAAGAAGAAGAAGAAGAAAAGAGAGTGTCTCGGTTTTAAGTGTGTTCAGACTTTTGCCCGACGAACTCAATTCACAGAGCAATCTTTAATGATTCGTCGGGAAATATAGAGTCAACGCCTAGTGTTACCCGACGACGATTGGTCGTCGTTGTTGATAATGTTACCCGACGGGGTATGTAAACTGTCGGGTAACAACTTCCAATTTTGCGCGCCAAAGACTTTTTCTTCCCACCAACATGTTACTCGGCTAGTATTAATATACCGTCGGGCAATAGTAGATTACCCTGCGAGATAGTATGCGTCGGACAAAAACTAGTCGGGCAACTAAGATTTTCTTGTAGCTAGGGCTGCTTGATTATCGCAATATTGCTTGGCTGGTTGTGGATGCTTGATGCCCAAGTCCTGCAAAATGTACGTCAACCAAGTGATTTCACAACAAGCTGCAGCCATGGAGCGGTATTCTGCTTCATCACTTGAACGTGATATTGTGTTTTGCTTCTTGGTTTTCCATGAAACCAATGATTGTCCAAGAAATATGCAGTACGCAGTGGTAGAACGTCGGGTGTCTCTACACCTAGCCCAATCCATATCACATAATGCATTTAATTGAAGTGGGCTATTAGCAGGAAAGAATATACCTTGGCCTGAAGTTTTCTTTATGTGCTTTATGTAGCGCAATACACGGTGAGCTGCTTCCAAATGTGGAGTTCTCGGTTTGTCCATGAATTGACTCAAAATGTGGATGGTGTAAACAAGGTCAGGCCGCGTAATAGTCAAATAAATAAGCCTTCCTACAAGCCGTCTGTAGGATGAAGGGTCGTCAATGAATTCACCATCATGTCGACTTAGTGATAAATTTTGTTCCATGGGAGAATCGGCTGGTCTTGCTGTAAGTTGTCTAGCATCTTCAAGTATCACAAGAGCATACTTGCGTTGGCAAAGTACCAAGCCTTTCTGAGAACGGGCAATTTCGAGCCCCATAAAATATTTGAGTTGGCCAAGATCATTTAGTTTGAATTGGCGCATAATAAGGTGAAGTTTAGTAGCCTCAATGTCCTGAAGACTGTTTCCTGTCAAAACAATGTCATCCACATAAACTAGAAGTGCAATGAATTTGCTACCTTGGGTGCGGACGAATAGTGAGTAATCCTCTTTAGACTGCTGAAACCCAAGATGTGTCAATGTGGTAGAGAGTTTAATAAACCATTGGCGACTTAAGACCATAAACAGACTTATGAAGTTTGCATGCCCGGGTCTCCCCCTTTCATCCAAAACCAGGGGGCAAATCCATGTAAACGTCCTCATCAAGGTCACTATGATGAGGACGTTCAGCTGTGAGGATAGCTTCTCCCCAGAAACGTTTGGGAAGAGAAGCCTGAAAGAGAAGAGCTCAAGCCATGTTGAATAAGCGGCGGTGTTTCCGTTCAGCCACCCCATTTTGTTGGGGGGTAGAAACACAGCTCGTTTGATGGATAATGCCAAGGTCGGAGAAGAAGTGAGGAATCGAAAATTCCGGACCATTGTCATTACGAACGATCTTAACTGTAGCAGAAAATTGGGTTTGAGCGTAACGAATGAAATTTATGAGGTATTGGTGGGCTTGAGATTTATGGTGCATTAGATAGATCCATGTGCAACGAGAAAAATCATCCACAATTGCCAAAAAATATTTCATGCCATTAATGGTGGGGGTATGATAACCACTCCAAATGTCTACATGGATTAACTCAAAAAAGGCCGAAGAACTAATGGAACTTAAAGGAAAAATAGTACGAGTCTGTTTAGCTAATGGACAGACGGAACAATCGGAAAAACTAGAAGAATGAGGAAAAGAAAAATCGTTTGCAACCGAAATGGCCTAGAGGCTCTTATTGGAAGGATGTCCCAAGTGGTGATGCCAAAGGGAAAGAGGGGATGAAGTAACCGAATGGCAGCCAACTAGCATGGCAACGTCAAGGTAATCAAGTCCATCGCGCTCACTGCCCGTCCCAATCGTCTTCCCCGATCGTCGGTCCTGAACAAAACAAAAATTGTCAGTGAAAGAGGCAAGGCAAGATGAATGTTTGGTAAGCTTGCTAATGGAGATTAAATTTAGTTGAGAAGTGCGAACACAAAGAACGTTAGAGAGGACAAAATCATCTGAAAAACGTATAGACCCAACATGAGTAACGGGTACAAGGCTATTATCTGGAAGGTGTACTTGACGATTAAGGATAGGAGTACAAGAGGTGAGGAGATAAGGAGAGGAAACCATATGATTGGTTGCGCCCGTATCAAAAATCCAATGGAGACCTGCTTGAAAAGCAGAGGCACAAAAAAGTATACCTGAGGCGTCGCTAGTGTTAAGTGCGGCACTAACATTGTGGACCGAAGGGATGGACTGAGGTTGAGCAAGGAGCGCAAGGAGGCTCTTATATTGTGCTGTCGTGAGGCTATAGGAGGAAGGGACGGCCGGTGGAAGGCACAGCAGTGCTGCCCTCGGAATGGACCTTCTTGAGCTTGCGACATTGGTTGATTGTGTGACGCCGCCATCCACAATAATCACACTTCAAATGTTCACGGCAGCGCTCGGTGGAATGACCCACCGGGTTGCAGCGATCACATTTGTATTGGGGATTTTTAGGTGGAGGAGGGCGGCCTTGGGCACATGCGGCAAAGGCAGCAGTGCTGTCAACCGGTGATGCAGTGTGGCCGAGAGATCCAATGATGATGGCCCTCTGTTTCTCATCTTGAATTATGAGGGAGAATGTCTTGTTCACGGCATGTAAAGGGTCCATGAGGAGAATCTGACCGCGAGCCCCAGAATTGGCCTCGTTCAAGCCCATCAGAAACTTCTTGGTGCGTTGATTTTGGGTGAATAGAAGGAGTTCCTTTGCTACTCCACATGTGCAACTCGGCATGGAACATAGGGCATCACGGGTATCCCAAAGGCCCTTAAGCTTTGTGTAGTAGGCCCCGATGTTCATGGTGCCTTGTACGCAGTCGTTAATCTCTTGCTCGATGTGGAAGAGGTGGATGCTATTGGTGTGAGAGAATCGCTCCTTCAATTTGTTCCAAATATCGGAGGCAATGTCATTGTAGATGATGTTGACCCCAATTTCACGTGAAATGGAATTGAGGAGCCAACTTTTGACGAGGTTGTTGCAGCAGATCCATTGTTGGAGGCGGCTTGGGGTGGTGCTTGCGGGCTTGGTTATTGTGCCATCAACGAAGCCTTCTTTGTTCTTGGCGTTAAGGGCCATGAGTATGACGAGGATGGCCCCAGGCTGATCGGAGTGATGGAGGTAGAAGGGGTCCGTCTGGTCGTCGAAGCGAGGTGAGGATTTCGAAGTGTCGCCGCCGCCGGTTGCCATGGGTGGTGAAGGAATGGTGAGTTAGGGTTTAGGGTTTAGGGTTTCCTATAGCTCTGATACCATATTAAGAATAATATTGTAGTTGTGTTATTGTATATTATGTGAGAATAATTACAAGCCTATTTATACAACTAGGTTAAAGGAAGTCCCAATAGAACTAGGATTACAAATAAGTAAATACAAGGACTAAACAATCATAAATTGCACAAAAACTAGGAGTCCGATCCTGGAGATTTCACGCAGCCACTGCTGCTATTGTTTTGGTCTTCAACAGGGATTGCATTAATCCAATATAATTAGTAGAGCATTTTCTAAAGTTTCAGCGTTCTATACATTAATAAATTATACATATATTGACTCGATCAGTTACTAGTTGTCACACACATTGACTCAATCGAATAGTCGTGGTAAAACAACGCTCTTCTTGTGTTTAATCATTAACTATCTCACATTGACTTGATTAAGAATTAAGAATTGACTTAACTAAAAAAATAGGACACGGATACAACAATATTAAACTTAATCGTACATATGATTATCATAATCACTCATTTTCATCCTAGGTCGTAAATGTTATCATATATAATCACTAAAATATTTCATTTCGAAGTGGAGTTTTTTTTTTAAAATACAAAAACATGTTAATACTTAATTTAAAGAATTGAAAAGTTTGAATTTACGTACATTTAAATATATAATACAATAGATTTTTTTTTAATCAAAACTACAAGCAAGCTTTTAGTCGAGAAGGTTTTTTCGGTGGGAAAATACTTATATGTATTTGAAATATATGTCACGTGATATTTTATTCCACGTATTATAATATAATTGGACGATATAATTTATAAATAGAGTATAATAATAAAATAAATTCACATGTTATATTGTGAATGAAAGTATCTCTTCCTTCTATGTGCATTGATAACCAATTTTCATGTTTGACGTACCTATTGTGTAAGAAGCGAAATCAATTTGGCTGCCGCTATTCGGACTTGTGGCAAGAAGATCTCCCGTCTTCTTACTTAATTTCCAAATTTGTCACCACACTATTTATATTGGAGGCCCGGAATTCCCCTCCCAAGACGCAGCTATTTTAAACATTTTTTATTACATAAGAAGTGGACGGTGAAAGCGCGGATTTCTGAGATTATAGCAAACAGTCAAAAAGTCAAAGAGTTAGCCCGCCTCTGCGGGCACGCCCACGAGCATGGAAAACAAATTCCATCCAACGGTTCCATCCCACATGCAGCTGGCCCCACCACTTAAGATCAGCACACGTGTCCTTGATTTCTGCAATAGTGGGCCGTGGTTTCTGTGGGGGCAACGACAGGGGAAGTTTCAGTATGTCCTTCCCCTTCACTCGTTTTTGCGAACTTCTCCTGGACTCATCAAAAATATCCACTCCAGTGCTACTCACACTAATATATATACAATCATACAACTCAAGCTCCTACAATTTCCAAACTCTTGCTCTTCATCCTTTTCTTGCGTTTTTGCTTTTCTGGTTTTGTGGGTTTGGTTCTGGTTTTCGATACGCGCGCAAGCAAAAAATTGATTAAATATATAGCTAAGGTTGAGGTGCTAGCTAGCTAGCTAGGGTTTTGGGTTTATAATTGATTAAGGATGAAGAAGGGTAGCACTGAGTCTTCAACCAAGCCGGATAGGAAGACGGTGGAGAGAAACAGAAGAATTCATATGAAAGGTCTCTGCCTCAAGCTTGCTTCACTCGTTCCTCCCCACCACTTCAAAGTTAATTCCAAATCCAAACTCAATGCACAAATTGTACGTAAATCAAAATTTTGATAATATAACATATTTCATCTGGTGAATTTTTTTTTTTTTAATTAGCCTACTTATTTCCTTTTACTAATTATATGTATTGATTGATCGGGTTCAGGATACGTTGCCGCAGCAAAATCAGCTTGATCTTGCGGCCTCGTATATAAAGCAACTGAGAGAGAGAATAGAGGGTTTGAAGGAGAGGAAGGAGAAGGCAATGGGGATAAATTCAGATATGAATAATAATGTTGATCAGGCCAGTAGTACTAGTGGCATGGCAATGAACTCGAGATTGCCGGTTATCGAATTACGAGAATCGGGCCCGAGCATAGAAGTGATGGTGATTAGTGGGTTGAATAAGAACTTCATGTTTTATGAAGTCATCAGTGTTCTTGAGGAAGAAGGAGCTGAAGTTGTCAGCACCAACTTTTCCACTGTTGGAGATAAAGTTTTCCACTCGGTGCATGCTCAGGTACTAAAACGTTCATCCAAAGCTAATTAATCAGTTTTTAACTTAATACGATTAAGGAATGATATTAATTAACTAATTAATTTATGCTTCTTCATTTCGTTAACAATTATTTGGTCTTGATGACTTGATTTCATTCTCTCGATGATGTTTGCAGGTTAAAATTTCTAGGGTTGGTGTAGAGACCTCAACGGTATGGCGGAGACTGCAAGATTTGATTTAATAAAAACTGGAGATTTTATTTATAAGATGCATGTAATAGGAGCAACTGCAGCATAAAGAGAGGTCGATCTGCAAGGAGATCAATCGGCTGAGAAGAATTAGTAGTAATATATAGAGAATATATATAGTAGATAATGTATTCAGCTGCAGATACCCAATTATACTAAACGAGGCAATAATATTTGTAGCTTATAGATAATGTGTGTATATATAATATATCAATCTATATGTATATTTGAAACTTGTTAGTGTATGTAGTTAAAACGAAATAAGAGGAAATTAGGTTCTCTTGTTTTTTATCCGGCTTATAGATGAAACGTCTTAAATTCAATTTATCATTATAATATTTTCTTTTTAAAAATATAAATTAAGTGTTTGATAATTATTTCGTTTTAGTTATTAATTTTCCTTGTACACTTCCAAAACATCTCTCCCACCAGCTTTCTACATAAATATCTTATGCATATATACTTGCATCTCATTCTTTGGGGTATTTATGTCCTCGATTTACTTTTTCAATTTATCGATTCGTATTTTATATATATATATATATATATATATATATATATATATATCATAATTGGAACTATTTAGCTCCTAAATCATCATTTCGATCAAGCTCAATTATGGAAAAAATAAACCAATTATTATTAGAGATCATTTAGTCATTCATATGTACATCAATTAAATAGACGATTCATCATGAGAATCTTAATTGTTTCCAATATCATCGATTTATTTCACACATATGAATGACTAAACTGTTGAATATAAAGCAAGCAGATTGCGTTGATGCTGCTTTTGATTAAGCTGTTATTTATGGTTGTACTGCAGTTGAGGCTGCTTATGCTTGTATTGTTATGGACTAATTATATTAGTTAGGATTTAGTTAGTTAAATGATTAGTTAGCATTATGTTTTCTAGCTAAGCCATGTGGGCTTTATAAAGTCGGTCGTTGTAAACCATTTGGAATTTTAATGAGAAAGATTGAGATAATTGAAACAAGCTTCTTCTCTCAAAACTCTCTGTCTCTTTCACAAAAATCTCTCATTCTCTTCTTCTGTAATTGCTTCTCACCATGACTCTCATTCTTAGCATAAACGTCCTCCAATGTTGTTTATTTTTTGCAAAGATAATCTTAAAGTGATAATTTAAATAATGAATCGTGTTCAATTATGATATATTTATAAACACAATTCCTTAAATAAAGGCAGATGGAATGAGGAGGTATACCTTTCTATACTGGAAATGAGAAGGTATACTTTCAAGTCGGTTACAAATATTATTCATTTTTTTTTTTATATAAAAAACAAAAGATAAAATACTAAACAGTTACAAAATCAGCCCTCAAATTTCATTTTATGTGCCCTTCCATAATTCATATACACATTCTTCCACCAACTTCTTTCACCACCTTCACTACAAGAAATTCGAGGTTGCTCAACAAATTTTTGCCCGATGAAGTAATTTTCGTCGCCTAAATACATTTTGCCCAATGAAAACGAAAGCTCGCCTGGTAAGGTGTTGGCGGGAATAACAAGTTATTGGGGCGTAAAATAGAAAGGGTTGGCCCGACGATGTGTTCTATCCGTCGGGTAAGTTGCGCTCTAACGATGAATATAAGTGTCGTGCAACACTTGGCGTTGACTAAAGTTTGCCCGACGAATCATCAAATTTCGCCCTGCGAATATGCTTCGTCGGGCAAACATCTAAACACACTAAATAACTCAGACGCCCCTTTCTTCTTCTTCCTCTCTACCCATTTGCTCTCAGCCTCTCTCAGCTCACATATCTCTCTCTCACTCACTCACTCTCTCTCTCTCTCACTCACTCACACTCTCTCTCTCTCACTCACTCACTTTCTCTCTCTCTCTAGCTATATAACATCAACAATCATCATCTCATCACCATTTTCACTACCAATCAAATCCCTTTCTCTCTCAATCACCAATATCAATTTTGAAGGTTTGACAAATTTAATTTTTTTAGTTTTGAAATTTTGATTTTTGATTGGAAACTAATTATGTTTTGTGTTTTAGGCAATTTGTGGTTGATTTGAAGGAATACTTATAAAAAGGTATGTGTGTTTGCCTCCCAATTTAATTTTGTTAAGAGTTTTGGATATAATAATTATGTTAAGAAATTGTGTTTATTGTGGAAAATGTGTAGAAATTGTTTAGAATTTGTGGAAATTTGTGTAGGAAATTAGAAAATTTGTTAGGAAAATATGAAAACAGAAAATATGTTAGGAAATTAGAAAATATTTTAGGAAAATAGGAAAATAAAAAATATGTAATGAAATTAGAAAATATGTTACGAAATTAGAAAATATGTTAGGAAAATAGAAAATATGTACGGAAATTAGAAAATTGTAAACTCTGTGATATGCATAATTAATATATGTTTGTATTTATGAATTTGTTGTGATATTTTTTGTAAAGCGCTTTATGTAGTTCCGACGGAGTGAAATATGTTCATATTTCATAACCGTTTATGCGAAGTTAATCAGGCTGATTAACTTCGTATAATGAAATTCAATGAAAAATCTTGGACCTGTTTGAGAGTCAGTGAATCGGGTTGATTGACTGACTCTTGAATTGTCTATTTATTCGGACAGTTTGGGGGTGCGCAACTATGTGTTGTGTTGTTTGCGGTCTAAGATGTTAGGTTTCGATTGTGGGAAATTCATTAGTTAGAACTTAATATGTAAAACATTACTTTAGTTTTAATTATGTAAAAACATAACATTAATTTTGATAATTATTTTTTTAATTTTCATTTTAATCGTTTTTTCATTTTTATTTTAATTATATATATATATGTATTTATTTTATTAAATAAATTATTAAAATTATTTTTTTAAATATGAAACTTTTGCCCGACGAATAATCATTTCGTCGGGCAAAGTAAGACAATTCGATGCACACCTGCCAAATTTCTGTACCTTTGCCAGATGAAATGAGTTTGTCGGGCAAAATTTGTTGACCTTTGGATTACTCGACAAATCATAAGCGACGAATGGATCCGCCAGTCAAGCTTTCAATTGCTCGACGAACTCACTGTTTTCGTTGACTAACATCAAGGCCGATGGCGGTGGCCCGACGAACGTTGCTTGACGAAGGTTCGCCGGATTTAATGTTGTCCGACGAATTGTGAACTTTGCTCGACGAATCTGTTTCGTCGGGCAAGCCTGTTTTTCTTGAAGTGCTTCTATTAATCTCCATGTTCCCATATTTATTCCATCCCGTTTAAATTTAACTGAAAAATAAAATTAAAAATTGGAACGAAATTAATTGTTATCTAATTAGCCAGCTAGCTATCTGTTAATTAATAGTTTCTAGGACTAGTTGGATGTTAATTGCTACTAATTAATTTGTAAAGAGACTATAAATATGTCAGGTTGAATAATAATTAATTTGTATAATAGCAAAAAAACAAAGAAAGACCAAGAATAGTTTGTATAAAATTGTGAAGGTGATTTAAATTGAAGTACGGTAGACTGCACATGCCAAGGTTTGACTTTTGAAGACCAGCATGCAAGAATAGCTATCGGTTAGTCTTAGTCTCGCTGCAGTGAAGGAAATAGGGTCAAAATCGACTTTGAAAATAATTTAATTAATTTTAGAATTTCAAGTCAAAAATAAACCAACAGACACACACGCTTATAATTCAGCCACTTTTTTCAGCTTATACATGTGAATTATATGTTTATATATATATAAGAGAAATATTAATCTTATTGGTTCAGTTTCATAAAAATATTATGAGTTGAAAAACAATTATATTAATTAAGATTAATTGTATTTCGAGGGAAGTTCTACAACAATCATCACATTTGCCTATTTTAACTTATGATATAAAAGATTATCTATTAAGATATATTCTAGCTATCCATCATATTCCTAAATTGATTTTGTGAAAAGCCTTAATTATATTTATGAATGGAATATAAAAATATTAGATTCTTCTATTGAACAAAATAAATAATACATATAGAAGGGAAGGCTTTATGACTTTGTTAAAACTTAAAAAACGCTCAAACTTAAAACTATGCCGTTCTAGACAGACCAAGAAAAAAGAATACTTCACATCCCAAACAAATCCAACAATATCACAACCCCAAATAAAACTTAGGAATGAAGTCTATAATAAGTTATTCAATTAAACCATATGTTTTAGTTGACAAACCCAATCTTTATTGGGCCTAGTGGTGTGCGTCCAGAAATTCTTCAACCATTTAGCATATATCCACAAGCACTGGTTCAAATACAGGACTAGGAACGAAAATCTGACAGCAGAATCTACAAAGCTGAGCTGATATCAAGTAGGCCAAACACATAGAAGGGAGACGCCAACACTGAAAACTCAAAAAAAAAAAAAAAAAAACTTTTCTTCCTAGCACGCTAGAGAGACTAAGAGAAAACTCCTCCAACATATCTGGGATGAACAACCCTCCCCTCACTGAAAACTTGAGGCCAACATTATTATGATAGATATCGAAACAAAGATCTAACTAAAATTGAAACAGAGCCTCCGATATGAACACACAAACGCAGCACAGCTCATTTGGCTGAAGGATAAGTAGATCACGGCCAGAATAGATCCGCCAGAAAGGGAGAAAACGGGAGGATATCCACCAAATGGAGAAGAGAAAAAACAGAGATAAAATCCAAAGGATGAGAGAGAGCAAGTTTGGGAGGGAAGAGAGGCAGAGATTAACCCGAAATCAACCACCAGTCAATGGTGCTCCGGTAACCCCCACCTCCAAATTGAGTGTTCACACTAGGTTCGGCTGAAAAGCTTTTTTCACAATATGTTTAGTTAATATGGGAGAGAAGTTAACAAAATATTGCGGAAAGAATTCACACTGAAATAGTCGAATGTTAAATTTTGTTAATAAGAAATAGCTGGTTAAAACAAGTTTGAGTATTTATTTTAATAGGACGGGTTCGTCTCGACGAGAGGAGGCGTTTGAGAGTGGTGGTGAGGCTGTTCGTGGTCGGAAACGTGGGTGGTGGCGGTGGTTTCCGTCGCCGTCGCAGAGAAGGTGAGGAAGAGGGCGTTGGGGAGAGAGAGTGAGGCTGATAGGAGAGAGAGAAGACTGGAGAGAAAGTGAATGATGGAGGTTAGTTTTTAGGGATAATAAAAAATAAAATAAAGAAAAAGAAATAAATAAATTTAAAAATTAATAAAAGTAAAAATAAAATAAATATTTTTAATCCATCTCAGCATAAAAAAAAATCACAACAGTATCATTTAGACATTTAACAAATTTTTTTAATAAATTTTTAAAAGTGGATATCTAAAGGTTGTGTTTTGATAGTTTGAGTAACTAAATGAAACTTTTCATAAATCATGTATAAACTTGAAATGACCCCTATAATTTGGGAGATTTTATGTAGTTTGTCTTTTTTATAATGCTAAAATGACCAAACTATAATTAATTATTTGAGATGCTCTTTTAGTTGATATTTTTTGTACATGATTCCTGAGCTTTGCAGTTTATATATAATTAAAGTGTAAATTACACTTTAGTATCATTTATTTTACACTAAATTTCAGAATTATACCCGAATTTTCAAATCTTACATTTACGTACTCTGAATTCTTAAAAATGTAACAACTTGACTCTACCGTTAACTAATTTTTTAAAGAATATGTTAAGTGCTGACATGTCACATGGAGAACCATTATTTAATTTAAATAATTTTTTTGTTTTCTTTTGTTTTCCTTCTCTTCTTCTTCTTTCTCAACCTCTGCTTCATCCTTTTTTTTTGGTTTTTGTTTTTTCTAAAATTTTTGAGAAAAATGGTGAATTTCAAATCACTAAAGACTGAAACATCTTTAGTGACGAAATTCATGATGAAGAGCGTCACAAAATCTATTTTTTTGCAATGCACTGTTCATAATAAATTTTATCACTAAATGTGTCTTTAGCCTTTATTGACGAAAAACTCATCATTTTTTCATAAATTATAGGAATTCCATAAGCAAAAAAATTAAACAAGATGAAGAAGAATGAGGAAAAGAAGAAGAATAAACCGAAAAAGAAGAAGATGAAGCAAGAAGAAGAAAGAAGAAATAAGAAGATGAAGAAAAAGAAAGATGAAGGAAGAAATAAAGAAGAAGAACGAAAGAGAAAAGGAGAAAAAAGAAAAGAAGAAAGAAACAAATTTAATTTTTTTTCTTATGTGGGTGTTCATTTCTCTCATTTAAATTAAAAAGTGGTAACTATATGTGACATATTAATACTTAATAAATTATTTAATTGAATAATTAACGGTATAACTAAATTGTTATATTTTTATGAATCTATGGTACGTAAATAGAAAATTTAAAAAGTTAAATATAATTTTAAAATTTAATTTAAAATACAAAATAATAAAGTGTAATTTGCCCATAATTAAACTCTCGTTCTTTTATAACGTTGGGTTAAGCATTTGGTCATTGGTACGTGTTTGCTGTTGATTTGGAGTGGCTTTTGGTCGTTGATTTGGAGTGGCTTTTGGTACGTGTTTGCTGTTTATAAGTTGATGATATTAGACTCTTTTTTTTAGAGACTTTTACATGTACGGAATTGGCTCTTGGTTTGATAGCTGGGGTGGCGGCTAGAGACGGCATCTGGTGATGGAGACTGGAGACCGGAATTAGGTTTCAAACAAGGAAGAACATAAATTATAGAGTACGAATAATATTTGGTGCTTGACTGGTTGTGATGTCGTTCACATGGTGATTCATTCCGTACAATAATTTCCAAACGAACGTATGCATTATGTTAGACACTCAGTAATAATGTTGGACACGGACCATGGATTGAATGTATTTGAAATTGTTTTTCACTTTTATTCTTATTCAAATTCTAACACACGTAATTGTATTTCATACAACTTATCAAATTTAAATTTAAATTCAAATTCACACCATTTCGAAAGAATCTTATTAATATAAAAGTATCACTTCTTCTTAAATTGGTGTGGAATATTAAGGTGTGGGATGTGACACATTTGGGGTTGCTTGTAAGTGGGTAGATAGATATGCATGGAGTACCGAGTTTGGAGTTAGGAGGGTGTCAATTTGAAGTAGCTATTGGTAATAAAGTGTTATAGCTAGGATTGTTGTGTTTGTGGAAGCAAATGGGTGGTCGGTGAACCAAATCATGAATAACACCAACAATATATTTTGGACTTAAGATATGGTTCAATCGATCGATATGATCATCATTCAATAATATGCGTGTCCTTATCATTCTCTTTAACTCAAAGGATGATATTCTTTTTTGATAACAACAAATCTCTTCTGGTCCACATCTCCAATGTCTCGCAAATTGGTTTCTAATAATTAATCAACAAAGCTAGCTGCTATATATGATTATATGAACCTTGCATTCACCATTTCAACACTTAATTATCAACCAGCATAATTTAGGTTACGTGAATTTGTTAAAAAAGCGTGTTTATTATTTTAAATTTTAATATTCTTACGTCTAGATTACATTTTAGCACTTAACTATCAACCTGTATAATTTAGGTTACGTGAATTTGTTAAAAAAATGTGTTTATCATTTTAAACTTAAATATTCTTACGTCTAGATTAGATTACTTGACTCATAATTTAGAGTGAATTGACAACTATTTTATTACATTAAGGAATGGATTCGATTCTCACACTTACAATTTAGAGTAAATTGACACCATTTTATTCGTTTAGGAGTCATCGATTTTAGCCGTGGTTAGTTACATAGAGCATCAATTTGGGCGGTTGTTGCATTGGGTAATGATGCTGAGTTTTCATCTTTTTTTTTTTAATAGAGGGTGACTTTTCTAAATACATATATTGATATTTTATTATAATTTACTCGAAGGAGAATGTCCTAAATCACACAACTACACATAAGTATATACTGTATTTGTCATTTATGATAATTGAACTTGAGAAATTCCAAGTACAAAATGAAGATAAATGAATAGTACTAGACTGTAATACTAATTTATGAAAAATAAGACAACTTTAACGTATAATTAAAGACGTTAATAAATTATATATAAATCTACTTAGTCTACAAGCAGCCCAAGTATATTGATATTAATACTCAAACTGGACTTAAAACCAAACTGATATTGTGAAGCCCTGCCCAAGTAATAAAATGGCACGACGCGAGTCCAATTGTATCCCTAGAGGAGTAACAAGACATTAGACTTTTAACTACGGATATCTTCTAAGAAGATTCAAACTTAAATACATAAAATGTATAATTAAACTCGGATTTGATTAATATTTGGATCTGGGCTTTCTGAATAGTAGTTTTTACCAACTAGTAGTGGTGGTCCAGTTTCCACGAGTTGATGAAGATGTGCACGTTTGGTACCAAAAACAACACTTCAATTTCTATACGTTTGTTTTTTCTTTCCAATATTTTTTATTTTTATTTTTTCGATTTTTTGAGGCTTAGAAAAAGTGAAATGTCAAACAAACAAGAAGTAAACGACGCATAATTGGATAAATCTTGTTTGTGTCCGTCAATTAAAATATTAAATTAAAAAAGTTTCATTTTCATAATAAATATTTTTTTCTAATTCTTTTGTGTGATGTGCTGGGTTGTGTAATCCAATCTCAAATGTCAAAATGGACCCTTAGAAGAAAATTAGAGAATATAAATAATTAAATATTTTTTTAACAATTAATAATTTGCTCCAATTTTCTAGTTTCGTGTCGTAATTTGCCGCCATGTAATCCAGTTTTCCAGAATTTCTTTGGTGTTTTACTATTTACACAGTTCATGTATCCATTTTGGTTCATGTTCAAATGATGCATGGAAACTTGACATATTTGGTGACTAATTTTAATTATCGAAGTAACAACATATTATTTGTATATAATTTTTTACTCATATTTGGTTACTAATTTATTTTTAGAAAATACTTACATTCCACCTTGATGGTTCCTCCTCGTATAATCCTTTCGATTTATCGAATTTTTCGTGGACATATATCATAATCGAAACCGTTCATTATCTAAATTATCATTTCAAGATTATCTGCGTAAAAAAAATAACAAGATTGGATGTCGTTTAGTCATTTATATGTATACAATAAATTAACGATTTTGGTAACCGTCTATTTAGTTGATACATATGAATGACTAAATGACCTCCAATTTGGTTTATTTTTTACTAAGATGATCTCTTGATCACGATTTAGAGAATAAACGATTCCGATTATGATATATGGACAAAAAACAATTCTATAAATCAAAAGGGTGGTATGAGGAGGTACCACCATGGTGGAATACAAATATTTTTCTTTATTTTAGTAAACCTTTATTGTAAAATATAACAAAATCCATTAAAAGGTGAAAAAGTGGAGAACTATTTTATAGGTTGATGTATTTCCTAAACATAAAAAATGCCTCTTCCTAAATCTGGTTTGGTTTCGTGATAGAGTATCATTCTTATATGTAAGCTCTTCAAATTTAAATAAAATCTTCCCAAGTCAAGTATCAAATTCGTTGTTAGGATATTATTCACTTCATACTTAATACATTTTTCCTACAACTTCAACACCTTAGAACATCTTCATTAGTTTTTTTATCATGTCTTCATTAGTTAAAAAATACAAACATCAAAGGGAGAAATTAAAATTTGCTCGAAAGTTTGCAGAGCATTTACATTAGGCCCTTGACTCAAAATTTGTTCAAAAATATTAAAACATTCCTCCAACAAACTCTTTAAATTTAATGTTAAATTGGACCTTTAAATGAATAGTCGACTAGAGAGGGCTATTTTGATGTTTATTCGACATCAACTGTGTTAAAAAATTAAATTTAAAAAGTTCACTACAGATGCTCCTTACTTTCATAAATTTATAAATAAATATACCGCCATTACAATAATACCTTAAATTAATCATGAATTATCAAGAATCCTGTTACATGAAAGCCTCCCTTAATTAAAAGATGACGTGAGACCTTTTTAGAACAAAAAGACTTTTCATATAAAAATGAAATAAGAAATATAGGGGAAGAGGGAGAAGAAGGAAGGGGAGGTTGGGACTCGGGGGAGACCAAAGTGGGTCAGAAGACTCAGAAGCACACGTTGATTGTAGGCAACAGCATGTGCTCACATGTCACATGCTCCTCCTCCCTCTCTCTTCACAGCTTCATATATTCATAATTTCATATACATTCATTTCAATTTGAATTTCAATACTTTGATAGCCTCTCACTCATCAAACCCAAAACCCAAAAAATAGCCTCTTAATAGTCAGACTCATAGTCATAGTCAAGCCTGAGAGAGAGTCATACAATTACAAACACAAACACAAATAAAAGAGAAGACAAAACCCAAAATTGACAACAAAAAAACCAACCAAACTCTGCCTCTTCTTTCTCTCGCCCTCTCTGATTCAATTTGGGTTTTGAGGGTTGAAAATTGGAAAAATGAAGGAAAGCAGTGATGGGTTTGTGAGGGCAGATCAGATTGATTTGAAGAGCTTGGATGAGCAGCTGGAGAGGCATCTCAACAGGGTTTTGACATTGGAGAAGAGCAAGATCATGAGAGACCCAGAAACCAACTCCAACAGCATCAATCTCAACACCGCCTCCTCCACCGCCGCCACTACCACCTCCACTTCCGCCGCCATGACCCTCTCAATCCCCAGGAGGCACAGGCAGGAATGGGAGATCGACCCCTCTAAGCTCATCATCAAGTCCGTCATTGCACGTGGCACCTTTGGCACTGTCCACCGTGGCATCTACGACGGTCAAGATGTCGCCGGTATCTCCCCTCACCCTCGCCCTTCGCTCTCTTCTTTACTATTGGTCCTTTGAACTTGTCAAGTTTGTCACTTTCATGATTTTCTTCTAAAATATCCAATCTTTTTCTTTCAATTCCAGTACCCATTTTTTAAATTTTGAATCTTTCCTTGTTTTTGTCAAAACCCATTTGGCTTTCACTCTAATTCAGTTGATTTTTGGAGATAATTGAAGATCTTAATTCATATCCACTTGTTTTTCAATTGTAAAACGTAGTTGATGTACAAAATTAAGGCTGATTTTGGTGTTGTTTTACTTTCTTTTGGTTAGTTCAATGTTGGATTAGGTGAACTTTGTGGTTGATCTTGCAAGTCAATACCAATTTGCCACTTTACATACATTTATGAATATATATATATATATATATATATGGCAAAATTCCAAATGCATATCCAATAGACTGTAATGAACGGTTGCTGATTGTCCACTGTAATTGTACTCTTATGGAATCCGTGACTCTTACACGGGTTTGTGTTGAATTTTCTGGTGAGAGCAACAACTTGGATAATGTTGTTGTATTTATGAACTTTCATGTGACTTCTCCTCCTGTTAGTTGAAATATATTCAACAACTAAGTAGGAAAAGTGCTCATAATTACATGTGTATCATGTTAGTTAGCAAATCTAAGATCCTGATTTGTCAATATGTTATTGTTGTCACTATCATCATCTAATGCTAATCCAATCAAATTTTGACCTTTTAGGTTCTTTGTATTTTGTCTTCCTTTTTTCTTTTAATTGGTTTAAGATGATACATAATCGGGTTGCGCGTTTTAAAATTCTACTGACGGCTCCTTTCTTATCGTTAGTTAAATTGCTCGACTGGGGTGAAGAGGGTCACAGGACAGAAGCTGAGATTGCTTCTCTAAGGGCAGCTTTTACTCAAGAAGTTGCTGTCTGGCATAAACTAGATCATCCTAATGTTACTAAGGTAACTTCTACCTTTGCAGTTTTGCAGATTTTTGCACGTGACAATTGGATTTGGTTGGGGTTTTCTAACTTCTGATAAGAATATTGAAACCCGAATGTCATTTTTATGAAAGCCTCCATGGCATATGCAACAATAGTGTATATATAGATATATGTATTATCTTTCAGGACGTCATACATACAACAATTCTGTATGCTAATTTGACAGGCTATAGTTCAAACCTTGAATGCTGATTCGATACAATTAATACTTGCATGAATATATTTTGACTCCAAAAATATGATACACCTTGCAAGTACTTTTTTAGTTTTACATTTCATGCTAAAAACTTGTGTTCTATTGATGTCCAGTTTATTGGGGCGACAATGGGTTCATCAGATCTCCAAATACAGACTGAAAATGGTCAAATTGGCATGCCGAGTAATATCTGTTGCGTCGTTGTGGAATATCTTCCTGGGGGTGCTCTGAAATCGTACCTCATAAAGAATAGGAGAAGGAAGTTAGCTTTTAAGGTCGTTGTCCAGCTGGCACTAGATCTTTCTAGAGGGTATCCCTTTTCAGTTCTTATGCTATTTGGAATTCCTTTTTCTTCCGAACATTGCAATTGGGTAGATGAAGATTGAATTGCAGGTTGTATTATTTCCAACCAAAAACTTAAAACCGAACTTGTCCCATATTGCAGGTTGAGCTACCTACACTCACAGAAGATTGTTCACAGAGATGTAAAGACAGAGAACATGCTGCTTGACAAGACACGTGTAGTCAAGATTGCCGATTTTGGTGTTGCTCGTGTTGAAGCTTCGAATCCTAATGACATGACTGGAGAGACTGGCACACTTGGTTACATGGCTCCCGAGGTATTTAACAGAAAATTTTCTTGAATCTTTTCGGAGTTTTTCTGGCATTGTTGTTATGGGAAATCTAGGGATTGGTAATCTCATGTGTATGTGCATACAATTTTGACTGTGGCTCTCTTATTGCATGAGAAAGACACTTTTCGTGCCCCCTAACCCTATTTCACTTGATGTAGATAGGACATTTTTTGTTAATATTTTTTGCGAGACAAAAAACATACAACAAAGAATTGGTTATTGGATATTTAATGAGTTGCCAAATGGGTGGGTGACAGGTTCTCAATGGCAACCCATATAACAGGAAATGTGATGTGTACAGTTTCGGTATCTGTCTGTGGGAGATATATTGCTGCGACATGCCATATCCTGATCTTAGCTTCTCCGAAGTGACTTCAGCTGTGGTTCGGCAGGTAAAAACCATTCTCCTATCTCAACCGTTGGATCAAGCTGTAAATTTGTGTTGCTTCCTAAAAAACTAATCCGTTCCCCACAGAATTTGAGACCGGAGATCCCAAGATGTTGTCCGAGTTCCCTAGCCAATGTAATGAAGCGATGCTGGGATGCCAACCCAGACAAGCGGCCGGAGATGGATGAGGTGGTGTCGATGATGGAGGCGATTGACACATCAAAAGGCGGAGGTATGATCCCTCAAGATCAGTCTCAGGGGTGTCTCTGCTTTCGCAAGATTAGAGGACCTTGAAGATTTATTCATTTGAAGAACAAATTAGCGTGATGGGATTGGGATGTGATTAGTTTTAAGATCAAAAGAGTCCGATTTGTACTTATGATAGCAACAGAGAAAAAGAATTTGAACAGAGGGGTGGTGGGTATACATTGATGAGCAAAGAGCAAGAACAAGAGCAAGAGCAAGAGCAAGAGCAATGCTATTTCTCATTTTGTCGGAGGATGTAAAGCTTTCTATTAATTATTGTTCCTTTTTTTCTTTTTCTTTTTTTCTTTTTTCCATTAAAACGAATGTGTATTTATTTGACTTGCTGGTCACCAGCTCCTTGTAAGATCCATTATATACTAGTAATATTGTTGTTATATCATTAAGTTCATCATCTATGCATTTTCTCTGTGCCCTTTGATTGTTTATGTTGGGGAATTACAATTTGGTGTAAACTGCCTCAAAGTAATATTTTTTTATATGGTTGTAGAATAGTACGGGTTTAGAAATCACAAAATATTTTTACCTCCCACAACGGGTACTAGAGAGGTACAAGTTTAAGGGAGAAATTGACGAAACAACCTTAATAATATCATAATTATTAAGGAACTCTTGAAGCTATTAAATCCACAAGCCATTAACAACGAAAATTTCACCAAGTGGTGTTTAATTCTTTCCATTCGCCTTATGATCGTGGAACATAATAACATTTGGTAACTCTAAACATCACGTCATCTGAATATGATACTTATTATATATAAATTAATGCGCATTATGATATATATGTTAATCACAATATTCTATTACTAATTAATTTTGGTGTAGTGAAACCTCAAATTTCTTTAAGAAATGCTGTTGAAATTATTAATTTCAAGTTTAAACGTCAAACAAACCTCTAGTAAAATAAAAAATGTCTATAAGGTAAACATGCATGTATGAAAAAAAGAAGAAGGTAAACATGTATATATAAAAAAAAAGGTGAACATGTAAACTGTAAAGGTACTTTTTTCTTTGACAATTAACAACATAGACTATGTAAAAATCCTCACACTTTGTGTTATGGTAACTTTATCTGACTAATTATCTGTTGTGTTCAAGACCTTTTGAAGACGCAATTCTCATATTTAAATCGTCAATTACATAAAAGGATGAAAAAAATACCATTAAAAAATAGCTAACTTACGCGGTATGTGATGTATTCCTATATAGTAGGACATATTTTCGTAAACTACTTGCGTTCTTTCAAATTACAGTTTGACAATTATGCAACTTTGACTCATACGAAAAGTATGCAAATTTCTCGATGATTAGTTGTAGCTTAACGTACGTACAATTGGTTTGCTGATAAAAAAAAAAAGTGAAAATTGAATTAGCAAGAAGCTCTTTGAATCTTTTGGTCATCTCATCATATGTCTCTTTAATAAAGATCTGAGAATTTAACGTCGGATTTTGGTTTTTGATCATCGTCGTCGTCGTCGTCCCAATTGGTGGTCTTGTAGAAGGTGGCATATAAGATGAGCTGTACCAACCCAGACAATGATCCCAAACCATTGGGAAACTACCAAAATTGTTAAAACCAATTTAATTAGGGTTATTATTCACCTTTTATTTTCCAAAAAATTTAAAATAAATTAAATTGATTAGTATATATATGATTTTCTATAGAAAAGAAAAGAAAATAATTAATTTACCAGAATGTAGGGATCGAATTTAATAAGTGCATAAATGAGCCACACAATTCCATTGCAGAAGTTTGCAAGTGAGAGGGGAAATGGCATGTACTTCACACTATTCGTCTTGATCACCATTATCTGCAATTTATTATATTCATTTAATTTTCATCCAAATTTAGTTCAAGAAATCATTCAATATATATGTGGTTATAAAAAAATATGGAAATTAATTAAACATATAATTTTGGAACGTACCATGACTGTCAAGGGTGAGGTGTACATTATGATGTTCAAGACAATGCCCAAAATCCCAATAATCATAGATCGATCTTTAGTGGTTTGGAAAAAATGCATGGTGATGAAAACCACAAGAAGAAAGAAGACACCTTCGACCAGAAGGGCAATGAGCATCTTTCGCTAAAATGAGGTAAAACCGAATAAAATTCAGATGCTAATTAAATCAAAGTGAGATTACAAAGCATGTTGTATGGCCCGTATATATATATTTATGTTTCACTTATTAATTTACGCGTTTTTCACAAGAAGAGTATGTGAAGATGATGGCAATGTAGATGAGTTCGACGAAGAAACCGGAGCCGTTGGTTGTGATGACCAGAAGAAAGACTGAGGGGAGACCAAAGAAAGACCACATAGCACAATTGAGCAAGGCTGCTACATAAGGATCTGGCTTGAAATCTCCCACTGATTTTTGTTTGATTATTTTCACAAATGTCGGGCTGCATGCAATGAATATTTTCATAATTATTCACATTGTGTCGACAATATTATTAATAATTAATACTTTTAGTTTCTTTAATCTATTAATAAAGACTTATAAGAAAGAAAAGCGAGAGAGAGAGAGATGGAGCTAGAGCTTACATTGGGGAGATAAACAAGAAGAAAGAGACGACATTACCTGCACAGCAAGTAATGAATTAAAGAAAAATAAAATTAGAGAAATAAACATTGACAGATCAACTTAATTAAGAGATTAATTGGAAATCAAAACTAAGAAGTAATTAGGGAAATGGCAAAATGAATGACTAACCAATGATGCCTACGATGATTCGGATGATTTCGGGGTTCACCATTTTACGCTTGGAAATCCGAAACGAAGGGAAATTGATATGTGACACAAACCAAATTGGTATAATTGGTTTTTTTTTTTTTATGAGAATTTCATTGAGAATTTGGATATTTAAAGGGCCTACAATGTTCTCAAGTTTTAGTTCTCATTTGTAACCATACCAACTCGTTTTGGAACTCGTTTTGAAACTCGTTTTGGAACTCGTTTTGAAACTCGTTTTGGAACTCGTTTTGAAACTGGAACTACAATGTGACGTAGTATGTGCGGTGTAAGTGAAGTTCCTAGAAACTAGATACGAAACTGTTTGATAACTGGTTGGTTTTTGGACGAATTGTCTTTAGTTCCGAATCAAAACCTTAAGTTATGTAAAGGCAAAACAATTTTTTATTATTATTTATTTATAATTAATCTCAATTTCTTTGAAATCCTAAAGGCAAAACAATTTTTATTTATTTATAATTAATTTCAATTTCTTTGAAATCATCTGGATTGAAATTCGCATTGAGGTTAAGGTTGAATCCCGAGCTGGGGGATTTTATCGTAGTGAGAAAACTGAAGAGCAAATTATGAGAATAATTTAGATGTACCCGAGAAGTTAGGAGAGACCCTCTATTTATAGTGGAGACCAAGAGGTCTTCGGAGCTTCTGATTGGTTGAAAGGACTTGCAATGAATAAGTAATTCTAGTTGAGAAATACTTATTATTGGCTTTTAATAATAAATAATTTGATGGAAAGTTATTTATTATTGGTCAGATGGGAGTTCTAATTAATAAATAATTTCTTTAAGTAAGGTAGTTTATTCATTAATTGACTCCTAACTGAATAATAATTCTCATGGAGATATCATTCATTATTGTGATATAATTCCTATTAATTAATATATTTAGTTGATAAATATATTTAATTAATGTGCAATAATTATATGCTGATAATGACTCTACTAGGGGCAGATTAATCATTATGTAAAATATGGGCCACGTGGCAACTCCACAATTTTTGGACAAATTATGGTTCCATAAATGTCCCCACATCGCTTAGGAATTCAGGAAATCCTAAATGTGTGTTTGGATGAAGAAGTTTAAGATTACCAAGAATTTATAAAATGACAGAATTTAAATTGACGAAAATTAATTTTCTAGAATTTATGAAATTTCTTGTTTGGATAACATAAAAGTAAAATGAAATTTAAACATGTAATTTAATGTTCATACATAAATGGTAGTTATAAAGATGGAGTTTTGAAAATGATACATTGTTATATGGAATTTAAACTTGGTATTTGTGGCACCCAAATTCCAAGTTTTTATTTTTATTATAATTTTCCTGTATTTATGCATCCAAACAAGAGAAGTTGTGCATAACAAACTTGAAATTCTAATTTTTTTAACAAATCCCATGATTTTTTCCATTATCCAAACACACGCTAAGGGATATAGTTTTTACGATTCCAATAATCCATCGCCTTTTGATGCATCTATGGAAGAAGGCTTTTGATGCTTCTTTGAAAAAGGCTTGGTTGCTTCTATGGAAGAAGGCTTGAGTGCTTAGCGGGGCGAAGGCTTGGATGCTTCCGCGGAGGAAGGCTTGAATACTTCGCAATGCGGAGGCTTTGATGCTTATGCGGAGGCTTTGATGCTTATGCGGAGGAAGGCTTGAATGCTTCGCAATGCGAAGGCTTTGATGCTTCTACTGGAGAAGGCTTGAGTGCTTTGCCGGACGAAGGCTTTGATGCTTTTGTAGAGGAAGGCTTGAATGCTTTGCGATACGAAGGCTTTGATGCTTCCGCGGAGAAATCTTGAATGCTTCGCAAGGCGAAGGCTTTGATGCTTCAATGGGTGAAGGCTTTGATGCTTCCGCGGAGTAAGGCTTGAATGCTTCCGAGGCAAAGACTTTGATTCTTCTCAGGGCGAAGGCTTTGATGCTCCTGCAGAGGAAGGCTTGAATGCTTCACAAGGAGAAGGCTTTGATGCTTTGACGGGCGAAGGCTTTGATGCTTATGTTGAGAAAGGCTTGAATGCTTCGCGAGGTGAAGGCTTTGATGCATAGAAGGCTTAAATGCTTCGTGTGGCGTAGGTTTTGATGCTTTGGCGGGCGAAGACTTTGATGCTTCCGCTGAGGAAGGCTTGAATGCTTCTCGGGACGAAGGTTTTGATGCTTTGGCGGGCGAAGGCTTTGATGCTTACGCGGAGGAAGGCTTGAATGCTTCGCGGGGCGAAGGCTTTAATGCTTCGGCGGCCGAAGTCTTTGGTGCTTCTACGGAGGAAGGCTTGAATACTTCGCAGGGCGAAGGTTGTGATGTTGCGGCAGGCGAAGACGTTGATGCTTCCGCGGAGGAAGGTTTTGATGATTCTGCGGAGGAAGGCTTTAGTGCTTCACAATGCGAAGGCTTAGATGTTTCTGCCGAGGAAGGATTTGCTGATGACCTCCACATACTAAAATGCTTTCATAGAATTCATTGCAATTCGAAATTATCTTTTCTTGGTGGGGTTAGAAAGCTGACTTACGTATCTTTCTAATTTCGTTAGTCTTTCTCAAAAATTTTGAGAATTAAAGTTTTGGTGAATTTTTTAAGTTGACTCATGTGCGCTGATTTGCAGACTTGATCTCTTTACAATAATTTGTCAATTCATAATTTGTCGGTTATTAGAATTAGTTGCTTTTTGTGGTGTTAGGAAGCTAACATTTTCAGCTTTCTAATGCCACTGCTGAGCATTTCAAAAAAGGTTAAGAACTGAATTTTTGCCAAATTTCGGACATTGGGTCATGCGTGCTGATGCTCTGTTTTGACTTATCTTCGCTAATTTGCCCATAGATTATTCATTTCTTATCATAATTATCTCTTCTTGAGTTAGAAAGATAATATTCACACCTTTCCAATGCCACTAGGCTTGCTCAAAAAGGTTTAGAATTGAATTTTTAAATCAATTCGCAAGATGTGCTTATGCGCAGAATTGTACATTCGACCTTGTGTCCTTTAAATGGACATTCCGTATTCATTATAACTCGGATTGGGGCGCCGTGGATGGCGTTGGAAAGCTAAGATTCGTAGCTTTCTAATGCTACCTCTATCATTCTGTGGGTATAAGTGATGAATCCGGGGTGAGCCCCGCAAGTGACATCTTCGGTGCATGAATCCTCTGTTTGCCTACTCCTTTGAACGAAGACATCGCTGAGATTTTCTCTATGTTGACTTGAGCGTTGACCTTGCTTTCTTGCATGGAGAAAGGTCTTTTCAGTTTATTCAAATGCCCACGTTTTATTGCCATGGGCACTCCATAATGGCGCTAAATCAACTTGCCTCTTGAAGGAGGGCTTTACTTTGCCTTAGAGAAAAGGGCTTTTAATTGGAATTTCGCTGCACAGAGCGTCTTCAGATGGCTTAGGATGCCCTCTACTCTTCCAAGAAATACTGCAGAAGTTCTGACTGTACTTGTACTTTGTTGCTGAGATGCTCAACTTGTCAGGATAAGCTAGCACGGGTAGGCCATCCTCGGGAAGTATGCGCACGACATACAACATGTCGGGACTCACGTGCCGAACGGTGCGTGGGTTCCCTTCCTTCCCAATTATTTTTCTCCTGGAGGCATGAAGCTCATCTAGGATCATTCACAGGTTTGCGTTTGCCGGTTGCCAGCTTGTGTGAAAGTTGGATACCAATTCTAAGACAAGATTCAGTGCACTAGTCACACAACTATGACTAGATTTGTAGATTCATTTAAGCAATCAACTACATATAACAATCACATGCACACTTCATATGCACACTACATATAACAATCACAAGTGACACCCTAAAGCACTCAGAGGCTCCATCAATGTAGGCATCATTGTGCTAATTCTAAGTGGTAGTGAATGTGCTCATAATGAATATGAATTAACAATAGAAACACACAGAGATTGATACACAGAAACCTTCCTCAAGGTGAAAACTGGGGGTCTTTCTGCTGACCAAGCAATCCAATAAATTTAGAGTTCAATACAAGGATACCATGCTCAAATCTTCTAGTCTATACTAAAGAAGCAGCCATACCTTGTGCAACCTTGAATTTATCCAACTCAGCTGTGCTCCTTTGCGAATCTCCGTTCACAACAGCTCAAGCAACTCGATTCCATTCATCAATAACTCAGTCGCACTTGTGATTGAATAAAACTCAATAAAACAAACAATCTTAGTTCATCAAGCCATCATCCTTGACGAACCCAGATAAAGAAACAAAGCTTTGAAATATTTCAACGAGAGCAGATTTCAAAAACTAATTTCAGAAATTCAATGAGAATAGATTTTTATAAAACTGTAAAAAAAAAAAAAAAATCAATTCGGCTTCATAAACACTATCTTTACTCATCTCATAATTCTACGAAAATAATTTGAAAAACGTTTTATCAAAACTCAGAAAGCATCATCTCCATGGTTCAGCTGCCATTGCTGAAACTCACAGAGAGTGATAATCAATTTTTTCAAAAGCACACACCCAACGTGAATCGTGAATAACCCCAAGAGATATGCCCAAAACTGTTTTACTCAAAACTCACAGCATTACAGCTGTGTAAAAGGAAAGTGACAAAAGAACCCTTTACTAAAATCTCAGTAAAAACTGAAACAATAAATAGTAAAAGTTTAAACGACTGGTCATCAGGTACACTGCAATCACTTGAACAATTCTGCTTCAATATATATAGTCCTTATCGATAAAGGAGACTTAGTGAAATCAAATGACTAAGTCCTAGAGTTTGAGCATGACTCAAATTACAGTGGGAGAGGCAAAGGCAATTACATCAATCCTAGAAACAAGAACTAACAATCTCCCCCTTTGGCTTTGCCTCGTCAAAACCCATTCACTCAAACCTAGAACTAAGCTCACTCTTCCCAAACCAGATATGCAACAACTCTTGAGACTAAACCTGTAGTAAGAAAGACTAACAGCAGAACACAATACCAAGAAAGCATAACATAAACACATAGCAGTTAATATTATATAAACATAAACAAAGAAACATATCAAAGTTCAAAGTGAAAGCATAAAAACATAACCATCATAGCAATGTTCACATCAAGGTTCAGAACATCAAAGTTAAAACATCACAAAGTCCACATCAAAGTTCAGAATGAGTGAACAATAATATCTCCCCCTTTGACAAGGAAAGCCAAAGAAACAACATGCAGCCTAAGAGGAACTCCCCCTTCGTCGAGCACCACGGCCACGGGAAAGTCCACGTCCACGTCCACGATCACAAGATGCCGCTGAAGCAAAACGAAGGGTCGCTTCTTAAACAACTCGCGCAGTAGTTTCTGTGGCCTCAACAACAACGCTAGAAATGTGATATCCACCTTGTAAGTACGCCTCAAAAGCAGCAGCATCGGACATAGAGGCATAGGAGGAAGTACTGAGCTTGGTACTCAGAGCCATGGATCGAGTAGTGAAGGGCTCGGTGACAGCAACAAGCACATCATGAGCGTGTGAAGGCACACTCAAGTGAGAACAAAGACGGGTGATGAGGTAGGGTAAGCCGAGAGAACCACTCACAGACTTTGAAAGCACATGAGTTATCATGAGCCCATCAAAGGGGACATGAAGCTCATGGGACATGGCAATGGCCACTCTACATGCCAACATCGTCAGATTAGCATTGTTGACCATCAGAAGAACATTGTGGCGAAGAAGGGTTCAAAGAGCGCGATGAAGAGGGAACAGAAAAGCTTTGCTAGGATTTTGACCATACCCAAGAGGCATAGTAGGATCGGAGTATGCCAAAGACTTATAGACATCAAATGTCACATAAGTCATCTTCTTAGTAAATAATTCAACCACTTCAGCCGCAGAAGAAGATGGGTCAAGGTCGAGAACGACATTGATTGACTCAACGGTGAAGGGGACAACCACACCACGAACAACGACACGAGTGCCCCAGGGATGAGTTTCAGAAGGGATATTCTTATTAAATTCACGGACTAGAGAAAGATTGAAAGACTCTTGAGTTGAAACAAGAGCATGGAGAGCATATTTACCAACAATGTCCAACAACCACATAGATTGATACCCATAAACCTTCCTCAAGGTGAAAACTGGGGATCTTTCCGTTGACCAGGAAATCCAATAAATTCAGAGTTCAATACAAGGATACCATGCTCAAATATTCCAGTCTATACTAAAGATGCAGCCATACCTTGTGCAACCTTGAATTTTTCCAACTCAGATGTACTCCTTTGCGAATCTCTGTTCACAGAAGCTCAAGCAACTCGATTCCATTCATCAATAACTCAATCGCACTTGTGATTGAATAACAAACTCAATCAAACAAACAATCCGAGTTCATCAAGCCATCATCCTTGACGAACCCAGATAAAGAAACAAAGCTCTAAAATATTTCAACGAGAGCAAATTTCAAAAACTAATTTCAAAGATTCAATGAAAACATATTTTGATAAAACTGTAAAAAAAAATCAATTCGGCTTCATAAACACCATCTTTACTCAGCTCATGATTCTACAAAAACAATTTGAAAACGTTTTATCAAAACCCATAAATCATCATCTCCATGGTTCAGCTGCCATTGCTGAAACTCACAGAGAGTGATAATCGATTTTTTCAAAATCCTCAATGTGAATCGCGAATGACCCCAAGAGATATGCCCAAAATCGTTTTACTCAAAACGCACAACATTACAGCTGTATAAAAGGAAAGTGACAAAAGAACCCTTTACTGAAATCTCAATAAAAAACTGAAAAAGTAAATAGTAAAAGTTTAAACGACTAGTCATCAGGTACATTGCAATCACTTGAACAATTCCTCTTCAATATATATAGTCCTTATCGATATGGGAGACTTAGTGAAATCAATGACTAAGTCCTAGAGTTTGAGCATGATTCAAATTATAGTGGGAGAGGCAAAACCAATTACATCAATCCTAGAAACAAGAACTAACATTATGGCATTATGGGATGCTTCACTGACGAACCTTCCGCCCGTATGCTGAAATTGCGCGTGGTTGACCTTCGGTTCCAGAGTTAGTGTGCAGAGGCTGGACATCGTAAGTGGATGTCCGGGTGCATTGGGCTGTGTCGGAACCAGGTCGGACTGCTGAAAGGCCGAATCCGATGGCTAGACCGACGAAACCACCGCAATTTGGGCTGGGCCTTGGTTATAGGCCAGGGTGCCAACTGGTAGACGATGGACCGACGATAATTTGATGAAAAAAGTAAGATTTTTTTAATCGAATAGCACACTTTGAGAATTTCTAAACTCGGCTCTTAATGAAAGCACTCGATGTTGATGCAGAAATCGTCTGGATTGAAATTCACCGTTCCCCTACACATAGGAAAAGAGACAACTGAGGTTAAAGTTGAATCCCGAGCTGGGGGGTTCAATTAAGAACACTTCGATGCCTAAGTCAGTTTAATCGTAGAGAGAAAACAGAAGAGCAAATTATGAGAATAATTTACTTATACATGAGAAGTGAGGGGAGGCCCTCTATTTATAGTGGATACCAGAAGGTCTTTGGAGCTTCTGATTGGTTGAAAGTAGTTGCAATGAATAAGTAATTCTAGTTGAGAAATACTTATTATTGACTTTTAATAATAAATAATTCGCTGGGAAGTTATTTATTATTGGTCGGATGAGAGTTCTAATTAATAAATAATTCCTTAAAGTAATGTAATTTAGTCATTAATTGACTCTTAGCTGAATAATAATTCTCATGGAGATATCATTATATAATTCAGATTAATTAATATATTTAGCTGATAAATATATTTAATCAATAAGCGGTAATTTTTTTTGATAATGACTCCACTAGGGGCAAAGTAATTATTATGTAAATAAATTATGAGCCACGTGACAGTTCCATAATTTTTGGACAAATTATAGTTGCACAAGTTTAGTAAAGTAAAATTTATATAAAGGTATCATGGTAAAAAAAAATTTATATAAAGGAAAAATAGGGCACGCAAATATCACCCAAAATAACTTTCAGATGTATTACGTACCTCTGTTATTTGTTTTTTGAAAAAAACATCACATGTCGCGTAGACGTTGAGGTAACTTTTTTTTATTTTTTATATCTGATTAATTATGTGTTTTATTTATGAGATTTTGTAAACGTAATTGATCTTATTTACAAATCGTGTATGAATTTCTTCTTCTTGGCCAAAAAACACAAAAAACAAATCGTGTATGAGTGATGAAATGATGACAAAAATGTCATTGAAAAAATAGCCAATAACTTGTGATGCAAGTCACAAGGGATATGTCTCCATCGAATTTCTAGATAGATATTATTAATCAAGATAGTCACACATTAAATTAGAGTGCGCGTGTCACATACTTTCTAACAATCACTTCTTGACTACTTTCATGGAAGGAGGGTAATTAAGATAAAAAAAAAAACCTAAAAATCCTACAAATTAAATTACAATTCAGAGCAAAGACACAATGAAAAAGTTACAGAATTTGCATGGCTTATAAATGAATTTTCCATGATCACTTTAAGTTTTAGCTCCACAATTGGCTTCTCATGCATAATTTTTTATTTTTAAGAACGTAGAAATTTGAAGCTGCTCTTTGATCATCTCTCCATTATTTCTCTCCAAACATCTGAGGGTTAAACCCCGAATTTTGATTTTTGATCATCGTCTTCGTTGACCCAATTGGTGGTCTTGTAGAAGGTGGCATACAGGGTGAGCTGCACCAACCCAGACAATGATCCCAGACCATTGGGAACCTACCAAAATTGTTCAAGCAAATTAGGGTTAAGTTCAATTGATGTGTATGCTTTTAAAAACAAAAGAAAATTATGGTGTTAGAAATTTTACCAGAATGTAGGGATCAAATTTAACAAGTGCATAGATGAGCCACACAATTCCATTGCAGAAGTTTGCAAGTGAGAGGGCGAACGGCATGTACTCTACACTCTTTGTCTTGATCACCATTTTCTGCCCACCCAAAGAAGAAAATGTGTACGTGAAGATAGTTACTCGATATATATTTTGTATATATGATAATATATATGTGGAATACATGAGTTTATTTGTGCATACCACTACTGTCAAAGGTGCTACGTACATAACAATACTGAAGATAATGCACTGAATACCAATCATCATAGACCGGTCTTTCGTCGTATGGAAAAAATGCAGGGTGATGAAAACCACAACAAGAAAGAAGACAACTTCGACTAGAAGAGCAATGAGGATCTTTCGCTGAAGCAACATATGAAATTAAAAATAAAATTTGATCATCATCAGATGTTAAATGAAGTGTGATAATAAGGCACAAACACGCGTATATTATATTTCACTAGTTAACTTACACGTTTTTCACTAGAAGAGTATGCGAAGAAGATGGCAATGTAGATGAGTTCGATGAAGAAACCCGAGCCGTTGATTGTGATGACCAAAAGACTGTCGGGATGGACCAAGGGTAGGCCATAGAAAGACCACATAGCACAATTGAGCAAGGTTGCTACATAAGGGTCTGGCTTGAATTCTCCTACCGATTTTTGCTTGATAATTTTCATAAATGTCGGGCTGCAATGGTTTCATAATAATTCATAATGTATAAGATTAATTAATTTTATTTTATTTGTAACTGCATGTATAAATTATAGATCAGAATAATCCAGACATATATAAATATAGAGTGATGAGAGCTATATAGAAGGGCTTACATTGGGGAGGTAAACAAGAAGAAAGAGATGATATTACCTGCACAGCAAGCAATATTAAAGAAGGAATTAATTACTAATTAGACCATAATTAAAGAAAAATTAACAAGATTATTGAACACTGTGGAAACTAATACAAGTAAGGTAAAGGCCGAAATGAATGACTCACCGACAATGCCTATAATCGTCCTCGTTGCTTCTGAATTCACCATTTTTATGTTTATAGGTCCCAAACTTTATTTTCTTGATCTTGATTTGATTGAAAGTTTTACAAATTTATAGGGGCGCGCTTATCTTCCCAATTATTATTTTAATATGTTGCCATAGTAGTGGCTTTTTTTAAAACTAAAATAATGTGACACACTGACACCAATGCCACTAAGTGTGTTGCCTCAAAAGTTATCCGTCTATATAGTAAAATGAAGGGGCATGGGAGTAATTTCGTTACATGACTTGGGAATAACTATATTTTTTAGAAAATAGAAAGAAGATCACATTACGTTTGAGATCAAATTCCCGAGATTAGTCAACGGACCAAAGATATTGTCTAGGGTTAAAATGGAGACCACAGAAATGTTTATTTGGCAAACCAAAGACCCTAGTCTACAAAAGCCCTTTTGAGGTGAAAGTCCATTGAATTGGACTTGGATTGTGGCTGCCAAGTCACATGCCATTATTAAGGAAAACGGTGCAAACCATTTGAAGGAAAACCGCGCAAGCCGTTTGAAGAGGTGCAGGAATGCCAAGTCGTCGTTTGGTGAGAAGGTGCATTGAAGTACATGGCTCTATTGGATCCATGAAGGAGCACAATCATTGGTCGTTTGGTGACGTATCAGATAGTAAAGTTGATGTGGTCAATTAAGAAGGTTCAAATATCATTTCTCTATATGTATGTATCTCTTAGACTTTTGTTTTAAGAGACACTACAAGAAATTCGAGGTTGTCCGACGAAGTCTTTTTCGCCGCGTAAATATAGTTTGCCCGACGAACCTGAAGGCTCGCCGGGTAAGGTGTTGGCGGGAAGAATAAGTTGTTGACGCGTAAAATAGTAAGGGTTTGACCGACGAGCTGTTCTTCCCGTCGTGTAAGATTAGATATGACGACGAATATCAGTCGTCGGGTAACACTTGGCGTTGACTGAATTTTGCCCGACGAATCATTAAACTTTGCCCTGCGAATATACTTCGTCGGACAAAAGTCTAAACACACTAAATAACTCAGCCGCTCCTTTCTTCTTCTTTCTCTCTGCTTCACAATCCCAGACCCGCCTCTCTCTCTCTCTCTCTCTCTCTCTCTCTCTCCCACACTCTCTCTCTCTCTAGCTTCATCATCTCATCACCATTTTCACTATCAATCAAATCTCTTTCTCTCTCAATCAACAATATCAATTTCGAAGGCTTGAGAAATTTAATTTTTTTAGTTTTGAAATTTTGATTGGAAATTAATTATGTTTTGTGTTTTAGGAATTTTGTGGTTGATTTTAAGGAATACTTATAAAAAGGTATGTGTGTTTGCCTCTCAATTTAATTTTGTTAAGAATTTTGGATATAATTATGTTAGGAAATTGTGTATTTATTGTGGAAAATGTGTAGAAATTGTTTAGAATTTGTGGAAATTAGAAATTAGAAAATTTGTTAGGAAAATATGAAAATAGAAAATATGTTAGGAAATTAGAAAATATTTTAGGAAAATAGGAAAATTAAAAATATGTAATGAAATTATTGAAATTAGAAAATATGTTAGGAAAATAGGGAAATAGAAAATAAGTTAGGAAATTAGAAAATATTTTAGGAAAATAAAAAATACATAAAAAAATTATTGAAATTAGAAAATATGTTAAGAAAATAGAAAATATGTACAGAAATTAGAAATTATTTAGAATGTTTAGAAAATTAGAAAATTTGTTAGGAAAATATTTAAATAGAAAATATGTTATGAAATTAGGGAAATAGAAAATATGTTAGGAAATTAGAAAATATTTTAAGAAAATATGAAAATAAAAAATATGTAAGGAAATTATTGAAATTAGAAAATATGTTAGGAAATTAGAAAATATGTTAGGAAATTAGAAAATATGTTAGGAAAATAGGAAAATAGAAAATATGTATGGAAATTAGAAATTGTTTAGAATGTTTAGAAAATTAGAAAATTTGTTAGGAAAATATGAAAATAGAAAATATGTTATGAAATTAGGGAAATAGAAAATATGTTAGGAAATTAGAAAATATTTTAGGAAAATAAAAAATATGTAATGAAATTATTGAAATTAGAAAAAATGTTACGATATTAGAAAATATGTTAGGAAAATAAAAAATATGTACGGAAATTATAAAATTGTAAACTCTGTTTTATGCATAATTAATATATGTTTGTATTTGTGAATTTGTTGTGATATTTTATGTAAAGCGCTTTACGTAGTTCCAACGGAGTGAAATATGTTCATATTTCATAACTGTTTATGCGAAGTTAATCGAGTTGATTAATTTCGTATAATGAAATTCAATGAAAAACCTTAGACCCGTTTGAGAGTCAGTGAATCAGGTTGATTGACTGACTCTTGAATTGTCTATTTATTCGGACAGTTTGGGGGTGCACAACTATGTGTTGTGAAGTTTGCGGTCTACGAGGTTAGGTTTCGATTGTGGAAAATTCGGTTTATATCCCCTCAATGTTCTCTGAATGCATACTAGATATTTGTTTATAATATCTACGTCGTGCATTTGGGGAACTGTAGTGAGATGCTGCCGAAATTTCCCACGATCGAAACTTAGCCTCGTAGGTCGCAAACTACATAGCACAGAATGTGCACTCTCGAATGGGATAGGGCCAAATCACCGAAGGCATAAGGAGATGAGCTGCTTTTGATATTAACTTGTTCTAATTACAGGACAATGTTAACTCAATTACTTACGTTGACTTTATGTTGTGAAAGTAGGCACAATAGACAGAAGTTGGATGCAAATGTTGGATAGATCTTCTTATCAGTATTTGGATGGGATCGACAACTTCATTGCATTTGCACGTAGTCATTGTAGTGATGAAAGACATATCAGGTGTCCGTGCCGTAAATGTAACAACTGCAATTGGATGTCGTTGAACGAGGTCCAAACTCATATGGAATGGAATGGGATCGTACACACCTACACTAATTGGATCTATCACGGTGAAGAAATATTTTCCACATCGACATCTTCGGTTCTCGGGACCCGTCGGGACGAAAGTGCTTTGGATGGGCGATGTGATAATGATCAAGTCGTTGAGTTATTAACCGATACTTTTCCTCCCTCATCGGATGATATGGACGATGAGGCACCCAGGTTGCAACCCGAAGACTCTGAGCTCCATTACGAGAGATTGTTGGGAGAATCTCAGTGCAAATTATACCCCGGTTGTAAATCTTTTTCGGATCTAAGGGCAGTTGTGGAGTTGATGCACATGAAAGTTGAGTATAATCAAACGAACAAGTATTTTGATCACATGATGGGCATCATCATCCAAATGCTCCTTGAAGACAACCGTCTACCTAAAGATCCTTATAGCTCGAAGAAGCTGTTGAAGGGCCTCGGTTTAGGGTATGTCAAGATCCATGCATGCAAGAACAACTCTGCATTGTTTTACGGTGAATTCGATCAGCTTGACAAATGTTCTGTGTGCAATAAGCCTAGGTTTCAAAAGAACAAGATTCTGACCAAGGTGTTGCGTTATTTTCCACTGAAGCCAAGGTTACAATGATTGTACATGTCGTCCCACACAACCCGTGATATGAGGTGAAACAATGATGAACGCATTGATGATGATGTACTGAGGCATCCGGCCGATGAAGAGGCTTAGGAGGAATTTGATAAGATATATCCCGAGTTTACCGATGAGCTAAGAAATGTCAGATTAGGGCTCGCTACTGATGGGTTTAATCCGTTTGGGAGTTTTGCAAAGCTCTATAGCACTTGGTCGGTGGTTATGGTTCCGTATGACTTGCCTCCTTGGAGATGCATGAAGAAAGAATTCACAATCCTCAGTACTTTGATACCGGGGCCCAAATCGACGAGTAATTCCATCGATGTGTATTTGCGGCCGCTGATTGACGAGCTCGTGGATCTGTGGGAAAATGGTGTCCGAACATACGACAAGTGCAGTGGAAAAATGTTCAATCTATGAGCAGCAGTAATGTGGACAATTAATGATTTTTCTGCTTATAATATGTTGTCAGGATGGAGCACCAAGGGCTATCTTGCTTGCCCGACATGTGGACCAGACACAACGTCCTTTTGGGACGCATCGAATGTATGCTACTTGAGTGCGAGAAGGTTTATTCCTTAGGATTACCGATGGCGAATGCAATCTGACTCATTTGAGGGCAAATCAGAGTTACGAGCTTGACCAAGGGAGAGGTCCGGTGATGAGATATTGTCCAAATTGAACAGTATACATGACTTCGTCACAGGAGGACCGAAACCAGCTGAACAGGAAAATTGGATGAAAAATAGCATATTCTTCCAGTTGGCGTATTGGTCGAACTTGAAAATCAGACACATCACAAATCCTATGCACATCGAGAAGAATATTGCAGAAAGTGTTATGAGAACGACTTTACCCATTGAGGGGAAGTCAAAGAACACAAAAAAGACTCGTATGGGTATGTATTAAATGGGGATTCGGCCTAATTTGTGGCTAAAAGTCGTAAATGGTAAATACATCATGGTTCATCCAAGTTATACATTTACGCCGGAGAATAAGAAAAAATTTCTGAAGCGGTTGTAGGGTATGAAATTTCCCGACGGGTACACCGGAAACATATCCCGAAACGTTAGCACCGACGATGGCACCATGTCTGGTATGAAGAGCCATGACTATCATGTTTTGCTACAACGACTCATTCTAAATTGTATTTGGCCCTTCTTGGAACCTGGTGCTGTTGAGACGATAGTTTATTTGTCTCAATTCTTCTAGATACTATGTGCCAGATCGTTGGTAAAGGCGGACCTCGAAGAATTAACGAGGATATTGTCTACATCATGTGCCAACTTGAGCAAATATATTCACATGCATTCTTTGATGTAATGGTGCACCTACTAATACATATGTCGGATGAGGCAAAGCTAGTTGGCCCGGTGCATTATCGTTGGATGTATCCAATCGAGAGGTATAACTTATTCCTGCTTTTTAATAACATTTCCTTACTATCATGTATATATGTGAATCATAATGTATATTTTCTTGCAGAATGTTAGGTACGTACAAGCGATACGTCCGCAACAAATCACGTCTCGAAGGCTCTATAGCGGAGGCGTACATTGCAAATGAGGCACTGACATTTTGTGCAATGTACCTTCGGAATGTTGAAATTTCCTTCAATAGGGCCTCGCGCAAGAACGATGGTTGTCAACGTCCAGAGACCCTATCTATATATGCCCAACCCGCACAACCATTTGGCACTAGTCCAATCTCGGAGCCGTTCACCAATAGCGACATGGAGGTGGCTCATTGGTTCATACTGAACAACTGTGACGAAGTCTGACCTTTCCACGAGCAGCACGAGGCGTTGATGAAGGCCCAATATCCTTCGAATTGGGAAGAAATTGACAAACAACGATTTTCACGTTGGTTTTCTGAGCATGTAAGATACAAATTTTAATGTCTCAATTTCTTAAATTGTTTTTAAGTTTACCAATTTATTTCTTGTGTGTATCTTACCAGATGACACAGCTGAAAGATGACAACTCGCCAAATTTCAATAAAGAATTAATGCAGCTTGCCATTGGCTCATTTCGAGGAGAAACGTATGTTGGTTGTCACGTTAACAGATTTAAGTTCGTGTGCACAGAACAAGATGACAAATTGTTTACGCAAAATAGCGGGGTCTTCATGTCGAGGGATGGGAAAAATGCTGATACGGGGTTCTACGGCAGATTATTAAGTGTGGTTAAGGTGTTATACGCAGACCGCAAGGAAGTCGTCTTGTTGAAGTGTCATTGGTTTGATACGAACCCAAGTATCCTAAGCAGTGTCATTAAAGATCAGCTATGTACCTCTGTCAACAGAAACACCTAGTGGTTTGAGAGTGACCCCTACATCCTCGCTAGTACGGTGAAACAAGTATTCTATGTGGATGATCCAAAAGCTGGTGCTGGTTGGAGAGTAGCTGAGATGGTGAATCATAGAAATATTTGGGATTTGGATGACCGATACCATGAAGAATATGGGGAAACAGACGATGGCCAAATCGTTTACCAGGTAGATTCCTCGGCATCCACGCTAAATATGGATATAGTACTGACTAATAACATCATCCCACCAAATGCGATTGATGCAATTTTTATTGATCTCGGGGAATTAGAACAAATTGAAAGTGATTATGAGGAGTCAAGTACTATGCATATCTCGGATGACGAGCGTGATTGGGAGGAGGAGAGCGAATCCGACACCGAATGAAAGTAGTAAACAAATGATTTCATTTATATATGTAATAGCCATCTTCAAATCAATAAGTGTGATTTATATGTATGTTTTATGATTTCATTCATAAAAGTTTCAACTAATCTTTTATGTACTAAAGCCACAAACTTTGATGTCCTCATCCCTGATTCGGCTTCCCAACAGTTCATCTTACGTCCTGCCCTGGAATTACATGTAAGTCATGTCCCTGATACTTGCACTAGTCAGTTTTCGAAATGCAGTGATGAAGATTTTCTCATGAACAATCAAAATGTCAATTTTTATGAATGCTTCAATAAGCATAGTCGGTTTTGACCGGACGACTTTAAATCCTCAAAACATCAAGATTTTCGACGGGTGAGGTCTACAGACTTAAAAGTACCCATTGTGTGACAACGGGCTACTATTGAGTGGCAAAACATATCCCTTACCAAATTCATTCATTTACATTTATAAAATTTTGACAAAAAAATGGGTCAGACAATTTGCCTTACGAATATTCAAGTACCATGCGTCGGTTAAAGTTGTCCAATGTCTAATTATTAAACAACGTTTTAAAGTTATTAAATAATTTTCCAAATTGTTTGCTCGACGAATATTCATTTACCTTCGTCGGGCAATATATACCAGATTCAGTTTACATTTAATTATTATCCAACGTTTTTAAAATACTTGCGGAATGAAATGAAATGATCTGACCGTCCACCTTTATTGCACGTACTCATAAATCTCCTACGCGAAAAATTACCCAATTTGGAAATCCGGAGATTAGGTAACGATGTGTGACGTTTCAACGGTTACATTACGTTTTTTCACGATCTGATGATTTTAAATCCTCAAAACGTCACGATTTTCGATGGGAGAGATCTAAGCACGTAAAACCACAAACTGAACGGTTGGATCGGTCAAATTCAATCGTTGAATATCAATGGAACCAAAACTTCAAAAAATGTAATGAAGTTTCCTTGAAGTGTTTAAACTCCTTGATGAAGATGCTTATTTTACGATTTTCAATAATTTAGAAAACGAAATGGAACGATCTAACCGTCCACCTTTATTGCACATACTCATAGATCGTCTATGTGAAAAATTACCCAATTTGGAAATTCCGGGATTAGGTAACGGTGTGCGATGTTTCAATGGTTTTTCAATGTTTTTTCACGATATGACGGTTTTAAATCCTCAAAACCTCACAATTTTTTACGGGAGAGATCTAGGCATGTAAAACCACAAAATGAACGGTTGGATCGGCCAGATTCAATCGTTTGGATATCAATGGAACCAAAACTTCGAAAAATGTAATGAAGTTTCCTTGAAATGTTTGAACTCCTTGATGAATATGCTTATTTTATGATTTTCAATAATTTACAAAATGAAATGGACGGATCTAACCGTCCACATTTATTGCACGTACTCATAGATCGCCTACGTGAAAATTTAACCAATTTGGAATTTTCAGGATTAGGTAACGGTGTGCGACGATTCAATGGTAACAAAACGTTTTTTGGCGATCAAACTGCTTTAAATCCTCAAAACATCAAGATTTTGACGGGTGAGGTCTATAGACTTCAAAGTAACCATTGAACGGTCAATTTTTTAAAATTCCATCGTTTGAATATTAATTGAACTGAAACTAAGAAAAACCATTGAAATTCACAAACTTAACGATCGAGGCACATAAGCTCCGCAAAACAAGAAGATAACAATCGATGGGGCTTTAGGCATGTAAAACCAAAAAGTGAACGGCCTCGATCTTAAAAATTCTATCGTCGGACCTGGTTTTTATATCAGTCATAAACTCAACAACATAAGCCTTTTGCCCGACGAATTTAATCATTTGCTCGGCAATTTGTTAGGAGTCGTCGGGCAAATATACTAAATTCGTCGGGCAACATCAAAAAAATGCGCAATTTTTTTTCACGAAAATTTCATAAATTCAGACAAAAGTTTCGTGAAAACACAAACTTACCGCATATATTTGCCCGACAAAAGTGAAACTGTTAACCCGACGAATATCCATCGCGTTTTGTTATCTGACAAATTAATTAAAATTGGCCCGACGAAGGATTCGTCGGGCAAGGTTATTCAGACACAGATAAGTCGCGACTGACTCTTCTTCTTCTTCCTTATTCTTCATTTTCCTCATTATCTCCCCACCGTCACCTCTCTGCGACATAGACCAGACCTCCTCTGTCAAGGTCGCATGCGAAGAAAACCACTCCATCCCTCTCTTAGACTCCGCCTCTCACTCGGCCGCCCCATCTCTCTCCCTCACCGATTCTGTCTCGCCGCCGCAGCTCTCTCTCGCCGGTAGTCATCTCAAGGTTGAACTCTCTCTCTATTGTTAATGTGGATTGGTTATTGTCAATTTTGATTGTTTATATTTCAATTTTAGTTTGGATTGAAATTTCAATTGAAATATGGTTTGGATATTATGAAATTGTATTGAAATTGGAATTGAAATTTGGATTCAATTTTGGCAGATTGTGAATTTTTCTCAAAATTGCAGATTGTGAATTTAACGTTTTTTCTTTAATATTGTGAATTTGGATTGGATTGGAATATAAATATTTTGTTTACTAAGTTTGTTTGGATTTAGTAATTTAGGGTTAATGTTGATGATTTGTTGAAATTTTGATGTTTGGTATAATGTTGAAATTGGTATAATGTTTTTGAATTTTGCATATGATTTTTGTTATGATTTTGGATATGAATTTTATGTGAATTTTATGAATTTTGGATATGTGAATTTAAAAATATTTATGTGAATTTTTTATATGATGTAGGATATGTGAGTTTTATAAATTTTGGATATGTGAGTTTTATAAATTTTGGATATGTGAATTTTATGATTTTGGATATTATTATTCTATGTTTGGATTAATTTGTAAGTTTGGTTTTATTCCTGAAATTTGGATTTAGAAATTTAGGTATAATGTTATGAATTTTGAGTTTAGTAATTTAGGTTTAAGTTTGTTTGGATTAATTAGTATATTAGGTTTCATTTTGGTTTGTGTTGGTTTTATTTTTGAAAATTAGAATTTAGTGGTTTTATTTTTTATTGGCCAATTTACTAATTTTAAATAAAAAAAATTCATTTATTTATTATTCGAATTAAAAAATGTTGGTTCATTTTATATATGGTTTTTTTTTTTGTGAATTTAATATTTAATATTAAAAATGTTTGGTTTTTTATTTATTATTAAATTAAAAATATGTTGGTTAATTTTATATTAATTATTTTAAATTTCTTATTGTAAATGTTGCATCGCACCATGATCACATCTAGGACCTGCCCCCGTCCTGATACCGTTGATCATGCGGCAGAGGAGGCAACCCCTGCCTCAGTAGCCTTTACAATTGCGTCCGTTCAGACACCGATCTCCGAACATCAGCGACCTGATGCACGATCGGCTCGTTGACAGCACAACAAGAAATGAGGGGAACCCCGTACCGACCCCCAGCCCCCACAGGACGATGCCGGAGCAGACGAACCTGTAACAACCCGAAAATGTAATTATTGAATTTTCGTAAATTATTTTGCAAAAGATGAAATTACCCTTGGTTCTTAAGGGGCGTGAAAGTCAAATTTTGTTTCGAGACACTTTAGGCTGTGTTTCGGATATCGTTGCAGAGGTCTCAAACTCACGAGTTTGTAGACAGGTGGCACGCAGAAAATGGAGTTCGTGTGCGGAAGTTAAGGGTCTAGAATGTTAGGGCCATTTTGGTAATTTTTGTAGGGTGTAGATATTTTTAACCCCACTTTGATCATATCTTTATCTTCATTTCAGTCTCTTTATCTTACCCTTGGTTGTTAAGGGGCGTGAAAGTCAAATTTTGTTTTGAGACACTTTAGGCTGTGTTTCGGATAACGTTGCAAATGTCTCGAACTCACGAGTTTGTAGACAGGCGGCACGCGGAAAACGGAGTTTGTGTGCGGAAGTTACGGATCTAGAATGTCAGGGGCATTTTGGTAATTTTTGCAGGGGTAGAAAATTTTAACCCCACTTTGATCTTATCTTTATCTTCATTTCAGTCTCTTTCTCTCTGGACCCCCATCCCACCACCTCTTCCCCCCCGTACCCGTGCAACACAAAAACACCAAAAACCCAAAAATTTCAACTTTGATTCAAGGCCAAGTCTTCCATTCTAGTGTTACTAATCGGAATCTTCTCCTTCCCACGATCACAACTGTACAAACCATCGGAGGAGGCACCCATGGGAGACACCGGACCGAGGAAAGGAAAAACTGAAAATTCAAATCAATTTTTCAGCCAGCACAAGTATGGGTTTCGTGTTTTGAGGTCATATTTGAGTTCCTGGGTTCGAGTAGATAGATTTAGACGTAAAATTCGTGAGAAATGGTTGAGATTTGAAGAAGTTAGGAAAAATCCAAGGTGGGTCGGAAATGGGGTTTTTCGGCGACTGCGGCGCGGGTGTCTTCTCCGGTGAGGTTCCGGCGAGACTCTGGCGATAACGGACGGCGATGGGTGGTGGCGCGTTTGTCTTCTCCGTCGAGACACCGACGACTAGGTCCGTCAGACGGTGCTGACGTGGCATGCCACCTGGCTGCCATGTGAAGCCACGTGGATGCCAAATGGCAGCCACGAGGGTGCCACCTGGTAGCCACGTGGGTGCAACCTTGCCACACAGTCAGCAGTCAGTTGACTTAACGGTCAACTGACGCCGTTAGGGTTTGACGGAATATGCTGACCGCGTTGGCATATTCCGTCAAAAGTTGACGGAGTTGGACGGAACCCTAACGTCGTTAGTCTATACGAAATATTTCGATTCTGTCAGGATATTCTATCAGAGCGACGAGATATTCCGTCAGAGCGACGAAATATTCCGTCGTGAACAGTACCAGAGTGTGGGGGCGCGTGACGGCGCGTGGGGTCACGTGAGGGAGCGTGGTCCGGCATTTCGCCCACCCGTGGCGGCACGTGGGACCAGTTATGGGGTCACAGCGACGCAAGTCAGCTAGTTTTCGACATTCCGGATCTGTTGGTGCAGATTTCGGGTTAATCAGACGTTGTTTAAAGGTAGTTTTGGGCGTCCGAAGTTGCTGCATTTTTAGGGTGACGCGAGCAGACCTTCCGGGGTTTAGGGAGTTTAAATGTAGGGTTTTATTATTAGTCGGTAATCCCGATTGTTAATATTGATAGGCGATACTGCTCCAGGAACATCAGAGGAGCATACGACTCGGGATTGAGCTTGCTTGGACGTATGGTGAGTGGACTTTGGTTTTATAAATTGTAATGCATGCATAAAGGTATCTTTGAATTAAATGTTGTTATCTATTGTTGTGACAATTTCTGGAATTTAGAACTTATTACTGAACACAGGTTTTCCATATTTCAGTGAAAATGTGTTTTGGGGAAATGGCCTGATTTTTGGACTCTATTTTTATGTTGTCTTGAGGTGATAATTATTGAGTCCATGCTTTTGGGTTAGACCCGTATTTGTGATTTACTAGTTTTGGGCCATAAATGATTTTTCAATGACTTTGGCTTAGGCCAAGAAACAAAGATTTCAAAACACGAATTTGGTTTTCACTGGTTTTCTGTCCCCGATGTCAAGGTTGCTCCTACTGGCGTTGAGGAGTTTTGCTCCGCTAGTTCGTTGAGGGTTCTCCAACGCTGGTGTCGAGGGTTTTCTCCGTCAAGTCGTTGAGGTTGTCTACGCGTAGCACATGGTTATGCACAACTCGAGGTATATCGGGTGTGTGGAGGGTATGTCGGGAACATTGGGATATGTGTTGATGTATTTTGTGTCCATGTCACTTTACATGATTTTAAACTCCTTTGAGGAGGATTTTCAAACCAAATTGTGGACCACAATGTGTTTTTCATTATACAGATTTTGTGGGTCCAACCAAGTGTTTTTAAAGAAAGATGAAATTCCAGTGGTTTTCAGATATCTTTATATCATATATACACAAAAAGAAATGTTTATGTTATGCATGCATGGTTTTACTCGTTGAGGGGGAAAATGTAAGATTTCCTCGGAAAACGATTTTAAATGATTATTTTTGTCCACTCACAATTTTTGTGTTTTAAATCCCCTCCAGGCTATTGAGTTGACGTGGGCACTTTCAGAGGGGGAGACATTAGATTTTCAGCTGCGCATTTCACCTAAACTTCGAGTAGGATATTTAATTCTGTAATTAATTATCCTCCTAGATGCTCTGATAATATTTTTGGACTTACTGTAAACTTTCGATTTCATCGTTGGATGGTTGTTTTCTGTTGGAATTTGGAGTGCTTTTTGATCCCTTGTCTGACAGGTGGAAGACGAATAACTAGTCCCTAAGGGGAGACGCTGTCGAATTTTTGGTAGAATTCTCATAATTAAATTGTAAGCACTTAAGGGTATTTTGGGAATTTCCTTAGGTTGTCAGACGGGAGTAGGGTTCTTCCCGGGTTTCGAGGGGAAATTTGGGAAGGGTCCTTACAGAACCGGAGACTGTTGCCGGAGCACTCCCTATGGGTAAGTTGATTATTTTGTTTATTTAAACAACCTTTTTTATTTGTTACTCATATTTTGTACTAATGTTCATCAAATTTGCAGGGAAGTCGGTGAACATGCGCGGGATCAACCGGGGTTTGACATCCCAGCGGATTTGTAGGACAACGAATGCAAAGATCCCGATGGTGTACGTGCCTCGCGTCCAGATAACGGCCGTAAAAATCTACATCCTGGTGGTGCATGACATGGGCACGATTCTTCGCACCAAGTCCCTGATGATGGGGGATACTTTCTGGAACCAACCCCCATAGGAGATCACGCGATGTTGGGGAGAGTTATCAGTACATGTTTCTCTCATTTTTTACATTATTTTCATTATTTTTAATTATTTTACTAACTTTAATAATTTATTGCATATCAATTTTGAGTTCAACCTAGAGGACACCGACGTTAGTAAATACCTGAGAAACCACTGGCAGTTACGATATGCCGATTGCAAGTACGAGCTCCACAAGTACTACAAGAGCTGGCCTTCCCTGGAGGAAGCTCGGACAAATTCTCCAGAGGAGTTGGACGGGCCGAAACTGGAAGGGTGGATGTGGTTGTGCGACCATTTCGTGTCCCCCAGCTATGTGGTACTATCCTCCTAGTTAAATTATTTATTTATTTTTTATGTTTTTTTCCATTTGAAAATATAATTATTTTTTATACTAATGAACAACAAAAATCGGTTACCAACACATCAAACTGGGGAGCGAAGAAATTCAACCACCACGTGGGGTTGCTATCCTTATAGGACCGGCATGAGGATCAGCTCATCGCCGGGTCGATGTCCCCGAAGGTGAATGCTTGGGGGCAAGTGTACGCTGGTCGGGGCAACCAAGAGGCTGATAATATTCACTTAAGTTTATTTTTTGCAGATTAAACATTAATTTTTAATTTGATAATTATATTTATAATTAATATTTATTCGAATTTGTAGGCAGCAATGGAGCAAGACGTCCAGCAGACACAGGATGAGCTGACACAACAGCATCCCGACGTGCCGTTGGAGCAGCAGCTACCATATCCTGAGAGGTCTATCGCCATCCTAGAGCGACGACTTGGTAGTTGTCCAGGGAAGATTGTCCGGGGGGCGGGCGACGGGATAGTTAGGGATGTCTCTAGTCGCTCTTCGAGTGCTTCCCGGGGAGCCAATCCCGAGGAGATATCGGAGCTCAAGAGAAACTTCAAGACCCTTCATGCCGAAAACGCGGAGATCAAGGCCCAAAACCCGCAGATCTAGGCCCAAAACGATCAAATCAAGGCCGCCCTCGCCAAGGTGCTTCACCGCTTGGGTGAGCGTGGGCTGGATGAGCTTCTGTCACAACCTCAGCCCCCAACCCAACAACCCACCCAGGACCCCGACCCGTCGTTGAGTAGTTAGAACATTACTTTAGTTTTAATTATGTAAAAACATAACATTAAATTTTATAAATATTTTTTTATTTAATTAAATAAAGTATTAATTTTTTTTAATTATTAACATTTTTCCTGACGCATAATCATTTCATCGGGCTACTTAACAATTTTTCCCAGTGAAATGTTGTCGTCGGGCAAACTTTGTTGACTTTTGGATTGCACGACAACTCATTTGCAACGCATGGATCCGCCAGGCAAGTTGCTCGATGAATTTACTGTTCCCGTCGGTTAACCTGAAGCTCGACGAGTGTGGCCCGACGGACATTGCCCGAAGATGAATCGCCGAGTTTAAAGTTGCCCGACGAACGTTGAACTTTGCTCGACGAGCACTTTTCGCCGGGCAAGACTCATTTTCTTGTAGTGAGATTTATCTCTTATGAAGAGATATGTCTCTAATTAAGAGATGTGTCTAATGAATAGATTTTAATACTAATACATCTATAAATAGAGATACCCAATAATGCATTTCATTCATGAAAAAATTTACATTCAATAATTCATACTTCAATTATTCAATCCATTTGTGGAGATTGAAAATTAGTTCTACAAAGCATATAGTTTTAGAATATTCCAAGAGATAGTTTAAAAAACAGTTTGTGTTTGCTATTCTTGGGGATTGAATGTTGTTTCTGTAAGAAGTCGATTGTTGTATCTTAGGAGATGTTTGCCAAGCAAAAATCCTTGAGGAGGCAATTTAGTCTTAAAGATATAGAACCAGCAAGTTCTAGACTTGATGGCCTATAAAATGTCTCTTGCTTTGGTTTTCTTTGTAATTCATTTTGAATATAAATTTTGTTTTTATTTTTATATTTCTGTAAATATTGCAATTATCAATGTTTTTACCAACAATAATCTTAAGACGAAAGTCTTTTGTTTGATAAAAAGTATTGATATATGTAGGTACCAAGTTTTGAATAGCAAATGATATAATATCATTTACTTAATTCGTTGGTTTATTGAATTTACAACGAATAAAAAACAACTATATCAAACAAGCTCAAGAAATATTGACGCAAGAAACCCTAGCTACGTACCTAGCTAGCTTGTCATGATTATTTTCGCTATGCATTGGTGGACATCTGGATCTCCGACGGCGGCGGCGGGGACCCTGTATCCTCCTCTTCGTCTTCCCATCGGGTGGTTTTGTAGAAGCAAGCGTACAGGAGCAGCTGCAAAACGCCGGAAGCGGCTCCCAAACTATTTGGAATCTGCAAAAATTATTCAAAAAAAAAGGCTCAAAAATGATATGAATAATGAAATAACATGTTAGAGATCGAATTGATTACTTACCAAAATATTGATATCAAATTCAATGACTGAATAAACTACCCACGCTGATCCATTCACCAAGATTAAAAGTGCAAGGCTAAATGGCATGTACTTTACACTCTTTGTCTTGATCACCATTTTCTGCCACCCAAAAAATAAATATAATTAATTATATATATATATTATAATTAATATATTTTGTTGTGATATAAATTTTTTAAATTTCTATATACCATGACTGTCAAAGGCGCTGCATACATAAGAATATTGAAAATGATACAGATGATTCCGGCCACCAAAGCTCGCTCTTTAGGCTTAGGGCAACTGTACATTATTGCCACAACTACAACTACCACGACGATGGCTTCAATCAGAAGAAAAATGAGGATCTTCGTCTGAAAAAATAAAAATAAAACGAAGTGTTAGTAATCACCCAAGTATTATTTTTTTAATTAATGAACAAATACGTACGTAATGAACGTACGCGCTTACGGCCGGGAGCAAAGATTAAGAAGATGATAACGTAGACGGATTCGATGACAAGTCCGGCGCTGTTGACTGAAAGTACAAGTGTGCTGTCGGGTTTGACGAAGGGCATGCCGTAGAAGATCCACAACGCACATTGCAGCATTGTTGCTAAATAAGGATCTGGCTTGAATTCTGCTACTGTTTTCTGCTTTATTATGCTCACAAATGTTGGGCTGCATGCATGCGATATATATATATACGCATTAATAATATTCCCAAATTAATTAAATTCATTCTTTTCAATATATATATATATATATATATATATATATATATGAGAGAGAGAGATTACATTGGGGAGAAAAACAAGCCCAAAGATATGATATTACCTGCATGCAAAGAGATTACGTACATTAGAAAATGTTGAGGATGTTATTGTGAAAATAAATAAATTAAAATGAATTGAAGATATACGAAGATTAACTAAATTAGAGGATCAAACAGTAAAAAAAATATTAACCTAATCACTAGTTCAAACTACTCGTACGTAGTTGGGTAATTGTTAGATGCAGTTACCGATCATTGAGCTGCTTTTTTTTTTTTTTTTTTTTTTTGTTAAATCAATTCAATAAAGGGAGCCAGACAAACAGCTCCAAAACGAGATCAGGGGCTCAACACAGCAAAGACCTCACGGCCAAGGAACACGCCACAAAGGCAGGGAGGAACACCAAAACAGGGATATTCCAGTTTTGATCAGCAGCTATATAGAATTAGCCATACAATCCTTGAGCTGCTTTACAGAAACAAAACCCTAAGTTATAATAAAAACCCTAGCTACCATTTCTCTTAAGATTTTTAATTAATAACCTCCTAATTAATGGTTTCATTAAAAAATTTCATGATACATGTAACACGAAGCAAACCAAGAAATCAAAACTTTTTTTCGTCGGGAAATTGAGTGTGAAATTCATAAGATGCAATATCTCGTATAAGAGAAAATAGATCACAATTTTCGACATTCGAATGAAAATTAAAGAGAGAAAAAAAAAAGCAATTCAAGGGGTGAAAAGAAGAAGAAGAAAAAATTCTGAGACAAATCGCGGACCGATAATGCCAACAATCATTCTGATTTTGTGTAGGTTCACCATTTTTACGTTAATCTAGAGAGAGATCACAGTAGTAACTAATATCAATACGTAATTAAGATTTTAATGAAGCCAAATGTCGACTATTTATAAAGATTCAAGCTTGCTGTACGTGAATGAATGGATCAAAAAACAAAATGTTATCCACTAAAATTAGAGGCCTCCGCAAATAACTCTGCTGATAGATCTATATATTGCTTAAATTTTCGTCCTTAATTTTCTCATTATCCTGAATTATTAGTTTCTTTTGTTGCTTAATTCATGGTTCTTGATTTTCTCGCCGTTAAATTAATAGTGGAGTGAGTGTGGTGATCTCATATCTTATCCGTTTTCAGATATTAACTAAGAGGCCGCCACGACGAACTTACGTACTTAAATGGGTCAAATTAATTACTTCAAAATATTCTAAAAATACCACTAAAACAAGTGTTAATTACTCAATTATTATATGCTAATGTGCTGCTTACTAGCCTTTAGATTGTTTTCTATAAAAAAATTTGATATTCTAATTTAAATTAATTTTGTCCGAAGAGAAATTTGAACCTAATTAATTTTATATAACTTATATCATATCCGTTCTAAACATTGTACTTACAATCACGTTCGCTAATAGTCTTGAAATTCTATACCTACCTTTTTTTTTAATTCAACAAATGCAGCATAAACTCTCCTTTGGTAAGATTTTAGCCCAATTTTTTTTTAAATTTAAATCTCCAACTACAACCATCTAATTATTAATTATTATTGATCCCTAATTTATATGTGCAGGTGTGAGGATAAAATAATTTTATGTGCTGTATTTGAACGATTCTTTAGAATAGATTCTGGTGGTTGACATGTTAATCCATTATACATAATATATGCGAATTCAGTTTACCTGAACTAATAATGCTTAACAGAAAGAATCATATTTCTTAAGAATATTTATGTGCAATGAACTTGAAATTTTCTAATTGCCTTGAATATTTCTTAAGAATATTAAGTTTCCTAGTCAAAAAGCCAAATCACACCGCCGAAAAATACTTAAATATAACTGTCACACCGTAATTTGTTGTTACTAGCTAGTATTTCTTTCTCTCTCTTAATCAGATGTTTACCAAATTTCTTTTTGTCCATCTTTTCAAGCATAGATTACTTGTATATTACTGGGCCTGACCCTACAGATGATTAGCCTAAAACTCTAAAACACTGAATTAATATTGAATTAATGAAATGTTTATGCCTCAAAATTGGAGAGTCATGATGTGTTGTTTTCCTTTGATTTAAAAACAAAGTTATGATATTATTGATAAGGTCTTTATGTAATTCATTAGCATAGAGGGACAGAAAGCAGCCCACCTGTAACAAAACTGCCACGTTCAACCAAACTCAAAGCCCCAACAAACACATTAAGCTTCTGTTCCTTCCTCCACCTTCTTCCCATCTTCATCCGGGTTCAGATAATAACACCGATGATTTCGAGCTTTCAATCATCAGAAAAGTTAAAATGATAGAGATTATAGTCTCTGTGATCCTGATGTTTGTGGGGCTTGCTGTGTTGGTTATGATTCATGTGTGCATTGTGGGGAGAGCATTCAGCAGCAGAGCCAATCAAGGTGTGATTTTTATTCAAAGAAGCAGCATTTCGACGATGAAGAGGATGCCGAAAGAGGTGTTGAATGAGCTGCCTTGCTTCGAATACATGGCCGGAGCCGCAGAGAGAGGGACTGCAGCAAGCACTGCGGCTGGTGGATTGTGCAGTTTGCTTGGAGAATTTGAAGTCCGGTGAAAGGTGCAGGTTGTTGCCAAATTGCAGGCACAGTTTCCATGCTCAGTGTGTAGACTCAGAGGCTGTTGAAGACGCCGGTTTGTCCGGTGTGTCGAACTTGTGCTAAGACGACTAAGATTGGTGAGGGTTTGGGCGAGGAGGTTGGTGTTTCCGGTGATTATAGGATCGAATTGACGTAAAATTTAAGTTTTACTGGGAATTTCTGGGCAAATGTGCTTCAGGTTGCCTGTGTATGTACCTTGGAGATATTAGATTGCACACACTGTTTTGTGAAAGTTTCTTTCTTGCCTCTCCATTTTGGTAGAATTCATAGTTGTACAAGCCATGAAAAACCAAGCATAACCTAACACTAGGGGCTCGATTGGTGAGTCTATTGTGTTAGATTGTATTCTCGGAGCATAAGTGTTTAATCCTATGATTTGAAGGGGATTGTATTGGATCCTTTACAACAACAAAAACTTTCATTCATTTTTACCGATAAAATACATTGATTTGATGAATTATACAATCTAATGCAATACAGTTCACCAAACAAGCCCTATATACTAGTGGCTAAGAAGCAAGGGAATTCAAATATTCTTGTACAAAACCGAACAACTAGGGGCATTATAAGCAAATCATCATGCATAAAAAGAGAGCTGAAAACAAAAAATGGAATGGTCATCAGACGGCCAGGGCCCCTAAGATTTCACATTCAGATAAGCAGGCTTAAACAAAGCCCTGAAGGTTTAGTACCGAAGTTATATAGCAAAGGTCAACAAATTTTTATGGCTACTGATAACAGGCAGCTCGTGTTTTGAAAGGGAAAATAACAAGAAAACCCATTTCAACATCAGCTAACTAGGTGATAATGAAAAGATCCACAAAAGAAAAGGAACTAACAGACGTAGTCAGCAGACTAGGCTGAGCTCTTCTCAGAATTGTTCTCCAGTTCCCTCCTCAGCTGAAGAGAGAAGTCGTCGTTAACATCGTCATCATCCCAGTCATCTTCCCACTGCTGTGCCACTTCCTTTCCTTCCTCTTTGTCCTCCCATTCTGCCATCATTCAAACAGGAAACACGACAAAGTTTAGAATAAGGCAAAGCTCCAACCCAATCATCATTCGAACCATAGACAACACGAGTCTCTCTCTATAAGACATCTTATCTTTAATAAAATCATCACACCTTTAAAAAACCTCGTTTCTACTCAATTTTTTTCAAATTTTTTTTCATTTGTTCACATGGTGTATTGTTTTTTAGGAGGTAGAATCATCATTTAGAGCTTAGTCTTTAAGTTTGTAGTCTCGGACTAGTTAACTACTTCAATTTTGGTTTTAAGTATCATATTAAGGGCTGGCCCAAATTTTGATACTTGCAACCTAAAATCGAAGTTCCGAAGGACCTATCTATACCCGAACCAATCAACCTTGTCAATAAATATGATAAAAATTGAAGAAAACTGTGTATAAATGAGGTTTTCACCATGCGTCCTGCCTATACTAAAACGAGGAAATTTTATATGGAGAAAATCTGTAGACAACTGATTAACACCTATGAACTATCAACTGCAATGACCAGAAAGAAAGGAATAAAAAAAAAAAGCACTCCAAGCACTGTAACTTAAACCAGTTATGCAGAGCAGCACCATTCTTCAGCAAAGAAAATCGACAGATAAATTGGGGAAATACAGAACAGGCACTAGAATATGCCCCAAAACAACTCCAATGGCTGAATCTCCAAGGTGATCAACTATCAAATCCAATGGCTGAATCTCCAAGGTGATCAACTATCAAGACAACTACATCTTTATAAAATTACCCAGGTGAAGTTTCATCAACGAACTAAATAATTTCAACAACTTTATCATACTAGAGGATCAAACTAAGAGACCTAGAAATATGACAAAATTGGTGACCCAATATATGAGAAGCATTGAAGCGTGAGGTACAAAAAGAGTTGCCCTAAATGAATTCATCATGCAATCAATGAATTTTAACAGTTTTAGCAGAGACCCAGAAACTTAAATTCACATACTAAAGCAAATCACACAGGCATTACAGTCAATTCAACAATTTCCAACTAAAGTTTGATCAACTTGAAACCAAAAAGCACAACTGGGATTCGAATTGAAGTTTAGGCTCAGTGATTCAACTACGAATTTAAGTGCAGTTACATTACATACCTTCATTGATATCAAACTCTTCGAACTCATCGTCGTCTTCAAAAAGATCCATCTTCGCGACCTCCGTCACTGGCTTGGGCTCGGCCGCCATCTCAATTCTCAAAGCGCACACTAACACAATAAAAACCGCTTCAGCTGTCAAATTCCACTAAACCAGAATAAAACACAAACAAAAAAATTGCAAATTGAACTTCACCCCTCCAATTAAAAACCCTAACTTTTCTAATTGAGTACAAGTAAGAAAATGTTATGCTAAGTAAAACTTACAGAAAGATAGATAGATGGAGAAAAATATTGGAGAAGCTGAAAACTAGGATGAAGGAATTATAAGCGGGGTTGGTGATCCTATAAAAAAAAAGCCAGAACCTTCTGCGTTATACGAGAAAAAGTGAAAATCGGTCTGAATGTTGTTTCCGAAGGAGAACCATACGTCGACGTTTTAGGATAGTCGGTTTCAACTTTCAAGCATCCCAGCCACTATTAAACGACACATCCTCTTCCGTCGTTTTCAGTCTGGAAGTAGGAAAAAAAATTTGAGGAAGAAGTATAAAAATTAAGGTAAGCTATTTCTTTTCTTATACCAACGTCCAAGGTACGAGAAATTTTATCATCCATAACAAAAAATAGAATATCTTACACAAATTATACACAATACATAATTTATATTGCACTAACGTACTATAGGATTAATTCCACGAAAAATCTACCCAAATTCAACACTACTAAAAATCTATAAGAGTATTTTTCTTAATTTCTTTCTACTAGTATTTCAATATTTCAAAATATTACGTACACAACTTATTTTTCCAGAACAATTTAGAATCATGGGAAATATTGGCATTCAACCTACTACAACTAATTAAGATATATAGTAGCACACATAGCTCCTGCAAAAATTGAGCTTTCTACACAAACAAATGTAAAAAAAAAACAATCTAATAAAAATTCACAAAACTAGTGTATTCTAAGTCACACTAGCTAAACCAATGTATCTACCGAACTATAAGAAGAATTCGGTGGCAAGTCACCGTTCTTGAACACATTGCTCTCCTGTAACAGCAGAAGCCATCCATCTCGAACAGCTAGCTTCATGAAAATTATGCATAATTTTGATGAGCTGACGCGCCTTCTTCCCTGCGTGACATGTCCCGTCCGTCAGCAGCGAAAACAGCGTCGGCATCACCGACGGGTCCTTTGCCAACGCGGCAACAACTTCCTCTCCGGCATTGATGCACAACGACAGCAAAATCGAAACACAATATTCTCTCGCAGTTAAGGACGTCGAATTCTGCAGACAATTCATGATCAGATGCAGCGCCGTCGAGTCTAGGATCGCGAATGTTCCTAAAACATTCTCGGCCAAGATAGCCAGAACTGCCAGCGTGTCATTTTGGAGTTGATCATTGTTTTCCGATGGAGACAAAGCCAATGTCGCCAACGTGTCAATCAGCAACGGAACAGTGCCGGCTTCAATTACTTTCTGCTGATTCTTAGGATGGAGGAGCAACCCGAAAATCGCAACCACCGCATTCTTCTTCCCACAAGCTGTTCCTTCCTTGATCAGCTCCACAAGAGCCGGAATCGCCTCGGGGTTTTCTCCGATCATTTTTCGGTACTCCTTCACCGAAGAAAGGTAAAAAATTGTTGCAGCTGCACTTTGCCTGGCCTTCGAACTTTGCCCATTTTTCAGAACATCAAGAACTGATGCTAGCCCTCCCCATGCCATTATCAATTTCTTGCCACTTCCATATTTTGAGAGCTTCAACAAAGCCGAAATCGAATTCTCTTGGATCGACGAATCAGTGGAACACAAGAGTTGAAGTAATGGAGGGATTACCCCGGCCTTGATCAAACAAGACCTATTGAAAATGTTGGATTTCGCAAGCAACAGAATCTCATAAGCAGCCTTGTTTTTCTGCTCGCTTGTGCCCCAAGCAACCCTTCTGCAGAGAAATCTTGAGAGAAACTTCATGGCTTCCTCGAAAACCGGGCTACCGGGTGCAATAGTCCGGTTTATATCAGAGCTTTTCTTTCCTGACTTGCAAAGAGAAATGCCATTACAGGCACAGAATTTTTTGATTAGGTTTCGGAGAATTGAATTGGGGACCAGCTCTGTTTCTGTGAGCATCTCCCCTGTTTTGGGACAGAGGAAATTTCCAGCTTGGAGCCATTTTTGAATCGAAGATCGATCGTATGTCTGACCTGTGGATACTGTCACTGGATCAAGCATTAGCTCAAAAGAAATTGGGCACCTAAAATCTTCAGGGTTTAAGCAAGTAATGTAGCTCTCCATGCTGCAAATTGGATCGATTTGGTTAAGGTTTTGATGATCCAATGTTTGGAAGATCAGTGCTCTGCTGTAGTTCATGAGCCCTACCAAGCTACTGAGAAATGAAACCTCTTGTGGGTCGGAATCCGAACTCTGCAAGAAATTAATTTCTTCTTCCAAGAATTTAATCTCCATGTTGCACTCCGTCCAGCTCTTGATTTGAAGATAATCAAGAACCCTTTTTATGGCATTCAAATCCGGTTCAATTCCCTTTTCGAATTGAGTCATAATCGCAAGCAATCGTCTGGAAGCCAATTTGTCATCTGGGTCAGTCTCTAATATGGGATTTCTGGTCTGCTTCAATACCAATTGAAGCAATTCCTTGACTTCACCATCAACATTGATCAAATCCAATGGCAAAGCATCAAGGGTTGTGGCCAATGCTCCAATTAGCAACTTGAATTGCGAAGAAAGAAACTCACATTTTGTTAGCATGAAAACCCGACCGCCTTCCCTCGCGCAATCCTCCAATAAAAACCGGATCTTTTGGAAGACAAAGTGAAGGTCGGAAAAGCTGACAACCACCGAGTTCGGTATAATTGATTTACATTGACAAGCATCATCAAACAGCATCAGAAGAATACCAACATGTCGGATTGTTGCTCGGATAGTCCTCCGTTGCGTCGCGAAACGTCTGGATTGAAAATTGCATATGTGGCGGCAGAGAGGGATGAGAGAGCCGAGAAGGGCCGCCGGAGAAATTGATTCGCAAGGGCGGACTGCCGGGAATGTCAGAATCCGACGGTTGCTGCTCTCGGAAATCAGATTCATTGAAGCAGGAGTGTGTGAAGAAACAGAGAAGCTCTGTTTTGGCCCTGTTTTTGTACATAGAATTTGTATTAGAAACGGACTCAAAGAGAAATTGAACGTTCTGTATTGGTTCTGTGTTTTTTTTCTAGATAAAATTTGATGTGTTGGCAGAGTTGTAGCAATATAGGGAGACCAGGAAAGAGGTACAAGTGCAGTTGCTTATAGAGACTCTACCTGGCACGTGGCACGGTGCTGTGGCGCCACGTTTCCCAGGTTGACTAGGATTGCACTTAACTGGATAGAGTTCGTGGACACGTGGGTAGGTGCGGTTGGGTATGTGCGGCTTCTTGGATCGTCGGTCTCATGTACTGTTCCGCGTCGCCGGGCAATTTGTCGTTAGCGGGAGTGATAGTTGTGGGACCAACAAGCCGACCAGACACGTGGCCGAACCACTGGGCGACGTGTTACCATGGCAATTGGGCACACAACGCAACACACGTGTAATTTTTTTATTTTTTCTTTTGGTATCTTAGACTCAAAATTGATTTTAATTGTTTTTTTATTTTTTCAACAATTGAAAGTTATTCACTTAATGGGTTTTGTTTTCTTTTCCTGAACAAACCCTAATCTTGATGAATAAATATTTACACTCGACATTTAGTGAGTTAATATCAACAAAGTATAAATGTATAAAATGAACTAAATTAAACAAAAAATACACCTTTATATTTCACAACTAGTGAGCTAATACAAACAAACCCTAATGAGCTAATTCTAAAAGGAAATAGCGCATTGTAGGTTAGTAACTTAGTACATAGTGGTTGAGTCATGTCTTTAGCATGGCAACCAAAACCTAAACGTGAGTGAGGATGAATGGAAGTCAAGTGTAAAAGTCGAGCACACTATTTTAATGAACAGACTTAACATAATGTTTTTCAATGTAGTCGATTTGTATGAAAGAATTCATGGCATCCTTATTAGATTGAATTCAGGCAATTGAAAACTAAGGTAAATGTATCAATGGAGTCTTAGGTGAGAAGATGAGAGATGCGGTTCACGGAAAAGAGGAAAATTAGAGAGAAAATAGGAACTGTGAAATTCACTCGGTTATGACTCTTTTCTATTACTCATTTATGCAACCCAATTATCAATTACAACAGTAAGTTCCTATATACTAACATCAGCAAGACTATATAAAGTAACATCAGCTAAACACAACTGTATAACTGACTATCTAATCGACTTAACTAATCTGTCTAACAATTAACAAACTCCTAACCAATATATCTCAGCTCACAACATACCACAACAGAATCACTTTCTACTACTACTTATGCCATATCTTCTAGTACCGCCCAAGCATGAGATTGCATACATGAATGAATAGACAAAACGTGGTGATAGCAAAAGAAATATCAGCAGTAAGCAACATCAGGCAATTCAGGGCATGAAATTGTACCATCCAGATACCCAAACAGAAGCTCATCAGTAAACGACCACTGCACAACTTTGGGGACACAAGATCAGTAGCCAGCGTAAGGAGATCCATTGCACTCCGAACCAAAAAATAAAGCAGCTCATCTTAGACAGTAAAAATCAGCCCAGACCAAAACACAACAGCTCAACTTAGACAGTAAAATTCAATTACCTGAATTCAATCTAATAAGGATGCCATGAATTCTTTCATCGTATCGTTGTATACGTATGAATATTTTGGTTTCTAACTTGGCGTACTTCTCTTTTGGTTACAAAAAACATACGACTTAAATTACGATAGCACTACAATGTATGAATACGAGAATTTGAATAAAAAGAAAAGTGAAGAAAGGAGGAAGATTCAAATAACTCTATGCATATTGTCATTTTAAATCCGTTTCATTAGTATACACATGTGGTTATTAAAACTTCATTATTTTTATCAAATCCAGAAATTTAAATTCCAGTTCTAAGCCTAATAATATTTGAAAATCATCAATAAGATAAATATAGAAAAAAACAAATAACAAATTTAATTAGTATTCTTAATGTGTTGGATAAACATTATCTTAAGCCGTGTTTGAGCAGTTGATGTTTATGGTTGAGGGGAAGGGGAGTAGAAACCCAGAAATTTCCCCACTTTGTATCTACGCCCATTGGTTCATTTGGAGTAATTTCATTCCTTCAAGCAATACTTTTATACATAAATAAGAATCGTCAAAATGTTCTTTTGGAAAACACAGTAATTTTCTTTGTCCCCATCTCACCAAGAAAACACAAAAACAAACAAAAAGATTGAAGAGTTACTTAATTTTGAAAAACAATTCATGGCGATAAATTAATAGTGTGTTTTGTCTACACTTAAGTAAATAATGAGGTTTGCCGACATAAAAATGATTCAAAAGCATCTGAGAAAGTTATGAAACATGACTCATTGTGGTTGAAGAAAATAAATAAATTAAATAGTTTATATCTGAACTTAATCCGATTAATTAATTCATTAGTGAATATATTAATTTTTTCATGCACCCAAAGTTTTCAAATTTAAATCATCGTGGTTTTGAAAATTATTAAATTAGAGTCTCCCATCGAGTATTTTTCTAATTTTGTTATGATTTTCTTCATCTAAAAAAATGAGAACTATGATGTTGAGTGAAAGGAAGGGAAGTGATTTGATGGGCGCACCAACCATGTCAGGACTAGTCGAACGCGTTTGTTATCTCTGCATCACAACAATTTTGGCGTTAAACAAACTAATTCATGATCTTTATTTTATTTTGATATTCAACTATTTATCGTAATACAAGTCTTCAACGCATGAGAATGCACTTGTTGATTATATTTTACTCCGACACCATCTAGGTTCTTCAAACAATGTGATATCTCACACCGAATAAATTTTTAATCATTTTTCTTCTCGTAAATTATAGTTAATATCGGGTATATATACAGTGATTTCAAATTCAGAGATTAAGTGTACTCGATCTGACAACTTTACGTAAGAATGAGTTTGGTTTTTTAGGGGTGATAGTCGAAAAGTTGACAGATAAGTCACCCTTATTGCCACTCTACAAAACCGTACATGAGCTTTTCACCTCATACGGCTCCTCGTTTTGAAATGCTCTTTATTTTGATATTCCAATATGGACGAGATTTTATTGGAGTATTCAACCATTTTAGTCTTTATCATTTTCTCCTGGACAAAAAAATAGTATATGTTCATGGCTTAGGCAGGTCCACAAAGCCTGGGCTCAAATAATGTAGCTTTTGTTGAACAGTACTTCAATTAATAAGTGGAAAATTGATTATCAGTGTTACGATTATAAACGGCCCTAATTGTGACCGAGCCTTCAAAAAGTGGGAACTTCGTTTCATTTTGTCCATGAGGTAATATGATCATGACCTACTTGGTAGTAAATTTGCGTTGAAAAAAAAGACGATCCAAAAAACATTCATCCTCACGTCCTGTGTAAGTAACTACAATAATTATAGAGTAAAAGTATTTCTTTTCATGTACCCGAATCAAATTACCTTTTTTTTAAGTAATTCTTTTTTAGAGAGAACGATAATTCATTAAATCGATAGAATTTTTTGTTTTTTTGAGTAATTTTAATAAAGTAAAATATCACTGGTATATTAGGTGAAACTGATCTTTAAACCAATTAGCAATCTTGAATATCCAAAAATTAAAACTCATCAACTTCTTCGCATTACAGACACAAGCTTAATTATACGTTTTTATTTCAGAAACAGATCGATATAACGGAGTCTGTTGTGATGGAGATGAAGATTTACAACCATGCTGGATTCTTCAAAGGAGTGACAACAGCCTTGACCTGCAAGTAATTATGAAGGCTGTAGATCCCCTTTTCTCTGCCAATTCCACTCATCTTGTAGCCACCAAAGGGAATTGCAACATCAAACACGTCGAAGCAGTTGACCCACACCGTCCCGGCCCTCAATGCCCGGGTCAAGTAGTTGGCAGTGTCGATGTTACTGGTGAAAACTCCGGCAGCAAGACCATAACGCGTCGCGTTTGCTCTTCGCACTACTTCATCAAGCTCCCTGGTACAAAATTTGACATTGTTAGGCATGTAACAACATTGCAACTTATGCAGAATGCAACAACCATGTACAGATGTGTGCGTTAGGCCGGAGATGTTATTAGTTAACTCACTTGAATTTCAAAATCGATTGGACCGGCCCGAAGATCTCATCCTTTGCTATCAACATGTCATCCTGATTCACATTTAATAAGTGTCATGTTACAACAAATGATATACAGATATATATATATATATATATATATAATCTCACAGATAATATTGGTTGTAGCAGTCGGAGTTGGGGATGTAGGACCATGCACGAACCCAGGAATTAGAAATGAGGTGGGCTAAATATTAACGTAAATTTTTTTTTATCAAATTTCGACGATATTAAGTAAATTTCATTGATTTAGAAAATATACCTAGTAAAAATACATATCGTATGCAATAAACAGCAAATAATCATGCAATAAATACAATATAAAACACTTAAATTGCAACAAGCCCCTCTTTTACGTGGACAAGATATCATACTATCTCCAAAAAATTCACAATCCATCTTATTTAAACGTAGAACAAATTAATAAGTTGTGCTATATAAGCTAACATTACATAAGTTTTTCCTTCGAATATTCAATTTCGGGTGGGCAGGAGCACACCCCAGCCCTATGCTATGGCCCGTGCTTGTGTAGGGCCGAAAGTCCATACTAGAGGGTTTGGTTTCGGTTCGGTTTTTATTTTTTATTTTCTCAAGTCGGTTTTGGAAACCCAATTGAACGGATTAGATCAAGATCGACGGCTCCTGATCTCATAGATCGAACCAAATGGCTCCGAACCAGTGAATTCAGATAAGCAAACCGGTCAATTTGAAAGCATAACGGTCGGTTTTGGTTTTGGATAATTGAAAACCGAATAAACCGGTTCAATTCTCGATTTTGACATGCCGGTCCGATTAACCGAACCGTCTCCAGCCGTAGTAGCAGCTAATAACTTTGGATAAAGGAATAACATGTACCTTAACATTTGAGAAAACAGTAGGCTGGATGAAGTAGCCCTTGGATCCCAATCTTTCACCTCCACATTCAAGTGTAGCATTGCTTTCTTTTCCAGACCTTATGTATCTAAGCACCTTCTCAAACTGCTCGTTATCGATCTGGAAATCATTGCAAGGATAATTAAGGATCTAAATCTAATGAAACAACCTTCAAAATCGTAATAATATGATGGATCGCCGGCATTGTTGCAATAAAGGAGGGAGAGACTAGAGAGTACCTGAGGACCTTGTTCAACGCCCTGCTTAAAGGGATCACCAACAACACGTTTCACGGCGCGCGCCTTTGCTTTCTCTATGAACTCATCATACACACGTTCATGGACAAAGGTACGAGACCCGGCACAACAACATTGCCCCTGCATTCGTGTAAAATTACTAACTTGTTCGAATCATACAACTCTCTGGCTTTGAACTTTGAAGATATATAGTTAATTGAACCAACCTGATTGAAGAAGAGAGCAAAGTGTGCAAGCTCCACAGCATGATCAACGTCAGCATCCTCGCATATTATGAAAGGCGACTTCCCTCCCAGCTCTAATGTCACTGCCTTGAGATTGCTTCTTGCCGCCAATTCAAGAATAATCCTACCGGTATCAGTTGATCCAGTGAAAGCTATCTGAAAAGTGAAAACAAAAGTCCCATGGTTCATAAATACATAGAACAAGATGAAATGAAAACTTGTTAGAAAGGTACAATTTAAAGTACCTTGTCCACGTTCATATGACTTGCAAGAGCAGCACCAGCGGTCGGGCCATCACCAGAAACTACATTTAGAACACCGGGAGGAAGACCAGCCTGTCACAGAAAATTGCAAAGTGAAGTAGAACAAACTATGGTTGATCCAACTTATATTACAAAGTCATTTTGGGATGCGTCTTTGGGGCGCATTGTTTTACCTCTTGGAATAGTTTGGCCACATAGAGCGCAGTGAGAGGCGTCTGCTCGGCGCTCTTCAGCACAATAGTATTCCCACAAGCAAGTGCAGGACCAACTTTCCAGGCAAACATGAGTAGAGGAAAATTCCATGGAATAATCTGTCCTGCGACACCGATTGGTTCGTGCAGCGTTTGCACATGGTAATTTCCATCAGCCGGAACAGTTAGACCATGGATTTTGTCTGACCACCCTGCCAAATTTAAGAAATTTTTTTGTTACGGACATGGAACTCAAACGAATGAGAATGACAATTACATGATCAGTTAGTTATAGTGTAATTCTCACCGGCATAGTAGTGAAATAGACGAGCCAACATTGGGATTTCGGCTTGCAATGCCTGCTCATAAGGTTTCCCATTATCCCATGTCTCTAGAGCTGCAAGCTCCTCACTGTGTTTCTCAACCAAATCAGCAAATCGTAACAGTATCCGCGACCTTTCCTGAAAAACAAAACCAAAACGGAAATCTCTGTGAAAACTAGCAAACGGGAAACAAAACCATGAACTACAAGATTTACACAATTGCAATGTGAATGTGTTCTTACATAGGCACTCATCTTCGGCCACGGTCCCTCATCAAAGGCCTTCCGAGCAGCAGCTACGGCGCGATCAATATCCTCTTTACCAGCCTCGGCCACATTAGCAATCACTTCCCCAGTACGAGGGTCGTATGTCGGGAATGTTTTTCCTGACCAAACCAACTTCAAACATGAACTTCTCCGAATTAATTAGACAAAACACATGCCGAAAACAAAGGGATTGAATGGAAATGTTAACCTGATAAGGAGTCAACAAATTGGCCATTGATTAGGTGCTGAGTGTGACTTATTTGAACAGGTGGAGTGAATAATTCCTCAGCTGCTACAGTGCTAAATCTGCTGATTCTCCTTCCTGAACATCACATGAGAAATAATTTTCAATCCAAAAAACAAAGAAATAGGCAATTTTGTACGGAATTCCATTATCACACCCACCAAATCAGAGACTTCACTTTTTGACATGATTTTCTTTTAAGTACTACGAATTACTTACCTGATTTTTGCATCAATTTTCATTTGCTATCGTATATTTGTAATGCACAAAATCACTTCCAGATAAAACTAGATTTAACAACAAAAAAGAAAACCCCAGATCAAAGTCCACCTTCATACAGCTAGGAGTTTCTCAGTTAGCTTAAGGAGCTTATTAAATAAATAATTTTTTTTATAAGCCTTTCAGAATTTCATTGCTGAAAATACTGATGAATAAATGAAATACAAACTGAAAAGTATACAGAAATAAAACAAAATAAAAGACAAGAAATTTTGTCACCTTGAGAGAGAAGCTGAGAAGGAGACCCAGAAGAAGGAACAGAGAGGGATCGAGAGATTATGGAAGTGAGTCTCCGAGCAGCCATATCCACAGAGCTAGAAATGCCCTAAAACTCAGAGCCTTATCTATTATGTAATAAGAAAATTCCAATGTAGAGTCCTCTGCTCTGCTCAAAACTTTCTCAGAAGACAAAACACCTCTCCTGCTGCTTGTCCAATCAAGTGGCTCACACTGAGGCCCCTTCAGAGTTATGACGTTACTCTAATGCCAAATGATTTTTCTTTCTTTGAAAAAACAAAGTCCTCAGGAACAAAAAGTAAAGTCTCAGCAAAAGATAATGAGTTTTTTTATTATCTTTTATTAATTAATAATATTTTATTTTTCACGAGGGAAAACTTTCATATTTTACCTACCGTGTAAAATATCTACAAAATTAATGAAACAATCCACAACCGAGGCCTACTAAATCTTTGATTTGAGCCTAGCAGAACCCATAAATCTTGGTTTGATCCATGTGTGAACCAAACCGCGATTTATAAAGTAACATATAAATTTAAGTTCGTTCTAATATTAAATTATCTAAATATTTATAAAGATATTTTAATTGACGATTCAATTAACTCACACAATAAGTAGTAGACAGATTTAGATGCGTCACACGATATGTCATTGTATTTAGTATCCATAGGCTTTGGAAACCTTGCAGTGCTGTTGTCTGGTGCTTGCACTTGCTTGCTTAAATGTCAGTATATTGTGTTATTAAAATAGACAGATAACTACTGCGTTATAAATCTCAAATTCAAAACGAATATATATATTACTATTATTCATTTATATAAATCGAATTTAAATGTCACGATAACAAAATAAAAATAATAATGTTATATTGTAGTGTTAGTTGTTGAGTTTTGTATTATTTTAATCTGTCTTTCTGGAAGTTAATTGAAAAAACAAATGTTTAGTGCATGCCCCTAGAGGAGATAATGAGCCAGCGAAGCCAAGCACCCAACATAGACTTCTCAACTAGACACCAGAAACAGACGAAAAGCTCTTGTTACAAAATAATCGATTATTTTTAACCCACCTTTTAGTTTTAGGTACAAACTCTAGTCTAGATTATATTATTCTTCTTCATTTTAATTATCAATATTCTTCTGTCACCAAAGTTTTTGGTGAACCACTCAAAATTTGAAATAATGAGAAGCGTTAACCGTGGTTAGAAAGAGTGGTTGGTGCTGTAATCCTTAATGATTTTGTTAATCAATGGTTGAAAAGGAAAAGAAACAAAAAAGGAGAAGAATGCATGAGTGAGTGGGTCCCAAGATCTTTTTATATATAACGTAGTTCCAAAGAGGTGGTCATTGTTGTTCATTGGCGGGTAGTGGGTTGGTATCAAAAATATAATTGTTTTTGTTTTTTTTTGGCTACTAATATAATAATGGTATATCTTATCTTATAAAAGATGCGAAATCAATATCTCAGGGTATATAGTCCCTTTCTCATCAATATTTATAATTAAATAAAACTTCAAAATTCTCTATTTCTGGTCATATTTTTCTCCTTTTTCATCGTGCAATGTTAGTTAATAATTAAAACTGTGTATTTTCAGTGTCCCATTCAAACGGTCACTTATATATAGAAAGTTAGAGAAACGTATGGAACCGGTTGGTTTGCATGGTTGTAGGAAGCGTAGGGTACGTACTGTTGATGTATCCATTTTCCGCAATATTTCAATTCATATGTAGTTTGGATTTGACCACAAGAACATGAAACCAGAACCACCAATTTTGAAATTAAAGACTTTTTCATTTGGAGCCCAATTTTCATAGAGACCGCAGCGTTGAATCATGGATCGGTGGACTCGCTTTCTTAATGTTGGAAAATAGCTAGGAGTCCAATTCTCATCTCATCAACATTTTATATTAAGTTGCACTTTTATTATTGCGAGAAAATTAACAATGTGAATATCAAGATTTGTATTGATATGATGAGGTGTAATCCGAGAATCCAAGATCATGAATTTTAAAATATTTCAATTTTTATTTTCTGAAATAATTGTAAATGAATCCTGTTTGTACCTAATTTGATCAACTTGATCAAGACCGACCAAAGCCCCCTAAAATTATACTTGGCTATGGCTCAACAAAAGAGCACAACATCAGCTCGGAACCACCAGGACACGTATCAGCTTCAGGGATAGGGACATTTATCCCACATCGAAATATTCCACCAAAAACATTTAATGCCACTACAAATACATGGGCACCTCCCCTAAAAACGGTAATGACATTTTTGCCCTCACACTGCCTAAATCCCTCCACACTTAACTAACTTAAGCATCAGAGGCTACTAGGCCGGCACCCCACCGGTGCTCATTTGCTTCTACCTTCCTTTTGCAGGTATTCCTACCCTCAAGGAAAATGAGTAAAGCGAACCCGAAGAGGCAATTCTAAGTTGGTCAATTTTTGGCATCAATAGTTTGGCGCCGTCTATGTGAATTCGCAAACAACCTTCCACGAACTCACTTGCCACGAAGGCCGTCCCAACACCCTCCGGAATCATGTTGGGCGATCAAGACGAAGGAGAACTCAACAACACCCCCTTCATACAAAGGAGCTCTAGGGACAACATCCTGGATATGCTAAGACAGACGTTGGATGATCTCCAACGAGAAGTGCCAGAGCTCAAGGCTCACAATGCCAAGATGGATGCCAAGAATCAGGTCATGTCAGAGCAGTATGAGAGCACACTCGCCCTTGTAAGGATGTCACAATGTAACGAACAGCGAGACAAAGGACCAGTTGACCCTGTACAGGCCGACCAGATCACAACCGACCAGATCCGGATCAATCAACCTGTCCTCGAGCAAATTCCCTCGGACAAACACAAGAAGCCGCAGGCTAGGGTTCACCCTAGCTCATCCGGAAGTCGATTACTCATCCAGCCACAAAGCGGCACAGGACCCTCTCAACCAAGAATCTACCAGGACGCTCGACAACTGCTAGACGATCGACAAATTAAGTTAGAACCCCTTCCCCTGACTTATGCTACATCGGACCCCAGGGCAATGGGACATCCCCCCTTGCCCATCCTAACCGCAGCAGGCCGGTAAATCGCGGGACACGCATCTAGTATGGTTCATGACCAAGAGGATCAGAGGACTAGAGGTCCTGAACAACAGCCAAGGGAAACCGACCGGGAAACTCAAGATGAGACCGGCTCAACCGCATGGAGTTACTCCCACTGTCGAAGGAGAAATCAAGATCGCCGAGTGAGAGGTAACGATCAAGATGAACACCAACCGAACCCGCCCCTACCTCAACAAGGCAATGCCCTGGTAGAAAGCCTCTTACACCGGGTACACAACCTTGAGACAGAGAAAGAAAAGGGCAAGGCATCGGCTTGGGGAAAAGCTAGCACCGGTGCATTTACCAACCGAATCCTTCGGTCAAGATGGAGGTTTGAGGTAAAACCTTTAAAGATAGCTCCCTACACATAAATGGGACCCCGTCACCCACCTAAACAACTATGTCTCCGCCCTGCCATACAAAAACGTGACAGACAAGGTCCAATGCCTGATCTTCAGCTCCACTCTCACTGACGCGGCTCTCAATTGGTTCTACCGCCTGGCCCCCAATACCATCGACTCCTTCGATGAGCTTCAGACAACCTTTCTCAATCAATTCATGATCCAGACGGATAGACTGGTCTCCACAGAGGATCTTTTCTCCCTTAGGTAGGAAGAGGAGGAAACACTTCAGAAATATGCCGTCAGGTTCAGCCTCAATTATTCCCGCTGCCGGGACACCGATGACAAGGCTGCATTCAACGCTTTCCGAAGCGGCCTTAAGGAGTCATCTTTCAAGTATGCAACCCACACGGAGGATTGGAAGGATTACAATGAAATCATACGAAGTGCGGCAATCCATGCAAAGGCAGAATTCTTCCACACCCCCACCAAGGAGACCAGGACATCCTCGTACTCAACACCCTCAGGGAACAACAGCCAAGGGAGGGCCAGCCATGCCCCCGGTGGCTATAATCACGACTCCCGTCAATCACAACAAGGAAAGTGGAAACTTACCTACGATGGATATCATTAGAGCAAGAGGGGCCGATCAAATTACAATAGTGAGGGATTCAAGCAGGGCGATAGACATCACTAGGGGGCACGAAACTTGGTATGTGACAACTCCGGACCACGAAGTTGGTTTGAAACATACACCATCTTGAACACATCCTTCGACCATGTTCTACTAAACGTGGAAAGCATGATCCCCAAAGCCAAGCCAAAGAACCCCAGCTATTGCCCCACCCAAAACAAAGAAGCCTTCAGTCAATACCACAAGTACAATGGCCACACGATCGAAGAATGCATTGCATTCAAGGACATTTTCGAGCAAATGGTACGTGAAGGCAGACACAATCAGTTTCTACAACATCCCTCTTACCGATAGTGTATCCGTAAATCTATACCATCAGCGGCGTACCCTACCTATCCTCCTTCATCACCTCCAACCGAGGAAAGAAGAGCTTCCTTCGCGTAACCCGGGCTAGCCACCAAATTCTTAGCATCGACTCCAAGAGAGCAACCAAGGTAGCCAAGAACGGATGGCAACCCATCACATTCTCGGAGGAAGAGGAAAAAGGCATCGTGTTCCCGCACGACGACCCTTTCATCATCCAAGCCCAAATCTCCAAGTATGACATAGGGAGAATACTCATTGACACTAGGAGCTCGGTCAATGTACTTTTCTGGGACGCCTTCAAACAGATGGCCATCGACGAAAAGGAGCTCGATCGAAAGGTCACACCCCTCCTCGGCTTATCTGGGGACTCGATCTTACCTAGGGGCATCATTTCTCTACCGGTGTCTATGGGCATCACCCCAACGGTAGCTACAGCTATCGCAACCTTCCTAGTGGTCGATTGACCCACGGCCTACAACGCCATAATAGGAAGAGGATTGCTCAATCAGATGAAAGCTATCGTAGCAACCCAGCTACTCTTAATGAAATTCCCAACTCCCATAGGAACGAGACAGGTAAGAGGAGACCAACTCTCTGGGCGAACATGCTACGCCACGGTCCTAACCAAGAAAAGTAGGCAGGATCACACAGAAACCCTATCCGTCGTCGAAACTGCCCCTAGGGGATGACCCCATCAATCCTAAGCTCATACAAGAATTCCGGGATAGCTCTCTAAAAGATCCACGAGACCTTGTGAATATGCCATAGGCAGAACCTATGGAAGAGACAGAGGCAATACCTCTTTTCGATTTACACCAAGATCGCACGGTCCCGATAGGGTTGAAGCTCATGCACTTCATACGAGCAGCCCTCGTCGAATTCTTAACGGCAAATGCCAAGGTCTTCACTTGGTCTTACGCGGACATGCCCGGCATCTCCACGGATGTGATTTTCCATCGGCTCACCATCGACCCATCATTTCGACCGGTCACCCAGAAGCAGCGTAGTCATGACACTGAAAGGCAGTTGGCCATGCATGCCGAAATCACAAAGCTGAGCACAATACACTTCATTCGGAAGGCCATTTATGCCGCTTGGGTAGCAAATGTGGTACTTGTCAAGAAACCATCTGAATCCTGGCGCATGTGCATCGACTTCACCGATCTCAACAAGGCATGTCCCAAGGACAACTTTCCACTACCTAAGATCGACATGCTCGTAGATGCCACCGCATGACACGAATTACTATGCTTCATGGATGCATACTCCGGTTACAACCAGATCCTTATGAATCCAGGTGACCAAATCCATACGAGCTGTAGAACTAACCTGGGTATCTACTGCTACAATGTTATGCCTTTCGACCTAAAGAATGCAGGGGCTACATACCAGAGACTGGTAAACTTCCTTTTCGCCGATCAGATAGGTAAAACGATGGAAGTCTATGTGGACGACATGCTCATCAAGAGCAAAATGGCCGAGGAGCACATCCCCAACCTGGCTAAGATGTTCAACGTCCTCAAGGAGTACAAGATGTGCTTAAATCCCACCAAGTGTGTCTTCGGGGATCAGGCAAGTTTTTGGGCTACATGATCAGCCAAAGGGGGATCGAGGCAAACCCTGAAAAGACCAAGGTAATCCTTGACATGCAGGCTCCACAAAATCATAAAGACATCCAACGCCTAACAGGACGAGTGGCAGCTTTCACGCGCTTCATATCCAAAGCAACCGACAGATGCGCCCCATTCTGCAAAGCTCTCAAAAGCAAAGACAACCACATCGATTGGATGGAGGAATGTACCAAGGCATTCATCGCACTCAAACAATACATGGGCAGAGCACCATTGCTAGCCAGACCAGAAAACGGCGAGCCTCTATTTGTCTACTTATCAGTATCGATCTCGGTTGTCAACTCAGTCCTTATCACACGACGGGATGGGGTAGAGCATCTCGTATACTATGTCAGCAAGGCATTTCAGGATGTGGAGAAACGGTACCCTAACCTAGAAAAACTTGCCTTGACCCTTGTGGTCACAGCACGGAGGCTTCGACCATACTTCCAGGCACATGAGATCAAGGTAATCACCAACCAGCCATTGCGACAAGTTTTGCAGAAGCCAGACATCTCCGACCGTCTCACCAAATGGGCAATCGAGCTAAGCGAGTTCGACATCTCCTATGTAGCCAAGATGGCCGAGAAAGGACAAGTAGTGGCGGACTTCATTGCCGAGTACTCTTATCAACCTACACAATACATACCACCGGAGGCAACCCCTCCAAAAACACCAACCACCAAAGAAAGCCAGGAATCCAACATGGTACCCCCGATCGATCTGCAGCGCCCATGCTGGACACTGTACGTGGATGGATCCGTTTGCCACAACGGATCAGGAGTAGGACTAGTTCTCACTTCCCCGGACCTAGTCAAGCTAGAATACACCATACGCTTCAGCTTCAAAGCTTCCAACAACAAGGCCGAATACGAAGCACTGTTAGCCGGCCTGCGATTAGCCAAAGACCTAGAGGCCAACCAGTTGAGAATCTATAGCGATTCGCAATTGGTGGTCAACCAAATCAACAATGACTTTGAGGCTAAGGATGTGTTCATGTCACTATACTTGGCCCAAGCAAAACAACTCCTTCAAAGCTTCTCGGCCTACAAAATCAACAAAATCCCTAGATCAGAGAACGGCCATGCCGATGCCCTAGCACGACTTGCATCCTCCCTGGATGAGAAGGAGCAACAAAGGGTACTCGTGGAAGTTCAACACGTACCCAGCACGAGACCACGGCAGATATACACCATCAACACCAGTCTGACCTGGATGGATCCCATCAAAGTCTACCTCAAATACGGCACCCTCCCGGGAGACAGGACGGAGGCCAAGAAAATCAAGAGACAATCAGCTCGGTACACCATCCAGCATGACCATCTCTACAAGCGTGGTTTCACTAACCCACTATTGAAGTGGCTGACACCAGACATGGGCGATTATGTCATCAGGGAAATGCACGAGGGCATTTGCGGAGATCACTCTAGAGCGCGCACCTTGGCACAAAAAGCCTTCAAATAGGGATATTATTGGCCCATCATTCTTTCAGACGCCATTGAACTCACACAAGAAAGCGAAAAATGCCAGCGACACGCACAAATCCCTCACCTCCCAGCTGAGCCCCTAAGCCGATTCATACGCGTTTACGCAAGCGGGCCGACCAAGGTGACATACAATCACCTTGGAGTGGCACTTGATTGACCACGGACATCCTCCAAGCCGATTGGCCACGTGATCGTGCGAGGTTCCGCGCAAGCGGGCCGACCAAGGTGACATACAATCACCTTGGAGTGGCACTCGACCGGCGACGAACATCCTCCAATTCGATTGACCACGTGATCGTGTAAGGTTCCGCGCAAGTGGGCTAACCAAGGTGACATACAATCACCTTGGAGTGGCACTCGATCGACCACGGACATCCTCCAAGCCGATCGGCCACGTGATCGTGCGAGGTTCCGCGCAAGTGGACCGACCAAGGTGACATACAATCACCTTGGAGTGGCACTCGATCGGCCACGGACATCCTCCAAGCTGATCGGCCACGTGATCGTGCGAGGTTCCGTGCAAGCGGGCTGACCAAGGTGACATACAATCACCTTGGAGTGGCACTCGATCGGCCACGGACATCCTCTAAGCCGATCGTCCATGTGATTGTGCGAGGTTCCGTACAAACGGGCCGACCAAGGTGGCATACAATCACCTTGGAGTGGCACTCGATCAGCCACGGGCATCCTCCAAGCCGATCGACCACGTGATCGTGTGAGGTTCCGTGCAAGCGGGCCGACCAAGGTGACATTCAATCACCTTGGAGTGGCACTCGATCTGCCACGGACATCCTCCAAGTCGATCGGCCACGTGATCGTGTGAGATTCCGCGCAAGCGAGCCGACCAAGGTGACATACAATCAACTTGGAGTGGCACTCGATCTGCCACGGACATCCTCCAAGTTGATCGGCCACGTGATCGTGCGAGGTTCTGCGCAAACGGGCCGACCAAGGTGATATACAATCACCTTGTAGTGGCACTCGATCGACTACTAACATCCTCCAAGGCGATCGGCCACGTGATCGTGCGAGGTTCCGCGCAAGTGGGCCGACCAAGGTGACATAAAATCACCTTGGAGTGGCACTCGATCGGCCACAGACATCATCCAAGCCGATCGGCCACGTGATCGTGCGAGGTTCCGCACAAGCGAGCCGATCAAGGTGACATACAATCACCTTGGAGTGGCACTCGATCGGTCACAAACATCCTCCAAGCCGATCAGCCACGTGATCGTGCAAGGTTCCGCACAAGCAGGCCGACCAACAATCCATTCGACCACAACCAAAATTAAGGGTCGACCATCCTCCCTCGACACACCCTTTGTGGAAGGTTCACATACGGCGTATTGCCTCAGCCAAGGGCTTGGGGGGTTGGAGACTAGTATGGGACGAATTCCCACAGGTTGAAAAAAGAAGAACAAGCCCTCAACCGAGGAAATCCACCTCAGTCAATGACTTGGGGGACTCCTGTTTGTACCTAATTTGATAAACCTGGTCAAGGCCGACCAAAGCCCCCCAAAACCATACTTGGTCTCGGCTCAACAAGAAATCACAACAATGCAAATCCACAAACACCAAGTGAACCCCACCAGCACAGCCTTGGGCAAAAGACAAAACCCACTAGGCCGACCATGTCAACACGGTCACGAAGCTTGGAACCACCAGGACACGCGTCAGCTCTAGGGACAGGGACATTTATCCCACATCGAAATATTCCACTAACAACATTTAATGCCACTATAAATACAGGGTCACCTCCCCTTAAAAACGGTAATGACATATTTGGCCTCACACTGCCTAAATTCATCCACATTTAACTAACTTAAGCATCGGAGACTACTAGGTCGGCACCCCACCGGTGCTCCTTTGCTTCTACCTTCCCTTTGCGGGTCTTCCTATCCCAGGGAAAGTGAGTAAAGCGAACCCGATGAGGCAATTCTAAGTTGCTCCATTTTTGGCATCAACAAATCCAAAAACCTTGCTTTTGTACATTGCTTGTTGGTATATAATATATACTCATGTTGAAAGATTAAACATAATTAAGCAACATGTTGAAAGATGAAATAATATTGGTAATTATCCACTTCAATGGTTTAATTTTTCACAAAATTTTTATTATTGTTTAATTTGATCAAATCTCAAAATCGAATTGTCATCATAAATCCACACCAAACAATTCACAGTGTTCTCATTTACATGATTGGGGGTGTTTTTATATATTATATTTCATTTACAAGTGTTACAACAAATATTGATATTGAATATTTTTTGTTACAAAAAATACAAAAACATTCAAACGCAAATCAGTTTATCGATGTCAGATTAATCGGCAGAAAAATCAGGCTCATCTGGCTTGAAAAGCTTTTTGGGCATAGTGGAGCTTTCATCATGGTGAAGCACCGATGCCACCTTCTGAATCCCTCTTCTGGTATTTGCAGCAAATTTGGATGCCGAAACCGCCGGGCCAAGTGGAATATTGTGCAAAGTATTCCCACCGGCGGACGACGTCCTCTCAGCCCCTCCTCCTCCGCGTCTACCGTCGTCATGATAATAATGTCCAACACCCACCCCCCTCTCACTCCCCATTCCTCCTTGCTCCAAAACATGCGTATAATAATAATCCTCCTCCTTAGCCAACTCCATGGCCAACTTCCTCTTAATATACCTTCTCCAAGCAACTTGAATAAAACAAGCTCCCCAAGTCCTCCATTGATGAGAATAATACCGAAATGCATGCTGCAATTTCTTGCTATGAAGACGCTTGAATTGGTTCGCGACGAACTTAAGATCTTCTGCACGTAGCGCGAATGCCTCCACCTCACTCAACGACTTAACAGTTCGAGTTGAGTTTGGGAGGTTGAGGTTTGATGTGGGCATTAGGGCCCACGTCAGCAACTCTTCGCCGCAGAAATCTCCGGCTCGAAGAGTTATTGAGTTGAAGAAACCTATCCTTCCACCATCAGTTGTGGAGCTCTCAAGTTGTCCTCTGATGATGAAAAGCATCTCGTTTACTGGATCGCCTTCTCTGATTATGTACGTGTTCCTCGTGTTCAACGATGACTCGAGACGCTCGCATATCGCGTCGAGGAGCTGATCATCCATTTGCGCGAAGAACGGGACCTGAAACAATGGATTCATTGATTATATACTATATTGATATTTCACAATTATCTGAAGAGTTTTTAACATAGAGGTCTTTGACAATTTTTTTTTTATGTACACAAAGATACAAGGTCAATATCTTAAAAAACAAGGACAACCTAACAACTAAGGATAAAAGTTCAAACAAACAACTAAAAATATCTTTATCCATCAGGTTTAAGATCCCAACAATGTACCTAAACTAAAAAATACTGAATTAATCGCTTATGACTTAGGATTTAACCTCAAATTTTGAGCACCATTCAAAATCCGAAGACTAAAGTCTACCCTAACATAAGCTCTTATACCGTCACTCCTACCTAAATACTCTCTCCTCTCCCTAAAAATTTATAAAACCTAAATCCTAAACCTTGAACCCTAGACAACATCTTTGATTTCCTCAAGTACAAACCAATCAAATCACAATTCTAAAATTTGGTTGCACTTAGCCATTAACAACCTTTGCTTTCCTTGGGTACAAAAAAGTCCTTGATTTTAAAAAGAAAAAAATTCATTACCTTTCAATTTAAATTTAGTTATAATTATATCCTTAAATGTATTAGTTCTCTCTTATCTGAAAGACTAGATACTTACACGGCGAACAAAGGCAAGACACAAATGCCTTTGAATTTGACGGCGAATATCCAAAGGCAAAGCTTGGAGGATGTTTCTTTCGTCGACCCCTCTGGTGGCAAGCCACTTGTATTGAACAAAGCGACGAACTCGTTCTTGTAATTCTAGAGGGAGCTGACGGTGTCTCATCCACTCCTCTGTGTCCCTTCTTTTCACCCTCCATTCTTCAAGTCTCACCGTTGCAGATTGCAGATACGTCTTCAAAACAGAAGAATCAGAAAGAAATATATACAATTAAAATATTTACTTATTTTAGTACATAATAATTAATGTTGTGAAAACAGAAAATAAAAAACGAAATAATTATCAACTAGTCATAGATGTCTTCCATGTTAACGGCAAATGCTTGTAACCTAATGAAAACAGTGTTATCAGATATGAAATTCTGATACCTGCATTTGACTCATGAGATGCGAGAAGAGAACGAGACCAAGAATGGCAATCATAATGCAAAATGAGGTTTCACTAACGTAAGTGCTTGTCTCAATATCTTGTCCATACGAACTGCATACCATGAAAAAAATATTACGGTCTAATGGTATTCCTTTACGAAATCGATATATTAAATTAACAAGAAAGCTAGGTAGCATACCATAAATTTCTCATACCCCACCAAAGGCAGTAGAAGTATTTTTCAATGAAAATTGCAGAAGAAACGTCATTAGTGAAAGCCTCAGCAAACATTCCAAACTCAAAATCTTTGTCATCCTTGGCATCACAATTGCTTTGAACTTTTGTGATCTTCAACCAAGACTCGCGTTCTGGGTTGCCTTCGCTGCTACAATCCAGAAATATAATTTTACACGACGGAGAGTGCGTCGTGTTCACTTCCTTCCCACATTCACCCTTCCAACACTCATACTGTCGTCGAATCGACATCACATACCATGAAGCCCCAACAATCTGCACTGAAGAACAACAACCATAACATATATAACATTAATCAAATCAAATCAATTTAATTTTATCCGAATTTACAGCCTGACAACGTACGCAACGTTATCTAAGTAGGTAGGTTGGTTCTTACATGTGCAATTAGGCAAAAGAGAATGAGGTTGTAAACAGACCCTGACCAAGCAGTCTTGGCTACAACACCAGTGCTTTTAGTGATCCGACGGTTGAGAGGGAAAATTTGGAAAAATCTAGGAACATATTGGATGAGCACAATCAAAGAAAGTGTATGGTTAGCGTGAGCAGCTGTTGGGCTTTTCACTGCTGGAATTACAAACCAAATCATGATCTGCACAAACAAAACAAAAAACTCTTTATAATAAATTCAATATGAGCAGAGATAAACGTAGCAAGTTTTGTATCGAGCTGATGTAGAGGAATTTAATTTGCTATTTTACAAATCGGGTTTGTTTTAATAATGAAAAGTAACTACACCAACTTGATATTTAAAATTTAGCACAATAAATTTGTATATATGTATCATTTTCAATTCATTATTGATTGATTATCATCGTTTAATCAAAAGTATACAATATTCAAATAATATTTACCTCTGCCCAATAAGTTTATAATTTTTCTTTTGTTTATAAAGGAAACAATTAGTGACGAATCACGGCATTCCACCATTTCATAGATCAAAAAAACTCATACAATAATTTTATAATCAAAAGTCCTTCATACTCTCCCACAATAATTTCTCTATACAAAAGTTCAAGTTTTGCTCTCAAATGCACATAGTTTCTCTATCATAGAAGAAATTAATTCTTCCATCCATGAAAATTCAAATCCCCAACCATGCCATATGCAGCATTTGTTTTTCTAAATCACACTTATTCTACTAGATAGATAAAATAACATTTTTTCTCTTCTAGAAAGTTAAGACGCGGTGTTATCACTTCATTTGTTTTGGGCGAAGAACAATAGGGTTGATATGGGTGAGCCACGAGGTTAATATGTCCAATTCTAGAGTTTTAGAATGTCCATTTAAAGGGTGTGAATGAAGATTATGACTTAGAAATTAGGGCTTGAATTTTGGGCCAAACAAATCGGCAAAACAGCCTAAAATGATATGATGGGACGTCCCACTTGTTTTTATGTACGATACCTGTGGGAGTGGGAGGGCGGCGGCTAGGTCGACAGAGAAGTCGGACTTGAGGTAGCGGAGGGCGATGGCCCAAGGCTCTTTGACGAGCTGGCCGCGGCCGAAAACCCGAGACCCGGGAGCGATGAATGCGGTACGGAACTTGACAGCGATATGGCAGACGTAGAAGAAGTCGGCCACGGTGCGGAGAAAGGTGACGGCGATGCTGAGGCTCATGTCGATCTCCATGCAGGTGCTGTTGCCGATACTGGGTAAGAAGAAGTAGAGGGGGTCCATGAAGAGACCGATGATGCAGATAATGAAGAAGATGTGGTTCCATCGGGTCACGCGTTCGGATCCCGGGTCGAGGATTTGGTACCACCAGGGGATCTCCTTCCTCAGCGAGAACGGGGTTGACGTCAAGTTGCGGAAGCGAGTCGACGCCGCCGAGTATGGGTGGAAGCTGTGCATCATCTTTATTCTATAGTAGGATTTGGTCATATGAGAGAGAAGATGAAGAAGAAGAGAGCAGTTAATTGATTTGAGAGCTTTGTGGCACAACAAAAGAGGAAGAGGAAGAGGAAGGAATTGAGGAAGGGCTCAGCTTTCGGCTTTCCATGACCGTTAGACATCTACGGGAGAAATCAACCAAAGTTTTGTATTATTATTATTTATTTGTTTTTCTTTTTTTTTTTCGCTTTTTATGTCACTTTTTTTTCCTGTTATCTGATTCTTCTTCATTCTTTTTTTATTGGTTTCGTTCAGTTTTTATTGCTTTTCAAAAAAGGAAACCACGGTGGATAAAGTAAGTTTAAGTCAATGAGACTCAAATAACATCAAATGTGACCAAAATACCCCTCCACATGAGCTTATGGCACGTTTATCCATAAAAAAATGAGAAAATAAATAGGTAAATGAAGAAGTAGTCAATCGGAGAAGTAGGTAATCATTCCCTTCGAGCTATTTACTAGCCATTATAGAATTATGATATTAATGAAATTGATTTTCATTGTTATTATGTACTAGTATTGATTTTTATTCTTATTATTTACTAGTTCTTATGAATCGAAATAAAAACTAATTTAATTATTAAAATGCCCTTACACAAAAATAAAAGAATAACTACTTAATTAGTATGTATTCTGTTATTGTTGGCACGTGTTCGAGGTTCCCCCTGTGCAAGTGGGCCGTGTTATTGAGGATGACCGGCTGGGTCTGGCGAGACCGCGAGCCATACCTACTTAGTTTCTATTTTTTTTTTTCTGTTTGGGGTTCTGTCAACTCCCCTTTCATCACCGAACAAAAAAAACTACTGAAGATCACCATTATGTGGACACTGTTTTAATTAGTTTGTCTCGACACAAGACTTTCATCATAATTGAATTACTAGATTTTTATTATAAAAGATACTGTTTTTTTTTTGCTAAATATTATCAAAGATACTTATTTAGCAAACAAAAGTTAGAAGTATGGTGCACATACTTGGCACCACAAAAAAAAAAATTAGGACAAGTTACATAAAATCTCCCAAATTATAGGGGTCATTTCAAGTTCATACCCAAACTATAAAACTTTCATCTAGGTATCCAAACTATGTTGTCATCAACTAATCACTACATCCGTTACGTTTTTCGTCCAATCCTTCTTCGTCGTCTTCCTATATTGGTTCTACATTTTCTCATGTTTTAATCGAATCAAATCGCTGTTTTTCATTCTAATTTTTGATTTCCAATCCCAATTTCTTTTTGCCCTAATTCTAAAAACCATAATTTTAATTTTTTAACCAAACCCATTCCCAATTTATCGAATTAACAGTCCATTCGAGAAGATGCAAACGGGTCTTTCTATCCGCCAACCAGAAGAAATTATTGCATCTGCAACCCACCCAGAAATTACTGTGGACGAGAAGAAATTACTTTTCTAGGTGTATGAAGAAACAGAAGAAAATACTGCATCTGCAACCACACCCACCCCATCTTTACAAATTGGAATTGGCCTGAACCACAACAATCGAGTAATCGCCGGACATGTGGGGCTTCAAGTCCATGTGTTAGAGCTCATCTCCAGCATCGCATGGCAATCCTAAGCTGACAGGACCCTTCCTTAATTTCCCCTCGAAATCCGTGAAAAGCTCTGCTCACGTCTGACAATACATATGTCACGCCCCCAAATCCACGTTCTATATTGTAAGGAATATGACACGTATATTTGCGGCATGAGTCGAACAAATTTAATTTTTCTTCTTTCGGAGATGAAAGAACAAGGATATTTCAAAGTCAAACCTTTATTATAAAAATTATACATACATAAAACTTTTACAGCAGCAGAAAGACGAAAAGTAAGAATACTGAAATATCAAAATAGAGTTTTTTTTTTAAAAACGAAATTAACTGATAAACATTATTTTATTTGCAACATATAAAGATCGTCCCATCCCCGTTTTTCTACTCAATACCTGAAAAGATAAAGATGTAGCATCATGAGTTACACAAACCCAGCAAGCACAAAATAAATCAATTTATGATACATAGGCTTAATAAGTTAATTACGTATTTTAACCACAAATCACTAAGAATTGTCTAATTAATTTCACTTATCATAACATGTAACATAACGTATACTTGGAAACTCATAAATAGAGAACCAATAACATAACATAAATCCCATAATATACAGGATAAACTACAACATATATGGGTTTACGCCTACCCATACATGTATACTTAAAGATTCGACTTCTTGAATCTAATAAGTATAATAGTGCACTATTTGAAGGGACTAAGCCCATAGCTAAACTTCTCAACTTCCCAAAGAAATCAATGTTTCATAATAAGCTTAAGCACCATAAACCAACAAGATGACATTCCAAAATATATATTATATCATAAGTTATGAATAAATGACAATTAATTAATAAAGGATGCTTCCCTCCAAATCAAGTAAGCAATCACAGTTTAATCTCATAGAAGAAGTCTTTGAATTAACAAGAAATATGAAAGAAATTTGAATCATTGAGAGTTCATAACAATGAAGGTGAATTATTCTACAAATGTTATCATCTGTTATCTTTGGGGTTTGATTTCTGCCTTTGTAACATTTATTATTTTACCAAAACTTTCCAGATTCAAAGTTCACTATACAAGCTTCAGTTTGATATAAAGAACATAGGAATCCGTTAAGAAACCAAAGAGATACAAGGTTTGAAAGTTGAGTAAAAAGCGGTTTAGTTTAACTTGAACCATCCTGTTTCGGGCCTTAATTTCTAATTCTGCACAAGTCTAATGTTCACCAAAATTTCCAGATTTATATTTCACTAAACAAACTTCAATTATATATAAAGAAAATAGAAATACAATAAGAAATGACAGAGTTACAAAGTTTGAAAGTTTCAGCAATGTTATGGTCCATTTTGTCCGAATAAGTTTCGGGTCTCATTTTCTAATTCTGTGTTGCTCCGTTTGGTACTAAAATATCCAGATCAAAAGTTTAGATAAAGAGCTTCAAAATGATATAAATAGCGTAAAACGCTATCAAGAATTGAGTGAGTTACAAAGTTTGGAAGTTTCAAAACCTTGCTGTTCTTTTCTGGGGTTTTTCAGTAGTGTACTCATTTTGTTTTTGCCATAAAATTCTGATTTCTCAATCTTTTTAGATAATTCCAAAGCCAAAACTTAATAACTTTTCATGTAATTTAAGATGATATGATCTTATAACACTAACACAATCATTAACAGCACGAATTTCTAATTTTTACAGAGATGGTGTTCTTCACGCTTTCATGGAATTTTTCATGAAATTTCAAAATTTAAAAGCAAGGAATCATAAGCTAACTCCTAAAGTACTTATAGAGAGATTAAGGTGAGGATCTAGGAGACTTAAACTCAAGCTTTGATTACCCAAAGTGAGAGACTTCCTTAAAGATTTTCCAGATTTTCCCTTTACCTCTTCTCACAAGTTTTAGACTGAACTTTGAGCTGATTTTTGAACTGAATCTCCATCCTATTTATAGGCTGAATCTGGTTGGGATGGAACAAGTGATTTGGCATGGTTTGGACTTAGTTACTTCTCTCAATTAAGAGAAGTGATGGCTAATGATGGTGAAGATTTGGGAGAATATTTTGAAAGAGAGAGAGCTGGGAGATTTGGAAAATATTGAGCGATAAGAGATATTTGGGAAATCTCTCTTGCAGCAGAGTGTTAACACGTTTTAGCTAGATATTTTTACTTTTTTTAATTATTTATTTTTATTATTATTTTTTAGATAAATTACATAAAAGTACCAAAACTATAGGAGTCATTTCAAGTTCGTACATCAATTATGAAAATTGGCATCTAGGTACCCACACAATCAAACACAACATTTAGGTATCCACTGTTAGCAATCTGTTAAAAAAATATGTTAAGTGCCCAAGTGGCATTTGTGGGGCATTTTTTATACTGACATGGATGTCATGTAGACAAAAAAATAAATAATAATTGAATATTATTAAAAATAATTAGTAAAATCTTAAAATAAATAATAATAAAAAATTAAAAAAAAACAAAACAGAGCCCAACTTCCTTCTCGATCCTTCTTCGTCTTCTTCGTCCTCCCGTAACCCAAAACCTACCCTCTCCTCCATCGACGATGACCACTTTAATTGCCTCCCGGACTCCCTTCTTCTCTTCGTCTTCAACAAGGTCGTCGGTCGCTGCTGCGTCGTTTCCCACTGCAACTACTTCGTTTCTGCCTTCTTTGTCGAAGACTTGATTCTACGTCGACAACAGCAGCCACGACCAATCCGGTGTCCAAATCCAAATCCAAACACCCAAAATCCAACGACCAGAATCCAACCACCCAAAATACCCAAAACCTTGCAAATAAACACCACCAAATCCAAACACCCAGACACAGAAACCCACACAACCAGACATCGAAACCCCAAAAATGGAAGTGAAACTCCGAACGGTTCACTCCTTGGTCTCCAAGCTCAGCTTAGTGTCCTCACAAACTTAAGATGATGCCTTGAAAAAGCTTCACCTCATCACCAAGCTTGACCCAGACTAACGCGACGATCCGCCACCGCCGCCGCCACCTGAGAATGTTGCTCTTGATTCCAAGAACGGGAATAAGCCTTTTCGACAGAAGAATGGCGATTTCATGTTTACACCGCCTCTGTACGCTGATCGGAACGAGATGACCCGAGACTTGGTTAACAACACGAACGGCGACTGTCGCTTGCTCTAGAAGCTCCATTTCTAGTACCTCCAAGCTCCGTCATTATATCCGCCGATGCCGAGTGCGACCGCTTCAGGAAGGAACCAGGTACGAAGGCCTTGCCCAATGGGATCCCGCGGTGGTGATGGAATTCTTGAGAGAGAGACGTTGATGATATATTTCTTGATGTAGTCCTCCAGAATGACTCCGGGGATGTAGAACGACTGGGTGTCGTGGATGAGCAGTAGGCAGATCGCAGAGATCGTAAGTGTACGAATTCCCATGATGGATCTACAAGACTCCATCGCCTTTGACTGAGAGAAAGATCAGAGGGCAAGGGGGTGTTTGTGGTATTTTCCTTGGCCCCAAATTCATCAAAAATCGAAGATGAAGGGAGGCATTTGGGTGGAATTAAAGCTTCTATGTCTGAGATGCCAGGATTAGTTTTCTGCTTTCTTTTTGTTTCTTTAATTGTTTTGTTTTTTTTAATTGTTTTGTTTTGTTTATTTTGAAATTTTATTAATTGTTGTTAATATATATTCAAATTTTATTATTTTTTATCTGACATGGAGTCCATGTCAGTATTAAAAAAAAGGCCCACAAGTGCCACTTGGCACTTAACAGATTTTTTTTTAACATATTACTAACAGTGGGTACCTAGATGTTGTATTTTGATAGTTTGGGTATCTAAAATCCAATTTTCATAGTTGGGGTACGATTTGAAATGACCCATATAATTTGGGTATTTTTATGTAGTTTATCCTTATTTTTTTAAATCCTAAGCCCTAAGGCAAAAAGAGCAATTTTAACCACAAATTTTTTAATTAAAATTTCTCAAAAAACTTCTGAATTTTGTTGAATGAAATCCTATATTAACGAAGTTTGTGTACGAAAGATGCGGGTCTCGAATGTCTGGGGCATTTTGGTAATTCGACAGGGGTAGATATTTTTTAACCCCCAATTGAATTGATCTTATCCTCATCTTCATTTTTTACTTTTTTTTCTCTCTGGAAACCAACCCCCCCCCCCCCCCCCCCCCCCCCTCACCCCGAACCCGTGTGACCCAAACTCACAAAACCCATGAAAAGTGAACTTTGATTGAAGGCCATGTCTCCCATGTAACAACCCGGAATTTTAATTATTGGGTTTACGTAATTATTTTTGTAAAATGACGATTTTGCCCTTGCTTGTTAAAGGGCATGGAAATCAAGTTTTGGTTTCGAAACCTTTTCGGTGGTGTTTTGTATACCGTTGCGTAGGTCTCGAACTCACGAGTTCGTAGACAGGCGGCACGCGGAAAACGGAGTTCGTAGACGAGAGTTATGGGTCTAAATGTGCAAGGGCATTTTGGTAATTTGGTTTTGGGAGAGATATTTTGTTACCCCAAAACAGTGTAATCTGATCCATCTTTAATTCATCTTTATCATCTCTTTCGTCTCTCTCTGTGACAAAACAAACACACAAACCCAAACCACCCGAACCGTGCGAAATTCACCCAAACACCCACAAAAGTCAACATTGATTTCAAGGCCTCATCTTCCAGTTTTGATCCACTAATCGTGTTCTACTCCTTCCCGTGATCACAACCGTACCAACCATCGAAGGAGAGGACCACGGAGGAAGCCGAACCGAGAATAGGAAGTTTCGGACTTTCCGATCGATTTTCCGGCTAGCACAGGTATGTGTTTGATGTTTTAAGCTCATATTTGGATTCCTGGGTTTGAGTAGATAGATTTAGACGTAAAATTCGTGAAAAATGGTTGAGTTTTGAAGAAGTTGGAAAGCTTGGAGTTTCGGCCGGAAATGGAGGATTCCGACGAAACCAGACGGCGGCGGAGGTGGTGGTCCGGTCATCTTCTCCGGCCAACCTCCGGCGACGGTGACGGCAGCCGGTCATCTTCTCCGGCGAGTCGCCGGTGACCGGTCAGGTTGAGTTGAACCGGTCCGGTCGAGTGAACCGGTCGGGTCAGTTGAACCGGTCGGGTCGAGTTGAACCGGTCGGGTTGAGTGAACCGGTCAGGTCGAGTTAGACCGGGTCGGGCCGAGTTGGACCGGGTTGGACCGGTCCAGGCGCGTGGGTACTGTAGCAGGCGCGTGACCGGCGCGTGAGGGCGCGTGGCGGCGCGTGAGCGCGTGTTCCGGCCTTCCGTCGGCGCGTGGCGGCGCGTGGGGCCGAGTCTGAGGTCACGGTTACGCTTGACAGTTAGTTTTTGACGTTTCGGACCTGTTGGCGCAGGTTTCGAGTCGATCGGATGTCGTTTAGGGGTTGTTTCGGACGTTTTAAGGTTGCTGCGTTTTCTAGGACATCATCGTTAGACTCCCGGGATTTATGGGGTTTATACTTAAGATTATTATTATTAGCTGGTAATCCCGATTATTAATTTGGACAGGCGATACTGCTCCAGGAACCTCAGGGGAGCGTACAGTTCGGGATTGAGCGTGCTTGAACAGGTTTGTGAGTGGACTTTGATTTATAAACTGTAATGCATGCATAAATGTATCTTTGCTTTAAATACTGTTGAATATGAGTGCAATGAATTTCTGGATTTTAGAAATGATGCTGGACACATATTTTACAATATTTCTGTGAAAGTATGTTTTGAGAAATGGCCTGATTTTGTACTCGATTTTGATATCGTTTTGACGTGGTGACTATTTGAGTATGTGATTTGGGTTTTGACTCATAATTGTGATTTTACCGATTTTGGCCATAAAATGATATTTTAAAGAATTTGGCTTAGGCCGCGAAACAAGATTTCGAAGTATGGATTTGATTCACTGATTCCCGTCCCGATGATTGTTGTTGCTCTGACTGGTGTTGAGGAGCATGACTCTACCAGTTGTTGAGGGTTCGGACCTTAGGTGTTGAGGAGTATGTCTCCGCCGGGTCGCGAAACTGTCTATGCATAGTACAGATATTACAGACAGTACATATGGTACACAGAGTTGTACAGATTTGAACACATCTCAAGGGATACCCTGATGTGTTATGAATATGTCGGGAACAGTGAATTCTTGATTTTGAGATATTTGCCAAATGGAACCAAATGATTTGAAATTGAGATATTCGTGAGTTTGAACCAAATGATTTGAATTTGAGATATTATGTGTCCGATTGAACCAAACGATTTGGATTTGAGATAATTTGTGTCCAGATTGAATTATATGATTTTAAACTCCTTTGAAGAGAGTTTTCAAACCAAATTGTGGATTACGATGTATTTTTATTATACAGATTTTATGTGAGTCCAATTCATGATTTTAAAGATAAATGTGAATTTTGGATGATTTACATATGATGCTTTTATATGATAAATTGTTTTATGTTATGCATGCATGATTTTATAAAGGGAGGGGAAGAAAGGTAATTCTTCGAAAAGGAATTTATAAATGATTATTTTTGTCCACTCACAACTTTTGTGTTTAAATCCCCCTTCAGGCAGTTGAGTAGCGTTGACGCGAACATTGATCTCGAGGCTGAGGCATTAGGATTTCGACTGCGCGGTGTTGTATATTTAAGTAGGATATCTAAATTTTACTCTTAATCCTACTTAGACGCTCTGATATTATGTTGTATTTGTTTGGTCGTAAATTACGGGAATTATTGAGTGCTTAAGTCCCTTGTCTGACAAGAGGAAGTATTTATCATTGTTATTATAAATTGTATGGATTGAAGGGTATTTTGGGAACCTTTTCTTAGGTTGTCAGACGGGATCAGGGTTCTTCCCGGATTTTGAGGGGAAATTCGGGACGGGTCCTGACAATTGGTATCAGAGCACTAGGTTAAATTCCTGTAGACTGTACACTACGTGTACAATTATATTGAGTTATAGTTCTTTTCAGCGTAATGCCTCCGAGACGCGAGTTCCGTCAACAGTCGGAAAATATTGGGGACACACCTGAACCTACAGTGGAGCCTGATATGAGGCAGACACTGGAACAATTGGGTCATGCGTTGACTTCTGTACTTCAGAGTAGGACTGCTACTGAAGGTTCAGACATTGAGAGAGCCCAGAGATTAGGGGCTATAATATTTATGGGCGAGTCTAGCCCAGAGGATGTAGAGAATTGTCTCCAATTGGTTGAGACATGGGTATTAGTACTCCTACTGGGAATACGTTAGTGGCGAATCTCGTGATTCGTAGTTGTCCAGTGTTAGTGGAAGGTCATGCATTAGAGGCAGATTTAATTCCCTTAGATATTTTTGATTTTGATGTGATTTTGGGGATGGATTGGTTGACTATGCACCATGCCTCTATTGATTGTTATGACAAGAGAGTGGATTTCCGGAGTCCACGTTTACCAGAACTTACATTCAGAGGAGATCGTAGGGTACTACCCTGTGGAGTGATATCAGCTTTGACTGCTGAGAAATTGCTGAGGAAAGGTTGTGAGGGTTACTTGGCTCATGTGTTTGATTCTCGGGAAACTTCGATGAGAGTGGAGGATATTCCCGTGGTGAGTGAATTCTCTGATGTGTTTCCAGATGATCTTCCGGGATTGCCACCTCACCGGGAGATTGAGTTCACCATCGAGCTTTTGCCAGGTACTCAACCTATCTCACAGGCACCGTATAGGATGGCACCGGCAGAATTGCGAGAGTTGAAGACTCAGTTGCAGGACTTGGTGAATATGGGATTTATTCGCCCAAGTGTTTCACCTTGGGGTGCACCAGTGTTATTTGTGAGGAAAAAGGATGGTGGGTTGAGGTTGTGTATCGACTACCGGAAGCTAAACATGGCTACGGTGCGGAATAAGTATCCTTTGCCAAGGATAGATGATTTGTTTGATCAACTTAAGGGGGCAAGATATTTTTCGAAAATTGACCTTCGATCTGGATACCACCAGTTGAGGATCAGAGAAGGGGATGTTGAGAAAACAGCTTTCAGGACTCGTTATGGTCATTATGAGTTCCTGGTGATGCCTTTCGGGTTGACTAATGCTCCAGCAGCATTTATGGATTTGATGAACAGGGTGTTCCAAAAGTATTTGGATCGGTTTGTGATTGTGTTCATTGATGACATCTTGGTGTATTCGAGGAGTGCTAAGGCACATGAGAAGCACTTAAGGTTGGTGCTGAATATGCTTAGGAAAAAGCATTTGTTTGCCAAATTCAGTAAATTCCAGTTTTGGTTGACCGAAGTTGGATTCTTAGGTCATGTGATTTCGGCTGAGGGTATCAGCGTAGATCCCCAAAAGATTGAGGCAGTGGCAAACTGGGAGCAACCGAGGACAGTGACAGAGGTGAGGAGTTTTCTGGGTTTGGCAGGATATTATCGACGGTTCGTAGAAGGATTTTCTACGATAGCAGGGCCGTTGACTCGGTTGACGAGGAAAGGAGTCAAGTTTGACTGGGGAGCTGATTGTGAACAGGGATTTCAGGAGCTGAAGAGGAGGTTGACTTCTGCTCCAGTATTGACCATTCCTGATGATACTGGTGGATTCGAGGTGTATAGTGATGAATCATTGCGGGGTATAGGTTGCGTGTTGATGCAGCATGGAAAGGTGATAGCGTATGCTTCTAGACAACTTAAATCCCATGAGTTGAATTACCCCACACATGATTTGGAGTTAGCTGCAGTGGTGCATGCATTGAAAATATGGCGACATTATTTGTACGGGGAGATGTGTCGGATCTTCACCGACCATAAGAGTTTGAAGTACTTGTTCACCCAAAAAGACCTGAATCTGAGGCAGAGAAGATGGCTTGAGTTAATAAAGGATTATGATTGTACTATAGAGTACCATCCAGGGAAAGCCAATGTTGTGGCGGATGCTTTAAGCAGGAAATCCATGGGTTCTTTAGCCCATTTGCATACAGTCTACTTACCGTTACTGGTAGAGTTCCGTAGAGCAGGGATAGTACTGGACATGGATAGCCAGGGGGCTTTGTTGGCTAGTTTTCATGTGAGGCCTGTTCTGATTGATCGGATTATTGAGGCTCAACTCCAGGATCCTACATTGTGCATTATTAGGATGGAGTTGGAGGCTGGAAACAGGCAAGACTATGCGCTTAGGGATGATGGAGCCTTGGTTAGGGATGGCCGGTTGTGCGTACCGAATGAGTTGGAGCTAAAGAGGGAAATTCTTGATGAGGCTCATAGTTCGGCTTACGCTATGCATCCAGGAGGTACCAAGATGTATCATACCCTAAGGAAATATTATTGGTGGACTGGGATGAAAAGGGAGATTGCTGAGTTTGTGAGTAGATGCCTGACGTGCCAGCAAGTGAAAGCAGAGAGGCAGAAACCATATGGGGCACTTCAACCATTACCTATTCCGGAATGGAAGTGGGATCACATTACGATGGATTTTGTGTATAAACTTCCAAGGACACAGAAAGGACATGATGGGATATGGGTAATTGTTGATAGACTCACGAAGTCTGCACATTTCTTGCCAGTGCGGGAAGATTTTCGGATGAGTCAGTATGCCAAATTGTTCATTGATGAGATCATACGGCTACATGGGACTCCAGAGTCCATTGTTTCGGACAGGGATCCTAGATTTACCTCCAGGTTTTGGCGGAGTTTGCAGAAGGCTTTTGGCACTACATTGCATTTTAGTACAGCTTTTCATCCTCAGACGGATGGTCAGTCTGAGAGGACAATCCAGATTTTGGACGATATGATGAGAGCTTGTGTACTACAGTTTAAAGGAAACTGGGATTCACATCTGGCTCTGATGGAATTTGCTTATAATAATAGTTATCAGTCGAGTATTGGGATGTCTCCTTTCGAGGCACTGTATGGGAGGCAGTGCAGGACACCATTATGCTGGAACGAAGTGGGTGAAAGGAAACTGTTAACACCAGAGTTGGTTGATACGACTGAGGAAAAGATAAGGATCATCAGAGAAAGGTTGAAGACAGCTCAGGATCGCCAGAAGAGCTATGCAGACCGCAGAATTAGAGACCTTGAGTTTGAGGTAGGTGACTGGGTGTTCTTGAAACTATCTCCTTGGAAGGGAGTGGTACGTTTTGGTAGACGAGGAAAACTGAGTCCTCGCTACATTGGTCCATATGAGATTCTGGAGAGGATAGGACCAGTGGCATATCGTCTTGCTTTACCATCGGAATTATCCAGAGTTCATAATGTTTTCCATGTATCTTTGCTCCGGAAATATCTGTTTGATGAGTCTCATGTGTTGGAAGAGCAACCACTTGAGCTGAAAGATGATTTGACCTTTGAGGAGCAACCGGTGCAAATTTTGGATTGGAAAGAGAAGGTACTGCGCATAAAGAGTATTCCTCTAGTTAAAGTGTTGTGGAGGAATCATAACGTGGAGGAAGCCACGTGGGAAACTGAGGAACTAATGAGGACGTAGTATCCTTATTTGTTCCAAAGGTAGAGTTGAATTTCGAGGACGAAATTTCTTAAGGCGGGTAGATTGTAACAACCCGGAATTTTAATTATTGGGTTTACGTAATTATTTTTGTAAAATGACGATTTTGCCCTTGCTTGTTAAAGGGCATGGAAATCAAGTTTTGGTTTCGAAACCTTTTCGGTGGTGTTTTGTATACTGTTGCGTAGGTCTCGAACTCACGAGTTCGTAGACAGGCGGCACGCGGAAAACGGAGTTCGTAGACGAGAGTTATGGGTCTAAATGTGCAAGGGCATTTTGGTAATTTGGTTTTGGGAGAGATATTTTGTTACCCCAAAACAGTGTAATCTGATCCATCTTTAATTCATCTTTATCATCTCTTTCGTCTCTCTCTGTGACAAAACAAACACACAAACCCAAACCACCCGAACCGTGCGAAATTCACCCAAACACCCACAAAAGTCAACATTGATTTCAAGGCCTCATCTTCCAGTTTTGATCCACTAATCGTGTTCTACTCCTTCCCGTGATCACAACCGTACCAACCATCGAAGGAGAGGACCACGGAGGAAGCCGAACCGAGAATAGGAAGTTTCGGACTTTCCGATCGATTTTCCGGCTAGCACAGGTATGTGTTTGATGTTTTAAGCTCATATTTGGATTCCTGGGTTTGAGTAGATAGATTTAGACGTAAAATTCGTGAAAAATGGTTGAGTTTTGAAGAAGTTGGAAAGCTTGGAGTTTCGGCCGGAAATGGAGGATTCCGGCGAAACCAGACGGCGGCGGAGGTGGTGGTCCGGTCATCTTCTCCGGCCAACCTCCGGCGACGGTGACGGCAGCCGGTCATCTTCTCCGGCGAGTCGCCGGTGACCGGTCAGGTTGAGTTGAACCGGTCCGGTCGAGTGAACCGGTCGGGTCAGTTGAACCGGTCGGGTCGAGTTGAACCGGTCGGGTTGAGTGAACCGGTCAGGCCGAGTTGGACCGGGTCGGGCCGAGTTGGACCGGGTCGGGCCGAGTTGGACCGGGTTGGACCGGTCCAGGCGCGTGGGTACTGTAGCAGGCGCGTGACCGGCGCGTGAGGGCGCGTGGCGGCGCGTGAGCGCGTGTTCCGACCTTCCGTCGGCGCGTGGCGGCGCGTGGGGCCGAGTCTGAGGTCACGGTGGCGCGTGACAGTTAGTTTTTGATGTTTCGGACCTGTTGGCGCAGGTTTCGAGTCGATCGGATGTCGTTTAGGGGTTGTTTCGGACGTTTTAAGGTTGCTGCGTTTTCTAGGACAGCATCGTTAGACTCCCGGGATTTATGGGGTTTATACTTAAGATTATTATTATTAGCTGGTAATCCCGATTATTAATTTGGACAGGCGATACTGCTCCAGGAACCTCAGGGGAGCGTACAGTTCGGGATTGAGCGTGCTTGAACAGGTTTGTGAGTGGACTTTGATTTATAAACTGTAATGCATGCATAAATGTATCTTTGCTTTAAATACTGTTGAATATGAGTGCAATGAATTTCTGGATTTTAGAAATGATGCTGGACACATATTTTACAATATTTCTGTGAAAGTATGTTTTGAGAAATGGCCTGATTTTGTACTCGATTTTGATATCGTTTTGACGTGGTGACTATTTGAGTATGTGATTTGGGTTTTGACTCATAATTGTGATTTTACCGATTTTGGCCATAAAATGATATTTTAAAGAATTTGGCTTAGGCCGCGAAACAAGATTTCGAAGTATGGATTTGATTCACTGATTCCCGTCCCGATGATTGTTGTTGCTCTGACTGGTGTTGAGGAGCATGACTCTACCAGTTGTTGAGGGTTCGGACCTTAGGTGTTGAGGAGTATGTCTCCGCCGGGTCGCGAAACTGTCTATGCATAGTACAGATATTACAGACAGTACATATGGTACACAGAGTTGTACAGATTTGAACACATCTCAAGGGATACCCTGATGTGTTATGAATATGTCGGGAACAGTGAATTCTTGATTTTGAGATATTTGCCAAATGGAACCAAATGATTTGAAATTGAGATATTCGTGAGTTTGAACCAAATGATTTGAATTTGAGATATTATGTGTCCGATTGAACCAAACGATTTGGATTTGAGATAATTTGTGTCCAGATTGAATTATATGATTTTAAACTCCTTTGAAGAGAGTTTTCAAACCAAATTGTGGATTACGATGTATTTTTATTATACAGATTTTATGTGAGTCCAATTCATGATTTTAAAGATAAATGTGAATTTTGGATGATTTACATATGATGCTTTTATATGATAAATTGTTTTATGTTATGCATGCATGATTTTATAAAGGGAGGGGAAGAAAGGTAATTCTTCGAAAAGGAATTTATAAATGATTATTTTTGTCCACTCACAACTTTTGTGTTTAAATCCCCCTTCAGGCAGTTGAGTAGCGTTGACGCGAACATTGATCTCGAGGCTGAGGCATTAGGATTTCGACTGCGCGGTGTTGTATATTTAAGTAGGATATCTAAATTTTACTCTTAATCCTACTTAGACGCTCTGATATTATGTTGTATTTGTTTGGTCGTAAATTACGGGAATTATTGAGTGCTTAAGTCCCTTGTCTGACAAGAGGAAGTATTTATCATTGTTATTATAAATTGTATGGATTGAAGGGTATTTTGGGAACCTTTTCTTAGGTTGTCAGACGGGATCAGGGTTCTTCCCGGATTTTGAGGGGAAATTCGGGACGGGTCCTGACCCATTTTGGTGGAACTAATCAAAATCTCCTCCTTCCAACGATTACTACCGTACCAACCATCGGAGGAGACAACCGCGGGAGACACCGAACTAAGGAAAATAAACCAAAAGTTTGGGTCGATTTTTCAGCTAGCACATGTACGGGTTTAGTATTTTGAGGTCATTTTTGAATTCCTGGATTCGAGTAGATAGATTTAGACGTAAAATTCGTGAAAAATGGTTGAGATTTGAAGAAGTTAGGAAAAACTCAAGGTCGGCCATAAATAGGGTTTTCCAACGACGGCGGATTGCGGGGAGACTGTCTTCTCCGGTGAGATTCCGGTAATGACCGACGCCGTTGACTGGGTAGCCAGATGGGCTGACGTGGCATGCCACCTGGCTGCCACGTGGAGCCATATGGATGACACATCGCAGCCACGTGGAGCCATGTGGGCGCCACCTAGCAGCCACGTGGGTGCCACCTGGCACACAGTCAGCAGTCAGTTGACTTAACGGTCAACTGACGCTGTCCAGGGTTTGACGGAATATGCTGATGGCGTTGGCATATTCCATCAAAAGTTAACGGAGCTTAACGGAACCCTAACGTCGTTAGTCTGGACGAAATATTCCGATTTCATCAAGAGATTCTGTCAAGTTTAACAGAATATTCTGTCAGGGTTGATGGAATATTCCACCGTGAACAGTATCGGCGCGTGGGGGCACGTGGCCTGCCTTTTACCGGTGCATGGCGACGCGTGTGACCGATTCTGGAGTCACGGCAACACGTGGCTAGGGTTCGGGATATTCCGGATCAGATTTTGATGATTTTGAGGCCGTACGAGTTCGTTTGGAGCCCCATTTGAGTAATCTTAGCGGTAATGCTTGACCATGGAGCGGGTTTTGAGCTCGGGAGGTCAAGGGAGTTAGGTCATTAATGTGTCAAAGAGTTCCTTGGGGCTAGGGCTTCCTTGATTTGGTATTTTAGTTGCACTGTGAACGAACTAGGTTCCCGAGATTACATAGGATGCGTACTTCTAGGTATTATGTTATACCACGGGATTCTCCGATGATTGGTGTGGAGGATGTCTTTCTCCGCCACATTGTGGAGGGTTCTTCGACTGGCGTTAGAGGGTACGTCTCCGCCAGATTGTTGAGGGGTTCGCCGATGTAGGCATTCGAGGGATCTTTCTCCGCCATATCGTTGAGGTCTGAGGTATGTCAGGATGATCATGGATACCGAGTTACCACTCGGGGTGCTCAGGATGAGCAGGGATATTGAGTTATCACTCGGGGTACTCAGGATGAGCAGGGATATCGAGTTATCACTCTGGGTGCTCAGGATGAGCAGGGATATCGAGTTACCACTCGAGGTGCTCAGGATGAGTAGGGATATCAAGTTACCACTCGGGGTGCTCAAGATGAGCAGGGATATCGAGTTACCACTAGGGCTGCTCAGAATGAACATGGATATCGAGTTATTACTCGGGGTGCTCTAGAGGAGCAGGGATATCGAGTTACCACTCGGGGTGCTCAGGATGAGCAGGGATATCGAGTGTCCACTCGAGGTGCTCAAGATGAGCAGGGATATCGAGTTACCACTCGGGGTGCTCAGGATGAGCAGGGATATCGAGTTATCACTCGGGGTGCTCTAGAGGAACAGGGATATTGAGTTATCACTCGGGGTGCTCAGGATGAGCAGGGATATCGAGTTATCACTCGGGGTGCTATGGAGGAGTAGGGATATCGAGTTACCACTCGAGGTGCTCAGGATGAGCCGGGATATCGAGGTACCACTCAGGGTGCTTAGGAGGAGCAGGGATATCGAGTTACCACTCGGGGTGCTCTGGAGGAGTAAGGATATCAAGTTACCACTCGGGGTGCTCTGGAGGAGCAGGGATATCGAGTTACCACTCGGGGTGCTCTGGAGGAGCAGGGATATCGAGTTACCACTCGGGGTGCTCTGGAGGAGCAGGGATATTGAGTTACCACTCGGGGTGATCAGGATGAGCAGGGATATCGAGTTACCACTCGGGGTGCTCTGGGGGAGCAGGGATATCGAGTTATCACTCGGGGTGCTCAGGATGAGCAGGGATATCGAGTTACCACTTGGGGTGCTCAGGAGGAGCGGGATATCGAATTACCACTCGAAGTGCTCAGGATAAGCCGAGTTATCGAGTTACCACTCAAGGTTCTCAGGATGAGCCGAGATATCGAGTATGACTCGGAGTAAGTCAGTGAGACTCAATTCAACCAAGTCTGGTACCTTCGTCATCCGGGTCAGTGGGTTGGTGTGGGCGGTGACCCAGATTGATGAGTTATTGACAGTTCACAAGAGGGTGACCCGTCAGTTGTTTTGTTAGATTACGGAGGAGATCCTCCGAGGTAGTTTGTTAACTACTAGGCTATCATGCGTCTGACAGGTCGTTGAAATCCCTGTAAAGAACATTTATTGTTTCTAAAGGTTAAGGGTATTTTTAGGTATTAAACTTTTGTGTTAAAAACTGTCAGTCGAGAGGCTGGGGTGTAAAACAGGTTCGTGAGGTTACTGGGGTGTAAAATAGGTTCGTGAGGTTACCATATAGGGCCACCACTGGTTTGAGGTTTCAGCAGTGTCTGACCTACTGTCAACTTGGTATCGGAGCTTATTAGCAAAGGGCTATAAATTTCGAATCATGATCAGGGGTTCTCACATTGTGATATGTGGCGAAACTTTGGCTCTTACCCTGATATGACTAGGCTGGTTAGCCACCGGTGTGGTTGCGTTGTCGAGGGACTAAGATGGTTAAACAGTCCTTAAAGGGAGATTTTGTCGAACTTTTGGCAGAGTCCTCATAATTACAGTGTTAGGACTTAAAGGTGTTTTGGGGATTTTCCTTTGGTTGTCAAGCGGGAGTAGGGTTCTTCCCGAGTTTCGAGTGGAAATTCGAGAAGGGTCCTTACATAACACCTAGAGATACGATTCGTGAAACAAAGAAATACTTATTAATACAAGGGCATTTTCATCATTTTTCACTCAAAATCTTGAAAATGGGAAAACACACGAATTGACAAGATATATCTCAAGAATTAGATAGGTAACATGATATGAACATTTTAAATCACATAAGCATTTCATATATGAAAAGAAAAGAAAAATATGTATAGGGGTATTTTGGTCATTTTCCATTAAGTTCTAATTTTCAAATTTTTTCGAAGTATGCTTTTGAAATATGAGTAAATAAGAGTTTGAATATTTTTAAAAGTCTTCTAAGATCATAAGGTAAGTAATAGGAATAAATTCAAATTTATAGGATCCAGCTAGGTCGACCCGTTTTCCCCCATAACCACCCGATTTTCAAAACTCGATATCTCACTCATTTCTTAACCAAATTCAATATTCTAGTGATGAAAATCTATCTACTAGAGCCAAGGAATCCAAAACTAAAGTCAAAACTGAAAACCCACCTGTTGTGGCCAGAGAATGGGCAGGAAGGTTTTGGTCAACTTTGGACCTTCAACCTTCTGTCTATGGTGGGTCTTGGGCTTTATGGAAGGTATGATCATGCTCGTGGAGAAGAGATGAAGGTGTTTGTGTGTTTAGTTTGGGTCGACAAGGCCAAAATAAAAATCCCAAATTCTTGGGGTTTAATGGTTTCTCACGAGAAAAAAATAGAGAAATCGTGAAGGGAGATAGAGAGAGTGGTCCGCAAATTCTAGAAAAAAAAATAGAGAGAAGTTGACTTTTGAAATATCTAACTTCCAAATTACCAAAATATTTCTAGACCCATAACTCTCTCATATGGACCCCGATTTCAGATTACCGCATGTCTACGTACTCGTGAGTTCGAGACCTACGCAACGGTCTAAGAAAAACTTCCAAAAGTACTTCCAAGCAAAAAGTGACTTCCGAATCCCTCCTAATCCGAGAGTAAAGTTGGCATTTCCTAAATAATTTTGTAAATTTACCTTAATTTTAAATTCGGGTCGTTGCAGAAGCGGCGCTCGAGCGGCCTGTAACATGAGCGCATCATTGTGTTTTAGTTGGTCTCCGTTGATGAGTTGTGGGGTTTAGATCGTGTATTGCGTTCCGATTGGGGTATTTTTGTAGTCTGTGGGTTGGAATTCGATGGGTAGGTGACAAAAAATCTAGAGATGATCGGGAAAGCAAAGTCGTGGGGTGGGGGAAGACGCGTGAAGAGGGAAAGCAAAGCAGAGACTGCTGAATATGAAACAACGAATGAAACAATGAATCCAATCAGATGAATCAATGAATCAATTTGGGATTGGGTTTTCAATTTGGGAATTTTAGGGTTTTATGTAGGGATGTTGATGAGTGGCATTTAATTGACCAAATTGCCCTTTTAATTTTGGCCACATCATGAGCTGATTGGACTAAATACTTGCCACGTGGCCTTTTAACGTCGGATTGGACGGAAAACGTAACGGAGGCAGTGATTAGTTGATGACAACATAGTTTGGGTACCTAGATGAAAGTTTTCATAGTTTTGGTATGAACTTGAAATGACCCATATAATTTGGGGGATTTTATGTAATTTGTCCAAAAAATTATTTAGCAATTTGACAATATTGTTTGGGTCTGTGACTTTTATTTTTGCCTCAACATCAATTTCAAGTTGATTTACAACAGCCGTGAATTTTGTATTTTATTTTTGCAATAAAGCAGTGCATCGGAGATTTGAAACTTTCATAAGCAAAACAGGTCACGCGTAAATTTATTGTGGCACGAGCTTTGTAATTATTGTAGAATTTGTAGGATAATTTTGGGAGATTAAGAATTAAAATAGATAATGAGAATCATTAACACCTCCCCATAGTTAATCCCGTCACTTCAAAATGGGTAATGACATTAATTAAGAATTTTAGATGAGACCCACCTATTAAAAAAAACTACTTTTACAAGTAAACGTATGAGTAGTCAATAATGAAAAATTATTATCTTTGATTTCATTCTCATTATTAATAAGTAAATATGGCCTTAGTTCCATCGTCAAATAATACAACCAAAATGTTTACATGTCCTTAAATTATGTATACAAGATTAAAATCACTCAAACTAAATACTATAATTATAAAAGTAGGAAACTTAACAAATTACAAGTTCCAGAAGTGACTTTTAACCTATATAATTTGATCTCTATCTATATATAATTTCATATTTGTGCATAAGTTCCTCTCTGTCCTTACAAATTGGTCCAAAGGTTAAGATAACTCAAACTGAGAATGAAAAAGGAACATTTGAACATGTCCTCAAGATTGGTGGTACATGAAACTAGGAGAGATTAATTAAAATAACTCAAACTAGTCATAAGAGGTGTAGTGGATCATGAATGACAGTTTAGGTGGGAACCACCCTAGTCAAGGTTCAATTACCGTTTATATACTTGCATATGACCTATTTAGAATGTCATTCTGTAGGTTCTGAATTGACTATTACCTCATAGAATTTGTCCGATATCTCATTGGAAGTGGGGAATTAATCTCTCACCAATGTATACTAAGAAACATCGAGCTTGACCAAAAAGAAATCACTCAAACTAAAACTAAAATGATGAAAGTGGGAAATAGCTAGACATACCTCTTTTTTTAGAAGAATAACTAGACATACTACAGGCGCCAAAAGTGATTTTTTAAGCTCATGAATTTCATCTGTATCTATAATTTCATCTTTGTCCACAAATTCCTCTGTACCCTTATAAATTCATCTATATCCTTATAAATTGATATGCATATGAAATTATAAAGTTAGGATCACTCAAACTAAAAGTCGCTACAAGGATGGAAATGAGAAATTTATGCATCTCCGTAAATTGGTATGCATATGAAACTATATATTAAGTTAAAATCACTCAAATTAATTAAAATTAGACTGATGAAAATTGGGAACTCGACAAAATATAGGAATAAAAAATTGTTAGGAACCAAGTATGTAAGTAATTTGTGCAAGCGTCGAGAGAATATCTTATTGGATTGAACTGCTGAAATTGGCTTTATATAACAGTACCAATCATAATAACGTGGCAAGTGCCTAAGAAATAGGACGTCAGATAAACAAACACGTCCCACTGTGGCAGCTCCATGTGCTTTCCTCAGGGTCTTCCCTATCTTTATTTTGTTTTCTCTTCTGGGCTTTACCCCTTTTTATACAACTTTCTTGTTTAACAAAATTAAAAAGAAACAAACACGTCCCTTAACAATAGGGGTTAGGCTTTTTACTTCATTTCCCCTATAACTCGCCACATAATCTCAATTTTCCTTTTAAATTAAATTTTGTCTCAATTAACCTTTTGAACATAGTTTTCGTTAGTAAGGTTACCTAAATTCCGTCTAATCACTCTAACTTCCGTTAAATCCACTCTAACTTCCGTTAAATTGAATAATGTGGCGTAATAAGATCACTAGTTGGTTGACACATGTCCTTTTAAATTTATTTATATTCATTTTGAAAATTTCTATTATTTTTATTTCCTTTTAAATTTATTTATATTAATTATCTTTATTTTATTTTTATTTTACCAAACCCACTAATCCAATCTCACCATTTTGCACTCACTCTCTCTCCTATCTCTCTCTCTCTCCCCGGCCCTCACCCCGGCCCCTTCCTCTCCTTGCGACTGCGACCACACCCAAACACCCTTAGACTTTTGGTGGAAATCGTTGATATCGGTCAATATTGTGGAAATTTGGCGAAATACTAGTATATTTATTCCCTTATATTTTTATGTCGATATCTCAAAATACGGATATATCCATAAAAATATCGCGAATATTCTAAATATTTTAATCCATGTGTGACACGGATTCATATTTTTTTTTTCCTTCAAAAAAAAAAGCTTTTGTTGATCTTTTCACACAACTTTCTCAAAGTAAAATAGGAGTTTTCCAATTTTCATATTGCTTTCTTGTATCCATGTCCTCATCACCGTTCTTATATATAATATAATATATCTGAATTAGTTAATTTCTCATGCATAACAATTAACAAGACTACGGTACAATCCAAGCAAGGCATGAAAATCGCCTTCATCATCTTTTACCAAACCTAATTAAGGGACATTATGTTAATTAGCAAAGCACGTGGTGCCACGTTATACACATAATTATATCCCTTGCAAAAGAATTTTTCTAACTATTGTAAATAATGAACTTGCCCACTCGTCCCTCATTAGCTCATCCCTATGCTATATATATATATGCAGATATAAGGAATTGCTTGGCCACCTCACAGAAAGCGCACTATATTAGATCGAGCTTGCTTATTTGTCAATCTGATGGAGATGGCTAGCTAGAAGATAGAGGAAACATTTTTGACAAATAAGTAGTAAGTCAGAGCAGATTGTATTAATTGGACAAGAGGTCAAGACAAATAGTTGGACAGTTTTGTGTTTGGTTTTGTTTTGTTTGGTTGGAGCAGACAACAATATCTTCCCATATATAGCAGGCAAACCACCAAGCCAACACAACAAAAACATCAAACCAAATTAACCTAGCTACCTACCTCACTCGCATATATGGAGAAGGAGAGTAGTGCCATTGACGCTGCAACACTCACCCGCAGTAAGGATTCGTATGTTATTGGTGGAATGCCAAAAGAAGATGAAAAATTTGCAGATGATGATGATGATCTTATTATTAATAATCTTCTGGATCATCACCCCAAACTCCCTGGATGGTTTTCTGAGCATTGTCCTTCATGGCCAGGTGAGTTTTAATTCATCACATCCATCAGATTTCAATAATATATATACAGCATTTGCTATTTTATTTTTAATTTTCTTCAAGGATGATCTTATTATATATATATATTATGAATTTGTTAACAGTTAATTAGTAATAAAGTGGTGTGAAATTAAGCATGAAAATTAAAGGAAAATGTGTGACACGTACGTCCTTGTGATACTTTTAACCGATGCATCATATAATATTGTTGTCAATTATATACAGGGCAAGCACACTTTTTGAAGGTGGAAAAGATCTTATTTGAAGGAACATCCGAGTACCAAAAGATGATGGTATTTCAGGTATATATATTAGTTCTCAAACAATATAATTATATATTCTTGTTAGGCTCAAAAAATCGTTACGAATCAGCCTAACAAATTGTCACTACCTCATCGATCGATCACACCGTTTATGTTTAATGATTAATTATGATCGGAATGTTAATTAATATTATTGATTTAGTGATATTTTTTGTAATTGGGCAGTCGTCAGCATATGGGAAGGTTTTTGTTCTGGATGGAGCACTCCAACTTACTGAGAAGGATGAGTGTGCTTACCAAGAAATGATTACCCATCTTCCTCTTTGCTCCATTCCAAATCCAAACAAGGTACTTAATTAATTAATTAACACTAATCCACAACATATATTTCAGGTCATAAAATTCATAATTGAAATAAATAATATAACAAATTTGTTGTCTCGTACGCACACGTACAATACAATTATTCCTTGTGATTTTGGTGAAGTTATTTACGTATATTTAATAATAATTATAACAAGTTTAATTAATTAATTAGCCGGTTGAAAACATATATCAACTTAATTGCAATTATTTTGCTAACTATTTACTCTAAGCTTGTTAATTTATACATGTTTTATTAATTGATCATCAGGTTTTACTCATTGGGGGAGGAGATGGCGGTATTTTAAGGGAAATTTCTCGACACTCTTCTGTTGAGCATATCGATATTTGCGAAATTGACACCATGTTGATTGATGTCAGTCAAATTTTCATCTTAAAAAACTATACTCGTTAATTATCGACAATATTATGATCACATATGCTCATGTCTGCATTACAACTTCAAATTTAAAATGGTCATGTCATTCTCCTAGCTAGTAATCGTTCTATATGTATATGTGTATACCACTTTTTCAGGTGTACAAGAAATATTTTCCTGGTGTTGCCATAGGATACAACGATCCACGAGTGACACTTCACGTCAAAGATGGTAAGCTAAATATATATATATATATATTACGTCTAATTAAATTTGTAGTTATTGTAATGAAGATCTTAATTAAATTTGTAGGTACTGCATTCTTCAAGTCTGTTGCAGAAGGAACATATGATGCCATAATAGTGGATGCATTTGACCCAATAAGTATATTTATATATCTCAAGTTAATTATATGCTCGATCTCCAATTCATCGGTCTTACTTATATTGGTAAACTGTGAATATAACACGCAGGGCCGGATCACGAGCTTTACGAAACTCCCTTCTTCGAGTTGGTGTCGAAAGCTCTCCGACCTGGTGGCGTCATGTGTATCCAAGCAGAGAGCATATGGTTTCCTTCCTTAGACATTGAACAACTCATTGCAAAATGTCGCCAAATATTCAAAGGCTCTGTTGATTATGCATGGACAATTGTTCCCGCATATCCAAGGCATGCATAAATTTAGATATAACATTGTTATTTTCTTAATTATATATATAGGATTTTTAATAACAAAATTATTCCAATCTAATTATATACTTATTTTAAATTGGCTAATTTCAGTGGGGTGATTGGCTTCTTGCTTTGCTCCACCGAGGGGCCAGTCGACATTGACTTCAAAAACCCTATCAACCCAATTGACCCCAACAATATTTATGGCGTAGCAAAAGAACCCTTGAAATTTTACAGCTCAGAGGTATTTCTTTTTTCGATCTCTTTATTCGATTACTGTCGTCCATGAAATTTAAACAAGTACGTGACATGACATTTCAGGTGCACTTAGCTGCATTTTGTTTGCCGTCGTTTGCAAAGAAGGGGGAATAGTAATGCGTGCAAAGTGGATAGCACTACTATTATGAATAATGGAGTTGGTACGAGTTCATCTGGTGATGATCGATGATCGATGATGGATGAATATATATTCATGAAGAAGACGATCGATATCTTGAATATCATTTTTGAAAGAATTATTGTTTGCCATATACCCCAACAAAATCTATTCCAACTCAAAAACATCATCATTCTGTTTTGATTCCAACCTATATTATCATCATCTGTATTCCTTGATTCATTTGCTTATTGTGGAAACTGTCTGCTTAATGAATCTGTTTGCTTTAAATCCCAATTAATATTAATTGATTAGAATCATTAAGTTTGTACTTATGTTGGTTTAGGTGATATTTTACTTTGAATTTACTAATTTAGATTCAGAAACTCAGTCACGTCGTATATGATGAAACGGCATATATACCTATATATCTAAATAAGAAAACTTCATGTATACATCAAGAACCATTTGAATCATTTCATTTCCGGCCACAAAAGCCAAACATATCTCTAGTTACAAGTGTTTATACACTTCCGACCGACCACCAGGAGGAAGACCAAACGTCACAGAACACACCCAGCAGTGTCGATAAACACTTACCGAGAGACCAGGGCACGGCTGATCGGCCTCTCTTGGTCTACCATCTTTGGCTATAATTGCTACAGAGGCGCCCACGGTCAGCACCTCAGGTCGGCACCCGTGTTCGGCACCCATCACCAAAACGCAGCAATGGCAATGCAACATGCCACGTGTGACGCCGCCACTCCCTCAAACGCCCTGAATTCTCTGGACACTTGGCAAGATCCTGAGGATGGCTTGGGCATCACACCATTAGGGTTCCAACCACCACATTCACTGCCTACTATAAATACATGACACATTTCCCAAGAAAAGGTAACTATTCCTTGTCCTTATACTGCCTAGTCCATGACTAATCACTCATTCGCTTACTGACTTAAGCATCAGAGCCTACTAGGCCAGCACCCCACCGGTGTCAAGTGTTCTTCTTGTTGTCCCGCAAGTCTCCCGGCGGACGAAAATAAGACAAACCAGTATCCAACAAGACTGTCTTCCGTTAGGTCCATTTTTGGATCAAACATTTGGCGTCGTCTGTGGGAATTCTGAATAAGTACTCCCTCTAGCTCACATACCACTATCTCGTCTTCCTGCTGACCGCAATGTCAGCCGAGCAAGGCGATGGAGAACTGAACAACACCCCCCTCTCAGGAAGACGAAACAAAAACATATCAGACTCAACCTCAGAGATGATGGTCAAGGCATTTGAAACACTCTAGCAGGATATCGCAGAGCTCAAGAAGAGCAATTTGGAAAATGAATGTCGGAACCAAGTCTGGGGAGAGCAATACCAGAGCACATTCGCTCTACTCCACGCGACTAGGGAAGAACTGAAAGAGCTGTGAGCAGCGACGAAAAGAGCACTTGCTACCCATGCTGAGCAAGAACAGTGGCGTAGAAAGGACCCTGGACCAAAACCCTCTGGAAGAATGATCATCCGACAGGGTCATGGTGTTGGTCCTTCGGGAACGCAGATCTTCCGAGACGCTCACGAATTGATCGAGAGGAGAACACTTCCCATCGAGCCTACCCGACTGACATACCAAGCTAATGATCCTAGGATCATGGAGCAGCATCCCCTTCCTACTCTCTCTCAGGCCGGTCGCGCTCTATCAGGGTCGGCCTTGATAAGACCAAACCGGTAGAAGGGCCCAATAATACAGGCGGAAGAAAAAATCCTAAGAGCAAATTCACAACATGTGGAGGATGTGGCTGACTCCACCGCAGCCAAATCTGGGGGAAGATCACGAATGGTCGAACGGCCAAGGGCTACAGCAATGGGGGACGCTGTCCCATTACCGAGTGCATAGGCCCACAACCTGACCCTCCCATAACAGACGAAGTTATTTAGGAGCTTCTATAGCGAGTCCAAGATTTGGAGGATGAGAAGAGCAAAACGAAGTCTCCAACCAAGGTCAAGACCAACACTGGTCTCTTCACAGCTTGCATCCTTCAATATTGTCATGAATCGGAAGTCCAACCCCTCAAGATCACACCCTACACTAGGAAAGGCGACCCAGTCATGCACATGAACAACTATCAATCTTCTGTGGCCTTCAAAAACCTCTCAGACGAGGTCCAATGCTTGATCTTCAACTCCACCCGCACTGAAGCATCACTCAATTGGTTCTACCGGCTAGAACCAAGGACAATCAACTCTTCAAGGAGCTTCATACCATCTTCTTGAACCAATTCATGATCCATACATACCGCCTATTGACCACAGAAGACTTAGGTTCCTTAAGGCAGGGGGAGATTGAAACCCTACAAAAATATGCTGATCGGTTTAGCCTCGAATACTCAAAATGTCAGGAGACTGATGACAAGGCAGCCCTAAGAGCATTTCGCATCGGTTTAAAGGAGTCTACTTTTAAATACCAGGCCTTCACCTAAGGATGGGAAGACTACAATGAACTGATGTGGCAGACAGTGATCCATGCTAAAGCTGAATATTTTAACGCTCCACCAATAGAAACCAAGCAGAGCACTGCTCCAGTCTACTCTTAATTCCCCCCCCCCCCCCCCCCCCCCCCCCCCCCCACAAAGCAAGCCCTATCGTGACACCAACAATCGGAACCAAAGATATGACCATAACTCTTACTTAGGTAAGAGAAAGGGCCCATATGACAACAACTATAAAGGGAAGAAGGAGAAGCAATATGGCCATGGTCACCGGCACAAGAACAAAAACCAAGATCCCTAGGGAAACCACCCCAAGGGCCTAGTACCCATATTCGAGACTTACACCATCCTCAACACTTCCCTAGAAAATATTCTGATGAATATATAGGGTATGATCGACAAGCCTAAACCAAAACCAGCGCATCATAGACCACCAGTCCATTCCTACTTGTACTACCAATACCACAAATTCAATGGTCATACAATTGACGAATGCGTTGCCTTTAGGGATATCGTGGAAGGTTTAGTCAGGGATGGGAAGATCAATAAATTCCTACAATATGCGCAACCAGTCGCCAATCATCCCCAGATCAACACCATCAGTGGTGGACCAACGATCTCCTCTGCCTACACCTCCAACCGAGCGAAAAATGACTTCATCTGAGCCACCCAATCAAACAATCAGATCTTCAATAACAAGTGTGGAAGGACACGGAAGGTTGGAAAGGCTGGTTAGGAGGCCATCACCTTCTCTGATGAGGAAGAACGAGGCATCGTCTTCCCTCATGATGATCCTCTCATTATCCGGGCTCAAATTGCTAACTTTGATGTAGGATGCATCCATGTAGACACAGGCAATTCCGTCAATGTAATTTTCATGGAGGCTTTCAATCAACTGGGGATTGACGACAAAGAGCTTAATAGAGCGGTAATCCCATTGCTAAGTTTCTCAGGAGACTCAGTAATGCCAATTGGTACAGTCTCCCTACCAATCGCGGTAGGCACCACCATGCACATTGCAACGGCGATTGTGACCTTCCTAGTTGTGGATTGCCCCATATCCTACAATATCATCCTAGGCCGGGGATTTTTGAATCAGATCAACGCAGTGTGCTCTACGCGTTTACTCTTGATAAAGTTTCCAATAATTATGGGGACTGGCCAGGCACGAGGAGACCAACTCTCAGCAAGAACTTGCTACTAATCTGCTCTCACCACGATCAACCCTAATGCTAGCAAGGAGACCATGTCTGTTACTGAAAATGCATATGAGGCCGATCCCGTTGATCCGGAAATCATGAATCATATCCAATCTAGTCCTCCAGAGGACCCAAGGGATCTATCCACAACACCAAAACATCAACTAGTTAAGAAGACTGAACCAATCACACTTCATGCAGATCATCCAGACCGACAGATCAGAATAGGGACCACACTACAGCATGAGACCAGGGATGCCCTCATCCAATTCCTCAGGGAAAATAACGAAGTCTTCGCATGGTCTTATGCTAACATGCCCGGAATATCAACGGACGTAATCTGCCACAAACTAACCATCGACCCTTCCTTCAAACTGCTAACACAGAAAAGAAGAACATATGACGCCGAGCTTCAACTTGCCATGCAAGAGGAGATCATAAAGCTGAGCACAATCCACTTTGTGCGAAAGGCCATCTGTGCCGCATGGGTAGCCAACGTGGTCTTAGTAAAGAAGCCCTCAGGGACCTGGAAGATGTGCATTGACTTCACTGATCTTAACCGAGCAAGCCCCAAGGACAGCTTTCCCCTCCCTAAGATTGATCTCCTGGTCAATGCAACGGCATGCCATGAACTCCTCAGTTTCATGGATGCATACTCTGGATACAATCAAATCCTCATGCACCCAGATGATTAAATCCACACAAGCTTCTGCACATATTTGGGAGTATACTGCTACAACGTCATGTACTTCGACCTGAAGAACGCCAGGGCGACATACCAACGCTTAGTGAACTTCATGTTTTCCGATCAGATCAGGAAGACCATGGAAGTCTTTGTCAATGATATGCTCGTCAAAAGCAAGACAATAGCAAATCATGTCCACAATCTATCCAAAATGTTCGAGGTGTTGAAGAAATATAAAATGAGGATGAACCCAACCAAATGTGTATTCGGAGTCAGCTCCGGCAAATTTCTTGGTTACATGTTCAGCCAAAGTGGGATTGAAGCCAACCCTAAGAAGTTCAAAGCCATCCATGATATGCAACCACCACGTACCATCAAGGAGGTTCAGAGCCTCACGGGAAGAGTAGCAGCACTCACCCGCTTCATCTTAAGGGCCACCGACAAATGCATCCCTTTTTTTCAAAACCCTCAAGACCAAAGGAAAGATTGTTGAATGGACCACCAAATGTGAGAAAGCTTTCACATATCTCAAGGAGTATATGAACAAGGCCCCCTACTGGCCAGACCAAACATAGGAGAGCAACTCATCGTTTACCTTTCGGTCTCCACTTCAGCAATTAGCTCCGTTTTAATCAAGAGGGCAGATAGAGCAGAACACTTGGTCTACTATGTAAGCAAAGCATTCCAAGATGTAGAGACCAGGTATGGTGATCTCGAGAAGCTTACTCTTGCTCTCAACATCACTGCGAGGAGGCTCAAGCCTTACTATCAAGCTCACCCCATACTGGTCCTCACCAACAAACCTCTCAAACAAGTCTTACAGAAGACGAACACCTCCGAAAGATTAACAAAGTGTGAAATCAAACTCAGTGACTTTGATATCTCTTATGCCCCCAGACCATCAGAGAAGGGCCAGGCTGTCGCGGACCTAATCTCGGAAGAGCCAAATAAAGTTCCAAAGCAGTCAGCTGCCAGGACTAAAGGGGAGACTAGTTCAATCCTAATTGACAAGTCCAAACCAATATCGATCCTCTACATGGACAGATCGGCATGCAACCGTGGCTCAGGAACAGGACTAGTGCTCACCACACTAGATCATTTGAAGCTTGATTATACTATTCGCTTTAGCTTCAAGGCATCCAACTATAAGGCAAAATATGAGGCTCTCTTAGCCGATCTTCGCCTCGCAAAAGACATGGGAGCAAACCAAGTCCGGATCTTTAGTGACTCCCAACTTGTGGTCAGCCAGGTGAATAATGACTTTGAGGCCAAAGACCTCTCCATGACTTTGTATCTCGACAAAGCAAAGGCGCTCCTCCACCACTTCCAGGCCTATGAGATGAACAAAATTCCAAGATCCGAGAACAGCCATGTTAATGCTCTGGCAAGATTATCCTCATCTATTAACGACAAGATTGATCGAACCGTCCCAGTAGAGCAACTAGAGATACCAAGCACGCAAGAGCGACAAGTCAATGTCATTAACACTGATCCAAACTGGATGGATCCAATCATCAAGTTCCTCAGGGATGAAGAACTACCAATAGACAAAAATGAGGCCAAGCGCATCAAACACCAAGCAACTCGCTACACCAATGTTCATGGTCATCTGTACAAGCGAGGATTCACTCTCCCGCTACTCAAGTACCTACCACCGGACCGGGGCCAGGCTGTGCTCAAGGAAATCCACGAAGGCATATGTGGCAATCATTTAGGACCAAGGTCCCTCGCCCACAAAGCTTTCAGAAAAGGCTACTATTGGCCATCCATGCAAGCATATTCAATCATCCTAACTCAACAATGTGATCGGTGCCAACGTTGTGCTCCCATACCACACTTGCCTGCAGAAAAACTCACACCCATGCTTAGCCCTTAGTCTTTCTCGCAATGGGGACTAGACTTTATCGGACCAATGCCAAGTGGCAAGGGAGAAGTAGAGCACTTTGTTGTAGCGGTCGACTACTTCACAAAATGAGTAGAAGAAAAACCCCTTGCGACAATTACAGCTGCTCAAATCGAAACCTTTGTCTACCAAAACGTCATATGCCGCTTCGGCATACCACACACAATTGTGATAGACAATGGAAATCAATTCGATTACTCTCGCTTCATAGCATTCTATGAGGCATATGGAATCAACTTATGTTTTTCTTCGGGCTCACCCACATGCAAATGGTCAAGTGGAAGTTGTTAACAAGATCATCAAATACAACCTCAAGACCCGTCTGGACGATGAGACGAAGGGAGCATGGTCAGATATCTTACTAGATGTCATGTGGTCTTACCATACATCATATCACACATCCACCAATGAAACACCATTTGCCATAGCGTTCAGCACTGAGGTCATGGTACTAGTGGAAATTGGGGAGACCTCCTACCGAGTGATTTCCTACGACCCTGATGAAAACAACGAACTTCTCACTCTGAACCTTGATCCCCTAGAAGAACACCATAAGCAAGGAAACTTACGTAACATGGCCTACCAGCAGAGGGTTGCACGGTATTATGATTCCAGGGTCAGATGAAGAACTTTCAAGGTGGGTGACTGGATTCTTGGGAAGATCAGTTTGGCCACCAAGAGCTGAGCAAAAGGCACACTCGATCCAAAATGGGAAGGACCATATCATGTCATCAAGGTCTGCCGACCAGGCACCTACGAATTTCAATCTCCTAGGAGTAAACCACTACCCCACCCATGGAATGTCGATCACTTGAAATATTACTACAAGTAAAGCCTAGTCTTCCTCAATTATGTATGTTATTAGAATCAAGCCGATCACCTGTAGTATGTTATCAATGAACGATCAATATTTTGGCCCTTGTATTTTTATTGTTGTTATGTTAAGTTAATCTTGGTCGGACGCGTGTTCAAACACCCACCAATCGGCCCATAACTTACAAACATTTTAAATAAACGTAAGGGTCAATCCTACACTAAACGTCGTGATCGGTCCTAATTACAACCTAATTGCCGATCATGAAGAAGATTTGTTTATACATAATAAATTCAAGTGGCTTATTAGGGCCTGTTCGGCCTAACTCGTCGGTAGTCGTCCAAACAAAAAACATACATGCAAACATTCAGTCGGCATCCGACTAGCCAAAAGTTGAAAAGAAAAAAATACATTCATTAAGGTACACTTGTTCAACAATGTCAATTGCAATTTGTTCGGAATTACAACATACACGGGGCATACCCCGAAATACTTTTACAAAATTACATAAAAAAACAAAGGCCGACCAGGGCAAAGAAGAGCTCAATCCTCAATGGCGATCTCCTCATCGACATGCTCCTTTTGAGGCGTGTGCACAGCAAGGGTCCAATCAGTTGGCTCAAGCACTAGAGCAGATGGAACAATACCAAGGAAGGTCTGATCGAGCACAAAACCATCTCCACGCGAAGGCAATGTGAATGACCGCTTCAGCACAGAGGCCACGTCGAGCCAGGGGAACTGGATCGACAGACTTTGGTTGAAGAAGATGACCTTTTGCATGATCTCCTCCTCCACCAAGCCAAGCTGGACGTCCAGACCATCCACATACTTGGTCGACCCCTTGTACTAGGCCACAGCTTGAGCACAGGCACCTGCTATATCGGCCTTGGTCTGCTCCAGTTCCAGCATATGGGCCTTCTGCTCGGCCCTCCCCTTCTCAACAGCCTCCATTTGCTCCTGGAGTTTCTTGTTCTCCCGGATAAGTTCAGCTGTCTTTTTGAGGGCCCTCTCAGCATCCTACTCCTTCTGCTTCAGGCGGTCGACCCTCTTCTTCAGCTTAGTCTTCTCTTTCTCCAGTCGTTTGGCCTGCTTTGCTGACTTCTGCAGAGTTGAGAAGAATAATGCCGACCAACAAAAACTTTGGTTACTAAAACATATATATAAATACAAACAAGAACCAAGATCGAAGACCAAACACTTACGTGAGCACCCTCGGCCATAACCTTGGCATACCGATTCGGAAGCGTGGCCGAGCTCATCTCGTTGATCTCCGTCAGCTCCTTCTGTGAGCCGAGCACAACGAGTTCACGACCGGCACCATAGTCGGATGCATGCACTCGGTCACCTGTGGCCACGAGCTGTCCACGACTGACGTCCAAACCACATTGGGAGCCTCACCGAGGTTGGCAAAGTGGGCTTTCAGTCCATGATTGAAGACCGGCTTCTTCAGCGGCTTCAAGACGGTGCATATTTAGCTTTTGGATTTCAGTTTAATCTTTTGGTTTACTTACAAAAACTATCTATTTATTAAAAAATATAAAACTATGTTTATAAAAATAATTGATATTATTACTTTCACAAAAATTTCAGTTGTTTTGAATAACAATCAAAGTCAATTTTCTTGACTACTAATATAAACATTAATATTCTATTGGTTAATTACCAGTAAAAATCCGTGCATATTTAGCTTTTGTTAAACAAATATGACGATCCTCCATTGCACTTTTCTCGGTTTCTCCCTCCACATACATTCAAATGTTGATGACAACTAGCAAAGTTTTTTTGGATGCCCATGGTTTTAGGTTTTTTATTACCCTTTCTAAGGGGACCTTGGCCCTTAATAAAGTGATTTAAGACTTTGCTTTCGAAGGTGTAAAGTTTCTTAAAATTGCTTTTTGTGATTAACCATAAAAATGCTTTTCGATTTTATTTTATTTGGATAACTAATGCTTTTCGAATTATAATCAAGCAGTTCACACATCACAAAACCTCTATGCATGGGAATGGATCGAGAAGTGTGAAATCTAAGAGAGACAGGATGGATTGCTTCACCTTTGGTTCATTGTTAAAGAAAGGCTTTTCTAGGTCAATTGGAATTTGGAGCCACTTCTCATGAATAAAACTTTTTTAAGATTTGAGAAATTGTATTTGAGAAATTTCAAGTTTAACTCTTATAAATAAAATGATTTTTGTATATTTATATATTAGAAGGAAAAAAAAACCTATACATTTTCTCCATGTTCCCAAACCTGAATGCGGTTTGTACCAACTGAAAACTCAGGATTTACGTGATGAACACGTATTGATAAATACTGAATGTTGGACTTATTTGGTGAGAAACCAAACTGTGAGAATTTGAAGGAATAAAAGTTTGATCTTGAAAAGTCGATCTACCTTGTAAGGACGGCTCATAATGAATTGAGCTACTCCTCCTTTGGTTTTGTGGTGGAACCCTAACTTCCTTCGTGATATCAGATTGGGTTAGTCGACATGTCAACTAAACGACCACACATGCTCTAGGTCACCCAATGTGTAATTTCGAGTCTACCCCAACCAAACATGAACTTTCAAACTACCAACCATATTTTTATAAAAAAATCAAAGTAAAATTATAAGGAACCAAAAGTTCAAAAGTATACATGGATGATGGTCTGAAATAACTTATAACTGCAGCAAAAGAATTTTCTTACAAAGACTTGGCTGTAAAAAAACTATATACTTTAAACTGCTTCTACTTTGGACATCAACATCTCAAAAGTGATCAAAATAAACTGACGAATCAGATTTCCAGACCTTATTCAATAAGCAATGCAAAAAGGGTATCAGCCAAAGAAACCAGTCTAATAAAATTTCAACACAGTGGCTTAAAAGGTACAACTGCAGTGAATAACCTCTTCCAAATTCTATATGTGAGTACTTGTATAAAAGTTAAAAGACAATAACAAGATACAAAATGAGTAACAAATGAGGGTAACAAGTAAAATAACAAAACTGACCGCCGTGGCAAGTGGGATCAATGTTCGGTTTAGAAATGTGGTTACTATTCTGCTATAATGGAAGTTCCTCTGCTTGAGCATCTCTTGGGTTCATGGACAATATGCACAAAAGGTGGGGGAAAAAGAAGTAAGTGGCTAGAAACACAAGAACCCCAAGATCAGCCTCTTCACCAACTGCTGCGCGACGAGGACTAACCCAGGATATCTGGCTTAAACACCATAAGCAATACAAGACTCCTACGATGAAAATTAGTACCGCTGATTGATACGCTTGATTGTTAATAGACCTGTGAGGCCTAACCCTGCATTCCAAAACAATGCATCAACATACATTTGAATGGCTGAGACATGATAATTAAGGAAAAAGACACCAAAAAGTATGTGCAGTGAATCAATAATTAGCAACCTGTTGATGTAAATAAAGCCACCGATTAAGGTAGAGCACAGAATGAGAACTACAACAACAGCATCTGGGTTCACTGGTGCCCGGTCCTCCCACCAACCAGTGCTCAAAATCCAAGTATACATTGTTGAGTGCCCATTTTCCTGTAAAATTGAAAGTGCATATCTCTTTTAAATCTTTAGACCCTAAGTACATGCTTTTGGGAAAAGAAAAAAAGGCCGCATCTTATATCATTGATGCTTCTCAATCGAACAAACTTCCAAGTTACATCATTCGTGCTTTCTCATTTGCATACAACAATACCAAAGATATAAAGGAACATTGATCATGGAGCAGAACACATAGAATATCGTTTATATATATCTCTATGGAATTACCTCAAACAGGTGGTCAAGGAAAAAGTGTGAAAAGGAACCAGCCGCCACCAACAACAAACATTGCTTCTTAGTGAGGGGAACCTGTACCAAGAAACACAAGAAACAACAAAACTACATTCAGCAATGGCCTATTGATTTCGCACATTCAGTAATTGAATTATGACTTGAAATCAAATAAATTTTTGATTTTGCAATTTTGATGAAACTCAGACCAAAAAGAACAAGCTTCAAAGCAACATTCGAGCTTAAACAACCAAAACAAATCTCACTTAAGAAAGACAACCTAATCCCCATTTGCCTCGTATCAATTCTATCACTACCCCATTTTTGGACCTCCAGCAAACTGAAGAATACATGAAGCCAACATCCTCACCTATAATAGAGGATTTGTTAATTAAATCTACAACAGAAATAAACTATACGTTCTTTTCGTCAAATATAGTTTATTAAATTTGAATGGAAACATTTACATCAGGTGCAAGAACACGAAACATGAACTAAACTATGCATTAGCATGATTAAATCAGTTGCAAAATTAAAATCAGATACTAAATATCCTAATAAGGAAACCAAATCTACCTAAATTACTTTACTTTTACTTAATACACATCACTTTGACTCTTATTGAGCTGAAATTGGATAGACAACTACACCCCAAAAATAGAAACCCAAAGATTTAAGATTCAAATTCTTTCCATTTTCAGAAATTTTTCCTGACAACCAAACAAAGAGAGACAAAACTGAACTCACCCCAAAAAATGAATCAAGAAGGCGTTTTTGAAGCAAAAATTTAGAGACCCAAGAGTAGAGGAAAGAGAGAGGAAGACCCAGAATGAGCGGATAGTAAAAGGGGTCGTGGATGAAATCGGCTAGTTTGGAGCCGAATCCGAAGCCGATGATGGAGTCCAGCCACTCGGAGAAGGATCCGATGTCGGGGCCAAAGAAGGCATTGATGGTGTAGAAGAGGGTGTGGTGGGGGCTGAACTTGGCGCTGCTGAGAGTGGTGAGAGCCAAGCCAGAACCCATGGCGTACATAAGGTGCGGACCAGGGCCTGGCATGGCTGCACCACCTGGGTTTGGGTCTTTAATTTGAGAGCTAGCTCGGATTAAGAGGAGCTTGTGTTCTGTTTGCTCCTCCATGTTAGTCTCCATCATCAGTCATGTCGGGTGGGCTAGCTCAACAACAGGAAAAAAAAAATTACCGTAATAATTTAATATTATTCATTTTAGAGTAGAGTATTAGGATTCATTGAGCAGGGCAGCTGATGGGCAACAAGAGTTTGAGCTTTTGGTTTATTGATTGTAATACTAATCAGGAGTGTAAGACAGCGAATCTTGTTATGAAGGTGAAGGCTTTTGAGCTTTTGGGCTTTTGAGCTTTTGGGCTTTTGTGATTTTGGGCTTTTGTGATTTTGAGCTTTTGGGTTTGGGCTTGACTCTTGATGTAGTTAAAATAGGGATTTGTCAACTTAACCCTGAATAGAAAGACCATGTATCTCAAAGTTCATTTCCGACTATGGAACGTTATTTGTTGTTTATTTATAATGGGTGAGATCTACTCTTCGGAACTAAGAGCTAGACCATTAATTACTTTCATATCCTACATGGTTTTTTTAATACAATAATACGGAGTGTCATAGAAGCTAAGCTCAGTTGGTAAGAGCCTTGACTTGGATACCAGTAGTGTCAGGTTCGAACCCCGACGGGATCGTATGTTTGGAAAAATCCTCCCTCCCAATTTGAGTTAGAGTAGGAAAAAATTATATGGAATAGAAGTTTACATTATACACATTAGGTATCGACCTCGCCCTCAACTATAATCAAAGTCGAGACCTCCCATATAACGTATGGAGAGAAATCCCCTATAAACCGTAGCATTAACTATTAAGTGTCATATCATTATCATAATTCATTAAAAGCACACATTACTAAACTCAGTATATCTGTCAATAATTTCACAAGTTAACATATGTAGTTCTTTTCTATGCACCTCATTCAATGTCTTTATATAGTTTGAAGAACCTCCATACTTTATTTTTGCTTTGGTGTTTCCTATTTGAGGATTTTCGTTTGATTTGTTTTGAGTGCATAGTATGTCTCCGTCTAGAACGACATGGTTTTATCGATGTCACTTCTATGCGCCAACCATACCTTTTTATTCAATGAAATCTTATCTTCAAAAAAAACACAAAATGCAATATTTTCTCAATGGAAAAAATCAAAAACATATGTTGTAACCTAATTTGTTTCTAAAATCACGGCGATTATGGTTGGCAAATTGTAATTGAAATAGGTAGATATTGGTATAATGATAAAGCCTATAATGTTGATGCAGTTAGGTGGATGAAGGTAGCGCCTTGAAAATGTAAAAACACCAGAAGCTTAAAGCTCTCCTCATAACATTTCTCATTCATTTCTGACATGTGTGGATTCAATTCATTTCTAAGTTCTTTGTTCTTCTTTTTTCAAGCTCATACAAGTTTGGCAGCCTCTTCTATCTAACAAGTCCAACTCCTTGACTTTGTCTTGCCCTCCACTTCGGAAACAAAAAAAAAGTCCAATACAAACAGCCTCCCTCTAGCAAGTCATTCAAAAGTCTATAAAAATAAATAAAAAAAGTCTTTCAAAACAATAAAAATTCTAAAATAATCAACAGATAAGTTCTTAATAGATAAACAATTTCTTCTTTGCTCCTTGGGGCTGGTCTTCTTTTTTTAATAGAGTTCGGCATGTCTCATTTCAGAATATATGAATTAAAATAATAAATACGATACGAGTGAATCAAACACGTTAAATCACTTTGAATAAATTGAAAATTACTCGAATAACAAATACATTATATTAATTATCCAAAAATAAATAAATACATTATATTAAATATGAATTCTTTATACATTCGTATTTAAATAAATTGGAAAAAAAAAAGCTTAAAATATATTAGGGAGATCATATTTATACACACATATTAATACAACGGATCATATTTATATTATTATGTATTTATAAATGTAATTTCCCTAATATTATCCAAAACAAATATTACTAATACATACTGTATATATTTATATTAATAAATCTTACTTATATTAATATAAGTTTTATTTTTATTAGTGTTTGTATTGGTTTTTTTTTTTTGTTAGAAGAAATTTTACGTATTGTTAAACGTCAGCAAAGTTGGTGTTGCATTTGGCAAAGTTTCATTGTGTTTTTTTTTTTGGTGGGGTCAATCAATTGCATTTGGCAGAGTTGGGGAAACGTCGGGAAGATAAAGAGAGAGAGAAAGAGGATAAGAATTGGAAGATACCGTGGAAAGGGCGTGGGACCCGCACATGGCTTGTCCACCTTTTTGGTTCTTTTAACGGATAAGGACTGCAGAAAGAGCGATGCAAAACCTTCACGCCCTTTCTCCACACGTTCTTCTTTCCCATTTTCTCCCCATAAATATTTGTGTATGTAACATATTTTTTCTGTTATTTTCAATTTATGTGACACTTCTACGGTAAAATAATAATATTTAAATATACCTCCATGATATTAATATATTCAAATATTTGCTCATGGCGTTTTAGTTATACTTAATAAAAAATACTTTGTAGATCATCTCTATTATTTATAAAAACAAGAAGGTTAGAAAATTTCATCAAATTTTTTTAATAAAAATATCCATCAATTGATAATCTTTACGTTTAATAAATAAAAATATAAAAATAAAATTAAATATTTAAATTAAAAAAATTAGAAAATAAATATTTTCATGGAGAGGTGGATAGTTACTCCCACCCTCATTTTTTTTTTATTAAATTTATTTTCATTTTTTCTTATTTCTTAAAAATTATAAACAATAAATTTAAAATAAAAATAATTAACGTACATACGCATACGTGAATGTATAAATCAAATATTAAAACATATGACCTTCTACCTATATTAATGAGTCTTATAATTTAATTTTCATATAATATGATCCTAACCGTGCCGTATTAAAAAATACTCAATTCCCTTCCACACGGAGCCAACAACAACGACTCTTCTTGGACAAGGGATACCAGATAACGCGGGCCCCACCGCCTCTATAATACCCGGCTTTTCATATGCAAATTTCCTTTTTTATTTATTCATCTTTTTTTCCTTTCTGTCTTTTATTTTTTCGGCTAGTACAGATATTATTTTATTATGGTGGAGTTATTTTCTTATATATCCTTCCTAATCTCAGTATTCACGCTCACATTCGATTTAAATTTATAATTATCTTCTCGTTTTCTTTTAGAAAAGAAATAGATATTAAGATTCTTGAATAATTGGTAATCAGGAAGCATGGTAGCTTGTGGAAGTTTTTCTCTTATAAATATTTGATTGAGAAATAATCTTATACACACGATTGTAAATCATGAATCATTTTAATTTGTTATTAATGGATGATATTAATTGCGAAGGTCTTGCATAAGACTTGTGACGTAAGGAACTTGCGTGACACGTCTAAAAATTGTTAAATTGTATGTAAGATTGACCGGACCATATATACACTTAGTTCGAATTTTCTTTCTTAGATTTATAATGTGTGGATATATCCAACATATGTGGAAAATTAGTTATGTCCAGGTGGCACGAAGCAGCTGGTATTGGGTGGCTGACGAAAAATCCTAGTTGGGTGGTGGAGTGGGACCCAAACAGGGACCAACCACAAGACAGCAAGTGTGAAGCACCACGTGGAATGTCATTTCCATCGTCAAAGCAAGCAACTCCCTGAGACAGGTGGAATTGGTCTTTTGAGTGTGAAAACTGAAAAGTCCGTACGGGAATGAGAGAGAATGAAGGAAGGAATGGGAATAGGGATGAGAGAGAGAAGAGAGTTTGGCACGCTGGAACGGAATGGGTCCAAATCCAACAGAAAAAAGAAAAAGGAATGGGGATGGGAATAGGATAATATAGGATGAGGAAAACGGAGACGACTTGAAGGAGGTGTGTGAGAGAGATAAAATAAAAGCATTTAAAGATCCTTGTCTCCTCGAATTTATCCGCATCGATTTGCGCAACTCCAGCATTGACGTATGCTTTCACATATTTACATCCCTGCCACTGCTTGTAGTCTACGAATATTCCGTATTTATTCATACAAGTCAAATATAAATTTTTAAAATTACTTTCGATACGTCGTATAAAGAATCGGATAAGATAATATAGTATGAAATTGATGTTTGATATCATTCGTATTAATTAACTACCGAATAAGTTAATACGATTAAATATATTTATACGGTTTATATCCGTTAAAATAATACCTTCAAAATTATCCGTATTAAATAATCGGATAACTAGTAATCTTGAAAAATAATAATAATAATAATATAGTAATAATAATAAATCAATAGTTAATAATAATAATAATATCAATAATTAATTAAAATATTTCTGGCCTGAAGCCAGGGCTTGGTTTCCATGTTCATACGCATAGAACTCTTTAGATGATTTGAATAAGAAAATTCATTTGTCATATTTAGATGATCATTTGGTGCTATTTCAAGTGTGTAATGTGTTACTTTTCGATAGTAATTTTGTTATGAGCTTAATAATTAATTAAAATTAAATTAAATAAATAATGATGATAATAATAATAATAATAATAATATATAAAATTAATATTTATGATATATAGATATTTATGATTAACTAGTATAATATAATTCAACCAGTATAATATAGTCGGCATTTAAATCCGGTAGAGCACCAAACGCTTGACTAAATAGTCAGTTTATCCGTGGACAAATTAATTCATCCGACTGAAATAATCAGTACAATACGGCGTACCAAAAGAGGCCTAAGTGAAAAAAATAATAATAAGCTGTAATGTTATTAGATGTATGAATATAATTGATTATTGGATTTTTTTGGTAAAAACTATGAGGCGTCCCTATATTCGAAAAGTGTAATTAATTTCCACTCGAGGTGCAGCTTGTCCTAACCACAAAGTACTTCCAACAAATTTTAAATTCTACTAATTAAGCACCATGAAATTCACCCTCTAAAATTTTTACTTAATTAAGAAGTTTAAACTTACATAGACTAGCAAGCAAGGCAAAGCTAATGGAAATTTTCAACAAGCTAAATCCAAATCAAGACACATGTAGGTAATGTTTAATGGAGCTTAAGTTTGAATATCATTTTGTCTTTAAGCTTGGTTTCTTGGTAGCTCCACCGTCAATATCAAATTGTGTATCCCTTGTTACTTTTTTGAATTTGAAATTTATGCCACGAAATCATTTTTACCAACCTCAATAATTGTTTGGTATCTCATTTAAAATTTTACTTGTTCAATAGTATTCTTATTTCATCGTGTATCGTGTAGTAGGAGGTGTTAGAATTTATATTCAACATTCGTACAAAGAGAAGTATATGCCCATTGAATTATCTCATCACCTATTGTTATTTTATAAAAAAATTAATCATCCCTTTTTGTTAATTAATGAATTATCTCATTCCGTATTGTTATATATTAATTTTTCCTCAATCATTTGGAGGTAAAACTACTTGCTCATTTTATCCGTTATTGGGTACGTAACCTAATAATTGGGACAATTTTATGTTTGTATTGCATCACAGATTGTGAGTTTACATTCCTTGAGATGAAAATTGATTCTCATATTCGACCAAATGAAAAAGAAAATAATAAGGAGACCACATGGTTTATGGTTTGCAAACGACACACTAATACAATGGGTCCTATTTGTGTGGATGGGCTCTACCTGAATAGTGTTTGTTTTGCAAACAATATGTTAGTGTTTGTTTTGCAAACAATATGTTCTCCCTGACATTGTCAAAATAAAAAAATAATACCACAATGTTTTATGAATTCCTTCATGCATTTTTATAGAACATTTGTTTATCAAAGCGAAATTTAAAATGCTACAATTTATTATAAGATCGTCTCTCGAAAAAGAAGTCAAAAAGAAATTTGAACTTAGGAAACAAAATGTTGTCATTAGTATGCACTACAATTTAATATTATTTTTATTTTTATTTATAGTGAATGATCTTAAGTTCGACTTTCATCTCTATTATCTCTATTATAAAGTCAATTGTGTGAGTAGGCTTCACCCGAATTTCAAAACTTGAATTGGCACAATATCGCGAAGTTGAATAATAACCTTTAAAAAAAAAAATTTAATACATAAGAATACAATGGTAAAATCAAATACTAAATTTATAAATTCAAAAAATATAATGGTTAATGAAAGAAATGGGGAGTAAAAAATGAATAGTTGGCTCATATAGTTACTCCTCCAATTTTTATTTTTATTTTTAAAAGGAAAATTCTTGGGTGTCCTTTTTAAAAAAAAGGTATCCATACCCTTCATTTTTATTTAATTAATGAATTAAAGTTACAGATTATGCTTCAACGTATGTGAATTATACGATCATTGTTGGAAATTACAACATTAAGGTAGATTTTTACAATCAATGTTACATATTACGCTTCAACGTAGGTGAATTAGACGATCATGGTTGGAAGTTATAACATTAAGGTAGATTTATACAATTACGCTAGCATATTACACTTCAACGTCACAAATTTACAACCGCAACGTTAAGTACAATTTCAAAGAGAAAGTTCATGATACGGAGTAAGGTTGGAATTACACGATTATGGTTGGAAGTTACATCGTTAAGGTAGATTAACACAATCAAAGTTACGTATTACGTTTTAACGTAACAGAATTATACAATCATGATTCGAAGTTACAATCTTAAGGTCGATTTACACAACCAATGTAACGACCCAGACTTAAATTTAAAGTGAATTTGTTAAATTATTTAGTAAATGACGATTTTAACCTCGAGTTTAAGAGGGGTACAAAAGCCAATTTTAGTTTGGAAGTACTTTTGGGGGATTTTCTTGGACCGTTGCGTATGTCTCAAACTCACGAGTTTGTGGATAGACAGCATGCGGAAAACGGAGTCCACATGAGAGAGTTCTTGGTTTAGAAGTTCGAAGGGCATTTTGGTAATTATGGGATGGAAGATTATTTCTTCCATTCTTGAGATTTTTTCCTCAGTCTCTTTTGCAAACACTCATCTCTCCCATGAAAGCACAAAAAAAGCCCCAAAATGGGTAATTCTGTTGGAGGCCATTTTGAGCCAAGTTGAGCCCGTGGATCAATTCCCCATGACTCCACGAGCTAGATGAGGGTGATTTCGAGGCGTGGACATCACCAGAAACTGCGAATTGAAGAAGAGGTTTTGGGCCGAGTCTTCCTAAGGGTTTTCCGATCGAACAAGGTAAGTTTTCTAGATTTTAAGGTTGAATCTGAGTTCCTGGCATGGAGTAGACGATTCTACATGTGTAGATCGTGAAATTTGGCGAAGGAATGACTAAGCTAGGAGTTCGTCGGAGATGGTGGATTCCGGCCATCTTCTTCGGCGAGTTCCAGCCCGCTGGTTTGATATTGGGGCTGACGTGGCAGCCTGGTCAGCTGCTGACTCAGTTACACATGGCTCTACGTGTAGCCACGTGCCAGCTTACTCAGCTGACACGTAGTGTCACGTGTAGCCGTGGCTGCCACGTAGCAGAATAGTCAGTTGCTAGTCAACGGTTAATCAACTATTAAGTCAACTGACACCGTCAATAGTTAACGGAATATACTAACGGAGTTAGCATATTCCGTTGAAAGTTAACGGCATCATGACGGAACCTTGACTCCGCCAACTGTATGGAATATTCCGATCCTGTTAGAATATTCTTTCATAGTTGATGGAATATTTCGTCAGTATTGTGCAGGTGCTTGAGAAGCGCGTAGGGGCGCGTGGAGGCCCATGGGGTAGTTGTCGGTCTTTCACCGGCGTGTGGGGCCGACCCTCGGTCCACGGTGGCGCATGGTGACATGCTTTCAATGTTCCATATATGTTTTTGGTTGTTTCGAGGCTATTTGAGTCCATTTAGAGCCCGGGTTGAGTAAGATCAGGTTGTGATGAGTTATTACGAGGTGGGTTTTTACTTGGGGGTCAAAGGAGCCAAGTTAGTTGCGTATTTAAGGGTTTATTAGTACTACTACTTACTTGATTGATAAGTGGATGTACTTTGATTGGGCTTTGGACTTACACCCGAGTTTTTATTAGGTATACTAATCTCGAGTGTCAGGGTATTTCTCCGACACATGACGTTGAGGTGTTCTCCGTCATGGGATCGTTGAGGTTTCTCCGATGTTGGTGTCGAGGTGTTCTCCGCCACATCGTTGAGGCTGTCTACGCGTAGTATAGGATTCCGCATATCTTGAGGTATATTCAGATATGTGGAGGGGTTTCTCCGAGGCTGGAGTTGAGGTGTTTTCTACCAGATCGTTGAGGTTGTCTACGTGTAGTACAGGAATCAGCACACCTTTAAAGGTAATACCGGGTGGGCGGGGAGTAGGTCCCCAGGTTGGACCTCTCGGATTCTAGCCACTGGTTTAGAGGTATTATCGGCAGTGGTTAGGAGGGCTTTTCCCCGTGGTGGACTGCCCAGATACCGAGTCGTGGCTCGGGATTATATTCAGGGGATGGTAGGACATTGTAGGTAGAATAGTCGAGGATCTTGACAGCTGATGTGATGCATTAGCTGAGGATTTTGCCTGCTTGTATATGATCTGCCGATGATGGTGCTAGCTGATGAGGTACGATGTTCGGGTTGATTAGACGTTTTAGTCGAAGGTTATGCTGGCTGAGATAGGTTGACGGAGGTCATCTTGAGCTATGGCTCGGGATGAGCCGAGACTTTGAGCTATGGCTCAGAATGAACTGGGGCATTGAGCTATAGTTCGCAAAGGGCTGGGATATCGGGTTACGATTCGGGGTGAAGTCATCGAGTCTCAATTCAACTAAGTCTTGAATATTGAATTGAATCAAATCATTAAGGCATGTATGGACTTCTATGTAAGTTCAGTGAAATTGAAGCCAGGCCAGATCATCATATTTAGGGGGAAGCATTTTACGATAAAAATTTGTTGGCTCATGTTATGTAATTTAACAATATGATAGCCGAGGGACTTACATGCTTGTATGATACGATGATTAAAGTTATGGGTCGTGACCAGTACCTGAGTCATCTGATGACGATATATCGTCATTTGGGTCAGTGGGTGGTGTGGGCGGTGACCCAGATTGACGAGTTATGGTTGGTTCACACGAGAGCAACATTTCGGTTGTTTGTATTGCTTGCTGAGGAAGTCCTCATAGGTAGTTTCGTGAACTACTTTTGTATCCTACGTTTGACAGGTAGATGATGGTCAACCAGGTACGGGAGAAGTTTCTGCCCGGTTTTCAGTACAATTTCGTACAATGTTTTTGAAGTAGTAAGGGTAGTTATGGTATTTAAACTGAGGTGTCAGAGGTTGTCAGATGGGAGCAGGGCCTTTCCCGGGTTTCAAGGGGAAATTCGGGAGGGGTCCTGTCAACCAAGGTAGCAAATTACACTTCAACGTCACCAATTTACAACCTCAACGTTAAATACAATCGCAAAGAGAAAGTTCATGTTACAGAGTAAGGTTGGAATTACACGCCCAATGTTGAAAGTTACTGCGTTATGGTAGATTTACATAATTAATGTTATAGATTACGTTTCAACGTATGTGAATTACACAATCATAGTTGGAAGTTACAACATTTAGGTAGATTTACATAATAAAGCTAATAGATTACAGTTCACCGTCACCAATTTACAACCTCGAGGTTATATATAATTTCAAAGAGAAGGTTCATATTTTGGAGTAAGGTTGGAATTACACGATCATGATTAGAAATTACATCGTTAAGGTAGATTTACACAATAAGGTTATATTACGCTTCAACATAGCGAAATTACACAATCATATTACAAGATCATGGTTTTAATTAAAATTTAATTAAATTAATTAAAAATAAATAAAGGGTATGGATACAGGTTCTTAGTAAAGGGTATGGGAGACTAATTAAAAGTTTATTTTATTTTATTTTAATTTTTTCTAACATAGATAAAAAATTAAATTGACACAAACCTTAGCGAGTGTCAAAATGCTTAATATAAGATGACGCCATCTGTCCCAAATCTTTTGTTGACTATTTGAACAATATAATTGTCATGAGTACTGTGTTACATTGGTATTCTTTAATATCGTTGTAAACTAAATAAAAATAAACTATATGGACCTCACTAAAAAATTAATAGGAATATGGATGCAAGTGGAAAATAATCTAAAGTAGAAGGACGGAGCTTTTAATTTAGATTTTAGACAAGGTATTTTGGGGTGTCACGAGTAATCACATGAGAGCGTTTTCGATAGAAATGATTTTCCATAAGTATACGGCTTCGTCCAGGTGAAGGTTTTTCCACGCATGACGCACCGACCCACTCGCGCGTGGATATTGAATTTGGCGGTGTAGTGAGAGAGGGAGGGTGAAAAGTGAAAGGTAAAACAGTAAAATAAAAAAGCAATCTTATTCTTATCCAAATAGGTGATTCGACACCGTGACACAAGGAAGGGGGAATTGCGTGGTCGAGCAGCCGCGTGCACTGTCCCCCATCTCCCACCAAATTAAAATTAAAATGTGGTTCCCCACTAAACTCTAATTATTACCATTCAAAATTTAGAAAAAAACATTAACAAAAATTGAAAAAAGAAATTCCTCTGATTATCTCCAATCTTATCAATTGTCTATTTATTATGGGCAATGCAATTTAGACACATTAAATTAATTATATTTAATGATAATATTTATGTGGTATTCTATTGACTACATAAAATAAATATAAAATAATTTAATTTATTGAAATAATATCATTCATTGATTGCCACATCAATATGATCACAAATGTGATCAATTTAGTGTGTTTGAATAACATTATCCATTATGTAATTTAAGCATTGGGTCACAGCCCATTTGGGTTTTTTACCCATTTACCCTAAGGACGGATTTTTAAGTGTATTTTCAACATTATAAATTGAGTAATGTTATGGGCACCCAGTGAAATCCTAAATTTTCAATTCCAAAATATGTGACGCACCACGTGGTAATCTACATCATAATTTATTACAAATTCCTACTTGGAGTATAATTTCTTAATTTCTTTTAGGAAGAAAATAAAATAAAAAAATCCTAATTAATCAAAAGCTACGCAATAAACCCTAATCATCAAATTGCTCCTCCTCTTCCGGTCACACAAATTCCTACCAAGCAATTGGGTTTGGCCATGGTGTTCTTGGTAGACGATGGAATTGGGGCAGTCAATGGAGCCTCCGCCAAAAGATCTTCCTCTGTGTTTATTAAGAATCAAAGATCATTTCATAGATATTATCCAACTAAGATAGCAAACTTTACCTAATTTTGGCAATGCGGAACCCACGGCTGAGGGACTAGCAACGCCAGTGGAGTAGTAATAGCCATCACCTCCTAGCTTCGATGAGATTGGTGTGACAGGCGAATGATATGAGAATGGTGTGACCGGAAGAGGAGGAGCAATTTGATCGTTAGGGTTTATTGTAGAGCTTTTGATTAATTAGGATTATTATTTTTTTTTTTCTTTCTAAAAGAAATTAAGAAATTATACTCCAAATAGGTTAGGAACTTAGATATCCTCACCGGTTTCATTATAATATTCCTTACAAAACTTGAAACTTTAACTTGAGAAGTTAGAAACTTAGTTATCTTCATAAACTATAAGGAAGTAACTTAAGAAATAAGGAATTTAGATATCCTCACCGGTTTCATTGTAATCTTCTTTACCGAACTTGAAACTTTAACTTGAGAAGTGTGAATTAATAGATTATGATGTGGATTGGCACGTCATGCGCCACATATTTTGGGATAGAAAATTTGGGATCTCACTTGGTGCCCATAGCATTATTCTTATAAATTACTTGAGCAATATATTTACGTAATACTATTATTTTATTAATGTCATTATTTTTATTTAATTTTATTTAATTTTAGAATTATATTTTAAAGGATAATACTTACATTCCACTTATGGTGGTATCTCCTCGTACCACTTTTTCAATTTACCGAATCATCATTTCCTAAATCATAATCAGAACTATACAATTCCTAAATCATAATTTCAAGATTATTTATACAAAAAAATCAACTAAATTGGAGATTATTTAGCCTTTCATATTTATAAAGTGAATGGACGGTTCACCATAAGAATCCTACTTGTTACCAATATCGTTGAATTGTTTTATACATATGAATAACTAAGCGACCTCCAAAATTATTGATTTTTTTTTGCGAGATGATCTTGAAATGATTATTTAGGAGATGAACGATTGTGATCATGATATATATACATATTATTTCATATATCGAAATGATGGTATGAGTAAGTACCACTAAGTACTCCACAACGAACTTAGTACAAGAGACGGAACAAACTCACTCGTATACTATGTCAAACAAACAACGATCCAAAAATACTAACGCATCGAAAATTGCAATTTTCGAATTCATGGCCCATGGGTGCACGGAGAAACTAAGCTCCGCGCACTCATAGGGGATGTAAGATATTTTGGGAACCAATCATTATATTGCTATATGCAATCACAAAGGTTTATGAAGGGTTATAGTTTACAAGTCTAAATTAAGTCTTATATAAGCAACCAAATCTAAGTCAATAAAAACAACAAAACTTAACTTCCAATTCAATACAAAATCAGAATTATAAATCATAAGTTACTTAACTTAACCAAATAAACCAAAATAAATAAGTAAACAATTCCTATTCTAAACAATAATTGCAACACTATGAATTTATAATGTTCATGACTACGACAACAACAAAAAAAAAAGGTGACTTGTTGATTAGTGTACGTATCAAAATAGTGGGACATTTCCCATACACGTTGAAAAGTCCAATTATAAAATTGGACCAAAAACAAAAACCTAATATTTTGTGGGATCTTTTTCTAGTCTTATGTTTATCCGCATGCAAGGCATATTTGCGGCAAAGGCAAAGGTATGGTTTGATTTGTTTTTAAGGTACCAAGGGAAGGGATGGTCAAACTTTATTTAAATACAACCCAACAACTTTGTAATGCAAGGGACACTTAAATATTCGAGGATAATATTGTTTATTTAATTAATAAAGTAGGCCTTTTTCGTGCCTAAAATAATTAGGTTTTAGGTATTAATTAACAATACCCACAAAACCCTATTTGATTTAGACTAATCTGTTCAAGATTGGTTTATTTATTTTTAACTTTGTAGGCCAATCTAGCTATGTAGCTATAGCTAATGAGTTAAAAAGAAGCATATTCAGGTGAGGGAGTTACCTTGGGAATCAACATTCCATTTACAGCCATAGTTGGTAAACTAATTTGTGATTACATTTTTTGCACTCTTGTGTGGAGAGAGGATTATTGGTGGGTTTTTGTTGACTAATAGACTTGGATATCATGCCAATTGCAATATTGCACCACATAGGTTGTTCAACAATTTTCATTTTAAGATAATATTGTAGTTTCGATAAACAATCCGAGACGAAGTAACATGTCAAATTCACCATTTTAAGTAGTCGATACTAAATAAAGAAATCAATTACAGACCATTCATAATTAATGTCTCGTTTGGGTTTGCTTGAGGAAGTATTCGGTCTTATAAACGTTATTGGAAAAATCAATTTTTAATATAAACATTGTAAATATTTTGAAAAAACACGTTAAAAGTGCTTCTCCAAACCCGTTTACATGTAATTCAGAAGCAATTGTAAGTTTTTTTTTCCTTCTTATGTCAAATGTTGTTAAAAGTGATTTTGATTTTCAAAAAACACTTTCAGTCTTTCAAGAAGCACTCTCGAACATGCCTTGAATGTCAAATTTAACACAGTTCATAAATTGTTATTGCCAATCGTGTGACTCGGATTTAAAACCACCAATGTACAAAGTAATAAACTACGAAACTGTAGTCGTAGTGAATATAACTACGAGAGACTTAGAGTGAAGGGTATACATGAGATAAAGTTGAAAAGAAGGTGCATTAGTGAAAACAAGGAAGGCAGGGGACGATAACGTAAGACCAACCAGAAGTTGCAATCCATCTGTGGAAATTTCTCTCTCTAAATCTTTCCATGTATATCTTCTTTATTGACTTTCTACGCTTATAACCTGTCTCTCAAGACTCCATGAGCTTCCTTTGTTGAATCCAATCTAATTTTAAAAAAAACAAGAGCCTCCATCCAAAATTCTTTTCCCAACATTTTCCACCATTTTTCTTCCAAATTTTATATTAGTCAGTTTCAAAAACATTAAAAACTATCACAAATCTCACCGGTTTCCAACCTAACATACACCTCCTCTTTGGTCTCTTTCTTTCCCATTTTAAAAATATCAAACAGAGTCTTACATTCCTTCTCTCATCAATCTCTTGTCTCTATCTCTATATCTCTGTAAGTTTTTGCTCTCAGCTATGAGGTTTTTTTTTTCTGGGTTGCTGGGAATCTAAGGGAAATCAAAACTTGTGCTTTTTTGGGTTGTTGGGGGTTGACTTTATCATCCATTTTCTGTGAAATTGCACAGCTGTTTCTTTATCTTTTTTTTTTTCTCAGGAACCAAACAGAACCTTATTTTCTGTTTTGGGTTTTTTCTTGGAGGTCTGAATGTGTTGAGGTGTTCTTGCAGGAAATGTTCTCTTTGCTGTTATCACATAGCTTTGTTGTTGGATCAATCTGACTTCATTTCAGGTTAAAATCTCTCTATTTTTCTCGAAGTTGTTGTTTTGAACTCATCTTATCAATCCTTTTTAGCTCTCTTTGCTTTCTTATGAAATTAAATTATTTTTTAATGGAGAAAGATCAAATCTTTTGCTCAAAGGGTGTGTTTTTTTAGCATGGTAATTACTAAATCAATAAAATTTCATCAAAAAAAGGAAATTATTAAGCTTTGGAGAACAGAATAGCTGCAGTAACAAGCTAAGTTTTTCTTTTTTCATTTTTAATTTTTATTTGCCTCTTCTAATCTGTTGCGTGAGGATATCAATAATGATCAAAGATAAGGTCGAATCCCATGAACAGTCAATTCGGATAAATATATTGCATTAATTGGAAAATTATTCCTTGCGTCCATTAATTCTGTGAAGATAAGCTGATGTATAAGAGGATATATATGAAGTTGATATTTTGTGGATAAAATTTATTGCAATTTCTATTGATTTCAATAGTAATGCTTTTGTAACCACTGCTCCATCAATATACCATGGCCCTGGAATTTTTGAGAAACCAATTTCAAGATCATTCTAGTTAATTGGAGATTTTAGAAATGACTTAGAAATATACAAATTATCGAACCCGAAATCTGCTTCCAAGACATTAAACAAGGTATATACCTGCATTTTTCTTGTATTTAATTTTTAATTATATTACTTTTGTGTCTATAGGTTTTGATTATGAACACTTGTTGCTGGGTTTGCTTTGATTGCTATTACTGACAATTTTTAAAAAAAAATGATAGGACATGGAGCTAGTTGATATCCAATGCTACAAATGTTTTGGTATTTGATTGTCATTATTTCGTTGTGTAGGGTACTTATAATTGTCTTTTCGTGCTCTTCTTATAGGACTACTTGCTTTGCACAAAGTTGTTAATTGTACTCATTTCGAGTCATTAAACTGGCATTAGCAAGACACAATCATGTTCTCAAGATCCTGCATAAGTCTGTTAGAATTGGCGTCTGGGGACATGTTGAATTTCCCGCAGACTCCTAGGACTCTTCCGAGGGTGATGGCTCTTCAGGGAGTCATTCCTGATGCAAAAAATAGTGATGGTGTCAATAACGAAGATAGTAATGTTGCCCCCTCGGAAATTTGTGAGAAGAAAATCATAGTGGCGAATTTTCTCCCCCTACATGCTCAGAAGGATACAAAATCGGGGAAGTGGAGCTTCAGCTTTGACGAGGATGCAATTTTACTGCAACTTAAAGACGGTTTTGCACCTGGTACCGTTGTTATATACGTGGGGTCTTTGAAGGCTGACATAGATGTAAGTGAGCAAGAAGAAGTTTCTCAGAAATTGCTGGAGGAGTTCAATTGCGTGCCCACATTCCTTCCTTTGGAGCTGCATAAGAAGTATTATCATGGATTTTGTAAGCAATATCTATGGCCGCTTTTTCACTACATGTTGCCTATGTGCCTGGATCATAGCAATCGGTTTGACAGGGAGCTTTGGCAGGCTTATGTTTCTGCCAACAGGGCATATGCTGATAAAGTCATGGAGGTCATTAATCCTGAAAATGATTATGTTTGGGTTCATGATTATCACCTTATGCTTCTTCCAACGTTTTTAAGAAGGCGTTTCACACGAGTTAAGCTTGGTTTCTTCCTCCACAGCCCGTTTCCGTCCTCAGAAATCTACCGGACTTTGCCTGTGAGAGATGAGATTCTGAGAGCACTGCTAAATGTAGATTTGATTGGCTTCCACACATTTGATTATGCTCGACACTTCCTTTCTTGCTGCAGTAGAATGCTTGGATTGGAATATGAATCTAAACGGGGCTACATTGGACTTGAATACTTTGGCCGGACAGTGTACATTAAGATTCTTCCAGTGGGGATACACGTGGGCCGACTTGAATCTGCATTGAATCATCCCTCTTCGTCCATGAAGGCGAAAGAGATTCAAGAACAGTTCAACGGGAAGAAGATTATTCTTGGTGTCGATGACATGGACATATTCAAAGGCATCAGTCTTAAGTTGATGGCAATGGAGCAGCTTTTGATGCAGCATCCTGAGTTGCGGGGGAAGGTGGTCCTGGTGCAAATTGTTAATCCCGCGAGGAGCACAGGAAAGGATGTGCAGGAAGCAAAAAAGGAGACTTATTCAACAACCAAAAGGATTAATCGGATATTTGGTTTTCCAGGGTATGAACCAATTGTTTTGATTGACCGTAGCGTGCCTTTTTATGAGAAGACTGCCTATTATGCTTTGGCAGAATGTTGCATTGTTAATGCTGTGAGGGATGGCATGAACTTAGTCCCCTACACGTACATCATTTCCAGGCAGGGGACACCGAATATGGATAAGGCTATTGGCATTGCCCCGGATGCTCCTCATACAAGTACACTTGTTGTCTCGGAGTTCATAGGTTGTTCACCATCTTTGAGTGGAGCAATGAGGGTGAACCCGTGGAACATTGAAGCTGTCGCTGATGCACTCAATGTGGCTATCTCAATGCCTGATTTGGAAAAGCAGCTGCGGCATGAGAAGCATTACCGGTATGTTAGCTCTCATGATGTGGCGTATTGGGCGCGCAGTTTTTTACAGGATTTAGAGCGCGCCTGTAAAGATCACTACAGGAAACGCTGTTGGGGAATCGGTTTTGGTCTGAATTTCAGAATTTTGTCCCTTTCTCCAAGTTTTAGGAAGCTTTCAATTGACCATATCCTCTCTGCATATAAGAGGACTAGTAGAAGGGCAATATTTCTGGATTATGACGGCACTATCGTGCCCGAATCTTCCATTGTTAAGACCCCGAGTCCTGATGTCATATCTGTCGTGAAGAACCTTTGCAGCGACCCCAAGAACACTGTGTTTATAGTTAGCGGCAGGGGTCAAAACTCTCTCGGCGAATGGTTCTCTGAATGCGAAAATCTGGGTTTAGCAGCAGAACACGGATACTTCATAAGGTACATTTTTGTTTTTACACACGCATATAAATTATCAAAACTATCACATTGTATTGATTTGCATTTGTATTATGTTGTCATAGATGGAGCAGCTCGTCCAGTTGGGAAACCAATTCTTTATCTACAGATTTCGATTGGAAGCAGATTGCTGAACCTGTGATGAAGTTATATACAGAGGCAACTGATGGGTCCTACATAGAGACCAAAGAGAGTGCGTTGGTTTGGCACCATCTAGATGCTGATCCTGATTTCGGGTCCTGCCAGGCCATGGAGATGTTGGATCATCTTGAAAATGTCCTCGCTAATGAGCCTGTAGTCGTTAAAAAGGGCCAGCATATCGTTGAAGTAAAGCCACAGGTATTTTCTTTTCCCGTTTCTTTTTCTCTGTTCTCGTTGTGGCCTAAATTAAATGATTTCGTATGGCTTATGAACACGGCAGGGAGTTACGAAGGGGTTAGTTGCGCAGAAAGTTCTTTCCATGATGATCAACAACGGGAATGCGCCAGATTTTGTGTTGTGCATCGGGGACGATAGATCAGATGAGGACATGTTTGAGAGCATATCAAGTACAGCCTATAGTTCCAGTTCCAGTTCCAGTTCATCTCAATCTCCATCTCCGGAGATCTTTGCGTGCACCGTTGGCCAAAAACCTAGCAAAGCCAGGTACTACCTAGATGACAGCGCGGATGTCATCACGTTGCTCAAAGGCCTGGCAACTGATTCAAGTCTCAAGCCGCGGAGTAATTGGGAAATCCAGCTTCCTTTCGAAAACATTCTTTGAGACACATCCGCTGTGCTAGCTTGGATGATGATGATGAATCTTACTTTTTTCTGGTGGTAAAGTATACAAAAACTCGGATTAACCCTTGGCGTTTTGTTTCTAACTTATTCTTTGCATGGTGGAAAGCCAAATCTGATGCTGCCCTAGGAATGGATTGCTGTGGATTTGGCAGTTTATGTTGGAGGGGAGTTTTCCTACATGGTTCACCAAGGGCATCGTTAGTCTGTAAATTTGAACTGGCTTTGTACTTACATGGTCATACTCGATTCTTTTATGAAATTATAGTCCTACTGAAAGAGATTGAATTTCATTTCTCGAGTTAAGTAGAGTTGAGACCATATAAAATAGGCAGATATCGCAAATTTCTTCTGCCTTACGGTCCAAGCAATCAAAATCCCAGAATCTGTGAAAGCTATGAACTTTTACCGGAGTTCGATCAGACATCAAAATTCCCGCTCTTTTTTTTCGTTTTACTTTTCGGTTTTTGGTTTTCGTTTGGATTAAGATTGTTAACTCTGTGAATTCAATCAACACTAACGTAATGATCTGTTTAAGGGATGTGAAAAACAAGGAACATTGATGGTTGAGATAACATATGAAAATGATTATATATGAACATAGGGTTAAACAAGAGATTTCATGCAACCTCAGAAAAGAAGAGGAAAGATAAAAGCTGTCAATTAATATTTATCTAAGTAAAGGCTGAATATTTTGTTCCAAAAATCTTCATAAAAAGATCTATCTAACCATACGTTGGGTTCTTGATCATCTCCTCATCGCTCATCGTATTGTTCTTTTCGGTTTCTCTTTCTTCCGGTCATGACAGTTGAAATATGAAATTTCTGATCAAGTTTATGCGGGATGCGCGTTCCACGGTCATATCCTCTCACACAAATAAACCCTAAAGGGAAATAATAAAAGATGTCACAAGATGGCTTATACTCATGGATTAGCATTATTAGAGACAATTAAAAATGAACGGAAGCTGAAATTGCGTACCTGTGGCAAAGCAGTCCTTAATTTCTTGTACATCTTGGTCTGCATTTAGAAAACGTTATTGAGAGCTCTTCATTTAATAGTTAAAATGTGACACTTGTGCCTAAAAAAATGTCTCTAAATCCTTAACTCATAACACAAATATTATATTTATGAAAAATTACGTACCTTTAAAGATTGCACTTGTTGAGGTCCCAAAGTAGGCGATTCGTCTCTCTAAGTTCCAGATCAATGATCTAGGAACTTTAACTGGTTGTATACTGGATTCATAGTCAGCAAATATCTGCAAAGGACATATGTTCGGTCAGTACATTGATCCAATATATGCTCACAAAAAAGAAAAAAGAAAAAAGAAAAATTGGAAAAATATTGAGTAAATCCACCTCATTAACTTGAAAATATGTCCCATTGAGTGGAAAGCTCCCCTTATTGGCTGTTCGACATGGTATCTGTTTATGCATCATGATATTGTAATAAGTTATTTTCCATAATTATCTCAAGTTGTAATTGCAGGTTTGGGGTAAAAAGTGTAACTGTTACTCACCAGAAGTGTTCCAAGAATTGTATTGGAATCTTCTTCAGGAAGATTATCATCTGGAAAACTTGATTTCTCATTTATACACAATGCTCTAGAGTCCTGGGAATTGCATGCATTCAGAGGCAAATCTGTGGTTTTATCTGTTTTTGACATTTTCATAAATTACTTATTAGTACGACTAAATCAATTATTTTATTTTCAAAAGTCTAAAACTTAATTGTTATGTACCTGATGTCCATATTGCAAGAAGGTAAGGGGATGGATCATCGATCTCTCTTCTGTATAGCTGCGGTATTCATGTATTGACAATTTTATATACAAATATGTATCTGAAAGTTTTTATAAAAAAAATAAAATAATAAAGAATAATTGTCTTACCCCTTTTACCAAAGGATGATTATCTGGAAGTACATACCTACATGAAAAATAAAATTAATATAAATCCATTTTGAGATAATAGGTTCAGATCAAACTAACTAATGTCTTATTAAACATAAATAGAAAATAAAAAATAAAATAAAAACAATCCAAGCTTACACTTGGTGCTTTGTCCTTAAACGTTCAACATCCTTCAACTTGAAAACTCGCTCGCTAGCAAAATTTGAAACAACTAATTCGTTTGACATATAATTTCCTTGCGGACCACCTACGTATGGATTTAATGCTGTTGAGCAATTTTCTTTCTTTCTTTTTGGACTGTAACTACGACGACTATCAAGAAAAAGATCTTCCATATCTGGCAATTCAGTGAATTCGTCGCGTTGTGGTGATGAAGGTTCCTCGATGATAGGTTCACAACTCTCGAATTCGTATTCTGAATTAGAATTGGTCTCAAAATAGGAAAATGGCGGTAGAGCGAGAGCCTCAAACGCCCTTGGAGAACTAGTAGAACTAGTTTCTTTTGCTGTCGTCGACTTATTATTTTTTGACCCCGGTAAGTAAAACCTTTCACTGCATAAAATGAGTGCATATTAAACATAATAGAAAATAATAATAACTTTTTTGGCCTATTATTTATACGCATCTTAATAGTATATAAAATTTCATATAGAGATTAATTTAAAACTTGAAGAAAACCTTGCACGAGCACTGGCATAGTATCTGCAGTCCCCCTTCATCGGACAAGCCCTGCAATTTGGACTTCTCTTCGTGCAAAAAATCTGCATAAATATATATATATATATACAATTTCTTTTAACTAATTTTAAATCATATTAATAAACAAAACATATACTTAAAGAAATATATTTAATTACTTTACCTTCCCAAAGGTTATCAGTTGATAATGCAGCTCATACCTGTGAAAATACTAACATCAGTAGTACAAGTTTTATTTTTTACTCACAGTAATTAAAAAATACTGGAGGAAATTTGGAAATCACAATGTTTTTGGATCCAAGTGTTGTAGTCGTGGCCAGAGATACTTCTGAATGTTATCCAGCACCGGCATCCTACAAATACAAGATTATTGTTAGTGCTATCGGAATACAAATGATATAAACTTCTTCTATTCCTAGAGTTTATACTTACTCTTGTAACAGATGTATCTGAAGCGATATGGGCAGTGGTTGAAGAGGAACCCATCCTAAACGAATCGCAATCCGACCAACATTTACATCCACCTATAGGCATGGAAGAACATTTTTTTTTTAATTTTATGAAAACTAAATTTTCAATTTTTTTTATACGAATTAATGTTACGGTGAAATCTTACCGGGAAGGCAACGTGTTGAAGTGCCAAAAGCCTCACACACTCGGTGCTTTTTAACCCAATTCCCACAATTTCTCTTAAATACTTCCTACAATTATGAATAATAGAATGAATGGTTAAACTGTCACAAATAATCAATAGTGGCAGAAGTAATAAATGTAACTTACTTCACTATCTCATCTGGGGCATTCCTCAACCACTCGAGCTCGATTTCTCCATGATCTTGCTTTACTTGACGAACAAATTGCTGCAAAATTAAATTTAATTGAATTAAAATCGTCAATTTCTAAAATTAGGTAAAAAAAATAATTTAATTTACCTGAAGACGTCCTGCAATGATATTTTGTTGGCCACGGGCTTTGATGGCATGTGCAATCTCATCAACATCAGCCTGTAAAAATGCCTCCCAATCAACTGAATCCATATGGTTTTTATTTCTTTCCCCAGGACTCGAATAAAGCTTCCTGCAAAATTCCCAATCCATTTTCGGATTTATTATTTCTTTACCGCTCTTTTTCTTTCCATTTTTACCCTTCCTTGTCTCGCCAAGTTTCATCTCCTCGGACTCTCGTTGCTCTGCTGAGCTAGGCGCATTTGCATTTGCATTTGCATTTGCATTTCCTTCTTCTTTCTGGTTCCTTTCGGCCTCCGGTGGTGGCGGCTGCGGTGGCTCTGAACAAGTTTTGACCTCCGGTGGTGGTGGCTGCTGCGGTGGCTCTGAACAAGTTTTTGTCTTTGGGATCATAGCAAGCTCGATTTCTGTTGAAATTTTCTGCTGAGGTTGATCTTCCTCGGGGATATTTGGTGGCCGTTCAATCGAAAATTGATTGAATTTTTCATTCAAATCGAATTGGGAAGGCTTGTAAGAGCTTGAAACCTCGTCTTCGACCTCGACCTCCTCCATTGTTGAATCATCATCATCATCTTCAAGTGTGAGGAGCTCTTCGTCAGACACTGGTACAATTGAAACAATGTTGTTTCCAACCGCATTCGTCTCTTCCTTTTCTATAGATCGAATTGGGAATCTGGCTGCAAGTGACATGAAGGCAGAGCTGTACAAAATAATCAGCCGTCGGAATAATCACTTCGAAAATTTAATAGTTTTGCATAATCAGAAACAGAAAGCATTTAAGTTACCTTGAAAGATGATCGGACACATTCTGTGTTAGGAAAACTCCGACGATTGAATCCACCACAGAACCTTTCCACTCCACGAATGTCCTATCTCCTGCTCAGATTATTACAATTTCAATTCCAATTTGATACAAAATTTAGAACAATAATTAATTAGGATTAGTATGGTAATTAGGGTTGTGTTTTTTTCGGTACCTTGGATTAAGTGCATCCTGGATATAAGAAGCATGACTCGTTTAAACAAAACCTCTCTTTCATTCCTCATCCATTCTTCATTATCTGCTTTCTTTTTAGCTTCATCAGTCTTGCCTTGTATTCCAAGCTTCCATGACACCACAAGTTCGCGCTCATCCACAGACAGTTTCGCAAGCCTTTTGTTCATCTTCCCAATCGGCGTCGCCGCCACAATCTCCATTCCGCCGCAGTTGGATGTCGTGGCCACCATCTGCAGACCATTATTCGTTGCCTGATTTTGGCTTTTCTCTTCATAGGGAACTAGCACGCCGTGGCCATGGTTGTTTGGCGGCGGCTGATGTTCGGAAATTAAATCATTGGAAAACTTTGCAGTTAAATCAGGGGCGGAGGCCGGGACGTTGATGTTCTGCTTGTGCCGCCACCGCCACCGTTGTGATCTCTTCTTCTTTATCTTGAAGAGAGATTGCAATGCATCATTTAGCTGATCAATTGTATCATGAGACGACTCACGAAACATACTTGCTATGACTAGCATTCTTTCAAGTCCGCATCTCCTCCTTGCCACCCTTAATTTCCTGAACATGTCTGGAAACTTAAGGACAATGTTGGCATTGTTGTTCATAGATTTGTGCCGACAATCTCTGACTTTTAGCGGCGAGGTGGCTACTAATATGATGGCACTCTGGTTCTCGTCCTCCTTCTCCTTTGGTTCACTGTTCAAGTCGATGTTCAGATGATTTCCTCTTTCTGGGACATAAAGATCATTTTGATCATCATCATCATCCATTGAAACAGAGTTTTCGAGTTTCCTTGAAGCTTTCTTCTTCTTTGGTGTCTTTTCTTTCTTCGGTAGTTTTGGTGTTGGAGGAGCTCGCTTTGGCTTTGGGGCATGTTTCTTTGGTGTCTTAGGTTCCATTGGCGGCTTGGCCACTCGCGCTCTTCCAAACCCAACCACTTTCGGCCTGTGAACCGTCTTCTTCGGTTTCTTCTTCACCCCTTGATTCAAGCTTGCGCCTTCATCTGATTTTCTTTTCAAATTCTTCTTTTTCGGCGGGCCTGGAGTGCTTGTGCTTGGCAATGTAGCATTGAACTTCCCATCCTCTTTCTCTGCAGAGAAAAAACAAAATGTAAACAAAATACTCTTTCTCTGCAGAGAAAAAACAAAATGTTTTGTTTATTGCTCAAACAGAGAATTAAAAAAAAAAAAAAAAAGCCTAGAAAAAAGCAGAAGAATTGTAAATTTTAGTTTGCGTCCCAAACCTGATGAAGATGATGGAGCATACGAAGCATCAAACTTAGATGGTGACACAGAATCATCTGCAATTCGCTTTTCTTCATCTTCAGCAATCTGAAATTTAGATGCGATATCTCCCATTGGCTCCTCCTCAGTCTGAGATTGAGGCTGGATATCTCCAGTTTCCTCCTGCTCCTCCTCCGGTAGCTTTTCAACACCGAAATCTACTGGCTTTCTCTCCTTCAGTGGCTTTTCTACATCGATATCAACTGGCTTTGTCTCCTCCGGTAGCTCTTCTACATTGATATCAATTGGCTCCTCCGGTGGCATTTCTACATCGATATTTATCGGCTTTAGCTCCTCTGTCAGTTTTTCTACATCGATATCGAAACTAGCATTCATACACTGCTCAACTTTCTCAACTAAACCCTTATACAACAGCTCTTCATCACTAAATGTCAAAGCTTGATCATCCTCGCCATTTTTTCCATCTTTCTTTTCCTCGCCGGAATCCATCATATAGGCAAACCCCACAAAACCCTGTATATCATCGTACTCGCAAACCATCTTATTCAAATCAAAATCAAATATTTGCAAACAACAACCTGAACCAGAACAAGAAACCCCGTCATCATCAGCCGCCACCATTGTCAATTGTGACCTCCCGGCACCTTTAGCCTTCCCAGGGGTTTTCGGCATCCTCATGCTCTGTTTCTCTCCTTCATATTCTCCCTTCTTTATTTTCCTTCGGTACACCCTCACTGTAGTTTCCTCCATGGAATCGTGCAACCTAACAAAAAACAACTGACAAAAATCGATCAAATAAACGAACCCAAGAGTCGGTACACCCTCACTTTTTTTTCCTCGATGGAATCGTGCAACCTAACAAAAAACAGCTGCCAAAAATCGATCAAATAAACGAACCCAAGAATTATAACCAAAAAGCATATAAGTTTGCGAGAAACAGAGTAATACCTGGTGAGTAAGAAAAGAAAGTTTGTGAGCAAAATCCTCCGTAATTTGATTTTCAAATAACGAAACAGAAGGCAGAGTTCTTAAGAGACCAAATACGTTAATATGACTGTTAACTATTTTTTTTAATTTTAATTTTCTTATTTAAAACAGCTAGCCATTGATGGTTTATTTGCTGAGGATAGAAACCATTTGTAATTTGAACTGAGCCGTGGTGCTTTTCAACTGGGTAGAATCCGATTGTAATTTAAACTGGTGTGGTATTTTGTTTTCTTCCGATCAGTTGAAAAGTTTTAATAATGTTTAAACCGGTGCGTGGTTTTTTTTTTTTTCCTTCTGATGGGTTAAGTTTTCAATAATGTTTTAACTGGTATGTGTACTTCTTTTTTCTTTCAATCGGTTGAAAATTTCAGATAAGATTTTAACTGTTGTGTGACATTTTGTTTTCTTTAATCGGAATGCAAAACTTCATTAAAGATTTTTCCTCATATCAGTTGAAAAGTTCACATAAAATTTTAAGATTTTAACGGTTGTGTGATACTCTTTTTCTTTTAACTGGGATGTAAAGTGTGAATAAGATTTTTTCTTCCGATCATGAGAAAAGTTCATATAAGGTTTTAACTATTGTGTGATACTTTTTTTTCTTTCACCAAAAACAAAAGCCTCAATAAGGTTTTAACTTGTGTGAGGTATTTTTTCTTTCCACCCGATTGAAAGCTTGGCTCTGACAAAATTTTAACCAGGCCATCAAAAAGCACTATGTTCTCTTGTCGGATTTAGTTTAGTTATTAATCAACGAATATCGTGCTTTAAAAAAAATAAAGTCTGACAAAGTTTTAATGAAGTTATTAAACGACACTTTGTCGTACGATTTAGTTTGTTTATTTATTAATAAATATCTTACTTTCAAAATAACTGTATGTGGTGCTTTTCACCTTGTATTTTTGTACGACCCGGATTAGTCTACGACAAAATTTTAACGAGGCCACTCAGAGCGCGCCCTCTTGTAAAAGTTAGGCGGGAGCGAATCCGCTGTCCCATTTTCCATATCCCCTTCAATATCCTATGCATGAAATTAAAATTGAGACAAATGAGCGTTTTTCGTGCAAAGTGAGATTAAAATTGCAGTTTTATGTGCATTTCGACTAAAAAGCCAACTATAAATCATGCACTTTAAATCGAAACCCAAAATTTGAATGTGAATCAAACTACATACTTTTTTTCTGCTGGTTGGGAACTTAATTACATGACAACAATTCTTATAATTACAAAAAAAAAAAGGATAATCCTGAACCTTACTGCCATTAACGACGGTGGACGAGCTCTTCAAGGAACATCACGATACAAGCCTTTATCATAGCATGTCTGCAAACCCTTTATCATCACTCTCGATCTCGGACCAAATCACCCTCACCTCACCTAACCCTTTGAATTCGATGACATCTCGTTGGATACAAATGGAGCATATCAATCTTAAAGAGATAGATAAAAGAGAGAGGGGAGAAGTGATCAGATGGGTTGCCGCATGCAGCCTCGGTAGGGAAGGGTGAGTGTGACCTTGTTGTGACTGCGCTTGCTAGGTTTTTCTTAGTTTTCTTCCAAATTTTTTTTCAAAAAAATTATTCAAGTTAACAGAGTAAAATTAGAGTTATGTGCTTAGACATGTGTCAAAATTTCATGCATGAGACACGAAAGGGAACATGGAAATGGGACCTCGAATCCACTCTTGATTTAGGCTTTATCATGAATCTCGTACTTTTAAAAAAACCACGATAAAAGCTTAATTGATGTGTGATAATTTTTTTTCTTTTACCGGATTAAAGTTCTAGACAAAATTTGAACGAGATCACAAAAAGCAATTTGTCTTCTTATAAGATTTATTTATTTATTAATGAATTTCGTAGTTCCCGACAAAATTTTAACCAGACCACAAAACACAATAGATCTTCTTGTACGATTTATTTATTTATTAATTAATGAATTTTATAATTAAAAAAAAAGTTAAAATCTCTTTTAACGAGTGTATTGCACCCTTTCTCCTTTGATCAGGTAAATGTCCTGACAAAATTTTTACAAGACTACTAAAAAACTATCCTACCTTCCTATCCAATTAATTATTAATCAACGAATATAATACTTTCATAAAAAATAATTCTGAGTACTCCCATGAATGAGTGCCAAGAGAGTATATTTCAAAATACGAAATGATTTTCATACTATATTTTTCTCTTTCTACACTTCTATATTATCTCAATTCATTAATTTTATTTTGATTTATTTAATTTGGTTGTTAGAATAAAAAGACGAATGCAAAAAGAGGAAAAGAAAAAAATGAAAATCAGCTCCTACAAAATACGATATACTTTTGGAAAATAGCGTAGAGAATTTATTTTATTAAAATACTAACTCCAATTTTCTTTTGGAATATAGAGGAAGTGTACACTTCAAAAAAAAACAAATAGAGGAAGTGTACACTATTAAGAACTCTAGTCTCTTCTCGTATTCTTGACTTGCGCTCAAATCTCCATTCGATCATTATTCGATCCCTAAAGATAAGGAAAACCACCGAAGTTACTGGGATTTCGCTTCAATTTATCGCAGGCCGAAAGCGTGGAAATGGATCGGCGTCGTTTAACTGCCTTCGCCGTCTTCGTCTTCGTCTTCACAGTTTTTCCTCATATTCAGGTATAAATCTAAACCTTAAACCTCTGTTTGTTCCCGAGAAAATGCACAGGAAAATAAATCAGAGAATTATGTTTGGTGTAGGGTTTGGCGAACAATGAGAAGCAAGGGCAGATCTTCATTAACTCATCGCCGTTTGAAACAGCCCTCGCAACCCTCCAGAACCAAATTGAGTAAAGTTTCTCTCTTTTCCCCTTTTCATTTTGGGATCATTGGATCTGTTTGGTATTTTGGAAAGTTTAGGAAAAAGAAAGGATTTTGACCCTATGAGGGCTACCTTTAACTGTGTTTGGATAGATAATCACTTCTTCTATTTTGGTAGATTGATAGATAATCACTTCATTGAAACCAAATTAAGCAGCTTTGAATGTCAAGGGATTGTACTTACAATTTTTGTGTACATGTGACACTGGGCATATGGACTTTTATCGTGTTGCTTTCCACCTTTTTCAGCTATAATTTCAACAAAACCAGCCTCCTTCGCCGGGCAATGACCCATGCCTCCTTCTCCGGAGAGAACAACAAGGCACTGAGCATTTTGGGCGCCAATGTCATTGAAGCATCGGGCTCCCTCCGGTTACTTGAAAAGGACCTTGAGATTTCTGCAAAAGAATTGAACCGTCGCCTTTCAGAGCTGTCCAAAGTAGAATCTTCGTGTGCTGCTGACGGTTTGCGGTTGGGGTTGCATAAGGTGGTTAGAGTCTCGTACAAGACTAATTCTACAGCTCCTTTGGTGGTTTGTGGGGCTTTCCGAGCAATATTTGGTGCTATTGCTATTGATGTTGGGAAGACTGATGATGCTGGAAGAATTTTCTGGGGTGTCCATGGTGGTCAAGTCGGAGGAGCTCTTGCAATGTAAGCTTTTAGCTCGTTCTCTATTGGTTGTCGGAAGATATTATGCTATAGCAGTAGCTACAAGTAGCTGAATTTAGTGTTAAGTACCAGGAATAGTATGTGTGCTCCTGTGCTGTTTGTTCATATGGTTAAACAATATCAGTCATTCTGAAACTTTGTGCCCTTGCCCCTTGACAATATTATGCTTACTGCAAATTTTATTCATGTGAACAACTTTGCAAGACTAGTATTGTGTATGTTTTCTTAATCAATGAAAAGATTTTTCTTATTGCAGATGGATTTCATTTGTTTTTTCTGGTTTCCTTTTATCATATGGTATGACTTATGTATAATGCTTGGGAATTCATTTACTGACCTAGCGTGACATTTGTTTGCTAAGAAAAGGGGCCTTAATCTTTCGGCAATACTCTTGGCCACGTTTGGTGGGGGAGATTATATTGAATTAGATAACTCATCAAATTCAAGCTATTTTGCATGTAGAAATGAAATTTTTAACTGAAAGGGGATTGGACATAAGGGGAAACTTACTTCTTCTTTGTCTAATCCAGTCTAATCCCCTTACAATGAAAAACATTTCACTCATAGCTTCAAAACACCTTGAATTTGATGAGTTTTCCAATCCAATACAATCTCCCCTAACAAATGCGGCCTTGGGGTGTTATATTCTTCTTGGTTATATGTTGTTACAAAAGTTCTGCTATTTTGGCCTACTGAACTATAGTTTATGCTACACCTTTAGAAAACCGAAAACGGCTTGTAATGGAATGCAAGTGCTCTTTCTCTGACCTTTTGTGGTGAGTAGAATGCAGCAGATTGCGGCGACAACTAACTGTGTTTGAGCTTTTCTTAATCCATGGTGAGGGAGTCTGAAAATTTACTATTGTGTCCTCCGCCCGTGCAGTCTTGAAGCACTTAACTACTCAATCTCATGATTTGTTCATCTCTTGTTCGAAATGTCTGTTGTTACTTGTTAGTGACTTTATTTGCATATGTGCTTGCTTGCATCAAATCCGGGCACGAAATCTGACTCAAGTGCTTTTGTTTTGTGCTTTCTCGATGTTCCTTCTGTGTTCATGCAATTCCTCAATACATTTTCATCTTGTTTCTCTCATGTTTGGCATTCTTAATTGAATGCTAAATAGTTGTGATGAATGTCCACACTTTTTTGGGTCGAATATTAATACTATACTCCGGGTCCATGACATATCTAACTTTGGCAAGTTCTTTCCTTCTGGGCCGTGGGTCTTCATATGATGAAAGTTTATTTTTTTTTGGTCATGTGATGAAAGTTTTTTTTTTTGTCAAAAGTTGGGTTCATGTCAATTTTAGGGTTAGGAAGCTTGACTGATGTCGTTTTCAGGTTTGACCTCTGGGGCCTAATTTGCATTAGTCCTAATTGAAGGAAAATATTCTCCCCCTTGAACAAAAAAAAACCCACAATCTCAATCAATATGGTAGGTGCCGATCTATCTATTATTTTTCATCCAAGGAAATATAATAATTTTTGCAAATTTGGTATAATACAAAAGTAAAGCTTCTTAAAAGAGGTCTAACTAAAATATTAAAAATAATAATTAGAACAATAATGTACTTAATGGCGAAGTGATTAGGCTGGCCTTGATTATGAATTGCTTCCACCAAAAGCCCTGGGTCCACACTCCCTAGTCCCTACCTCCAATCGTCGCCTACAACAGCCTAAATTTTATTGGTTAAATAATTTATAATTTGATTGATTATTTAAAAAAATAAAATACTAGAGAGATTATATCACATTTATAAACCACACGTTGATACAGTGTATTAGTGTGTGGTTAATAAATATAGTATCCATAACGTTATCATTTCAAAATTAATAATAAATCGTTAAGAATATTTTTTATACAAGATATTGAGGATGTGGTTTATATGCATTCAATATTAACTTAGATACTAATTATAATAACAACAATATGTATTGACTTCAACCCTTACAAAAATCGAATCTAATAACTATTGTGACAATAAAAAATTAAATACGCAAATCGCAAAATTCAAATAGGAAAACTCAATTATGACATATACAGTAAAGATTCGATAGTCGCACATATGTATACCTATGAGTATGGGTGAGTACAGTTTGGATCGATGCGTATATCATCCAAATCCAACTCATTAAAATCTTAACGATTCGATACAGTTTGGATTTTCAAAAAATCAAATTGAAACCGTTCCAAGCCAAACTGCTATTAACATTTTGGTTAGGAGCAATTTGAACGGTTTAGCTATAAAAAAATTTATGTAATTTGTTCACTATAAAGACTGCTCAAAAACATAATTTTTTTTTTAAAATTCCACCATTCTCATAAAGATTTCATTTATTCACATCAATATTTTATTCATTCACAAGAAGATTTCATTCATAGACATCAACAAATTAAAATTTTCAACATTTAAACTTCGAATAAGTCGGGTTATGTTTAAATATAATTTAAATTCAAAAGTAACACAAAATGAGTAAATATTAAGTAAGGTAGGGGATGTAATGAACACTTACATTAACATATTATAGGCTAAAAAATATTAAATAATAAACAAAATAAGAAATAAGAACCTTAACCGTTAAGTTTGGATTCCAATGTTTTCAAAATGAAAATTCAAAACCAAACCGTTACTAAATGAATTGTTTGAATTTTTAAACCATTTGACTTTTATCTGGTCAAATCTAAAAATGAGTGTCAATAACGATTTGAATCGATTCAGTTTCTAATTCAACAGATTTATGCATACCCGTGGATACGAGGATAGTACTATTTCCCTATGCTGTCCCCTTTTATCATTATTATCATCAAATGACAATTATAATCCAAAACTAGAACCACTAGAAACGACAAGTCGTTCAGAAAGTCTTAGAAGAGTCCACCGGCAATCCCCGGTCACTTCACATGTTTCCGTTACAATCCTTCTTTTCTTAATGCCTTTATAACGCACGCAGAAACGCACACCGTTTCGCAGAGAGAGACAGATTTGCTGAATTGGGCGTTTCTTAAGCCTCTCCCCTTCTTTTCTCTCTGTCGTCTTTACAAGTCCATATAGCCATGGAAGATATAGACTTGGAATCCATAGGCCATGGAGGATCCAGTTCCCGCTGCTGCTTCTGTATTCCGTCGTCGTCGGCCTGGTGGGACCGGATGCGAGCGGCTCAAAACGACGACAGGTGGTGGTCTAAGGGACTCAAGGCCTTCTATAAGCTTCGAGAGTGGTCCGAGATCGTCGCCGGCCCAAAGTGGAAGACTTTCATCCGCCGATTCAATCGGAACAGAAGCGGCGGCGGCGGCGGAGCCCATGCTGGCAGGCACCACGGGAAATTCCAATACGATCCCTTGAGTTACGCTTTGAACTTCGACGAGGGCGGCCCGGTTGATGAGGACGACGAAAACAGGGGGTTTCGCGATTTCTCGACCCGGTTCGCCTCGATTCCTCCGGTCAGGTCCGGACTACCGGAGTCTGGTAAAGACGTGGCGGTGTACGGGTGAAACTGCGCCGTGACAGCTATCTCGCGCCTAGTTGTGAATCTGTGATTGCTGGAATAGTTAGTCAATGAGCTGGCTGTATGGTGGAAACGTTGACGGTGATGTATGACGTGGCGCCGTATATTTACCTTTTCTTTTATTGTTTATTTGTTTTATTTTTCGATAATTTTTTATGTTTTATAATTTTGTGCTTTTTTGATGGTGCGTGTACAAATTGTCAAATACTATGGAGACATTACGAGCCAATAATTATGGTGATTGAAATGAGGATAAGGATTGAGCTTTTATTATTTTAGAAACCCCTAGTAATTATTCTATTTTTATTATTGATTTTACAATTTTGCTAATTCCAAATATTTGTCTCTTGGTGCCAACACTATCTCCCAATTGGCAATTTTGTTGCAGCGTCGTTTTCCATGGATATGGATTGCAGTGACTCATCTGGCCACGTCATTCATAGCTCACTGAAATTCGACTTTGCCGTCACTAGTGTTTGAATTGGCTCCAGATCTCTTATTACATAGAGTTTCAATTGACAGTTTTATTTAAACTTGAATTTTTTTACTACAGAGTCTTACAGAGCTCCTACTACTCGAGGTCTCCTACAAAGTGTAGGAGTTCCCTTTCACTCGAGATAATCTACAGGTTTCCACTTGATTCGAAATCTCCTACTACTCATCTCAAGTTCAAGTTCCATTTGACTCGAAATCTCGTACTACTCATTTCTTGTTGCGCTTAATTTAAAATCTCCTATTACATAATAATACTATATTAGTAATATTAAACACTCACTTGACTCAGTTAATTTCACAATAATATAAAAATCTCGTACATATCACCCGATGATTCACCCATACTCTAAGCAAAACCCTTTAAAGTTTTCAAAGTTTTAAAAAAGAATCATTGAGATGTAACATATGCTAGAAAATATTTTATTATCTTGGCTTATCTCATGACATGGTAATAGTGAAAGGAGAAATGAACTTGGGACCTGGACGAAGTGAAGAGAACTGCTAAAATGGAAGGAAACTAATGACGATAACAGAAATTAGAATTCAGGGTTTAAAGTTGGAAACATACACACAAAGGGAAATCCAGTTAAGGATTACCCATATCTAATTGAAGATCTAGAGATCTCTTTGGCTCTTCAAAGACTTTATGTCCAGCAAAATATCACCTACAATCCATGGAAAGCTGAAGCAATGCATGTCTTCTTGGAAATAAGATGGGTGATAAGTAACATGGTACCATGCCGAGGCCATTCTCTGATGCTCACTCGCCGGGAAACTTTGAAACCATCCTTTTGCTTCTTTTTTCAGGCTCTTGAGTGACAGCGATATCCGGTCCTTCATATCTCCATATCTCCTGTTATCACGTTGCAGATATGCTGCACGAAATCGCAGATTACCTGTCAGTATTTCATCCTCAGTCACTGCTCCATAGTAGTTCATTAGGGTCCTCATCTTCTCAATGTATATGTCTCTATGACCCTTTGCCACTTCAAGAACAGACTCGATGCCATCGACTTCAAGATCCTTATCGTAAGTTGCTTCAGAAATTTGCTGTGACCATACCAAGTTTGTTGTTTTCTCTTGCACCATGGAGCCGACTGTTGCAACAGTGGCACGGTAGAGCTTGCCTAATGCCCCATTTGAGACGTACATGGGTTTTTCGACTCTTTCCATGAAATCTGGGAACTCTTTGGGTTTTAAGATCCGGGGCATTTCAGCTGGTGCACCAGTTTTTGCAAAGTCGACAGCCATGGAGTGCAGGTCTGCCAACTGCAGGCATTTTGGATTCAAAGCTTTGTCTGGTTCACGGTCAGCATGAACTAGATGGGCGGTTGAGATGGCACCCAAATTGTCATTTATCATGTAATCGACAAAAAACTTTTGAATCTCCTGCATATTCAATGATCCAACAGAAATGACATTTAGATAGACGATATACATTGTTCATACTCAATGCCGCAGGGGGACAGTATACTCAATTTAAAAATTACCTCTAAGGTCACATTGTGATCCATTATACGAGGTCTACGTGCAGAGTAATCCATGGGAGGTACAGTACGAGGAGGGACCAGATCTTTATCCCAACTTATGAAAAACAAGTCTCCATCAAGATCTCCACCGGAGCATTCATTTGGATGAGGCCTGCGAAAAGTATCCAACCACAGTTACTAACATCTAAACACCAGGACCATTTTTTTTTCCTTGCTATACAATACAATGGCTGAACAACATCCAGTTCAGTAGAATTGAGTTCAGGCACACAATGTTAGGAACTCAGACAGATTGAATGAAACTAGAAGTAAAGTTCACAAGTATCGACTAGGATGCAAGACTACTCTTTCACAAGTAATCAGAATCATCAGATGAAAGAAAAATCTCTCTTTTTTTCTCTTTAATCTTGAAGCCGGGTTCTCCTAATCATTGCTACTAACCAACTTACCCAGGAATTGACTTCCGCTTACACTGCTACTTTATCCCCCCAAGAATAGTAATAAACAAAACACTAGCAGGAAACAAATAAGCTAAACATTTCCCAGACTCTACATTTCAGCAAATAACAAAGAAACAATAGTGAGGAAGGCAAACCAATTCATTGAAGATAATTTCTTACTAAAATCTCATATAAACTGAAACAACTGAAACTGTGAACCAATGTGCCCCCTAATCTATTCCAAGACATTTATAATTATGAATTATCTGACCACCTTAAATTTCTGAAAGCTTAACATGTCAGGATAACATCAAGGTCTAAAATAACGAAAGTATACAGATATTTTGCTGATATCTGTATACTTGAGGGGCAGGGGGTTCAAACCTAGGCATGCTTTCTATCTAAGGAGGCAACGGCCACTCAAATTAACCTGTCTCTTATTCAAATGCCCTAATCATTATTATACTTACTAAGTAAAAGTAAACTATATTAGCATCCAAAAGTTAGATGCATGACGCTATAAATAAATGACTATTAAATACTCAATCTTCAAGTGAATATTAATTTTTAATATTGGTAATTGCTTAACATATTGCACCAATATCAGGAGTTCGTGATTAAGCAATTTGTAAACTCTTGAAATAGCGGAAGCTAACTTGAGCAAAGCTGAAGGCAAGAGAGAAACAATTAAAGCAAATTTAGCTCTCAGACGAGCTAGGACACGAATAGAGGCTATCCATGTGATATCGTAACTAGTCTTGGCCAGGTATTGATTGCATTAAAAAATTCTATATACAAAGCATGAGTTGTGGTACGTGTATGATTAAGCATTTGAAAAAATATGTGAGCTACTTAGTTGCCTGTGTAATGTGCGATACAGAATATTTCAAACTGTTATATTCAGTAAGATATCAGTGACAACTCAATAGTTTTTACAACAATGTTGGTCCACACATACTATATTCACGGTAAACCATATGATCCACTTATGCACATAAGTTTATACAGTTTGTTTTAGTAAAAACATCTGATTTTGGACTAAATTTGAAGGAGTGACATATACGGGGAAAAGATAACAGCAGCAATGTAATGTTTCCAATCTCAGGTCACAAGTATACCATAATTGGACAAAAGACAATCAACAAATACATAAATATGTGCAATTACCTCTCTCCTTTTTGGGGAAAGACGAGGCAATCCACCATTTGCTTCTCCTCTAGTACCAAATCGTAGACAGCCTCTAGTACCCTGACGTCTCCTGGGTGAAGACAAGGATTTTTGGTGACAACCACCTTCCCCATAACTGTGCATGTTTTCTCATCAACCTTCTGGAAGAAATTCTGATCCCCCATTTCTAGCTCTGCTTTTGTCATGGTTATGCGAACATAAACTTGACCGTAATCTAAATTTCCAGTTTCATCCAAGCACCCCACCAGGATCCGGCCTTTCGGGAGGTATATACGGCATCTACTTTTTAAATCAGACAAGTGGTTCTCATAATATGATTGGAGCATCATCGAGAGGTAAGGTTCCAGATTTGGCTCATAACCTAGAAGTAACATCTTTACAAGAATATTTTTGGAATCAGCCCCATTAAATTTCTCCAAGGCACTCAATGCCGCGCCTCTTTCTGTCCGCATTTTCCCGAGCAGATGCAATTGTTCCTCTTGCAATGCCTCAAATGCTTCATCCTTTACCCCTAAGGTAGACAAAAGGCAAATAATCTCTCGATTCAGATAGCAGGGCATGGAGTCACTCCATTTCGTGACATTAAGCATCCTGTTTGTCGATTCAAATTTGAGCATACTGCCACGCAAAGATAACTTCCGAAATGAACTACGGTCAACAGCTATCACCCCTTTATATCCACCGTATCGGATTTGAAATGCTGAAGGAATATGATCCAAACCACACTTATGAGCAATTTTCCTGGCAAAAGATAGAGAAATCTTTCCAATACCGTCTGAGAAACAGTAATTAACACCATCAGAAGAAGTCTTAACATCAGGAATAACCTCTACATCTTGTGCGGGGACAACAAGAGTTTGCGTAGAAGAACTGAACAGTTGGCCCATCCTAGCTGCACATTTTGATATACTTCGGATCTTGCTGAAGCAGCCCATCCACTCTCTAATATCTTCGGCTTTTACATCATCATTAGAAGAAAACATCCACACAGAATTTGATCGAAGCTGACTAGCCGAGAAAGCCAGAAACTCAAATCTTTTTTCTCCTATAACAATCCCATCTCGAAGAATGGACAATATCCGATGATAAATGCCAGTCCTATGGGGTTTTGGAAAAAAACCTTTCTCAATACTAGTAGAAATAGCATTTGGAGAAAGCTTACCCCAATCTTCATCAACAAATGTAACTCTCATAAAATCCGAGGCATAGGCTGCAAAGTTTTTCACAACATAGTTTGACTTTTCAAGCTCAGGACCCAAGCAACAAATCTTTGATGGGGTAATTAAGGCTCTATGACAACTCATTATATTATGCTCCATTAATCTTGTATGGGCTGAGGGACGACTCTTAGAGTTTCCTTCTAAGACATGTAATTGCATCTTGCAAAATGGCAGAGGGTCATTACAAATAGTCTTGCGCTTGTGCAGCTTCTCAAGAATCATATTAGCAGTTTCTATACTTAAACCACTAAGGAACTCAATCAGATCAGAATCTGCAGCTGCAAGACTAATTTTTTGGGAATGAACAAGGGCATTGAGTTGGAAAAGGATCTCATACGGTAACTTTGAATCTGATTCACACTTCACAAGTGGAACCGTCTCAGATGGAAAACAGTATTTTTTACCATCATCTAAAATGAGATCCACTGGATCATTATATTTATAGTAGGGGAAACATTCAAATATATCTGAGGCAGAAAACTCCTTCTCAATCTCCCAACAGAATGAAGTAGAGTACCCCAGTGACTTCCTATCTGAAAAATCAGTAGCTCGTACCCAGAGGAAATCGAAATCCTCCTTGCATAAATGATACCTATCAGAACTAAACTTGGCAGCTATATTAGGTCCAGACATTTTTCGAAAGATCCTCGGACCAAACTTCAGCTGATGAAATCAAAATGCATTGTCTCAACATATTGTCCAATTCACTAATACTACTAAATCTTAAACAAACTGAACAAAAGCAGTAATCTTGTAAACAAAAAAGTTCAATACTTTATATTTCTCTCATTATAAGCAAAAAAGAGAAAGCAACAATCAAATTCAAAAGTCTCAAGAATTATTTAAACCCAGAAGAAGAAATAAAACAGAGAGACAGCCAGAAACATTTACCTTCAAAAGAAGGGCATTCACTCTGTGACCATCCAAACAGCACCCGACGGACTCCATAATATTCTCAAACGGAATCTCCAGCTTATAACAATCGTCGCCCCGCCAGACCCAGAACTCGACCCGCTTCCTCTCGGGCATGACCCAAGCTCTCACAGTCTTCCAAGACTGCAGCACATTCATACGGTCGTCTTTGACCATAAAACCCACATGCAATTTCGTGCCGTTCAATCGGCGTTTTGGGTTCACGGGCCGTTGGATGATGTCATCGTAGGTCTCCGAAAGTCGGAGGCTTTCGGACTTGAAGACGAGACCCTTTTTGAGGGAGAGAGACTGAGCTTCTAATTTGGCCTCGAGGGTCGTGAACTGGACGCGACCGAAGCCTCGTGACTTCCAGTTCTTGTGATCGCTGATGATTTCGACGGCGAATACTGAGTGAGGGCCGAGTTTCGACTCGAGGAAGCTCAGGAGCTCTTGGGCTGTGATTGTTTGGGGAATGTTGGAAACTCGGACGGTCGGCCTCTCTGCCACACCCATTTTCAGAGAGAACGAGAGTGTCGGTGTCTGTGAGAGACTGAGACTGAGACTGTGAAGGCAGTGTAATTGAAAATGGAGGGAATAGGGAAAGGGAAACGGGGTTTAAGCGAAGGAGGAAGAAGGCAAAGACTCTCTCGCTACTTTTAATTAAACTAACAAAAACAAGCTAAACTCATTCGGGCCTTGATTAGCGTGGATATGAGTTAAATTTAAAATTGATTAAAATGGACGTACTTTCTATTCGAATTCGAATTATTTTTCTTATTATTTAATAAACTCGTTGACGATTTTATGACCAAAAAGACTCATTCAAGATTTAATTTAGTGCCAATAATTAAGAACATTTATCTTAGTGCATATTAGGTGTTTCAATTCTCTCAATTTATCTTGAGATCAAATCAAAATTCCATTCAAAGGCTTTGTTGGTAGGTTGGTTGCTGCATTAGTCTTCGTGACGTTTTACTTGACATATGTGAGTAATATGACTTCATTTTAAGAGGATTCCTTTATTAACAAAAAATAAATAAAAATTCTCCCACCTCTAATATCACTTGTATCACAAAATAAAAGTTTGTGTGAATATTAATCAAATGTAAAATAGTAAAATTCATCAAAACAAGTACAGTCCACTTGTTAGAAATGTAATTTATAAGGTATTTTTCTAGTATTTTTGTAAACTAAAAGCAAAATAAGTTAGCTTCCAATTCCAAGGCCTAATATTTTATTTTGGTGCTATGAAAGCCCAAAAGCAAGCTTGAAACAGTGACCTCAAGTCCAATCCAAGAGCTATCTTTGTGCTCTCAAAAAGGCAAGTTGCAAAATTGCTGCAATTGAAGAACATATTCACCAATGGTTGGATGCAAAGGGATGTTGGTGTTTCAAATATTAGTTTACTAGCTCATTGCTTTCCTTTTCCCTTTTCATTTAGGAGAAATTTAAAAGTGCTTTTAAACTTGACAAATGAATAGAATAGTTGTGAGAACAAGATCATTGCAACACTTGCCATTTGCTGTCATCTTCCTCTGTCAAGTTGCTTCTCGTGATCTTTCAAAGTGGTTTGTTTGTTTATAACAATGAGATTGCTGCAGAATGAAGCAAAGTGGTAAAAAAAACTTTCATCATTTGTCCCTCCCTTCCTTTTGTTTGATACTTTGGTTATGTTCTTATGTGCATATTTCATGTTTCTTGTCAATGAAGAACCCAACATTATTTCAGATTATAAGCCCCATTTTGTGCATCTGGTCTGAATCCAAACATTTACAATATACAAACTACAGCAATGAACATACCTCATACTAAATTCGAACTAACTATTAAGCATCCGTGTACAACCAAAAAAAATCTAACAGCACAACAAAATTCTAAGCTTAATTCCAGTAATAATCATACATACATCAGTTCCACATTTCATGTTACATTATTCATTGAACTTGCCCTAAAAGAAGGCACACTACTAGTATGAGGATGTGAAGAACCTGGTAATTTGTTCTTCGAAGACCAAAGCCAGATCTTCGAAACAGAAAAGCTCTCGCCTTTATGCCTGCGGTTGATTTTCTTCCCCTCCAAATTCCCACTATGAACTCCCTCTTTGACAAGCTTGGAAATGGCATCAGAGTCATGGGACAATGCCACTTGCAGATTTGAATCACCAACCACATATTGATAAGCACCCATTGAGTAACATCTCCTAGCATCCAGCTTACAACTACTTGTCTCTCCCACTCTCTCTCCATTTTCTCCTCCTTCATTTGAGATCTTGAACTTTCCAAGTCTCACAGAAAAAACCCTCTTTTCACCAATGGCTTCCTCCATAGACAAATCTTTTTTCTGAGCACTTGAACACTTGTCTTCATCACAAAGAGACCTACTTGACATTTCCCTACAATCTTCATAATTGAAGACTGGGTTTTCCAACACAGTACTAGAGCCTGAAAGGGTTCCTCTACAAAGGGGGCATGTTGAGTTTGAGAGAAGCCAAGTGTCAATACAATCAATGTGAAAGGCATGGCCACAAATAGGAAGCAATCTCAGCTTGTCCTGGTTAGAAAATTCACACAGACAAACAGCACAATCAAATGGCTCTTCCTTTGAACCAACAATGTCTTTACAGAAGAACACAGGCAGAGAATCAATGGTAGATTGATCTAGGCCCGAGTCATGTAACCGAAAGAGCTGCTGAAGCTGCCTTTGAATAGCTCTGGACCCAGAGGTTTCTGGGTATCTATTGGATTGAAAGATTGAGGAAGCTGACCTCTTTATGAGAAATCTTAGGAGCAGATGCATAATTCCACAGATGAAAAAGATAACAGCTACAATTACTATAACCAATAGAATAACTGGACTGATAATGCTAATAGATGATGATGATGACGGTAGTGGTGGGGATGGGAAGGTGGGTGGTGGGTAAATCAAATTACCATCTTTCTGGTTCAACCCAGAGAGTAATCTAGACATTTTATGAGATGGGTTCTGCTCAAAAGCAAAGATTTTCACCTGGTTTCTCAGATTTAGACCCTAAATTTCTCAATAAAATGCATAAAAATTCTATATTTGATAATATAATAGAATGCAATGCTGAGGAGAGAAACCTAATCAAATTCTAGGTGATAAAATTGAGAGAATGAATAAAAATGGGTTCTTGACGAATCATAGAGGTGGTGAAATTGAAAGGACCAACCTTTAGAAATTGGAGAGTGTTTTGGTTGGTGATGATGGGGTCTGGGGACTGTCTGGTTTGAATTCTTTTTGGGCCACAGAAGTTGCAGAAGGAAAGATTTTTAATTGTGTGTGTTTTAATGCATACAGAAGGGCAAAAGCTGGGAGTGAGCTTGAAGAGTGAAGTGTGAAAATTGAAAAGGCCGAAGGGCAATTGAGCCCATTGTAATTACAACTGTGCGGGCCCAGAACTAGCAGTCTCAAGCCACAAATTTACCATCTTTCTTTCAAACTAGATCTCAGAGATCTAATTAGAGTAAATACACCCCTCGATCTGTCAGGCTAATCACCCGATTGATTTCGTGACTAAAATAAACAGATCGAAAGGTGAATAAAAATGCACTCTTTCCATTTGATTGTAAATTTTTCACTACCAGACAACCCTAAAATGGGGAAGCAGGCCTACCACTGAAGGTGGTCAGTGTGACTTCCTTTTCATTTAATCAAAATGATCATTTCTTTGATGATGGTCTTCTATGTTCACTTCACTCCCTGATAATCAGGCAATTGCCCCCCAATCTTGGCATGAAAATCTGAACGATTTACCACAATTATGAAATGGGTAACTAACAAACTAGGTAAAATCATAATTTTTTATCCCTTTCTTTACACTTTTAGACTTGGACTTGGCTGTGGTCAAATCATTCATCACATACATCATATGTCATGACAAAACAGAAATCTCATAACTTATCAAAAAAAAAACAAAACAGAAATCTCAGAACGTTGGACAAAATCAAATGGTAGGGTCCATTTTGCCTTTGTTTGCACGTATACCACCTCATCAAAATCCATGATTGTACCCACTAACTAAACACACTTGATTGTAACCAATCAATTATATTTTTGTAATGCTCTAAAAATTGTTTGACATTTCTGTCTCAAGTTAGTTGATAACCAACCAGCAAGCCACTCATAAAGTTTAGCTTTGCATCATGATCCGTCCGTGAATTAAGTCACAAGATTAATTTAACGGTTGAAAGATGAAACAAAAAACATCATTTACGTCAATCCAAAAACAAAATACACCCATTAGAACTTGAGCAGATAATTTTTCTACATAAAAAAGACGGTAATTTGAAATCAAATTCCTCCAACAAGAAACCTGCAACTTATGAAATGTTTGGTTTTCATGGATCAAAAGAAATAGATCCCTCATCTTCTTCTCTTATATAGACTTGATCATCCCCGAAATTCGACTCATACTAGGCCTATCATTTGGGGATGGATTTATGCACTGCAATGCAACCTGCAACAAATTCACCATCCTTTCTTCACTTGCACCTTCTTGAATCAAAGCCCTATCAAAAACTTCAATAGTCCACTCTTCCTTAACCAATGAATGCACCCATTTCGGCAAATCGAACCCGTTTTGCTGCACCAGCTTCCCAGTCAGAAGCTCAAGAAGAATCACACCGTAGCCATACACATCACCCTTAAAGGAGCTGTTTGCAATATTGCTTGTGTTGCAAGTTTCGATTCCGGTGTTCGCGGAAGGGAATGACTGGTCTTGATTTTCAGCCTCCATGATGCCATATTCACTTATGCAGGGTTCCATGGCTGAGCTGAACAAAATGTTCATGGACTTTAGGTTGCCATGGGCAATGTTGTCTTGGTGAAGCTGCTGGTGCATGAAGGCCAATGACTCAGCAATTATGTCTGCAACATTTAGTCTGCTTCCCCAATCAAATATTGGCCCATTTGAAGATCCTGTCACAGGAAAAAAAAAAATTATAAATATATACAAATGCAGCAATTTTACTTCAGAAAAGTTCGTGTTATTGCCACACACAATAGTTTTTCCTATTGAGGTCTGGACTTTAATTAGTTAATCATTTATGCATCTTCCATATCTTCATTGATTTACTAGATATTGCAAAAAATTAAGAAACATACTTGTGATTCACATATGGGGAACCTCCTCGGTCTATTTCTTTAGTTTAACGAATTTTTTCTTACTTAAGTGATAATAGAAATCGTTTACTCTCTAAATTATCATTTCAAGATCATCCTCTAAAAAAATGAACGAAATTGGAGATCGTTTAGTCATTCATATGCATCGAACTAGTCAACGCCTTTGGCAAGAATTTAGATCCTGATGAGGAAGCGTCTATTAATTGATATATATATATATATATATATATATGAATGACTAAATAGTCTCCGTTTTGTATTGGTTGATTTTTGTGTGAAGGCGATCTTAAAATAATGACTTAGGAGATGAATGATTTAGATTATGACATATGTACCGGAAAATTTCCTCAAATTAAAAAAGTTTAAGGACAAAAAAATTAATGCAATTGAGTTTATTACCATGAAGAAGGGTGAAGAGGTTTCCATTTGGCTGATGCTCATAAACCAAGAGCTTCTCTTGTCTGGAACAATAGAATGCAACTGCAGGCAACACATTTCTGCACTTAGCTTCATCAATTTTGGTCATCCTCATCTTGAAATCTTCGCTCGAAATCCCACAATTCCTGATCCTCTTCACAACCAAGTTAACCCCTTCCACAAGCATCACCTTATAAAGGCTTCCATTTTTCCCTCTTGCAAGCAGCTCAGCTGGAGCTCGAAGAAGCTCCTCAAAACTCAGCCCCATCAGCAGCCTACTCTCCAGAACTACGAGCGGCGGGATCACCCCGGTCTCAACAGATGTCAACGAGTACTCTGCCGTCTTATGACCACTGCCATCTTTGAGCTCACCGGAAGAGAAAGTGCTAGGAAAAGTGCTAGAATCTGCAGCTGCTTGAGTCTTCTTATTATTTCCATCCATCTCAATATCTTTAAATTTCCTATTTTTAGGGATGAGTTTATAGGCAATGAAGGATACAACAACCAGGCCGAGCAACATGTAGCCTGAGAAGATCAGTAGCTTTTCGGATTTGGGTTTTTTCGATTTCACTGGAAACTTAGATGTTGTTGGGACAGGGCTGCAGGCATTGAGCAATGGCTTCCCACACAGCCTCGGATTCCCCGAAAAGCTGTCATTGGTGAAATGGCCTTGAGCATTATCAGGAATTGGACCATTGAAATTGTTGTTTGACATATTGAACTCCTTCAAATTCGAGAAATCAAAATCCGGGATTTGCCCTTCAAGCTGGTTGTTTTGAGCAAGAAATGATATCAAGCCAGAAATCCTAGGCAAATCAGGAACCTCACCATAAAATCTGTTGTTGGAGATATCGAGCCTTTTCAGATTTCTCAATTGTGAGAGGGACTCAGGAAGGTCACCAGAGAATTGGTTCCCACTTATATACAAGTGAGTCATATCTCTGCAGTTTCCAATCTCTTCTGAGAGAATTCCAGTGAGCTGGTTGTTCTTCAAGCTCACAACCCCAAGAGCATTCACCATGCAGAGAGAATTAGCATCAAGAACTCCGCTTAAATTCGACATTTCAAGCACTATTTTCTTCACAAAATTCTGACTGTCACATATCACACCTTCCCATTTGTCTCTGCATGGATCTGAGCTCATGTTCCAACCCCAGTTCCCATCTCTGATAACATTCCCCGGCGCGAGCTTGTTCATGAACTGCACCAGAACTTGCTTGAGCTCTTGATCTTCTGATTCTGCCATTGGATTAATCACGAGAATTATCAAAATGGCAAGAACCCAAGTGGGAAAAAGATCCATTCTTTTTTCTCTTTTTTTTTATGTACAAGTAGGGTTTTAGTGAAAAATGGCTATGGAATTTTGGGTTCCATTTTACGAAGTGATCTTCATTGATTTGAATTTGCAGAACAAGAAGAAGAAAGAAATGGAGTTTGTGGCTGGGATCTCACTTGGTGCCAATTGGCTCACTATAACATGTAAAAAAAATTTAAAATATGAGCCGGCTGTTTTAAACAGTCAAAAATTTGATGGCATGTCATTCTCAATAGAATTAACAGTGTCTTCTCAGAGACCAAAGAATAAATCCACATGACCCCACTTATATACAATACGGTTCATATGACTTAACTAAATTCTCGTGTTGTAATATAAATAAACAACAATGTTAACATTTTTGAATAGGCAACAATGTTAACATTTTTCACTTACCGTTTATTATCAATATTCATATTATAATATGATAACTCAATACCTGAAGAGATTGACGAATAGGCGTTCAAGTAAAAATGATAACTTTTGGTTCAATATAATGTTTTTTTTTTTTTTTAACTTATGACCATGGCATGTAATCAAGAGAGGTAAGATAATGGAGTAAAATATTTAATCTTGGTTTGAATGCAATTAGGACCCTAACTTCTGAGTTATTAGTGACTTACAAAGGCTTAAAATAGGTGTAGATTGTGGCTCACTGGGTTAAGTTGAAGGCAAGTCAACTAAGCCATGGATGATGGATGTGCATGGCATATGGCACAATAAGGTATCATTTTCTCCCTTACTGTGATGCACGTTGGACAAATACACAAGAACAGAAGACTTTGATTTGTCAAAAATAGGTGCATAATTATATTTTTCATTGCTTACTCTGTTAATTTATAGATTTTCCTAATATTTATACACCCTTGTTAGCTGGATGGTCTCTACTAGAATCCGGCTGCTCGTTTAATAACTCTTTACTTGTCCGAATCATAATGCAGATCAATGAGATCTCGGATAGAAGCGGCTGCTCGTTTAATAACTCTTTACTTGTCCGAATCATAATGCAGATCAATGAGATCTCGGATAGAAGTGTCTTATTACGTCATCCTTAAAATATTTCTCAGAATTAAATAGAACTTCGAAATTAAGGATAGACTACCTTAAAATATTTCTCAGAATTAAATAGAACTCCAAAATTAAGGATAGACTAACATGATGTTAATAAACATCTTACGGAATCTCTGCATGGTTGTGAGACGGTGGGACGACACATTTCCCTTGGTAAAGGGTGAAACATAGGCAACCAAGCAATTTACGTGCCTCAAAGTTTGAAAGAACGATGAACACAAAATAGATGAGTCTTATGTTTCAATGTGATTCTTCATAACATTAAAACAATTCAGTAACCAACATCAGAAGTACATTATTTGACATAATTCATAACTTTTTTACAATCAAAAGGAATCTAGTCATACAAATTTTGGTAATAACATAATGTAAATGGTAACTGTGTAAAATGGGGGGTTTTGGTGCTGCTCTAAGTGGGTTTTTAATCATAAAGATAAAAGTTCCCCCTTCACCTGCAGTTGCTGCAGTTTACTATGGGTCGGCGTGTCCGGCAATATCATCGTCGCTTGAATCGCTTCCCTCATCACTAATGTTCTCATCACCACTCTCTTCATCTGGAGTTGAATTTGTAATGTGCTCCTTCTTCGCATATCGATCACAGTACTCTGTGGCCACAAATCACAGTTGGAAGTATGCATAAATCGAATAATGCTTCAAATCGCCAAAACTCCAACACGAAAATAAGCATTGTTTCCTATAATGTATGCATGTGTATCAAAAGGAGGAGGAAGTTTTACCTTTCACCTTCTGATCGTAGAGTTTTCGGTCCTTCATCATCAATGACGCTGCGTCACCATTGAGTGGATCTGAAGGGTTTGGATAGAGTAACAGTTGTGGAAGGAAAACTTCAAAAACATTTAAAAGGTCTGCATCAAGAAGAACCATATATGTGAGAAAAACTAGATAATCCAAACCGAAAAAGAAAAAAAAGAAAAATATTTCAGCAGTGTATTGGAAAATGGGCTGATAGTTACCAAACATTGGACTCCATGATTGGTTAATTACATCTAAGCAGACAGAACCAGATCTGAAATTACAAAGGAAAAACAAAACACAACAGTCGGCTCATATAAGATTAAAAACCCAACAAAAGGAAAATACTCAAATTCCAGCTGCTTACTAAAGAAACAAGAAAATTATCCATGCCACAAACTTATACGAAGGATTTGACAATTAGAGAAGTTCCTAGAGCAGATAATTCTAATTGGATATAATGAGAGGTGAGTTTGCTTTTCAAACTGAAGAATACTCACAGCTCATCAACATTAGGGTGGAAGATCTTGTTCATGAAGCCAATAGAAGGAGACTTATATGGATAGGCATCCGGAAGCTCAACACGAATTTTCCAAACCCCGCCTTCATAAAGGCCTGCAACCACCACATCACACAGAGGCTATATTATACCAAAAGATTGAACTTTTAAACAATGTCTGAAAAGACGGGTCAGAGCCTCAGCTAATAAAAGACTAGTGCAAACAAAGGAAATAGTTTCCAATGTACATTTGCAATCTAAGAGCAAAATATCTTCTACCAAAAGACAAAAAGATAAAGAACTTTCGGAAGATGAGTGATCGTTGCAGTCACAGGGAATTATAATATCTTGTTTCATAGGTGCCTCCAGGCGCACACAAACAAACATACTGGAAATTCTATGCAAGGAAGAAGCATAAGCAGAAGCGTGAGACTGTACTTTCTTTTGGACCATGGAATTCCACATTGAATTCATTTAGTCCATCGTTTATTGTCTCCACATTATAGTCACTCATCATCCTGAAAAACATTGAGAAAAATTAGACATAACTTTAGAATGGGGAATGCACAAAATAACGGAAAAGAAAAGAATTAGAACATTTGCTTTATATTATACCAAAAAACAAAGAACCTTATGTTGTACCAGAGAGGAAGGCAGCAACATGATTAAAAAAATGTCTATCAACAAGACTACAGATATACCCATATGGTAAACCAAAGGGAGAAATCCAATTTTAAGAAACAGAAGAGCCAGATTACAAAGGTTGGAGATATTAAAGCAACAAACTTACAACTTCATGACATCCATCTCTCTCCGCTTGCTTGGAGAAGACATTTTAACTTAATAAAATCAAATTCTCAAACCTGTCACAAATATATCAAAGTAATTAACTTTTCAAGTAAATAAATCCATTAAAACCTTAGAGTGGTTTATACAAATATTGTATAATGGTTGAAAGTAAAACAGTCTAATACACAAGGGGTAAACTGACCTTCCGTAAATCACAAGATCTGCGAAAATAAATGGTGAAGCAGAAGTACCAAAAACCTCAGAGTTTATTTGATGTTCAAACCTAGGATGATTGGAAATGTGTATCTGTAGATTAGAGAAACAAAATCAGTAATACAACCTAAAGAAGTTCAAAAGTCAGCTTAGACTGGGAATTGGTTTTCTCCAGCCATCACCATCATAGAAAAGGACCTATGTAACTTTTTAAACCATCAACAGCCTAAAAATGCAGCACAACTTTTATACCAATAGATGATGTAGGAGAAGGAAAGCCACCTCAATTAAAACAAAACAGATTTCTTCCGTGGATTAGTTCAATGGTACCAACCGACAGAACAAAGTAGACAAACCAAAATACAATAAAAGTATATAAGTTCCCTAAGTGCAATCTAAGGTCAGCATAACATCTTCCAGCTGACAATTGAAGCTTTTCGATACACCAATTAGTGCCTGTGAACTAACAAGCATATCCTAGAAAGCTGAACCACAATTGAACCACAAAGCCGAAAGCCCTCAAACACTGCTTTCTTGCAGTAATAATAAACATATATTTTGTTCCATATACTAATAGTACCATATTAGCATGATACAACTATGACGTAGATTGAAGAATCTAAGTGAATTCCCAAGAAGATGCCGCCCTCCAAGTACAAACTACTGCCTCTCCTTGAAATGGTATGTGCCTCCCCTTAAAGGTGGACCATAACACGCTATGAACGAAAATTTCTAGTTCAACTTGTATGGTTGCATTGGTTGGACAACAAATCAGTTCCTATGCCTGGATGTTTAACATTCATCATTCACCATAATCGAGAAGCCAAAAGTTCTGCTCGCCGTATCCAATATACTAGATTACCAAGCTACATATTTATCATCCGAAAGTTTGTTGGAAGCAAACTTGACAATTGATAACAAAAACAGAAATGCCGCTCAATTTTACAGAAGATAGAAAAGGAAAGAAAACACTCATATAACAATCTTAAAACTCCACGACACCAATAAAGGGATGTAATGGGTCATCACAATATGATTAAAGAATTCAAATGCCACTGTTTTCTCCCCAGTATAACGCCTCAAAAGAGATAAAACCATGAGCGATAATGGGTGCAATAGCAAACGCACTAAAAGATTCCAAACATTCTTCTTTCCTTCGTTGCAATTTCTTAGACATACCCAGTTTGAGGCGTTAGAGCAATTTAAAAACCGCCCCCCCCCCCCGCCCCCACAAAAGGAAAATAAAAATTTGTTATAGCAACGACACTAAGATTCTGTCAATCAATTCACAAGTTCTGCAAAGTCCAACATTTAGATATAAGCTGCAATCGTATGAAGATCTATGGCCTACCCAGAACACCATCAACAAACGAAAGAGAAAAAGCTTTAATCTTTAAGATTGGTAATGAAAAATAGAGAGAGAGGAGGGCAACTGGGAATCTTACAAGAGCTGCTCATTTAACGGGTCGATCCTTTTCTCGTCTGATTGGAGAATCGCGAGAACCAAACAGAAAAGAAGATGGGGAAATTCAATTGGAGAAGAAAATGAAGAAACCGCGGAGAGAGAGAGAGAGAGAGAGAGAGGAGGGTGAGAGAGACTTGGGGGGTGAATGTCGACATGCTCAGACGCACGTGTTGTAATCATAATGTAATTACGTGGCAAACAAGGCTTGAGGTGGTCTAAAATTTAAATTAAACTTGTGGTGGCAAAATAATTTAGTTAATTCTTACCAAGTAGAGTTAACAATAACAAACTTATCATGTAAAATTTTGTTCCAATTTTTCTTCAAGGCATTATTATTATTATTTGTTAAACCGTTCAAGGCATTATTATATTTTCTTATATCTGAAAACTTGAGGATAAACATTCTTAATTGTTCAATTTACAGACTTTTGCATTGCACTCAAAGTCTCAAATGAGACATTTTTTTTTGGACCAAAAACAAGGTTTTCTTTACTCAAATTCTCCATTCCTAATATTGTTGGTATAAAACTTGATGCACACTCTATTACCTGTTTTGTTTTGTGTAGTTTAAGGATGAAGATATGTGTTTCTTTTATATGTTTAAAAAATCATGTGTATTTCCAAATGAAAACTTAAAAGCAAGGAAAGATAAAAGATTCATTCATAGCCAATTATTAAATGATAGATAAAAATAAATAAAATCTTCAATTTTATCTTCACTCAAATAATGAAACAAATCAAATCTCTGGCTTGATTTCCATTTCTTTTCCATTTCCATATATATATATGGTACTACTGGATGCACGTGTGGGCGTGTGGGCTTGACAAAGCCACAAAGCCGGTCCTAGTGATTGCTGTCCCGACCTCACGTGCTCGGACTTCATCTCTCAATCTTATCCTCCTCAGCAAGGTAAAACAGAACACAGATAAATGGCATGGCAACTATGTCTAAGAAATTACAGAAACGTTCATGATTTGTATTTGAATTGCTAGAGGTATGTTGCTAGGATGAGTTAGCTAGTGGCGGGCGTGTTAGGAGATTTTAACCGACCGACCACTTACATTGTGGTCGGAAAGTGCTCACACGCCCGCTTGAGCGATTCACCATCTGGCAACTATCTGCTCTTTGAAAGATACTATTTATTTAGTGCAAGCTATGAACTTACATATCAGGGTACATACACAATTGGCTTGGTTCTACAACCTAATTTCGTTTCAAATAAAACGAAACAAGAAGATGTAATTTGTAATAACGAAGGGAAACAACAAAAAGACAGAAATGAATAGGTTAACTTGATTTTTTCAAAGAAAGAAATGAATAGTTTAACTTGATTTTTTCCAGGGGTTCTCCCCGTAGTAGTAAGCACTGCCAACCATAAGAGCCACAGTGGCACCTTGGACAAGCACACGAGCTCTCATTAACTTCTGGCCAAGCTGGGAATTGCCTCGCCTGAAACTGATTAAGCCGGCGGTGAGCACACCAGCAGTCAAAAATGCACCTGCGAAGTTTAGTTTTTGTAATTAGCCAAAATGAATCACTTTTAAAGTAAACAGAAACCATCATCAGAATATCCGTTTAGCCGTTCTAACTCATAAAAGCAAACTAAATCAAAGCTTCTGAATTAGAAACTTATCTGCAAGACTAATTTTAAAAGAAAAGAAATCCATTTGACATCATTCAATTCTAAGTATCAAACCGTCTCATTTAAACATTCACCACTGGTTAACTGTACACAAAAGAAATCTTTTTTCTTTAAAACAAGTACAAATGAAAATAAGGAGAGTTTCCACAAAGCCCTCCAACATAAGAATACATTTTTTGTAAGCCTTCAAACTACAACTCAACCTCAGATTTCCAAGCTGAAAGGTTCCTCCAAAGAATAGATCCCAATACATCTCATTCCTTTCCAAACCGTGAAATCACCATACACGCATCTTGAATTATGCTAATTTCTTTTAACAGAGTTTTCTAGCACCCTTGTGACTTAATCCCACACTCAAAATAGAACTCCTCCTCACCAAACTTTGAGATTCTACAAAATTTCCCTTAATTTCTCTATTTTATAAGACAACAATGAACTTTTTTTTTTGACAACAATGAACATTAGTCTAATTTTGATTGAACATCAAATTTGGCACCCAGAAGGTATCAACATTCACCACTTACACTAAAACACCAATCTCATACCCAAACTTCAAGGGTCAAACACCGTAACAACAAGTAACCCCTTTCGTGTCATAATAACAAAAATTTGTTGCATCCTACAAAGACACATAGTTTCGACCATTCCACTGCATATCAAATAAACAATCTTTGTCAAATGAAGATGTAGCTACTGCACTACACACTAAGAAAAACGCCTGAAGCCGGCTATATTCATATGCAGCAGAACAAGGATCTTGAGGGAAGTTAAAAAAATAAACTAAACATTGTCTTCTAACCAAATGGCCAAAAAGCCAATAACCCAAATGAACCAGCTCATACTTTAACATCCACTAACATAACCCAGATTATTAAAGAAAATGTATAAATATAAATGTGTTCATCTTACATATTTGATTTGAATAAAGAAATCACCAAACAACAAGTTCAAAAAACTTATCAAACTTTTCTCATTTCACTAATTAAGTCATTTTTACTAGAAATTCTCTAAATTTCTAAAGTATGCACGTAAGATTTCCAATTATTAGCTGTATATTTCCAAATCGATCAAAAAATTACAAAATTCGTCGATGAAAACCCACCAAGCACCAAACTTTACAATCAAATATACATAATCAAACTCAATGGAGCAAAATTAATCACAGAAAACAAAATCTATACAATAGTAAAGGGATCGAAATGGGAATTACCGACTGGTACCCAAGGGTTCCTGACCCGCTTCTTGTCGTCGTAGTATACTTCTAAAGCAGGCTCAACGGCACCCATCTTCTCTATATGATAAATTGATATAAGCAGAGAAAATGGTTCGTTGAATTTGGGTCGAGATACCTAAATTGGACACGAGAAGAAGGAACGTAAACTAGAGACTGACAAAGTCGAAGAAAATGAAATAGTAGATGCCGGTCGGTGGGGGTGACTGTCGGGTCGGTTTGGCGGGTCATTGGAGTTAAAGGTGGGCCCACTTAGCTCAATTGCCCAATAATATAGGCCCAATAGTTGCCTAGGCCCAAATAGGCCCACCATTCTAAATCAATGTATACGTGGTTAAAACTTAAAATGTGATCATTATTATTTTACGTATTTTGCTGTTGTTTATTGTTTTATTCATTTTTACGTATTTTGCTGTTGTTTAATGTTTTATTCATTTTTAACTACTCTCAGTAGGACTTCCATTTCTGTGCAGGGACAGAGAGAGAGATGGGGGTGGGGATGAAGACTCGTTTGCTGGAATTGCTGCCATTTGCAGCGATGGTGATGGTGGAGATTATGGATGTTGGATTGACCACACTGAGCAAAGCCGCCATGTCCAGAGGAATGAGCCACTTTGTCTTTGTTGTCTACTCAAATGCTCTTGCCACTCTCATCCTCCTCCCTTCTTCTTTCATAATCCACAGGTTTCACTTTCACACACTTCAACTTCATCAGATTCTTCATCTCCTCAATCTTTATAACCCACAAAAATGTTTATGTGTTTAATTAATTTCTTCTTATTTGCAGAAACAATACGCCTCCACTTACCTTCTCTATCCTCTGTAAATTCTTCCTTCTCAGCCTTGCTGGGTATGTAATTTCTTCTAAAGAACCTCACTTTGGACCATTATACATCTGGGTTTTTTTGTTTTTCTATTTTTTATTTTTGATTACTTTAATGTTTTTGCAGAATTACTGTTATGCAGAATTGTGTATTTACTGGAATAAGCTACAGCTCTCCCACTCTTGCATCTGCCTTGAGCAACTTGGTCCCAGCTTTCACCTTCTTTCTTGCTGTTGTCTTCAGGTTGGTCTCTTTCCTTTCACCAGATACAGAAACAAGGTGATAGAAAATTGTATGTTCTTTAAACATTGAAGGTTTAAAAGCAAAACAATAAAGATGAAAACTTTAGCTAATGTCTGTTGCATATCAACAACTTGGTTTTGGAATTTTAATTGGAGTTCAGAGGTTGGTCTCTTTCCTTTCACCAGATACAGAAACAAAGGGATAGAAAATTGTATGTTCTTTAAACATTGAAGGGTTTGAAAGCAAAACAATAAAGATGAAAACTTTAGCTAATTTCTGTTGCATATAAACAACTTGGTTTTGGAAGTTTAATTGGAGTTCAGGGGGGAATGTGAGAATTTTGGTAATGGGAACTTAAAGATTTTGTGTCTGATTATAGGATGGAAAAGCTAGATTTGAGAAACTCAAGAAGCCAGATCAAAATCATGGGCACCCTGGTATCTATCTCAGGAGCATTGATCGTCACCCTCTACAAGGGTCCTCCAATTGAATTTTTTCCAATCCAATCGATTTCGGATACTTCTCCATCAATCCCTTCTTCCCCTCCTGTGCTGGCATCAATGAATAATTGGATCGTCGGCGGCCTTTTCCTCTCAACGGCTTGCTTATCACTTGCAATATGGAACACTGCTCAGGTTAAATTCAATAGAACAAGTCAATTTATCTTTTTAAATCAAAACATTTTTTTTTTGTGTGGAAATGGAGCTGATCTTAGTTCACATTGTACTTGAAGGCAGCAATTCTTAAAGGTTACCCATCAGAGATGACAATAGTCTCCTTCTATTGCTTCTTTGGGACCATTCAATCTGCAATACTTGCTTTGTTTGTAGAAAGAAAGCCACATGCTTGGGCACTGAGACTTGACATGGAGCTCGTCTCTATTTTCTATTCAGTAAGCTCATCTCTTTCCTCTGATGAGATTGTTCATAAGCTTAGTTACTTATTTGATCACTTGTTTCTTTCTGTACAGGCTGTTTTTGGAAGTGTAATAACATTCTCTACCCAAACATGGTGCATTAAAAAAAAAGGACCTGTATTTGTGGCCATGTTCAAGCCTTTGGGGATTGGCATTGCTGCCTTAATGGGTGCCTTCTTCCTTGGTGACACACTTCATGTTGGAAGGTGACAACCCCTCTCTTTAGATAAGGCTTTAGCTGAGGTAGGGTCAGCCTCGTCACTCATACGATCACTCTCACAAGCAAATGCGATTTCTTGCATCAGAGTCACCGTGGCATCCAAATGTCAAAATTCAGCTTGCTTGTGTGAGCTATTGTACGAGTGACATGATTGTTACTCACCTAAAACTTTATCATTGTGCTTAGTGTCTAAGTTAATTAAGCAAAGTTAAATTAGAGAAAAAATACACCTTAATATTATAAAGCATAGTTTTCTAATCCATGAAGCAAAGTATAAACTATTACATCTCATGTGAAGCAATGATAAGGCATGTATAAAGTAAAATAATGGAAAAGCAAATATATAATTTGTGATTAGTTGGGAAAAATTTGCATGTATCCACCACAATTGGGCAGGTGGAAAACCATGAAAATGTGCATCTGCCAGTCAGATCTGAATGGTTGTTCAGAATTTATAGAAAGATTAAAAAATGGGGGTTCAGAGAAGACTTTGCCATAAGAATACAAATATAGTAATTGCTTATGTTGTCATAGAAATAAAAATCATGGTCATATCTGCGCTAATTAGAATAGATGTATTCTCATCTAAATACATTCGAATTTGAATTTCTCTTCTCACAATTTAGATTAATTTAATTTTTAAAATAGACTATCAATTGTACTTTGTATCCGAAAAATGAAAGTTAAAAAAATCCATCATCCAAAGTAAAAACCAGTCTCCAAATGTAACTCATTTCATAATATTGGATGGCTGTATTTTTATTTTAACTCTCTACTCTTTATTTGGCTGGCAGTGTTATTGGAGCAGTGGTAATTGTGGTGGGTTTCTATGGAGTGATATGGGCGCAATCAAAAGAGCAAAAAAGTTTGGACCATAACAGAGAGGAAAAGGAAAAGGAAAGGGGTAAATCCCGTTCCCATTCCCAGGAGGTTCTTGATGGGCCACAGAGGACGCCTCTCTTGGAGACCTACATACATGTATGAAACAATGTATGGTTTAAGACACTTTGGGGTTTGTAATTCTATAACTTTTACAAGCCACTTAGTGCTATGTTCTAGTAGTATTTCTCTCCAAATGTTATGTAGGAAATCTCGAATTCGACTATCGTCAGACAAAATGGATATCCAATGTATATATAAAGTGATCCCTTCTCCTAATACCATTGAATAAAAAAGCTTACATTTTTAAGTGAATACTCTTCAAATGCAATGTAGGGAGATTCGAACATGCGACAACTGAAAGTTCATAACTATTTTACCTAAACCCACGAATGTTATGAACATTATCGATATCAAACATATGCCTCACAATTTATAGAAATTTTATAAAGCAAAATTTTTCCAGACGAATGCTCAATTCTGTCTTCTTGCTTACAGTCATCCCTTGAAAGAAGGAAAAAAATGCAACTATCCTCAATGAGGCACCTGCACATACTGAAATTTTTCGGGGGGACCGTTCATGAATCCTAACGCCCTACCAGCAAAAAATATCTAAACTACGGAAACACAGTTAGCTATCATGCCTGCCCTCCAGAGACTTACAATGTCTATTTGAGATGTTGCAGAAGGAGGGCTACAAAAAATTGCACCTGTGTCCAGTCGAGCCTCAAGTCTTCAGATCATCGGACATTGCTGAGGGTATGCAATGTGTAGCAAGAATATCTAGGGTAGCTGCTTTAGCAGTCTTTGTTCGGAGGACCGCTGTCTGCATAAATACCAGAAATTATGTGTTGGGATAAGATACATACAGAAAGCACGCATGCGCAAATAGGGGGAGGGTGTGTAGGAGAGAACCTGTTGGTATTCTAAATCGAATTTCAAAAATTCATCCTCGCATTCCTCTACCATGCTGGCCAAGTTCTTCAGATTCTTCACAGGCTTTCCATTTAAAGCAAGAACCTAGATAAACATACAGATTATGTTTGTCGTTCAAGTGTTTAACAGTAGAATATTTGAAGTTCTGCTACTAACAATCCGAAGATAAAATAAAAACCAGCAGAGTGCAATCCCTTACCTGGGTGTTAACTATTTCTTCATAACCGATGTTGATATCAGCCACAAGCACCTGAACGAAACATCCGAGAATGACAGGGGGCCAAGTCAGGAGAGGGTCAACACAACAGCCCCTACCACCATAGAACTGAGAGAGAGAGAGAGAGAGAGAGAGAGAGAGAGAGAGAGAGAGAACCTGAGAAATGACGACAAGCTGCTCATCTGGTGATTGCGGTAGTGAATGCAGCATTTTGTCCAAAAGCTTGACAGGAGCTTCAAATTCATAATCCTTTCCATACTGTAAATACGAGCAGAAAGAGTTGGATTGAGACAGCACACATAATTTTATCTTAATTTCAGATGCAACCTAATCACTACCTACAGATACATTATCATAAACTTTGAAGATATTAGAAATTTTTGTAAGATGCAAATGACGCAAGGCAGTATTGTCTAAATGGAAATTGAGCATTTTAGATTTGGTTCAAGTACTACACAACCCCCTATCCCAACATGTTAATTCATTGTGTCAGATGATTTCAGTATTCCTTCGCAGACGCTCTAGAGAAGTAACACGTTAGTACATGCATTACTAATTAATCAATCTCCCACACCTCTACTTCCAATAACATATGACAGAAAAAGGTTTCATATCATTTTTCATGCAAGCACAGAAGAAAACTATCGAGCAAAGGGAATGGAATGCGAACTACTAACCTCAGATCGAAGATAGGGAACAGAAACAGCTGTAAACACAAATCCTGCAATTATATAATATGAAGGAGGTCTGCCCTTGTTGTGCGCTGGAATTAGCCTTTTGTGGGATGCAAGTTTGATGTTAAAATCTAGAATCTCAGAATTACGCAGAACTTTAACCGCTGAATTATCTCCAGTATATTTCTGGGAGACGAGGTAACTAAAACCGATGCGTTCTCCATGCCGAAAAGGAACTGAAACCCATCATGGAAAACAGTAGAGGGCCAAGTCAAGCGGACTACAGCAATCATTCATAGGAGAGAAATGGAAAGCTAAGAAATGTCATGCAATATATAATTCACTCTTATCAAAATAGGTATAACAATTAGAAGAGTCATATGATAAACAAATAAACGCAAGAATGACAAAAAACTCTTTAAAAGAATGGAAGTTTTTCACTTGCTAAACAAACTACAGATGTATTTCATACGCATATACCCAATTACCCATAACATATATCTATATATGATGTAGTAGGAACTTAAGGAATTGCACATGCCTGTCCCATCGTTGGCAATATTAACTCCATCAAAGCTGAGAATAATATCAGATGGCTTCAGAACCTGAGCTTCCGGAGCAGTGGGATCAATTCTTCTAATGCGAACACCCTTCTGATCAGGTTTCATGCCCATTGCCATACGTAAATCAGGATTTTCCATCTTCTGGCACTCAACCCCAAGAATTGGAAATCCTGGCACATTATAGACAATCTTTAGATGCAAATTAAGTGCAAAACTGATAATACCAAGTGATTTCAGATTGTCACTATTACCAGCATAAATTTGTAAATAGATTACATGGGAAGAGAACCTATGCTAATGACAATCTACGAAACTTAAATGCTTAAAACAAATCAAAATGTGAAAAAATTACCCGTATATGCTCCATTCTTCTCATAATCTTGGATGAAATGCATAATGACTGGTGTGGGTATGACATAACCAATATTCTCCGCATCTTCATGTTTAAGGGATTGAAACGCAATACCCACACAGTTTCCCTTATCATTAAAAGCAGGTCCGCCCGAGTTTCCAGAGTTTATGGCAGCATCTATCTGGAATAGGCCAAAGAGAACGAAACAGGATATTAGGAAACAATTTCAACCGTGAAGCAAGATGTCTAACAGAGGTGCGAAATAACAAAATGCTAGAATTACACTCTCATAACCTGCAAACCTAGAAGTTCAGTAGACCCATGAACATAGGATAGAATCTCTATTCGTGATACAACACCACTTGTCACTGAAATTGTGTCTCCTCCAATCGGGTAACCCACAACAGTCACAGCATCTTGAAGCGCAGGCAAATTCCCAAATTCCACTGGTGCAACTCCATCCCAAAATTCGTCATCATCAACAGTAAGCATGGCTGCAAAATTAATAAACAACACTTGCATGTTACAAAGATTCCAGTATACAAAGTCCACATAGGTTCAAGTAGTTACCAACATTTTCTTTACAAAATGTGTTTAATCCCACCATTGGGACTTAATGCACAATGTGCATGAACATTCAATCGTAATCCCTCCTCCATCTCCACCGATGTTAAGATTGATATCTCAGTTCATACCTTCCCCCACACACATACGCCTATAAGTAGAGAAATTCATCTATTGCATTAGTCCCTTACCCATGTGACTTCATTTTATATGTGATTTCTTTTCAGCTGTTTCATATAATTTGTCTCTATCTGTTCTACTCTATTAACCCCCAAATGGTACACATGGACCTTTGAAACTAATCACTTCCTGTATCTCCACCACTCAAATTTAATAGACCTAACACTTAAGGACCCAAATTGAACTAGTACTTAAGCAGAAAGCATAAGGTTTTTCTAACCAATATATACCATCCTCAATCCCAAACATCATCAATAAGTAAAGATTCAAAAGAAATGGCAAACCATCCTCAATCCCAAACATCATTAATAAGTAAAGATTCAAAAGAAATGGCAATATAATAAAAAAGAAGCAAAAAGAAATCAGAAATGGAAAAGCTTTGAATACCAATGTCGCACTCAGTGCCAATAGCCAGAACGGTAGCCAAGTACTTAGTATCAGACCCACGTTTCTTGAGCTTGACCTGCGTATAATGCTCCACAGAGTGCGCATTGGTCAGCACCCTTCTACCACCAATCACAAACCCACTACTGCTAGAGCTATACTGCCTCTTCCTCTGCCACGGCAGCGAGAAATTGGGCTCCGTGTGCACACAAAACACCTTCACCACCGCATCCATTGCCGGAACCACCCTGGCCACGCCCTCCCATACCATCTCAGGATCCGAAACCACCACAGCGGGCACCTTGTGGTCGCCATTTTCGACTGCCCGAGTGATCCTTCGGGAAGGGGCCATGACGTCGGAGTTGTCGGAAAGCTTGGGGTGCTTCCTGGGTCGACCGCGGCGGCGACCTTCTTGGTGAGGGTGAGAAGCTTGGGGCTCCTCCTCGATTATCTCAACGTTGCTGACAGAGAAGACGGGGTCGTCCACTGCGGTTGTGGGCGTTGTTATTGGAGGAGGTGGGGATGATACGGTGGCGGAGGTTGGTGAATCTAGGGTTTCGCGGGTGGGGGTTTTGGGCTTACGACCTCGCTTGCCCATTGGGGTTTTTGAATTTTGAAATTTAGAGGGTTTTGCTTTCTGTATGTCCGAGAAAGGTAATGTCTTGATGTGTAGTTAATTATGGTCGGAGAAGGACAAACGGACCGGGAAAGACCAAGAAATTGCGGGAAATGGACAGTGCTAGGTAATAGAATTGGAGGGTAAAGTATATAAAATCTCAAAAAATTAATTAAAATATGGTCAACATTGGTTAAGGCTCGAGGGTTTCCCTTACCTTTTTTTTTTAGTTTCAATTACTTAATTTCACTTTTAGTGAGAATCCAAACTTCACTTTGAAAATTAAGTTAGGAATCAAATTAAGCTTTGGATGAAATTGGAAGAGACTTGACTGTTTAAGTGGATATTACCTAAATTCTAATCTAAACCATTAAAATCTTAACGGTTCGATACGGTTTGGATTTTCAAAAAATATAATTGAAATTGTTCTAATCCAACAGTTTGGTTTGGATCGGTTTGGACGTTTTATGACACGACCCGTCCCTGAAATAAAAGTTAAGAATTTAAATTAATTAAATAACTGGAGGTTACGAGTTAGAATAACGTGTGTATTTGGGCTAAAGCACGTAGATGGACAGTCGTAAGTGCCCAAAGATGGTTGTTGGGCCGTGATCAAAAGTAAAATTTTACAAAATTTACCGTTTTGTCCCTGAAATGTAGGAAGGACCGAAAGTCACTTTTTGATTGGTAAATTTTTTGGGAGTTTTCTTCCCACCTTTACGTAGGACTCGAGCTCACGAGTACGTAGACAACTAGTACGCCGAAATCAGAGTTCGAATGAAAAAGTTATGGGTCTAAAAAGGTCAGGACGTATCGGTAATTTCATAAGTGTAAGTTATAAAAGTGATTTTCTCTCTCCAACTCTCATTGGTCCATGCCATTTCCTCTTTCCTCTCACGACTCCTTCTCTCTCTGTTTTCCTGCGAAGGCTTCGCGTGGAAGCCACGGACGCCTCCGCCACTCGACGGCGACCCAACCTCCACCACCAATACCAATTTCTTCTTCTCACTCTCACGAACCCAACCGTACCAACGATCGAACTCAACAGCCACTGTACGCGGCAGAACGACAGCGAGAAAGGAAGAGGGTTAGCAACTTTCGAGGCGATTTCTGACCACCACATGTATGGGTTCTCGATTTGGACTTCGGATTTGAATTCCTGGGATTGAGTAGATAGTTTTAGACTATTAATTTGTAGTTTTTGGTTGAGTATTGGAGAAATTGGAAAAGCTTCAAAATCGTCCATTAATGGCGATTTTCGGCCAGGCGAGGTAGGGGGCGACTGAACCCCACAGTCGCACCCCTTAGGACACCCAGGGCACGTGGGGCTCGTGGGCCCGATTCCCGACGACTCGTATTCTATGTTCCGGATCTGTTGGTGTAGGTTTCGGTTCCATCGAAGTTTGTTTGGGGACTGTTTGAGGGTAGTTTTGGTTACTTTGAAGGTATTTTAGAGCGTGGGAACTCCCGGGAGGAGGGAGTTAGATTTAATAGTTTAAATGACCATTTATTAATATTAATTGCCCTGTTTGTGAGGCTTTACAAGATTGGAGAATTCGAAGGATCGTATGGACCGAGACAAAGCTCGAATAGGCTTCCGAGAATGAACGCCTCAAAGTACGTGCAATAGGGGATCATGTCGTGTGATTTCTCCCCGACGTATTGTAAGTGGACTTTTTTCCCTAAATTATGAATATGCATTGTTATATGATTGAATGCTTGTTGATTGTGATATGATTTGAGTAATTATGGATTGAACGGTGATAAATCTACTTGATTGTGATGCTTAGGAATGTTTGAATTAGTTATTTGTGCTATGATGAGATTAGAAATCATAGACAATGCCACGAGCTAGAATTAGAGCCTGGCATGTGATGGATATAATGAATTGGGGATAGTAATTCCCCATGAAATTGTGTTGATGATAGGAAATAAATATAGAATATGCTAGGGGTTAACCTTGGGGCCCGACATTTCTTAATTATGTTAATTGAGGGTGGTGAACCCTGTGAAAGGTAAAATACTCCGGAATGAGTATAAACTAACATTACGGTAGTCTATCTCGAGGGTTGATTCCGATATACGATTCACGATATCGAGCCATGGATTATGGAGAAGTATTGATATGAAATGAAGAATACAGTAATGACGACGATCAAAAATGAACAAGTCTATGATTGAGATGGCTAAGCCGAGTAGTCATGCCGGCTTAGCACATGAGACAGTGTTGAGATACTACGGCCGAGGCATACCGGCCTAGTACATGTGTCATGTGTCATGTATGAGTCTTGTGGAGTCTTATCGAGTTATATTGAGTCGTGTGTCAGTGTTAAGTCTTGGTATGCCCATATGTTGGTCGTTGGTGTCGTACCAGTCTATAGGCCACATATGAGTCCTCCACATGATCGTTCACCTGCGCTCGCTTTATACTAGTTAAACAGTGCTAGTCTTGTCCCCCGAGCACTTGTGTGTATATATGGTCCTAGGTATAACGACCCGTATTTTTAATTAGTGAATTTCGCAAATTAATTTAGAAAATGACAATTTTACCCTTGAGTTAATAGGGGCCCGGAAGTTGCTTTTTATTCGGTGACACTTTTGGAAATTCTTCTTGGACTATCACGTAGGTCTCGAACTCACGAGTTCGTCGACAGGCGGCATGTAAAAAACGGAGTCCGCATGAGAGAGTTATGGGTCTAGAAGCGTCAGGGGCAGTTTGGTAATTTTGGGTTGTGAGATATTTTTTAAAACATCAGATTTTTCATCAAATTTCTCTTTCATCTCTCGATCTCTCTCTCGGCCGAAGAACACACACACCCCAAATTATGATTTTTTGATTTAGGCCAAACCAAGATCAACCTATCATACCATCATCTTCCTCGTTGCATTCTGAGCTCAACCATACCCACCATCGAGGTGGTGAACGTTGGGAGAAGGAGAACCAAGCGTAAACAGTACCGCCGCACCTTTCCGGCCATTTTTCCGGCCACCACATGTAATGAATTCCAGTTTTGACTTTATATTTGGACTCCTTGGATCGAGTAGATAAATTTTCATTATTAGAACATTGTTTTTGGTTGAGAAATGAGTGAGTTAGGAAGCTTTGAATTTCGGGTGGTTATGGAGTTTTCCGGCCGGCGAGTGAACAATAACCGGTGAATGAACAGTGTCCGATAGTGAATAGTGCTCTGCGAGTGAATAGTTCCTCAAAACGAATTTTCATGTTTTCGACATTTCAGACCTTTTGGCGCAGGTTTCAGATTAATCGGAGTTCGTTTAAGGGCTATTTTGAGTGTTTAAAGTTATTTGGTACTCGTTTAGGGCGCGTGTGAACTCCCGGGGTTTAGAGGGTCGGATTTTAGGTTAATAATTATCGTTTAGTAATGCCAATTGTCATTTTTGACAGGCGTGGTGGCTCCGAAGGTCACAGGGGACCGAATAGTTGGAATTGGACTCGCTTGGACGTTGAGGCCGTTGCGGGACGAGGTGACGAGACTAGGAGGAGGCATCATCTTTCGATGCGCCACCATCACGTAGGACTTTCTTTAGTTTTTGTTGACTTATGGTTAACCTAGTTTGCTCTGATCCACTGATGGGTATTGTAATTAATTTTAGGACTTGAATTTGGTTAGATGTGATTTAATCTGGACTGTATGGTTAATAGTTTAGTATTCGAATCCTTCGTCTGACATGTGTAAGACAGTTTGACTAGTTTACAAGGGAGATTCTGCCGAATTTTCGGTAGAATTCTCATAGAGCCTTTGTTGAAATGGTAGGGGTATTTCAGGGATTATTTTGAGTTTTCAGGTGTTGTTAGACGAGAGCAGGGTTTCTCACAGATTTTGAGGGAAAATTCGGGAAGGGTAGGGCTCCTAAGGGGACTCGTGGTGATGGTGCTTGCACCCAGTCATTCATGTGGTCGTGGTATGAGTGAAGGCACCCAGTCATGTCACGTGTGCGTGACTCGTGCTACTATAGTGCCATTGGAATACCTATTATGATGATTGAGTCATGATGTGATAGTCGAGGGTTATGTCAGCTTATGTGTTATGCCAACTGAGGGTTATGCCGGCTGATGATATGATATGATAGCCGTGGATTATGTCGGCTTATGTGTTATGCCAACCGAGGTTTATGTCGGTTGATGATATGATAGGATAAATGAGGGTTATGCCAACCGAGGATTATGTCGGCTTATGTATTATGCCAGTCGAGGGTTATGCCGGCTTTTGCGTTATGCTAGCCGAGGGTTATTCCGGCTAACGATATGATATGATAGCCGAGGGTTATACCGACTTATGTGTTATGCCAGCCGAAGGGTATGTCGGCTGATGATATGATATGACAGACGAGGGTTATGTCGGTTTATGGGTTATGTTAGCCAAGGGTTATATCGACTGATGATATGATATGATAGTCGAGGATTATGCCGGCTTACGATATGATGATATCTGAGGGATATGCCGACATACGATATGATAATTATTGTCACGGACAATGACCTGAGTTCTGAGGTACCAGTGAGGGTACATGTCGTCATCGAGGTCAATGGGTTTAGTGAGGGTGTTGACCCTGATCGATGAGATTATGGTTTGTATGCTCGTGATGTTATTGAGATGATTGGTACTATCATGGAGTGACGATGATAGCAAGTTCACACTATTCATGTTAACCATCAGAGATGGTTATGTCATATTCTCGTGCCAAGATCCGATAATGATTGGAAATTAATGAATTGCCTTGTGCGTGATTGGTGTGCACATAATCCAATTTGGTGTGATTGCCAGCCCAGCGTGGTTATTCGATTATTATATTATCACTTTAATGATAAGCTTCGTTCTACGGGCCTTAGATGTGATCATCATGTGTTTTAATTATGCTCTGGGTTATCCGATGTCGTGGTGGAAATGGTAAATTAGTATTACTAGTTACCTCTTCCCGAACGTCCTAAAATGCAACGTTTTAGTTCGACTTTCGTCACATGGACTCGACGTCCAGATGTCGACCAGTATCCCAGTATTCCGGTTATCTAGTAGGATTTTAGGAACGGGGTGTAACAAGTGTCGTTGGTTTCATATACTTGATGATCATAAATTGCCGATTTTTACGCATCAGAGCATCTCCTCGAACAAGTTCCTATAGCTAAGTGTTAGCCAGTTGAACCTAGCGAGGTAGGGAACATGTAGCTACTCAGAAGGGAATCAAACGCTGGAAGAGCGAAAATCAGTAACAAGCGGTAAGACTTCCCTTGGAACTGTATTAGGATGAAGAGAATCAATCGAAGTGTTTAGCGGGAGAAAAGGATTAAACATTACAGCAACTACCAACAACTACTCTTTGTCGGAATAAGGGATTCCCTCTGACGTTGTCGACTAATTCGAAACTTCAGAATTGGGACCAATATGGCTACCATACTTACGAATCGTAAAGGTAAATCTCGATCGTCACTAGGAGTTCCAACGCAGGACTATGGTTCGATTGCATTCGATTAAAGTAAAAATGAAACACCTTTATCGAGGTGTGCTTAAAGTACATATGGGATGAGAGTAATTCAGGGTGAGTACATGAGTTACGTTCCCAGTTGAGTTACAGATGCGACTATGTTCGAGGATTGTGCCGAGCTAGCACTATGATTGATATTAGAGGATGAATGATGAACGGTTTGACATAATCCAAAACCAGTCAGGTCTCAGAAAGAGCACTCGGGCTCGATAAGATGACTGGGAAGCCTAAAGGGTTTTGCTTGTTTGTGTATAAGTCTACTGGGAGTGCAAAGAAAGCTATGGAATAAATGAGAGGTTTCCATATACCATTTTGGGAACAAATTGTATCTCAAAGAGTACATCAACAGGATGAGAGATGAATTCCTACACTTGAAACAGAAGAAGTGGTGAATTGCTTTTCATGAACCAAATACAATCCAACATCTCCTGCTGCAACTACGAGGAGTATCGTAAGACGGAAGGTGCAAAAATCAGGGTGGTGCGATGGAAGTAGTGGATGGATCGGTAGTATAGACCAGGTTAGGGGTGTCAAGAATGGGGCATTCCCAGGACCGAACGAATTTCGAGGACGAAATTCTTATAAGGGGGAAGATTGACACGACCCGTCCCAAAAATAAAAGTTCGAAATTTAAATTAATTAAATAACTAGAAGTTACAGGTTAGAATAACGTGTGGATTTGGGCTAAGCATGTAAACGAACTATCGTAAGGGCCCAAAAGGGTTGTTGGGCAGTGATTAAAAGTAAGATTTTACAAAATTTATCGTTTTGTCCCTGAAAGTTCCGAAGGCCCGAAAGTCACTTTTTTATTGGTAAATTTTTTGGGAGTGTTCTTCACACTTTTACGTAGAGCTCGAGCTCACGAGTACGTAGACAGGCGACACGCCGAAATCGGAGTTCAAACGAGAAATTTAGGGGTCTAAAACAGTCGGAATGTATCGGTAATTTCAAAAAAGTTTAAGTTATAAATGTGATTTTCTCTCTCCTCAAAGTACATGCAATAGGGGATCTTGTCGGGTGATTTCTCCCCAACGTACTGTGAGTGGACTTCTTTCCCTAAACTTATGAATAGGCAATGTTATATGATTGAATGCTTGTTGATTGTGATATGATTTGAGTAATTATGGATTGAACGGTGATGAATGTACTTGATTGTGATGCTTAGGAATGTTTGAATTAGTTATTTGTGTTATGATGAGATTAGAAATCATAGACGATGCCACGAGCTAGAATTAGAGTCTAGCATGTGGTGGATATGATGAATTGAGGATAGTAATTCCTTATGAAATTTTGTTGATGATAGGAAATAAATATAGAATATGCCAAGGGCTGACCTTGGGGCTCGGCATTTTTTAATTATGTTAATTGAGAGTGGTGAACCATGTGAAAGGTAAAATACTCCGAAATGAGTATAAACTAACACTATGGTAGTCTATCTCGAGGGTTGATTCCAAGATACGATTCACGATATCGAGCCATTGATTATGGAGAAGTATTGATATGAAATGATGAATACGGTAAGGACGATTATCGAGAATGAACGAGTCTATGATTGAGATGGCTAAGCCGAGGAGTCATGCCGACTTAGCACATGAGACAGTGTTGAGATACTACATCTAAGGCATGCCCGCCTAGTACACGTGTCATGTGTCATGTATGAGTCATGTGGAGTCTTGTCGAGTTCTATTTAGTCGTGTGTCAGTGTTGTATATTGGTATGCCCATATAGTGGTCGCTGGGTGTCGTACCTGTCTGTAGGCCACATACCAGTACTCCACATGATCGTTCACATGCGCTCGCTCTATATTAGTTAAACAACGACAGTCCTGTCCCCGAGCACTTGTGTGTATATACGGTCCTAGGGCTCCTAGGGGGACTCGTGGTGATGGTGCTTGCACCCAGTCCTTCACTTGGTCGTGGTACGAGCCAAGACACCCAGTCCTATCACATGCACTTGACTCGTGCAACTACAGTGCCATTGGAATACCTATTATGATGATTGAGTCATGATGTGATAGCCGAAGGTTATGCTGGGTTATTTGTTATGTCAGCCGAGGGTTATGCCGGCTGATGATATGATATGATAGTTGTTAAGTTATTATTCATGCATCTTTTTTATATCAGCTAATGCTCATTTACTTGTCTTTTGTGTGATTTAATTGTCATCCATAGTAGAAAGTGATCATTCTTGTGAAGTGTGTGCAGAAGTAGAAAAGTTCATATAAGTGTGGAAAAGGAAGAATGAATGAATCTTTCTCGGACTCAAGTCAAAGAAGGAGGAAAGATTATTTCTTGCCATCCAAGAAGAAGTCTTCAATGTCAAGATTGTGCCTTTCCACATAAGGAAGGCCTGAGCATTTTGGAAAGGGAAAGCACCACATAAGGAAGGCTTGTGCGTACCAAAAAGGAAATTGACGTCCAAGGAAGTCTCGAGAAGGGCCAAGAAAACAACTTGCTGCACCAGGGAAGTCCAAGACATCAGGAACCTTCATTGCCAAGATAATTTCAGCCAAGAAATAAGACAATGGCCTGATTTTTAGGACCCTTGTCTCAACCTTGTTAGGAAAACGTTTTTAGGATTTTATTGCCTTGTTTTAGGTCTGATTAGGAGTCTTTTAAGTCAGAGAAATTTCCTATTTATTCTCCTAACTTCTAGAGATTGTAGACTGCTATTTAAAGGAGTTTAGTTCAGAAAAAAAAGGAGGAAAGGGAACCCTAGCCGCATCTTTTATGTTTTTGTCATACAGAAATAGTGGATGCCATTTTAACATAAGAAGCAGTCTCTGGTTTGGAGAGAAAAAAAAACTGAACGGAACCAGGATGAGTTCGACATCAGAATTGCTTCAAGGGGTTTCTTCTTCTCCTTTTGAGTTTGATTTCAGTAATGCTTCATATTGTGTTTATACTTTCTTTGATCATGATGTGTAACTGAATTCATATCTAGGGTTTTGATGTAACCTTACAGTTCTTATTCCATGTATTGAACTTAAGTGTTTTTCAGTTTCCTGCTATGTTTTATGATTCAATTACTATGCTCCATTGATAATTAACATTCTATTTTGATTAAGATTGTTTGTTAATTTTCTTATCCCAATACTGAGTAGACACTCATACCGTTGTTTGGACGATCTGTAATTGAATGAATAATATCCTGAGAAGATACTCATTCCATGGAGTTATTTGGTTCTATTGTTTTCCTGTTATTATTGGTTCTTTGATTGAAATCTATGTTGGACATCACATCTTGATTAAGGTTAAACGAACTTGGTTCGATCGGACACGCACGACTGACCATAAGGAAGTGAAAACGAACCCATGAAACTATCTAGTGAAATTGATTTGTACTAGTTTAATTTACATGGAATTGAATTGTAATGGTGAAGTCAAGACCCTAGGCCTTTTAATAATAAGTCTTCTTCCTTGTTTAGTATGTTCTCTATTTAGTTGCTTCTAACGTAATTTAGTTACTAATTCAAAACCAAATAAAAAACATGAACATTCAATTTTTTGTTTTTGTTGCATTTACATAGAATAGTTTAAGGCTAGTTTCTGCTTCATTCTAATCAGTTGCCGTGGTACGATAACCCTTACTTGTGCTCCGCTATACCATTTACAACTTGTGCACTTGCAAGGAAAATTAAACAACAATAGCCAATGGTCATACCAGCTTATGTGTTATTCCAGCCTAGGGTTATGCCAGCTGATAATATGATATGATAGCCGAGGATTATGTTGGCCTATGTGTTATGCCAGCCGAGGGTTATGTCGGCTTATGTGTTATATCACCTAAGAGTTATGCTGACTAATGATATGATATAATAGCCGGCTTATGTGTTGTGCCAGCCTAGGGTTATACCGGCTGATGATATGATATGATAGTCGAGAATTATGCCGGCTTACGCTATGATTATAGTCGAGGGATATGCCGGCTTACGATATGATAATTATTGTCACAGATGGTGACCTGAGTTCTGTTCACATCAAGATTTCATTCATACACATCAACAAATTAAGATTTTTAACATTTTAAACTTCAAATGTAGCGGGTTAATGTTTAAATATAATTTAAATTCAAAAATAACACAAAATGGGTAAGGATTAAGTGAGGTACGATATATAATGAACACTTATATTAATATATTACAGGATGAAAATTATTAACTAATAAATAATATAAATAAATAAAAACCTTAACGGTTCAATTTTGCTTCTAAAAGGTTTTTCAAAATGAAAATAAAAAACTAAACGGTTATTAACTGAATGGTTTGGATTTTCAAACATTTTGACTTTTATCCGATCAAATTCAAACTGGAGTGCCAATAACGATTTAAGTCGAATCGGTTTCCGATTTCAATGAATTTATGCCACCTTTAATTAAGGATATTTATCATGCACTCGAGTTTTTAACAGTGTGATTTGCATCTCAAATTCACTTTTGAAGTTTGATATTCGGTATATAATGGATTTGACATCCAGTTTGATATTCGGTATATAATGGTGGATTTGACATCCAAATCTGATGTTTGAGATTGGGGTTGGGGGGTGGGGCGTGTTTAGTCAATTGAGATTTTTATAGATTTCAAATGTCTATAAAAATTCATGTGTATTCAATTACGATTTTTAAGGAGTTGATAAAAGTTTGAGATATTCAATTTAGACTTATATTGACATTTGTAAAGTCATTATAAATTAGGATGTATTCAATTAGGGTGTATTTAACTAAGGTGTATTCAATTAGGAGATTTCCTAACTCCACATAAGTTTGGTGTATTGAAAAAAGAATTGAATGTTGTTGACTTCATTAAATGGTTGAGTTTTGGGGAGTTTGACTAACTTTTTAATGTAAATTATGTTATACTAAGTTCATGATTTCTCTAGCCTCCCCCCTTCGAATTTCAACAGAGTGTATACCAATGCTTAAAATTTATTGTTCGTAATTTCAATAAAATTCAAGTCTCTTACCAATGTCCAATTATCATATATTATTATCTACAAAAATTATAATTAATTAAATAATACAAACTTGACATAAATTTATGACTCAATCTATTTGACGAAGAAAAAACGTAAAATAAAAATTAATAAAATGCAAAAAAAAAAAAAAAGGCATATATGACGGTTAGCCTCTCAATTTCATTGATCATTAAAAACTTTAAATGTGTGTGTGTGTGTGTGTGTTTGAGCATAATTCAAATTACAGAGGGAGAGGCAAAGCCAATTACATCAATCCTAGAAACAAGAACTAACACATAGCCCGCAACTAAGACTTAGGGTTCGAGTTTGGAATATGGTTAGGGTCCAAAATGACATCACATTTGACATGGGTGATCAACATAGTGCCCAATGTAGCCAAGCTGTAGCCCATAAATGTTGGGCCTTTGACAAGGGACTGAGTTATTTTCTTTTAAAGAGAATATAATTTAGGATAAACTACATAAAATTACTCAAACTATAAGAGTCATTTGAAATTCATACCCTAACTATGAAAATTGGCATCTAGGTACCCAAACTATCAAAACACAACATTTAGGTACCCACCGTTAGCAATCTGTTAAAAAAATCTGTTAAATGCCTAAGTGGTACATGTGGGTCCCTTTTTTATGCTGACATGGACTCCATGTAGACAAAAAAAATAATAAAATTTAAATATATTAAAAATGATTAATAAATATTAAAATGAATAATAAAAATAATAAAACTAAAACAAAACCTAATCTCACACTCTCTTTACCGAATCTCACTCTTTCTCCCTGAACCCTCATTCTTCCTCTTCTCTGCGATAGTGATGAGGCCATCGTCGCAACTCCCGCTTCCGACCAATCCAACCCTCACCAGTGACACCATATTCTTCCCCTCGTCAAGTCAAAACTGTTCCTGCCAGCATCGCAGTCGAAGCTAGCCGTTGAGGGAGATTCAACCCAGAAGGCAGCAGATGAAGAAAAGACAGCAGAATTGATCAGATCCGAATTCCCAAATGGTTGCGTCAAGAGGAAAATGAAGCTCGATAGGGACATCAACAAGATATACTCAGAAGCCTTACGCCTTGTCTCGTGCTTAGCCCATCTATTCCTCGAGTTCTTGGCAGAGAGGTCGACTCGGCTGAGGTTGCGATGGAGAAGAAGCGCAAGATTGTGAAGCTCGAACACATACGAATCGTTGTTAAAAGGCACAACCCGACATGCGATTTTCTCAACGACGAGCTTCCCATGCCCTATCAGCAGTCTGATAAGCTAGAAAACAATCTGAGCCGCTCCACACCGTTTCCAATAGCTCAGTACCAACTAAACGAGATCGGAGCTGATCTCGCACCGTTACCGATGATGCCCAAATTGAAAGTGATGATGCCCCAATTGAGATCGACAATGACCCAATTGAGACCGACAATCTCCCAATGAGACCGGCAATCTCCCAATTGAGACCAGCAATCTCCTAATTGAGACCGGAAATCTCCCAATTGAGACCGAAGATTCCCCAATTGAGAGTGACAAAGCTTCACTTGACAGTGGGGAAGCTTCATTTAAGATCGATGAAGCCCCAATTGAGACCGACGAAGTCCTAATTGATCATAGCTGTTTTTCTTGGATTTTGTGATTGGAACTGTTTTGCTTGTGTTTTTTGATCGTCCATTTATTTTGAAGTTTATAATGTAATTTGGGGGATTGGGTGTTCATCGTTAGTTGGGTTTGGGCATCAATTGAGGGCTGATTTTGAGCTTGAATTTAGGGGCCGCTGGGATCAGCCGTGGCCTTCGAGGTCGAGGGCAAAGCATGGGAAGCCATTTTGGGCGAGGTTTATCAATTTTTTTGTTTTATAATTTATTTTACAATTTTATTAATTTTTTTTAATATATATTCAATTTTTTATTATTTTTTTTATCCACATGGAATCTAACTCAGCATAAAGTTCAACCAAAAAATGCCAGCGCAGTATTTAACATATTTTTTTAACATATTGCTAACGGTGGATACCTAGATGTTGTGTTTTGATAGTTTGGATACCTAGATGCTAATTTTCATAATGAGGTACGAACTTGAAATGACCTCTATATTTTGGTTACTTTTATTTAGTTTATCCTATCATTTATTATAATTTTAATTTAATGTATTCCTCTTCTGTATGTTGTGGAAGAATTCACATTTCTAACTTTTGTAATTAGTGGGATTAATATTTAATGTGTATAACTCTATTCTCCCAATATCATTGATTCGTTGTATCAAAAAAATGAAAAACTCATTCAAATTGGCTACTAGTAGTTGGTCCTAGTGATATTATTCGGTATTGTATAATAGGTGGTCTTGAGTTTGACTCTCGTAGAGAATAAAATCGATAGTCAAAGTTCTAGCCTCCCGCCCCAATATCGTTAAAAACTCATTCGACTTGAGGGTCCAAGTTCTTCACTATTAAGTTGTACCAAAATTTGAGAATACAAGCCAATAAATTTGAATCACTCTAATTTACTAGAAGATTTGATTTCTTCAATATTTATCTATATCGAGAATATTAGTCAGTAAATCCGAATCACTTTAATTTATATGCATTTTTCACTTTAATTTGGTGCTGCATTTAAGTCTAAAATTCCAGGTAAATAAGAAAAGCAGTAAAGCCAACTACCAACCCACACTAGTTTAGCAAATTGTGCTCATCATAATAATGAATGATAGTGGTTGAACTTCATAATATCTTCATAAAACCCATGATGAATCAAATTGGCTCTACACAAACAATATCAACTCGCTCTCATTCTTTTTCAAATAAATCTCGTTAATAATTTTAAAAACGAGATTCATACCTTTGGTCCAATTTAATTGTTCGGAAAAATGAAACGAAAAAAAAAACAACATGAACATGAACATGAACATTTAGAACCGAAAAATTAATTAAGTGTAATTTGTGTTCACTAATCATACCTAAATATCTAATCCCCCTTTGTGGGCGACCCCTTTTATATTATGTTTGCTGAATCTTTACTTCACCCTCCGACCAACCAAAACCCTTTTAAACTTTGTCATAATTCAAAACCGACCTAAGAGCCTGCCTAATCCCACCTTTTTTCTTTTCTTTCTTTGTCCCATGCTTCGAGTTTTGTCCCAGCTGCAACTGCAATATGCTGTTTCCACCAGGAAAAACCAAAATGCATATATTTTCTCCAAAAAAACGAATGATTTCAACCCTAAACACTAACTAATAGACCTAACTAAATATCGGATTCACATAAATAAAATTGTTCTCGTTCGTCCATTTGAATTGAATGCTAAATCTTCCACTTATAAAATGAATAAAAGTACCAATAAATCGCAATATCGACATTCGTTGTCTCATATATTAAGTTATGGGTCAATTATTATGAAGATAATGTAACCATTTTAATCTTAAATGTCCCAATGTGCCACTTATAATGAGTAATATTTTAGGTTTTCAAAGAAATTAAGTGTTGACATGACTAAACAAATGAATTGAGTCAATACTCACTTCAAGAAAACCATGGGGCATAAGATGAATTTCAAGCCCTTAGCAAAAATCACAGTTGAGACGCTTGTGTGAATTTTCCCAATCCGAGAACAGATTTATAACATTTGTGGACCCGTGGTCCTAATTAAGTCTGCAAATTTCCATCAATTTTAGTAATTGATAAATGTAGTAGGTATAATTTTGAAGTATTTTTAATGTGGTCCATTTTAAGATGATGTAAAATCCTTTAATCCCAATTAATAGATGATGTTAAGTTGTACACAAAGTAATTAAATGTCGATTATGACCGACGTCAGTTTTTCTCTAGATATGAAATTCATTAATTATATAAAATAAAAGTATTTTAAAATTATTGAGATATTTTCGATATGTCAATAACAAAATATATACCGACGTGTTTATTCTGGTTTGCTGACCTACATGCTGTTGAGATATGACAAAAGCTGAAAGAAGCTTTTGAGCTGCGGATTACGCCACCATTAATTGTTAATTCATCTCATAATCAATTTTAAGTTTCAAGTTTAAAAAATTAGAAGAATCCATTAGGTGAGGCTAAATTGGTATTATTTTTATTATTATTCTTGGATTTATTATAGTAAATTAAGGAATACTATAGCAAAACAATCTTTAGGTACCATGTGACTTGTTCTAACCGACAAACATCCTAATAAATGTATTTTAAAAATCATAGCCTGCTCCACTTAGTGGTATAACCTAGTGTTATTTCTCTCAACACGTTATGTGTGAGGTCTTGGATTCGACTCTCGTAAATAGCGAGGTCAATACCTAATGTTTATATTATAATCTCCCACCCCCAATATTTTGTATATAAAAAAAAAAACTCTAACCTCCGTTTTCTCCCCTCATTTTCCCAAAGAAAAAACAAATTAAGGGGGAGCCCCTCAACTGTTCTCCTTTTTTTTTCTTTTGGGTTAGTAATAAGAGTCCCTTTGTAGTGACAGAATGGTTTGAGAGTTTTCTATCATATTATTTTGTTATTTTTTTCAATCTATCCCCTTACCCAAAATCTTCCTTTAAAATTTCTTATTTTTCACTGAATCTTGTTCTACCTTGTTGTTGGAGGAGTTTACCGCAATATCTTCTATTGGTTTTTGTCACAGTAGTTAGATTAGGATTTTTTGTCCTTTATTCGCTTTTATGCGCAATTGGTTCGCTGGAGATTAAGCTTTCTTCAGATCCCCCATGCTCTACAAGTTCTTCAAGATCAAATGTGATGAGTTTGACGACGGTGGTTGTTTCTTTTAGTGAAAGTAGTTTGTTTAGGGTTAGCACTATTATGGTTTTTGTTGTTTTGGACTTTGTGGGTTTGATTTGTAATTTTGCATAATTTCGTTTATGTGGGTTTGTTAGCTGTTAGTGGGGCTTTGTCCGCGTTAGTATTGTCATCTTGGCTTGTGGGTCTTGTTGTCATAGCATGATTTTAATGGTATGATTGTACTATTTCTTTATGATATACAATGATATCATTCTTGATAAAAAAAAAAAACAATCTTTAGGTTGAAAACTATTCACATAGAATAAATAATTCTAATTTGGTGCATGTATTTTTGGAAGAGATTTTATGCGCATTCGTTTTTTTTTTCTTCTGCACTCATTTGTTTGGTTTTGTTCGTCAATTCAAATTTCAATTTATTCAAATGGATTGCTAGATAAAATGAAGGCGTGCATGAAAAGAAGAGGCAAGGAAAATCACTTCTTCTTATCTTTCCTCATAGCAGGTTAAGGTCTTCATTAAGATTTTAAGATCACAATATAAAACATTTTTTTTTGTACGTTATTCGTCTCTTAACGACTGTCATACTTTTTCATAAAAAAGAATCAAACTTAAAACATAAGTAGTTATATTTCCTAATTTTTCTAATTTAAAATCATAAATAAATTGGTGTGATGGACCCTACAACCAAAGCTAATTTTAATTTGTCTCATAAAGATTAACCCAATAATGAAACGTATTATCAATACATTGATATTATTATGTTTATAATAATATTAACAAAAGAGAAAAAATGAAAGCAAGCCACAGCAACAGCAAAAGTTAAAGAAGAGCTATAGAGGAGAGAGGGAATGAGTGAGAATCATGTGATGAGCCATTCTCTCTCCCGCCGAATCAAAAAGCCATAAACTTTGTGTTTATCCCAACAACTCAACAACAACCCACCCTTTTTTTCTTTCTTGTGGGTTTGTTTTTAGCTCTCACAGCTTTTCTTGTTGGCTACGATTTTCATTTCAATGTCTTCAAGCGCTTCAAGGTTCATCAAGTGTGTCACAGTGGGAGATGGGGCTGTGGGCAAGACCTGTATGCTTATTTGCTACACCAGCAACAAATTTCCCACTGTATGTTCTTCTTCTGCTGCCAAAAGATCCACCGGGGTCGCTCAATTCCAACTTTTTATGTTGCTTTTTTGGGTCTTTTCAATTATTTTATGCGTTTATGCATCTGGGTTTTGCAGCTTTTTTGTGGGATTCAAGATTTTAGAACAGCTTTTGCTTTTTGCCCCTTTCTTTTCCTAGTAATTTGAGGATCATTTACCTTGAATTTCAATGCTTTTGCTGTTCATCAGGATTATATACCCACAGTGTTTGATAACTTCAGTGCAAATGTGGTGGTTGAAGGCACCACAGTGAACTTGGGGCTCTGGGACACGGCCGGTACGATTTCTTTAACTTCCATTGCTCAAATTTTACTTTCTTCTTATGTAAATTGGTTCCCGGAATCTACTTCTTTGTTGTTTGTCTTTAGGTAAGTCTTAAATTGAGCCTCCCAAATGTTTCCAAATTTTTCTTTTGGGATTTTAATCTAAAGATAGTGTTTGCCAAATTTAGCAAGTTTGTTAGATTACATATCTCTTCTATTTATAATTTCACAGGGCAAGAAGATTACAATCGATTGAGGCCACTGAGCTACAGAGGGGCAGATGTATTTGTGTTAGCTTTCTCATTAGTTAGTCGTGCTAGTTATGAGAACATACTGAAAAAGGTGCATTCACCCTAGATAGAAATTCAGTTTTTCTGAATGTTTATCTAACACAGCTTGTATTATTATGTGTTATAATTTCTGACACACAATTTCTTGGTCAGTGGATCCCTGAGCTCCAGCATTATGCTCCCGGAGTCCCGGTAGTACTTGCCGGCACCAAATTAGGTAAGCTGAATGCATTTCTCTACTCTTACTCCAAACTTAGTGCAGAGTACAACTTGTTTTCTTGTTATATTTAGCTTCTTTGTTAGATCATGCACATATTTTTATTTCCATCTTATGCTTTAACGAGCTTAGAGTCCCAAGAAGTTCCATATGTGCATTCAATAGTTTTGTACTTAGGGAAACTGATGTCTGGTTCATTTTGTGTCTATCAAAAAACTAACCTGAAGTATGAGACGAGCGAGATCCTAACGTGTGGAAAGGTAAAGAAACAGTCATGCCATTTATAACACCATCTTATTTTGATCCTGTATTATTGGTATAAACCTGCTTGTAGGATGTGTTCTGTAACAATGGTTATGCTGGATTGCATTAAATTAAGCGATTATGCAGATGTTTTGGCAGTCTTCCTTTATTATTTGGCAGCTTGTAGTCAGCAATATCTTCTTCTGCAAAGTTACTAAAAAAAAAATTACATCTTCTGCAACTAAAGAATGGTTATAATGGATATTGTAGATCTTCGAGAGGATAAGCACTATTTGGCTGATCACCCAGGATTGGTACCTGTGACTACTGCGCAGGTGTGGTTTTTAAATTTTTTAATGAAGAATATCTTTTCGTATTGCGTAAAGATGGCTAGTGCCACTGATTGTTCTTCTAAATGACCAGGGCGAGGAGCTGCGGAAACAGATTGGTGCTGCATTTTATATAGAATGCAGCTCAAAAACTCAGCAGGTATGTATAAACCGGTAATTATATTAAGGCTAGTAAATTTCAGTATATTTGAAGCGGCCTATTTCTAGGAGATTTGCATACTTATCCGAAAACAAAAAAAAGAACTAATATCAGTACTTGTTTCACTTCGCAAACTGCAAGAGCAAGTGTGCTAGCCTCTAGAACCACCATAACCAGCAGTTGTGCATGTACAAATCCGAACTTGGCCGTTTAACCAGCTTCTAAATCCTTTAGGGGGGGATGGGAGTGTTAGTTTCTACTTTCTAGGGTTTCCTTTCTGCAGTGAAGTCGGTGGTGCTGGTCTCCTGAAATTGATCAGTGTATGCCATTTCCTAGGTTCCAATTCCACAGAATTTCTTGAGCTTATATGTGATATTTCCGAATACTCTTTGGTGGTTCTTTTGTGATCCTTCTGTTTTAACTGTCAAAAAATTGCTACACATTGTACGCCACTGTCCATGGTAGATTTTTCTTTCAAGTCTCATTGCCCAACACTCCTGTGTTGCCTCTATCATCATGTATCTGTCAATCACGCTGCGAATGACCGTCTGATACCCAATTGCAGAATGTGAAAGCAGTTTTTGACGCTGCAATCCGGGTGGTTATCAAGCCACCACCAAAGCAGAAAGAGAAGAAGAAAAAGCCACGACAAGGTTGCCTGGTGTGAGTAGCTTCCTTTTCATCTTGAACATTCAATATCTGCATATATATTTGAGATACCCTTTACATCTTCATGTTCCCATTTGGGTTTGGAGATCACACCGTTGGCTTAAGTATATGAATCTAGATAACTTTGTTTCTTTCAAGCATTCTGCATGATATAACTCATCTCCATCTTCCCAATTCGAATTCTGACCATGGTTTTATTGCACACCATTGTTTCTGGTCATGTTTGTTTCGATTAAAACTGGTTCGGGTTTTGATTCACCTATGGTCTCTGGTAACTGTTGCCTACATGCTCTTAAATTTCGTTTCTGGTTTCTCTTGATAAGAATAACATCTCTAAAACTGCAGCAACATCCTCTGCGGGCGAAGGCTAGTGTGTCTGAAATGAAAGCATCAACGGCATCTTGTCATGGTTCATGAAGTGCTTGCAGAACCATTCTCCCTGGACATAACAATTGCATCGATCCTTGCTTCTTCATACTAATCTTTTCGTATTTCGTATCGCGTTATAGATACAAAGAAACCGATACCCTTGTAACACCGATATTCTTTTATTAAGCTCATTGTAAACAAGTTAAGTTCAAAGGCTTTACATCACTTCGACGACGATGCTACTTGCACATTTGTTCACCTTGTAAAAATGGCATATTTAGTTGCTTTTTTCCAGAGAAATACTACCTAAAGTTTGTGTCATAAATAGAAAGAGAGACGGGAACAGAAAACATAAATATAAAAGCCACAGAGAAGCTTCTGCTTTTGAGCAATCCAACATAAAAAATGAAAGGAAGGCAAGACAAGACGAGTGAGGAGGTTTTCTGGTCCAATGGCAACATGGTATATCTAATGCATCAGAAGGAGCACAAAGATTGAGTATGGGCAACACAGTATGTTTTTCTAACAGTCAGAATATCTACAAAGCGGAAACAGATCATCCGAATCCGCCCACATAACAAATTTAAGGAGCTAACAGCTTAAAGAACCCAGACAGATTCTTTTAATATTACAACTCTGATACATCAAAAAGAGGAGGGGGTCGGAGACCATGAACAAACATCAAACAACTCACTTACCACCCAACCTCCATACGCACACAAGCTAGATAATGACCTCGGGGGTTTGGCAATGCCCTTCCTCAAAGCACTGGAAAATAAAGAGACATAAGATAACACATAAACTTGGAGTATTCACCGACGGAAAAGTAAAAGGCAAAGAAGAATACTTTCAGTTTTGGGAAAACATGATGCATAAAATCTAATATTTTACATAATTCATACTCACTTTCACCAAATCTCTTCATTGGTGTCATCCTACCTACTATTTCCTTCGAATTTAATTAAAGTTAAAATTATAATTTTCACAGTATTTCCAATCACGAGAGGCAAACAACACTATATTTCTTCTTGGATGTTATTACACTAAATTGCACTAAATTACAGAGAACAGTCAAATGACATTTTGTAATTGGTAAATGAAAAAGAAAATGAGTTGATTGTTGAGGAACTCTCGCTTAGGAAATCCTAAAAACATTTTATTTTGTAGGTCAATTAGAGTGTCAGCAACTTGGTCCCTCAAATCAGGGTTTACCAGACCTTACACAAAGGAGTGAAAAATAGATAATGGAAGACTTACAAGCTTTCATGAGTCGCCAGATTTTGCCATTACACATGCCTATTTCCACGAGGATTGCTTGTAGCCATCCCACCCTCCCTCAGGTTCCTTCCTCTTAAAGGTGCCAGCTTGCATCTGGAAAATCCTTGCTTGCTCCTCAGCTAGCGCTTGTGAATTGGCAACAGATAGTTGCCGTGGCACAAGAGGTGAAGTCCCGTCTCTCCCCTCTAAGTCTGGGCCTCCAGGCCCTGCATTAAGATCTAACCCCTGCCTTGCCCATTTCCTACTGCTTTCACTAATACTATTATTGCTACCATCAGGAAGATTCACAACAAAAGGCCTTGGGTAATTGGAAGACACAATGCCAGCAGGTCCTAAAAGCTGGGTACGGACAGCAGGGAAACCAAACCTCCCAGCAGATGAATCGAGATATGTTGCTGAACCGCCTGCAAAAGCAGCTGAGGGTAGAGGATAACCGCTTCCAAATGGAAAGACTGGATACGGAAATGAAGTAGAAGGGTAGGGAACAGCTGGGGAAGATGACAACACTGACCCCCTGTAAATATCAGGATTGAAGGGGTTGGAACCAGGAGGGGGGCCTAGCATCCTTTGGGGATCACCAGTTGCAACAATTGGGAATGACTGTTCTCCACGATCTGACATAATTGCAGGAATTGCAACTGCAGAGTACGCATTGCTTGGAGGAAACCATGATGACATATTCCCCACTTCTGTATTGTGCACCCGAAAACCAGAAACAGGTGGTTGAGATAGCACACCGCTCTTGTTATGCTGACTAAATACTACCGGTTCCACACCCACCTCATCAACAACAGGTCCATTATTCAAATCAAAATCCCTACGTACACCAACTTCTCCACTGTTAGGTCCACTCGATTTTATTGACAGGAGCGGGTTATCCATTCGGCGGCTATTGCTCAATGAGTAATTGCCCATTTCAGAAGCCGCATCAACTTGATTCAAATCAAGATCAAGACCTCCCGAGCAGCGCATAGGTGCAATACTCAATGATTGATCACGGGCCAATATATTATTACTTGTTGGATAAGAAAGAAAACGGACCGCAGCAGAACTTTGAGTAGGCATATCCTCGAGAATTCTTTCATCAGGTACATTCAAGTCGATGTCCAAAGCAGGGCGTCCTTGCTTGCTAGGTGTAGGTTCAGAAACTGAAATACTTGTACCCAGCGGCATCTCTACAACTTTTCTGGGTTCAGCTGGCCGGAATGCACTTGTTGCTGCTGATCCCTTCCAACCTACCTCGCCTTTACTCTTCAACAGGTCCTCCAGCGGAACACAGGGCCCTTTTGCTGCAGCAGGCACCGTAACTGAAGCAGGAAGACCACTAGACATGGAAGAAACAGCAAAAGATGGGTTAATCAACCGAAGAGCAGTTGAACATCCAGGTGCTGCCGAGTTACTTGGCTCTCCGTATTTCCCATCATCAGCATTAAAGCCTTCATTCAAATCAAACTCCACTTTCGCATCCACGTCAGTGACCCCAACAGCAGATACAGAAGAAGCATCTCCAGTTGTAGATGTACATTCTTCAGCTTCTTCTGTTTCCAGGCTGGTTAATTTAGCCCTCTTGGATCTCAAATGTTCGTCTACTTCTTGCAGAGGAAGCTCAGGTGTCACCTTCAAACGAACAGGTTCATCAAGTTGATCAGTAGCTTGTTTACTATCCAAATTTTCCTCCACAAGCTCACCATTGTGATCATCAGCAGTAGAACTAGAGCCAACTACAGCTCCATTCTCAGGAGTTGCAAGATCATTACTTTCCTTTTTTACAGAGCTAGGATCATAAATTCCGGGATCAGCTCTGAGATTTTTAGCCTGATTATAATGGATCCGGCCATCTGTTTCATCAGCTCTTTCAGCCTTCAGTTCACTGACTTTTTCTGAGACAAAATCTTTACTAGAACCAGAAGTAAGCAACACACCTTCACGGGTTCCTTTTACCAAAGAAGAATGCCTCTTTAAAGTAGATGGTTTCTCCTGCGTCTGTACACTGTCCATCCCTTCATAAATTACTCTTTTTATCTTATCAACATCTGCCTCAGGTTGCAAGGATGACTCTTCAACGACTTCTCTCCCCACTACTGCCCTTGAACTAACATCACTACCCTTATTTTCCTTTGACAAAAGACCCCTTACACCATGTTTAACATCTGGAATGCCATCAGCCCCCACTCCACCATGCACAGTTTTCTCAACTGTACTAGCAGGGGAAGCAATCAAAGAAGGAACTAAAGCAACTTCAGTTAATTTTTCTTTGGTTTCTGGGGAAGGAGCTGCAGAATGCTGTTCAGGCAGAGAAGAAGAAGATTTAACAACCACATTCTTAGTCCCAATACCTTGCTTCTCATATTCATCAGCAGCACCACCATTAGACTGACTTTCGTCCCGAGCAAGCTCATCAACAGGAGGTGATTTGACTCTGGAATCATTGCCCTTACAGAGATGCTCAGATACCAGGGTGCTCCTTTGTGGAGACTCAGTAGGGGATTCAGATTTAGACATCTCTCCAGCAACACTAGCAAGCAGATTCATACCAACCTCATCTCCAACTGACATAGAGGCATTACCTTCAGAATACTTCACACAGCTTTCAATTAATGCATGTATAGAGCTGAAAGAAGCCTCCTGCAAGTTCCCCGACTTTTCATTCCCAGATGATGAGGAAGCGGCTTTCGGGACTTCTGCAATCTTTGTAGAGTTCTCACCAGCCCTACAGCGCTCTTCATCAGTAACAGCAGCGGGGGACCCATCGCCCTCATCAGATCCAGTCAGTACATCTTTAAAATCATTACTTTGCCATGACTCAGTCTTCACATCCGAGGTAACAGTAGCCTGAAAATTATCAACCTTTTCCTTTAAGTTATGATCAAACTGATCATGCTTGTCCAATTGCATGGGAGAAGCTGCTCTGCTATTCATAGGATCTCCAAACGAACCTCCACTGCCACTTTCTGCAGGACTGCGACCCCGATTTGGAATCTTAACTACCAATTTGTGACTATTCACCTCAGCAGCAGGCCCATCAAGTACCTTTTCACTCGTCAATCCGGGCTGTGATGATTTTTCTGGAGCTGAATTCTTGTCCAAGGATGAACTTCTGCTTGACACAGTTTCTCTTTGAACTCCAGAAACAGCAGAGCCAGGAAAGCCGTTTGTTGATTTCCGAGTCCGTGAAGAGCCACCTGATATCTTATTCACATTCATTGAACCAGCTGTGGAGCTCCTTGCATCCTCTTTCCCTGAAACACCTCCAGTTCTAGCATGATCATTTGAACATGATTGGCTGTTGTTGTGAGATTGACTAGAACTGCTACTTTTCTCATCCCTTGGAGTTGTCAAAGGAAGATCAACTGTGACACCAACAGCAGCAACTCGGGGCTGTCCTTCTTTTAAGTTAGAACTTGCTGACACCGGTGATGGAATCGATTTCAAAGATCCCGGAGATGCAGAAGCAGATTTGGTAATACTATCCCCTTGGGCAAGCTTAACTGAAGCAGATCTGGATACAGAAAGCTGTGTGACTGAGCTCTTCAAGGCAACATCAGTGGATCCACCTGAATGCCTGTTTCCCCCATGAGAGCCTTCATTGATACGTGCTCTAGGCCAAGATACAGCCGAATTTAGATTAGAATTTGCATCCATTTCAGCTTCAACGCGTCTCTTCCATGTATCAACTAAGCTTCTTGCTTTCCTCTGGATATCTGTGTTCTTATGTGTTCGTAAGTGATTTACAGACTTTCCAATGTTACACATCTGCAAAGCATCAAGATTAACAGGCAGCTTATCCAATGCCCGAAGTAAAACCAAGAGAAACTCCTCAACAGATTTGTCACTATCTTTGTGTGCACTCCCATCACCTATCTTCCCTTTATGGACCTCTTGGAGCCATTCATCAAACACTGGCACACCCCTGAGCTGCACAAATCGACTAAGACAATCAAACTTATCTGTAGCTGCTATAACACTAGCAAGCATTGACCGGCCAGCCAAGTCTATCTTTTTCTCATTTTTATCAGGTAACATGAGCTGCACTAATTTCTCAACCACTTCAGAACCTACAAGCCCTCCTTTTTCTGTTATTTTGGCAATTTCAGATTTTAAAAAGCTTTCTTGTCTACAGGGGCCAGAATCCCCATCATCCATTTTTGTAGTGCGTTCTCGCTTGACAGGCTCGGAGCCTTGGTCTCCACGCTCCCTTTTTTTCCCCTTAACTTGAGAAGAAAAGGATGACGCACTATTCTGGACACCATCTGACCCGATTTTTAACTGTGATGCTGATGTTGGACCATTCGTTGGTTTTGGAGATCGGCCACCAGACTGCACAGTTGCATGCATTTCTACTCGTGTTTTGTACAACAATTGATCTACTTCTTCTTGTCGTTCCTGTCAAAAGAAATTATATCAACTACTCGGAATGTTTAGATATATGAGCACGACGCAAAGATGCTTAAGGAATCTAAAACTCACATTAATATAGTCCTGATCAGTTAGCCACCATAAACACTTATTTGTGATGTCGTAAACACGCCAGCACACAAAAGATGAAATCCCTGATGGAAGTTCAACACCTTTAGGAAGGAACGAGACTTTACACGGATGAAGTAACGATGCGGCAGGAATCTCATCCTTATGGAAAGAATAAAATATTTCATTCAGCGCAGCATCCAAAAGGATGCCTTTGCCAAGCTTTATTTCAGAAGGCCGATAAAGCCAATTCACACCTAATTTTAACTTATTATCTCTGCCTGTAGTCAGCCAACGAATTATTCCAATGAAAGGTGTGGAATCCTGGGGTGGTTTGAAGAGAGCACAATCACCAACACTGATCTTGCGTCCGTCCTACAAAAATAGAGAAGTTCAGAGGACCACCATGCTGGACAGCGCGGGCAAACACACATAAACAAAATGAAAGCTTTAATTATCAACATAAAACACAAGGTACGAGTGTGACAAAGGAACTTTATATATATATATATAAATATATCACAATCAGTAACAATATACACTTAGTAACCATCTATCAGCAGTCACAAATGCAAGAATTGACCCCAAACCTGTGACAGCGAATATAAACTTAAACCGTGGATTCCGCTTTAATTAAAAGTGAGAGCTATGCAACTTCAGCACCTCGATCTACTTTTACAAACATCCTTAAAACATGAAATTGTACAACTTCATCACTGACCAGGAGTAATATTGGTTGTTCCAGTACATGGCTTCTGTTCACAAAGATAACAGCCTAAAATGTGCTTTTTTTTCTTTTATAGCTATCCTCTCACTTGGCTCTTTTTCTCTTAGATTCATTCCCTCTTCCTTCTCTCTAATTGTTTTTCCTTCCATGTTAACTATCCCCTTGAGGTTAGAAGACACTTCCATTTCATCAAAAATTGATAATGAAAATTGTAAAGTCTGCAGGGGCCAAAAAAAATCTTAAGGGAAGACACACAGAACGCCTTTCCGCGAGTTGAATTTACTTTATCCCAAGGCATCACTTCCATTCTCACTCCCCCTACTAGAGGGAGTTTTCTCATAATTAATCTCTGGGTACTACATACTTTCCTTAATCCTTTCAAATGCAAAATTAAAGAAAGAAAACAGAATCCAACGCTTAGAAAATGGGATGCTTTGCTGTGATTAGAATCCAACAATTAGAAAATGGGATGCTTTGCTGTAATTTCCTTCTAGAGAAGAGTCATTTCTGAGAACAGCAAAAAAAATATAAAGCACCATTATGGAAAATTTAAGACTACATAATCATTCATTATTCTCTACTTTGGAAAAGAAAGGAGAGATCTCTTGACCAAACAACTTTATTGAATCTATTGCATACCATAATTTGTAGATATAAATGAACACAACACTTTACAAAAACAATGTTACAAAAACAATGTGTCATCTCTCATCACTATGTCGTATGTCTTAAAATAGATGCCTCAACAAGGGAAGACCAAAACATCCGTCACATCAAATCAATAGCTCAACAACTGCAAATCGCCCCTCATATAAAGCAGGAAACTTAAATGAACCCATAAACTAACACTCTTCTAATTTTGATCTAAATTGAAATCTTCCCAAAACCCATTTATACAATACAACTCCTGCGACAATCCCGTTCTGCATACTCAACACCTCCCCCTAGAATAGAGATGCTTGGCAACTACAAATCACACTAAAAATAGGAAAGCAAAACCAAATTTGCTTTATACGATCCTCTCCGCAATTTCAAAAACCGGTTTCTTTTGCTAATATTCATATCAAACAGGCTAGTTCCCTCAGCTATCTATCCCCAAGTCAACAACAAATCCATTTTTACACAAAATCAGATCCATAACAAGTTTCTATATCAAACAAGCAAAATACCAAGAAATTCACATAAACCCACTTCACTTATTCACTAATACACACCCCATAAATAACAAAAAAACAATCACAACACCCACAAGCCCTCATCCGAAAAACCAATAAGCAAATGAAACACAGACCCAAAAACACTAAAAAAGAGGCAAACCTTGAAAAACGAATTGGTCGAAGACGAAGAAGATGAAGAAGAACCATCGGCCACGGATACACGCGTGGGGACTGTCAACATGTGCCGACCCCGTTTCCTCTCCTCACCTCCTCCCCCATGCATAGCCTTGCATTTTCCCCAATCCCAGCCTCGATCCCACCTTCAATTCCAACAAGTACCATCAATCTCACCCCTCAATTCCCTTCAAAACCCCTCCTTTCTCACGCTCCTCCACCAATTCGTCCTCCCCGAGGCCCCGGATCCACCATCTCCCCAAAAATGAAACCCTAACTTCCACCCCGCGAATTCTACACACAAAGAAACTCTTAATTTCAAATCGAATTGAAACGATAGTGAGGTTCTCTGCACCGTGCGATCGATCTAATTGAAGTTCAGATCCAACAACAAGTCCAGATTTCGAGCCGCCTTTCGATCTAAAGAGAGAGACGTTAGAGAGAGAAAATCGAAGAGAAAAAACCAGACAGCAAAAAGGAAAGGTGTACTTGGGTACTTGGTAGCGAGCGAGCAGGCTGCAGGGTCTCGGGCAGGCCGGGCAGATCGGGCAGTACGGGCAGGAAAAGTATAAGCTTACCCGCCGGTGAGGTGACAAAAACGATGTGCCCCCTATTATTATAGAATTAGAATATGTGACTGGACTGGATTCACTGCAGGACTGGGAACTGTTGGCTGAGATTGTGTTGACCGATTTGTCCCGTTTGACTTTCATTTTTCTGAGATTTCTAGGTCATTGATTACTCTGTGACTAAAAAAGTGCAAAACTTTCCGTATTTTATTTAGAGGGATATAGAACAAGAAATTGAGTGTGAAAATCTCTACTGTTTTTGTGGATGTCTTGATTTAATAAATCTGTGCTCGTTTAACAGTATTTTTACACTCTACCAGATGAAAGAAAGTTGTGAGATCAACTCTCATAAAAAATAAAATTAATATTTAATGTATATAAATTTCTCCATTTAAATATCTTTGTATAAAAAAATAAAAAAATAAAAATCACAAGGGTATGAAGTGTAATGTGGTTGTTTTTCATTTGTTGGAAATAAAATCGACGTAAACAAAAATAGTAAATTAAATATTATCACATCACACTTGGAATAAAAACTCGGTACTTTTATCATTGTTGAACAAAAAAGTACTACTTATGCGTCCACTGGTACTATATTTTAAGGGGTATTCTTCTTCATTTTGTAATAATATGTTTTTAACACTGTTAAAGAGTAATGTCAATACTCCATGTATAATCTCTTCCATCAACATTGTCCTATAAAAACCCATTATTTGTGTGGGTGTGGATGAGGGACATTTTGGGAAGTGAAAGTTTTTGGAATGGGGAGGGGAGACTCAAGAGTCAAGTCAGTGAGTGAGGGTGTGAAGGAAGGGCAAAGATGTAATTTAGGGTTAGGAGGGTGAAGAGTGGGGAGGTGCATTGAGTCACATGATGGAGAAGTTAAGGTTGTCTTGGGTTGTTCCAACACAGATTACTAAAAGCAAGGAAAGAGAGTGTGATGTAAATGTCTGTGTCTGGCAGTGGCAGTGGCAGGAAATGACTCAGATATATAATCACTCTCCTCAACTTCATGCTCAAGTAGGCATCACCTACTGCCCACTCTCTGCCTTCTGTCTATAAAAATCATGTGCTCTTTTTTTCCTATAGACCTTTTCTAGGTTTCATTAATAAACAAATCAAAATCAAAGTTAGATTTATTTTTTAAATTCAAATTTGAGATATCTTTATATTATGAAATAATAATATTGTATTAATAGATAGTTGAGAGTTATCCACAAGAAACAGACAATATTTTCATTTACTCTAAATCAATATGATTTTCCTTTACTCTTGTATTTTCAATCTAGGGAAGGAGTGTTGGTTAGAAAAAAACAAGGTTGGGGTCATTGGGAGAGAATTCAAGTTGCTAACAACAATACCGTCATCTTCTTTTGTAGGCGAAATATTTCAAATTCGAATGTTCAATAGATATATTTGAATGAAATTGAATACTTAATAGATAACTCATTGTGCGATTTAGTCATTTGATCTTAAAAGTGACAAAGAAGAAGATAACAAAAGACCTAAGTCGTCATTATTTCCACGAAGTTGCCCCATTTTCCATCCACCATTTAATAACAACTTCCAATTTGTTTAATTTAATGTGCATAGAAAAAATTCGTTAATCAACAATAAAAGGAACGCCATCCACCCTATTGCAGATATTGTCCCCCACAATCATCCTCCTAATAAAAGCACTTCTTGTGAAAGCGCTCAAAAACATAAGTGCTTTATAGAGAAGCCTTTCCCTATGGGCCCAAACTTAAAGATTACGAAGCACTAGGAATTGCACAAAATTGTGATGAATCTACCTTTGAGCTAGAAAATCACTGGAGAGAACAGTATTTTGATTATTTGATAGCAAAGCTACCGCTAGAAACACAAGCACAAAACCCTCACAGATTCAAGAAAAGATTACAAGTTGTCGTCCCTACACGCCATAGCTATTAAGTTTATAGTCCTACAAGAAGGATAGGTAGAAGTGTTCACAATGAATTTATCATCCTCTTCATCTCAGCAGACCTCCTAGTATCGGGATCTTCAATTGCTCTCTCAGTGAGGACGTGCTTGATGCGACACATTGACTTCCTCACCTGAATTTCACGACGACGTTAACACAATGAGAATAAAGAAATTCGACAACAACACCAACAAAGTAAATTCTAAATGATTGGAATGTTTATAGTTCATATTTTCTTTCAGAATTACATTGAAGAAACCAATTAAACATAACAGAAAAAGAACTTTCAGTAGTCCAGCAGTTCAAGTATTTCACATTGAATGAGAGAGGAATCATGCCAAATTGCCAGTATATGAAGCAAATAAATACATAAACTCTACCGTTCACAACCAGAGAATCCCAATTGGATGCAAGATTGTTCTAGCAAAGCGTAGTTGCTTAACTAAAAGTTTCAAACTTTCAGATAAAACGGGATAGCCAGGTCAAGACACTTTCGGTAGTCCAGCTGTTCAATTCATAGTGGCATATGCCAAGTTGCCAACATACAAAATAAATCAATACAGAATTATAATACTCAAAACCAGAGAAATATTAAGAACCAGTTGGATGCAATATTGTTCTTCGCACAAGCCTAGTTTATTACCTTCCTAAAAGTTTTAAACTTACATACAGAACTGAATAGCCAGGTCATGCCATTGGTTTTGCAAGCAAAAACTATGGCCATCCCACAACATACAAAGCAAATATACGAATATATTAGACAGTCAGAATTACTAGTGGAGGAAAGGTAAGCAGTTTCATGCAAAGCAGCATTTCTGAAAAGTTACTAAGTATTTCTTTGTAAATAGCTAAAAAGGGGCATACTTTGGGAATGCGCTCAGGATTAGGAAACCGTAGATTCTGGGCGTGAAGCATCTGACGTTGAGTCATCAGCATGTTTTTTTCCTTAAGCAGAACAAACCATAGCTTATGGAGATCATCCCAAGACTTCAGACGCAGTTCTGATGCCTTCCAACTTCGACCTGGCAGCGAGCGAAGCATTAAAAAAAAAGTCTACCACTGAAGCAATACAGATTGCATCGAACATTTTTGTAGAAATGCATTGAATGACAAGACATCAGAAAATCAAAAGAACATTGAAATTATGTAAAAATGTCTCAAAATGAGTAAAATAATACAGAATAAGAAAACAAACACTATAAATACTTAACATGCAATGCAAAGAATACATTATATACCAATTCAATAGGGAAAATATTCTACATTTGGGTTGAGATTTCGGAACATAACTTCCAAAACAATGAGAAGCACCTAGCAAGACTAGCATGCCGAATGACCCCATAATCAATTCTAAAATCTCTATTATAATGTGAGTATAGGAACATGAATGGATCCTCTAACTTAAACCTCTGGTTCCTTATGTTGTTGAAACTCTCTCCAGTTCTTAATTATCAGTACTTTCATACTTTGAAATCAGCACAATAACTTCATTTCCTAACCAATATCTAATGTCGTTTTTTCTGTTCAAATGAAACTTCTTAACAAAATCAGCTTCCTTCATATTAACATGAAAACTAAGGATAGAATCAAATTCCTAAATTCATATGGGTAATGGACAACTGGAAACAAGGAAATGAAAAGCATGTACCGTAGACAACTGGCTTTTCATCCTCTTGGCTTCTATCTCCCTCAAAGAACTCTTCGAGAGGGTTGGAGGCCGTCATCCTAGCTGAAGCAGCTGCAGTGGAAGTTTCTGATTTAGCTGCAGAAAAGAGTGTTCTCCTAAAATACCTTGACACCGCCAGCATTGTGTTCAGATTGCTGGATAACAACAAGTGCAAGGAGATTAGAACACAAGATCACAGCAAGCAAACACTCTTAGTTGGAGCACAAGACTCAGCCAACCTTCCATAACAGAAATTCAATTGGGTATCTTTCGTTTAGGCATTTTCACAAACGCAAAGAAGGCAACTTTCAGAAATTATCGAAGAATACAAATTGAACAAATCCGAACGGTGAATTAATAGCTATTGAAAAACAATTTACCACAATCGGAAACAGAAGCATAAGGAAAATCCAGAAACCACTTACGTTCGGAGGTCGACGGCGGCGATTTGGGGGACTAGCGTTTGTGGGATGAAGACTGAAAACTGATTGGACTCTGGCAAATTGGCAATCGCAAATTTCAGAGCCTTTCACGTCGTTTGGGCATTGCTGGGGGTTTTGGGTTTAAGAATAATAGAAGTCCCAATAGGCCTGAATCAAACAAACCCCAACATGCATAAGCTATTGGGCCTACAACAAAGCCCACTTCAACTCTTTTCCATTTATTAGTTCAATTTTGTCTTTACTTTTTTTGTAATAATTATTAATTCAAAATTTTGGGTCGATTACTAGTACCAGAGCTGGGGGTGTGGATTTTGATTAAAAGAACTGTCAACCTCTCTTTAGGAAAGAATACATAGTACATTGACTCGGATTCTAACAAAAACGATTGAAATTTCTTTTCCATATAGTAGAGTTTACATAAGCATTATCATATTTAATACGATACGTAAAAAAACTATTCTCGAACTTGTCAAAAATCAAAACCCAAAGTCCATAGTAGCTTTCCCTTCCTCTTCTCTCTGGGTTATCAATTTCATAGCAAGAATATTGTATGGGGACCCAAATATACACTTAGCCTTTCTTTTTCTTCCTTGTGGTTATAAGGCAAGTGAAGAAGATAGAGCAACAACCACCAACCCTAATGAAAATTTGAAAAGAAAAAAAAACAAAACAAAAACAGGAAAAGCTGGAAACAAGTATGCATCTCAAAAGGTCTAACAAAAAGGGCACATAAATTTGCCATGATGCCATGTGGTCCCTACATGGACGCTAGGGTTTTGGGTGATATGAGTATCTCCTAAAGAAATATGATAGCAACACCCACGTTCTGTCCCTTGTTTTCTTCTTTCATCCCCTTTCCTCTTTTTGCTTTTTTGAGCCTCTTGGTTTTCGATTATGTTCATCATCTTGCTCATATTCGTATTCGCTTTAATCCGTATTAGTCTCGTGTCACTTGCTACGTATGTATTAATTTATTTATTAGAAAAAATTAAAATAAAATAAAATATAATAAAATAAAAAATAAATGGCATAAAAGTACCTAAATTATATGGGTCATTTCAAGGTCATACATCAATTATGAAAATTTTCATCTAGGTATCCAAACTATCAAAACATAACATCTAGGTACCCACCGTTAGTCAAAAATGGGAAGAGAGCGAAAGAGAGAGTGTGTGTGAGTGAAAAATGGAGAGAGAGAGAGAGAAAAAAAAAATTATTATTTGTATAATTTTATTTTAATTTCCCAAATAGAAATTTTAGTTTTTTAATTATTTTAAAAGATTGTTTTTGTTTTTTTAATTATTTTAAAATATTGTTTTTGTTTTAGTTTCCAAATAGAAATTTTATTTTAATTTCCCAAATAATTATTTTATTTATCTACATGACATCCATGTCAACATAAAAAATTACCCCACAAGTGCCACTTGGGCACTTAACATACTTTTTTAACAGATTGCTAACGGTGGGTGCCTAGATGTTGTGTTTTGATAGTTTGGTACCTATAATCCAATTTTCATAGTTGGAGTACAATTTGGAATGACCCATATAGTTTAGGTACTTTTATGTAGTTTATCCTAAAATAAATTTTTAATTAAAAATATATTTGAAAATGAGAGGAATAACTACTTCAGCCAACTACCCATTCACTTCACCCATTAACAATTAATTTTTAATAAATTAAAAGTTTAATATTTGATTTTACTATTATATCCTTGAATATTAAATAATTTAAAGGGCATTTTCGTCAGAATTTTTTAGTGAAGCCTTTTAACCCTCTTGACTTTATAATAATAAAGATAGTTACGTTCGTATTTGTATGTTTTTATAGCTTTTATTATAAAAAATGCTAATAATTTTCTTTTTTGGATCTTTATCTTTAACTGATCTTTCTCTTTTTTTACTACAATATTACTTAATAATCATAACCATCTATCATTATTTGAAGATCATCTAAATTCATTTAGCCATCTAAATATTCTCCAATAAATAGAATACTGCATTTTTTTCGTTAAAGTTAGAAATATGATAACATTATCTAACGATTAATTGATTTTTTTATAGTAGCTTGAAAATAGACGATTCTAATCTTCAAGAAAAATTACAAAGCTGTAAACTAAAAAAATTGATGAGATGACAAAAATTTTAAAGAGAATATGTGTAGCTTTGTCAAATGTAATTTTGTTGTTTTCTACCTATTTATGATGGGTAGGATGTGCCCTACATGAGTAAAATCTCGTCCGTCAATCACTTTGATTCTCTGGTTAATTACAAACTCATATTGTTAAGCTGGATAAATACTTGTATGTACTTGAAATATATGTCACGTGGTGTTTCTACTCCACGTGTTTTAACATGGTTGGACGATAGATTTTTTTAGTAGAGTATAGTAAGTAAAATAATCCACATATTGTGAGTAAAGAAACACAGTCACGTGACGTTCCAAGTACATGAAAATATCTCTTGTTTTTTTTTTTTTGAGGAGAAAAATAAAATACAAAAGAACAAACCGCCTAAAGAGAGAAACCTCTTAAACAACCACCACTAAACATGTCTAGGCACCAAACTTGAACAGCTCTAGACGGCAGCGAGCGAGACCAGGAAATGGAATCCAAGCAATTATGACCCAATCTCGCAGCGGCGTCTGCCACAAAATTAGCTTCTCTGAATGCATACACAAAAGAAATAGATAGGATTGAATGTATTAAAGCGCTTCACATTTTTAAAATTGTTCGGAGATGTCAAAGAATTTGAATAGGCTCATTCACAACATCAATTAGGGTCCGTTTTGGATAGCTATGAATTTGGATTTGGGTCTCTAAATCCAAATTTATCTGTTTAGATAATTATTTGTTGTAAGAATTTGGATTTGGCCCAAATCCTCTATGGATTTCATAATACCAAATTTTAAATTTTCAAATCCATTTTAAAACTAGTCATTTGACAAATCCACATATTCTCTTTCCCATTTATTTTCATCTTTTTTTTTCTAGCATCTCTTGGCCAAAAACATATTATATTTTCATTTTTTTATCCTTTTTTTTTTCCATCCTTCTATTTTTTCACCTATTCTTTTCATCATTTTGTTTTTTTTTTCATTTTTAATTTTTTTCATCCCTTTTTTCCAATCATTCTATTTTTTTTTTCATCTTTCTATTTTTTTTTATCCTATTTCATATATTTTTTTTCATATTTCTTTTTTTTTCCATCCTTCTTTGTTCCCCCTATCTCTTCCCCTATGTTAGCTCATATTTCTCTCCTCCTCCTCCGCTACTACCCTTATTTTCTCCTCCTCCTCTACCACCCATATTTCTCTTTCCTCCTCCTATGCTCGCCCCTTCTCTCTTCATCAACCCGTATATAGGTTTAAAACCTTAACGTGATGTTCACAAACCACCACTTTCTTCAAATTTTTTGATCTTATTGTTCTAACGGACTAATAATTAAATTAGCACAAGATTTTGGTGGCCTTTAATTAAATAATAATTGAATTAACAAATTTTTTTGGTGCCCCTTAATTACCTAAGAATCGTCCAAAAGCTTGCATACCAAGATTGGTAACTTGCAATGTCAATTTGTCAAGAGTATCTAACAATTTCAGCACTGAGCCACTAGTACTAAAATTGATGTAACGCACCCTAGAAAACTCAAAATCATGGGCCACAAAATTATCCAGAAACTAGACTTACAGAGTTTTCCAAGCAAATATGGCTCATTATCTGGTTTTTTCTGAGCATGTACACAGTTCAATCCGTAAAGTTGACACATTTGCATTAACAGTTTTATTGACAATATTGAGCTACTGGTACTAAAACTAATGAAACTCCTTCTAGAAACTCGAAATTATGAGCCATCAAAATCTAATAACTTTTAAGGGCAATTTCTCACAAAAATTGCTCTTAACATGTTAAAACGACCAATTATACTTAAAAAAAAAACTAGTGCGAAACAAAGGAATAAGGTATGGAAAGTAAACGTAAATATTATCAGGCTTCATTTTCAATTTATATTATTATTTTTAGTTAACTTAATCTTTAAAAAAAATTAAAACGAAAAAAAAAATATTATTTACGCGGTTAACTATGTATTAATGGTTATGATTATTAATAATATTCATTTAGCTAAATAAATAATGAGTCATTTTGATATTATTATTTTCAATCTATGTAATAAAATTACTTATTTGAAATCCTTAATTCAAATCCTTACAAATACAAAGTCTGCCAAATAATTGATTTTAAATAAAGAAATTTCAAATCCACAAACAAATATTTATGTTGCAAAACAAGAGAATTTCAAATGAAAGGAAAATCCCTTCATTTGAAATCCAAATCCAAATCTAAATCCTTGTTCCCAAACGGGCCGTTAGAGTTTTTGAATCTCCCTCGTGAAAGTGTCTCTTGTTAAAGCTAGATGGTACATTACTTTTTTATAATACTATATTATATTTTGGTTAGATTATCTAATTTTTGTCAATGTTAATCTTCAATTAAGGTTAGGTGGCTTGAATCTTCCTTCCTAAAGCTCCCACCAATATGATTTTGACATGTCCTATTTGGATTTGAACAAGTTGATATAGAGACGAGAAATCTAGAGCATACAAAGAAAAAGACAAATTTCCTCAGCTCCATATCCCATACAAAATATATTCCCAAAGCTAAATTACTTTTCTAATCTTTTTATTTCTTTCTTACTTAAACTTTTAGTAATCTTTAACAAATATTGACAAATTTGTTTATGTATCAATCAATATGTCCACTAATCTTTCAATATTTGCATAATTGAAGCTATCATGTGGGTGCTGGAGATTTAAGCTACAATAATGATTCATGATAGTTTTAAAATTTGTATGTAATTCCTATTTATTTTTCCAATTTTTACCCTTAATCAAGGACTAATCTTTCCCTTAATCTTCGCAATTATCATGCCAACATCACACAATGACTTTTAATCCTTTTAGACCAAAGGGCTGGGCTCCCCTATCTTTTTCACTTAAATAATGTTGGCAATACTTTTGGCACCCTAAACTTTGCCCTTCAACCACTTTTGCTTGTCACATTTAAATGACTTTGAATTATTTCATATATATGGGTCCAAAAAGATAATTAAATTGCAACCAACGATATACAAATAATAAAATACAAATAAGTTGTGTATATAAACTAAGTTAATTAATTAAAAAAATGTGTTCTTAACTACAAGGTGTAATGCAGTTGACAAACTGTCACCTCTAACATGCGAATTTCTTGGTGTCTATTCACTGGGAGCAATTTGTGGCTTGGGGCAAGCCGCACTCGAGCAAGGATTTAACCCACCCTTTCGGGTATGTAGACATCTTGTGTTATTTACTAAAAAAAATGAGATATTTTTGTTATATATAAGTTAAATTGTATAAATTAAATTAAGACCTCGCACTATTTATATGGAACCCACAAGTGTTACATTCCAAAATATATTACTTTGTAACGAATAACATAAAGTGAACAGCACCCAAAAAACCATGGTATATTCAAAGTAAAAATTCTTTGAGATTGGAAAAGGGGTCGCATTGGTAGGGAAGGGATTACACTAATTTGTACATATACTTTTGATCTGAAATCCATTAATTTTACGCTCTGGAATTTATTTTTTAGCAAGTATACGTAATTTCACCAATGATTATCTTTTTACAGGCTTTGCACATAGAAATTATAGTACATGGTCAGAAAATCTGATCACAATATTGTTGTGAAGGCTCAATATATATTTTATACACACATTAAAGTTACTTCCACATTGACATGGTTCAATTGTACTCCCAATCCTGTTAATATATTCCAGTTGTAGTCTTATTTATTGTGCAATAAAATGTATTGAGTTTTAAATCACAAGGTATAATGCAGTTGGTAAACTACCAACTCCAGACAGTGAATTTCTTGGCTCCTGATTAGCAGGAGTTCGAAACTCGCTACGAACATCTTCGTGCACATGGATAAGAACAATGGGTGGAACAACCATTGTTGGGAGAGAAATCAAGGAGCAAAGCATATCTACACAAAGCGAAAGTATGTATAGTGAGACAAAGCGAAAGGGTTTTTCAATCCTATAATGGCTTTGTAATGGAAGACATGGAAGATATCTATGAAGGATTGTTCAACCCCGGAATGATGGAGCTGGAAAAGTTGATGCAGTTGGCCTTGAAGAACAGTCACACTCCCATCTGGGTTTTCTTCTGGTTCACAAACAAGCCCAAGTGAAAATGCAGAATAAAGATTCAATTTTGATTTGATTTGAGAAACTTTGCAAATTGAAAGAATCCTATATGGGTTATGGGGTCATCATCGCAGCCCCCTCGTCGCCGCCATCGATCATCAACATCATTGCTGCCCAAATCCTTCACATGGGTTGTTATTTTCTTTTTGTTAATTTGTAAAAAGAAAATATTTTAGTTCATTTGATCTTATTTTATTATTTTTAGCTTATTTGAATTCTAACTCACCATAAAATATTTGACCAAACAATGTCACATAAGCATTCTAACAGCACTTAACGGAAAGTGGATAAGAGTGACCGAAGTGGTGCAACGTTTTTTTACGATATTACAATTCATGGTGTAAAATAAGGCAAATTGTAATTCTATGTGCATTTTGAGATTGAGTGATGTGTTCATAGTGCATTTTAAGTAATAAGCGATTAATTTAATATCCATGATTGGACTTTTGGGGTTGCTTACCTTGGGCCTAAAGACAGAAAATTAGGAAAAGAAAAAGGGGTTATGTGATTAGCTATGGCTTTGCTTGAAAAACAAGAAAGAAAAAAGAATAGAAAGAAAGAAATAAGAAAAGGTGAAAATAGGAGAAAAGAAATGATGGAGGCAGGCGGTTGGGAGGGGAAATTGCATGTTTAGTGAAGAGACAGACAGAAATGCAGGGACTGGGGGAATTGACTGAATTAGGGATAAGAGAATTTTGTCGGCGGCCTTTTCTTAATTTCTCACTATTTTCTATTAGTTCGTGGATTGGGCGCTCCATGAATTATTCATCAAGTACAGGCACCATGTGATCATTCTTTTCTAAATCCCCATATTGCCCCTTATATACTTCTTCGTTATTTTGCCTACCGTTAGGGAGGATCGAGGTCGGGTACAAGTACCTACATACCTATACATGTTACAACTTTTAACCTTCGTATCCATACATGTACCCGATTATTTCAATTGCACATACCCGAATCCATCGGGTACTTACCCACCCGCCGCTTAATTAAAGGATTAACTTAATAAAGAAGCTTCAGTACCTCATACCTAGATTACTGATGATTTGAATAATAGAATAAGGACGATGGAGAAGGAGTGCAGTGTTTTGTGTTTACAAGTAAGACTGTTGAAAGACAAGGACTACGACCGCATAATTTAGAAGAAAATTTACGACAAATATATACATATACATATATATATATATATATATATATATATATATATATATATATATTAAATAGTATATTGATAATAAATAGCATAATATGGGTCGAGGTCGAGTTCGAGTTAGAAGATCCTAATACCATATTCAACACATACTCACTACGAATACTTTTAAAAATACCCATATCCAACCCATACCGGTTTCTTCACCCCTATATCCTTCCCAATCAGATAGAATATCCGTTGATTCCTGTTATCCGCAATTTTTATTGTCATCCCTACCTTCTAATAATCTTATACCCTTTATAAAAATTCAAATTTACCTCAAATGAACTAAGGTACACTTACTTGTTTTTTTTTAACCTTTTTTAGCTATGTGTGAACGATTCAACGTGGTCAATGTCTTGATTTTTTTGTCTACAACTTGTGTTAAACTCATTCAAATTTGTTGACTTGATGGATGTGAATTTTGATATTTTCTCATCAATAAAGTGTTTTCATTTTACAAGTTATTTTTTGAAGTCTACTATTACGAAAACCAATACTCCAACAACTACATACACTTATGTCACATTATCTTCTACTGTTATTTTTAGTTTCATTTGAATTGGTATAAGAATACGCTCCCATTGAGTTGTGATAACGTTAAGGAGTTTTTGTTTTGCAATTTGATTTGTTTGAGTCGCAATAAGTTAAAATTTACCATGAGTTTGTTAAATAGTGACTTATATGAAAATTTATCGAGTTATTTTATTTTATTTTGCATTGAAAATGACACACTCTAACCTAGATAGTTCACGTGATCATTGAAATCGACCAGCAGTTGACGACCATCATGTTTCGATTTCAATGTTCGCGTAGAGTATCAAAATCAAAATGTGTTAAAGGGTGTTTAAATTGAAGTATCGTTGTTAGAGACATTTTATTTTTGTATAGGGGTACTACGGTCTTTCAATAAATACTTAAATCTCGTGACGTGCCTCTAGGGGATGTTGGTAACTGGGGTATTGATATTGCCAAGAAAGCCCCTTTATCTGACACAATTCAAACTCAAACGGTGTCGTTTCCCTCCCGACAGTGCATATTCTATTCACGGTGTCGTTTCAACCATGGGAGAGAAGTTTTATAGCTTCCTCTGGCATTTTGCACAGCTGAACCACACTCAGAGAAACAAACAAAACCGACAAATCTAAAAAAAAAAAACTTAAATTTGTCAAAAATGAAATAAATAGTTTATGACAAGATCAATCAATAAGGTTGGTATGGTAAATATTCATGTTAGAACAACTTAAATAAAAATAAAATAAAATAACTTAAATTTGATCAAAATAAAACAAATAGATTATTAGATACAGCGTGTTTACATGTTAGAAGAAATCTGTTTTATAATTCCGTCGAGGAATCGCTCACTTTCAGAGTATTGGCGCTAGCACTAAGAAAAACTTAAAATAATATCCAGCTGGCAGGGAGAGATATATACTTTCTGGATGAACATTTTTGTATCAAATACAAATCACTTTAATTTTTATATTTTCATTCTTGTCTATAATTTTGCAATCTTCACCTGTGTGACTCACCCTTGTTGTACCGCCTCTTCTTAACTGTGATTTTTGCTCAACTAATCACCTGGGTTTGCTTGCCTAGCCTCTCTCTCTCTCTCTCTCTCTCTCTCTCTCTCTCCTGTTTCTCTCCCTACCCATTTTTGATTGAGCAGCTTTAGATTGTGGGGTAATTGAATTTTTGACTCTTGAGAGCTTCCCACTTTCATATTTGGCTTTTGCTTTGCTTCTGCAGCTACTTAAAAGGTGCTTTTATGATTTCTCTTTTTTCTTTTTCTGATTATCGTCTTGGCCAATAATTATCCTTGTTTTGTTCACAATATGAAGCTTCTGGTTACACTATCATTTTCTGCTTCTTCCTCTTTCTGATTCACACACTTCCCAACTTTTCCATCTCTATTATTTAGTAGTTCAGTGGCTACACCCATGTGAGTGGTTCAATCTTTTGGGTCATCACACTGTTGACTGGTTTTTTTTTTCTCCTGGTTTCTGCTCATTTTAGTTGGTTTTGCTAGATTTGGGATCTGGGTTTTGCTTAGATTTGGGTTTTGATAGTGTTTGTGGTGTTTTTTCAGTGAGAGAAGGCGAGCTCTAGAGGAATCATGGCCGGTGGCGGAGGAGGCGGCGGCGGTTCAGCTCCAAAAGTAGATGAGCCACAGCCACACCCACCTAAAGAACAGCTGCCCAATATTTCTTACTGCATTACAAGTCCACCTCCATGGCGTGAGTACATCTAATCCAACATTGAATGATTGTTTCTCTTGGATTCCTAATTTGGATTCTGAGCTATTGTTCACTTATATATCGACGGTGTAAGATTATTGATGGTGGATCTTAGTTTCTAACTGTGATTACTGATTCTTTTGGATCTTTTTGGTATATCTAAGATAATTTCCCTCTTTAATTTATTTTCTTCTAGATACAAGATTCATGTATTTAATTGTTGGAAGCACTTTTTCTTTCTTTATCTCTTTTGTTCTTGTAGATACCACTTTTCAAAAAGGAAATTAAAAGTAGAAATTCTATCTCTCTTTTTTTTTTAATTCTTCACTTTTTTTTTTTTTTTCTCATGTCCGAATTAGCGATTCTGGTGGGATTTATTTTATATCTTTATATATTTTCTGTTAATTTCTCATTTATCTTTTCTTTGCCTGTAGCTGTACTGATTTAGTCTTGCATTTGGGAACCGGCTATCTTGTTTTGCATTAGTGTAAGCTATGTACCAAATCTAATTTGGTGCAAACCAGTTTGATTTCATTTTGTGCTTTCTCATGTCTTTCGTTTCTATTTACACTTTGTCTATTATGTACCAAATCTAATTTGGTGCAAACCAGTTTGATTTCATTTTGTGCTTATTGGGGCACCTTTAAATTTTCTCATGTCTTTCGTTTCTATTTACACTTTGTGTATTGGGAAAAGCTTTTCTATTACTCTTTGGTAATGGTTCTCTATGTTCTGTTTTACTGTCTTCATCTGCATAGGAAATTTAAATTGAATATGTTTTGCAGAGATTGAGTTGATTTGGATATGGTTTTACTTCATTTTTCTAGTTATGAATGATTTAACAGTGATATAACAAAATCGTGGGTCGTTTCTTGTGCAGCCGATGCCATTCTCCTTGGTTTTCAACATTACCTTGTGATGCTTGGAACTTCAGTTCTTATTCCCAGCGCTCTTGTTCCCCAGATGGGAGGAGGAAATGTAAGACCCGAAGAACTTTTTGGAAAACTTCTAATTGACTTAAACCACAAATTGTGTTTTTCTTCAAACTTGACCACCTCATATATATGTTTTTGCTCTTACTACTGTTATAGGAGGAGAAGGCCAAGGTGATCCAGACCCTACTCTTTGTTGCTGGGTTGAACACATTGAAACAGACATTGTTTGGGACTAGACTACCAGCAGTGATTGGAGGGTCATATACGTTTGTCCCTACCACAATTTCAATCATCTTAGCTGGTCGATTCAGTGATGGCAATCAAGACCCAGTAGATGTTTGTTCTGAAACCCATCCTTTTTTTACTTGGCAATCATTTTGTATAACTTAACTGTTTCTCACTTGGTCTCCAACATATGACGGACAATATTGGGTTTTGACATGAACTTGCTGAAGAGCATACACTAAATGCACTATGACTAGATTTTTCTTACAGTAGGCTTGTAGGTTGTGACTATGTTTTAATGCCTTTCATTTCAGAAATTTAAGAGGACAATGCGGGCAATCCAGGGTTCTCTTATTATTGCTTCTACTCTTCAGATAGTCTTAGGCTTCAGTGGCCTTTGGCGTAATGTTGCAAGGTTGGTTCTAAATAAATGAAACTCAATCATTTTAGGTGAAATATTTGTCTAAAGCGTGTTAGATTCATCCTGAAACATTTCTGCTTTCTCCATTAAAGTCTCTGCAAGGCAACAGAAGAAAAGAAGAATGAATACTTCACTAGGTCTATTTTATTGTTAAGCTTAAAATTCAAAGTGGTTAAAATTCTTCAATTTTTTTCTTCATCAGGTTTTTAAGCCCACTTTCAGTTGTTCCTTTGGTTGCTATGGTTGGTTTTGGACTCTACGAGTTAGGTTTTCCAGTGGTAAGTGTTCTTCTGAGATTTGTATGTGCACATCTACAGTGAATAATGTTCTCACAACTACTTCTTAATGCTTGTCCTGGATATTTAGCTTGCCAAATGTGTGGAGATTGGACTGCCAGAGCTGGTCATTTTAGTGTTTATTTCTCAGGTAATGATTCTTACATGCATCACACATTAGACTCTTGTTAAGTCTCTTGCCTTGTGGCTTTTATCTTTATCCTTAGGTAGATTGATTCTTATAAGGCTAATATTAGTTTTGCAATGATTGTGATGCAGTATATGCCCCACATAATTCACAGAGGAAAACCTATATTTGATCGTTTTGCTGTCATATTTTCTGTGGTGATTGTATGGATTTATGCTCACATACTCACCGTTGGCGGAGCATATAATGATACAGGCCCAAAAACACAAGCAAGCTGCCGGACTGATCGTGCTGGACTTATAAATGCTGCTCCATGGTTAGTATGAAATGTGAACGCAGCATTGTTTTAACATTCTTATTATTGTAATCCTTCCCTCTTTAGTGGACAAACTTAAATGGAAATTTCCTTTTATTATTCTTTTTAAAGTAGGCTCCCAAACCATACTAGTAATTTTAGGCATACTATGAATTTCCATCCTTTATTGTCTTTTTTGGTGATACATCTTTTATTGTCTTCGTTGAAATGTAAATATTATTCATGAGCATGGGTTATTTTCGGGATTGGTACCTAGTATTTGTTGGAAATGAATCCTCATTGGAACTCCGGTTTGCAGGATTAGAGTTCCATATCCCTTTCAATGGGGAGCACCTTCTTTTGATGCGGGTGAAGCCTTTGCTATGATGATGGCCTCTTTTGTTGCTCTTGTCGAGGTTTGTTCTCTTTAAATCGGTACTAGTTGATATGCCAAAATTCACAAACATCACATTCGTTATGCTTTGACCCCTTAAAAGTCCCCATTTCTGACATATATCTAATGAATCAATGATAAAACAGTCCACTGGTGCTTTCATTGCTGTATCAAGGTATGCTAGTGCAACTCCAGTTCCACCTGCTATCCTGAGTCGCGGGGTTGGTTGGCAGGTACAAAAGCTTATCTCTTTCTGAATTTTTGTTCTCCAAAATAAAATTTTTTGAAACAAAAAATCTCCAAAATAAAGGTCTCTTGTAGCATGTAGACTTTGTTCCTATGTGGGAGTACCTGAGGGAGCACAAATAGCGCTCCCCTTTAACAATTGTAAGTTAACTGTAAATTTCAACTCTCAGGGAGTTGGCATTCTGATTTCGGGCTTGTTTGGAACTGTGACTGGATCCTCAGTATCAGTGTAAGAGTGTTAGTGGGAAACATTTATGCTGTTTATACATCATGCTTCCATAAAGTAATAAATAGAGTTTCTACCTTGTTCTAAGACTTCCCTTCGTCTCTGAACAGAGAAAATGCTGGTCTTTTGGCGTTGACACGTGTTGGTAGTCGAAGGGTTGTGCAAATATCAGCTGGGTTCATGATATTTTTCTCCATTCTGGGTAAGTTATTGAACGTATGAGATATTCTGAATTCAATTATTTGCAACTGTTTTGTTCTTATTACTCAGCGTTTCATCATTGTACAGGTAAATTTGGAGCAGTCTTCGCATCAATCCCGGGGCCCATCATTGCCGCTTTGTATTGTCTCTTCTTTGCGTATGTTGGTATGTGCACCTCATTCAACATGTTAACAATCAGAGAAATGGACGATTGATTCACTTAGCTATCAGATTTATTGCATCTTATATTCCATTTTGATTATGTATCCACAGGCGCGGGAGGTCTTAGTTTTCTTCAGTTCTGCAACCTGAACAGCTTCCGAACAAAGTTCATATTAGGCTTCTCTATCTTTCTGGGTTTGTCTGTGCCACAATACTTCAACGAGTACACGGCTATTAATGGTTACGGTCCAGTCCACACCGGAGGAAGATGGGTATGCATTTTGATCATTGAATCATAAAATTGCTGGTTATAATTTCATTGACAATAATGACCTTCATCTGTGTTTGGCAGTTCAATGACATGATCAACGTCCCTTTCCAGTCAGAAGCTTTCGTGGCGGGGGTTGTGGCATATTTCCTGGACAACACGCTGCACCGGAAGGATAGTTCAGTTAGGAAAGACAGGGGTAAGCATTGGTGGGACAAGTTCCGGTCATTCAAGGGCGATTCGAGGAGTGAGGAGTTTTATTCACTGCCATTCAATCTAAACAAGTATTTTCCATCTGTATGAAGAAGCTCTTGGTTGTGAGTTTTGTAAGGTTGTAATGATCCATTATTATTCCAATTAAGTTCTAAATAACTTGTCAGTTGCTTTGCTAATCTGTCATTTGCTTAGCAAAATATAAGATAATTATGTCTTGCTTCCTCCATAGGATGTGCTAGTTCTAGACTTCTAGTACATTTATTTCATTTATATTCCTTGCTGTAAATCCAACTGGGGATGTGAAATACTAAAGTAGCATTGAAGCATTTTGTGTGCCCTCAAATTTTGTTTTGTTTTCTTATAATTTATTTTTATTTTTTTAAGTTACAATTTAAGGGAATCGAACTCTCGGCTTATATTAACCATAATTTATTCTTGAACATTCATTCTCTACATTTAGCTAATCCGAAGGGATTTGGATAAATACATTGGGTACCAATTTTATGCCTTACGAGAGTGAAACTTGAAATTTAAGACATTTCATTACATATTTAAAACCTTTTACTACATTTGATCTTTCAACATTTGCAAATTTGATGTGACAATAAGAATATGGCTTGATCACCTTACGAAACTTTAGTCTAGAACTCATTTTAGCATGAGATTGACTAGGGCGTCCACCACCATTATTGTGGCATCATTTCGAATGTTGTAAAAGAGTATTATTATAACTGGTTGGGAGCATTTTGTAGTTAAAGACTAGCTGCATTCCGAATGGGGATTAGGTCAACCCTTTGAGTGTGGGGAGGACACCTCGTAGTATTTACTAAAAAATTAAAATATAGTGTTATTATTGTAAGAATAAGAAATGCTAACGAGATTTTCTTTTAAAAGATATTCTCTTTGAAAATATAAAAAGCCCAAGAGTATTACTAATGTTGTGTATTTTTTATTTTGTAAAAATCCCGTCAGCATTCCTCATAATCAAAAGATATGAATTAAGTTGAGATCGAATTCAAGAATTAGGTGAATCGCATGCTCGCATGCAAGAGTTTCCAAATTTGACTCGTATAAATGATCCAAGACATGGTTTGGCAAACAGACTTGGATAGGAAAATATGAGCTGGTGTTTCATATGCAAAAGATGCACTTTGAATTGTGCAAGAGTTTCAAAATTTGACTCGTATAAAAGGCATAGTTTGGCAAACCGACTTGGATAGGAAAATATGAGCCGGCGTTTCATATGCAAAAGATGCACTTTGAATTGGGACACGAATAAGTTTAAAATATGAAGAATTTTATGAATCGCCGGTCATTCATCTGTAATTCAAACCGGTTCACCAAACAAACCGGTTCACCAAACGAGATTTATATGTTCCATTGATTGATTCAGCTTGCAGCATTATGCTGTTCCATATGGGCCTTCTGAGTAAAAAAAAAGGTTATCTGTGGAAAAATATCAGATTCACATGTGTTACGACTTACGACATGCATCCTTGTTCATTTTATCCATTATAATTCAAAATCTCGTGGTCCATCATCCAAATCTCGTGGTCCATCATCCATGTCCCTCAAGAATTAGTGTGTCCCAAATATCACCATTGAGTTATTGGTGGGTACAAAATAAGGTGAGACCCACTATTAGTATTGTGTGGCTGATCCACACAGTTTGTATTGCAGCCCAATTACACCAAGCCCCACTCAAAACCTACTCCAATCAATCACTATTCACCATCATAGAGCAACATGCATCAACGACTCAGAATTATCGACGTGTAGACAATATTTTCCAAAAAAAACCGAAATTTTCTATCAATTAATACCTTAACCTCAATAATTAAAAATGAGTAATGATCCCTCTCTCCAATCCTTCAGGTACGGAAGAAAAGGGAAAACTAACTTCAAATACAGGTGGAGGATTTCATTAGATATCTTCCATATGGCTTCCGGTCACAGATTAGGGCTACAAAAATATGGAAGAAAACAAAAACCACCCAATTATTCAAATCAGACCCAACATCCTATTTGCTGTTTGGTATGGGAAATTAAAATAAAAATTTGGAAATTTTGTTTCAAAAAAATAACAAGGTTTTATTATTGCCGATGGCATGACCCCACAAAATGAATACACAATGTGAACGAAACAAAAACCAACTTCGATGTTTCAAAATTTTCCCAGAAATTCAGAGATCCTGCTGGTGCTGTTTGGTGGAGGTCTAACTTGAAGGTTTAATGCGAAGGGAATGAAATGGGACCTACAATAATATTATTGCTCTTACATTTCTTCATTAATTCATGCTCCAAGGAGAAGATGTAGAATGATATCCATATATTTTGTGGCTGTAAGAGAAGTTAGGGTTTAGGGTAACGTTTGTGATAGTGACGGATGGATTCTAAATGATTAACGTACGTTTCTGTTTGCTTGACGAATTCCTATGGAGAAGGTGAAACTTGAACTCTGATGTTGAGAACAAGAGTCGAACTTTATCCTCATACAAATCTCAGAGATATATAAGATAATCTACGTACAAAGATCATCCATGATTTAAGTAAGATTGTTATCTATATAATAAGATATATGTTCGAACCTCATTCTAAAATACGAATTTCGGATATGAAAACCTACTAATGACCGGCAATATAATTTAAGATTTAAGCAAGGTTAATTAACGATGCAATAAGATATATTTATGAGATGGGAAGATGTAGCTACAAGAGTCAAAGTTGCATGAGATATACATATTGAATAATCACTACTGTTTTCCTTTCAATTGAGCCTAAAATAATTATGTGGGTTTTCCCAGGTAGATGTCCAAATTTTTATGAGTTGCTGGCTTTTCATCACTAAATTTATGCTTCTTAATTGTAATCACAGTAGCTCTTGATCTTGTCATGGAGATGTAGTATTTCAAGATTTAGAAATCTACAATTTGCCACGTGATTTCATGGCATTAGATGGTCAAGCATGTGGTAGATATTCTAAAAAATTGTACAAGAAGAAAGTGTAAGAACTAAATAGTAATTTTTTACGAGAATATTGATATTCAAATTTGCGATTTTTTTAGCATCTCTTGATTTAATATGTGTATATATATTTTTAACTTTTTTTAGAATATACAAAATTTCATTGATAGAATAAAGATACAAAGTAAATATAAGTTAAACTGCAATAGATTGACAACAAACATGAGTAAATATCTTTAATGATGTAGCTCGACATCTGTCGAAACGATCTAAAAGAAATAATGTACAAATTAATATAACTTGAATCTCCTAAGCATCATCAAGGTCATTACTACTCAAACAACCAATTTTTGCAATACCACAAAAGGGAAAACCTAATACAACCAACCAAGTATAAGAGATGCTGAACTTATTTGCACAAAGCAAACCTATAAAAAAAAAAAAAAAAAAAACCCAAGAAAAGGCACCAATGTACTACCACCACTGTTGTCGCTGCCTATCACTATTGTTATCGCCGCTTAGGTAAAATTCCAAAGACGACGAGAAATATCGTCCATCACCATATCGCAGATACTCAGATCCACAGTGATTGACACTACCACTACCAATAGAGGACCGCAATCGCTTGATCAAAACCCACAAGGCCGCATCACAAGCAAAACCATGTGAAAGGTGGATCAAGCTTCTGAAGACAAGAACTTTATCGGAAAATTTGACCTGTCGAGATGCCGAAATCCGTGACCATGATCTACACCATGATGATAGAACGAAAAAAAGAAGCTTGAAGGCGAACAAATTTCAGGGAACTCGACCCCAAGACCGATTGTATTATTCAGTTTATTCACTACATCCCTACCTATGAGCATCAAAGGAAAGCCCCCTCTGAATCCGAAGAACATCAATCGATATATTTTTTTTAACTTTAATTATAAAGCATTTATCTCGAATTTTACTTGGTTTTGATTTACAAATCGACCAAAAAGATATTATTACTTCACAAGTTTGAATAAAAATCATTATTGTTTGTAGAGACTACAGCTAGAGATGTAGATATATGAGGGACCAGATGAATCGGTAGCCTTATATTTTTGTTTTCGACAGAAAATCTGGTAAAAGTGGTGGCTCAATCTCATTGTTGATACCTATAGCTAGCAGTATCATCACCATTGTTTGCTCCTAATTCCAACAACCGAGCATGGAAGCTTACTGTGGTCCCCCGACCCCATTGCAATGATCTGCAAAACAAAGAGCTCATCAAGCATGGACATGGATATTGTCAACACAATAATTTTTCCACACTCAGCTGTTGCTGCTGTAAATCCTAAAAGCTTCAAATTAATATATAATGCATGCATGTCCCTTAATCTTATTAATTACTCAATAACATTACTCGATCATCACAAATAGCAAGTTTAAATTCAAATTACGTATGTGTGTCTTGTTGACAGAAATAAAAAAAATAAATTCGAGTCTTGGGTTCCTAGGAGATGAAGATGAGTGTGATGACTGATGAGGTTGCTTTGGTTGGCCACCGTGGAAAGGAGTTGAAAAGGAAGAAAAAAAGCCCCAAAGCCCGACCTTTTTCCAAGTCCTTTTGTAACGTAAATCAGAGAAACTAACCCTCGATCTCTCCCCCTCTCTCTCACACATATTCGAGACCTCTATTAAATATTATGAATTGAGTGGACTCACCTTTCAAAGAAAACGCAAATTATCTATTTACTTTCAACAGTTACGTAATGTTTTCACTTCGTTCGTTATAAATATTATTGTATTATTAATTCTTTAAATAATATGTGAATTGAAAACATGACATGACGAGGAATATCCGGAATGGAACTTTGAAAACAAGTCTCTCATGCTTTTTCTTGGTCTAGTTTGGTGGGCAATGCGAGAGAGTAAAGGCCTTCCACATGCAACTTTGAGTAGTCTCTTCGGCACGAGGGCGTGCAAATGGTACAATAATGGAAAAAATAGGGGCATATTGGATTGGGAATTTGGGATGCCTTTCTTTCTTTTTTAGTATTGCTATTTGAACACATTTAATTGACCATATTATTTGACACGTGACGGTTAATATGACATTTTACTTACCACAAAAATAAAAAATAAAATTAATTTATTGAAATAACATCTCTGATTGATTATCATATCAAATGTGGTCAATTATTTGTGTTTAAATATCAATTCTCCTTTCAATAAGGTCATTTTCATTTGTGGTCCTATCTAGAATTATATTTATATGGTCCCTTGTTATTAGCTTTTAAATTTGTCAATACGTTTTGGAATTGATTGAAAACTCCCATTTTTTGGTAGGTCAGGGTAAGGAAAGGAGATACAGACGTGGATTATGTCTCTTAACAAGAATATTATTTCAAGTTTGAATTATTTCTCTCAATATTTCATTAGAGTAATCTAAGGTAATTAAGAGTACGTTATGTCCATCAAATAGATAATAAGAAAGGTCTAACTTCACATAAATGAAAATAAAAATAGAGCGTTAAAAGTTTAGGAAATGTTAACTCCTAAACAACACTTGCATTACGTCCCTTAGAATAATAAAATAAGAGTGTTACCTGAAGTTCTAAGGGCAAATGCCAAAAGTGAAAACAGCTCTCTCGGTCCCTACTGAACGCGGATATCATATGAAAGAATGAGGAGCAAACGATGAGTGTTCATCTTTGATTTATAGTTTACATAAATTTGAGATTACGCTATATATAGTTAGAATCGATAATTTCTTAATTCATAATTTGAATATAGCGTTATTTAAATAAGAAGGGACGCGTGAGCAAACAAAAGGAATTTTTGCTTCCCATGCTCCTCCTTGATTAGGAATAGCTTTGGAGAATGATCTTAGACTAGGAGACTGTCTCTGGACATTGTTTGTGGGATGGGGTGCTATTTTTTCCTCACCAAATTTTCTCCCGGTATTCAGATTTCATGGTGAAGATTTTAATGAGACTCTTTAGTGTCTTAGTTTCGAGTCAAGGTTGTAATCCTTCTATTTATGAATGAATTTATTCTTTTCGATAAAAAAAAAAAAATTATTATTTAATGTGGTGATGTGGCACTAACGTACGGTCGTCTCTCGTAAATTAAAGTGCAACGAACAAACGTTAGACGACTTACCTCAAAATGTAACGCATCTTAATAGTTTTTGTAACGCATCTGATTAAACAAACCAGAAGTTAAAACCAACCCGCATATTCAAGACCTCTTGCTATCCGTCTAAATTGTCCACTCACACCTCGCCACGTCACACAGATTTGGACAGTCTTCTCACACAAATTACCAAAACACCCCTGATCAGGGTGCTGAGGGCAAGAAATAAGTGGGTGGTGGTGGAGGCTATAAAGACCTTGGTGCATAGCTCAAACCAGCTCCTCTCTCTTGCCCTTCTCTTCATATTTGTTTTTTCCCTTTCTGTGTCCGGTGGCCGGTGCGAGGGACAAAATGGGAAATTGTCAGGCAATTGATGCGGCAACTCTGGTGGTTCAACACCCAAATGGGAAGGAAGAGAAGTTTTATTGGGCGGTGAGTGCGGCTGAGATCATGAAGATGAACCCTGGCCACTATGTTGCCCTTCTCATCTCCACCACCTTGTGCGACGGCCCCGCCTCCAACCCCAACAAAAATGGTGGCGGCGGCGATGACAACCGCCACAAAGATCACAACATCAACAACAACAACAACAATAATAAAGCAACAACCTCAGTCCGGTTGACGCGCATAAAGCTCCTCCGGCCAACCGACATTCTCGTCCTCGGCCAAGTCTACCGGCTCATCACCACTCAAGGTTTCAACTTTTCCCTCTTTATTTAATTTGTCAAAAACAAAAAAAATCTGCTTTTTAATCAACCACAGTACAACTAGTTTTTTAATTCACGATCATCCACAGTTTGCCTTTGTATAATACACCAATTTTATTTAATAAATTATTCGAGTCTCTAAATTAGTTTATGTACCGTGTTCATCTTAACCTACTATATATAACATTTTTGGTGTATCGATACACTGGTGGTCTAGTCATAATTCCTTTAAACTTCTTTATGAAGATCGTTCTTCCACAATCACCTGCGTATCGATATGCTAATAAATAATATAATTTATAATATATCGATACACTCGTGGATTGTATTGTAAATTAATTCATTATTATTTTTTATTTCTTCTTTTCATTTCTTGGGTTCAAACTTCAAAGTGTTTATTTTAGTTTCTGGGTTTGTGGCTTTTAGAGGTGATGAAGGGTTTGTGGGCAAAGAAGCAAGCAAAGGGGAAGAAGAGAAGCCAGGTAGAAGGAGAGCAACCACAACCACCCTCACTGACAGCACCCAGAAGATCTGAGGCTTCTGAGCTGGACAAGGACAATCAGGTAATTAAAATTTCATTTTACTTCATTATTTTTTTCTTAATTGCAATTGATTATTATTATTAATCTGATGATCACATCTCATAAATCTGTCACATTTACCAGTAGATTGAATTTCTGAAACCAACTTTGTAATTTTTTTTGCTCCAGTCACCTTGACGTGGTTAATTAATTAATTACTCTCATTGTTGTTTATTATTAAGTGAAATTAATTAATTAAGCATTATATTTTAGACAAGAACATAATTAAAGAAGATTCTTTTTCATTTGTTAATCAGCATAAAATCGGGGAAAGAGCATTGAGTTATTATTTCCTTCTGTAACGGCCTAAATCATTAAGTAGATGAATAAACAAATAACTTGGTGGTCAGCTTAGGCTAACCAAATCATTTAAACAAATAATTGAATAATCAATAAATAAATAATTACGAGTGAAATTAATATTTGTGCTGTTCAATGAAAAGTTTAAATTATATAATTAATTTCTTTAAATTTCTCTCATTTGCAGTTTAAATTATTCTCATTAAACTTTTTATTTCAAACAGGTGACCAAAAATGAGAGACACCGACCAAGAACATCATCAGCAACAGCGTCAAGAACATGGCAGCCCTCATTGCACAGCATCTCAGAGGCTGCAAGCTGAGATCTTCATGTTTCCTAATCTGCCCACGTGGCGCGTAAGCAACAGTGGAGCAACATGGATCAATCACTACTCCAGCCGCAGAGGATCAAAGCCTCCATCATCATCTGCTGCATAATATATGATGACTTGTTCACTTAAGGAAGGGCAGGTTGAGAACTAAATGATGATCTTAGAATCTTTTTTTTTTTTTTTTGGGTTGAGGCGAAGATCTTGAGTAAGTTGTGTATAGAAAATTAAGAATGGAATGGTTAGAATCAATGTAATGAAGAGCTGTTCTTTTGAATGAAATTTTAGTTCAAAAAAGGAAATTGCTTTGGTTAAATATCTGTGTCGAACAATGTTCAGGGTTTGTTTGATAAGCATATAAGATTAGTATACGGAAATATCATTCTTCTTCGTCTACTATTTCCCCATAAAATCCTACTCTCCAGATAAAGATTTTGTCATCCCATAATATCTGGCTTTCAGGACGCCATGCTTCAATGATTTGTTCCAGCAATTATGAAATACCCTAGGTCGACAACAACAAGTAACACTTTATCTTGCATGCACACAATCATCACAGTCGAACTGCATAGCAAAGCATATTGTATACATCGGGAAGTGGCTTCATATTTCTCGCACTTCCGGTTTGGTTTTGTCCATTATTTAACGTTCAAATTTACTCCGTTCCATGTCATGTAGATCTATATAATCATGTAATTCGGTTGTGCGCAAAACATTCCATCTGTAATAAAAATGGGACAATATCAACCATTCCACATAATTATATATGTATATATAGTAAAATGAGGTAACATATGAAGCCTGTAAAAGGGCTCCAAAGTTATCTTTAATGGCCAAAGCTTGTACTTTTTGACAATGAGAGTTTGAGACAAGCCAACAACAATGGACATCTTGTAATGAACAAGTAAAAAGTAAAAACAGAAACTTCCCAGCATCATTGATTCTTCTCATCATCTTCTTCTTTTGATTTGCTGTACAGAGAGCAAGACAGAGACCAATGATAATAAAGCAAAGGGCAGCTTTTTCTTAATTTGATTTTGATTTTTTTTGACTTGATATATAAAAATCATATATATTCAAAATAATAGAAAGGAATATTGTTGCTCCACTTCATAGTAAGTAGGACAATTGGTAACAGCTCATCAGACGAGGCTACTTTTGAGTAGGCATGCAAACTTATTCAGATGAGATTGTTCAATTTGGGGGGGTCCTCAGATTCCATGAAATAAATGAAATCCCACTTTCAATGTGGGGACATAATGAGGTTTCCATTGTTGAACAGGCTTAGAGAAGAATCACATAAAATTTGTCTGCATTTTGCCTCTTGAAAACCCACTAAATGTTATTATTATATTGTTGGGTTACCGATAGGAAAAGTTATTGACACTTGAAAAAAAAGAAAGATGTTGGAGTGCTCGTATCTTCATTATGAGGAAGTACAATATAGCTCGGGTAAAATTGTGACATTATCAAGTTAAAATCGAAACTTGGGAAAAAGTAAATAGACTTTAGAAAAAATTGAATCCAGTGGAGTAAGAAACTGAATCCTATGAAACAAAAATGTGAACTCAATGATGCCAAAAACCGACCATGTGAGGCAAAAAGCAGAATCAACGAAAACTGTAACCAAACAGGGTAAAAATCAAATCTTGTGAAGATAAAAACCATAGTTACGAATGTACAAATTGAAATCTGTGAAGGAAACTGATGTAGAACAGATGGCAGAATGGATCGAAGATAAGATAGACTGAAAAATGCAAAAAATGACGCAGCAGTAATTTGCAGATTTGGCGTCCGAACTCAGAATGAGGCGTATGATACATTTCCGAAAATGGAATGACGAGACGAATCAAATTCACAGCTTATGCTGTGTGGTAGGGGTATTTTAGCCAAATAACTTCGTTTAGGGCCCTCAAAATCAACTTTTAAGATTTCTCGGTATTTTTGAAATTTTTATTAATTAGGATTTTTGTTTTTCTTTTCAACTTAGAGTTTGCTAGCTATATAAACAACCTTTAAACGTTGTATTGAGGATCATCTTATAATTTTATTCAATCAAAATTGAGAATTTCTCAAGTATTTCTTGGTAGATTCTAGTTTATATTCTTTTAGGGTTTACGCTTGTAAACTTTGCAACTTCGTGCTGCGTCAGAAACAAATGGTTCTTAATAAAACTGAGTCAAATAAAGGAAAAAATTGAAACGTATTAAGTGAAAAGCTAAACAAAAGTGAACCCAATAGAAGACCTTGCGAAGGTAAAAACTGTATCTTGTGAAGTAAAATATTGGGCCTTAACAAGACCTAATCTTACGAAGCAAGGAATTGGGCCATATGAATTGAAAAACTAGATCAGCAAAAAAAGTTAAATCTAATACAGCCTAAACTGGATCATGGAAGCCCAAAAAAATGGAAGAAATAGAAAATGATAAAAATTGTGAACTGAAGAAAAATTGAGTCTTGTAAACCAAAAAATTGAGGAGTCATAAGTACTATGAATGAATCTATCATCATTGTCTGATTATTTTGAGTCGAGAACAGCCATCAACTACCAATTTGTAGGATTTAGAATTCAAATTTAGTTGACCAAGGCAATGAAATATTAGTCAAATTTTGGCTGATTGGAGTTGAAGAAACCAACCAGCCCTATATGCAGAATGCCAATACATGGCTTCAATTGCCAAGGCCATCAACTTCTACATTGATGATGCATAAAACTAAGAAATTGAAATGAGGACACTGAAAGTTGTAGCCATTAGAAATGAAACCATAGCAAAATTCAAATCTGAAAACATAGGATTTTCGGCCTATTGGTATTTTATTGGAAAACTAGGCCATAATTCTCAGTACATTATCCATTCAATTCAAACTCGCACTCATAACTTAGCAACAAAATGCAAAACAATTTTTTGTACCGGCAACATATTACAAAGATAGAAAATGGGAACCCCAATAGCTCTCTTCAAGTATGCTACAACAGTTTCATCGGAATCTTGCTTAGAAACTCACACTCCGGGAGTGAACGGTTTTGGTATGAAAGTTTTTATAGGAATACTAAGCCTCAGAATTCTCAGTCACCTCTGTAACAACTTCTTCTTCATGCTTGCTGAGTTGGCTGAAATTTCCCTTTTCCTTGAAGAGTTGGCTGTGATGATGCCTACAGTAGAGACGGTGCTCATGAGCTACGTAGTTTGATGGACTGATCACACAGCCTCCATGGACGCACCTGAAACAAGGCTTATGGTATGATGTGCCATCAACTGCCACCTGAAAAAATGAACGCAGCAGATTATATTATGCACGATTCTACAATGTCACCAAAATTGTATCCATAATTGTATGACATATACTTTGGACTGATTGACCAAAAAAAAAAATACTTTGGACTGAGGATATGTGTTTTTACAGCAAGGTTATTATGATGAGATCCTGCAAAGCTCATCGATATGTTGAACATAAATTTACCTTTTCAATGGGATAAACTGTTTTCTTGCAAGCAACACACTTGTCTTGAGTCCCGGCGAATAAGCTGGAAACTTTACTGTTGACCTGTGTAATTTTTCTCACATTTGGAAACAGTTAGCCCTAACTTCGATCTATTTTCTTATCACCCATGTATAAACTGTATGAACTATGAATGAAGAAATGAGAAAGGTATTAGCAAATCAATGTAAGTACCTGATCGGACCTGTCTCGAACAGTTCTTGGGATACCTAAAACACAATTATTGGAGAAAACATAAGTTCAACATTTAAATTTAGCAAGCATATATAGGCAAGTATGTTTTAAGACAAGTAATTGCAGCTTAATTATCACCTTCGAAACTTTTATCCAAGCTTCCAGTCATCTTAAATAGCTGATCAAAGTGGGGCTTGCAATATAGAACACCCTCAAAAGAGGAATAGTTACTGAGCTGTATACACAGAAGTAAATAAGGGAAAGATGTGATACATCATCTCATAAATATGACACCTACAATAATGAAGTATAACTAGACATAAAGAGTCAAGCTTTTCTCTCTTTAAAGAGTAAAGATTTCACATACAGAGTTTAATGTGAAAATCAGGTCCCCTGCATTTGATTAAGATACATTTCAAATGAAAAATAATTTGAACCATTAATGAAACCACTCGGTCTCCAAAGATTTAGAGACCACATTATTACTAACATTCAATTCTAAGTTTGTAAGCCAAGTTTTTATACTCAAAATATTCTCTGATTTCAGTTCTGAACAAGTCTTTCTGCTACCATTATGAAAAAGTCATTTGAGTACAGTCATGAACAAATCTTTTATCACTAACGAACAAATCTTTTATCTCTGAATATATCCACAATTCAACCTTCAAGAAAGCAATTTCTCATTACCAAAAATTTTAAACTTCCAGAAAAACTCAAAGGTACATGCTTTACTAGATTCATCAAACCACCTATATATCAGAGCATGATGACATCTAACAAAGTGCATATCGATCTCCGGCATGTTTACAGATGACTCAATTAAACGGAAATCTATTCAAGAGCCTTGTCAATGCAGATACATTTAAGATGTATACACAGCAATAAAGATCAGGCCAATGCAATTCCCAGTGGATCTACATGCCCACATCCAAAGATCAATGGCCTCAACTTAGTAACACAACTAAACAGCTAATTATTAGCTTCTTGCTAAGCAAACCCTTGTGAGAAAACAACTTAAAATTGTAAAATTAGGATATTTCCTTTCAATTATATTCATCCATCAATAAGATCACCAAATCTTATAACAAGATTAAACCCAGATGGCAAAATCCAGAATTGAGGACAAAACATGAACTTCGAAGAATAGCAGGGCAGAGACATAGACATGACCAACAAAAATAGAAGCAAAAGAGCATCAGAAACCATGAAATCAATGAAAATCAAAGAGAAAGTGAGAGTCTTTAGGGTGCCCTTAAGGTCAAGGGTGTGGGTGTATCATTCTGAAAGAGAGAGTGAGAAAAGTGACCTTGAGGGTGCCCTTGCAGTGGTGGCATCTAAAGCAAGCCTTGTGGTAGACCTTGTTGTCAGCAGTGAGCTGATCAACCAAATACACTGTTTTCTCACATGCCTTGCATTTCTGGGTTGTCCCTGCAAATGTTGCCATCCCAATTTTTCACACCCAATAATCTTCTTCTCTTCCCCACCCCCAAAAATTCTCTCCTCTCCTCTCAAACAACAGCAACAAGAGTCAAGGCACAAACTTTTCTCAGACCCACAAACCAAAAACACTTTCTTTTTCTTTCTCTTTCTTGATAAGAGAAGACTTTATCTCTCTCTCTCTCTCTCTTCTTTCAATTTTAATTTTGAGTCCAAGGTTTACAGCTCAGACATGCATACAGAAAATTTTGGCAAATGGGTTGGTGATGAGGATGGGTGTTATTTTTGAACTTGGCCCAATCAAATTTGCTGGCTGGGCACACAGGGGACAGTTTGGTAATCTCCAGCTGAGGTTTATGATGATCTTCTGCTACTTCCACCAAATTATACACCTAGCAAATGACCATTGTGTCCCTAATTGGAGACACGTGTCGTCAGGCTGAGTGGCTATTCAAAGAGCGAAAGCTATGAGTGTTCGTACCAGAAAAGAAAATGTTTAGCACACAGATTCGAACATGTCGCGGTGTTTCTGTCTGAACTGGCGCGCCTAACTAAAGTTTTTGGACACAGCACCATTTTACGAATACAAGACTGATTTTATTCTTTTTTTGTCAAACATGAGTTTTTTTTTTTTCTTTTTTCAATACTGTATTGACGGGGAGTTATTTTATTTAAATCTTAACCTTAACGGTCCTAAAATTAAGTTGGTGTGTAAATATCAAATTTAGTAAATAATGAGTTGATTGTTGGAAAAAAAAAATAATTGATTGATCGTGTCACAATGTTACTTAACGTTATTAATTAAGGAAGCTAATTTTGACACTCCACAAATTATTTGCTGCACTTCACTTTTTTATTTTAATGTTTTCTTATTTTTTTATGAATCAAACTTCCAAACTTCCTCATTATCTCTTAATTTACTTAAATTTGAAATTCACAATAATTTAATCCAAACATTAATATTTACGACCGCCTATGCGACTTTCTATTATATTGCCACAAATGTTTTTGATATCGTACATATGCAGTAAATAATTGTCCATATTCAAACAGCATAGAACTGCCATTATACTTTAATTGTAGATTAATTGTAGTAGCATAATACTCATAATTGTTATTGTTAAAATAGAAAACGAGAGAGATATGAAATAGGAGAGTAAGATTTTTCGAGAAAAAAAAAAAAGTCCAAATGTTTTACATAAACAAACGAAATAAAAATAAAATATACTAAATTTAAAAGGAAGATGGGTAGGTTTGGAAGTTTGATTCATGAAAAAATAAGAAAACATTCGAATAAATAAGTGGAATGCATCAAGTAATTTGTATAGTGTCAAAACCAGTTCCCTTAATTAATGAATATATATTCTATATGTATTTATTAATTCTCATTTTTTTTAAGCATATTCACATTTTTCATTTACGATTATCGAACTCTCGATATTCACATTTTTAAGTATCTTCTAATTTATTATTTAATATGATTTCTATAACAGAAATGAAAAGTCGTAGAGTTATTCATAAATATCAACTAAATAAATAATTCAACAAAAACATCGTTTAGTCATTCATAAACTATTTCATTAAGTATAAGTGTTAGACGTCATCCTCTTCAAACCTATAAAACTTACTTCTCCGTCGCAATTCATGATGAGCTAGCACCCATATGTAAGAGTAACATGAAAAATTGTACAATAATTGCTCTTATTGGAGAGATTTTCGACTCTCAACGTATTAAAATTCCAACCCATTATTCAACATTTTCTCACCATTTAAGCTAACTCCCAAAAACGAAATATCACTAAATTGTTTTTAAGGGAAAAAGGGAAAAAAACATTCACCAAAATCCAATTCTCTGGTTGTGGTGGTGGTAGTGGTGGTGGTAGTGGTCCGGTCAGACCATGATGGTGGTGTATGATCCTCTTCTTTTTGAAAATTTGACATTATTTAGACCTCCACGGCTCCACCTCAACACTCAATAATGCTCCAAATTATTGAAAAAGAAAAAGAATGCTCCAAATTTAAAATCCCCCCTCTTTTATGCCTTTCTCATTTTCAAGGTACATGTCTTTTTTATACCCGACTTCTCATCCTCTAGATAATCTTACCAAATTGTCGGTGTCCATGGTGCTCGAGGAAGGCCTAGTTTATCACTATCAACCACGGAAATCCTTGTGTATGAAAAATTATAAATAACTAAATCATTGGTACTGTGCTTATGCTTATGAATAGTTTAATACTATTTTTGTCTTTTTTTTTATAAATCATTTTTTAGGTACCAATTTTGCCCTTTTAATTTTAATAATTTTTTTTATTTTTTCTCTAAACCTTACATTATATTCATTTATTATTATTATTATTATTTTAGTCCCCTTATTTTTTTCTTTTTTCTCTAAACCTTACATTATATTTATTTATCACTCTTATTATTATTATTATATTATTGTTTATTATAATGTGTTTAGCTATTTACATGATCATCTATATTATTTTAGCTATACAAAATGTACCTTATAATATGGTGTATTTAGCATACAAAAGATTTTTCATTAAAAAATCTTTCAGCCTTTATAAGATTGAAAACTACCAACCACCTCAATCGGCTAATCATCAAACAAAATCTAACGTAGATGAGAATAAATGTTATATATTGAGAAAATTAAAGCTCAAGTTTTCATTGAAACTTTCACAAACGCAGAAGCTCATTAGCCATTAGTGGGATTCAACCGCCAAGATAACAACAAAGACAATCGTTCGGAGAAATTTTAATACAAAAAATATTAACATAAAAAAAAAGATGAGTTAATTAAAAATGAAACGTATATAACACGGACTAATATAAAATTTCAATGCCATTTTTTTTTCATTTTTCTCTAAACCTTACATTTTATTCATTTATTATTATTATTATTATTATTCCCCACCAATCTTCCGCAGGAAAAAAGAAATAAGACCAAATAATTGAGAAACAAGATGAACAAAAAAATGTTTTAGATACGTACACTTAGTGGTGGAGTCGACGGCGATGTCTTGATGGAGAGTTTGACGGCGCTATCTTGATGGAGAGTTTGACGGCGCTATCTTGGTAGAGGTCGACATCGTTCTCGTTCTCGTTGGTGGAGTTCGACGGAAGCTGAATAGATTGATCCTCAAAGAGTTTGAGTTTTTTAGGGTTTTATTTTTCTTAATCTTAATTGTAATGGTTTATATTTGTTTGTTTACTTTAAAATAATTAATTAAAAAAATGATGTGGATTGCTACGTCGTGCGCCACATGTGTTAGGATTAAAAATTTGAGATTTTACTTGTTGCCCATAGCATTATTCTTCCTTTTTCTCTAAACCTTACATTATATTCATTTATTATTATTATTATTATTTATTGTTTATTGTAAATAATAATTATTAATTTATTACTCAATTTGGGAACATTATCTCATGCCCTGAATTTAATGAAATAATATTATTATTATTACTATTACTATTATTATTATTATTATATTATTATTTTATTTGTTAATTAAAAAAGATATTAACAAACAATAAATTATTTTGTTGGTTATATAACTTATATTAGACTATTAGAGTTTATATTGAAAGATAAAACAACATTATGATGTTTTACATCTTAGAATCATTATTTAATAATCTTTATAATTGTTTATATATATATATATAATCATGCTATAATATATGTAAAATCATGTAAATGACCAAATAATTATGTATGTATATACTTAATCATCTTTTAGAACATTTTTTCATATCCTAAATCTATTTATATATATCATTTTGTATAGAATTCATGTTTATAATCAATTGAACAGCTCCTCAGCAACGCGCGGACAATATCTTACTAGTCATCTTACTAATCTGAGATCACCGAGGGAGTCTGGATAGAATCATTATATACATATATCCGAATTGCTGGGCACAAAAAATTTCAAGTTACACGTACTCTTGTTCTGATAATTACTTGTTTATTTATCTTCTTTTAGAGACTTGAACTTGTTTAAATTGAAGTCACATGGAACGATCCGGAAACAGCAAATCATCAACAGTTAATACCGGTTTCGGCCATAACATTCCTCACAAACAGTTTTATTTATTTATTTATTTTTTTTAATTTCGACTTGAAATTAAAAAGATAAAACATTTAAAATTATTCGAGTATATGATTCAAGCTTAAGAACGAACTGAATTTTACAAGCTGAACATACCAAAGTTCTAACTTTGACTTGTATCGTCACAAGCCAAGCTTAAACTTGACTTGTATCGTAATGAGCCGAGCTTAAGCTTGGGGCCGAGCTTTGACGAGCCAACTCCGTAATGAGCCAAGCTTAATATCAAGAGCCGAGCTTAAGCTTGGCTTGATTATATCAAGAGCCGAGCTTAAACTTGGCTTGATTACATCAAGAGCCGAGCTTTGACTAGCCAACTCCAAATCAAACCCGATACGAATACAAATTCAAACTATACCAAACCAATTTACAGACCTACTAGGTAGGTAGTAGCTGATGATCAATCCATCGGTAACTAGCTGAGTGAGAATTAATTTATTATTGTGCTTTTCCGTGGTGTTATGTATGTGATGTGATTGTGTGTGGTTATAGTTGAGCACTAAATCTGCTCAATCAAATGAGAAAGAGGGAAACAAGAAGCTCAAACAACCTGTAGACATACATATAATGAGAATAATGGTCATGGAACATATTTTATTAAGAACCAAAACCTAATGGCTAATAGAGATCCGAAACACATTCAAAAGCATATCAGGAAAATCTGTTTTCTACTTATTGAGCAGAGTGAGAACCTTAGTTCTTCTAATATGGTTTGTTTTGCTGAGAAAAATCAAACACCACCAAGAGACAAACTTGATTATGCACTTGAACCCGATGCACCTGCCAGTTTCCTAGCCTCTTCTCTCATTACTGCCTTGACGTATATTTCATAGCAGCAGCCTGAACAAACATCATAAACATGTGAGTACTTGGAACCAAATAAATGTGCACGTGTAAAACAATATTAGCCAATACAAGTAACTTCCAAGTCACTCATCAAGTGTTTCGACCTATCATCCTTTAGGTATAACGGAATGGTTGAAACCAAAGAGAACAGAGATTATTAATTAAATCATATCAGGTCTCTTAATGATCCTGATTGATCTTTTTAATTGTTGTCACTTGTCAGAGCCACTTTCACTGACAAAATTCATGTTCTTTTCTAATGAATTCAGCCTACGTCCCACCCCGTTCCCCCTTTTCTTAATGCTGGAAGTTTATCAATTTTCGATCATAGCCTGAATGAAGACTTTACTAACAACACAGTAAACACAACCAAATCAATTGATCAGATTGTTTAGACAAGGTCAAGGAAATGAACTAAACAAACAATCGCCTACTAACGCTGTCCCCATATCAAAACTAAATCAAAATAGGTCCATCGTGAAACATACAGTGCAACGAAACCACTTCATCTCTACAACATCCCCGAAACCAGCACAAAAGTTATCCTAGAATTCTCAAATGTCAGAGGCATATGCGTGGTTAAGTCAGTAGAGTATTATGGTTCCGTCCAACCACAAATTATCATGGTAAAGGGAACTTGCGCAGAAAAAGTGCAAAGTAGAACAGTAATAAACCATCAAATTTCAAGCAAAAGCACCACTTACCAGCAACAACAATAATGGTAAGAACCTCTCCGAGTCTTTTAATTCGCTCCACACCCTTCTTATGCGACTTGAATCGTTTTAGAGAAGGGTCTGGTGCCAAGAGCTACAAAGTTAAACAGCTTAGCTTAAGTCCAGCACATTGCACAAATGAACCAGCCACATAAAATTAAAATAAATAAATAACACAAGTACTTTGGAGCTAGCAAAAATTCACTACAGAGGAAGGGGCAATTAGAATTTGCAAAAACCCAATTGTCAAAGCTCAAGAAGCTCTACGATGGCTGTACTTCCAAATTTTCTAGAGCTAAAGCTATCAAATTTAAGCTGTTTTCTCAAATGGTCTCCTGCCCAACCATCTAAAACCCTAAATACAATATTCCATGGACGAATCTCAAATGCGAAAAACGAACAAACAGCTACCCACAATAAAAGCAATCAGAGCTTCAAAATTTGAGAGAGAAATAGAGAGACTCACAGCTTTCTCGCGAGCGCCTGGTTCTACGTGGTACTGGCGGCGTGATATGGAAAGCGAATCGTTCTGTAACCTCTGATTATTGTTCAAGTGAAAGGGTTCAGATTTAGCGAAAGAAAATACTGTCCCAAATCGAAACGAAAACGTTTAAGATCGAACCCACGAGAGAAATGGAAAAAGATTACCTGGGAATGAGAATGCAAATGGGAAGCGATGGAGTTCTTGAGCAGGAACGCCATGATTGATGACAAGAACCAAACTTTGAAGCAACAACTACTTAGTATTTGCGCAAAGACTCGATTCGTGCTTTTTACTCTCACTATCTCGGGTCAATTGTGTATCATTAAGTTTTCTTTAGTAACCCTATGGTTTTCTCATATTGTTTTAGGTCCCTGTAATTTTTTGATGCCCCTTCACTAAGCCACGTAACTTTCTCATGGGTGAAGACCATGCTGCCACGTGTACAGGTTGGTTATGAACCAGGGAAGTTCAAGCAAACTAATTGGGTTTTAACAGAGAGCCTTTGAATCTTTGGTTCCAAATTTCAATTTCAAGAGCTTTTAGCTTTTGATTGCGGAAAGAAAGAAAGAGCAAAAATGGCATTGAGAGCAGCGGCAACAGCATGTAAAATTGGAGGCAGACAAAGAAACCCAACTCTCTTATCAATTCCTCCTCTCTTTCTCCAACTCCCGCTTCATGAGAAGAATCAACCCCAAGCATTCACATCTGCATCAGCTCATATCCACCAACCTGGTGAGTGAACATTGAACTAGCTCTGGATTATTGGGCTGAGGCTGGAATTTTTGTTGGCTTTATAATTTTCATAAAGTATAAATTTTTACAATTTTTATGGTTTGCAAGTAGTTGAATTTATGATTCATAAATTTATCCATTTGTAGGGTTTAAATCTCAAATAAGGGCTGTAAGTGGGGCAGCTGCAGAACCCATCACTCTAAAGAAAGAAAATGATGAAGAACCAGCACCTCAGAATTGGAAGATTAAGATGCTTTATGATGGGGATTGCCCTTTATGTTTGAGAGAGGTCTCCTTTCGAACACCTGTTCTTCTTTGTTACCTTTCTTTTTTGTAGTGCAAGCATTTGATGAGTTTTGTGTGTATGAAATCATGGATTTTGTTTTCATTCGAGACAGTTTCGGGTGTATTGAAGTACATTATGTTGGCAGGTTGACCTGCTAAGAGAGAGAAATAAGCAATATGGGACTATCAAGTTTGTTGACATAAGTTCAGATGACTACTCCCCTGAGGATAATCAGGGGCTGGACTACAAGACTGTAAGTTCCCAATGTTGCAATTCGATTCTTATAATTTCCCCACTTGTAAAAATGTACATGCTTCTGAGATGATAAGAATTACAAAAGCAATTGAATCAATGTCGGATATGGTCTGGTAGAATAAGATTTCCTGAATTGTATATGAAAAGCAAACATTCCTAGCTTGAAAAATAGATCCTAGAACTTCTTTTTGAAAAACATTCCTACTTAGTGACGAATTATTGTTCTTTTTTAGGTTATGGGAACTATTCATGCCATTCAGTCTGATGGAACTGTAGTCACCAATGTCGAAGTACACCCCTTTACCTTCTGTATTTGGATTTCTAATTAGAATCCAGGCTTGGATAAAGCTGATGAAAACTTGTGCAGGCATTTAGAAAGCTATATGAACAAGTAGGGCTTGGATGGGTATACGCCATAACCAAATACGAACCTGTAAGATTCCTTTGTCGATTCTAATGCTACTATAATAGTTTGTTTTTATTTTCTTTAACTGGGGGATGATGGGAAGCATTTTATTCACAGATTGCTTCAATAGCTGGTGCTGTATATGGTGTTTGGGCTAAATATCGTCTCCAAATCACAGGTAAATCATTTCGCATAAGTAGCTGCTTAATTTCCATTCTTCTTGAGCACAACTAATGTGCTGTTAGGCCCCATGGCCTTTAAGGAACAAATAAAGACGTGGTAAATGATGCCAATATCTTGTTTTTGTCTTAGGCCGACCACCCTTAGAAGAGGTTTTGGAGTTGCGAAAGAAGAAGGTAAGCATCACCTTTCAAGCTCATAGATTGTCTGGCTATTTTCTTTCAACTTCATTTGCATTTCAATCGGAATTGAACCTTAAGTTTCTGTTAGACATTAAACAGTCTGCTGACAGTGGCTATGTTTACTTTCATGCAGAAATTCTTTATGAATTTGAAATATTTGAACCTATTAGAGCTCATGCATATTTTTTTCTGTTTTTGGGTACAGGGCGAAGTATGTAAAGCCGAAAATTCTTGTAAACTTCCAGATCAGTAACTTCCACCAGTGAGGATACAGAAAGTTTGATACTTGATTGCTTTGGTTTGCTGTCATTTTCCAAACTCTAAAGTTTATATGAACACACCGGTAACTATAGAAAATCATAGGAATTGCAGATGTATTATTCCATACTCATATATTCTTTTCCAGAGTTATATGTACAATAATCTGCTGAATGTAAAATGTTGATATGCCCAAATTCTAAAATCCTTCATTTTATTTTCACTTCGCTAATACTTCATTTTATTTTTACTTAGCCTTCTTTCTCATTCACTAAGAATCTTCACTAAAAATTTATTGATATTGTCATCTGAGGTTCCACCAACACCAGCAGATCTCTTTGCAGCCTCTCTCCATTTCAATGCCTTCCTTTTGATCTCTCCACTTCTTTCTCCAACCATCACTTCCCTTATACACATCTCCATCTCTTCCCTCCTCACAATCCCCTCTTCATTTTTCTTGACCCTCACCCCAACCCCCCACAAATCCTCCACCAATTTGGCATTCATCGGCTGTTCGCTCCACTGTGGCACCACCACCATCGGCACCCCCAAGCTCAGCCCCTCCAACACCGAATTCCACCCGCCGTGCGTCACGAAACACCCCACAGCCTGGTTTGCCAGAACCTCAAGCTGGTTGCACCATGGCACAACCAATCCAGTTTCACCTATTGAATTCAGAAACCCATCTGGCAATTTTTTCTCAGCCTCTTTCAACACCCAAAGGAAATTGTGACCACTTGCCTTCAAGCCCCATGCAATTTCCTCAACCTGTTTGGATCCAATCTCTGCCATGCTTCCAAATGAGATGTAAATCACACTTTTGGCGGGTTTGTTTTGAAGCCATTTGGTGCATTCTTCTGTAGTTGGGTTCCAAAGACTGGCTCCATAAGCTGTGTCTCCATCAATTTGTTGGTCCAAGTAGGCTGATGGCACCATTGGACCAATCATCACCAGTGGCCAAAGCCCCAACATTTCTTTCACCAGCTTTTCAGCAATTAGATAAATTAAAATATGAATATAGTCAATCTACAGAATTACTTTACCAGGGAGAAAAGTTAAATACTGACGATATTGGCCCTTTGACCCTTTTGCCAATTTTACCAAACTAATTTGAATTTTATTATCTAAATCCTCATAGTCATCATATAAATATTCAATTCCCACTGGTCTCTTTCTTCTTTATTTTTATTTTCAAAGTTCTGGTTAATTTATAAAAGTTTTCCAATTTCTTCTGAATATTCGTACCAACTTTTTTTTATAAATTTATATTTATACAAATTTTCCCATGAATTATCATTAATGGCCCTTTTTTACCAATTTTTTTTACAAATTTATATTTGTACAAATTTTTCCATGAATTATTAATTTATTATTAGTAACCAACCCTCTCTGCAATCACATTTCGTCTAATTTTTCATTAAATCATTAACTACGAAAATGAGCAGCACCTTGTATAAGTTGTGCAGAACTTGAAAGAAACAAGCTCCTTTAGGATAAATTAATATGACGAAGAATAAAGAGATATCATCTATATTTAGACCGAAATACAAACTTATAGTTTTATAGGGAACCGATGAATCATCACCTATCCATTATATAGATGGAATGAACGAAATACGAACCAATAACATAATATGGTCATAGATATGGGGTTGTAACTTGATCATGCGTGAATTTGTTGAGGGAAGTTGGCCATTAATCATAGTTTAAAAAAAATTACTTGAAATAAAAATCCGAGAAAATTTAACCAGGAAATATAAATACTGAGAGCAAATCGATAAACTACGTATAAAAAATGAACCTTTTTAATTAGTTTTTTCTGCTGAATATATCAAGATTGATCTGGTTGAGATTTCTATACTTACCTCAGATTCTAGCTCTTGAAAGGAGTTGCAGAACACCCAATCACTTTCCTTCTGACTCTCAAACTTTTCTAAGATTTGAGCCAAATAAGGTGAGTGAGGTTGAGAAAGAAAAACTGGGAGGTCAGAAAGAGCAAGTGGAGGAAGGCCAGGCAGCAGCAAAGGGTCATCAGTTTCTTGCATCACAGGCCAAGCCAGGTGGCGGCTACCGATACGCCAATACAGGGAGCAGACAGAAGCTGAGTTTGTCAAGAACACAGCTGAAAAGATTTTGAAGTGTTCGGCCACATCAATTGCCCAAGGAAGCAATGAATCATAGACTACACAGTTGACAGGTGGTGAGCCTGAGGCATTGAGCTTCACTATGAGCTCTGACAGAGTCCTTGAGCCAACTGTTTTGAATGAGTCTAAGTAGGCTTTGAGAGATGGGGCTTGCTTAAACCCACTCTCATCATAGCCATCTGAGATGGGTTCAACTCCCAAGGCCGGCGCATGGATGGATTTGAGGGTGTAAGGGGTAGTGGCTAAGGTAACTTTCAGGCCTTTGGAGGCTAAGTGTTTGGCAAATTGGAGGAGAGGGTTTATGTGGCCTTGAGCTGGGTATGTGACCACAATTACATGCCCTTTCTGGTTCTTCATTTCTTGCTTTTGGTGCTGTTACAAAAGAAAGAGAGAGAGAGAGAGAGACATTTATAGGGCAAACCTTGAGGTTTCCTTTTACCAATTTGCCCTCATTTGACATTATTGGCCATGGCCAATGAAAAACCTAGAAAAAAAAATGACAAAAAAAATGATACCCTGTATTCAACAAATGATATTATTGACATTACTTTTCTCTTTCAGAATGAAATTGAAAGTAAATGATCATTTTCCATCCAAGCAGAACACATCTACATATTTACAAGGAACTACCTGATCTGAGAGTTTATTTGTTTAAGGCCACCAGCCGGAAAAAAAACCTGAAGGACTAGCAAACTACCAGATGTATTTACATCTAACTAAACCTCCCGGCAATCTCACTTTACACCTGCACACGTAAGAATTATACGGGCAGCGCTGATCGGTATTTGCAAACTGTAAGCAAACCATTTCCACATTGAAAGCTAATATCTTTGAATATCTCTAACCCGGCTTCGTTTCAGAGCCACACTCTTCCGAATTGAGAACCACTTGAGAATACTGAACAGCTTTGTCCATCTCCTCTGAGCCTTATCAGATATAGCAACTGCTGTTTGACGTGTCATCAAGAAGCCATCTACCGCGCTTTGCAGGTCAGCTTGAGAATCTGAACTCATGTTCTGCGACTGAAGATCAGCGTCAAAAAACTGCAGATGATCCTCATCAAATAGAGCGTGAGCCATGGGATCAGTGCCACAGATGAGGGAGTTGGTGACTTGGCCTGGGAAACTCAAAGTTTGGTCATATCTAAGACCCATGGTATCGATATTGTGCAAGCCAAACTCATCCAATCCACTGGTGCTCCCCACAGAATAGATGGATGAGATGATATCTGGAGACGAGGCAGACGGCTGTGCATAATCAAATCCGCCAATCTTTTGAGAAGCCAAAAACTTGCTCCCATTAACATCATCCGCCCTTGGTGAGCTCGATGCGTGAACAACATTTGTAAAGCTGGAAATAAGAGAAGCCTCGTTATCAAATGATATTACTTCTTCCCAGTGTTCGAAGGCAGAGATTACCAAGCTGTGCGCATCAACCTGAGAACAAAATTCGATCATAAAGAATCAGACATGACTAAGAAAATAAATGGGAAAGATATGAAAGCAAGTAAACTGAGGTTGATCGGTGGAGTGCCTTTTGTGTTTCAGACAGCTTACTAATAGGAACATATTGACGTTCCAAAAGCAGTCCCATCACTTGCCCGACAATGTTGAAGACCACGCCGGTTCTCTGCTGTGAGCTGGGAGGGCAGTACAAGTACACTCTCTTATCAAGTGTACATGTCTGAGCATGTTCCACGGTGACTTCCCACATCTTCGCAGACATACCTGTGCCAAGGATCTGCATGTGTCCACACAAACACTCTAGTAATCACTAGATTGAGCATTTTAAAAATAAATATAACCGAGATAAGAAGAGATGGCAATAATTACATTCCGGAGCCTTGAAGGGTCTACGAAGAGTAGGGTGAGAAAATCCTTCACAGTGTTGATGCTTTCCCGGCTCAAACGCTTATGGAAAGCTCCATCCTTACCAATCTTTTCTAATCTCCATACTTCATCAAGCAGAGATGGAGGGTGGTGCTTCTTATACACTGCAGAACCAGAAACTCAGGTTATATATCAATTAAGAACATTTAATCCAAGATCCTTTTTTCTGTTTGAAAGAAAAGAAACCTAATATTAAGATAATGTAAGGTAATTTTTTGTCTAACTATATGGCCAGTCTGATCATAAAAAAACAGTTAAGAGAGCATCACCAAAACAATAGAAAGAGAAAGAAAACTCAGTATTAGTATCAATATTTCTAGTGAAAACGTTAGAGACACAATTTGTTTATAAATCAAACCAAATGACAAGCACTCACATTCTCCACGGTGATCCCTAACAATAAAGGATTCTGTCTTCGCTTCTTTTATTCTAATTCCATCAAAGTTATCTACAACTCTTGCTCCTAGCCTAAATCTGCGGCTCCTTGTCCAGCTTGAATTATCAGTAAAAGAAATCTCACCCAGAAGACCAACTCCATCTTTTAGATTCAGGACTGCTTCTCCTGTAAGAAGAGGTTTCTTTCCTTCCCTTTCTCTTACAATATTGTTCTTGAACTCTTCAAGTGTCCAATTGTCAACCTCGTCGCCATCAAAGTCACCCTCAAGCACAATAATTTCCACCTTGGCTGAGGCTTCAGGCCCAGATTTAATTACTTGTGCAGTAAAGCAATCAACCAAAGCTACTTGTATAGAGGAGCATTCTTCTCCTTCAATTCGAGCTCCAGTAAATACCGGAAGAGAGAGATTATTTAAGAACTGTAGCTTTAAGATTCTTGATTCAGAAGGGTGTGTCTCGTTCCCAAAATTTCTGAATAAATACAAAACATTATTAACAACTGATTTTGGCCCTAAAGAGGTTCCTATATTTTAAGCTTTAGAGTCTTACTGTTTCATATTGGCCAAATGCTTCCTCAGGGCCAACTCAACTTCCTCTTTAACCTGTAAATACATATTTCAAAAATAAATAATGATTAGTAAAAGCTGATAAACCAAAAGACAAAGAAGATGCATCATGTATATGCAAGCATGTATTAAACTGCAAGGTGGAAAATCAATAACAATATCACAATAGAGTTTCAATTTGCAGAAGATATTGCATTCCCATTCAACATGCTATTACTTTTCTGGTTTATAAGCAACTGGGCCCTAAGCAACTTCAGAGTATGTGATTCCATTTCATCTCGATATGGAAATGATGTGTACAAACATTGAGAATTAGGAAACTAGATGAAGGGCTCATAGACTATTCGTAGGAATGACAGACTGCATTCTATTATAAAATGCGTATTAATCATAAAATCAGTTCCTAGAAAAGAGTATGGTTCTGGAATACCCAATTTAATCATCTCCCATACTGGAGAACCAAAAGAGGTGGAAGGACTCCTGGACCCCCCCATATCCTAAAATCCACATCTAAGTGGCAACCTGTGGCAAGGGAACATGGACCAATTGAAGCACTATATGGTACAGTGAATCCTTAGAAAGAAGAGTGCGGCCCTCACTAAGCGGAATGGATACCTGGTGCCAGGCTAGAGCAACTGTGACCACAAAGTGGGCTGCTGTGCATTTTAGCTGCACCCTGCAAAGCATGGTGGTATCTTACCATTTTAAGGCTTAAAAGGGCTCAATTAAATATTGTTTTTCGTGTATTGATGTATTTTTCTAGTTCATGTATATAAATCATAAATAAACCCCTACAAATATACAATAATGTTATTTAATTACACAATCCTTCAGCAAAATGTAAATGAACTTAAGCTCAATGACTATAAAGATACTAAATCCATGATCATAAAGAGTTTGTAAGAGGAAAACACTTACAACTTTACGAATCAAAGGCTCTAGAATTGGCTCCAGTAAATGCTGGACTGTGTTCAACTTCATCAATTCCAGGACCACGCTGAAAACCAGTGGCAAAGTCATTAGAAAGAAGTTGGATGTAAACACTATCGTTAGCTTATGTTGGTCTAATGCACATCATAACTTTTAAGAACCAAGAAGTTATGTCAACTAGTGAATGAATAATCAATTTTATTCTAGACATTGATATCATCTGTAATCAGCTTCAGACTCGATCAATAGCAACTCATTACACCCGTTTTCTCATTTTTCTTTTTATAAAGAACTTATCTTTTACTCATAAACAACAGTTCAAGCATCCGATTTGCTTTACCTGGATCCAAATGCAATCACATTTCACAAACAAAGCACATTTATTCACCATTCTCAACCTCCCTAATCACAGAGTTCACTTCTTAAATGAATTAAACTACGGAAATACACAATCCTTTATTCCAACATAAATTCTCCAAGCTAGTACTCACCCATCTTTCATATTCAACATAATAATCTCAACCTACCTACAAAAATTCCCCTCCAAACAAAATTCAATTCAGTTCAAAATTCAAATCCAAATTCCCATTTCCCTAGAAAGAAAGAAAATCCAATAACACACACATGGGTGAATAAACATTCATCAACACTTTCACAAACCAAACAAAGCCCAAATCATTTTTGGGTCCAACCCAAAATCTCAAGCAAAAGAAAAAAGACTCCTACTTTGGGAAAGTTGGAATTCTCCTCCGCTTGTCCTCTGGATTGCTAGTCCCTTCTGATCGGCCCTTGCCATCGTCATGGTGCCTCTTCTGCGACATTATCAAAACCCAGCTCGCACCAACAATCACTATGCAGAAGCAGTGGCTATGTCACTAAGACAACAACAGCCAAAAGCACACCACCCGCATGCGATAAGCAATAGTATTATAGTTCCACGCAAATAAATAAGAGAATTATGAAGAGAAAGAAGCAAAGGGTCGAAATAATAAATAGCAATCAATGAAAAAAGTCCAAAACTTTTGCTGGAGAAACTGTTGCGGGCATGCACGATACCTATCCCATTAACCCTTATCAGATTTTGGCTGCGTGTGGGATGCTTCTTCCACCTGAAACTCCACCTCGACCATCTTTTTTGCTTACGCAGGGAGCGTTAGAGGATTAGGGAGAAAGGATGTTGGGAGATGGCGCGTGGGGCCCACAAAAGCGCGTCTTTAGACCGGTAAAAGTGGGGTCCCTGGGCATGAATTTCATTGTCTTTTGTTGGCGTGTACAATGAGTCAGCAATTGGTAACTGAAATTAAAATGACTTGGGGAAGTTTGGACGTGTAATTATAAAATTATCAATAATAGTGAAATTGAAGAAAATTAATTTTTTATAATTGTGAAGTTTATTTTTTTGGATAAGATAAAAATAGAATGACATTTAAACATGAAATTTAATATTTATATATAATTATAAAAACTCTAATTATAATTATAAAAATAAAATTTTAGAAATGACATTTTTATAAGAAAATTCGACAATGTTAATTTTGCGTATAATTTTTAAAAGAAAAAGGCGTGAAGATGGCTTGTTAAAAAACTATCATACATTGAAGATGAATTGCGTCAATTGTCTTGCAGTTTGGTTTGAATTTTATAAAAGGCATGATCGATATTTCAGATAGTTGGATTTGAAAATTTTCAATAAATTTCTTATATATGGAGATGTTTTGAGTTTGTTTTTCATAAAAAAAACCATATTGATATCTCACGTGTGTAATTCCCCTCTCTCAATATTGTTATTTTAAAAAATCGACATAATATTGTAATAGTATTCTAAATCGACCACTAATTATTATAAAAAACACAAATAATGTGATTGGAATATATTATAATATTTTTTCAAATTACTCAGTTAGGGGTCTAGTGGGTCCATGTGGTTGCATTGGATACTTGATATATCATGTGACATTTTAACCAACGAAGAGCATATAACATTTTGATAAAAAGTGTGGGTATTTGTTCTTCCTTTAGTTCTACAAGAATCTTGATTTTGAAAAGAAAAGGGAAACAAAATATGTGATGTAACAATTTTCTGATTATTCTGTAAAGTTCAGTGAAGAATTTTATAAGGGTTGTTAGTTTTTTTAATTTTTGTTATTTTTTTATGAAGAGTAATTTATTTTCATAGAGCATATCAGATTATCAGGTTTTCAAAATAAATTAAGTGTATAAAAAGGGTACATTTATTATGTTAGAATATAAAGGTTGGATTAAATTTGTACTAGTCTCGTGGCACCAGCTACGCGTGTGTTAATTCATTAGAAAAAATTAAAATAAAATGAAATAGAATAAAATAAAATTTTAATTAAAAAATATATATGAAAATGAGAGGAATAACTACCTCAACCCACTACCCATTTACTTCTTCCATTAACAATTAATTTTTAATAAATTAAAAGCTTAAAATTTTATTTTACTATTATATATTTAAATATTAAATAATTTAAAGGACATTTTCGTCAGAATTGTTTTTGTGAAACCTTTTAACCCTCTTGATTTTATAATCATAGAGATTGAGCTAGTAATATGTTGTTTATTCGAACTCTCTTGTATTTATAACAAATAAAAACCGGCCATATCATAAAATCATAATTAATATATAGGAAGCGTTTTTTACGCTCCAATATTTTCCTTATGCACTACTCTCCCTGATTGCATTTGATTTGATTTACTCAATCTGACGATTATAATAAATAGATAAGTACATTGGATAAAACAAAATGTGAAAATCAACTCCCTTAATATATAACTTGATATAAAAACTTATACATCTATTATTTTCTTAACTTCATATGCATATATAGTAGGGTCCAAGTCGAGGACTAAGACACAAGCCAAACAGACATAACCTTCGTTTTTTTCCACTTGATTATAATTGTCTTCACCTTGAAACTAGATTCAAATAAAACTGGATTTAGACTAAAAGTTAATGAAAAATAAATAACGTTGTTCCAGAATACTCCCGTGTATGTTTCGTTTCCTACAAAATTGTCATTAATCACAAGATCCTCATCCCACTTCCAGGAATCTTCCCACCCTTTACGTACTAATTAGTACATTTTTTTTCAAAAACAAATTCCAGAATGTCACAAAAACGACTGGCACTCAAAAATCATGGTGCATGGTGTGCATGGTTTGTCTTCTTACCACAACTTCAAAAATAATTGCGAAATACCAAAAATGCCCTTCGAGCTATCGTGAAGCATTTGAAGGGAGAGCTTTGTTGCGTACACTCGCGGTAATTGTGGGTTTTCGGGTGAAATTAATAATCGTAAATTCGAGACCTTACTTATACTGAAGTATTGGCAGCGATTTTTAAATATCGCTGAACATGATATTTAAGACTTTCACGAAGAATAAGATGAAAATAACAAGCTTTTAGAGGGAGAAGTTGGTCATTAACCAAGCCAGTGTTTTTCACGTTTGATAATCACAGCACAAAAAGGCATTAAGGGCAATTGCCGGGAAATCTTACGTTTGTGTCAAAAGATGAAAAGGATGGTAACTGATTGAATGCTTACGGCTTTTGGTGGGCCCTAGTGAATCTTGGGGCCATGTGGCTTCTTTTGAATGGGCCCGTTTCGTTTTCTCGGACCTTTCTTGGAGCAGTGGGCCTGTTTCCTTACGTGGGTCACGTGAGTGGTTTTGTTGATTCACGAGCGCTCTGCCAGTCTGCCACTTGTCTGCTTGATGGGTTCAATTGGTTCATGGTTCGTTATAGCCGTGTGATGTCCACAGAACAGAAAAAATCATGCTGGTGAACCCCCGTGGACCCCCCTAGAAAGCATGTGCTATTGAGATATGATGATTTGAGAATATCTTTTTACCCAATAAATCTTAATGAAAAATACATTTGTTTTTTGGGGAAAACTGTATTAGACGTCCTTGATTTTTACACTAATTTTAGCTATCGTCTTTGAATTTTATTATTAGTAACAGACGTCCATGAATTTTACACTAATTTTAGCTATTGTCCCTGAACTTCATTATTAGTAGCAGACGTTCCTGAACCATGCATAAATGTGCATTGACAGTCATTCCGTTAAAATTCATAACTATTTCTGTTAAAAGTAAGGGTAAATTATCTTTTCAAGTGTGTTTATAAGAATAAAATAAGGATAAACTTTGGGTTTCATTTATGTTGAGTGGAGAAAATTATATAAACACACTTAAAAAGATAATTTTACCCTTATTTTTGATCGAAATAGTTAAAAAATTTAACGGAATGACTGTCAATGCACATTTAGGCATAATTCATGGACGTTTGCTACTAATAATGAGGTTCATGGATGATAGCTAAAATTAGTGTAAAGTTCAGGGACGTCTGCTATTAATAATGAAGTTCAAGGACGATAACTATAATTAATGTAAAGTTCATGAACAGTGGCAACAAATTTCCCTTTCTTCTTGCTATGTAGTTACACATTTCGTATTCATTTTTTTTAAAAAGCGAACGTCGCTACCTCTACCTATTATATACAACTATTCCTCTTAATATTGTGAGTTTAAAAAAACTTAATAAATTAATCACTAAATATTATAACTTTAGAAACATATATTTTCAATATTGTAAGAATTAAATATGAAACGTTTCCCTTATAAGTGAAGATAAATCCACGGTAAGAGAATATTTCTATAAAGAGAATGATATGATGATCATGAGGTGGGACAAGGATTTGACAATTAGGCTTCGTTCGTTTTAAAAGGACTTGAAATATGAATTTCATAATAATACTAAATTTATTGGTTACAATTAAGAAGAAAAGTGAAGAAAATAAATGAATTTCAAATAACTTTGTGAATATAATCATTTCAAAAATTGCAGCTTGTTATCAAATCCGAATCCAAATCTCTCATAAAACAAATAGAGCCTTATGTTTCTATAAAATTTTCAATCTCTGATATCAGATGAAACTAAACAAAACTGTTAAGCAAAAGGAACCAACATGCAAAACCCTAAAAACCAGTCTGCAGCGCAGGCAAAAGCAAATAAACCCTGAAAGCAAAGTGAGGTAAAAAACCAGTAAAAGTAAATGAAAGTGAAACATCACCAATCGAAAAGGCAGACTTTTAGTGCATGAAGTTTAGTACGAGTTGGTACATTGCTTGAGAATCAAAAGGGTAAAAAACTCAATTCAGTTGATCGATGTGCTATTCACTTCTAAACCATGTATTTGCTATCCTCCTCTCTCATAATGTATCACATTCACACCGGTGTATGAATTCCTATACTCTGATTACATACCTGCCACTCTAAAACTTTTTGTGTCAGTTACAGATTCAATTACGATTATTTTTGTCTCCAAAAAATAACTCGGGTTTTACCAGGCAATCATATGAACAACCACAGCCCACAGTAGCCGGCCATACTACACGATCTTCTTCGGCAATTTGTTGAGTCTACTCCACATTCATCGTCTGTTAAACATCTGTGGTCACTACGAGCATCTGGGACGTGGCAAGCACTCTCGACTTGTTGGCCGTCACATTCCCATGAATTCATTGTTGTCGGAGGACATACTTGCTTAGACATAGCACTTGCTCGTCGTGCTTGCTGTCCAGTCTGCACAAATGAAACCCTTATCTACCAATATGAACTAAAAATTTAATGATGTAGAAGTATAGCGCGCAAAGTTTTTTTTGCCTCATGGGAAATGTGCAAAATCTTGAATTTTTCCAAAAGCATATTTTCAATTTGGTAGAAGCAACACCTTGAGAGAAGTCCAGTTAGCTTGGATGTAGGTCTCAGGAAGCTTGTCGTGCCAAATACTTAACACCGGAAGGGGGTGGCCCTCGGTTGTGAAAATATAATTCTGTTCAACCAAAAATGAATCATCGAACAGAAGAAATAGATACTTGCACCTACAGAAAACATACGACAACAGTTTAGATGAATGTTTTAAGTGCAACAATTTATAGTTGGGACAGTTTCACTGTAGTTGCACAGTGCAAGGGGAAAGAACTCTTACGTCTCAGCGAGGAAGAAACTATGCTGATGATCTTCCAGCTGCATAGTTGTGACATCTCTAATGCTAGCAAAACCCCCTTCGACTTTCGTGTATAAGTTCAGAGAATTTACAATTGATTCTCCCACTTCAAGGTACCACGGATCTGAAACAAACACAATGAGGAAAATCAGAAAATTAGAAGGACCAGCAAAGGGACAACCTATAATCCGGATAAGCGCTTCTTGCTTATTTTCACTCATAACATCTTGAATAAATGCAACTATCATCTTAAAATGCTGAAATAGTATCTGAATCTTATAACTGAACTTTTAGGTCCTTGTGAAAATGAAGATAAATAATAAAGAAAATTATCAGACCTTTGGTTGCTTGATACAAGTAGAAAGTTGATTCAGCCAATTCAGGGCGCAGAGGATAATATTTTTCTGTGGGGTGCAACATTTGATGGTCCAGTAAGTACCTATATCAACTTACAGTTTATATCAGACAATTTTCATTTTTCCCTTATTAGGAACCAGCCATAGTAACGAATCCCAATCAAACAATTTTCAAAATCCAATACCTCTCTGGCAGTACTCCAAATTTTTTCCATAGATAAAAGAACTCACGGTGTGATGAATTTGCAGCTGCAATATCGCCAACAAGAACCTATAGACATAGTTCATATCTAAAGATTAGAAGGCTCTTTATGAAATTTGAAATGATCAAGTATTATGACAAAGTTTTAAATTCCCTGCCTGTAGGCCTGGCCAAAATGCCTGAAGGCTTGTAAGCTGCCAATAAGTTGCTTTTCCCGTCCTCATATCAGCTTCATGGTACCTAAATACAGTAACATGTTTTATTACAAACATTTTGCAGCCCAATCATGTCAATTCAAACATATAGCTAGAACCCAAATTTTTAACAATTGAAAAGTACCAATACAAATTCGGACAAGCCATTCACTAAGGGAGAAGGTAGTCTCGTACCATGGACCATGTCTGAAATATTTCTGCACACCAATGTAAGCAGAATGAAACATTCTCCAGAACTCGTCCTTTCCGAAAAGGATGTGGGCCTTAAATAGATACTCGTAAAATGAATCAACCCCTAAACAAAGCAATGCATAATCTAAAATCAGAAACATCACACTATACGCACTCCAGTTGCAACAAGTACACTTTTAATAGTCTGCATCACTACAAACATGTAGTACATTAAAGACCTCAAAGCCCTGAGAACACATACCAGCTCCAATCCCAGATGAATACTCAATCCATTCCCCAGTTGATACATCCAGTGTTGTACCAAGTAAATTTAACGAACTTCGCATGCTCCATAATTTACGAAGAGCACGTAAAGCTGCAGATTCGTATTTGGGGTCTCCAGTCAATCGGGACAATGCTCCCATTTCCAGAATTAGAGAACCTGAATTCATACCGAAATTAAGGAGATTCAGGAAAGAACATTAATTGACATCCTCATCTCAATACTGCAAAAGAAAGCCCCTCACCACACCCTGAAGTGCTTGTTTCAGTAGTCTCATTCTCCATCACTCCATACTGTCCACAGAATTTCGCATTGATGCTGAGTCATATATCCTTCTTACAAACAAAACCACCAGACCATTTTCATATTTTTTGAACTTGAAATGTGAATCCTTAAAAAATATTTTGCAAGATATAAAACACCTAATTGTATGTTTAGACTGATGACAGTAACACAGAAAGAACTATATCCTGCATACATCCCAAAAATCAAAAGTAATTCGAAATTGGACCAAAGCATGTATTAGGTGGTACCTTTAAGTTAACCCATGCATATGGCAACCCAGTGGGTGTGTTGAATGCAGTTAGTAAGCGATTCCCTAAATCCTCGGCCAAAGTAAGCAGCTGATTCTTGTAAACTCCTTGACCCAACCTATCTGTAGAATCAGTCGCAAGTAGATGAGCAGAAACAAGTCCTCCAAGAACTCTTATGTTGCACTGCAATATAACAATCAAGTGAAAAAGAGAACCATATAAAAACTTGAAATATAACTTGACAAAGATAAACGATCCTCCTGAAAAATACTCAAAATAATATCTACACCCAGAAGCTGCATCACATTTTGAGCAGTCTGGATGCATGATGATAAAATTGTTTCAGAATCAGCATAATTCTATCGACACAAGATTCTCCAGAAGGTCTTCAATACATACCTCAAAAAGATTTACCCTTGCATCGACATCAAAAGCTAAATTTTCAGAAAGCCAAAAGACAGCGCTTACAAATTCAGTGTTGTTACCCATAATAACAAGGCTGAGAGAAAAAGTTTGCATCAGAATGATGAGACAACAAATTCTATCAAATGGCATGAAGAAAACACCGGAATTAAGAATTACATAGCAATAACTGAAAGCACCTAATTTAGATAACTAAAGTTTATCCGTGACCACATAATCAGTTCATTACAAACCTGGACAATGATTCTATAAGTGTAAGAGCAGATCCACTATAGTCTTGTGGTAGGTGTTCAAGCTGAAATTGGAAAACAGACACTTTAATTTACATTTTCAAGTCAGCATAAAACATTTTATCTGCAGATAATATATAGAATTACCTTCAGATTTCCAAGTTCACTAAGAGAGTCGGTAAAACTTTTACTGAGAGGCTTTAGCTCGTCATGCTGAAAAAAAAAAACTAGTTATAAGTTAAAACATCATGCACCAGATGTGAATAATCTTCAAAATAACGGAGGAGCAAGCAACCGGAAACGCATGGATCATGTAGTTGTCATATGCATGATAAAACCTGCAAGGAGAGAAACAACTTACCTGTTAGAACCTTTCATGTACTTCAATAAACAACATAGACACTGTACTAAACAGATCCCAAATACCGTAATCTACTTTCTTTCCCCATTCCTTTGCATATGTATTTTCGAATTCACCTAAAGACCAGATTATAGGGGTTTCGAACCCCGATGCAAAACAAATTAGTAGGCCATACCATGTGGTTTATTTGGTTCAAATTGATTCCCACCCTTCAAAGCTTGAACAAACAGAAGAATTAAAAACCTCAGCTCTAGCAAACCAAATAGCTGGGAAGGCCTTCATTTCCCCAATCCCAATACTTGAAGATCTTAACTTTTCTATTTCCATCAATACTTAATTAATCGAATGAAGCATCAAATATCAGTCTCAACCAAGCATATGCATCCACTTTGTCAAATACCCATAAATCTTAGAAGTAAATAAACCGATCTTTTTTACAAGCCAACCAATGGGTACTGTTGAAGCTATATTGAAATCATAGTGGTGATCAAATTATAAATACACATTTAGCTACATTGAAAACCAATAAAGAACTAATTAACGAAACTGAAAGTAAGAATTGAAGAGGGTGAAGGTGAAATTGGACATTACATCTTGCGGACTTTTTCTCTGAGACGCCTCTTCTTAGCTGCCCAACGAGAATCGGATTCGGAGTTCGATAAGCTAAAGATGTTGGGTGAGAGCAGCAGGATCAGTAGAACCCATGTCATAGATTTGCGTGGCATCATGGCAGTTGCTCAATTGAGAATCTTAATTAACTACTCTATTGGAGGGAGACACAGAGAACTCTCTCTCTGTCACCTGAGAGAGTAGGCGGGTCTTTAAGCTTTGCGTTTCAGGTGAGGAAGACGGTGCTGACGTGTTCTACTAGTATAGAACAAAGAGCATAATTTTAACCAATAATTTAATCACAAGTCAGCAAAATCATAAGGACTTGGAATTACCTGATTGGCCAGTAGTGTCATCTCTTTAATTTTTTTAATTTTGATAATAAATACGTCTATATATGTCATAGTTCTATTTCGATACACAAAAGTACAAAACGAAACAATTATGCTATAAAGCATAGAATAGAATAAGCCGTAGAAGTTGGTTGCTTAGTGGACGAGTTTAGTCTGAATTAACCGTAGAAGTTGCTCTCGTTTCGGACTTACTTCAAGGAAAGATAGGATTGGGCAATTCCTGTAGTTTTAGAGCTTTCCTTATAATAAGAAAAGCTAGTTTACTTGCTCGACCATAGAGAAAGGAAAAATGAGCCTGCTTACTTAGTGATTGTACGTATTAAGGGGAAAGTGTTTTTTTATAGAGAGAGAGTAAGGGTGACGTGATTTATTTGGTTAAATTTATACTAAGATTTAGTTAAGACTTAGGACTTAACGGAATAAGTTAAAAACCATCGCCTTACGAGTTACGAGCCTCTTCCCACTCTATAGCCACCTCATTGCGGCATCAATTGAAGCACGTCAACGTTTCCCTTGGGCGGCAAATGCTCTCCGCCTCTCCCCCCGCACACTTTAGCTTATTAGACTCCTCCTCCTCCTTTCAGAGCCACCCTAAACCTTCACCACTTCCGACCACGCTTATGACTCATTTGTACCGTCTTCCGTGCCGTATTTATTCTCATTCTAGTGATTTCCCCTCTCTTCATAGTGGGTTCTATCGTAATACGATAATAGAATAGTGAAAAGAAATAAATAGGTTTCATTCAGGATATCCTTGACTTGCCCATACAAATTTCATATTATATTGTCCATTCGTATCCGTTCACGGCTATATAATAACTAGGTATCGAAATGGTTGTTTATGGGAGTTAAATATGTGAGTTATCATAGAATAGTAGGTAAAAAATACTTTAAAGCACTTGTAGTAATGACAACACAAATATATATTCTTTAAAAATCATTCTAATATAAATTTAATTTTTCCGCAATTACAAATTTAATCCAAATTTATATACTTCTCTCAAATTTCAAACATAATTATTATTATAAATTACCAGTCACTACAACGTAGTAAATTCGGCTCACATTTTATTATATTAATGAATTTTTATAAATTCATATCCCAAAAGTATAGTTCACCAAAATAATAACACATAAAATTATTTATATTATCAGATGATTGTAATTTTAGTAGCATTCAATAATTTTGCAACCTCGAATTTTAGTGACATGCAAATGACTTCAAAGTTTATTGATTTTTCATGTAAGAATAATCTTAAAATGATAATTTAGATAATAAACGTACTAATTATGATATAATATATATTTTGCTAAACCGTAAGGATGAAACAAGCTTGTACTCCAAATGCGATATGCAAATATAAGTTATTCATGTATATAAAAATAACTACAAACTATAAATTTAGTCGAACTAATTTTAGAGATCAGAAAAATAATACTTAACCAGTTGGCAATACAGGAAATTATTCATTATTTATTGAAAAAATAACTACCTATGCGTCATTACTTGTTCAACAATCAATTCTTTCTGGTCAACGCACTCCCAGCTAGCTCAAAAAATATCCATGCAAAAATAGCAAGCTAGCTAGCTAGAACACTAAATTTTATTTATTTATTTTTATCTCATCTGTTAATTTGCATGCATGGTAGTTGTAACAGCAACACATCAAATCTCCTGAAACCCCTCCCCTCCACAAAACCCTCACCATCTCCTTCCCTCTCCATTTTTCTCAAACCTATTACATAATTTGCCTTCTCTTTCCAACCTCCATTGAGAAAAGATCTCAGGGGAAGAACCAGGTCTCTCTCAAGCCCTGATCTTCCTCTCTCCTCCTTGTCGTCGTTGTCGTCTCTCTCTGAAAAATCAACCATGGCCGCTCCTGTACTTCTCCTCCTCCTCTTCATATCTGTTCCCCTGTCCGAATCCAAGCTCACCGTAGATTACTACAAGCAAACATGTCCTGACTTCCAAAAAATTGTCAGAGACACCGCGTCCCAGAAGCAAGCCGCCCAACCCACCACCGCCGCCGGTACCCTCCGCCTCTTCTTCCACGACTGCATGGTGGAGGGATGCGACGCCTCCGCCCTCATCGCCTCCAACCATGTCAACGCCGCTGAACGCGACGCTGACATCAACCAATCCCTGTCAGGTGATGCCTTGGAGGTTGTCGTCCGTGCCAAGACAGCCCTCGAGCTCAGCTGCCCAGGGGTTGTCTCCTGCTCCGACATCCTCGCCGAGGCAACACGTGACCTCGTCACCATGGTCGGTGGGCCCTTCTACACAGTAAAATTAGGCCGAAAAGACGGATTAGTGTCCCAAGCCTCCAAAGTTGCAGCAAACTTGCCAGTAGTAAGCCAAACCATGGATCAGCTCATCAAGCTATTTGCCGACAAGGGTTTTTCCGTCGAAGAAATGGTGGCGTTGACCGGCGGACACACAATCGGCTTCTCTCACTGCAAGGAGTTCGCCGGAAGGATCTACAATTTCAGCAAGACAACCCCAACAGACCCCGAAATCCACCCGAAATTCGCGGAGGGGTTGAAGATGACGTGTGCCAATCACACCGCGAACCCTGCCATGTCAGCGTTTAATGACGTCATCACGCCCGGGAAATTCGACAACATGTATTATCAGAACTTGAAGAGGGGGCTAGGGTTGTTGTCTTCCGACCATGCGCTCGTGAAAGACCCGAGGACGTTGCCTTTGGTCGAGCTGTACTCGACGAATCAGGAGGCGTTTTTCAGGGCGTTTGCTCATGCTATGGAGAAGCTTGGACATCACGACATCAAGATCGGGAACCAGGGCGAGGTGAGGCGCCGGTGCGACGCGTTTAATAACATGCAGATGTAGATGGTAATGGAGAAGATGGGGTTTAATTTATTTGGCCATGGATTAGATTCAACAGAGAAAAAAAGGGGGAGAGAGAGAGAGTTTTCTTGAATATCTTTCTGTTTAATTTATTTTTTTCATTAATTGCATTGGTTTGATATGTTTCATGATATATATGATGATTGGGATCGATGGTATATATGTTCATGATTATATGAAATTGATGATATTGGAGACAAGTTTATTCGTCTCAAAACTAATTACAAGTTCTACAAAATGTTTGATCTATAAACTCCCTGAAAAATTAAGTATAAAATATTTGATGACATGCAAATATTTTGCACGTAAGAGATAAAATGATCTTGGTTTTAAGAACTACATATAATTTTACGGTTCTATATATAGTCAGAAAACTTGATTACAGAAAGCAGATCCAAAAGTAGGGCGATTAATCCGTTCATTATTAGAGTCTTAGAGATATATTGTTTACAATGTGGTTAAAATTACAAATTTTACTAATTAACGTTCATTTATCTTAAAATCGAAATCAGATATATAGAAGATGGGAAGAAAAGATGCAATCAAATTAGTTTACTGATTACTGTATTTACCTTTAAACCCACAAAGCCTTCGCAATAATCTGAATCAATCCATCCTCCCATAAACCATTTGAAAATCATCATATATTTATGAATTCAGAAAATCAAGACTCGAGCCACCTATCATTGATTTCACAAAGTCTTAAAAATCAATTGATCAGAGATGTTGAACATATATTTTTTCTTATAATATACGATAATTTTTCCATCAACTTTCTCATTTTCAGCCAATCAATTAATTAAACGAAAACTTTTCAAAAGAACTGAAATAATTGAGTACGTACCACTACAAGAAATATGGGGTTGCCCGACGAAGAAATTTTCGCCGCCCCGTGTCATATTGCTCGGTGAAAATGAAGGCTCGCCGGGCAAGGTTTAGGCGGGAAAAAAAATGTGTTGGCGCGTAAAATATGAAGGTTTTGCCCAACGGATTAACTATATTCATCGGGTAAATTATATTTAACGACGAATATTGTTCGTTGGACAAAACTTGGCGTCGATTATGTTTTGCCCGACGAATCATTAAACTTTGCCCTGCGAATCTTCTTTGTCTGGAAAAAGTCTAAACACATTAAGTACTCATACACCCATTTCTTCTTCTTCCTCTGTGCGTTTTGCTCATTAGACTCTCACTCACCCTCTCTCTCTCTAGCTATATAACATCCACAATCATCATCTCATCGCCATTTTCACTACTAATAAAATCCCTTTCTCTTTCAATCACCAATACCAATTTTGAAGGTTTGAGAAATTTAATTTTTTTTAGTTTTGAAATTTTAATTTTTGATTGGAAACTAATTATGTTTTGTGTTTTAGGAAATTTGTGGTTGATTTGAAGGAATACTTATAAAAAAAAGGTATGGGTGTTTGCCTCTCAATTTAATTTTGTTGAGAATTTTGGATATAATTATGTTAGGAAATTGTGTATTTATTGTGGAAAATGTGTAGAAATTGTTTATAATTTGTGGAAATTTGTGTAGGAAATCAGAAAATTTGTTAGGAAAATATGAAAATAGAAAATATGTTATGAAATTACGGAAATAGAAAATATGTTAGGAAATTATAAAATATGTTAGGAAAATAGGAAAATAAAAAATTTGTAATGAAATTAGAAAATATGTTAGGAAAATAGGAAAATAAAAAATATGTTATGAAATTATTGAAATAGAAATTATGTTAGGAAATTAGAAAATTAGAAAATATGTTAGGAAATTAGGAAATTAGAAAATATGTTAGAAAAATAGGAAAATAGAAAATATGTTATTAAATTAGGAAAATAGAAAATATGTACAGAAATTAGAAAATTGTAAACTCTGTGATATGCATATATAATTAATATATGTTTGTATTTGTGAATTTGTTGTGATATTTTCTGTAAACCCGCTTTATGTAATTCCGACGGAGTGAAATATGTTCATATTTCATAACCGTTTATGCGAAGTTAATCGGGTTGATTAACTTCGTATAATAAAATTCAATGAAAACACTTAGACCTGTTTGAGAGTCAGCGAATCGAGTTGATTAACTGACTTTTGAATTGTCCATTTATTCGGACAGTTTGGAGGTCCACAACTATGTGTTGTGTATTTTATGGTCTACGATGTTAGGTTTCGATTGTGGAAAATTCGGTTTGTATTCCCTTAATGTTCTCCGAATGCATACTAGATATTTGTTTATAATATCTACGTCGTGCATTTGGGGAACTGTAGGGAGATGCTGTCGAAATTTCCCTCGATCGAAACTTAGCCTCGTAGGTCGCAAACAATACATCACATAACGTGCACTCTCGAATGAGATAGGGCCAAATCACCAGAGGCATAAGGAGACAAGCGGCTTTTGATATTAACTTGTTCTAATTACGGGACAATGTTAACTTAATTACTTACGTTGACTCTATTTTGTGAAAACAAGCCCAATGGACAGAGGCTGGATGCAAATGTTGGATAGATGTTCTGATCAGCATTTGGATGGGATCGACAACTTCGGTGCCTTTGCACGCAGTCATTGCAGTGATGAAAGGCGTATCAGGTGTCCGTGCCGTAAATGTAATAACTGCAGTTGGATGCCGTTGAATGAGGTTCAAAATCATCTGGAATGGAATGAGATCGTACACAACTACACTAATTGGATCTATCACGATGAAGAAATATTTACCGCATCGACATCTTCGGTTCCCGGGACCTATCGGGACGAAAGTACTTTGGATGGGCGATGTGATAATGATCAAGTCGTTGAGATATTAATCGATGTTTTTCCTCTCGCATCGGATGATATGGACGATGAGGCGCCCATGTTTCAACCTGAAGACTCTGAGCTCCATTACGAGAGATTCTTGAAAAAAGCTCAGAGCGAATTGTACCCCGGTTGTAAATCCTTTTGAGTTCTAGGGGAAATTGTGGAGTTGATGCACATGAAAGTTGAGTATAATCAAACGAACAAGCATTTTGATCACATGATGGATATCATCATCCGAATGCTCCTTGAAGACAACCGTCTGCCTAAAGATAATTATAACTCGAAGAAGCTGTTGAAGGGCCTCAGTTTAGGTTATGTCAAGATCCATGCATGCAAGAATAACTGTGCATTGTTTTACGGTGAATTCGAGCAGCTTGACAAATGTCCCGTGTGCAAAGAGCCTAGGTTTCAAAAGAACAAGATTTCGAACAAGGTGTTGCGTTATTTTCCAATGAAGCCAAGGTTACAAAGATTCTACATGTCGTCCCACACAGCCCGTGATATAAGGTGACACAGGGATGAACGCATTGATGATGATGAACTGAGGTATTCGGCCGATGGAGAGGCTTGGAAGGAATTTGATAAGATGTATCAAGAGTTTACCGCGGAGCCAATAAATGTCAGATTAGGGCTCGCTACTGACGATTTTAATCTGTTTGGGAGTTTTGCAAAGCCCTATAGCACTTGGTCGGTCGTTATGGTTCCGTATAACTTGCCTCATTGGAGATGCATGAAGACAGAATTCACAATCCTCAGTACTTTGTTGTCGGGGCTCAAATCTCCGAGTAATTCCATCGATGTTTATTTGCGGCCGTTGATTGATGAGCTCGTGGATCTGTGGAAACATGGTGCTCGAACATATGACAAGTGCATTGGAGAAATGTTCACTCTACGAGCGGCCGTAATGTGGACAATTAATGATTTTCCTGCTTATGGTATATTGTCGGGGTGGAGCACCAAAGGCTATCTTGCTTGCCCGACGTGTGGACCAAACACAGCGTTCTTTTGGCACGCATTGAAGGTATGCTACTTTGGTGCAAGAAGATTTCTGTCTTGGGATCACCGATGGCGAATGCAATCTCACTCATTTGATGACAAATCAGAGTTACGAGCTTGACTAAGAGAGAGGTTCGGTGATGAGATATTGTCCAAACTGAACAGTATACATGACTTCGTCACACGATGACCAAAACCAGCTGAACATGAAAATTGGACGAAAAATAGCATATTCTTCCGATTAGCATATTGGTCAAAATTGAAAATCAGACACATCGTGGATCCTATGCACATTGAGAAGAATGTTGCCGAGAGTATTGTGGAAACGACTTTACCCATTGAACGCAAGTCAAATGACACAAAAAAGACTTGTTTGGGTATGCAAGAAATGGGGATACAACCTAATTTGTGGCCAAAAGTCGTCAATGGCAAATACATCATGGCTCATCCAAGTTATACATTTACATCGAATAATAACAAAAAATTCCTGAAGTGGTTGCATGGTGTGACATGTCCCGACGGGTACGCCAGCAACATATCCCGAAACGTTAGCACCGACGGTGGCACCATGTCTGGTATGAAGAGCCATGATTGTCATGTTTTGCTACAACAACTCATTTTGATTGGTATTCGGCCTTTCTTGGAGCTTGGTATTGTTGAGACGATAGTTTATTTGTCTCAATTCTTCTAGATACTATGTGCCAGGTTGTTGGTAAAAGTGGATCTCGAAGCAATTAACGAGGATATTGTCTACAACATGTGCTGACTAGAGCAAATATATCCACCTGCATTCTTTGATGTAATGGTGCACCTACTAATATATATGCCAGATGAGGCAAAGCTAGCTGGCCCGGTGCATTATCGTTGAATGTACCAAATCGAGAGGTATAACTTATTCCTGCTTTTTGATAATATTTCCTTACTATCATATATATATATATATATATATATATATGTGAATCATAATGTATATTTTTTCTTGCAGAATGTTAGGTACGTACAAACGGTACGTCCGTAACAAGACACGTCCCGAAGACTCTATAGCAGAGGCGTACATTTCAAATGAGGCATTGAAATTTTGTGCAATGTACCTTCGGAATGTTGAAACTTCCTTCAATAGGGTCTCGCGCAACGACGACGGTGGCCAACGTCTAGAGACTCTATCTGTATTTGCCCAACCCGAACGACCATTCGTCACTGGTCCAGTGCCGAAGCCGTTCACCAATAGAGACATCAAGGTGGCTCATTGGTTCATACTGAACAACTGTGATGAAGTCTGGCCCTTCCACGAGCAGCACGAAGCATTGATGAAGACCCAATATCCTTCAAATTGGGAAGAAATGGACAAACAAATGTTTCTACGTTGGTTTTCCGAGCATGTAAGTCAAATATTTTATTTGCAAATTTCTTAAATTGTTTTTAAGTTTACCAATGTTATTTCTTGTGTGTATTTTACCAGAGGGCACAGCTGAAAGATGACAACTCGCCAATTTTCAATAAATAATTAATACATCTGGCCATTGGTCCATTTCAAGGAGAAATGTACATTGGTTGTCACGTTAACGGAGTTTAGTTCGTGTGCACAGAACGAGACGACAAATTGTCTACGCAAAACAGCAGGGTCTTCATGCCGGGGGATAGGGAAAATGCTGATACGAGGTTGTACGACAGATTATTAAGTGTGGTTCACTTGTTATACGCCGACCGCAAGGAAGTCATCTTGTTCAAGTGTCATTGGTTTGATACGAACCCAAATATCCCAGGAAAGGTCATTAAAGATCATTTATGTACCTTTGTCAACACAAATACCCGGTGGTTTGAGAGTGATCTCTACATCCTTGCTAATACGGCTAAACAAGTATTCTATGTGGATGATCCAAAAGCTAGTGCTGGTTGGAGAGTAGCTGAGATGGTGAATCATAGAAATATTTGGGACTTGGATGACTGATACCATGAAGAAGATGGGGAAATAGACGATGACCAAATCGTTTACTAGATGGATTCCTCGACATCCACCCTAAACGTGGATGGAGTACGGACCAACGACATCATCCCACCAATTGCGATTGATGGCATTTTTATTGATCACGAGGAATTAGAACAAATTGAAAGTGATTATGAGGAATCAAGTACTGTGCACATCTTGGATGACGAGCATGATTGGGAGGGGGAGAGCGAATCTGACACCGAATAAAAGTTGTAAATAAATTATTTCATTTATATATGTAATATCAATCTTCAAATAAATAAGTTTGATTTATATGTATGTTTTATGATTTCATTCATAAAAGTTTCAATTAATCTTTTAGTTTTTGATTTACATGTATGTTTTGATTTATATATGTACATGTATGTTTTATGATTTCATTCATAAAAGTTTCAATTAATCTTTTATGTTTTGATTTACATGTATGTTTTGATTTACATGTATGTTTTGATTTATACATGTATGTTTTGATTTATATATGTAATAAAGCCACAAACTATGTACCAATTTTGATGTCCTCATCCCTGATTCGGCTTCCCAACATTTCATCTTAGGTCTTGCCCTGGAATCATTTGTATGTCATCTTAGGTCCTGCCCTATCCAATCTTCATTTTCACAGTCAAATGTGTTTGGTTACATAGAAAATTTAATAGTTATCACCCTCTTCACTATGTACCAAATTCATTCATTTCAAAAAAATGGGTAAGACAATTTGCCCGACGAATATTTATGTACCATTCATTGGGCAAAGTTGTCCAATGTCTAATTATTAAAGAAAGTTTTTAAATTATTAAACAATTTACCAAATTATGGGTCAGAGGATTTGCCCGACGATTTTTCATGTACCTTCGTCGGGCAAAGGCGTCCAATATCACGTGGTTCTCAGCCGAAAACGTCAATTTGTATTCGGTCGACGGTTGCCGAAAATTGAAAGGCATGCCCGACAAATATTCATGTACATTCGTCGGACAATATATACCAAATTTAATTTACATTTAATTATTAACCAGCATTTTAAAAATACTTGCGAAATGAAATGGACCAATCTAACCGTCCACATTTATTACACGTACTCATAGATAATCTACGAGAAAAATTAGCCAATTTCGAAATCCCAGGATTAAGTAACGGTGCGCGACGTTTCAACGGTTACACAACGTTTTTTCACGATCCGATGGTTTTAAATCCTCAAAATCTCACGATTTTCAATGGCGAGATCTAGGCACGTAAAACCACAAAATGAACGGTTGGATCGGTCAAACTCAATCGTTTGAATATCAATGGAACCAAAACTTTGAAAAATGTATTGAAATTTCCTTGAAGTGTTTAAACTCCTTGATGAATATGCTTATTTTACGATTTTTAATAATTTGAAAAATGAAATGGATCGATCTAACCATCCACATTTATTGCACGTACTCATAAATCGCCTAGGCGAAAAATTAGCCAATTTGGAAATCCTGGGATTAGGTAACGGTGCGTGACGTTTCAACGGTCACACAACATTTTTTCATGATCCGATGGTTTTAAATCCTCAAAACCTCACGATTTTTTACAGGCGAGGTATAGGCACGTAAAACCACAAAATGAACGGTTGGATCTGTCAAATTCAATCGTTTGAATATCAATGGAACCAAAACTTTGAAAAATGTATTGAAGTTTCCTTGAAGTGTTTAAACTCCTTGATGACTATGCTTATTTTACGATTTTTAATAATTTACAAAATGAAATGGACCGATCTAACCGTACACATTTATTGCACGTACTCAAAGATCGCCTACACGAAAAATTAGCCAATTTGGAATTTTTGGGATTAGGTAATGGTATGCGACGATTCAATGGCAACAAAACATTTTTTGACGATCGGACGGCTTTAAATCCTCAAAACCTCAATATTTTCGACGTGTGAGGTCTACACACTTAAAAGTAACCATTAAACGGTCAATTTTTTAAAATTTCATCGTTTGAAAATCAATTGAACCGAAACTACGAAAAACTCATTGAAATTGACAAACTTAACAATCGAGGTATATAAGCTCCGTAAAACATGACGATTTCTGCTGATGGGGCTTTAGGCATCTAAAACCAAAAAGTGAACAGTTCCGATCTTAAAAATTCTATCGTCGGACTTGATTTTTAGATCAGTCAGAATTTCAACAACATTAAATTACATTCGTCGAGCATAGTTAAACACTAGGGCAATATTTCCCCGCAAAAAATTCATAACTTCCGCCAAACTTTTCGTGAAAAATTGAAAATGGAGCCTTTTTGTGCCCGAAAAATCATTAAAGTTAGCCCGACGAATGCTTCGTCGAGCAAAGGCCTACACATAGACTAAAACATACCCAACTCTTCTTTTCCTCTTCCTCTTCCTCTCTTCGATTCTTCTGCCTTCTTTGCAAAAAATTCGAAACCCAAACCCTAAACCCAGTAACAATCGACTCATTCTCTCAAGCACTATCCATCTCTCACTCTCCCTCTCACCAGCAACCCTCACGGCCTGGGAGCCTCACTCAGCCGTCGTCTCACTCAGCCACCGCCGTCTCAAATATTGTAAAGGAGGGTAGTTTCCATCTCTCACTCTCCCTCTCTCTCAGCAACCCTCACGACCCGTGAGCCTCACTCAGCCGCTGTCTCCCTTAGTCGTCGTCTCCCTCAGCCACCGTCTCCCTCAGTCGCCGCCGTCTCCCTCAGTCGCCTCCGTCTCGAATTCGCAGCCACCTCTCTATCTCTCAGACTCCCTCCTTTTAAGTCCATCTATTTCAAAACTAAATTCTTTGATTAATTCAAATTTAGAAATTGAATTTTGATGATTTGTTGAAATTGTGATGTTTGGTATAATGTTGAAATTGGTATAATGTTATGAATTTTGCATATGATTTTTGTTATGATTTTGGATATGAATTTTATGTGAATTTTGGACATGTGAATTTTATGAATTTTGGATATGTGAATTTAAAAAAATTTATGTGTAATTTTTATATGATTTAGGATATGTGAATTTTGGATATGTGAATTTTATGATTTTGGATATTATTATTGGTTTTAAAATTATATAATTTGTATGTTTGGATTAATTTGTAAGTTTGGTTTTATTCCCAAAATTTAGATTTAGAAATTTAGGTATAATGTTGTGAATTTTGAGTTTAGTAATTTAGGTTTAAGTTTGTTTGGATTAATTAGTATTTTAGGTTTAATTTTGGTTTGTGTTGGTTTTATTTAAAAAAAATTAGAATTTGGTGGTTTTATTTTTTATTGGCCAATTTACTAATTTTCAATAAAAAAAATTTCATTTATTTATTATTCGAATTAAAAAATGTTGGTTAATTTTATAGGTGGTTTTGTTTTTATTTTGTGAATTTAATATTTAATATTAAAATATTTGGTTATTTATTTATTTATTATTAAATTAAAAATATGTGGGTTAATTTTATATTAATTATTTTAAATTTCTTATTGTAGATGTCGCATCACACCTTGATCACATCTAGGACCGGCCCTGCCCTGATCCAGTTGATGATCATGTGGCTGAGGAGGTAGCCCCTACCTCGGTAGCCTCCATGGCGGCATCCGTTCAGGCACTGATCTCAGATCATCAGCGTCCTGGTGCGCGATCGGCTCGTTGACAGCACATCAAGAAACGGGAGGAACCCCGTACCGACCCCGAACCCCCACAGGACGACGCCGGAGCAGACGAACCGGAGACTGTTGCCGGACTACTCCCTAAGGTAAGTTGAGTATTTTGTTTATTTAAACAACCTTTTTTATGATGATGTACTCATATTTGTACTAATGTTCATCGAATTTGCAGGGAACTCGGTGAACGTGCGCGGGATCAACCGGGGTTTGACATCCCAGTGGATTTGCAGGACAATGAATGCAAAGATCCCGTTGGTATACGTGTCTCGCCTCCAGACATCGGCCATAAAAATTCACAGCTTGGTGGTGCATGACATGAGCGCGATTCTTCGCACCAAGTCCCTGATGATGCGGGATACTTTCATGACCAACCCCCGGAGGAGATCACGTGTTGTTGGGGAGAGTTATCGGTACATGTTTCTCCATTTTTTTACATTATTTTCATTATTTTTAATTATTTTACTAATTTTAATAATTTATTGTAGATCAATTTTGAGTTCAACCTGGAGGACACCGACATCGGTAAATACCTGAGAAACCACTGGTAGTTACGATACTCCGACTGGAAGTACGAGCTCCACCGGTACTACAAGAGATGGCCTTCCCCGGAGGAAGTAAAGGCAAATCCTCTAGAGGAGTTGGAGGGGCCTCGGGTGGAAGGGTGGATGTGGTTGTGCAACCATTTCGTGTCACCGTACTATCCACCTAGTTAAATTATTTATTTATTTTTTATGTTATTTTCCATTTGAAAATATAGTGATTGTTTTTACTAATAAACAGCGAAAATCAGTTGCCAACACATCAAACCAAGGAGCGAAGAAATTCAACCACCATGGGGGGTCGCGATCCTTATCGGCCCGGTAGGAAGATCTGCGCAACGCCGGATCGCTGTTCCTGGAGGCGGATGCCTGGGGGCAAGTATACGCTGGCCGGGACAACCATGAGGCTGACATTATTCACGTAAGTTTATTTTTTGTATATTAAACATTAATTTTTAATTTGATAATTATATTTCTAATTAATATTTATTCGAATTTGTAGGCAGCGATTGAGCAAGACGTCCAGCAGACACTGGCTGAGCTGACGCAACAGTATCCCGACGTGTTGTTGGAGCAGCACCTACTAGATCCCGAGAAGTCGATCGTCATTCTGGACCGACGACTTGGTAGGCGTCCAGGGAAAATCGTCCAGGGGCGGGCGACGGGATAGTTCATGATGTCTCCAGTCGCTCTTCGAGTTCTTCCCGCGGAGCCAATCCCGAGGAGATGTTGGAGCTCAAGAGAAACTTTGAGACCCTCCAGGCCGAAACTGAGGAGATCAAGGACCAAATCGCGCAGATCCAGACCCAAAACGTGGAGATCAATGCCGCCCTCGCCAAGGTGCTTGACCGCTTAGGTGAGTGTGGGCTGGATGCGCTTTTGTCACAACCTCAGCCCCTGGCCCAACAACCCGCCCATGACCCTGACCCGTCGCTGTGTAGTTAGAATCTAATATGTAAAACATTACTTTAGTTTTAATTATGTAAAAACATAACATTAATTTTTATAAATATTTTTTTTTATTTTCATTTGATTCGTTTTATTATTTTAATTGTATTTAAAAAATATATATTTTTATTTTAATTATATATTTTTTTAATTAAATAAATTATTAAAATTATTTTTTAAAATATTAAGATTTTGCTCGACGAACAAACACTTTCATCGAGCAAAGTAGGACAATTCGGTGCAAACCTGCCGAATTTCTGTAACATTGCCCCCTCGAAAGGAGTTTGTCGAGCAAAAGTTGTTGACTTTTGGAATTGCTCAACAAATCATAAGCAACGAATGGATCCGCCGGGCAAGCTTGGAATTGCTCGACGAATTCACTATTTTCATCGACTGACATCAAGCCCGACGGCGGTGGCCTGACGAAGGTTCACCGGGTTTAATGTTGCCCGATAAATTTTGAGTTTTGCTATACGAATATGTTTCGCCGGGCAAGCCTGCTTTTCTTGTAGTCGACGTAAGTATTAACTCCAACAAGATCAGTTGCTTTAATTTAAGGATGCTTCTATTCAGTTTGGGAAGTCCATCCAGCTCACCAAAGTTGTTACTTAGTTTGTTACTCAGTTTTCTTTCGCACAGCTCATGCATGAAGCAGTTCAACTTAATTTCATGCATGCATGTATAAATATCCAAACCCTATTCTTCACTCTTCATTCATTCATTCACTAATAAAAAAACACATCTTTAATAACAATTTCTTCCCAAAAATCCTCATATATCATTCCATGGCTCTTCCAATACTACTTGTAGTCCTCCTCTTATCAACAATCCCCTCCTCCGAATCCAAACTCTCGATCGACTACTACAAAAAAACATGCCCCGATTTCGAAACCATCGTCCGTGACACCGCGACCCAAAAACAAATGGCCAACCCCACCACCGCTGCCGGCACCCTCCGCCTCTTCTTCCACGACTGCATGGTGGAGGGATGTGACGCCTCCGCCCTTATCTCCTCCAACCACGTCAACGTCGCTGAGCGCGACGCTGACATCAACCAATCCCTCTCCGGGGACGCCATGGAGGTGGTTTCACGGGCCAAGACCGCGCTCGAGCTCACCTGCCCCGGCATCGTCTCATGCTCCGACATCCTCGCTCTCACCACGCGTAACCTCGTCTCCATGGTTGGCGGCCCCTTCTACAAAGTCAGGCTAGGGCGAAAAGACGGACGAATTTCCAAAGCTTCAACCGTAGAAGGAAACCTCCCGAGAACAAACCAAACCATGGATGACATCATCAAATTCTTCGCTTCGAAAGGCTTCACGGTGGAAGAGATGGTGGCGTTGAGTGGCGCACACACAATCGGATTCTCTCATTGCAAGGAATTCGCTGACCGGGTTTACAACTACAACAAAACTACACCAACTGATCCAGAGATTTATCCAAGTTTTGCGGCGGGGTTGAAGAAACTGTGCGCCGATTATAAGACGAAAACCGCCATGTCGGCCTTCAATGACGTCATAACGCCGGGGAAGTTTGATAATGTTTATTATCAGAACTTGAAGAGGGGTTTAGGGTTGCTGCCTTCGGACCATGCGCTTGTTAAGGACCCGAGGACGAGGGGTTTTGTGGACATGTATGCTAACGACCAGGCGGCTTTCTTCAAGGCTTTTGCTCATGCTATGGAGAAGCTTAGCCATTATGGGGTTAAGACTGGTCGGAAGGGGGAGGTCAGGCACCGGTGCGATGCTTTTAACTCGATTCAGGCTTAAGATATTGGATGATATTCAAGCGGAAAAGATTGTTGCGGATATCGATGTGATGAAGAAATTAGGGAGAATTTATTATGAGATCATCATTTATTTTAATTTTATCATGTTATATGTATAATGGCCTTGAGATATTCATGATTTTATGATTGTCAAAGTTAATTGTGTATTTGTAATTTGGTTAGTATTTTACATTTGTTTTGTTAATCCACATATTTCTTCTCGGTTAATTGACCAATAATTGATTACCACGTGACATGACAATTTAAGACTCTTATATAACCGGTCAGTTAGATACTTCTACATACACACTACAGAAAAACTTTGCAACAGCTATTTACGATTTACTATTTACTATTTACTATTTACTATTACAGCAGTACGTGAAACCCCAAGCTCAAGCCTAACCGTCGACCCTAACAAGAGCAAAGGATGAATGGTTCCATACAACCAATACGAACAGAAATAAACAATCTTGATGGTAGAGAGGAATTAAAAGGCCAAGAAATCATTGGTTCGAAAATACATGAAGATTATATATTTTGTAGGGTTCATTAGTCTTGTTTTTACTTGCAGTCATTGAAGTTAAGTTGGTTGCTAATATTTTTAGGATCCGTTTGGGAAAAAGGATTTGGATTTGGATTTCAAATCTCTTCATTTGAAATTCTCTTGTTTGATAACATAAATATTTGTTTGTGGATTTGAAATTTCTTCATTTAAATCAATTATTTGGAAAAAAAAATTATTTGTAAGGATTTTGGAAATTTTTTTTATTTCTAAGGATTTAAATTGAGTATTTCAAATAAGTAATTTTATTACACAAAATTGAAAATAATAATGTCAAAATGACTCATTATTTATTTAGCTAAATGAATATTATTAATAATAATCATAACCATTAATACATAGTCAACCGCGTAAATAATTTTTTTTAAACTTTTTTTCAATTTAATTTTTTTTAAAGATTAAGTTAACTAAAAATAATAATATAAATTGAAAATGAAGCCTGATAATATTTATGTTTACTTTCCATACCTTATTTCTATGTTTTGCACTAGTTTTTTAAGAATTGATCGTTTTAACGTGTTGAGAGCAATTTTTGTGAGAAATTGCCACTAAAGGTTATCATATTTTTATGGCTCATAATTTCGAGTTTCTAGAAGGAGTTTCATTAGTTTTAGTACTAGTAACTCAGTGTTGTCAATAAAATTGTTAACGCAAATTTGTCAACTTTATAGATTGAACTATACATGCTCAGAAAAAACCAGATAATGAGTCATATTTGCTTGGAAAGCTTTGTAAGTCTAGTTTCTGGAGAATTTTATGGCCCATGATTTTGAGTTTTCAAGGGTGCGTTACATCAATTTTAGTATCAGTGACTCAGTGATGAAATTGTTAGCGACTCTTGACAAATTGGCATTGCAAGGTACCAATCTTGGTAAACAAGCTTTTGGACGATTCTTAGGTAATTAAGGGGCACCAAAATCTTTTGTTAATTCAATTATTATTCAATTAAAGGCCACCAAAATCTTGTGCTAATTCAATTACTAGTCCATTAGAACAATAAGATCAAAAAATTTGAAGAAAGTGGTGGTTTGTGAACATCACGTGAGTTTTCAAGGGTGCGTTACATCAATTTTAGTATCAGTGGCTCAGTGATGAAATTGTTAGCGACTCTTGACAAATTGGCATTGCAAGGTACCAATCTTGGTAAACAAGCTTTTGGACGATTCTTAGGTAATTAATGGGCACCAAAATCTTTTGTTAATTCAATTATTATTCAATTAAAGGCCACCAAAATCTTGTGCTAATTCAATTACTAGTCCATTAGAACAATAAGATCAAAAAATTTGAAGAAAGTGGTGGTTTGTGAACATCACGTGAAGGTTTATAACATACATAAGGATTGATTGAGAGAAAAGGGGCCAGCAAAAGAGAAGGAAAGAGAAATATGGGTGGTAGAGGAGGAGGAGAAAACAAAGGTGGTAGAGGAGGAGGATGAGAAAAATGGGCGACATATGTGGAGAAGAGAGAAATATAAGCTGACGTATGAGAAGAGAGAAATATGAGCTGACATAAGGAAAGAGAGCAGGGGAACAAAGAAGGATGAAAAAAAAAATATGAAAAAAAAAGATGAAATAGGATGAAAAAAAAAACAGAAAGATGAAAAAATAGAAGGATGAAAAAAGAAAAGATGAAAGAAAAAAATATGAAAAAAAAATGATGAAAGAAAAGGATGAAAAAAAAAACAAAATGATGAAAAGAAGAGAAAAAAAAATAGAAGGATGAAAAAAAAGGATGAAAAAAAAAGGATGAAAGGAATGAAAATAAAAATGTTTTTGGCCCAGAGATGCTACAAAGAAAAAAAGAAAAACAAATATGAAAAAATAGAGCATGGAAAAAATGACGAAAAAAAAGAGGATGGAAAAAAATGAAAATAAAGATATTTTATTTCTTCTAAAAATAAAAAGGGGAAATAGAATATGTGAATTTGTCAAATGATTAGTTTCAAAATGGATTTGAAATTTTAAAATTTGGTCTTATGAAATCCATAGAGGATTTAGGTCAAATCTTCATAACAAATAATTATCCAAACAGATAAATTTGGATTTAGATCCAAATTTAAATCCATAGCTATCCAAACGGAACTTTAGTTTCCTCCAATATTTTAATCAATAGCACATATAAACATGTAAATAGTAAGAATCAATGAACCTTGGTAAGAATTTATGAACCTGTTGGGAACCAGAGGTGATATATTTTTCTCTACACAACTTCGCAATGAAAAGGTACACATTTTTAACCATTTAAGTTACAAATTGCGCTTTTTTTTATATAAAATTCATGTTAATTTGTCATCCTTGGAAATTTTGAAATAACACAAGATATTCATTTCTAATTTTTTGAAACAATTAGATTGGTAGTTAGAACTTTTCATATCAAAAGTGTTTGAGGTATAACACAAATTTTGGACCTCCCCACATCAAATATGCATGCTTAGATTAATTGGCATGGGATTCCAAAGCAGATAAACCAATACACAAATATTTTTGATGGAAAAAAAAAATACACAAATCTTTTTGTGATTCACTAATTAAGGTCAAAAGAACAAAAAAGAGAGAAAACGTTGATGATCATTCTAAAAATCACTCCAAATTTTATGAGGTTTCAAATTACAGGGCTGAAATTAAAAGAAACGAAAAAATAAACAAGATTTTGATGGTCACATTGCCTATAAGGCTCTAACTAAGAATTACGATAAGATTAAACTAAACTTTTTATCCCTAAAAGATGGTAAAACGTTGCAACAGCTATTTACTTTTTACAGTAAGGTAATAAAGGGCAGGAGTTATCATGGGATTCTTTTCCTAGCTGGTTACCTCCTCCTTTCTTGATGCATTTGCGGCAGAGTTTACCATGTGTGTAGAGAAGGCAGTTGAGATCAAATTTAAGTTCATTTGGGATCCACTGGTTCAGATGAACATATGTCTTGTTCCTGTCTGCTTCCACCGGCACCCAACCCATCGCCTTTCCAATCTCAAACACCTGCATCAACGAATTTGAATGTCAATATTCAGAAAGAATTGCACCAAGGCATCATGAATCATGATACTCTATCTACTCACATGTGTGTCCACCGGAAAATCGTCTTTCTGAAGTTGAAACATCAAAACACAAGCCACCTATCATCCATTTCAAACAGGTTAAAAAACATTACAGAGGGTATGTTGAGGATAAATTCCCAACCGCTCAGAAGATACAAACTAAAAACTTGATACGCAGTGAGAACCGATACAACATTGAACTATAACATAATGATTTGGATGTAAAGCATGTAGCTTGCACACCAAACAAGCTCAATACAAACAGATCAAAAGAAAGAATACCGTCTTGGGGCCGATTCCTTTGAAATGGGAGAGCTCGGCCTTAATTTCATCAACTGACAACTCTCTCAAGTACTCCAAGCACAATTTTTCTTTCTTCTCTAGTAAACACCTTAGTAAGTTCTTAATGCATGAAGCTTTGGTCCGGGCTAAGCCTCCACATCTTATGGCATTCTCTATGGAGCTTGAATCAGCTGCAAGAACCTTCCTCACAAAAGCAAAGCAGCCAATTCAAAACCAATGCAAAATGCAAGTCTACATCCAATTCAAAATCTCAAAATTTCAGCTGATCATAAGCAACCTGATCTACCAACACTTCAAGTACTAAAATTTATCAAGCCCTCAAATTAAAGAAAATTGATTCAAGCATAGCTACATTGTTTCCCCTGTCACCCCATGATTTCAAAGTAGATACCAGAAAATTAACAAGAACAAACAAACCCATTAATATGGGCCTCAAAAGTCATGCATAATCCCACCTAATATTCCAAATGCAGTATACCCATCAGTAACAATAAATTAATTAATCAATTGGAAAAAAAAAAAGAAGCAGAAGCTTACATCTTCCCAAGTTGGAAAAGAACCCTTGAGTGAAGCAAAAGCCTTTTGGGAATTGGCTTCGGTGGTGTTCTGAGACAGCAGAGTCCTCACTAAACCGTCCAAAACAGTCTCTTTCTGATCCGACGGCTCTGAATTCACGGTGCCATCGGCTTCACGAGCAATCAGTCTCTGCTTTCGGTACTCGGCGAACTCTTCCGGGAAGCCGTGAAAGGCCAAGAGATCGTCTCGAACGGACAAGCATTCTTCCGGGGTGGGTCGAAGGTGATTCGGGTACGGGTCTTTCCCGGTCTCTTTGAAGCCATTGCCAGTTTTGGCCGATTTGATTGCAGATTTTGGCTTGCGCTCAGCCTCCACTTGCTTTCTTTTCGGCATTTTTGTTACACAAGGTCTGTTGCGTGTGAATCTGATGGGGATCGGCATCGCTTGGGACTCATTTTTATGATTTTCTGGTTTTTTTACTTTTTATTTTTATTTTTATGATATTTGTTCTTTAATTTTTTTGCTCTTTACTGAAAATGAAAATTGTTTTGTATTGTAATTACAGTAGAAAACTCTGAAATTTTGTTGTGGAATTCATCTATTGACTTGTACCAAAGAAAAAAGGATCCATCTTTTTGACATTGTATTACTATTTAGGCCATAAATAATATAATGTCTAATTGAAGTAAAATATCATGCAAACCTTCTTTTGACCCAAACAATTATCAACTCCTTCTAGAGACATCATATAATCTCATTACCTAAAAGTCTCAAATTATATTTTGGTTGACCAAACAGTTCAAATCCAGCTAATTTGATTAAGACTACCACTTATCATAGCGTTAGTATTTACGAAATAACATAGGTCGTTTATTCGACGGATAGTGTTTAAATAATTAAACGCATTTGGATTTCGTAAATTTTTAAATATCAAAGTTGATCTTTACATGTTAGTTTAAAAAATGTACGGTTGTGATCATTAAGCAGTATTTATAAGATGAAAAAAGAGAAGATTTAAGGAAAATATTTAAAAGAGAAAGTAATTAACATTCCTCCGGAATTAATTTTAAAAAATAATGTTCAAACTACTAAAACCTTCCAATTTATAGATTATAACATGTAAGTGAGATTTGCAATTGTTTTTTTTTACCATATGGAAAAATTTTTAAACATCTTTATTGGGACATAGAACACACCAATGAATTGAAAGGAAAATTGGAAGGGAGAGGAAAAATGGTGGCAAGTTTACTTTTATTTGGTCAAACTATTGACACCAAGAATTGTGTAGGGCATCTATGGACTTATGGTAAGAGAAAAGAAACAAATCGGATTCTTTGACAGGCATTATTCAATTAGTACATTTAAATATTTTTAAAGACTTTAAAAATATTGATGTATTTAATTAAGGCATTTGAGTGTTTTAAAAGATTTTCAAAAAGTCATGATGTATTCAATTAAGACTTTTAAGCTACGTTTGGTACGCCGTATAAGGAACCAGATAGAATAATATAGTACGAAATCGATATTTGGTACCACTCGTATTAATTAGTCACCGAATAAGTTAATACGGTTAAGTACTTTTATACGGTCAACATCCGCTACAATAATACCCTTCAAATTATCTGTATTAAATAATCGGATGACTAGCAATCTTGAAAAATTGTAATAATAATAATAATAATAAATAGTAATAATAATAATAATAATAAATTTAAATTAATAATAATAAAATAATTAATTAATTAAAAAATTTCTGACCTGAAGTCCAACTTCATGACTTCCATATTCATGCGCATAGAACTCTTTGAAAATCCATTTGTCATGTTTGGATGATCATTTGGTGCTATTTCAAACGTGTTGTATGTTACTTTTCGACAATAATTTTGTTATGAGCTTAATATTTAATTAAATTCAATAAATAATGATGATAATAATAATAATAATAATAATATACAAAACTAATATTTATGATATATAGATATTTATGATCAACTAGTATAATATAATCCGGCTAGTATAATATAGTCGGCATTTTATTCCGCGAGTACCAAGCGCTTGACTAAATAGTCAGTCTATCCGGTGGACAAATTAGTCTATTCGAGTAAATAGTCAGTACAATACGGTGTACCAAACGAGATTTTGATGTTATTAAAAATGTCAAAACAAATATGGAGGTATTCAATTATGACTTATTTTTTAAGGTCTTGTTTAAGTTGTGGGACTTGTATAGATGGAGGGTTAGAAATATACATATCATAAGACAAAAAACAGTGTAGCCTCAAGTTAAGGGATTTACTTGAGAACCTCACAAGACATTTTTCTCAAGAATGTCTCCTTCTTCAATTCCAAAAGAACGTCACCTTCTTCTAAGAACATTTTCTCCAAATAGACTCGTTGTCCTTTATAAGAATGATTCATCCCAAAGAAAAAATTAATTTGAAGAAACATGCCTCAAGTTTGTCACTTTCTTCTGTGATGATGTACATCTCATAGTCATTGAACTTCGCAATCCGATGCTCATCAAGCAATATATTGTTTGTTTTCAATCGGTGGTTGAATCAACCCGTAATAACCCTAGTAAGTAGAAAATGCACAACCATTGCAACTCATATGATAATTGTCAATATATTATATCACTTGAGAACCTTCTCTGGATAGTTTTCAACCACTCCTTCCACTACAACTTCACTTATTATGTCTGTTTTTTCTTCTATTATATTATTTACATCAATATATATATATATATATATAATTTTTTCCTTTATTTCAATCAAACCATACGGTCGTTGATTTTTGGTATTATTTTTTTTGGTATTCTCTTTGCACAACAATGTTGGGATAGTGCGGACTGTATTGTAGATGAGATAAAGTAAATAATTCCGTTATTCTCGACATTCTCCTACACATTGAAAAGTGGGTTGACAATAAGGATGTTCATGCGCTAACTCATGATGGATTTCTCACCTTGGTTGAGGAGGAACCACATGTGGCTCTCTCCCTTATTTATAAGTAAAAATATTTTTTTTTGAATCAAGTGATAGATATAATAGTCCTGATTTATGGAGGTTTATTCTTTTACTTTTGAAAGATTTTATACTGCAAGATTTTACTGAGGTCACACATTGTCCTTTATTACTTTTGTTTATTAGCAATGATAATATGAGAATCTTCCAATAAAAAAAAAATTAATCTTGCAACAATCCATAATTCCATCAATATCTATTAATAATGTACATATATATTTATAAAAGTCTTAGATGAGATTATATTTGTATATTTTATTTGTCCATATCAGTCTTATATGATTTGATAAATATCCATGAATATATCATTTAAAATAAATTTTTTAATGCCCTCTAAAACTCTACTTGAATACACCCTTAGTTAAAACCCGAAAGCTCTTTCTCTTCAATGCTTGTTTATAATATTAATATATTGGGGTTTGGCCTAGTATTAAGCACACATTTCATGGTTAAGCAATGTATTAATTATGTGAGCCAAATTTATAAAAAGGGGATTTTAAAGCCAAAATAGCATGAAGTAGGCAGCATGAGAGCACCCGAAAACCATATTTCCAACACCAACCAACATGCCAAGACAAGAGGCCAAAGACATTGAAAGGAACCTCATAGATTATTAGTTCTCATAATACAAGCAACATCTCTCATCCGATTCAGTTTGCATGCACCTCTCAACCTTTTTTCTCCAATTTCTTTTAGCCATGATAGAAAGTTACTTAGATTACCTAAGGATATATTGAATTTCTTTTTATTGCGAAGACGCATACGACATTTCTCTCACAGTGACGTGAAATAGCTGAATTACATGGACTACGACTGCCCTCGCAAAACATTTGGCGTTTCTGGATTTTCGAGGGAACTATTATATATCGCATCATAAACTAAGAATCCCTCGCATATTGCTCGACAAAAGATACATAAAAAAACCTCGTCATATTCAAGAATCCCGACAAGTCAATAGAGTTTTCATACAACGCTTCCGCTATCTAAAATCCCTCACATTTTGCTTGACAAGATGCATACGACATTTCTCTTGCGAAGACCGTAATACATGATCAACAAAAAGAACGATATTTTATACATTACAGATTCCAAGGCAAATTTTGCAATAAAGCTACAATGTATTCTTTGGGCACATTTTGAGAGACTTTCCCGAGCCATCTAGCTTCTTGCCAATGCACGACAACAAAGAAAAGAAATGGCAAAAGCCAAAGAAAGAAAAAATTCCAACTTGTCCTTATCAATTCTGTCTTTAGACAGCCAATCTATGTGCACATTACATTCCAAAATCCTTAATCTTACTTACAAACATTAATTAACTCTAAAAAAAACACAACCTAAACAAAAAGTAGAAAACAAAAACAAAAAAAAGGAAGACCACCACCATCCCCCACCAATAATTGGTTTTTTTTTGGTCTAACCCCCACCAATAATTTACACCCCCGCCAAAATCCAGTACCGAGTCATGACTCAACCTTATCAACTCACAGCAATTACACTTTTTGTTATTGATTTTTTTTTCAGCACTAAAAAAATAATTTACACCCTACACCTAAAAATACAAAAACCCCATTTTTAATATTTAAAAAAGGGAAGTAAAAAATTAAAATTAAAACGTGGTTGAGTTGGCAGTATGCAAGTTACCAAAACCTGCGCGGTACCGAGTCGGACCGAGTCCAGCTCCTGCGCCCGATTCCAGCACCGAGTCCCAATTCGGCTCGTCCTCCCTCCCTCTCATCACCATCAGCAGCCTCTTCGCCTTCTCCCTCGCCCTCTCGCTCCCATTTTTCTCAATCTCACTCAACACCTCCACCGCCTTCGCCTCCCTCGCCAACCCCCTGAACCTCATCGACCCGTGACTCAGCGCGTAAAGCGCCGCCACACAATTCTCCCGAGTCGACTCCGAGTCCAACTCGCTCTGTCTCCTCAGCATCCCCACCAAACACTCCACCGCGTGGCCGTCGAGCATGGCGGACCTCCCCTCGTTACAACTCGCTAGGTTGCACAGAATCAACAGAACCCGGCTCGCCGACGCCGGAGACTTCGCCAATGTCAAAAGCGTCGGGACTGCGTTGGGCAGCTTAATGAGTTTGACTCGGTTGCTCTCCACCAGAGTCAAGTGGTAGAGAGCCAAAGCTGAGTCGTGGCGAGTGCGCTCACTCTCCGCCCTTACGAGCGCGTGCATAAGCGGAGGCAGCGCGCCAAGAACTCCAATCGCCATCTTGTTATCTTCTTCTAACGCCAAGCTGAAGAGTGCACCGGCGGCGTGCTCCTGCGATTCACTGGATCCGCCCTTCAATACATCCACCAACTGCGGGACGAATCCTGACCGTACGATCTTCACCTTGTTGGCCTTCTCCAGAGACAAATTGACCAACGAAGCGAGGGCGTTTGTTTGCACGGTGCTGTATCGCGAGGTGATCAGTGATCGGAGGGCTGAGAGAAGCCGAGGGGTGCAGAGCGAAATTCTCAGCTCCTCCTTCGTCCTCGTGAGCTTTCTGAGTAAAATTACGGCCTCCTCTTGCTCAATTACCTCGGAGCTCTTCAGCTTCGTCATCAATTGCTCCTCTTCTTCGCATCCCGGAGACGAAGAATTAGGGTTTAGGGTTTCGTGCTCAGCGATGATTTCCGATGAAGAAGACGATGAGTAACACGAGGGACGAGTCGCGAACGGGAGAGGAGTAGGTGGACTCGCAGAGGTGATGACGACCGAGTCTTCTGACGAGCTCGAGTAGAAATGGTCGACCCGGCGGCCCAACTCAGTCGCGGCGTGAGTGAACTTAATCGGCGGCCTCTCAGCCATCCCCTTCAGCAACTCTCTCTCCGAAACCCGAATCCCCGGGTCTTCCGTATCGTCCGCCATGAACGCACGGACGGTCTTCTCGAGGGAGACCAAATCGGGCGCCGGCGGGTGTTGGATGCTGTTCTGGTGGCACCAATTTTGGATTGTGGACTTGATGGCCAGGTTGGAAATCATGGTGGAGAAATCGGGTCGGGACCCGTCTTCGAGCTTGGGGGAGAAGCTCAATTCGCGGCAGACTTGGACGGAGAGGCGCTCGAAGGTCTGACCCGAAGAGACGACGACCGGGTCGGACATTAGGGACCCGGAAATGGGGCACAAGAGCTCCTTAGGGGGCTGGCGTGAGCTGGAATTGGAGCGGTAGAAGGAAATCTTCCACCTGTGCTTGCCATTACCGCCCATACCCAGAGAGGAAAGTGTGGAGACGGAGGCGGAGCTGTGAGGTTGCTGTTGAATTTTGGTTAATGGGTTTTGAGGGATTGGGTTGTGGTGGTGGTGGTGGACATGGGTAGGGTATTGGAATGGGGAAGATTAGAGAATCAAAGAGAGGGTTTTGAGTCAGCTGATTGGGCGCTTAATGTGGTGCTGCTGCTTTTCTAACAAGTTTTAATAAGTTTAGTTTAGTCTATGATTTTTGTTTTTGTTGGTTTGTTAGTCAGATTTACCAATCTTGGTCTTCAAGCTGTGCGCTGTTTGTTTGACCAGACACGGTTAACTCTCTCCTTATGAAAACCCACTTTATGGAGTAAAATTATTCTCATTATTTTGTTTTATTTTTTGGGTAAAGGAAAAGTAAAATCCTTGGGTTTTGTTTTGTTTGTGCTTGTTGCTTATTAAGACATGTTGGTAATTTTATAGTTTGGTTTGAGAAAATAGAGGAGAAAATTATAGAAAAGAAAATGGATTATTCATTGATTAGGTATGACAACATCGATGTTTATTCAAAATTTCACTAATTATATTTTTGAAACTTTCTAATTCATTATCACTATAATAATTACTTAAACAAATGAAATTGACCATTTAAAACTTTTAATCTGTATATTATCCCTCTAATATTTTTTCCTTTCTATTTTATGAAAATATTATTCCTACTTATAATTTTTTTTCTTTTTCACTTGTTCATCTTAAGGAATAATGTAAGGACAATCCAACTTAAAACAAGATAATTAAGAGTAAAAATTCTTCACATAAACTTTTAAATTTCGAATTAAAAAAATATTTATTATCCAATATTAAAAAATTAGATTAATCGCTTATGATTTATAATTTAGTTCTTAGATTATGATTTAGAATTTAAGTCTTATCAAAGATTAATCAGTAATTTATCCAAAAGAAAATTAAAGAAATTAGATTATTAATATTCTTTTCTTTCGACATTAATGTCAACTATTACCTAGTAGTATTGGCGTCTCTTTATCTGTGCGTGAAAGATTTCAAGGGGAGGGGATCTGCTGTCCCATTCCCATGTCCCCTCCCAATTATATTATTTTGACATGTGTCCTTTTCATAAACTCTAACTTAACACTGTTAACATGAAATTTTAAAAATTGAAAAAATTAAAATAAAATAAAAAACTGAAATTTAAGAGAGAAATAGCCTGCAGCCACCAAGGTCGATCACCACCCAAATTCAAGCCTAACAGACAAACCATTGAACCACCGTAGGACCGCCAACCCTCTCCTCCTCCTTTTAGCAATCATAAATCACGTCCTCCAAATAGAACTAGAAGCTTAGAAATCTTGCAAATTTGCAATTGAATTTAATGAATACCCAGAAACTGAAAACCTTCATTCAAACCAAAATATTATTCACATATTGATTGCAAAAATTCACATCAATCTTGTAGAGTTAACAACATAACCTTATCATCATCGATCTCGATTGGGCTGCCATCTCGAACCAAATCAGCCTTACCCATATTCTGATCAGATCAATTTGGAGATGGAATGATGGATAAGAGCTGGAGCAAATTATTATCTTTGGGGTTTTGATTCGAAAAGAAAAAGAAAAGAGGGGCATTGACAGGGAGGGAAGGGTTGGCTGCAGTTGAAGAGGAGTTGGGCGGCCATCGGTGAAGTGGGTGGCTGTCGAACTGCTCGGGCATATATGGGTGGGTACTGGGTTGTGAGTCTTGTGACTTTTGTGACTGCTCTTGGGCGGCTGGGTTGTTACCCTTTTCTTATTTTTTATTTTTTTAATTTATTTTTCAATTTTAAAATTTCATGTTAACTGTGTTAAGTTGGAGTGAATTAGAAGGACACATGTCAAAATAATATAAATGGGACATCAAAAGGGACATGGAAATAGGACAACGGATCCTCTTCCGATTTCAAGTTCAACTTCTATAAATGACGATGACGTTATATATTTAGATGGAGTTCGATACTTACTAATTAGGACAAACTACATAAAACCCCCAAATTATAGGGGTCATTTTAATTTCATACCTAAATTATAAAAAAATTCATCTAGGTACCAAAAATTATCAAAACACAACATCTAAATTACCCACCGTTAGCAATTTGTTAAGTACCCAAGTGGCATTCAAGGTTTCTCGGTTGCGATTCGTTTTTTACGGCGAGCTTCGACGGTGATGGGTGGCAAGGACGAGTTCATCTCGACTAGGGGAGGCTTTAGGAGTGATGGTGAGGCTGGTCGTGATCGAAATCGAGGGTTGTGGTGATGGTTGTCGTCGTTGTCACAGAAAGAGGGAGTCGAGGAGAGAGAGAGTAAAAAAAGAAAATAAAAAAATAATAAAAATAAAAGTAGAATAATTATTTTAAGTTCATGTCAGCATAAAAATGGCCTCATAAATGCTACTTGGCACTTAACAGATTTTTTTAACAAATTGTTAAAGGTGGGGATACCTAGATGTTGTGTTTTGATAGTTTTGGTACCTAGATAAAAATATTTATAATTTGAGTATGAACTTGAAATGACCCATATAGTTTGGGGAGTTTTATGTAGTTTGTCATACTAATTATTGTGTGACTTAACTTAATTTTCTTAAATTAAAAGGAATATATAATATTATTAATTACTGTAAGGATGACAATGAAGTTATAGGTTTGACACAAGAATGTAACTGTCAAAGAAGGATTAATCCGACACGGTTTTTTGAATTATTTTCATAATACTTTTCTTTTTAAAATCACCACTTTGAATATAACCCATATTTTTTTGGCAAAAAAACAAAAAAACAGAACCCATATTTTGTCATCTCGCTTTGACAAGAACAAAAAAGAATGAATGTAAATGGTGTCATATTGATGGGTTGATTAGGATTAGGACACACCAACTTAAAGACATGTCTTAGTTGTAGTTGATTAGTTTAAGCATTTTAATGCTTAGTTCTAAACCAATCACACACCATCTTATTCTGCTAGAATGTCTTACTACTCAAGGACATAAAATATTCCCATACTCAAACAGAATGAATGTGGTCAAGAGTCTCTAACTGGCTGCTAAGCCCTCTCATTATAAATTGATTAATTAAAATCAAACAATTAAGTACGCAATTGCTCTCTCTTTAGTAAAAACTAATAATTCTAAACCAGAGAAATGTCTGCATTAATTTCGAGCCTTCACTCAATGACCTTCTCCTCCTCCTCCTCCTCCTCTCACATCACTCTCATAAATCATACATGCATATGTTGAATACATTCATCATCATCTTCACCCTTAAAAGCAAGTGGAGCACCCCGCCATCATCCATCATCCATCATCCATCATCCATCATCCAATAACGCAAATGATAAATGTATGTATGTCATATACATGCACGTATTGAATCATCTTCGTTGTACGAGAGGCTTGAAGTTTGAAAGGGTCTTTTTGTTCTGGCAGCAAAGACATAAGCTGTCACATGCCAACTGTGAAAGCTCTTACTTGCTGCGTAAACTATATGCAACGCAGCAACATATTGTTATGACCAAGTCCACTCCAACATGCAATTTGGAGATTTTGTGGGAGTTGGTGGGATTCAATGATGAATCCTACAAGTTGGGTTTTTGAAGTTGTTAATGATCAAGTAATCAAGTTCAAAGGTGAGAGCTTTAAGATTGAGAACTTTTGTTTTGTGCAAGTCAAAGCAGAGAGAGATGTAACAAATACTAGTTCATGCAACTTGCATTAAGAATCGTAAGTCTTTCTGAGGAAGGTGATGATTCTCTCATTGAGTGAGTCAATTTAGTTTTAATTAAGGAGGAGACAATTAATCATGCCCCTAACTTCATTATCTAGCTATTAATTAATGAAACCCTCTTAATTTGTTTTTGTTAAGACTTCGGAGTTAGCTAGGACTCTCATGTCTCAGCTAGCTAGTTGGTAGGTTGGGAGAAATTTTTAATGTAACTGGTTTGATGGTAATGAGAGAGATAGACGTGACGATATATAACTGGTATGTAATTTTTCGTGGATTTCCGAGATAAGTGACTACAATTGTCAACTTAATAAAACAAAATATGAAGTCTAGACTCTCCAGTTTCAAAGACACAAAGGGGCACCTGAAAGTAGAGTATAAATCAGACATACTGTTCTCAAAGTCGGAGAGTGGGAGCACCCAAGATGCTCGCTCTCGCTCTCCCAGCTATGTGTGATAGTGAAAGAACGACTTTTATTTTCTCATTTTGTTTCCACCAAAAAGTAAAAACCAAAATAAGAAATTAGATGGAGAGAAATATGTTTTCTTTATACACCCGAAGTATTGATTCTAAATTATTTCCTTACACTTTCTATTATATTAAAATAAAATATCATTTCTAAATTAAACATATATTTTCTGGTGATGGGCTTGAATAAGTGAGATTTAAAATTAGACGAGATAAGGGTAACATTAGGCCCAACTTAAGATATGTCTTGCCTTCTTATGGACATGGGCTTTGGTACACAATCTTCTTGCATCATTTGGTTGCACAAATCTTGTGTGCTTCTCTTCATTGGGCTTTATAGTAGGTTACTGTGTGTTTATTACTTTATTTACTTGGTAAAAACTTTTACCCCTATACAAAAGTCAAATTTTGTTTTTTTTTTTTTCCGAGGCTCCTCCAATTTGGGTGCCTTGTGCTGTAGTTCCACTTGCTTCATGTTACCCTTGTGCTGTAGAGTGTCATTATGCACTGGAATTGGAATCCAATTGAGCATTAATTAAATTAATAAATTACTCTTGAACCGGAAAAAAAATAAAAAAATTAATTACTGTTGAAAAAAGCCAAAAAATCTGTACCATATATTATATATTATATATATCCTTACTTCTCCATTGTTGAAACTTCAAACAACGCACATGCATGCAGTTTGCAAACTGGATACCAATCTGAACAGCCTGAAAGATCGAGTAGGCATGCTAGCTAGCTTGGAGACTAAATGCTCTACATCTGGTATTATATCTGTCAAGATCTGTAATATTTAGGAGACAATAAAAGCAAAAAATACAGCATGCATATATATATATATGTGTGTGTGTGTATAGATATAATCAGGGACAAAAGTACAAGAATGATAATTATACTGTTGCAAAAAAATCTAATAATTTCTTAACATATATGCCATGTCTTTATTTGTCCTCGTACGAACATATATGAGACAGTTTTGAGAGACCAACAATGATGACAATGTTGCAGAATATCTAATCATTCCTTATTACCATATATATGTCATGCCTTTTTTTTTTTGTTTTCGCGTGCATGAAGATTAGGACGAGTTTTTGGACCTACTCACTGTGAAAAATCAGTAATTTTAGGCGGGGATAATGGACTTGATGACCTTTTGATTTGATTTTTGGAAAATATTACCTGGAAAACTGATGCCATAATTTAAATTTTAAAAAACAACACATGGGATATGCATGTGATTAGTCGTCAATAATCTCCATATGAGAACTATATAATATTCCTTGTTTTTTTTGTCAAAATTAAAATTCCAGTCAAAGTTCAAAGTTGAAACTGGAAGAAACTAATTAAATGATCAATGAGTACCAATAAGTATAGTTATATATATGCTCATCAGCAAGCATCTATAGATTTAGAACAACTCTGAGAGAATTTATTTGAAAAGTGTGTAGTGATCCTCGACCCTCTATCACCATGATGATGATGATCCATCATGATTGATCAATCTCATGAAGATCCATGTGAAACATCCAATGAATGAAACACAGCAGATTGTGCCATGATATATATGATGATTAATTAATGAAATTAAGAAAAAGAAAAAAGCCCTAGCTAGCTAGCTAGCTATAGCTGCATGCTGCTAGTTGATGATGTAAAGATGTTTACTTGAATTTCTCAGCTAGCTCCAAGTCCAAAACAATAAGATGATGAACTAATAATAACTTTGCAAATATATTAATTACTTAATATAACGCTCAGAGTATGCAGACAATAGGTAAACATTACAGACAAAATGAACCCAGCAAGTGCAATAATTAATCAGGTGCTCCCGATCTCGATCATGTTTTAATCATCTAGAGAGAAAAGACCCTAATTGAATATGATATAGTAGTAGAAGAAGTAGATGAGCATCTGCTGAACATGTACTTAACAAAAGAAAGAACTTTACTTTAAATTAAAAACCCAGGTAGCAAAACCAAAAAAAAGAACAGAAAAATTCAGAATAATTAAGTAGGTAGTATGTGGATTTGCTAGCTAGGTTGATGAAGCTAGGTAGCAAATGATCGGACCGAGACGCTTGATTCCCCTTTAGCCAAAGAGAAAAATGAAGAACCCTAATTCACTCACTACTCATATACAATTGGGTATATATAAGTAGCTAGCTAGCTAGGGTTTCCATGATCTCATGTATAACAAGTAGAACTAGCCTTGGTGATGATGAAGCCTTCTGTGCCGTTTGATGATCCCTCTTGATGATCTTCTCCTCCTCCTTCTTCTTCTTCTTCTTCTTCTTCTTCTTCTTCTTCAGCTTCTTCTTCTTGTTGTTGTTGATCTAATAATACTCCTCCTGGAGATGAGTGGTGGAGATGATGATGATGGTGGTGGTGGGGTTGGTAGATGGTGATGATGATCATGATGGTGATGATGATGGTGGGGGTGAGGGGGTAATGATGGTGGTGGTGGAGAGTCAGAGGGGAGGCAAAGGAGGATGAGAGCATCATCATTGCTGTTTGGGTTTCGTGTGTTGAAAATTTTGAACAAAAATCCAAGCTATATGCTGCTTCTTCTGCCTCTCTCTCTCTCTCTCTTTCTCTCTCTATTGATGGATATGGAGATCAAGGACAAATATCATCAAGTACTTTGGTGTTTGTGTGGTAGCTTTTTCATGCTTCCCACAGCTGCCCTTCTCAAAAAAAAAAATCCCTATATATGTCTCACGTCAGAAAGTTTATATATATAATATGTAATGAGTAATACTTGCATCAATTTTAAGGTGGATGTGCTTATTCCTTGTATGACTGATTATCGAACTTTTTTTTATTCAATTGTGATCATCAGAATTATTGCTGACTTTTTTAAAAACATCATACAAAGATCATCTATTCAAAAAAAAAAATTGATAATAGTTTAATCATTTATATTTAAAAATCACACTTACATTTCAAAATGTTAATAATTAACTACTGTTAGTATTTTTCATGTATTATTACACAGGACTCAACTCCTTCAAATATATAGTAACTTTTAATTTCCTCTCTATATATATATATATCCAGGTTATTATATCCATATATAAACATTAATTTTGGCTCCACTAATTAGACTAGAGAGTGCAATATATTAACTAGTAACTCTCTAATTTAATCACATTTCAACATATCGACAAATTGTGAGAGTTGGAAACAGAAGTTAAAAAGGAAATGGGTCCTAGTTTTGTCGTCTTTTATTTTTCAGAGTCCAACACTTCGAAAAGCTTCGGTGGGTAAGCTGGTCATGTTCATTATAGTGTTACAGATCATAATTTTTTTTTCTTTATAATTAATTAATTATAGGTTCATATTTTAATTTTTGAATTGAGTACAGTAAAAGGCTGTTTGTGACTGTGCGTATATGGAGTTGATGAAATCCTCAAAGCTTGACTTTATTGGGTTTAGTTAAAGATGCAATTGGCAGGCCAAAATGTATAACCAAATATAAGCTGAATGCCAGAGGAATCTAGAACTGATCAACAATGCCACACCCAGAGAATCAAATAATATATATATATATATATATATATATAGATCATCAGAAGAGAGATGCATGTGATACCAAATTGAGGGAGATCGAGCTTGGTGAACAAAATTAAATATCTGGCAATAGATCATTATCTTAAATATAACAATATATTTAAAAAATGTAGTAAAAATATTATATTTACTTTAAATAGTAAGTAAATACACAGATTAATATTATAGTATCTACAAAAATTACTTTATTAAAATGTGGTAGTAATGAATGAACTGTATCTGATCTTCTTAATTCTTGTCAAGAACAAGAGTGGTCTTTTTCATATTTTTTGAATTTGGAAGATTGAACATTGAAGATTGAAGCAGCAGGGTGAAAATTATAGTGGCTCCAGACAAGCGATGAGATTCCCAAAAGAAGCATATTTTGAAGGGGTCGCCCTCAGTCCCTCTGATCATCTCTTGATACTCAAAGTACTCAATTAACCTTTCCTTTGTCTCTCGATCTATTCCTCATTGTCCCTGAAGAAGAACAAGAATATTATTCAATCTTAATAAGAAATTATTATATATATATATATATATATATATATCAGATGATGAACACCAGTAAGTTAAATATTAAAAACGAAATAATTATTAACAGTAAGTTAAATTGGTCTCGTCACTAGCTAGTAGTACTACTAATCTAGTGATGTTCCAACTCACTAAAATGTGTAGTAGTAAAATATTTCGGACTAAACTTTCACTAAGAACGAAGTTTATAACCAATTTAATTATATATTTCGGACTAAACTCTCACTAATAGATCATTAAACCAAGAAAAGAGGAGCATATATATATATATATATAGAGAGAGTGAAGGGCACAAAATAGAGGTATAGTACGTAGAAACATTGTGTATTGACCCTGATAAAGTGGTGCAGTGCTTGAAACCAGCCTTTTGTTCCACTTTGTACGTAGGTGTTGCAACCAATGTAGTCCCATGGAAAAAGAAAAGAGAACCAAGCTACCTAAAAAACAAGAAAAATAAGTAGACATTTTGTGGAGATTCAAATCTTTTTAGCACCAAACAAAGTCCAAAACCAAAGATTGAAAGTTCACAGTATTTCATCTATGTCTCACCAGTCTTTATCAATGCTTGGTTTGATCATCCACACCCAACACATCTTCCATCCATATGGATCCAACAAGAACTTGTCACACCCACTTTATGTTAGTCCATTGACATGATATATGCAAGAGTATATCATATATATATAGTTTCATTTTATTTAGAAGAATTAATTGTCAAATTTAGGTAATTTTATAACACATAGACAAGTAACTACTCTTTAGTTTTGCTAACAATTATAGGCGTACTTTAATTAGTGGATAATTTTACAGTTAAATTTTAGTTGGGATACATTAATTTTTATTTTAAATTTAGAAAATACGTGACATTATGAGTGAATTTCATTAATAAAAATACAAGTAGACTCATAATCAGAGAAAATAATGAGCCATACAGCTCAAATGTATCTCCATACATAAATAAAAGTTTGATTAAAAAAACACAAGTAAACATGCAATGCAAGTACAAATTAAACATAATTATTATCTAATGTTTAGTTATAATACCCTTTGAGTCTTTAAGAGTGTTAAAATCCTCCAATAAAATGAAAAAAGAAAAGGTAGCGAGGCAGTAGCAGCTGTGACTCAACTGGGAAGAAAAAGTGCTTTTTCTTCTTTGAATCTTTAACTACTATGACCTGTTTGGCTCTGAATTCTGGTTATCATCATTACAATGAGAAAGTGGGTTGACACCACCCCCTTCTTGCAATTGCAAAGAAACTACAAATAAACAAAACATAAAACTGGCAAGCAGAGCATGCACACACACTTTCCATTCCAGAGTTGATATTAAGTGTTTTTTAAGGATAAATCTTCATTTTTTACTCAATAACTTCTCATGATATAATTCAAAATTTTTGATTTAAGCTTTTTCGTGCAAAATGGATCGGTAACCTCGGAAAAATGATTGATTATGAGGATTAGGCTAGGGGGTCCCAGTTTTGAACCTGTCAGTTGGCGGCGGACTGCTCGAGCTCTCGTGGCTAGAGCGGTGGTCACGTGCTGGCCCAGGAACAAACTGGGAACGGTCCCTTGGGGGGCTTTCTTTGGGCGTCGAACAACCAGGTCAGAACTGGTAAAGACAAGCGGAATCTGATTGGTTAATTAAAATAAAGCATTGCGATGGTCCTTACGGATGCTAACAAAATGTGATATGTCCAGTGCTTAGAATGTCAAAGTGAAGAAATTCAACCAATCGCGGGTAAATGGCGGGAGTAACAATGACTCTCTTAAGGTAGCCAAATGCCTCATCATCTAATTATTGACACGCATGAATAGATTAACGAGATTTTCATTGTCCCTGTCTACTATCCAGCGAAACCACAACCAAGGGAACGAGCTTGGCAGAATTAGTGGGGAAAGAAGGCTCTGTTGAGCTTGACTCTAATCCGACTTTGTGAAATGACTTGAGAGGTGTAGTATAAGTGGGAGTCTTCAAGCGAAAGTGATATACCACTACTTTTAACGTTATTTTACTTATTCCGTGAATCGGAGGCGGGGCAATGCCCCTTTTTTTGGACCGAAGGCCTGCTCACATGCAGTTTCAGACGGAAGACATTGTTAGGTGGGGAGTTTGGCTGGGGCGCCACATCTATTAAAAGATAACGCATGTGTCCTAAGATGAGCTCAACAAGAACAGAAATCTCGTGTGGAACAAAAGGGTAAAAGCTCGTTTGATTATGATTTCCAGTATGAATACGAAACGTGAAAGGCCTATCGATTCTTTAGACCTTTGGAATGTGAAGCTGGAGGTGTTAGAAAACTTATCACAAGGATAACTGGCTTGTGGCAGCCACGTTCATAGTGAGGTCATTTTTTTTGGTCAAAGTAATTATAGTGTTTTGAATAAAACATCTCTTAATTAACAAAAGAAATTAAAATAAAACATCTTTTTTTTTACCCAAAAAAAAACAAAAAAAAGAGGTAGGCCGAAGTAAAACAAGCCCATATGAAGTATACAGTACACAGGAAGCCTAAGGATCTCACTCAAAAGGTTGATTTTTGATATGTGGGCTTCAGAAGCGGAAAACAAATTCTTAAAAAAGCCCACGTTCAGTTTTGCTTTCGAATAAGAACTGAAGTGCGGGGGTGAGCGAGACGCAGAGCGCGCCAAGATGTTGGTTAGCCGTTGCGTAGTTCCATTTTCTTTGGGGACTTTTATCAAACACCTTCCGGTATCAATGACGAGGACGTTCTGTCCGCATAGAATCAGAGCTAAAAACGTAAGCACCACTAGAATTCTGTGCTCCTCTTACTTTGAAACGTTGGATTCCCAACAAAAGGACCAAATTCATCTCTATGTCGACACTCTTCTCGAATGGAACCAGGTATGTATCTTTCTATAAACTTACCTTCTGTTTGGCTGCTGAGAAAATGGTGGGTAAATTGAAATAAGATTACATTTGATGAAATTTTTGAACTTGCAGCGAATGAATTTGACAGCTGTTAAAGAAGCGAATGAGGTGATGGAGAGGCACGTTGGGGACTCACTTGCAATCATACCACCTATAAGAACTTCGTATCTTTCTCATTGTAGCCCTTCGTCCAACAGCAGCCTCCGCATTGTTGATGTGGGGAGCGGTGCGGGTCTTCCCGGATTGATCTTAGCCATTGCTTGCCCAGGTAAAAGTAGCTATTTTGATAAAGTTCAGATTTTGCAGTTTTTGGACATTTATATAACTTGTTGCTGTTTTGGTGGGTAGGTTGGGAAGTGACCCTAATGGAGTCTATGAACAAGCGTTGCGTATTTTTGGAGCATGTTATCAGTCATATTGGTTTATCAAATGTTCAAGTTGTAAGAGGAAGAGCAGAGGTAATGTTCATTTTTGCAGATATAAATTGGTTTCTAGGAGAATTATCAATTAAATATATGAAATTTTGTTCTAGGACAGAATTTGGGGCAGGCTCTTTTCTTCAGGGAAAAATTTGATGTAGCGGTAGCCAGAGCCGTTGCAGAAATGAGAGTCTTAGGTAGAAATATGAAATCCTCCTGTCTTGTTTTCATATGTGTTTACAAGACTTAAAAGTGTTTCATCATGAGTTGCTGATTCTTGTTACCTTGGTTGTCAGCTGAATACTGTCTTCCTCTAGTCACTGTTGGTGGTTTATTTGTAGCGGCAAAGGGACATAACCCTCAGGTATGTAATCGAAAAGTCTTATCACATTAACCATTTCTTTCTGAAATCGTGTTCAAAATGCCTCAAAAAACTTGACTTATTCATTGATTCTCAAAGAGCTATGCTATTTAAACTGTTTATCAATCTCAGAGTGTTATCCTTTCTAGGGACTCTTCGAATTTACCATTTTTTTTGTGCAATTAAGTTTTGTAGATATGAACTACTAAGCACTGTGCATATTGGGTAAATTTGAACAGGAGGAGGTTAGGAATGCAGAAAAAGCAATTCAGATTTTGGGTGCTTCTATATTACAGCAATGCCCAGGCATGTCATATTCTCTTGAAAACTTAACCAAACCATCATGTATATGGTAAACTTATAGAGACATAGCTAAAAGATGTTCACTGATGTAACCTCTGTTTGTATCCAGTTGAATCGCACAGCCCATATGGACAGAGAACTGCCGTTGTATGCTTGAAAACCAGTCCTACCCCAAGGAAGTATCCTCGCGATCCAGGTACTCCAGAGAAAATACCACTGTAAATAATAAACTCACATGTCCATTTCAAATTTTCTATATAGTTGGCATTCCTTCCCCATTCATTCGTTATTCATGTAACAACTTCTACTTTGGAAATGAAATGCTATAATTTTCAAGTAGCTATCATTGTTTGTTGTGGAGATTGGTATAGGCATTTCTCCATTCTGGCTTTGGCAAAGCTAACGCTTATATAGATTTTTAGATAAGTGAAAATTTTCTAGGTAAAATATGGGACGAGCCTAGCCTCATGGTTAGTACAAAGGAGAATTGAACTCATGAATAGCTAGCAAGTGCTAATTGCCGAGTCATTCCAACGAGAAACAACCTACCTATCCCGGGGTTCTATCTCTCTCTTCACTTGATGAGAGAGATCGAGAGCAAGGGGTATACACTCCGTGCCCCTGACACGGGAGCTCTCTATTAAGACACGTCATTTGGTGCCAAACTTACCTACATTGTTGAATTGTATCCCCTCCAGTCTTTAAGTCAATTCTGTACTTCATTGGCGTCTCTCTCCTGTTTGCTTTGTATTGTGGTTCAGAGAGGTACTTTAGTGTTATGCTCCACCTTTGGCCAACACCATCCACCCCATTTGATCAGAAACTTTGGGGATTTATAGCCATTTTTTGTAGTTAAGACAATTAGAAGAAAGTTGAGCACTGGAAACCTTGGCTTAGCATGCACCTAATGAAGATTAAACTGAAGTTTTACTTTGTAAAGCATTGTTGACGTAAGTCGCCATTTTGAGCAGCCTAGATAGCTGACATCTGTATATAAGATTACCCAAGTTAGTTCATTCTATCATTTTTTAATACAATAATTATCTTTGAGAGGAGGGTTAATGGTCCCAAAATAAAAGTAAATCTCATCTTATTATTCTTCTTTTGGGTCACCAACGTTATTTGCATGACAGCATAGTGGGATTTGAGATAGAGAAAAAACAAACTAGGTTAGAATAATGGTGTGGTTTGTGGCGTGGGAATATTAAAAAAAGACTCTGTTACCTAACTTCAGCTCCACTTGTAATAATACTTTCGATAGGTCAATGTTTTGGAGCTAATGAAAAAATTCATGTTAATCTGATCACAGTACTATATATATATCTGTGGTGTGTGTGTGTATAATGGTAGATAATTAACTCATTAAACTTCCACGTAAACATTGTACAAAATTTATAATTACATATTACAGTAAGTAAACTTGACGATTACTAATTAATCAGCTCTGGATAAGTCCTGCTTTGGCCACCTGCCCCTGTGGAAGAAGCTTCTTCTTATTGTAAAAGGTAGATATTGCAAAATATCTAGCTTGAATTTCCTGGTAAACCCAAATTAGATCAAAAGAAAGGTAAGATTAACAAAACAATGGGTGTGAGTTTCACTAATCTACTCTCTAATCTCTCTCTGTGTGGTTGCACCCCACAATCCAACCAATTCTTTCCAAAAAGAACAATTCGTGACACCCATTTGCATCAAATATGTAATCAATTCATGCCAACCGATCTTGCTTTAAGCAGAGCAGTATATCTCTTAGCCGATCTTTTTCTTTTTATATGTGATCATTGCCACTTTTATGAAAACCTTTCCATTTTCCACATTTTATTACTCTGATAATTAGCCATTTAAGTTAGGATTTGTTTCAAATTTTGGTTAGAAGTCAATTATTGGCTCTAATATATTTGGGTTTTTTCCTATTTATTTAATTTTCTCTTCCTATTTTCCATTATATACTTGTGTGGTGGGTTCCTACCTGTGATGCATATTTGTTCACCAATAAAAAACAACATAAACGTTTGGATTCCTAATATTTTGGCCTCAACAGTGTGCCTCCCACATGCTTGTTGATGTCTTGATAGAGTTATCTCAGAAATTATTTGATCTCTTTTATTATATTATAGAGCAATAGAAGAGAAAGCACAGACACAATCTCTCTTCTCATCACCTAAACCAAATCACTAGCTAAGACGACACTCAATTAGAGGAAGAATAACACCGAAAAAGAAAAAAAAATTAGAGAAAGAAGTAAAAGGTAAAAACATAAAAAATAAAAATAAAAAATAAAAAAAGAGTTCTAGGAATCACTGGGAACAAAGACCTGCCAAACCTTAATGTCACAGTCCAAGCCAGCACTGTAAATAATACAAGATGAGTCAGATGTGTTGCATTGGTCAATTGCAGCTGTTAAACATTTAACTGGACCTTTATGCCCTTCCAACACAGCTAAACATGAGTAACTTCTATCAATCCCTCTCCAAATTCTTACACTTTTATCTGCCGAGCCACTACATACCAAGCCAGACACCACAGCCAAGCACAATATTGACTTGGTATGACCTCTAAGGGCACCCACAACTTCCATATTGCCACCCCCATCGCTCTTCTCCCACACCAGAATGGACCTATCACATGCACCAGAGTACAACACACACCCATCACTGCTCAGAGCAAGAGCATTCACCCCAGAATTGTGCTTCTCTAATGTAGCAACTAGAGAGAGTTTTTTTTCTCCCAAGTCCTTTTTCCACACCTTTATTTTTTTGTCTGCTGATCCAGTGTAAACATGTCCATCATTAGATGATGTTACTGCATTTATAGCATCATCGTGTGCATTCCTTACAGACTCCAAGCATTTGAAGTCTGCTGTGCTCCAAACCTTGAGTGTTCGATCCCATGAAACGGAGTACAGAAGCAGCTCATCGCTTGATAAGGCTAGTGCAGACACTGTGTCAACATGATGAACCCATGTGCACTTCTTGTGTCTTCTTATTTGAACATGGTTCTTGGGCATCAGGAGCTTAGAAGCACGGTCACCAAGAGTTGGCAACGTGGCTAAGCGTGAGCACTTTTGGTGATCAGGTTCGTGGGTGTCGATTTTCCACACTCGGATTTTGTGGTCCTGATGAGCACTGAAGAGCTTGTCACCAGAAATTGCTAGGGACTTCACTGCACCCTTTCCAGCAGCCACCATGTTATGGTCATGAGCTGGGTTTTCATTGTCGAAATCCTGTAAAGGGTTGCACCGCCACGACCTGATTTCTCTATCGGAGGAGCCGGTGTAGATGAAGTTTCCTGCTAGGGTGAGAGAGGATATGTAGGAGCTGTGGCCTTGCAAAGTGGCAAGGCAGTGGTGGTAGGTGTTTGATTGCTTGTGGGATTGTGAAGCAATGGAGGGAACTGACTGGAGGCTTGGCTGACAAGAAATGTAGGGCAAATCTTGTTGATCATGAAGATCATTGTTTGAATAGTAATGAAAAGATTGGTGACTGTCCATGGCTCATGTTAGAGAGGGAGTTGGAGGAGAAAGTGAGCTGAAGTGAATTATTTTATAGAGGGGTAGAAAGTATATGGAAGCATTTAGGAGACCTATTTAAAGCTAAAAAATATTATTAAAAATTGATTCTTGTTGGCAAAAAGTGATGAACCAATATATTACTGGCCCATTTTATAATTAGGTGGGTGGAGGAGCATAGGATTAGTTCTTTGCATTGTGATTTGGCTTCCATTTTTTTATCAAATGCTTTGCATTAACGGGGCAGCCAGGGACAAAATCAGATGGTTCTGTACAAAGTTTGGAGCTATAAAAAAACTGGCTAGGATTCAACTTTTTTGGTCCCATTTGATTGATATGTTTTGTCCATATTGTTGAAGCCCACTATATTTATATAAAATTTAACCTCTATATTGGTGGAGAAATTAACATATTTTCATCCAACCAGTTCCCTCCACGTACAGTAGTATTAGTTTATGATTAACCCAAATTTATGGACCTGACTGCCACCTAATTAAATATGATGCTTGGTCATTAGATTAATCTTGCTGAAGAAGGCATGTGAAGATGAACAGAGCCATCCACTATCCCTCTTGTAGTTGTAATGCTCTCATCACAGTGAAATACAGACTAAGTACCCGTCGACGTAGCCTAGAATCTGAATTGAGTTGCGTGAACCACACAAACACTTGTGTTATGAATGAAAATTTGCATCCTGATTTGATTTCATTCAAGAATTTTCCATAAAAAATCATCTGAGCACCTGCAGAATAGAAATAAGACAGAAAGTTCATAGATTGGTACCTAGGTTGGTAATCCCATGTGAGCTCAAATTTGCATTGGAATAATTGCTTGATGGTCTTTTTAATTGTTGCTAGAAATATGGGTTTTATTGGTGGTATTTAACCTCTTTTTTCCCTTGGAGGAGATGCAATCATATGGACAGGTAGGACCCCTGCATGGACTTGGACCTATCAAAGAGTGAAAAATGTTCTGTGCTCTCTTATATTAATCTCTATCATCTTCTAGGTACAATTTCTCTTTTTTTATCTTTCTTGGCTAACATTTCAGTCCTTTTTGGCACATATAAAGTGTACTCATTGACTACCCTCTGACCTCTTTGGAGGTTTAATGAGAGTCTATAGTAATCTAGACTGATGTTGTGAAGAAAATATACTGATTATGAGAAATGATGTTTTGTGGATACTAATTGTGCTTTGTGAAATATGCAAAGATGATTAGCTTATCATTAATCATGCTCTTTAGATAGCAAAGATGTCTTGTCAAGCGCTATGGTGACCTTAAATCAGACTAACTAAGATGAGTTAATTTTGTTTGTGTTTTTTTTTGCTGGATTTATGAATCGATTTTCTTCGATGTATTGGAAAGTTTTATGATTGGGTTGAAAATGACTCGAAGAGTGGTTGGCATGCTTAATTTGAATCGAAATTGTGCTTTTTCAAAAAGTAATGCACTTGTTGCTGAACAAAGCAAAGTTGGCCATGGCTCTTGCCATCCCCATTTGGCTGATGATTTTAGTTATGCCCAACAGCTTGTTGATAATTGGAGATATATTTTGTTAAGTGCCTTCTTGCTTGTTTGGAAGTTCGCTTTTAGAATTCATATAGTCTCTTGTGATAGGATTTCGCAAAAAAACTTGAAGGTAGTATGCAATTTTAATGCTTTTTTGGAGAAGTATCTACTTCTATTGGAAGGAAGCACTTTCAGGTGCTTTTCCATCAAGCACTTTGAGTTTTAAATGAAAATTCCCTCCTCGTGCTTGTAAATAAAAGTGTTTTCGTTGAAAAACGCTTATAAGTAAAAGTGCTTCCTATAAAAGCACTCTGAAAGAGGCTAATTCTAATGGCTACAACTTCTTTATGGGTCCTAAAGTAGGGGGAAAAGTACGAATAATGAAGCTGTTTTATCAAAAGAAGGGGGAAAAGTAGGTATTAAGAAGCTTTCTTCTTTTCATTTTCATTCCAATAATGAATCATATTAAACCCTTTTAATTCCACTTATCAATTTTTTTTATTTATTTCAATAATATTCTAATCTAAACTTTAGAGAAAATTATTTAAACTTGAATACAAAGGGGGCGACTCACAGTCTTAGTCAGGTTGGTTACATCCAAGTCTGCCTGTTTCGAATTATTCTTTTAAACATCATTCTCTCTGTTTTAATCAAATTTACTATGTCTAAGCCTATCCGATTCTCACTATCCATTCATACATCATGCCCTCTACCCATATAGCCTAACTAACTATATACACAAACCAACTTTTGGTGGGGGTGAAGGATGGGGGCCAATTTCCTCTCAATGAATGAAAATTTTATTATACATAGACATAGTGATGAAAGCAACATGAAAGTGGAATATATATTCATATCCAGCAAAAGCCTTTATTGGTTTGGTTTTCTACTTTCAAATTTCAATTGCATACATCATGATGATTCTATGAAAAATGGGCTCTTTCTCTTCCCAGCACTAAATTTTATAACCAAAAACATATCACTCATTCAAATCCAACTTACCACACTCTATTTCCGTATTTGTCTGTTGGCAGTTGGGTCATTGCCCATCAAACTACAATGGCTATGGGGTCAGCAACCATTCATCATTTTCTCCATAAAAAATTTCTGTTCCCTGTCCTTCACTCTTCACCCTTTCACCCTTCCCATGTGTCACGAAAGCATCAACAGTCAAAATCAGCATTAGTTTCGGATTCCTCGCACACGTGTGACTTATTCTTTCGTTAGGTTGTTAGAGCTAGTCATCCTTGCAATTCGTAAATTGATTATAGTCGTTGATGCTTGTCATTTATACTTATTAAATTGTATATCATCAACGATCAAAATCAACATCGGTCTCTCACACACGTCAACTCTAAAGCAACCTAAATTCAATCCAAGACATATATTGTAAGGCCCAACAAACCCAAAAGGCTTAAGTCCCACAAAATCATTTTGGAATCTCAACAATCCGGACTCAATCAAAATGAGCATGTCAAGCCCACGGTCAGATGAATGTAAAGTTTCACTATGCTATGTGTTTGTTCTTTCCAATTTCTAAGTGTTCAATTAATAAGTAAATGCTTCGAATTAGATTCTGCATTGTAAGATAGAGAAAACTATATTTAAGTACCACCATTATATGTATATATATATAAAAAAAAGGGTACCACCATTATACAAAGACAACCAATTTTTTTTTTAATTAGTAAAGACAACCATTTTTTAAGAATTATAATTTTACTTGTTTGCTCTTAAGTGGGTGTTAATTTCCAATTCAAATCCAATTTTTTAGAATTGTAATTTTACTTGCTTGCCCTTACCAAAATTAAGGGTGTTGTCTAATGTAACGACCCGGATTTAAAATTAAAGTACATTTGTAAAATTAATTAGGAAAAGACTGTTTTATCCTCGGGTTTAGGAGGAGTTCAAAAGCTACTTTTTGCTTGTAAATGGCTTTGAGAGTTTTTCTTGGACCGTTACGTAGGTCTCGAACCTACGAGTTCGTAGGCAGACTACATGCAGAAACCAAAGATCATATGGGCAAGTTATGGGTATGAAAAGCTTGGGGTATTTTGGTAATTTTGAAAAATGAGATATTTTTAAGTGGGTGTTCTTCTCTCTCTTCCAGCTATTGGCTGGAACCCCATTTCTCTCTCCTTTCTCGAGCCTTCTCTCCCTTTCTCGGCGAAGACCGAAACCACCACTTGGGACTTCGATTTTGGCAACGGTGGACGTCGATCTTACTACTATCATCTTCCTTGTTGCCTCGCGAGTCTAACCGCACAAACCCCAAGACCAGAGGAACACCGTAGGCCGAAAACCGAGGAGGAGGAAATCTTTGAATCTTTCCAGCCACCACAGGTATGGGTTCTCAATTTTGACCTCGGATTTGGATTCCTAGGTTTGAGTAGATAGTTTTAGACTATAAGTTTGTGATTTTTGGTTGAGTTTGGAAGAAATTAGAAAAGCTTGAAAATTGGCCGTCAATGACATTTTTCGGCGACGGGGGACGGCGGCTCACGGCGAACCGGTCGTCTTCTCCGGCGACTGGGTCAGACAGGAGGCTGACGTGGCAGCCTAGTCAGTATCCAAACAACGCGCGTGTAGGCTCGTGGGCACTGTAGTCGGCACGTGGACGAGCCGTCAGTCTTCCACCGGCTCATGGGACCGGTCCTTGGCCCACAACGGCTCATGTCGGCATATTTTCGACGTTTAACGGTTTAAGACTTAGAGTTTTAGATAGTTTTGAGTAAGGATGGTGGTGGGAGAGCTTATGTCTTAGATTTTCAGTCTTGGGTGACCCAAAACTCCAGAATTATACCTTAAGTTATAAGCGATTAACTGAAGAATACCCTAAGTTATAAGCGATTAACTCGATAATTTTTTAATTTAATATATACGGGTAGTTTTGGTTGTTTGTAAGAACTTTTTTCTTTAATTGTCACTTTTTAGGTTGAAATTGTCTTTATTTATTAAAATTTTATGTTGTCTTTATATATATATATATAATTGTCTAACAACTTCTATGTGATTAAAAAGTCTATAAAAATTGTGTACACCTCTCATTTTCCTAAATACAAACAAAATCAAAATCAAACAAAAGAAAACCACGAGTAAGTGGTCTAGTGAAAACTCGGGTTCCAAGTTAAGTTTGCTCCATGGTCTTGGTTTCGAGACATGTAACTGACATTTGACTTGTGGCTAGAGAGAGGTTGAAATGCTTATATGAGTTTTCCCGCCCCCCGTACAGATTAGTCATTAGTTGAAAATTTTGGGATACTATGTGTCAATGACAAAAAAAAAACAAAAAAACAACAGAAAAAAAAAAAAAAAATGAGGCTAAAATGACTCTGTGAATTTTCCTGCGGTCCAGATTTTGGAATAATAAGTGTCATTGACAAAAACAAAAACAAAAGAAGAAAAAAAACAAAAACAAAAAAACCGAGGCAATGACTTTACGTCGCGCGCTCTCTCACCATCACCGGCCTGCCTGCCGGCCTTCCATTTTGTCACTTTACTCGTCACCCTTCAAGACTCACTTCTTCTTCTTCTTCTTCATTAATCAACCAATAACTATCATTACCATAAGCATAAGCTTAGCTTCCTCCATCTTCCTAAGCCTCTCCAATGGTCTCCAAATTTCCCGCCATTTCTCCAAACTTCACCATAATTTTCTTCGCCCTCTGCTGTATCCTCTCCACCTTAGCTCACTCGTCCACCGTCGGAGTCCGTCACATTTCTCGCCTTCTAGAAATTCATGACCGCGAGAGGGCCCCACCGTATGTCCAAGTCGCCGCCGCTCGTGGAGTCCTTCGCCGCCTCCTTCCTTCCCACTCTTCCAGCTTCGACTTCCAAATCATCTCCAAGGTATTGATTTCAAACTTTTCCCATCTGTACTTGATTTTCAAAATAGTTGTAAATGTAATTTGAAATGTTTCTTCTTCAAATTAGGAAAGATACAATTTTGTTTTAATGAATTCTTTTTTGGGCTTTTTCAATTTGTAGGAGCAATGTGGAGGTGCATCTTGCTTTATGATCAACAACCATCCTTCTTTCCGCAGACGAGGCGATCCCCAAATTGTGTATGTTGCCATTTCTCTCTTTCTCAACTTTATTTCTGCATAATTCGTGTGAATTGCGACTTTACTGTGAATAAAATCCTTGAGAAATTTACTGTGAATAAAACCATGAACTACATTAATTAAATAGCTCAATTTATCTGCTTGTCACAATTCCATGTGACTTTCAAATTTCAATTGCTTTAACTAGAATATCTGGGGTCACTGGAGTGGAGATTTTGGCTGGTCTGCACTGGTATTTGAAGAACTGGTGTGGTTCACATATATCTTGGGATAAAACTGGTGGTGCACAACTATTTTCTGTGCCAAAATCAGGGTTACTCTCCCGGGTACAAGATGCCGGGGTTTTGGTCCAGAGACCTGTTCCTTGGAACTACTACCAGAATGCTGTAACTTCTAGCTGTAAGCTTCTACTTTGAAATTGTGTCCACTTCTCCACAGAGGAAGTGGAATATTTATGCCTTTAGAGTTTGGAGCTTTGTTCTTGATATTTTGCAAATGATGTTCACTTTCTTTTATCTGCTTCCTGGAAGATACTTTTGCTTGGTGGGACTGGGAAAGGTGGGAAAAGGAGATTGATTGGATGGCCCTCCAGGGGATCAATATGCCTCTAGCATTTACAGGGCAAGAGGCTATTTGGCAGAAAGTTTTCCAGGTGATTTTCATTTTCGATTTTGCCATTTTGCCCTTGTTACTTGTTAACAGTGATGAATCGATCATTAGTTCTTTCATTTTGATAACATGTTATTTATCCTCAAGCAGAAGTTTAATATAACCAAATCTGAACTGGATGATTTTTTTGGAGGCCCCGCTTTCCTTGCCTGGTCTCGTATGGGAAATTTGCATGGGTGAGCTCTGACCTTATTCTTATGAATAGTCTGATTGCAATAATTTCTGAGTTGTAACAATGTTATATGAGTCCTTGATAATATAAGTAATTTTTGCAGATGGGGTGGACCACTACCACAAAATTGGTTTGATGAACAGCTGATTTTGCAGAAAAAAATTCTAGTTAGAATGTATGAACTTGGAATGACTCCAGGTACTAATCATCATAAGGCATCTTGCCTTAAGTACTTCCTAATTGTAAGCTACTCTTTGAAAGGGAAGAAAAAGGACAGTAACACTCTTGAGGCTTTTATTTCTGTTTTGTAGTCCTTCCAGCCTTTTCTGGAAATGTTCCTGCTGCGCTCAAAACTATATATCCATCAGCAAAGATAGCGCGACTAGGAAATTGGTAAGTATTTCTATGTTCTAATGATCAATGCAACCATTGATTTCTGGTTTGTAGTTTTCAATTGCTTTAATTGCTTGCTTCCTTATGAACACTGATTTTGAAAACGTGACGTGGTTAATGTTGACTCCTCTCACTATATTTTGGTTCTAGCATCATGAGGAGATGCTTCTACAATAACATTTCTCATTATCTTTCGGTGCATCTTTTAGCCTAGAACTCATACTGGGCTTGAAGAACTTAGCACTTAAGCAAATTAATTTTCTTTTTAACTTTCTCGATTACCTTTTGCATCTATATTGTCAAATTTATCTTGATTCAATTCCTCTATACCACTTGACTACGTAGGTTTATGTATATACTGAATACTTTCTTTATTTACAACTTTCCAGTTCTGCTTCAGGTTTTCAGTTAAGAGTGACCCTAGATGGACCTGCACTTACCTGCTTGATGCAACTGATCCCTTATTTGTTGAAATTGGGAGAGCATTCATTGAGCAACAACTAAAAGGTTTGGTCACCTGGATCCCCTTTTATGTTTGCGCATGTAAAGATTTGTGCTCTAATTTCTTCTCATTGTTGGATTACCTGTCTGGTCAGAATATGGACGGACTAGTCACATATACAACTGGTATAATGTTCCTCCACATAATCAAAAATCTGTCAAATATATGTAAAAGTATCAGTTTTGTTTCGTTCTTTCTGTTTCCCAAATAATTGCGTGAGTTTTAATTAAATCCCAATTTTATGTTATCCTTGTTTATGATTCACTGAACCTATTGCAGTGATACTTTTGATGAGAACACTCCACCTGATGATGATCCAGAGTACATCTCTTCATTAGGTGCAGCAATCTTTAAGGGAATGCAAAGTGGAGATAGCAATGGTGTGTGGCTAATGCAGGTAAAAGGAATGATTTTAAGTCTTACATTAAACTCTGAGTACCTCTTTTAGGGGGCAATATGTTTAGTTACATTGGCAGTGCAATTCAATGCAGTTATAATCTCAGAAAATAGAAGACAAACCTGCTCAGCCATTTATTGTAGTGTTGTTTTCTAGTGTTGTTTTCAGTCACTAGACTTTCACTTTGTTTTTGTATGCTGACGAGTATACTTTATTCTTCAGGGGTGGTTATTTTCATACGATCCTTTCTGGAGGCCTCTACAAATGAAGGTTATATTTATACTAATTTCTTTCAATGTGTGGCTTTCTTATTATAAATGATTCATTTTAGAAACAGTACACATTTGATCAAAGAACTGGTTCTAAACTATATGCAACTCAAAACTATAGTAGATATTATGTAAATAAGCTCTTGATTTGAACAAACAAAGTTTTAGCCACCTAGGCATTAGGAACGAAAACAAAATGGAAGAAGAGCTTGAATTCATGCAGTATATTTTTTTTATTAAAATTCAGATAAGAAAAATGAATGTAAACCATACAACCCATTTTGATCTTATATTGATATGAATCTGGTCATTTCAATTCAATATTGATAGTTTGATTCTTTGTTTTGATTGATAGTGAAATGTGTTTGTTTTCAGGCACTTTTACACTCTGTTCCTACGGGGAGGCTTGTAGTCCTTGATCTATTTGCTGAAGTGAAACCCATATGGATTACTACAGAGCAGTTTTATGGTGTTCCTTACGTCTGGAAAGTATTATGTTTTTTTCGAATATTAACCTGCTATAAAGTCCTTTTGTGTTCCAGCAGGGGAACATTTTGAGTTCATTTACACTCATCTTTCCCCCCCTGTAAATTCATATTTGATTTGTTTGAGTTCGGCATTACAGGTGTATGCTGCACAATTTTGCAGGAAACGTTGAGATGTACGGAGTTTTGGATGCAATAGCATCTGGACCAATTGATGCTCGTACAAGTGAAAACTCAACAATGGTACATCTATTCATCCATAAGTAATTTTTTTTTGCTTAAAATGAAGATATTATACGTGTTTATTAATCTTCCATTAGACTTTGCAGCCATGCGATGTTAAGTGCTTTTGTTTAAGAACATACTTTCTTCTTTCGATTATGTAGTTATGTATCTTACTAGAGAGTGAATAGTAATCCTCTCGCTTTTCCTATAACATTTCTGAAGATTGGTGTTGGAATGTCAATGGAAGGCATAGAACAGAACCCCATTGTTTATGATCTCATGTCAGAGATGGCTTTTCAACACAACAAAGTTGATTCTAAGGTAAGGTCAAGTCATTTCCTAATCCTGTTGAATATTTGGATACCTACTCTTTTCTTTTCCTTATACTATGATCCTATAACTGTAACTGATAAGTAAGAGGGATGATCATTTGGATATAAAAGTAAAAAACTATTAACTCACTCCTATTTCAGGCGTGGGTTAATCAATATTCTGCAAGACGTTATGGCCGTTCAGTTCCTTTGATACAAGATGCTTGGAATATATTATATCACACCCTCTATAATTGCACTGATGGTGCCTATGTAAGTTCCCTGGATATCTCCATTTGTTGGATAATTTCTTGTTTATTTATTTACTTGAAAAGGCCTTTTTCTCTCTTCAAATTTTTTAACTTCTATCCTTTGGTTCCTACTAAAACAGGACAAAAATAGGGATGTGATTGTGGCATTTCCCGATGTTGATCCTTCCTATATATCAATACAGCCTGAAGGGTTCCATCAAAATGAGAAACCAGTAACAGGAAGTTCAATTCTAAAAGAAATAACCGATTCGTTTGATCATCCTCATTTATGGTATTCAACTTCTGAAGTAATACAAGCACTAGAGCTTTTTATTGCAAGTGGAGATGAACTCTCAGAAAGTAATGCTTACAGGTTAGCCCTTAAAAGTTTGAAATTAGAAATACATGCTGTTTTATTGTCTTCTACACAAAATTTTCCATCTAATTTTATCTGCCATTTCAACCGTCTATACTCAGGTATGATCTTGTCGACCTAACCAGACAAGCTTTAGCCAAATATGCAAACCAGTTGTTTTTAAAGGTCATAGAAGCCTATAAGCTAAATGACCTCGTTGGAGTGTATCAACACAGCCAGAAGTTTCTGGCTCTAGTTGAAGACATGGACACACTCTTAGCCTGTCATGATGGATTTCTCCTAGGACCTTGGTTGGAAAGCGCAAAGAAACTCGCCCAAGACGAACATCAGGAAAAACAGGTTTGAAACCCATTAAACTATCTATCATCTGACAAAATTCATCTGAACAAGATAAAATTTTTGAAATTGATTTTATGTAAAATGCAGTTTGAATGGAATGCGAGAACTCAAATAACTATGTGGTTTGACAACACAAAGGAGGAAGCAAGTCTCCTTCGTGACTACGGTATGATCTTGGCCGCAGAAACAAATTGAAATGACTGACTGCATGCTGTTGTTGAGAATTCTTGTTTTCGATTCTTCTTGTAGGAAACAAGTATTGGAGTGGATTACTCCGAGATTATTATGGACCCCGAGCAGCTATATACTTCAAATATTTGACGAAAAGCTTAGAGGAGGGCGGCGAGTTTCGGTTGAAGGAGTGGAGGAGGGAGTGGATAAAGCTCACAAACGATTGGCAGAACAGCAGGAAGGCATACCCTGTGAAAAGTACTGGAAATGCTCTCAACACATCCCGGTGGCTTTACGATAAGTATTTAAGCATTTCTGGCATACAATCCTTGAATGAAGCTGCTGTTGAGATTGTGGTTTAATATGTTTGCGTGGGAAAGTTTGTGAATTTCTGAAAATTAATCTCTTTAATAAACTTACACACCTGGAAAAGGTAACGGTTGAGTTGAATTTACATTGCTTGCACGGAAAGGAAAATCTTTGGATTTTTATACCCTTTACTTGAGTTCGAATTTTCCTTTACGACCCATATATTAAAGTAATTTAGTATATTATCTCGTCAAAATATACATTTAAAATCTGAGATTGATTTTGATTAGGGGTGCAATTTGGGCAGGTGGGAAGATCAACCCAACCCTAATCCAACTTTCGCAATTTGAGTTTGAATTAACTCGGTTCTATGTGGGTTCATGTTAATTTTGGTTTTTATGGGTTTTGGGTTGACTTGGGTTCAATCCATAAGCTTGATTCTACGGATTCAATCAACAAAATACAATATATATAACTCAATTAAGCAAATAATTTCAACATTTCTTAATGATTAGACGCTTAATTTATCATTTTACACAATTTTTTTCTTCATGGTTATCAAGCACGAATCCATGAATTAAAAATAAGGTGGGCTATATTTTAGTATGAATTTTTTTTTATCAAATTTTGACGATATTAAGTGAATTTCATTGATTGAAAAAATACACTTAGTAAAAATACATATTTTATGTAAAGAAACAACAAATAATCATTTATAAATATAATATAAAATACTTAAATCTCAACAAGCTCATCTTTTACGTGGATAAGATATCATATGATCTCCAAAAAATTCATCATCTCTCTTATTTAAGTGTAGAATAAATTAATAAAGTCGACTATATAAACTAATATTACATGAATTTTTCCTGTGAATCATTATTTTTGGGTGGGCTGGAGCACACCCCAGCCCCTTGCTTGGGCCCGTGCTTGATGGTTATCATAACTTTTCTTACACAAAAATACAAGTAAAACTAAAAATTGCTTAGGACGAATCAACATAAGTTTAAAGAATCTTAGAATAACATATGTTGTTAGTGAATACATTGTATATGGAGTCCGATAATAATATAATTACACATGTGTTTAAATGAATTCATGAAAATCGAGTTGAGTTTGTTAGAAAACGGATTAGGTCCGGGCGGGTTAGGACTTCAACTCAACCCAATTCAACAAATGCTTGAATTAAGTTTAAACATATTTATTCTTAATTTAAACTTTTCGGGTAAGTTAGAATTTTACCTCATATTATGATTGGTTGAATTTATGAAAGCTCTATAGTTGATGGAGGGACTGCTAAGCTACCTTAAAAAATTTGTTTGGGTTGATTTCATTTGCAAAATTAGCTCACTTAGCATGTCACTGATAAGAGCTTTAGTTATGACTTGGAAATATAAAATTATAGAAAATTGGAAATTGATAGAGAAATTTCCAGGTCATGAATATAACGGGGAGAAGTAGGCCGCCAAAAAGAATGGACTTTTCAACCTTTTTTTTCTTCTCTTTGGTAGGACTTTGTGGGCCCACCCTTGTCAGAGTTCATGGTCAATAAAGTCTTCTTCTGGAAACGTCCAGAACAACTATGGAAATGGAGGTTAAGTCAAAAGAATTTACTATATTGTCCTTACGAGTTTGGTTTTAAATTTGCAAGTTCAATGTTCAACCTGGTTAATTTTTTTTGTCATTGATACGCAGTATCCCAAACTTGACAACCAATGACTAATCTGTATTGGAGGCCGGAAAGACTCACACACGCGTTGCAGCGCACCCCTGTTCACAATCAGAATATAATCCAGGGAGAATCGAACCTGCTTAATTTAGTTCTAATGAAAAAGATGAAAAATTATGGTAATTGTGGTCCTATGAGAAGCTAATTTTCAACCATTCATCTGAAAAAAAATAATCAAAGGGTGAGTTAGCTCCTTTTTAGCTTGTTATATTCAACTACAAACAAATTAATTATAAAAAATAGGTTCTTCTCGAAGTGGTCATTAGTAAGCCAAGGAACTTATTGCCCCAAGGAAAAGAGTTTGTTCATGGTAGAAGTCCTTTCCTTTCCACTAAGAATGTCGACTTTCCTAAAACGATTGGAACTAGGGTATCCTCGCCGAAGGCAAAGAAGAGTAAGCCAAGCGAGGTTGGATGCGCGTGACTTGCTTCCTCCTGTTTTCCTTGTTGCGTCAAAGCCAATGCATTAGACTAATTCTTTTCGCCACGTGAAAGCTTTAGTTCATAAATTCTTTCTTTCCCTCAGAGCTCTGTTATCGCTTTGGTAACGAGGGCTTGCCATCGGGAGGTAATCGACGTACTCTGATTAGTGGGGGAGAATCTATGACTGTATCGAACATATAGGGAATTGGAGGTAGTATTCTACCGATGTTAAGTCATGGACTGGCTCCTTCAGCTCTTTTTCTATGTATTGGTATTCTATATGACCGACATAAGACTCGACTTGTTAGATATTACGGAGGTTCATTGTGCACCATGCCGAATCTCTCTACCATCTTCTTCTCTTCCACTTTGGCCAATATGAGTTCATTCAGTACTAGTAGTTTATCGGGGAATTTCCCATATTAATAGGAGCTTTCCAAAGAAATAGCTTAGTAGCCACATTAGCAGCACTTGGTATGATTTTAGGCGCGGCGTATTCCCTTGCGCTATATAATTGTTGTTGTGTTTTTATCATATTTTTCACCTGAAAAACGAGAAAAAATGTTCTTTATAAATTAATGAAAATATATAGATTCGAATTTCAAAACCCTTGCATGTACTTCTCAAGTTGTCATCACTCAAACCACTAATTATGTTTGTGTTTAATTCAATAAATAATTATAAATTAATTGTACGATATAAGTCCAAATTAATCTATAAAGTCGTAGATTACAAAATTAAAAATATAAAAATGCTAAGGGTATATTTGTCATAAATTGAGGACAAAAGGAAAATAAAATCTGATACAAATAAGGCACACGTGTCCCAATTAATTTCTCATTGCTTTTTCCTTTAAGATCCCAGCACGCGTCCAAAATTTAAATTTGGTCCAAAGTTGGACCGACTGCTATAAGAGGCTCTTCTGTTACCTCATAATCATCCTATTTCACATCTTAAACCCCTCCACGTTATCCCAGCAATCCACCCTCATTTCAGCCTCTCCAGATCTTTCAGGTGATTCATTAAGATTTGATTTAGTTTCACCGATCGAATTATGAGCGGGGACAAATCCAGTTACGAGACCTCGTGGGCTGATCAGTGGGATTCCAACAGCAACTCCTCTTACCCCGTTGAAGTGAAGGGCGGAAACGACGGCGGCGCCGCCGCAAAGTGCAAGCAGAAGGTCGGGGAAGGGCTGGTGAAGACCAAGGCGGTGGCTTCGACCGGCGCTAAAAAAGTCAAGGATGGGGCATCCGCTGGGTTTTCATGGATCAAACAAAAGTGTCAGAAGGCAACCCAGAAGTCTTGATTGATGGACAAGAATCTTTCTTTTCTTTTTAATATATAACGATCAGGGATCGATCTCATACAGATTTTTATTTGGTTTCATTTTGTTGATTTCTTTTTGTGTAGGTTGGTTAATTTGTTATTTCATTGGTTTTGTACAAAATAAACTTTGCAGGATTTACATGTCATGACTCATGATTTTGTTTTTGTTTATAAATCTGTTTTGATTAGGTACCTGTTTTGTTCTATTTTTATGTATGATGTGGATGATGGAATCAATTTAGATACTCAATCCGATATTCCGTAGATTAACTAATCGATTAAATCTGAATTAGAGTTGATCAATTACAATCCATGTCATATTTTTAAGTCTTAAGAGATTTGTTTTACTAGAACAAGTCAATGAAAGGTTTAGTTTCAATGTTGTGCAACTTGGCCCCTTCATATATGTGGGAGATTTTCAAGCCTACTCCGGGGGTTTTCAAACCTAACTCGTATTGGGAAATTTTCGAATTTAATCCCTAAACAAGTCATATTAATGTCGTGCAACTTGGCCCCCTCATGTGTGGGAGATTTTCAACCCTAGTAAGTGAACGATTCATATTGGGGGGATTTTCAAGCCTAACTTGCATTGGGGGATTTTCAAGCCTAATTTGTGGACAAGTCATATTAATGTTGTGCAACTCGGCCCCCTCACGTGTGAGAGATTTTCAAGTCTAATCTGTGGACGATTCATATTGGGGGATTTTCAAGTCTAATCCGTGGACAAGTCATATTGGGATATTTTCAAGCCTAACCGGTAGAAGATTCATATTAGGAGATGCCTTACCCCGCAATGAGGGGAGGTGTCAAATCCCTTATAAGTCCTTGTAAGGTTGTGAACTTTCCCATGTGCGACTTTTATTCCTTCACATTCGCACACTCTCCCTCACGTGTGGCAAATTTTTAAGCCTAACACGTGAATAACTCATATTGGGTGACGTAGAGCACGTGCCCCCTCACGAGTGTCGAATTTTCAAGCTAAGCACGTGGACGATTTATATTGTGTGACGTTGAACACGTGTGATAGTTAAATCTTACACGTTGGATAAGACGCTCTAATAACATGAAGTAAGTTGAAGTGTCACCCAAAACCAATTGACAATGAGGAGAGATGTTCAACCCCTTATAAGTGGTTTTGAAATTATACAAATTTCCAATATAGATTTTTGATCATTCACATTCTTACGAGTTAACATGCCCATCACATAGTTTGGCCTTGTTCTATCTCGAAGACGGATGCCCAAAATGAAGCCAAGATTATGGAGGTGAGCAGCCACAGTGGGCTTACGGTTGGGCAAAAACAGCACCTAAGTGGATACCATTGACAAAGACACAAAGTTGGCAAGGAAGGACACACCTTGGGCTGTCAAAGTTAGGCTAAGACATGTCATGGGCAGTGCCTTAACGTGTGAAGAGGGATTGGAGCTTGACATTGGGCTCATTCCAACATATCAATCTGTTGCATGAGGATGAAGCCTCAATTTTAGTAATGAAAATCCTTAATCGCTTTCCTAATAAGCGACTTCATCATAAGTCATAACTTCTAATAAACTAAAATAATACAGTAAGAACAAATGAATTAGATCAAGCACCCTCGATTGTTCCGCGAAGACTGAAAAGAGGTCAGAGAGCTCTGTTTTAGTGAAGCATTGTAAAAAACACCTGAAATGTCTTGTTCTTGTTCGAGTTTTCAGCGGTTGAGTCGAAAACCATTAGGATCCATCCGGACTTTCAGATAGTAACTACTAATAATACACAATTCCTCAACTAACAATTTAAGTAGAAACAAAGTTGAAAGTTGAAACTTTTTCGGTTTTGATGGCGATCCAAATACCGAGTCGCCAGTTGTTCATCGATGGAGAGTGGAGAGAACCAGTCCTCAAGAAACGCATCCCCATCGTCAATCCTTCCACTGAAGAAGCCATTGGTAATTGGTTTAATCTCCAATTTAATTAGCCATATAACAACTTCCTTATATTCTCAACATACTTAGAAATTCCACTTGATTTTACGAATTTGAGCTAAGGGAAATACTTGCGTCCATCTATCCTAGGGTCCCATGATTGATTACCAAATTTTTGATACGCTAGTATGATAATCGGAAGTGTTGATTCTTAAAGCATTATGTAAAGATCATTTCTGTAAAAATTAATCAAATTCGGTAATTAATCATAGGGGAAATGACCACGTTCACTTTAGGATGGATGCAAATATTGAGCTCAATGGAATTTTTGGAGTTTGAAAGTGTTATGTAATCGGAATTGTTGATTCTTAAAGTATTATGTAAAGATTATATCTGCAAAAATCAGCCAAATGATCACATTCACTTTAGGATGGATGCCAGTATTGAGCGAAACGGAATTTTGGAGTTTGGAAGGGTTTCAAGAAAGGTTTTCTTAAAAGTATTTACAAAAATATTTTTGTAAATCACGGAAATTTGATATGTGAAGTTGTTGAATGTGTGGTATGCAGGGGATATTCCGGCAGCTACAGCTGAAGATGTGGACATTGCGGTGGAGGCAGCTCGAAAAGCCCTGGCCAGGAACAAGGGGAAGGATTGGTCCTCTGCGTCTGGTGCAGTTCGTGCCAAGTATTTGCGCGCTATTGCATCTAAGGTATTGAGTTTCTCCTGTGTTTTGATCCGTTGCATATCGTGAAGATTTAATTTCTTCCATTTCTGTTTCGACTCAGGGTTTGTTTCGTGTTTTGTTCTGCTTTGATGCAGTTAAGAGAGAGGAAATCTGAGCTAGCTAAGCTTGAAGCAACTGATAGCGGAAAACCACTGGATGAAGCGACATCAGACATAGTAATTCAGTAACAAATCTTATGATCATTTCTCCGACAATTTGATCAGTTGTTGTTTATGATGCCTAAAGCCTAATGAATTCAATGCAGGAGGATGTTGCCGGGTGTTTCGAGTACTATGCAGGCCTTGCTGAAGGTCTTGATGCAAAGCAAAAGGCTCCGATCACTCTTCCTTCAGAGAATTACAAATGCCTTGTTCATAAGCAACCGGTTGGGGTCGTTGGGTTGATCACAGCATGGTAATTTTATTTTCAGAAGCATCCCTCTTTAATGATTATAGGGTAATAAAGTGCTTATCTTTTATGTTAAGGAACTACCCTTTGTTAATGGCTTCCTGGAAAGTAGCTCCTGCCTTGGCTGCTGGCTGTTCTGCAATACTTAAACCCTCGGAGTTGGCCTCTATGTATGTCCTGTGTTGATTTTTCACATTGTATACCGATACTTTTGGAAAAGTTTAGTTTTACAAAAGAATTGATTTACTTACTGGATTTGGTTAGTTTGTTTAAGTTGATTCATTATCAATCAATTCCAGAACTTGTTTGGAGCTAGCTGACGTATGTATGAAGGTCGGTCTTCCTCCCGGTGTCCTCAATATTCTGACTGGATTAGGCCACGAAGCTGGAGCTGCTCTGACATCTCATCCCCATGTTGATAAGGTTGCGTTTACCGGAAGTAGTGTCACTGGGAGCAAGATTATGGCAGCTGCATCTCAACTGGTCAAGGTACATGTTAATACTTACAAGCTTTCTAATTTGGTAATGGTTCAATTATGTTTGTGGAATTCATTATCTTCCTTTGTGCTCTTTTTGTAGCCTGTTTCACTTGAGCTTGGAGGGAAAAGCCCAATTGTTGTTTTTGAGGATGTTGATCTTGAGCGGGGTTAGTTAATGTCTCGTAAATTCCTCATTTTAAGACTCTCCAATCATGTTTCCGCGCATCTAACTCTCTGGTCTATGATTCAATAAAACAGCTGTGGAATGGACCTGCTATGGTATCTTTTTGACCAACGGTCAGATTTGCAGCGCAACATCCCGTCTTATAGTTCATGTAAGTATGATGACAAGATGATACACATTCTGTGAATCCCGGTTTAAGTTGCATAGGTTTATACTAGAGTTACATAGTTGCACCGGGCTGGTTTTAGGAAAGCATTGCAGCAGAGTTTATGGACCGGCTTGTGAAATGGAGCAAGAACATCAAGGTTTCGGATCCTATGGAAGAAGGTTGCAGGCTTGGCCCTGTTGTTAGCAGAGGACAGGTAAAATAAATTTCATTTTGATCAAGTTGACGGTGATTGAAGTATGATATTCTAATCTTGAATGCATCTGCTTCCAGTATGAGAAGATATTGAAGTTCATCTCAACGGCTAAAAGTGAAGGAGCAAAAGTTGTGTGTGGTGGGGATCGTCCTGAGGTATGAACTAACCCATGTCTCCAATCTTCATCCTCATGCAAGCCTGACTTATTTTTGAAACAATGGATGATTATTACAGCATCTAAAGAAAGGATTTTTCGTCGAACCAACGATACTAACCGATGTAACAACCTCAATGCAAATTTGGAGAGAAGAAGTTTTTGGACCTGTCCTTTGTGTCAAAACATTTAGTTCAGAAGTGGAAGCTCTTGAATTAGCAAATGACACCTAGTAAGTTCATCAAAATCCCTGTAGTTTTCTTATCTTCCATTGGTTTGATCAAGCTCCCTTTTTTTTGTATCGGTTCGTCGGCAGTTATGGCTTAGGAGCTGCTGTGATGTCAAACGATTCAGAAAGATGTGAGCGTTTCTCTAAGGTAAGAGTGAGGAAATTGAAACTTATAAGCATCATTTTTGGTTATTTTGAGTAACTCACATGCAATGTTTATTTTGTTGATGTTGGTTGTGCAGGGCCTTGAGGCAGGCATTGTATGGGTGAATTGCTCACAACCAACCTTCTTTGAGGCTCCATGGGGAGGGATTAAACGCAGTGGTTTCGGCCGTGAATTAGGCGAATGGTACATGAATTTATTCTCACCATTTTTTTGTTATAATCTGGTGTTGATGATGATGGTGAAAAACTGAAAATTATCACATATTTCTCTTTCTATTTCAACAGGGGACTTGAACTTTACTTGAGCATCAAGCAGGTTACTCAATATGTATCAGATCAACCTCAGGGTTGGTTCAAGCCACCTTCAAAGCCATGAATGTACCATGAAATCAAAATCGAATTCGAAAACAAATACAAAAACCCAAAAATGTACTAATAAACCAAAAATAAGATGGGTTAGTGTATATATTTATATCTTTTAGGAAGAAGACACATTATAAGTAAGCTTAATCAAATTTAGTCAAGTTCATTAGAATCGATGCCATGGAATTTCAATTTGCGTAGTTTAGATTGAATTAGATGAAAAGCAAAAAGGATCTCGATGATGAACAAAAACTGTGACTTTTTGAGATTGAAAATGGGCAGTGGCTATTCTACAAGAGTTACGTATGCACTGAGTCGCCTCGTTTTATTGCGGCCTCACTGAATTTCAACAAGCAAACTCAATTATTGACCCAGAAAACAAAATAACACGCAATTTCGATTCTCATTTCTCCAGTAAAATCCACCGACCTTAGTTATCAAAAAAAAAACAAAACAAAAAACAAAAACAAATCCACCGACCCAATCACTTCCCGTTGTCGATTTATACTTTTATAGTGGGCAGAGAGTGAGATAGAGAGCTGAAAATGGCGATCCAAATACCGAGTCGGCAGCTATTCATCGATGGCGAGTGGAGAGAGCCAGTCCTCAAGAAACGCATCCCCATCGTCAACCCTGCGACGGAAGAAATCATTGGTCTCTTCCTCTCTCTGTGCTAATAATTTAATTGGAAATAATTTCTGGGTTTATTAAGTTGATTTACAGTTATTCATCACATTGGATCATTTGATGTATTTGGTAACTGAAGAAATTGAGCAAACTGAAGTTGAAACTCTTAATTTTGAGTTTCTAAATTAACCTTATTTGATAAATTTGCAAGCGTGGTTGTATTCACTGACCGATAACTGGTTTTGCTTTTACATCAATTGAGTTAGGCGATTTACTTTATTGTTCAATTTACCCACTTTCCCATCAAGCAATTGGGGATTTTTAAACTTAGTGTGTTGGGTGTTCGACTCTTGCTTGATCTTCTAATGGGAAATCCTAGACTTTTTTGTTCCTTTTCAACTTCCTATACTATCACTGTTTTCACAGAAAATAATGGAAATGAAATGGTGGGGTTGTAATCTAACTTTAATCTGATATATGAACTGGTTATGGAATGTGCTGTAGGGAGCATTCCTGCAGCTACTGCTGAAGATGTGGAGCTTGCGGTGGAGGCTGCTCGGAGAGCACTTGCCAGAAACAAGGGGAGAGATTGGGCCTCGGCGCCTGGGGTAGTTCGTGCCAAGTATTTGCGCGCCATTGCTGCTAAGGTATTGTCTCCGCTGTTGGTTTTTGAAATTAATCTGGTCTTGAATTGCATTCGAAGCCGTATGGAGCTCAAAGTTGTTTGGCCCTGTCTTAGATGTCTTAAGCTTCTGGTGTTTGTTTGCCTGCAGATAGCAGAGAAAAAACCTCAGCTATCAATACTTGAAGCAGCTGATTGTGGAAAACCACTCGATGAGGCAGCATGGGACTTGGTATGCTTGTGATTCTTTAACAACTCCAATTGTTATTTATCAAGCGTAAGGGCTCATGTGCTGGCACATGCAATGCAGGATGATGTTTCCGGGTGTTTTGAGTACTATGCAGACCTTGCCGAAGGTTTGGATGCACAGCAAAAGGCTCCTATTTCTCTTCCTATGGAGCAATTTAAAAGTCATGTGCTCAAGGAGCCCATTGGGGTTGTTGGGTTGATTACACCATGGTATTTTCTGCTTTGTTATGTTAAACAAGTATCCGTTTAGTCTTAGTATAGTAAACAATCATTTGTAGACGTTAAATTTTGGATTTTGAATGCTCCTTGCAATTTGGTTCGATATTATCTTGTAGATAGCCTTTTTCAGTGTTCCTAAGAAGCATCTTATTGATTTATATGGTGATTAAGTGCTTCTTTTTTATGTTAAGGAACTACCCTTTATTAATGGCTACATGGAAAGTAGCTCCTGCCTTAGCTGCTGGGTGTGCTGCTATATTGAAGCCGTCTGAGTTGGCATCTGTGTATGTCCTCTTTGGTTTATATGTACTTCCTTCAGTTCTTTGTTGATTTTTCACTTTGTATGCCTATCATCATGTTATCAATTAATTACAGAACTTGTTTGGAGCTAGCTGAGGTGTGTCGAGAGGTTGGTCTTCCTCCGGGTGTCCTCAATATTCTGACCGGACTAGGCCATGAAGCTGGCGCCCCTTTGGCATCTCATCCCCATGTTGATAAGGTTCAGCTTTTTCTGTACTAGTTCTATTGTTGGAAACAAAGACATCTTGTTATCATCCTGCAAGTTTGTTACCTTGTGACTTGTGAAGGATTGTTTTAGCTTCCGATGTCGTAGTAATAAAATAATCTTCAACAGATTGCATTTACTGGAAGTACTATCACTGGGAGCAAGATTATGACATCCGCAGCTCAATTGGTGAAGGTAAGTTAAAGGCTCTGTAATCTAATAAATGGTCATTTATATTTGTGACATTCATTTCCTTCATTTGATCTTCGTGTACTATATCCGATCTGGTTTGGCAGCCTGTTTCACTTGAGCTTGGTGGGAAAAGCCCTATTGTTGTTTTTGACGATGTTGATATCGACAAGGGTTAGTGTCTCTTCAAGCCTAATTTTTTGTCTCTCTACCCATGTTTCTTGGATAATGGATGATGTTTGTATACGCAGCGAAACTTTGAATCTAAACTAAATCACGTTAGTAAAACATAAGCATTAGTCCTGCTGGTGATACAGCAATGATTAATTGTTTACTTACTCTATGATTCAAACAGCTGCTGAATGGACTGCCTTTGGTATCTTTTGGACAAATGGTCAGATCTGCAGTGCAACTTCTCGTCTTATATTACATGTAAGTGGATGATGTTACATTACTTTCATTCACTTCCTTCTAAGTTGATGGTGCATCTTTGGGAACTAAGTTGCTAGACCATTGGGTTCTTGCCTGTTGCTTCTTTTCTGTACTACAACATTAACTGTGCCACTTTTTCGCGGGTAGTTGAAACATGGTTCTCCTAGAAGCTTATACATGGTTCCATCGTAACCAAGCACAGTATTCATTCTTTACACCTTATTTCAGGAAAACATTGCAGCGGAGTTTTTGGACAGGCTTGTGAAATGGTGCAAAAATATCAAGATTTCAGATCCTTTTGAAGAAGGTTGCAGGCTTGGCCCTGTTGTTAGTGGAGCGCAGGTGAGTGTACTGTGCCGTTAACAATTTCTGCTGTGTTTTTTTATGTATTGAATTCTCTTCTTTGGTCAAACTTTTTGGATTCCCATATTTTAAGGCTGATAAATTGTGCTTATTTTGTTATATAAATTATAGTCCCTGACATACATTAGCAATTTAGCATATTATGTCTCCATTTGCGGGTGGTAATTATGCTACCTTCGTGTGTTTCTTGGAGACAAAAACCTGAAAATTTACACATCAACCAGTTGAAAATCAATTTTCATTCTCAAGTTTAAGATGGAAGAACTACCTAATCTTTGCTACATCTTCTTCAGTATGAGAAAATATTGAAGTTCATCTCAACAGCTAAGAGTGAAGGCGCAAGAGTTGTGAGTGGTGGGGCTCGTCCTGAGGTATAAGCCTGTGTTTTTGTTTTCTTTTCCAAAGAAACCTATGTTTTATCAAACCCTCTATGCTTCTTTATTCGTCACAACATGTGAGTTATTGTATTAATGGATGGCAGCATCTAAAGAAAGGATTCTTCATTGAACCAACTATTATAACTGATGTAACAACCTCCATGCAAATTTGGAGAGAAGAAGTTTTCGGACCTGTGCTTTGTGTCAAGACATTTAGTTCAGAAGAAGAAGCCCTTGAACTAGCAAATGACACCCAGTGAGTTGACTCTTTATTCTTTTCCAGCTAATAATCAGAGATTTGTTCGATTGGTTTCTTTTTCCCCTTTTGCTGAAGTTTATTGACCATTAACAGGTATGGCTTAGGCGCTGCAGTCATATCAAAAGACTTAGAAAGGTGTGAACGTGTTTCTAAGGTGAGACCTCTTCGTACTTCCTTTGTCAACGAATTTTCCTACGATTCCTAAACCAACATTCATAAAAATAGTGTGTGATTATGAGTTCCGTTTCTTTGTTGCTGTTATGCAGGCCCTTCAAGCTGGAATTGTATGGATCAACTGCTCACAACCATGCTTCTGTCAAGCTCCTTGGGGAGGCAACAAACGAAGTGGTTTTGGACGTGAATTAGGGAAATGGTATGGCTTTCTCAACTTAGTGTTATTAATATTCCTGGGTGTTCTTAATTCTCCAAATATTATATCAATGGAGTAGGTTACAGCTTTAGTGAACTGCTGATGGTGATACTAGTTTTCGTTCTCTTTTCAACAGGGGACTTGATAATTACTTGACCGTGAAGCAGGTTACTCAATACATATCTGATGAACCTTGGGGTTGGTACAAGTCGCCTTCAAAGCTGTGAAAGTTTACCCACGAATTGTATTCTGAAACTCGAAAATGTACTGATTGAAATGCATGAAATAAGAAGGGTAACTATGTAATGAAGTGGATGTTAATCTGTCCACATTGTGTTGTTACCTTGTGTCTACTGATGTCACTTTGGGTCCAAATATTTTATTAAGATGGGACCATTGCTTAGATTTTTCTTCAAAATTTTATGAAACTAGTGAATATATTTTAGGGAATGTGTTCAAAAACTGCAAAATGTTATATTTAGGTTAGGTTGTTGATCCAAGTTGTCATGGCTTTTTCAAGGTTGCTTGTTCCACAAGAGATTGACCACAAAGGTTGGCGGTTAAGGTCACATGGTTGAAGCCAAACTTCGATTTTTCTCAAAGTTTGAACATCCACTTCCACCTTTACCCTCTCTTGAAGCCACCATTCATTCAAACATATAGGTCTCGTTTGTTTGATCTGAATTTTTAATTAGGAATGGTAATTACATTCAATTCCTTAACTATTTAGGAATGTAATAATTTGTAAATTCCATTTTAAATGTTTGGAAAACCTTAAGAAACATGACATGGAAATAGTTTATATTCCCATTTTATCCTTTAATCAATGGTTAATTTTTTTTTGTTTTGAAGAGGGGAAAAAAAGTTGCAGACCTTTCCTTCACAAGCAGTCACCATCTCTGTTCCAGTGTTCCTTCTCCCCCTTTACCACAACCTCTCTCACCCAAACCATGGAAAATCCCTCCAACCATACCTTTCACAAGTCAGATTCCATATGTTCGTTCCTCCTCTTCCACCCGCTCCCATCCTTTCTCCAGATCATGGTCTTTTTCTCCCTCGACCTGCTGTGTAAAAATAAGATCTTATGATCAAAGAAAATTAGTGACTTAAGTACTAATCTGATAATTGATTTGGCATAAAGCCCTACAATTTTTTGAATTGATATTCTAGCCAATTTAATGTCGGAGTTACGATTAAAAAGCCAACGGAAAAAAAAATAAACTGAAAACGAAGGATAGTTTATTTTCATAAAAGGGTATTTTAATGTAATTTTGCATTACAATTTACATATGGAATGACAATATCACCTATCTAGAGGTAATCCTAATCCACCTCTAAAGGAATTGACTCTGGTCTCCATTTTCCTTTCCATGTCAACCCAAATATGACAATTAGGTGGAATATGAATTTATTTCCTATTCCAAGTCTGCATTCTAAGTAAGCAAACGAAGCTATAGTAAAAGAATATTTTACGAGTCGATTTTCACACTTTATTTTTTACCTGTTATATTCTACTTCTAATTCTTTCTTTATTATTTTAAAAGAGTGGAATGTAGAAAATAAAAAATAGAGTGCAAAATCTTTACTTTCTTGCTAACCATCTCAATTGATTGAAGAGTGGTTATTTTGTCTCCCGAAAGTCTATAATATGGCTTGTATTAAAAAAAGAAAAGGGAAGTGGAATTATCATTTTTTCTTTTTTCTTCGGTGAATATCATAATTAAACTTTTACTATAGATGTAAAATTATTTTAACCATCCCATGAATAAATAGCATAATACTTTTGCCCTAAAATGTGAAAGGGAATATTCTTTTTTTTTTCTTTTCAATGAAATGAATATCCTTGGAGTTAGCTCCAATGGTAAGTAAGGTTGGATGTTTTGGGTTCGATTTTATTTTTCGATTTTCATAAAGAACTAGTTTGATGTTTAATATGTATAAGAGGTCTGAAGTTCGACTTCATTTTGTGTTTGGATAAGGGAAAATAATAAAGGATTTTATAAAAAGTCAGAATTTTGAAATTTTTATGCATCAATTCCCTTATTTGGGTTCATAAAAATTTAAATTTAGAAATTCCAAAACAAAAATAAACAAGGAATTTGGATGCCCCTAAATCCTTACTTTAAATTTCATATAAAGAGCTGTCATTTTCCAAATTTCATATAAAGAGCTGTCATTTTTTCAAATTTCATATTTATAATTATAATTTATGTATAAACATTAATTTTTTTTTTCGAAGTACAAAATAAATTAAAATAGCGAGCAACCCCTAGAGCAATCATAGCCTACGAAGTCAAACTTCCAAGCCAAAGACGCCGATAGGGGGATAACATTCCTCCAGATATGATCCATACCATTCTGCTGACTCGAGTTTGCTAAAGTATCAACAACAAAATTAACTTCCCTGAGCACGTGAGTGAAGGAAATAGTGTGAAAAAGGCTCTTCCATATTCTCGCAATCCTGACAATGATTTTGATCCTCCAAGGCGGCACAATTTTAGCAAGGACATAGTCAATAAGTATCTTGGAGTCTCCTTCTACTAGAAGATTATGACATCCTAAATCACAAGCAGCTTTAACCCTTCCAGCATCGCCAAATCTTCAGCAACCAGACTATTACTTTAATGTTTAAATCATAAACATTAAATTTAATGTTTGAATTTCATTCTATTTTTATATTATCCAAAAAAAAAATTCACAAATTTAAAAAAATTAAATTTCCTTCAATTTAAATTTCATGATTTTATAAATTCTTAATAATCTTAAATTTTTTCATCCAAACACATTCGTAGGGCATGTTTACTTACCAACAATGGGAATGAAATCCAAGGTAATGATTCCTATTAGTCATTTCTCCTACGTTTACTTACAACTAGGTAATCATTACCCATTTTGGATAATCCCATTAAATAGGGGAGGAGTGTTAATGATTCCCATTACCCCTTTTAATTTATTGATGTACTAAAATTGCCCTACAACTTTTAAAGTAATTACAGCGTTCAGCCACAATAAAGTTATTAAATTTACGCGTATACTGATTTATTGGTGTTAATAAATTTACACATACCCTAAATTTACGCGTACCCTAATTTTTAGCAAATGGGTTTTGAGAGAGTTATCAGACAAGGGAACAAGATTTTGGATAAGTTGGAAAAAATAAAGAGCATTTTAGTAATTAATTAATTTTTATTTCGATTCATAATGATTAATAAACAATAACAATTAAAATCAATTTCATCACGATTCTAATTATGTATAGTTTGTAAATAACTCAATGAGAATGATTACCCACTCATCCGATTACCTACTTCTCTCATTACTTACTTCTCACATTACTCAATATTCTCAATCCTAGTAAGTAAACATGGCCTGATGAAGATCAAAATCAATATCAAACATATATAATTCTTCAGAATTATTCCATCGTTTGTCCTCAAAAGTGGAAATTCAGAGATAACTCATTATCCACAGCTCTTAATGGAGAGTGTCCACAACAAATACGGTGAGGCCGTGAGGGTCACACCCGGTCTCGATGCAACGGTCCCACCCACCTCCTTCCTCTCCACCCCAAAAAGCAGAGGGAGAGGAAAAACGAGCGGAAACTTCCTGTCTGCATAATTTACGTACTTATCATCAACAGCTAGTGGCGTTTCATCTTTTAAATTCTTACTCTCCATTATTCTGAATTCTACCGACATATTTTACTACAAGTACGGCTGGATATCCTCTCCTAATTTTCATCCAGATTTTATTTTTACCCTTTGCGTCTGAGCTGTTATAAAGTAAAGATTTTTGTTCATTGCTACGGCTTCCTTGGTTCCTGCTGAGCCATCAAGCAGTGGCTTTCAGATAAATTATGCATCTGGGCTCCTTTTTCAGCGCTACTTCATTCTACTTTTTCGAGTCTTCGGCTTTGTAGCACAAGGTGTTGGTTGTCTCTTATTTGGGTTTGGGGATCTGGGTTCATTGTTGGCGGAGTAGGATGGGTAGCTCCGACGAGAAGGTGGTTGCTGTGATCATGGTAGGCGGACCCACTAAAGGTATGTTTCTATGAAGCTACTGTGATCTTTGGATCCGATAATGAGACCCTTTTCTTAATTTCTTTGAATTCTGGGGATAATGCTTTGAATTCATATTGCAAAGTTTGATACTTTGTTCAACAATGGCTCCCATTTCTCACTGCTATCATTTTTTAGAGAATTAACTTGAAGGTTAAATCCATCCATTGTTGTATCATGATTCTATTGCAATCTTTGTGTTTGATCCTCATGCTCAAGTTTCATTATTTTTGCATTGAGAACGCTTGTCTTGATAGATTAGAGTTTCAATTCGACAGGTACTCGATTCAGGCCATTATCACTGAATATTCCAAAGCCACTCTTTCCTTTAGCAGGACAACCAATGGTTCATCATCCGATTTCCGCTTGTAAAAGGGTATGATCTTGAACATAAATGTGCCATTTTCTGGCTTATCAGTATGCTTACTTAGTTAAAATCACTGTTTTGTATTACAGATTCCAAATCTGTGCCAAATTTTTCTCATTGGTTTCTATGAGGAGCGGGAATTCGCATTATATGTGTCCTCAATCTCTAATGAGCTCAAGGTCCCCGTTAGGTAAGCTCAGGCTTTCTTTTTCTTAGTTTCTAGTTACTATTAGATCTTGAGATGACTTTGGGTTTTAATTTATTGATCTGTTGATGTAGATATTTGAGGGAAGACAAGCCACATGGCTCAGCTGGTGGACTTTATAACTTCAGAGATCTGATCATGGAAGACAACCCGGTTATTTTCTTGTACTTTCTATTTGGTTGATACATAGAGTTTTTCTCTAGTTCTTGATTCAGCTGGTGCTTGCGTTCTTAGATACTTTGAGCCCCTGCGTACATGTGCTCATATGCGCATATTCAGATGTTGCTTCATTGTGATGCTGATATTGGCTCTTAAATTTGCATGCAGTCAAACATTGTCTTGCTGAATTGTGATGTTTGCTGCAGTTTTCCGCTTCCAGAAATGCTTGGTAACAATTTCATAAGTTTCTGGGATATTCATTTGATATTTCCAGGTTGATCATTGTTGATTTATAAAGGAATTGCAGAAACCTTAACCTTTTGCCTTTATATTTGCAGAGGCTCACAAAACATATGGTGGGATGGGAACGATTCTTGTGATCAAGGTTTCTGCTGAAACAGCCAATCAGTTCGGAGAACTGGTAGCTGATCCAGTCACCAATGAACTGTTGCATTACACAGAGAAGCCCGAAACTTTTGTATGTTTGAGATTGGAATTTCAAGTGCTTTTTTATAATTATCTTGGGCTTTTTAATGCCTCTGGATTTCTTTTCAGGGTGGCTCATTTGTTTCTCTTTTATCTATATTCAGGTCAGTGATAGGATAAATTGTGGTGTCTACATATTTACACCAGATATTTTTAACGCCATTGAGGGTGTTTCCACTCAGTGGAAGGAGAGAGGTAGTGATACATTCTCCATGAATAGGTTCTCCTGTGCTGTTAGTGTAGGTTTAGCCGTGATTATATGAAAGCTTTAGCTTTAACCAAAAACTTCGTATCTGTTTTATTTGTGCATCACTGGTGAATTTTTTTCTTCTTAAATTGCTGCCATTAAGATGTTTCTTTCACTTATTCATAGCACTTACCTGCAGCTGATTTAAGACGTCTATCCAGCTTTGAATCCTTTCATTCAGCAACAAGGAGCGCTCCCGCGCATTTTGTAAGGTTGGATCAAGATATACTATCGCCTCTTGCAGGGAAGAAGCAGTTATACACATACGAAACCTTGGACTTCTGGGAACAGATCAAAACTCCAGGGTAAGATTTTCCTCTGAGATGCTGTCTTGCTATAACCTTGTCCCCTTCAATATGAACCAGCTCGTAAATATTCTGTGTTGACACTTGCAGCATGTCATTGAAATGCTCGGGGTTGTATCTTTCACAATTTCGATTCACAACCCCCCATCTTCTGGTGAGTGGGGATGGTACAAAGAATGCCAGTATTACTGGTGATGTTTTCATTCATCCATCAGCCAAAATACATCCAAGTGCTAAGGTCCATTAGCTCTAATCTATTTCTTGATTATTTTCTTTTTCTTTCGATGTTTCTGTGCGTATGCTAATTGCAGGCGCTATAGTCTAATATTTTCACTTTCTTTAGCAATGGTCTTACTAATCTATCTTCTAAATCACCGGCTATCTGTTCGTACAGATTGGTCCCAATGTCTCAATATCTGCAAATGCTCGTATAGGAGCTGGTGTGAGGCTCATAAGTTGTATCATACTGGACAACGTCGAAATTAAGGTACAGAACAAATGTCAAAAGTAAACATTGAGAAGTGCATTCGAATTTTCTCCTTATCTTGACATATGCATAATGTTTTCTTTCAGGAAAATGCAGTTGTTATTCATTCAATCGTTGGATGGAAATCTTCTATCGGAAGATGGTCTCGCGTCCAGGCAAGTTCGGACACTGTACTTCAACTCTTTCTCCTTGAAAAATTGTTTGCAATTGGGTTTCTGAGTTTACCACTATGATTTCATTTCAGGCCAGTGGGGATTACAATACAAAGCTCGGGATTACGATTCTTGGTACATGATCTATCCTTTTCTTGTTCTGATAAACGAATTTCGATTCATATAATGCAATGCAGGATCTGAATGCCATTTTATTGATATGATGATTCAGGTGAAGCAGTGTCAGTTGAAGATGAAGTAGTGGTGATTAACAGCATTGTTCTTCCTCATAAAACTCTCAATGTCAGTGTTCAGGAAGAAATTATTCTTTGACAAAAACTACAGGGGCTTTGATTGCTTTTCATTCTTCTTCTGTAAATTAAAGTTTTTCTAATATCAGAATATGTATATGTTAATGTTAATGCTATTTCTTTACTACTTTACCTATCAATGCTGGGGAATAATTATTATTATTTGCAAAATGGTGAATAAATAAGCCATGAATAAGTTTTTATTTTGATACTAGTGATATAAAAATTTACAAAGAGGAAAATTTGAGATTGAGAAGCTATGGTGAGGGGTTTTTGTGTTAAGATGCAACTGAATGGGAAGATTTTATATGATTACACAAGTTTACTCTGTAACGTTAAAGATTCATTATTCGGAATGGTGTGTTTGGATGAGGGAATAAAAACATGGGATTTAGCCATAATTCGTAATTTTGAAATACTCATGCACCTTTCTATAGTAAAGTTTCATGTAGGATTGGATGATGAAGTAGGATTGGATGAGGAATTACAAAAATTACCAAGTCAAAAAATTCTCAAACAAAATTGATTTTGATTACAATATGATATTTGGAGTTTCAAAGTTTAAACTTTTTTCGTCAAAATTTTAAGTTTGGATTTTAGAATTGTAAGTTTCATATGAACCCTAGCATTTGATCTTGCGGATTGAAAAATGAATTGTGACTTTTAACCGTTTTTAGTTTGGTTTTACTAGTAAGGTTGATGTGAACTACAACAAATAAAATAAGATTGAGATTTTGAAGTTCAAATTTTTTTCTTCTTCAAAATTTCAAGTTTGGATCTTGGAATTATAAGTTTTATATGTGTTCTAACATTTGATATTGTATATTGAAGAATGAATTTTGATTTTTTCCATTTTAGTTTGGTTATTCTTTATAACAAGGTTGATGCGAATTCTCATAATATGAGATTCGGGTTTCGAAGTTCAATTTTTTTTTCTTCAAAAATTCGAATTTGGATTTTGGAGTTTTAAGATTCATATGAACTCTAGCGCTTGATATTACGGGTTAGAGAACAAATTTTCATTTTTTTCCATTTTGAGTTTAGTTGTTCTATGGTAAAGTAAATATGAACTCTCACAATATGAGATTAAGGTTTCGAGGTTTAATTTTTTTTTTTCAAAATTTTGAGGTTTGATTTTAGAATTATAAGGTTCATATGAACTCTTGCATTTAATTAGAACAAATTTTAAATTTTCTTTGTGTTGAGTTTGGATTTTCTATGGTAAGATTGATGTGAACTCTCACAATATGAGATTAGAGTTTCAAAGTTCTTTTTTTTTTCTTTCAAAATTTCGAGTTTGGATTTTGGAGTTATAAAGTTCATATGAATTATAGCGTTTGATATTACGGATTGGAGAAAGAATTTTGAATATGCTTCGTTTTGAGTTTGGTTTTTCTACGGTAAGGTTGATGTAAACTCTCAGAATATGATATTGGGATTTCGAAGTTCAATTTTTTTTTTTTTTATATCAAATTTTCAAGGTTTGATTTTGGAATTATAAGTTTTGTAGGAACTCTAATGTTTGATATTACAGGTTGGAGAAAGAATTTTGAATTTCTCCCTTTTGAGTTTGGTTTTTCTATGACAAAGTTGATGTGAATTCTAACAATATGAGATTTGGGTTTCGAAGTTTTTTTTTTTTTTTTCAAAATTTCGAGTTTGGAGTTTTGAATTAAAAGTTTCATGTGAATTCTTTGATATTACGGGCTGGAGAAAGAATTGTAAAATCTCATTGTTTTGAATTTGGTTTTTCTATGGTAAAGTTGATGCGAACTCTCACAATATGAGATTGGGGTTTCGAAGTTTAATTTTTGTTTCTTTTCAAAATTTCAAGTTTGGATTTTGGAGTTATTAGTTTCATATAAACTCTAGCACTTAATATTACAGATTGGAGAAAGAATTTTGAATTATTTTTTCGTTTTGAGTTTTTTTTTTGTGGTAATGTTAATCTGAACTCTCACAATATGATATTGGGGTTTCGAAGTTCAAATTTATTTCCAAAATTTAGAATTTTGATTTTGGAATTATAAGGTTCATATGAACTTTAGCGTTAGATATTACATATTGGAGGAAAAAATTTTGTTTTGCGTCTTATGTTTGGTTTTTCTATAGTAAAGTCAATCATGAACTCTAACAATATGATTGGTGTTTTGAAGTAAAATTATTATTTTTCTCTAAATATGAGATTGGGGTTTCAAAATTCATTCTCTAATCTACAATATCAAACATTAAAAGTCATATAAACCTCATAATTAATTCCCAAATTCAAACAGGAGATTTTGGGAAAAGAAAGTGAACTTCGAAACTCTAACAATATATTATGAAACTTCACATAAACACTGCAATAGAAAAGCCAAACGCAAAATGGAGAAAATTCAAAAAAAAAATGTCAACCCGTAATATTAAATGTTAGAGTTCATATGAATCTTATGATTCCAAAATCCAAACTCAAAATTTTGAAAAAGAAAATGAACTTCAAAATCTTAATCTCGTATTGTGAGAGTTCACATCAACCTTAACATAGAAAAGTCAACCTCAAAAGGGAGAAATTCAAAATTCTTTCTCTAACCCAAAATATCCAACGCTAGAGTTCTTATGAACCTTATTCCCAAATCAAACCTCAAAATTTTGAAAAAAAAAATGAATTTCGAAACCCTAATCTCATATTGTGGGAGTTCACATCAACATTACTGTAGAAAAACAAATTCAAATCGGAGAAAATTAAAAATTATTTCTCCAACCCTTAATATCAAACGCTTAGAGTTCATGAAACCTTATAACCTCCAAAATCCAAACTCCAAATTTTGAAGAAAAAAAAATGACTTTGAAACCCTAATCTCATATTGTGAGAGTTCACATCTGAAAGTTGGATACCAATTCTAAGACAAGATTCATAGCACTAGTCACACAACTATGACTAGATTTGCAGATACATTCAATCAATCAACTACATGTAACAATCACATGCACACCAAGTTCACATTCACCCTGCAGAAATCACAATTACACAAGTGACACCCTAAGCACTCAGAGGCTCCGTCAATGTAGACAGCCTTGTGCTAGTTCTAAGTGATGGTGAATGTGCACATGGATTATCAACATTCAATAACAACAATAATGAATAAGAATTAACAATAGGAGCACACAGAGATTGATAGCAAGAAACCTTCCTCAAGGTGAAAACTGGGGGTCTTTCTGCTAACCAGGCAGTCCAATAAATTCAAAGTTCAATACAAGGTTTATTCATGCTCAAATCTTCTAGTCTATACTAAAGTTGCAGCCATACCTTGTGCAACCTTGAATTTATCCAAATCAGCTATGCTCCTTTGTAAATATATGTTCACAGCAGCTTAACCATCTTGATTCCATTCATCAAAACCTCAGATGCATCCACGATTGAATGACATACTCAATAACCAAACAATCCAAGTTCATCAAACCATAATCCTTGACGAACCCAGATAAAGAAACAAAGCTTTGAAATATTTCAACAAAAGCAGATTTCAAAAACCAATTTCAGAAAATCAATGAAAGCATATTTTGATAAAACTTTTAATGAATCAATTCAGCTTCATAAACACCATCTTTACTCAGCGATTGATTTTACAAAAACAATTTCGAAAACATTTTATCAAAACCCAAAAAACATCATCTCCATGGTTCAGCTGCCATTACTGAAGCTCACGGAGAACGATGATTAATTTTGCAAATCACACACACACACACACACACACACACACACACACACACACACACACACACACACACAAATCACACACACACACACACACACACACACACACACACACACAGTGAAAATCGAAAGCCCACAAGGATATATCAAAACTGTTACTCACACACACACACACACACATTGAAAATCGAAAGCCCACAAGGATATATCAAAACCGTTACTCTCACACACAGTGAAAATCGAAAGCCCACAAGGATATATCAAAACCGTTACTCTCATACACACACACACACACAGAGTGAAAATCGAAAGCCCACAAGGATATATCAAAATTGTTACTCTAAACTCAAAACGCACAACATTATAACTGCATATAAGGAAAGTGACAAAAATACCCTTGACTGAAATCTCAGTAAAACCTGAAGCAGTAAATAGTAAAAGTTAAACGAAGACTAGTCATCAGGTACACTGAATCACTTGAACAATTCCTCTTCAATATATAGTCCTTATCGATAAGGGAGACCTAGTGAAATCAATGACTAAGTCCTAGAGTTTGAGCATGATTCAAATTACAGTGGGGGAGGCAAAGCCAATTATATCAATCCTAGAAACAAGAACTAACAACCTCCCCCTTTGGCTCTACCTCGCCAAAACCCATTCACTCAAACCTAGAACTAAGCTCACTTTTCCCAAATCAGATACACAACAACTCTTGAGACTAAACCTGTAATAAGAAAGTCTAACAATAGAACATAATAACAAGAGAGCAACATATCATAAACACTTGGCAGTTAGCAAGAAAGCATAATATCATAACCATATAACCATACCAATGTTCAAAGCGAAATCATAAGACATAAACAAACATAAAGCAAGGCTCTTAACATAGCAAGGTTCAGAGTGAATCAATAAACATAAAGTAAGCTCTTAACATAGCAAGGTTCATGGTTCAGAGTGAATCATTATCTCCCTATTTAACAAGGAAAGCCAAAGAGATAACAACAACTTAAGAAGAGCTCCCCCTTCGTCCACAACCTCGGCCACGTCCCCTAGACGATGCTGAAGTAAAACGATGGGCAATATCAGCAGCAACACCTTCAGCAGCTTCCTAGGCCTCAACATAAACACTGGCGATGCGATACCTTTCCTGCAAGTGCTACTCAAAAGTGGCAGCATCAGACATAGAAGCAGAGGAGGAAGCACTGAGCTTGGAACTTAGAGCCATAGACCGAGTGGTGAATCAAGTAGAAAAGCAAAACCGTACACCCGTGAGACGATGACTATTTACTAACAAAGTAAAAACTATTGAAATTTAAACATGTGACCAATCGGATCAGAAAATGAAACTAAAAGAGATAGAGGAAATAAAATAAATAATAATAAAAAATGTAATCCGCTAATCTCCCCCTAACTCAGAAGTGTATGTTGAAAAAATGTAATCCCTTAATCTCCCCCTTATTGGACTACCTCTAGCCAGTTATTCTGGTCTTCATCCCTCTCTTCGTAAACATATGTGTGAATAGGTCAATATCTTTTTTATGGGGATTGGCATCTACCGCCCCTCCTAACACTTCATTATCCTAATGCAGTTGATCTTTTGGTTTGGATTCAATCATCATCTGGAACTCCTACTGCTAAAGTGTCTTACGAGTTTATGCGCCCTAAGTTTTCTACTGTTTCTTGGTGTAAGATGATCTGGAGGAGTTATATTGAGCCTCGAAAATCCTTCATAGTTTGGAAAGTAATGCATGGCAGGTTACTCACGGATGATTTTTTGTAGAGACGAGGTGTAACTCTTGCTTCTATGTGCTCTTTTTGCAGGTTGGCCTCATAGTCCATCACTCATTTATTCTCTGGTTGCCCATTTACATGTTCTATTTGGAGATATATGTTTGGTCTTTTTGGTATGAGTTTTGTTGCAGGCCCTTTGGATATTATTTTTTGTGTTGGACTACATGGAAAATTTACCCAGAAACTTATAGATTTGTGGCTCCTTATGTTTTGTAATGTTATTTGGCTGATCTAGGATTTACAGAATAAGTTGCGGTTTGAGGAGCAAGTTGCTACGATTTCGTCTGATTGTCGTAAAGTTGTTAATCATGTTTGGGCCTCTTGCACTTTTGCTAAGGGTAATATGTAAAATCAGGTGCGGGATTTATGTGCTGTTCGGGCTTTTGGGGAGCCCTGTCGGCCTCGTCTTTGCCCCAAAATAGTGGAAGTCATCTGGCATCCCCCTTGTATTGTTATGTTAAAGTTAATACGTATGGGGCTTGTAAGGGTGATTCTGGTAAAGCTGGTTCGGGAGGGATTTTTTGTGATTATCAAAGGCATGTACTTGGGGCATTTAGTTCTAACTTGAATGTCCCAAGTGTCATGCACGCAGAAATTCTAGCGATTATTAAAGCCATTGAGTTAGCTTGGCTCCATGCGTGGCATAATGTTTGGATAGAAACAGATTCGAAGTTGGTCACTCTTTACTTTAGTTCTCCACATATGGTCCATTGGAAACTCCGGGTGGATTGGCAAAATTGCTTGTTTCGTCTCCGTCAAATGTCAGTCAGGATATCTCATATTTTTTGTGAAGGTAATTATGTCGCCGATACTTTAGCAAGCCACGGTGCTCTGGGGGCCGGTTTTACTTGGTAGGACTCCCCTCCAACTTTTATTTCACATTTTTTTCATAGGGACTGGTTGGGTATGCCCAATTACCGTTTCATATAGCTATGTTTTGGTTTGTCTTGTAATCTTTTTGCGAGGTTTTGGCTTTTTGTCCCCCTCGTTGTATTTCTTTTTCTTAATAAATTTTGGCTAGTGTGGGTGCTTAGAGGGATTGGGGGGCGTTCTATCAGGAGCTCAATTCACTTTAATTTGCTTTATGAGTTGAGAGGGTAGGTTGATGTAGTAGTCAAATGACTAAGCTCTGGTGTGTAGTTATGCTCGCCTAATCCTTTATCGCCCCTCTAGTGACGTTATTCACACAAAAAAAATGTTGGAGAAAAAATCGATTACACCAGGGCAAACTGATAAACCCAAAAGGAGTCTCAAAGAAAATTGAGTATCAAAGGCCCAAAATAAGGACTGACAGAAGAAGAAAGTTTTGCCAACAAGAAAAAACTGAAACCACTTAGATGCCTTTGTGTGTTTGTTTGTTTTTTTTTTAAATTTATTTTTGAGTGTGTTTTTGTTTTTTGTTTTTTTTAAACACAAGTTGTGGCCCAAATAAGATGTCTCTTTGTCCTAAAACACCAAACACACCCTTGTAACACCTTAGGACTGGGACTTCTTTGGTCACACTTCAATAATACCCTTTTTACCCTAGATCACCAAAACCAACCTTATATCACTCTAGAGTCGTGACTTCTTTGGTCACACTTCAAGAAGCACATAACAAATAGTAGGTTTGTGTTTTGAGTAGAAAAACAACCTTCAAGTGTCAGACAGATTTGGAACATGGTACTCAAGGTTTAAGAGAAACAAAAAGGGTAAAATAGTAGCTAGAGAGCAAAGATGATAAAGTAGAAATATAGAGGAGAAGGACTTCAAGCAAAACTATACAAATGATGAAAGAGAGATTGTTTTTTGTTGTTGTTTTTGTTTTGTTTTTATTATTTTTAATAAAAGACCTGACTAGTCACAAGAGCAGAATATCAAACAACACACATTCCAATAGAACAACTAAGATACTCAAACCTTGGTGGTTCTAATGCCTTCGTTAAAATGTCAGCAAGTTGTTTATCTGTGGGGATGAACGAGAGTAATAAGGTTTTGTTTTCAACCAATTCACAAATGAAATGATGACGGATGCCAATATGTTTGGTTCGATAATGTTGAACATGATTGTCAGTGTTGTCACAATATATTGTGAAGATAGCTTGACTAACACCATAATCATGGAGCAATTGTTTCAACCATAACAACTGAGTACAACAACTACCAGCAGCCACATACTCGGCTTCAATGGTAGACAAAGAGATACAACTTTGTTTCTTGCTATGCCATGTAACAAGATTGTTTCCAACATCGAAAAGACCACCAGATGTGCTCTTGCGATCAGTAATACACCCTGCCCAATCAGCATCACAATATCCCACCAAGTCAGTGGTTGTATCGTGTGTGTACCATAAACCAGAAGTGAGAGTACCCTTAACATATTTAATGATACGTTTGACGGCAAGAAGATGAGACTCACGAGGAGCACTCTGAAAACGAGCACACACACCAACATTGAAAGCAATAGCAAGACGACTAGCAGTGAGATAAAGAAGACTACCAATCATACTTTGATACAAAGTAGCATTAATATTCTTACCGGAAAGATCAGGTGTGAGTTTTGTGCTTTGACACATAGGAGTGGGGGCAGACTCAACAAAATTCATGCCAAACTTGTAGACCAAGTTCTTGGCATATTTGGATTGAGAAATGAAAGTACCATCACAATCCTGACGAATTTGAAGACCAAAGAAATAAGACAGCTCACCAACAAGACTCATTTCAAACTCACTAGTCATAACATGAATGAATTTTTGGACAAGAGAGTTGGAAGTGGAACCAACAACTATGTCATGAACATAAACTTGAGGTACCAAGACATCAATTTTAGTGTGTTTCACAAACAAGGTCTTATCCACATATCCCCTAAAATATCCATTGCTAAGGAGATAAGTTGACAATCTGTCATACCAAGCACGATGTGCTTGTTTCAAGCCATAGAGAGCTTTGTGAAGTTGATGAAGAGGATTTTCAAAGCCTTTTGGTTGGGCAACATAGACCTCTTCATTCAGATATCCATTTAAGAAAGCAATTTTGACATCCATTTGAAACAATTTAAACTTGAGGTGACAAGCAACATCACATAGCAATCTAACATATTCCATCCTAGCAACTGGAGCAAAGGTCTCATCAACATCAAGACCCTCATCTGAGTATATCCCTGAGTTACAAGATTGTTTCTATCAACAACATCGCTATCATCATACTTGTTTTTGAATATCCACTTAGGTCTAGTGACTAGTTCCCATATCTGATTATTTTCAAACTGACCAAGTTCATCTTGCATTGCAAGAATCCACTCTTCATGTTTTAATGCTTCAGTGATATTCTTAGGTTCAAGTTGTGAAAGATAACACACATTTGCAATTTTTTTGGACACTTGTTGTCTAGTGCGAACACCTTGATTAATGGAACCAATTATTCCAGAATCTGGGTGATTATCTGTCCACTTTGATTTACCTATCACAAAAGCATCCACCCCTGAGATGTCATGCTCAGATAATGGAAGTTGTGGTGAAGGTAAGACAGAAGAGGGGGTTAAAACAGGATGCTCATTAGGAAACAACTCATCATCATCAGTGGCTTGTTCCACAGTGGCTCCTAGGTCATCAATTTTGACATTTACTGACTCCATCAATGTGTTTGTTCGAAAATTGAACACTCGATATGTCCTGCTATTTGAGGAGTATCCAAGAAAGATACCCTCATCACTTTTAGGGTCAAACTTTGCCAATGCCTACCTATCTCGCAAAATATAGCAAGTGCTACCAAAAACTCGAAAATAATCAACCCTTGGCTTTTTCTTTTTCCAAATCATAAGGAGTTTGATGAGATCCAGGTCTTAGAAATGCACGGTTAATGATATGACATGCAGTATTCATGGCCTCAGCCCAGAAATGTTTAGCCAAATTTTTGCTATTAAGCATGACATGGGTCATTTCAATTAACACACGATTTTTTCTCTCAACAATTCCATTTTGCTGAGATGTGATGGGTGTAGAAAATTCATGCTTAATAACATGCTTGGAACAATCGTGCAAATGATGCATTCTCAAACTCAGTACCATGATCTGATCTGATACGAGCAAGGGAAGGATGACTAGTCATGTGTGCAGACTGTAATTGCTTAAACAGAGTCTTAAACTCAATATATGTCTCAGTTTTGTCTTTTAGAAAACATACCCAAGTAATCCTTGAGTAACCATCTACAAGAACTAAGATATACTTCTTCCCACCAAGTGAGAGGACATTAATAGGCCCAATCAATTCCATGTGAAGAAGCTCAAGTACTCTAGAAATGGTGATGTCAGAAATGTTAGAATGAGAAGACTTGGTCTGTTTGCCAAGTTGGCATGGTCCACGCACATGATTAGCATTTCTTTTGAGTTTAGGAAGTCCCCTAACCCACTTTTTCCTAGCTAAATGTGTTAGTTCAATGAAGTTCATGTGACCAAGACGTTGATGCCACAAAAGACTTGTTTCATCAACAACCCTATGACACACATTGGTCTGACCAATGAAATTCCTATCAATATAAAAACAGTGATCTTTGGACCATCCAACATACAAAATTTCTTTCCCTGACTCACCAATGATCCTACTCATCACAAAGTTGACTAATGCTAATGCTAATGCTAATGAGATTGGAAGTCAAACCTTGGACGAATCTGACATTTGTCAAATCCGGTAATCCTGGTATTTTGACAATGCCTTTTGCAGTCACAAGACCTTTGTGACCACCTCCAAAAGTAACACTACCCCATCAAAAGTATCAAGTGACTCAAATACACTTGAGTCACCAGATATATGACGAGAACAACCACTATCAAGTTACCAAACACTTGAATGTGAGGCAGTAAGAGCATTCAACACAACCTGATATTACTGTGTTATTCTCTCCATCCACTGATGCTTAGACTTATTTAGTGGTGATGATGAAGATGCAAGCACCTTAGCAATCATGGTCACTTCATGCAAAAGAAATTGAATAGTATCATGTAATCATGTGTTTCCTGAGAATGGTGTATTTTGTGTTTGTTTCAATTTTAGACACTTTGGTCGAATATGACCCTTTTCTCCACAATAGTGACACACTGGAATGAACCTTTCTTTCTTGTTATAACTCACCTTTGATTCATCATGTGAACGAATATGAGGGGGGACTGAGAGGACTAGTCTCAGAACATTATGGTTTTGATTCTCTCACAAACTTTACTTGTTTGTTAGACCCTTTTGGATATGTCATGCTGAACCCAATTCCAGACATGTCACCATGACCCTTTCCCATGTTAGGCATTTTATCAACTTTTTCAGCACCAATGGTTAACTTAATTACTTTTTCATTTGCTTCATTGACCTGATTGAACAGACTTTTATTTGCATTATGAAAAATAGTTACATTCTTTCTCAAAACAGTAACTTGACTGAGTAGCTTTTCAATTTCAGCAAGTCTATTCTTCAACTCAACTTTAGTCCTGATTGATTCTAGAAGACTAGATCTAGTATCTTTCAACTCACTATTTTCTTTTGACACCTCAGTTAATTTTCCTTTTAAGGAGAAGGTTTTTCTTTTGTATTCCACAAGTTTCTTTTCTTCACATCAGCTTAACCATCTTGATTTCATTCATCAAAACCTCATATGCATCCACGATTGAATGAAAAACTCAATAACCAAACAATCCGAGTTCATCAAGCCATAATCCTTGATGAACCCAGATAAAGAAACAAAGCTTTGAAATATTTCAACGAAAGCAAATTTCAAAAACCAATTTCAAAAAATCAATGAAAGCAGGTTTTGATAAAACTTTTAATGAATCAATTCAGCTTCATAAACATCATCTTTACTCAGATATTGATTCTACAAAAACAGTTTTGAAAATGTTTTATCGAAACCCATAAAGCATCATCTCCATGGTTCAGCTGCCCCTACTGAAGCTCACGAAGAACGATGATTAATTTTGCAAATCACACACACACCGTGAAAATCGAAAGCCCACAAGGATATATCAAAACCGTTACTATCAACTCAAAACGCACAGCATTACAGCTGCATATAAGGAAGGTGAAAAAAGTACCTTTGATTGAAATCTCAGTAAAACCTAAAGCAGTAAATAGTAAAAGTTAAACCGCGACTAGTCATCAGGTACATTAAAATCACTTGATCAGTTCCTCTTCAATAAATAGTCCTTATCGATATGAGAGACTTAGTGAAATCAATAACTAAGTCCTAGAGTTTGAGCATGATTCAAATTACAGTGGGAGAGGCAAAGCCAATTACATCAATCCAAGAAACAACAACTAACAACATCAACCTTACCAAAGAAAAACCAGACTCAAAAGCGAGAAAATTCGAAATTATTTCTCCATCCTGTAATATCAAACACTAGAGTTCATATGAACCTTATAATTCCAAAATCAAACCCTAAAATTTTGAAAAAATAAAATTGAACTTCGAAACCCTAATCTTTTATTTTGAAACCTCATATCAACTGTACCAAAGAAAAACCAAATTAAATTCAAAATTCTTTCTCCAATATGTAATCTCAAATGCTAGAGTTCATATGAATCTTATAATTCCAAAATCCAAACTTAGATTTTTGAAAAAAAATATAATAGAACTTCGAAATCCCAATCTCATAATGTGAGAGTTCACATCAACCTCACTATAGAAAATTCAAACAAAAATGAAAAAAAAATCAAAATTCATTCTTGAATCCACCATATCAAACATTAGAGTTCATATAAACCTCATAATTCCAAAATCCAAACTTGGAAACCCCAATATTATTTGGATAACTCGCGTCAACTTTATTATGGTAAAACCAAACTCGTGCTTAATGGAAATTCAATCAGATTATGGAAGGATTGCTGGATCCCAGGGGTTCCTGAGGCTCGATTGCGCCCCCTTTCTGGTGTTGAAGTAGACTTGGAGGCTAAAGTCAGCTCTATTGTGGACTTGGAGAGTGGTCAGTAGACGCTGGACAGCATTGCCCATATTACTTCTAATCATGAGAGAGCTGCTATTGACTCTATTCCCTTAGGTGGTGGTGATGAGGAAGACAGAATTATTTGGCCGGCTACTAATGATGGAAATCTAACGGTGAAGTTAAGCTATGGGTGGCTGAGAGATAGGAGGCTCGCAAGCCGCATCCTACCTCCCTCCTCGTCGAGGGTGGTGCCGAAGGAAACTTGGAGAGCTATTTGGGGCAGCAAGATCATTCCAAAGGTCAAAACATTTCTATGGAAGGCGATAAGGGGAATCCTTCTGAAAACATTAACACCTTCCTACTAAGGTTAATCTGTTTAGGAGACATCTTGGGTCCTCTCCTTTTTGCCCTTTATGTCTTGATGAATCTGAAACTGTGGAACACCTTTTTATCTCATGTGATGTAATTAGGCGAGCTTGGTTTGGGGGAATGTTATCTTACTTTATCAACGTCAATGGAGTTACTACATTTGATGATTGGCTTCTTGCAATTGCTAATGCTGGGAATCGTAGGTCTGAGGACTCGAGCTGAGTCATAGCTATGGCTGCTTACACGTGCTGGGCAATTTGGAAGGCTAGGTGTGCTCATGTGATGGAAGGGAAGGTTTTTAACCCTCGGTTGGTGATTGATGAGGCATCTAGACTTCACGAGGAGCAGGTGGCTGCCTATGCAGCTAAGGAATAAGGACCACAAATAGAAGTAATGCAGAGGTTAGGAATGAGCATTGGATCCCCACTCCGCCTGGATGCGTGAAAGTTAATATTGATGCCTCCTGGAACTCGTCTTCAAAGGAGGCATCGTTAGCAGCAGTCTGCAGAGATAGTGAGGAGCGTTTTCTTGCGGCGTCAGTTTGGAAAAAAAATGGCCAATTCTGCTGTTTTGGCGGAAGCATATGCGGCAAGGGAAGGGTGCAGATTTGCGAAGGAAAGAGGATATGGTAGAGTGAATTTTGAGTCCGATTCCCAAGTGCTGGTTCGTCACATTAATGGCAGTATAAAGAGGGGAAATTGGGAGATATATCCAGTCCTTTCAGAGATTAAGAGACTATTAGGATCCTTTGATTCCCAAAGCTGGGATTGGATTCCTCGAAGTGCAAATCTGGCGGCAGATGCAATGGCATCATGGATGAAGATGGAGATGAGCGACATGGCCTGGTTAAACCGACCCCCATCGACCCTAGTGTTTGTTCTATCAAGTGACGGTATTCTATGTCCTCCGCATTTTATGTAAGTTTTATGCCAGCTTTCGCTTGCGTTGCTGTTATTATGTTTATTTTTAGCTGTTCTGTTGCTCAGAATTTTCTCTCTGGCCTGTTGGGGCTCTGTCTTGTTTCTTTGGTTGCTGGTTTCCCAGCTTTTAATGAAATGTTTCATTGATGGAAAAATAAAAAACTTGAAATTTTGGAAAAAAAAAATATTTGAACTTCAAACCACCATTCTCGCTTGTCACAACTCACATCAACAATACTAAGACAAGACCAAACTTATTATTAGGAGTAGACATAAATCCGTTGAAACCGAAAAACGAATCAATTCTAACTGTTATTGACTCTACGGTTTGGATCTGACCAGATCCTCAAAACGATTTGAAAATCCAAACTGTTCTCTCGGTAACGATTTAGTTTTGGATTTCAATTTAAAAATTGTTAGAATCCAAATCAAAATGTTAATGTTTTTATTTATATATGTTATTTATTAGTTAATATTTTTCACCATTTAATTTGTTAGTGTAAGTGTTTACCATGAACCCTACCTCACTATATCCTTACTCATTTTTTGTTACTTTCGAATTTAAATCACATTTAAACATCACCTGCCATTTTTTAAATTTAAAAATATTGGAAATTTTGATTTGTTGATATGAATGAATGAAATGTTTGTATATTTGAAGTTTAAAAATATTGGAAATTTTGTTTTGCTGATATGAATGAATGAAATATTGATATGAATGATTGAAATATTGATATGTATGAATGAAACAATGATGTGAATATTAGAATTTTTTAAATGGAGATGTTTTGGAGGAATTTTTTTTGTGAATAAAAGACATGAAAAGTTTATATCTAGACCAATCCAAAACAAACCGTTATTAACAATTTGGATTGAAATAGTTTCAATTATATTTTTTGAAAATTCAAATCATATCAAGCTGTCAAAATTTTAACAACATAAATTTGATTTTAGATAATATCCATATCGATCCAAATGGTACCCACCCTAACTTTTAGCATCAAGTGTGACAAAATGTAGACCTTCAGAACTTTGCTACTGAAATTTACTCACAACATGTGCAAACAAGAACTTGTCATGTATTAGCCCAACTTCAACTTCCCAACATGAATTTACACCATTCACCCTCAACATACATGAAAAGTGAGGCACATCTTCTCTGACCACCCATCAATTTGAAAAGAAACCAACAAATAAAATCTGTAAGAATGTCAAATTAAGGTGGTTAAATGTACTACTTAGGACCTAAGGATAGGCATCCTAACATGGAGCAAAGAGAAATGCATCCATCTCTACTTGTCTGGGGCCAACAACGAGAGTTGAATTGAAGTGACTTTCCTCAATCGATTGTGGCATGTCAAAATGGAGAAGCATCATGAAATTCGGATTGGATTCTTGCCAGCAACTTCAGAGTACCATGATTTCCATGCTTCCATGTAATGAGAAAACAGGTCCTTCAAAGCTGCAAGAGGAAGCAAACCGTTTGATTTAGTAATTTTGCATCCAACAACAATTGGGATTTCTTTTGCAATTATAGATTGTCTTCCTATTACTGTCTTCTTGGTTTTACTTCCATACGGGGATTCAAATGGCATGTTAAACCCTAATGGAAGATACTTGAATATTGAATTGGTATTTGGAACCTAGCTTACTCTATCTTGTTCTCTTCTTCCCTCACCTAGTCACTTGTCCTGTTTCTTTCCCTTTCCACCCTCTTCTCTATCTCCCACTATTTTCTCCAGGCCCTACATCAAAAAGGTTCACCAAGGGTGTTCATCGTCATACACCATTTAAGTGAAAAACTGGAGTTCTCAAGACAAAAGGCCGGTCCATCATTCATCTCTACACATACAACTAATAAGTTCGTTTGGTTTTTCTGATGTGAATTTAAACCCATAAGGCATTGAACTTTGACAGCTAAATGATGTAGCACTGAACTTTACTGCAAAATGAATCATAAAATGATACCTTGGTTTTGATACTGAGGACGATAAGTAGATGTCAAAATCTTTCTCATGTTGCTATTGATGTTGTTGCTCCCGGGTCTGGCAATAGTGACAGGAGCAAAAGGACCAAACTGATAGCTCTTTGAACCATCTTTTGAGTCCTCCGAATTGCACCTATCAAGCTCAAATCCTAGGCTCTCAGGTTTCTTTTGCTTTTGCAATGGAGGATCTTCCTCACCTACCAACACCGCACCGGTAGAAAGATCTACCCTCCCCCTCTTATTACTGATGTTTGTGATATCGGTACCAAAGGCTCTTTTTCTGGGCTCCTCTGGGACCAAACTCTCATCTAGTCCTCTCAATCCTAGCCACTTAAATGCAGGCTTCCTTGTATCTAACGTGTGGGTCTGCGAATTTTTCATAAGAAAAATCATATAGGTTAGGCAAACAAAATTCCCATAACTTTTAACTAAAGTTAGAACCCTAAAATTTCTATAACTAGCAATGGTGTTTTACCTTCTCAATGAGATTCATGGAGGACAAAACATTTGCGATATCATAAATTCGCCTTACTTTAGCTGCTTCATCAAGCGGAGATAATATTAACAAGAATTTCAACTCTAGGACACATATTCATCAATAATAAAAGCACGTAGACATTCATTACTTCTCATTACTGTCGCATTCTGCACATCCCCTAGCAATAACTTGGCAGCGTCATCAAGGGAGATCGTTTCGACCTACAAGTTCATGCAGGAACATCAATGGTTAATGATAACCAAAATTGCATAGTGTAGTGATCATACTTTTATAGAATAAGCAACAGTTTCAGCATTTTACTCACAGCGGAGCAGACAAAGAGCTTCACAAAATTCTGCGAAAGAAGCGACAGAGACTTCTCTCTTTTATTTTCTGCCAAGTTTAACAACAAAGAAATAAGAATCAATGTCATTACATCACCGAAAATATCACTCACAGTAACTGACTATGCCCAAAATTTGCACCAAAGCTGTAAAAACTAAAACCAAAACGCTATTGTTTATACGGTCAAATTGATTCATTGAATTGTTCAATTGTATGAGATAATCTAAAACCCTAGGCACCTGAACAAGCTCAAAAGCGATGAAAGCAAAGCAAAGTTTACCTGGTTTTGGGTTTGTTGGAGGTTTAAGATTGCAAGTAGCGTTACACTTTTCATGCTGCTGACTCCCACATCTCTCTTCATCATCCTCATCATCCGAAACCTGTGACCGCAGGAAATTAGAAAATTTTAAATTATTAGAATAAAAAAAAATTTTCAAACAATCAAATTTCAAACCTTTATTTCTCAAAGAAAAAAAAAACCCACAAATCAGTTACCTTTGCATCTTCGTTGCCATCTGAGTTCATGCAATTCTCTTTCAGACCCTCTTCCTATTATTCCACAAAACACAAACTCAGTACTGAATTTTCAGGAACATAAGAATAAATTGAAATTAAAAGCCAACTTATTTTTTGGAACCATATCTTAACTTTACTAATAAATTGTGAGAAATAAATACCCTAAGCTCTCTTAAGGCGTAAGGGATTGCCCCAAATCCTTTCCAGGAATACTGGTTCTTCGCCTTCCGTGCAAGAACCTGAAATCAAAATTAACTTATAAATAAACTGGAAAAACATAAATTGATCAATTACCCAGAAAGGGAAAAGACAAAATCTACCCCAACGCTCTCAAGGACATTGACGATATCGTAGATCCGCCGCCTCTCAACACCTACAAGTCGAGAAACTGTTAGATCCAAAGAAATGACGCGCACAAACACGTGAACATGTCGGAGATTGGAGCAAGATCGGAACCTAATCGTGAGGCGGCGTCGTCAAGGCCAATCGAGGTCACGCCGTCGCGATTGTACAAGCCGAGAAAACTGCTCAATTGGAGAAAACTACGAGTCAGATAAAGAAAAACATTCAGGAATCAAAAACCATGGAGAAAGAGAGCGGCGGAGAGAGAGGGAGAGAGTACTTGGTGCACAAGAGGCCGAGAGACTTCGATTTTCTGCTATAGCTATGGTCCCTTTTCGAAGTACCCGCAGGGGCTGGAGGAGGCGGAGACGCCATGGTTGGAAAAGAAAATGGAGGGAAAGAGAAGGCGCTGAAAAACCAAGACTGAAGAAGAAGACTCCAAAGAAATATAGACAGATAGAGAGGGAAAAGACCGTTAAGAGGGGGGCAAAAGGTGGAGGCTTTGGACTATATGGCGGGGTCGCAAAATTCAAATCTTGCGAGCGTTTTGGGATTTGGGATCTGAAGGCAGCGCACAGCGGAGCGGGTAGGTGTTGCTGCGGAAAATCATTTTTAAAGAGAGCGAGAGAAAGGCAAGTAATTTCAAAATTTTGAATGAGCGGGAAAACTTAATCTCGATTATGGTTTCGGCTGTTTTAGGTTTTTAGCAATGGAGCCAAATTACCCGCTTTTGCCTCTCTTTTTTGGGTGCCTGGGTTGCTGATATGCTAACACTTACTTTCCTGTTTTAGAATTTCGTTTCCCATTTTAATAATTCTTATAGAACTTAAATTTTGCTCGTAATTTCAATTTTCGCCAATTTAAATATTTAATTAAAAAAAGGTAATTTATTTGTCAAAATTTTCGTAAAATTAATGCATGAGTGAAAAATCTGCCAAAATCATGTCGACTTGTTGATTTCTTTTTTGTTAACAGCAGACAACATTGAATTCGTCCCATGTTCAAAATGAAGGCATTGTGATTGAATTGGAACTAAACTTGCGGACTATAAACACTTCATACATTGCCCAAAAACTGGAAATTTTCTCTGGAAGTTTTGAGATTTGAATGGAAGTCAATCTGCACGGTTTATGAGCCAATCTGAATTGGAACATGATCTATAATTTGACCTGACGGGGAAGACGACCACATCTACTCTGCAATCTCAAAATCTCTTTTGCAAAACCTTGATTACCAGTTACCAAAAGCCCATCTAGAACCCGGTTGAAGGTGAATCTTCGCGGCATAAATCCCCTATCAACCATCTCAATCAACAGCTTCCCTGCCACTACCAGATCTTCAGGTTTCTTCCTCACAAACATTGCACTAATCAAAACGTTGTAAGTATCCAGATTAGGCAAACAATCTCCACCGCCCATCTTCTCAAACACATCCAACCCCTTTTCAATCTCACCACCATCACAAAAGTACCGAATCAACACATTATATATCTGCACATTTGGCTCACACTTGTCATCCTTCATTCTCTCCATAAACTCCATTGCCCTACCCATGTCACCCGCGTGACACAATCCTCTAATCAACACACTATAAGTCGTCACATTAGGCACATAACCCTTCCTCACCATCTCCTCAAAAACCAAGACAGCATTTTCAACACTATCTTTCTTACACAAAACCTGAATCAAAGCATTGTACGTTGCAACCGAAGGAAGCACCCCCTCCCCAACCATCTCATTGAAAACCTTCCGCGCCTTCTTAATCTCACCAACGACACCAAACCCATGAACCAAAGTAGTATAAGTGACAACATCAATCTCACATTTCCTCTTCTTCATTTGCAAAAAGAATTCCCAAGCTTCCTTAAACTGACCAGTTCTAAAATACCCCTTAAGCATTATGTTAAACGTGGTTAAACTCGGGTCCAATCCCCTCTCCACCATCTCCTCTAAAAGTTCCAATGCCTTAGGGGTTCTCTTAATCAAACACCACCCATTTGCAATGATATTATAACTAACACAATCGGCCTTAAACTTTCCCCTAAACACCTTAAACAAATTATAAGCCTTTTCAACACGCTTAGCCTTACAGAGCACATCAAGAATGGTATTAAACGAATTTAAATCCTGACGACAACCATATTCATGCATTGATAAGAACACTTTAACAGCTCTGTCAGGTTTCCCAGCAGCAACATACCTCTCAGTGATGATGGCGAAAGTTCTCGGGCCTGGGCCGAGGCGGCGAGCTCGCATTCGGGCCACGAGGGTCCAGAGGGCCTTGTAGTCACGCAGGCGGCCGGCGATGTCGATGGCGTGGTCGAAGGAAGAGCAAGAGTGCGTGTAGCTGGGATGGCGGTCAAGCACTTTGAAAAATTGGATGGCTTTCGGCCCATGGTTCCAGAGGCGCTTCAGGGTCTTGTCGACCAAATCTGAAGTCCAGTCGATTTTCGGGTCGTGAAGGATTTGGGTTAGGGTTTGCGGGTCGGATTTGAGAATTTGGTTGGCCAAGGCGGAGTCTTGCGAGGGTTGAGGCGGTGAGCTAGCGAGGCTCCGACATGGGATTGAAGAATAAAATTTTAGGTTTTTCTGTGCTGCAGTTTTCAGTTGCAGAGTGAACATTTTCAGGAGTTGGAGCCATTGCTGGTAACACTTAACACGGTTACAATTTTCCCTCGTTATTTTCTCTGCAGCCAAACATGTTTGCGGGCTCAAATTACTTGGGCCGGACTTTCTCCTTTTTCTATTATTTCAGGCCGAAACGGTGCCGTTTTTAAAAATTCGAAAACCACCAAAAGGACAAATGTTTTGATTAGTGTTTTTGAAAATCTGAAGCTTTCCCTCAAAAAACAAAAAAAAAAAATCTGAAGCTGAGCGCGGGTTGCTTTGGACTGGTGGCTGAGTGGCAGTACCGTCACTCACGACGGAAACAGTTGCAGCATTGGCTAGCGAGTGAAAGAGTGAGTTTATTCGATGAGTAAAGAGAACTACAGAATCGAGCTTCGAACTGCGATTCGTCAGCTGAGCGATCGTTGTCTCCACGCGGCTTCCAAATGGTAACTATCAAACCCTAAAATCCCAATTCAAATTTCGATTCTTACATCTATTGTTGATGCTTCGTTAATTTGAACAATTTTTCAGGGCGGCGGAGCAGCTTGTGGCTATCGAGCAAGATCCGGCAAAGTTCACTCCTGCGAACACGAGGTTCCAGCGCGGGAGCTCGAGCATTAGACGCCGATATCGCACCGACGAGATCGTTACAACGCCGGTTGCTGGTGTGTCGTATGTGTCCACTCCGGTGATGGAGGAAGACGAAATTGTAGACGGTGATTTTTACCTTCTTGCTAAGTCGTATTTTGACTGCCGCGAGTACAGAAGAGCTGCCCATGCCCTTCGTGACCAGAATGGAAAGAAATCCGTCTTCTTGCGCTGCTATGCTCTTTACCTGGTTTGTCAAATTCTCTTATCTTTCACTCTTTAAAAATCTCAGTCTTTTCTTTTATAGATTCAGTAAATCCCATATGTTTCATTGTCTTTGCAAGTGTTAAATTATTATGAGTATAAACTAGTTGAAATTTTGTGAGGCAGTGCCAGGTTCATAATGTTGCCCCCCAAGGTAATGATCCCCCGATATAAGTTTGATTAGGGTGTTGGTGTAGATTAGGGAACTAGGATCAAACATACATTAGAATGTGTGGAAGACAGCTCAAGTCGGCAATCGGGTTTAGGAATCTGATAAGATTTATACAGTTTTGGTAGATGAATACTTATCAAATCTACACCAGTTTAATGTTACAAGATTCCAGATGTTATAATTATAATTCTTCCCCATTTTTATTGCATAATGAAGGCTGGTGAAAAGCGGAAAGAGGAAGAAATGATAGAACTTGAGGGACCCCTAGGCAAGGGAGATGTCGTGAATGGTGAATTGGTTTCTCTCGAGCGGGAGTTATCAACGCTTCGCAAGAATGGTACCCTTGATCCTTTTGGACTCTACTTGTACGGTCTTGTGCTCAAAGAAAAAGGGAGCAAGAATCTTGCTCATACGGTTCTTGTGGAGTCTGTTAATAGCTACCCATGGAACTGGAATGCCTGGTCAGAGCTGCAGTCGTTGTGCTCTACAGTCGACATCTTGAACAGCCTTAATCTGAATAACCACTGGATGAAGGACTTCTTTCTTGCCAGTGCTTATCAAGAACTAAGGAAGCACAGTGAAGCCTTGGCAAAATATTTGTACCTAAAGGGCACTTTCGCTTTTAGTAATTACATTCAGGCCCAAATTGCAAAGGCACAATACAGTCTAAGGGAATTTGAAAAAGTTGAGACAATTTTTGATGAACTTCTCAGGAATGACCCTTACCGAGTGGAGGACATGGATATGTATTCCAATGTGCTATATTCAAAGGAATGTTCGTCTGCACTGAGTTATCTTGCCCATAGAGTGTTTATCACTGATAAATACAGACCTGAATCGTGTTGCATAATCGGAAATTACTACAGCTTGAAAGGGCAGCATGAGAAGGCGGTTGTGTACTTTAAGAGGGCACTCAAATTGAACAGAAATTATTTGTCTGCTTGGACTCTGATGGGTCATGAATTTGTTGAGATGAAAAACACTGCAGCTGCTATTGAGGCATATCGGCATGCTGTAGATATAAATCCATGTGACTACCGAGCTTGGTATGGATTAGGACAGGCTTATGAGATGATGAGTATGCCCGTTTACGCTCTTCATTACTTCAAGAAAGCTGTATTCCTGCAGCCAAATGACTCTCGGTTGTGGATTGCCATGGCTAAGTCTTACGAAACTGACCAGCTCCACATGATTGAGGAAGCAATCAAGTGTTACAAAAGGGCAGTAAATTGCAATGACCCGGAAGCAATTGCCCTGCACCAGTTAGCAAAGCTACATTTTGAACTTGGAGAGCCTGATGAGGCGGCTTTTTACTACGCGAAGGATCTGGAGAGGATGGAAAATGAAGACAGGGAAGGACCAAATATGGTTGAAACCCTGCTGTTTCTTGCTCAATACTACAGAGAGCATAAAAGATTTGAAGAAGCAGAGATCTACTGTACCCGTCTTCTAGATTATACTGGCCCGGTGAGTATCAACTTTTCTTTCTCTTTATCTATTTAACCCTAATCATAAAATTAAAATTTAGTTACTTACAGTATTTCTTTGTTCATCATTACAGGCAAAGGAAACAGCAAAAAATATACTACGAGGAATGAGAAAAGAACAAGCTGGTGGTGTTTCAAACGAGCTCTTTCCTCCTTAATATCTAACACTTTTGTTCAAGGACCGTCAGAGCTTGAATCGTATCGATCACATTTGAGCATTTACTGCTATTAGTTGTTGAATGAATTTGATTTCCATAGAAAATTTTCATTTTTAATGTATTGCTTTAGTCTTGTAATTTTTCCTCAATCTTCCATTCATCTGTCTCTAGGGTTTCGCTTTTGCTGCCAAGATGATGATATTAGCTGCGGATTTGAATCTTTTGAACACGAAACGTGCCTTCTTAGAAAATGCACGTTCTCCTCATCAAATAACCAAAGAAAGGTAAACAGAAACACTATCACACTATTTTCAGGTCTGGTAGAGAAATAAAAATCTGTCAATGCCAAAACAATATGTATGCAGAAAGTTCGCATAAATGCGAGAAAACACTTGGGAAATATGCAGATTGCAGAAGACAACATCTACCTTCAAGCAAATTTAAGGTTATAAAATTCTCCACTTAGTTTATTTCAACTTCAACCCCATAGAGCAGGGGAAAATTTAAGATAGCCCTTAAGCTCTAAAGACTAATAGCAGCATTTCAGAGGCCTGGTACTCAGATCAGTTAATTTCTGCTTGGGTCTGTGAAGAAGCTGTTGAGGCCTGGCATGATTTCGGGGGCCTTGTTGCGGACAAATTTCCTCAGGAAATGCTCCTTGTACTGCTCTCCCTCAGCGAAATTTTCCAATATTCCCGCAGCCCTGTTCTCCTTGGTCACTCTGAGTCATAAAGAAAAGATAGACAATATTATCGTAAGTTACCACGTTCCATGATCATTACAAAGGTAAGGATAATAAACAACTCGCTCGTTTTGAGTAGTTTGACACATCCAAATCATATTTTAACGTTCAAAACACACACGAATAGAGACTCAGTAAAAATGTTGTCCTGCTTATGATCAAACAAGCCAGCATCGCCTCATTGCATGCTATATTCAAGAACCCAAAATCCTGCAATTTGCACCCTCTTATGCATTTCATCCCTCCCAATTCCCAATTCCCAATTCCCAATTGAACTAATGAAGTACGCAAAATACATACTTAAACCTATACAGAAGTTGTAATAAACTTCTTTAACTTTTGCATGAGGGAACTAAGAGACTAACAAGTAAAGGTCTCACTAAAATGTGCATGATTTAATTGAATCTTATTTGAATGATACGGTTCCCACTAAATTCCATTCTTCATGTCAAAACTCGAAAGATTTGAAGTGATTATGAGTCAATTCTGATTATGTTATAAACACTTTCTATACACCTATAAAGAGGAGATCAATTCCCAATAATATCATCAGAAAATGGGTTTAATTAGGTATCAAATATTTACTTGGCCGCTCTAATTTTGGACCAACCACCTTGGTTAAATTTAAGCTTACTATTTACCTTCCTTCTATGGTATAATTCAAGGTTCTAACAAAATATAGTATAATTTAAGGTAATTGAGTTGGAATCAAAATGAAAATGGAATCATTTTGGGAACAAATATGGGGTAATAAAAATCATATTTTTATCAGTCTTGATAATATTCCTCTAATTTATAAGAAATCTGCCATACAAATCCCAATCCCCTAATTTTGATCCAAAAAGAATCCGTAAATAATAGACACAGAAATAAACGAAGCGTTCGCAAATCAACAATCCTATTAAAAACTAATGTTGAGAGAGAGACCTGACTTCAGGGTTGATGCAGATATGGCGGATCAAACTGAACCCACAGATCCCTACGGCAAGCCCTGTGGCCGCGAAGAGTGGATAAACCTACAATACAAAACGACACAGGATGTACAGGCTCAGAAACAAAATGAAAGCCGATCTGTCACCAAATGAAAAGAGAAGTCGAATCTCGGGCGGATCTGAGCTTACCTCGGGCCTCAACCAACGATTCGCAGCCATTGATTATCGGAGAAATTGGAGAGTTCGGAAATGCAAAACAAAGACGAAGAAATTAGACGACCTCAGCCGCCAGCTTTTATCTTTATTTATATACAATTTTTAATTGCAACTGGTCGAATTCGATGCGCTGACTCGGGCGTTGCGTGCGTATTTGCAGTGAGCACTATGCGAATCAGAATCCGACACATGTTACTTGAGCTTTTCGAGGTTATGAGAAGAAAAGTAATTAAAAATTAAAAATTAATATTATTTAAAATATAAAAACAGTTGAGCTTTTCGAAGTTATGAAAAGAAAAGTAATTAAAAATTAAAATATATATTATTCAAATTATAAAAACAGTGGACGCCGTTGCCGGGGATCGAACCCGGGTCACCCGCGTGACAGGCGGGAATACTTACCACTATACTACAACGACTTGTTGATTTATTATATTTTAAATATAGTTTATACATTTATATGTCACAATCAAGTTACTTTTTAGTGATTCCTAAATTCTCACCAGTTTTCCGTAGCAAAATTTGTCGAATCTGTCACAAAAATTATTTGTGGTCGATATTTTACTAACTATGAATCAAATTATTTATAACACTTTGGGTTAAGCTTTAAAATGGCATTGCCACATAATTCCTTTGCTTGATCGTATCTGTTTGGATTTTAATGGCTAATAACTAACGAGAATGCAACTCTTCATTATATCATACATCATTAACCTCGGAATGAAATCTTTAATTCAATATGCTAAATGATTATACTTGTCCGGTACAACTAGGTGGCCAAAATCCGAAAGACTACAATGCCACTGTTTTTATTGGCCAAAATACAGAGCAACATACTTTAGCTAATTTTATCAGACAACCCGAAAATCCAAATTATACACTCAGCAACACAACATTCACCAAGAAGCCTACACTTTTGGAACCTCTTAAAAGTGCTGCATTTTGAACTGAACAATCCCTCGGCACAAATACTATCAGGAACGAAAATTCTTGGGCATGCGCTCATCAGAAGCTTCTTCGGGCTAACTTCAGTCCATCTCCATGGTCACACAAGTTCAAATAAAAACTCAAATGGTAGAATCATAATGCTATGTGCAGATATCTGTGTCCTCTCTTTTGGTCACCGTTTCAGACAATTTACGACTTCAAATGGGGTCATCATGATATCTACATCCAGAATATGAACTGGAAAGAAAAACCTAGCCCAAGTCATCCATGTCAGTTTGTTTTGTCCCGTATACGATCACGCCATGAGCCTTGTTTTTTAGCAAGTACCTATAAGAATGGCAGCATCACTTATCTTGCATCCGAAAAATAAACCACACCAACAAAACAATATTTTTCTTTTTTTCTTATAAGAAAAAAGAAGAAGCAATACTTAAGTTAACCTTGTCACTCAAGAGGCTTGTAGGCTCGGTTGGTTCACTTTCTTTGCTCTCCTTTAAATCAGTCTCAGCCTCAACCTCAACCTCACTATCTATCATAGTCGATGGTGGATTATCTGATGAACCGAACATGGCCTCATCATGTGCAGCTTTGATCTGATCCTCCCTTTTTGTCTACACAATTCCATTTGAATAAGTAGCATCAGAATTCAGAAGCTATGCAACTTTTTTCATCACTCAGCAAGCCCGATTTGTAAGATGCATGATCCTTGAACTGGAACTCAAATGTCTAACAGGCAGGAAGAGAACAGAGAGAAATACCTCAAATGCAGAAAACCGGAAGGTTTGGCCAATGTGCTTAACTAATGCCGCATCATCGTCACCAACTACAGAAAAGGTGAACTTCCACAATGAGCTAACTTTGCTCTAATCAGACAGGGCCAAGATATTTTCTATGTTACAACATACAAATACAAGCTATAAAAGATTACTGTGGGGATACAATTGATTATCAAGTCTCGAACCAAGGATATCAGCTTTTCTTCTTAACATCGAACCTATAATAATTGATTGATCCAACTGCTAATTGACCACTTACAGATTTCTGATCTTGGATAATTAATAAACCCTATTGAAAGCTAAACTATTTTTTAAGATTATACAGCAATCAGAGTGCAAACTTGAAACAACAATCTATTGATACAGATATAGCCAGGCAACCATTTATAATGGCATTTAATCATATCCGAGAGCTCTGAAACTTTGGCTGAGCACATAATTTCATCGAACAAGAGACTAGAAATGTAAGCAGATGTCTGAAGTCTGGACAATGTTTTATCATGCTCAGATTATGCACATCAACAGAACAAAAATGTTCCATTTATGACTGCAAACAAATCTGGGCTTTCTTGAAATGGGCAACTCTTAACTTTTAACCTCAAAATTACCGTGATGGAAATAGACTTAAGCAACAAAGGACTGAACTATTAGCAGAAATAATGCAAAGAAAAAAAAATTCAATCTTTACATTCTAAACATAGTTTGTTATAAATGCTTAACCTTCAATTTCCTCATCATCAAGGGGTGCATCTTTGTTGAATTCAAACCTTTCCCAGCCAGAGCCCATCCCTTTCGTCGTATCCTTCTCAGCTGAGATTACCATAACAAAACAATTAATTTGAGCACCTCCAAGCAAACACAAGTATCAAAGATTGATTACTATGAACTCATAATACATTCCAGCATTATAATTATAAAACTCACAAGTTTCAGCAAGTTGAAGTTTCATCTTTGCTTTGACTCTCTCAGCTGCAGACTGTTCATATCAGAAGAACAGCTTGTTATCATACAATAACAATTCACAGCTTAGACAAAGAACAATGAGTAATTTTACCACTTAGCAGGTTGATAAAGGCCTGAATTGACTCCAACAATGATGAATACTAAAAGTCAATTAAAATTACCCATCTAAACATACCATTGTATCATAGCCTTGAATCAACTTTGAATAATCAGCACCACCGGCATTCCTCTCCTTCCCCGTTTTCCCTCTGCTCTTCTCCAAACTCCTCGCTCTCGGCGAAGAACTCCGACTCCGCTGCTCCTTTCTTCGTCTCCTACCTCCATCCGAATCACTCCCAGACGTACTCCTCCTCCTCCTTCTCTCTCTATCCCTATCCCTATCCCTATCCCTATCTCTATCTCTATATCTCTCTCTGCTCCTACTACGCCGCCTTGAATGCCTCTCTCTGCTCCTGCTTCTGCTTCTGGTCCGCTTCCACGAAAGCCTATCGTCTCTCTGCGAAACCCTAGGAGGTTCTTTTTCTTTTTCTTCTTTAGTCGGGTCGGGCTTCTTCCTCTTCAGCTTGGTCTTAATAGATTCAATATGAGCTTGCTTTTGGAGCTCCGACTCCTTTTTCGGGCTAGAGGCCTTAACGAACTTGCTGAGGAAGGAAGAAGCAGACGGCAGAGCTGAGCCACGCGCAGGGGCATTTTCCGAATCTGCGTTTGCGGAAGAGAAGCCCAGACCTTGCTTGAACCTGGCGGCTCCTTCGCCGCGCCGAGTTAACTCGTCGTAGTACGCCGCAGCTTTTGCCTCCTCCATTTTCGAGCTCGACGATCTGCAGCGCGTGCGAGGGATCGTTTGGTTCTTGTTGCAATGAAACGGCGGCGTTTAGATGACAGCTTTGATGGAACTCTTTATGGCCCAATGGGTCAGTCGATAACTAGAGCCCAACAATAGCTGGCAGAGTTTGACTTTTTGGTCTGTTAATATGATAAAAGAGCAATGTACATCTCTTGTAAACTAATTGTTTTTTTAATAGAGTTGATTTTAAAACTTCATAAATTACTTGATTCACTCTATTTTTTTGTTGTAATGTTTTCTTATTTTTTTTATGAATTAAACTTTCAAGTTCCAAACTTACCTCTTATCTCCTATTTTACTTTATTTTATAAAAAATTAAGAATTCACAATAATTTAATAGGCTAACTAAAAATCATCAAAGCATTACTATTTGGCAGCATTTTTTCTTACCACTTCATTGTAAGGTCGAAATGTGTGTTATTAAATAACCATGATTAACATTAAAATAATTATGATTTAAAAATGAAAGAGAAAAACAATGTAAACTATAAAAAAATACATATATGCCAAAAAACAAAAGGAAAACCCTCCACTTCGTCTTCCTCCTCGATCACATTCCATGGAGTTGCTGTCATGGCTTCTTAAAAGAAAAAAGTTTATTTTTTCACAATATTTCATACGATCTTTGTCAAATAATTTTAAAGTGAGATTGATTTTGAACATAAAACAAGGGGAGGACCCCAAGAGCTAGTTTTACCTAATTGATATTGGTGTATCAAAGAATCAATGTATTGATGATAATTAAAATTTTGTTGGTAAGTCGATCATTTAGTTTATACATCTTAATGATAAGTTAATCTCCAATTTAATATTTTTTTAAATGATTTTTGAAGGATAATTTAAGAGTTGCAAACATCATATTATAATATTTTCATTAGAAGAATTCGATAAATAAAAATTGTAGACCAAGAAAGTACAATGTAGTGTCATTGGAATGTTATAAAGTTCGCTAGGTGGTAATCGGGGAGCGGGATACGATCCAGTGCCTAAATAATTGTATTGGAAAGATAAAGGTGAAAAATGCAGGTTCTAGAATCAAAAAATAAAAACTTAAACATACAAAATGTGAAAATGAGATGTTGAGGTCAAGACTCGAGAGTACGAGTGAGATTTAAATCTAAAAATATTATTTTTTCTCCAAAAAAAACAAATAAAAAATATTAATTTTACCCCAAAAAACACAAATAAAATAAAGTATTTTTGCCTATATAACCGTCCATCCCCTTCTGCCCTATAGAGAACGACTAGGGGGTGGCTAAGCTGCATAGGTCAATTTTTCTAAATCGGGGCGTCGATAATAAACTTATTGTCTAGAGGGACTGTTATAAATACGCCTTATCGTATAAAGTGAGGAATCGAATTCAAATCTTATATGAATCCTATTTTTAGCTAAAAGTCTATTCATCTATTAAAAATGAGAAGATTGTCATAGACAAATCAAGAATAACTCTACGAGTTTTTTCTTAAAACTTATTTATGTTCTTGCCAAATTGATTCAAACCTAAATTAAGTCTTTGACTGAGTTGTACTTTTTATGAATATCGAAAGCAGGTGAAACCCCGATTATTCCAATGCACCGCAAAGTCAGAAATGTTTTGTTTCTTTTAATCAAACAACAGTGTTGGTATCTTTTCTAGATATCCTACGGATCATTTTGAAAATTCAAGAAAAACAAAAAAGTAAGCATAATAATCAGCTACAGTGATTTTGATATGCAATTTTAAGCTGGGGAGGCTGCGAAATCCAAAGTTGATCGATGGATCAAAGGGCTCAAATTCCAAAGGCCACCAAAGTGGCTGGCAGATCACCGAATGGATTGAAACTCGGAGGCCTAATTATTCTTTCATTTAAATATATATTTAAAAATAATAAGATAAATCACAGAGGATTATTTTTTTATTTGGAAATAGATCTGACTGTTCACGCAAATGGAGGTACTCAGAGAGATCATGGACACGTAGTACAATCAAATCAAATCATCAAGGAAGATCAATGCGAAAAATAGGAGTGGGCTCCGCATTTGATCTCAAAAGATATGGTGTCCGTACAAAAGTAAATAGCTATTTTGTGGGAAGTGACCTTTTTCTATCACCCGTCGCCTTTACCCTTTTTTGACGCCGCCGCTGTGGGGCTGGGAACTGAATGAATGCTCTTCACCAAATTTATTCAACAATGATATTTAAATACACTAATGTTTTTACTTTTACATTTTATTTTTGACATATGATCAAAGAAATAAGAACAAAAAGTGATAGTGAATAAAATTAAAATATATTTAATTTATTTTTCGAGATCTCACTTTTTATGTTTTATTTTAGTTTTTTTTTTATTTCTTTATCTCCATACCCTCACTTTTATTCACCTCTTACAACTCTCTTATATTTTATACAACTTGCATGAGCAAGAAATTAAAAATGTAAAGAAAAAAACATAATAGTCATTAACGGCCGCTAATTACACAACTTATGTCACAGCTATCTTATTCAGTATTTTAAAAAATGTAAAGAAATTAAAATATCATCTCAATACGTCTTACTATCTTATTTCGTACTTTTAAATAATTCAAAAATGAGTGTAGTTGAAAAAAAAATAGTGAACAAATCGAAGTAAACAATAATAAAGAAACCTTTTTAAGAACGAGTCACATTGAACTCACTCATATCAAATAAATCTTCTTAAAATCTTTCACTTAAATTTTAATTAAAAAATATGAGAATTTAAATCTACGCCGTGCAAAATAAAATACACACACAAATCCCTCCTAGAGTACATGCTATGTTATAAATTCTTTGTTAAATTTGTATCAAAACCCAAGAAAATCAGTTGAATATATCAATGTAATTTAATATTTGACTTGGCCTTCTTGACTTGTGGTCAATATTCAAATGGGAAAGGAAAGAAAGATGACAGGTTTAGGGTTTAGTAGGATCCAGGCCTGCTAGTGTGTCTCCAGATTAGCAGACTGAAATTGAATGAACTTGATGATCAGCAGGCTGAACTGAATTGATCCTTCTTTGACTTTATTAGGTCATATCAGACACCTACATATTCTAACAGTCAGCCCTACTACTTTTTCTTTGTTCTTGTCTTTTACTTTTCTTCAGAATATGGATCTCTTCGAGGATTTGGTTTTTTTTTTTCTCCTTCCTCCTTGGTGAATCTTAATTCTAGTAGCTTGTATTTTTTTTCCCAATTTCTTTTAAGAGTTTTATTTAAACGTGTGAAATGTTTTACAAAATAATTTATCATCATGAATTAAGATTCTCCTCAAAGTCATTCAGGTCATCTTTAACAAAAGAGGGCTAAAGGGCCACTTAAATCAAAATTTAGGACTCTAAAAATTAATTTTTAATAAATAACGTGAGGTTATATTTTATTATTTTTAACAATGGAGGGTTATATCATATTTTGTTAATATTTTATTATTTTTATTATATCTTTTTATTTAATGAATTAATAAATATAATAAAATTTTATCTTAACTAACTTCCTAAAACCCTCACCACATTGATTGCAACCCGTCGTGCTAGCTTCGCCAACAATTATATAAATTTTGCAAAGAACTTGATCTTCAATTTGGTAAAATTTCGACCTTTTGGAACTAGAACTCATTTTTTACACAAAATGAAAATGAAAAAAATTGATTCAAAATGTAAAAGAAAAATGGGTAGAATGAATAATAGGTGAGAAAATATGTATGAATGATAAAGACATATATATAGAAAAAATATGGAGGGTTTTTTTTAATTTGTTTGAAAAAAAATATATTATTATTTATGAATTAAAAAAAATGGTGTAATGGCTACATTTGTAGCCGTTGATTTCATTGAAAGGTGGACGGTAGCCGTTAATGGCTTTTGAACTTGGCAAAAGAGACAAGCAGCAGCGGACCAAGAGAGAAACAATAGGAAAACAATAAAAGCAGCAAAGCTGCTGTGATTTTGAGCAAGAGAAAAAGCAAAGCTGCCGTGTCAGTCCATGGGCCCCACAATTTAGGACATCCCCAATGGGGCCTTTTAAGTCTAATGACCACAATTTGAGCCTTTAGTCCAGATTTATAACACTTGATAGAGATAATTTTTTATTCAAAATTCTTAAATTTTATCTTTAAGCTCAAATTTAGTTTACTATTAGAGTTGATCTTAGGTACAAGAGGGGTCTTATGTCCCTCCCTTGTCTTTTACAGTTTTTTGTATTACACGAAAAAAATGATACAGTTTTCAATCTATTTCGACAAAAAATACTCTTATTATTGCCGCTCTTGACTTCAATTTCTGAATATTCTACTGTTGCAAGCACAAATGAACATGTGGATGATCCACATCCAAAATAAACTAAAACATGTGGATGTGACTTTATGAGTTTAAGTAACATAAATGCCTTCTCTTATGACCAAGCATTTTCAGGCACTACCAATATGCCAAACTTCCTTTTAAACTAAGAAATTAAGGACAACATAGTGCAGCATTAGTGGTAAAGGTTGAAGCTTTAAGATTTAAGAGGAATTGAGAAACCAAAATAGGATTAAACAAATGAATCACATTCTATAGAATCTTTCTTAACAAATCCGAAGGCGTAATCCGACATTTTAATAGATTCACTGGCTTGCATTAGTATCAAACTTAGCAAAGAACTCCAAAAGCATATATCTTTTCCAAATTTTTAAATGCCCTTCTTAATAGAATGGGCATATACAGGAGATCATGGTTAGATGATCCAATCATATCAGTCAATGAGTGTGGTTTAAGCTATATCACTCACCCAATTATCTCCTCAAGATCTTCAGTGGATATGGCAAAGGCTTTAAACATCATCAATCAATGCCTTGCATCCCCCACCCAAAAGTTATAGGAGCTCCTAATATAATACCATTGCCTAAATACCATAACACAAAATTTGAAATTCATACAAATTTAACGAGATTTTTTAATTTTAAAATATGTAATTTTAGTCACGTATGTGAAATTAATCAATTACTAAAGATTTAGGCAGGATCTTGATGGACCAGCTGGGGTCTTAACGTTGAAAATTGTGGGTCAAATTGATTTAGTCATAGTTAATATTGTCTGGCTGTAGGCGCATAGGAAGCATGTATAGCTAGCTTGCATGATCACAAAGAGGCCATTGGATTCAGCACACCGGAATTGGAAAGGAACACACTGTATATATGCAATGAAATCTGAAATAGCGGAACTCCACACTCGCAACTATTGGCAGGTCAAAACCTTTCTCTGTAACCTCACGTTTTTTACAACAAGATTTCACAACACACAGTGGAAAGATTCTTCAACGTGAGTGGTTGGTTGTATTCACCACGTGTTACGAGGCAGTTCGTGTTACTATTTACTTACCAAAAATAATTACATTCCACTCTGTTGATAATTTTTCGTACCACATTTTTAATTTATCGAATTATTTTTGTATATACCATATTCGGAGTCATTAATTCTTTAAATTATCTTGTCAATATCATCTTAGTAAAAAATCAACAAGATTGAGATTGTTTAGTCATTCATATGTATAAAATAAATCAACGATTTTTGTAAGAGTGAAGATCCTCTTGACGAACCGTTAATTTAATTTATATATATATAAATGACTAAATTATCTCTAATTTTCTTGAATTTTGCATAAACGATATTGAAATGATGATTTGAAAGTCGAGCGGTTTTGATTATGATATATGTATATCGAAAATTAGATAAATCGAAATGTTGATACGAGAAATCAATATTATATATTTTTTTAGAATTACAGATTATGGAAAACAATTAGATTTTTTACACAACGAGAAGTCAAAATTAGATTTTTTTTTTAGAATTTGCAAATGCAATTTGTTTGTAAACTCTAGAGAAGTCAATATTGAATATTGGTCGTAGAAGAACACAATAATGTGAAGCAATAAATTATATGTTTTTTGTTTATGATGATAAAAATCCATTAGAGTAAAGTGCTGCTGTTAACTAAATTTTGTAAATTTACAAAAATATCAAAGTTATCATTTTCAAAGTAAATTTCTCCGATAACAAATGTAAGTGCCCATTTTGACGGTTCAATAATGCCAAATTGATGAAAAATACTTTATATTACTTAATGTTTATATTACACGTATTTTAAAATATGTGGAGCACATAATTTTTTAACAATAGATAATAATAAAATTTTCATATATTATGTTGTGACGGAAAGAGAACACCGCAACACAATCGATTCCATCTGTAAAATGATGCTGTGACCAAGTAAAAATAGCAAATAAATAAGGATTGACAAGACAAGGGACAAGTGGGGTGGTATAATCTTCCCTCTGCTAGATTTGCAAAGAGAAAACAAAATCTCACAGATATATTGGATCCTCAGAATCTCAGCTTTAGCCTTTTGCCTATTTAAAAGCAAACCCCACCCAACTCTCACCATTTCCCATTTCCCATTTCCCATTTCGTACGCCTCTCCATTGCATTGCATTCTCCAATATAAAATTATAAAGCTCTCCCCCTTCTCCTTTGCCTCCACCTAACAAACGCTTCACCTTCAAACTTACTCTGTTTCTCTCTGTTTTTCATCAAACGCGCTGAATCTCCCCCTCTACAAGCTCTACAAGGATCAATGGCGACGACCGGCGAGATTCTCAGGCGGAATCTGCGGGAAAGTTTTGAGCTTTCTGGTGATTCCAAGATGGGTTCCGGGGAGCTTCATGTTCTTGCTGTGGATGATAGCCACGTGGACCGGAAGGTCATTGAGCGGTTGCTGAAGATATCATCTTGCAAAGGTATGCATGCCTCTCTGTTTTGTTTTTATTTATCTTATTATCTTTTTCCTTTTTTTTTTTCTTTGGAAAATTTCGTTTCTGAATGCTTATCAAATCAATTTTGTTTTGCAGTGACTGCTGTTGATAGTGGGACAAGAGCTCTCCAGTATCTGGGTTTGGATGGAGAGAAAAGCTCTGTTGGATCATTTGATGTAAGAAAAATTGCATCTTGAGACTCTGTTTGGTTTCCAAGAAAAAAATTGGTTGCTTTTTATTGATTTTCTTCGCAACCAAACGGAAAATGTGAAGTCTTTTCATTTATGGTCGTTTTTCTGACGTTTTGAGTACTTTGTGTGCTTTCAGGCTATAAAGGTGAATCTTATCATCACAGACTACTCAATGCCCGGGATGACCGGTTATGAGCTATTGAAAAAGATCAAGGTTTGCCCTTTATTTTATTTATTTATAATCGAATTTCAAAATTTAAAATTGCTGTTATTCAGAAATTGATGGTTTATTTTACATTTGAACAGGAATCATCGGCTTTTCGAGAAGTTCCGGTGGTGATCATGTCGTCGGAGAACATCCTGACTCGGATTGATAGGTATGTTCTTGGACTAACCTTCGAGCATGTCTTTTTTATTTTTTGTTTGTGGTTGATTTGCTTTAGAATTGTTATCCATAATCTGTAATTGTAAATGAACCAAATTTTCATAGCAGATTTGATGATTAAAATGTTTGATTGTGTCGGAAGAATCAGAATCTGTGAATCTTATGGTTATATTTTTAACCTAGGAAACAATTTTAATATGAATTTTGACCTAGATTTTACTTCTGACCTATTTGAATTAGCAATTCTTCTAGGCATAAATAAAACGGTCAAAGTCTGATTAGTTTGCCATATCTTTTTGTTTGATTTTTTTTCCATGAAATCCTTGTATTTGGAGCCAATTTTCTTCTTTTTTAACCATATTATATTCATATGATATGGGGTGAATTTTTTTTAACCACTAATTTTAAAAGATATGGACAAATCTGATGAGAATGCTATCAAATAATGTGATGTCATTGTACTCATGAATCTTCTGGGGATCACTCAAATCTTATAAAATATGTCGGCACATGGTTTGCTAATAATTTTCTAGATATTAATAATCTTTTATTTATGTATGGGCTGGATTTTATAAATACTCATGATGTATGGGGCAAACTTAAAATGACCCTTTATGGAACCGAAGGGCCAATCTGACAATCTTCATGTTTCATGGGCTTGATTATATATAAAAATATTGCCTTCAAATGATTACATAAAAATATAAAATTGACATTAAATATTCAGTTATTTTCTATTTCTTTAGTGCTGAAATTGGTAGGACTTTTTGATTGATCATTCTTTTACAAATGTCTGTACACAGATGTTTAGAGGAAGGAGCTGAGGAGTACATATTGAAGCCAGTAAAGATGTCGGATGTGAACCGGTTGAAAAGTTTCATGATGGGAGGAGGAGGAATCGAAAGGAAAGAAACCGAAGAGAAGAAGATCAACAAAAGATCATTTGAAGTAGACTGCTGCACTTCTTCATCGCCTTCCTCTCCTTCATCACCGTCATCGCCCTTGCCAAAGAGACTGCGATTGCACACGACAGATTGACAAGTCCGGCATTAGGGTTTTGTACCTTGGCACACACGCTATCGTCCCCATTTTGCAGTATAGATTTTTCCTACTTGCCCTTCTTTACCATGTATGTAAATTTTCGACAACCGCGGTGACTTTCAGGGCAAGGAAAAAGAAAGGGGAAGAAGAAGAAAAGGGTTTTTTTTGTTCCTACTTTTTTGTTGTTGTTGTTGATGTCGAAGATGGAAATTCTGAAGTCGTCACCACAATCAATGGAGAAAGAAAAAAAATCCGAAATATTTCTGAGGGAATATTTTGTTGTCTGACAACCTCCATTGTCAACCATTCAAATGATTCAAAATTGGATTATATGCCGTTTTTGCCCTTTTGTGTTGGAATCATTGCACGTGCCGGGTCGCTTCTAATTCGTTCTTTTGGTGCCAAAAAATCTTGTGATGGGCCATCATGGATCCGCCAAAATTTGGAGATTATGAGCTAAACGTGTGAATGTACAATCTGAAAATCCAGCAATTTCTGTGAATGATTAGGGTCATTACTTTGAGGGGTCCAATTAGATTCCTTCTGGTTTCTCTTGTTTCGTAGCCGGGACCACAGACGATCACATCCCCGACACCGATCATTGCAGCTTACATCACCGTGTTCGCTTGCCACTAGTCCAAAATTAGGTTAAGTTTCTACTTCTAGCCTTGTAGCAAAATGTTTATTAGAATATCTTCAGTCGAGTCTCTGTCTTATCTCTACTCCCTATTTTAAAATTTTATTATTTTGTAAATTTTGAATTCCTAAATTTAATAAATAGGAGAAAGGAATTAAGGATTCTCTATCTCCTCATACTTGCATGAATTTTATAAAGTAGCCGGGACCACAGACGATCACATCCCCGACACCGATCATTGCAGCTTACATCACCGTGTTCGCTTGCCACTAGTCCAAAATTAGGTTAAGTTTCTACTTCTAGCCTTGTAGCAAAATGTTTATTAGAATATCTTCAGTCGAGTCTCTGTCTTATCTCTACTCCCTATTTTAAAATTTTATTATTTTGTAAATTTTGAATTCCTAAATTTAATAAATAGGAGAAAGGAATTAAGGATTCTCTATCTCCTCATACTTGCATGAATTTTATAAATAATTAAATATTAAATTGAGGATATTCAAATGTTTAATTTGAAATAAATAATAAAATATTTAAGATTTATCAAAATAAAAAAACACTGCTGGCGTAAATTATTTTAAAATAATTTGTTAAAATAACTTTCTAATTATTTCAGTTAGAATTGAGTTTAAATTTAGAGATTTTGTTGGAGATGCTTTTATTCCAATGAGGTCAAACTTGGGTCAAGTTGGAAAGTCAATTCAATTCTAATTCAATCTTTACTGTTGGGATTTGGATTTTTACAAGTTTTGAGTTATGTTCGCCTTAGTTGGGGTTGAATCAACAAATTCAAACTGCATCATCTAAATGGGCAAACAATCTCAACATTTTCTAATACTTAGAAATTCAATTCTTTCCGTTATTCTCGTATAATTCTTCTATAATTTATCATAATTATTGTTACAAAATAAACAAATAAAGTGAAAGTTGGCTAAGAGCAATTAAATATAAATTACTAGGCTAAATAGTTGCAATTGTCCTTGACTTTTACTATAACTTTAACAACCGTTCCTATATTTCAATATTAGTATCTCCCATCCCTGAACTTTATTATAATATTTTCGTTAGTCTCTCCGTCTATTTTTCAAGCAAATTCCTTCAAAAAGTTACGTAAAACACACATAAATTGACAATTTTGCTATTTTTTTAACGGAATACGTTTGATAAATAGACATAGAGACTAACGGAAACATTAAGGTAAAGTTCAGAGACGAAATACACTAATATTGAAGTATATAGACGATTGCTAAAATTATTGTAAAGTTCATAGGCAATCGCAACCATTTAGCCAATTTATTATAATTACATATGTTGGCAATGAACACTATCTAGTAAGGGTACAATTACATGCTTGGTTAAATAAATTTTTGGTCTAAGTAGGGTTGGGTGAGGCGGGCTACTACTTCAATCGTACCAAACAAATATTCCGGTTGAAGTTGGGTTCAATTCGATGAGTTTGTTTCGAATTTAAACCCCATCCAATTGGCTTAAAAACTGGGTTAAGCATGAACAAATTTAGGTTGGTCCAATCCAAATTGCACCCCTAATTAGCGGCCTAGAATCACTTACGTGTGAGTAAATGTGGATGGTTGATTTGTTGGATCTCCCTTTGCATCACTAGCTCATATTCGCTTTGGTGTGCGTAAATGTAGATACTTAATATTTTGCGAGATCTTAGTTTAGATCAATAGCTCAAAATCACTTACGTGTGCGTAAACATAGACATTTAAAGGTGTATTTGGATGAGAGAAAATAACAAAGGATTTGTTAAAAAGTTGGAATTTTGAAATTCCTATGCATCAACTCTCTTGTTTTGATTCATAAAAATTGAAATTCAAAAAAATAAGAACCAAGGAATTTAGATGTCCCAAATTCCCCCTGTAAATCCATATAAAAATGTGTCATTTCTCAAATTCCCTATTTATAAATATAATTTATGTATAAACATTAAATTCTATATTTAAATTTCATTCTATTTCTATATAATTCAAACAAAAAACTTCAAACATTCTAGAAAATTAATTTACTTCAATTTAAATTCCGTAATTTTATAAATCCTTAATAACTGTAAACTTTTTAATCTAAACACACTATAATTGCGTCGGGAAATCTCCCTTTGCATCACCGACCCAAAGTCGGTCGCCCACATTTAATACACTTATTGTGCAGGCACTGCTACTAGCTTGTTCCTTTGCTTCCAATTGTGCTCTCAGGTCAAACACAGCTCTTTGATTATTTGCTGAAGCCATTTGGCATCATGTTGCAGGCAACTCTTTGGAAGTTTTCTCCATTATCACACTGTTTAACGTTGTTAATAACGATTAGGGAATTCTAAATCATGTTTTTATTTTAATTAAACAGCCCAACAATGCTAATTAGAATATGGTTGTATTATATATGCCTGGGTCGCATACACAATTGCTAGGCCCCTGCATATATCCTTCTCACCAATGAAATTTATTATGTCTAACAAACTAAGGATCCAAATTAATTATGGTTAAATTATTAATTCATGGAATTAATATATTGCCAACAACATTTTCATTTACTTGCATTTGACGAAACCTACGATACTGGAAATTCAAGGACGGCTCAAAATAAACTTCGCAACCACCATCATCAAGCCTATTTCTCCCCATGCATTATTTTAAAATGACAATGTAGTCCATCCATCTCCTCTCTTCGATACTTAATATTGGACTCCAGATATTTATTCAAAAATAACATATGTAATTTTCATACTCTTTAAACTTAGGTATATTGCCGTAACCAAATTTTAATTTGGCACAAAAAAAATATCATAACCAATTTTTAGTTTTATTTTGTTTTTTTAACAATAATTATGATAACCAAGAAAATTTTGTATAAAATTAAGTAATATGGAGATTGTTTGTCACATTGAATGATATAGTTTAAACTTTTCAATTAAACTTATCAGCTCAAGTTTATGGGTTGAAGTCAGGCTAAACCCAACCCGAAACTTGTAAAAAACCCGAGTTAACCCAAACCACACCAAAATCGGAATTGTGAAAGTTGAGTTAGGGTTGAGTGGACCTTCCAACCCACCCCACCCTGGCAACCTGCCCGAATTCCACCCCTTGCATTTAGCCCACAAGGTCATTGTAGTAATTTCCCAACTAAAAACAGCTACCTGCATTGAAAGTGTCAACAACCAACACCAAAAAACACTGGAATGGAAGTTAACTCAGTGTCCAAAGAACACAAAAGCAAGCCAACAAGAAAACCCTGTGTTTGTTCTTTTGGAAGCTCTTTTTCCCCAAGCACTTGTCATTTAACTGCTTTACGGAGAAGTTGCTTTCCGGATAATTCTCTGGTTTTCTGGTGCCAAACCCTAGCAATGCCACAATCCAATGGAACAGTAATTGCTGAGACCATTGCAGCAACAGCTGCAGCCACTCTTGTCACATCAACAATCCTGTTCTTCCTCTACCGATTTCTCACTGCGCGCTGCGGCCTGAAAGGGAAAACCGTTGGGAGTCTTCGCCCAGAGGAAATCATAGCGAATCGCGAAGAGTTCAGGCAATGTGGTGGGAATGTGAAGGGGCTGATTGTTGATGAGAATGGAGTGGATGTTGTGTACTTTAGAAAATCAGAAGTTGGACAGGTTGATTCGAAATTTCCGAAAGTGATGTTTAATCCTAGCTATGAAGATGAAGATGATGGTGAAGAATCTAAGCCGTCTGATTTGATCAAAGTTGATAACTTGGAAAAGCCATTTTCTCTAAAACCACCTAGGCCTCTACTTAAAACTACTTCAAAAATGTTAGTGAAAGACCAAGTTCTACATCCCCTGCCTCGTCCACCACCACCTCCACCACCACCTCCTCCTCCACCGGTGGCTCCACCGCGGCCAATTCTAGCAAAAAAGAACCCTCTACCTCCTACTCCACCTCCTAGGTCAGGCGGTTCGGGCTTAACACTAAAACCCCCACCAGCACCCAAAGGAAAATCAAGCAAGACGAGCCGGGCAGAGTCTGCAGCAGGGGAGAGCTCAACCGCGGCCGGTGTCGGGCAAACAAAGCTGAAACCTTTGCATTGGGACAAGGTCATGGCTGCTGTTGATCATTCAATGGTCTGGGATCAAATCAATGATGGATCATTCAGGTAATAATGAAAACAAGTCAAAGTTTTATAACTCTTTTCTTATATTTGATAGCACATTGATCATATCTTAATTTTTGAAATGATCAGATTTGATGATGAGCTTATGGAAAATTTGTTTGGATACACAAACTTAAAGAACAAGTCCACTGAAAGAAACAGTCATTTATCAGCTTCAAGCAAGTCCAATTCTGCCCCAACATCTCAAGTCTTCATCTTGGATCCCCGAAAATCCCAAAACACCGCGATTGTGCTGAAATCTCTTGCAATCTCTCGAAAAGAAATTGTAAATGCTTTGCTTGAAGGGCAAGGAATCAGTACTGAGACACTAGAGAAACTCACCAAAATTGCCCCAACCAAAGAAGAAGAAGTGAAGCTGATGAATTTCAATGGCAACCCGAGTGAACTTGCAGTTGCTGAATCTTTCCTCTACCAGATTTTAAAAGCTGTTCCCTCGGCGTTCACTCGTTTCAATGCAATGCTGTTTAGGGCAAACTATGATCCTGACGTGCTTCACCTCAAGCAAACCTTGCAGACGCTTGAAATCGGGTGCAAGGAGCTGAGAGCTCGCGGGCTGCTGCTTAAACTTCTTGAAGCGATTCTCAAAGCCGGCAATAGAATGAATGCGGGAACTGCAAGAGGCAATGCGCAAGGGTTTAATCTCAGTGCTCTTCTGAAGCTGTCTGATATCAAAAGCACCGACGGGAAGACTACTTTGCTCCACTTTGTGGTTGAGCAAGTAGCTCAATCAGAGGGTAGAGCCTTTTTTATCAACCAAAACCGAAGCTCAGATAATGTAAAGTCTGAAGAGAGAAGAAAAGAGTATTTAAAGCTAGGGTTGTCGAAGTTGGAAGGATTAAGTGGTGAATTGAATAATGTAAAGAGAGCAGCTTTCATAGAATATGAAAGCTTTATACACATGAGCTCGAATCTTAGTGCCCGAGTTTCCGAAATTAAGAAACTTTTGAGTCAGATTGGCAATGATAGAGGAGGATTTGGAAGAGAAATGAAAGGGTTCTTGGAGAATTGTGAGGAGGAGCTTAAGGTTGTGAGAGAAGAGCAAACGAGGGTTATGGAGCTTGTGAAGAAGACGACTGCGTATTATCAGGCAGGGGCTTTGAGAGAGAGAGGATCGCCGCAACTTCAGCTGTTTGTGATTGTGAAAGATTTTGTGGATATGGTTGCGATTGTCTGTGCAGAGATTTCAAGAAAGATGCACAGGAAGAGTTCTGTAACGGCCGCTGGATCGGCGCCATCATCGCCTCCTCTGTCACCTTCAACCATAACACAGAAGAAGTTGCAGAATTTTAAGTCGCATTTTGTTTCGGATATGGCATGGACATCTTCGAGTGAATCAGACGATGATTTCTGAAGACGGTGGAATGTGATTGTTTGTTGAAATATCAATATTCTTTGAGTTCCTTTCATTTTTTCTGGAGTGCGTAAAATTGTAAGCAACCCAATTGGAGGAAAATGCCACATTTGGATTCCAAAATATGTTTGAACTTTGACAGAACCATGTGGAGAAAAGCGCCTATTCTATGGGGGCTTGGAATGCAAGATATGATGTGGAATGTTTGGGCCAAGGCCAGGTTGCTATTGAACCAGTTGGGCATCTGAAACCGAAAAATTGAATTATATTAGAAGCTAATTTTGGCGGATCAGTTTGGTTCGGATTTTCTCAAGTCAATTGGTGTAAAAATCAAAGCCGACTGGATAAATTGGACCGAGCGAATTCGGTCATTTACCATATCGAATAGCTTCATTTTGAGGTGGTTCGTTTTGATTTATGCAAATAGAAATCGGAAGAATTTGAGTTGTTTACGATTTGAGCAAAAATTAACCCAACCCAGTCTGTGGTACCCCTACTTAAAACCATGGAAAGGGCTCCAAATCTGCAGTTCGACTTGTACTCAGCTTATTTTTAACTCGTTCGAACTTAGTTCATAAAATAAACGAGCTAAACCTAACTATTAAAGGTTGTTAGAACTTAGAAAAATGAGCCAATTTTGAGCATTTTGATATTTGTCTTTGCTCGGCTCAGTTTACCTACCCACCTTGTTTTTTTTATAATGACATCTTATTTTAAATTAAGTTAAAAATTGCAAAAATGAAGATTTAAATTCAGATGCATATAGAAGAGTACATATACTTTTGTACAACGATATCTTATTTTAAATTAAGTTAAACTGCGCAGAGGGAGATTCAAACTCGGATGCATATATAAGAGAATAAATATACTCAAACAATATAACTACGCCAAGTCTAGCATGCTTACTATTGTTTTTTTAATATTATTAAATTATAAAGATTTTTTTTTTTATACAAAGATATTGAGGGAGGGAATTATATTATATAAATATTGGATATCGACCTCACTCGACGAGAGTCGAATTCAAAATCTCCCACATAACAAGTGAAGAGAAATACCACCAGGTTATACTTACTATTGTTAAAATAATCCAAAGTCAGCAACAAACAATAAAAAAAACACCAAGTCTCTGTCTATGATTCCTCTACATGTTCATACCATCTTAACTTCATAGTAAACTTACAGTTGAGAATTAAAAAACACAACATGCCCTTCAAAGTCTCCAAGGAAAATTCATTGAAAGAGGAAGGCAAAGAGCTTCTAGGTTCTAACAACAAACAAAATTACCATTCAACCCCTCTGGAATCTTCACCTTTTTCTTTAGGATAGTTCCCAGAAGAAGAAGACGAAGAAGAAGATCATATAAAATTTAAGCAACCGCGTCAACCCGGGTCAAGCAATAGTTAATTAATGACCATAAACCCCCCCACCTTCACAAAGCACAAAGTCGTGGTCAATCCTTCAAGGGCATTTTCATAATTTCCCCATCCATATCTCCCCATCTTAAATCTTCCTTCAAACCCAGACCAAACCCAAAATCATCTCAACCAGAAAACAAATACCAAGATTCAGGAAAATGGAGAATATCATCAGTGAGGAGCTTATTGAGAAAAGTTGCAAGCTTTCTTTGCAAGTCCAGAACTTACCAGATGAGTTTTTTCTTGTGGAGAAGCCACCTGGCTCAGCCCATGCTTTCTTCAGCTTCCCAGGATCTTGGTCTGTGGAGAGTTGGTACTCTGGTGAGAAATCTTTTGGAGAAACAAACATCGATCTTCAACTCTTTCCTTGTCTGAAAAGTATAGGGAATTATGATAGAGATGCAAAACCCGAAGACCGTGAGTTGACCATTGCTTTTGTGAACCAAGCCTTCCTGAAAAAATTTGAGCATGTTTTGAAAAAATCCAATCTTCAAAGTCAGGTATGTTAAAAATTTACTCTCAATTGCTATCGAATATTGCTTTAATTTAGAGCATACGGACAAGTTATAAATACATATTAGTAAGGTTTGATTGTTGCAACGAAGTCACATTTTGGTTTGTGAATTTCAAAATTAGTGGTCTCCATTCCTGCAATCAACTGATGTATTGCACACTTGGTCCTTTTACATAAACTCTGTTAATTTTTTCATTAACTTCAACAGTAAACTCGGAAATTCAATCAAATTTTCCTTCAATTATTAGTTTATTTTATTAGTTTTGATTAGTATAAGAAGATTGGATTGGATTCTCAAATTTACCTTTAAATTTAGTGGAAATCTTGGCGGAGTTTATGAAAATGTCCAAAAATGTGACATCATTTGAGTGGAAGATCATACCTACTAATTTTGAAGCTCATGGACCAAACGATAATTAGAGGTACTATTCAGAGACCATTGCAACCTATTGTTTCTAGACCAAAAGATAATTAAGGCTATTATTTAGTGACCATATTACGTAACAGTTCGTTGAGAAGGAAGTTATATACATTAGGTACACCTCGTTTTTCTACGATAGTCGAATCCGAAACCGCCCACTACACAATGAAATGACTCGGAATAACCCTCGTATAGTAGTACTACTAACCATAGCAATAGTGACTCATGTCTAATTTAGGTGTTGTCATTCTTATGTAAATCTCTCAGGTGCAAGAGGCTCTGAATGAACAGAGGACTATAATATTTACAGGCCACTCTACCGGCGGTGCAACCGCCGTGCTTGCCACCATCTGGTTCCTCCAAAATAACCCGAAAGCCAACACCAACTGTGTCACTTTTGGATCTCCCCTCATCGGCAACCATCTCATTTCCCATGCTCTCAGGAGAGAAAAATGGTCTCAACACTTCATGCATTGTGTCATGAGACATGACATCATCCCTCGGATTTTACTTGCCCCTTTCTTATCCATTGAACAAGAATTCCACCAAATTCTCCGCTTCTTCGACCCGAAATCCCCAACTGAGCCTCTGGGAACAGCCCCAGAGAAGCTCTATGAAAATGTGATGAGGAATGCATCAACTCTCACAAGCCACGTGGCCTCCAAACTCATGGGAAGCACAAACCTGTTGCTGGAGAATTTCAAACAGTTCATAGAGCTGAGCCCTTACAAACCCTTTGGGACTTATGTTTTCTACAATGGGAATGGGAAGATGGTTGTTTCGAGAAACCCTGATGTTGTCTTGCAGATCTTGTCGTATTCTTGTCGCTTAAGCAACGAAACCGAACTCAGTGTCATTTCTCAGCAATGCGTACAGGAACATTTGGAGTATGGAAATGAATTTCAAGGTGCAAAAGGGAGCTTGAACATGAAAAATGTGGTTGATATTGATCTACTCGACGAAGTTTCCTTAACCTCGGTTGATGCCTTCGACCTCGGGTTGGTAAGTACTATTTCTGTCTATTGATTCTGCTTTGATTTACTCAAAATGTTCTAAAAGTTCCCGTTTACAGTCAACTTACGCTAGGCTCCCCCTTGCCGCCTTGATTGTGGGAAAATCCCCCTAGACGCTTCAAGCGCCAATTAAGCGGCCGACTATAGCCTAAGAGGGGTGGACGGTTTGGTGGAAAATTTTTATTTTATTTTATTATATTTTCTATTTTATTTTTGAGCAAAATTAGAATTTTAGATTTAAATTTCACTCAAACTCTCAACATCTTGATCTCATTTTTACTTTTTGTATGTTTATGAATCTAGAACTTTCATTTTGCACATTTATGTTTCTCAATACATTTAGTTTTTCTTTGGAAATACTCATTTGTCTAGAATGATTTGGAAATACTCATTATACTTTTTTTATTTTTTTAAGTAAAAAAAAATAGCATGTGACCCTGCCTAGGCCTCTAGACGCTAGGCCCCGTCGCGCCGCCCAATTGTTGCCTAACGAGTTTTAAACCATTAGTCTTAATGCGATGACTATCATGATGTCTGATATCTTGGTTGTAAAATTGCAGGGTGTGAGAGCAAGATTATGTATTTCTGCAGCCATAGAATCCGAGCGGCGAAAACAAAGAAACCAAGTGAAAATCGCAACCAAATTGCAAGAACTGGAAAAAGACATGAAGAAGCTTGAAGACTACAGAGACTTTTACAAGAACAACGTGGGATACTACGACGGGTTCAAGCGTCAGAATGAGAAGAAGGACTTTGAAGCCAATGTGAGCAGGCTTGCATTGGCAGGTGCTTGGGATGAGGTCATTGAAATGCTGAAAACTTATGACTTACCTGATGAGTTTGAGGCAATAGAAGACTGGATCAAACTAGGAACCCGACATCGCCACCTTGTTGAGCCCCTTGACATTGCTAACTACTATAGGCACGCTAAGGGAGGAGGCTCTAACCCCTACATCAAATTTGGGATCAGGCCAAAGCGATACAGGTACCCACAAAGGTGGCTCGAGCATGAGCAGAAGGTACCGGTAGGAAGCTGTGGGGAGTCATGGTTTTGGGCTGATGTGGAGGAGCTGCTCGCACATACTAGTTCCAAGGAAAAAATGCAAGCGAAAAAGGAGGGGTTTTTGGAGCTGCAGAAGAGAGTAGGGCAATGGATCGAAGAGGGGAAGGTGAGTAAGGATGTGTTGTTGGAGCAGTCCACTTTTGTGACAATGTGGGATAAACTTCCTTTGGAGTTCAAAACACAACCCATTATCAGATTTATGGATGAGCAAAGAAGGATGCAGACATAGAACTTCTGTGTCAAATGTGGCCAAAGTAATGTTGTGAGCTATGCAACGATTGCAGCTTTGTGTGTCAAATGTTGTCAAAATAATGTTGTGAGCAAAGAAGTATGCAAAGGTTGCAGCTTTGCGTGTCAAATGTTGTCAATTTAATGTTGTAAGCAAAAGAAGTATGCAAAGGTTGCAGCTTTGTGGGATTTTCGGTTTCTGGATTTAGGGTTTAGGGCGAGGAGTTCTTCATCTCACTGTTGTTTTGCGTTTCATTAAGTTTTGTTAGTTTGGTTTGGTTTCGTTGTAATCACTTTGAAAAAAAAAAATTTATATTATTTTGTACATAAGTTGTGTACGATATTGTTCAAATTATTTTTGTTTCCTATAGATTCATTTGAGATATGATGTATATATTTAGCTTGAAACACAAAATATTCTTCAAGTAACCCAACAAACTCGAACCAAAATTGCAAGATTAATAAAACAATTTAGGATAGTTCCTAGAAACATACCAGTACTTGACTTGAGTCTTGGTCAACCAAAGTCAAGCAATACTTGTTCAATGACCATAAACCCCATCATCTACACCTCAACCAAGCACCAAGTCTTGGACAATCCATCAAGGGCATCATTATAATTTCTCATCCATCCCACCATCTTAAAACCACACTCCCACCCACCAAAACAAAATGGATCAAATCAGAAACATGGGTAGTGAAAAACTTGGAGACATCTTGAGCATCAGTGAGGAGCTCATCAAAAAAAGTTGCAACCTTTCTCTCCAGATTCAGAAGTTCCCAGATGAGCTGTTTCATGTCGAGACATTGTCTAGCTCTTCGCATGCTTTTTTCGCGTTCCCGGGGTCATGGTGTGTGGATGATTGGTATGCTGGAGACAGAGCTTTCGGGGAAACAGAGATCAACTCTGCACTGTTTCCTTGCATGAAAAGTATTGGGAATTATGATGAAGCTGCTACTAGACCAGAAGAGCGCGAATTCGCAATCGCAGTTGTAAACCAAGCCTTTTTGAAGAGATTTGAACATGTTTTGCAAACTTCCCAGCTTCAAAATCAGGTATGTTTATCGGAAAAATTGTTGCCTTACTTGCTAGTAGTTGTTGCTTTCAAAATTTTCCATGTTTATTTATACCTACCATTCAAGCAAGTTGACCGACCATGAATTGCTACCAAATATTGGTTGTGCTAACTAGGGGTGCAACTTGGGTGGGAGTGGGACTAATCGGAATCTTCTATGTCTAGTTGTCTTTTAACTCGATCCCCCAGTATATATTGGTAAGAAACTTGTCCGAATTCAGCTGGACTTCAACTCTTGAGCATTTGTTGGGTTGGGGTGGGTTGAAGTGCTAACCCGCCTAATGCAACCCAACCCAACCCAACTAGAATTCTAACCCGATTTTAGACCAATGATTCATTTAGACACGTATAATTCTAATTCTATATGATTCCACATATGTATTTACTAACAACAATATATATAACTTTAATAATTTTCAACTTATGTTGATCGATTCTAGCCTACTTTCAATTTTATTTGATTTTCGTGTAACTAGGTGGCTGGAAAAGGAGTTTAAGGAAGGCCAATAATTATAATAATCATGGAAACCTTCTATAAAATGAGTTAGAATGAAAGTTCCTGCTACTTGGATTGGAAGGTACCAAATAAATGTCTACTTTAATTATAATGAAATGTTTGAGTAACTGGTGTATTTTGAATTTTTTTTGTAAGAACCGTGGTTGATCTCGTTCTCTATTCAACCTGAATGTACCCGTATAAACTTGTGTGAACTCGAATTGATATAAATACAAGTTCACTCGAACCAAAATCTTAAAATTTGAGTCAGGATAAGGTCGTGTTGGGGGTTGAGTTGACCTCCCAACCCGCCCGAGTTTCATATAAAAAGTAACAACCTTACAATTACTTGTAAACGAAAAATGTGTGTCTCGGTTAAGTGTTTTCCTACCAAAATTTGAGGCATCCAATTGTAATTCTCTCAGGTACAACAAGTTGTGAATGAAAAAAGGAGCATAATATTTACCGGCCACTCTACCGGCGGCGCAATTGCTGTCCTTGCCACAATCTGGTTCTTGCAAAAGTACCAACAGAATGCAAGCAATGGATCATTTCTCTGTGTGACTTTTGGATCGCCCCTTATCGGCAACCATGTCATTTCTCATGCTCTCAGAAGAGAAAACTGGTCTCAATACTTCATACATTTCGTCATGAGATATGACATCCTCCCTCGGGTTTTTCTTGCTCCTCACGCATCCATTCAACCCGAATTTGAGCCAATCCTCCAGTTCTTCAATCCAAAATCCCCTTACTATGCAAGTGAGATGCTTGGGGATGTGCCGGAGGCTACGCATTTGTACATAAATGTGATGAGGAATGCATCGGCTGTGACAAGATATGCTGCCTCTAAACTAATGGGGAGCACAAATCCATTGCTCGAAACTGTCACAAAATTCGTCAAGCTCAGCCCTTACAGGCCTTTCGGGACGTTCATTTTTTGCGCTGGAAATGGGAAACTGGTGGTGTTGAAGAACCCTGAAGCTGTGTTGCAACTCTTGTTCTACTCTTGTCAGTTGAGCAACTCATCGGAAGGGGCAGCGATGGCCAGTGCATGCTTAAACCAGCATTTGGGTTATCAAAATGAACTCGAAGGAAGCTTAGAGATGCAAAATGTCACCTATTTTGATAGGTTAGAGAGGCTCCCTTTGGCCTCGGATGGTTCATTGGATTACCTTGGCTTGGTAAGTAAGCAAGCACTTCAATTTTTTGTGACATCCTAACATGTTTTAATATCTTGATATTGAATTTGCAATTTAGCAGAGTGCAAAACATCCTAGGTTATGTCTTCGTGTGGCGGGAGAATTTGAGAAACAGAAACAAGCGAACTATGAAAAAATTTGTGCGAAAGTGGAGGATATGAAGAAAGAGATGAAGAAAATAGAAGAGTACCGGGCATTGTGTGAGCGCAGTGTAGGATACTACGACGCGTTCAAGATTCATAAAGACAGAAGAGACTTCCATGCTAATGTGAGCCGGATCGCGCTCACGGGTATATGGGATGAGATTATTGAAATGTTGAAGAGATACGAACTTCCCGACGAGTTTGAGGCGATCAAAGAGTGGCAAGAGCTAGGAACTAGGTTTCGCCGCCTAGTGGAGCCTATCGACATTGCCAACTACTATCGACACTCGAAGGACGAAGACACCGGACCGTATATGAGAAATGGGAGGCCAAAGCGTTACAGATACCCAGAGAGATGGCTGGAGCATGAGCAAAGACTTCAAACAGGCTCATGTGGAGAGTCCTGCTTCTGGGCAGAGGTGGAGGAGCTGCACAAATTTACTGGTAACAATGCAGCAACATACAAGGAAAGAGACCGAATTTCGAAACTGCAACGAGACCTGGAAAAATGGATTCGTGACGGGGTGGTCGGTAAGGAGGTGTTGACGTCCCCCACCTTTTACAGATGGTGGGAACCGCTGCCTCCGGAGATCAAATCAGAAGGCATTTCAAGGCTCGTGGATGATCAAGCAAGCATGCAAATGTAGCACTTCAATTAAAAAAAATAAATAAATCCCCAAGCATCATTTTCAAGATCAAATTACAAGATCTAAGCAAAGAAAATATAAAGATTATTACAAGAAGTTTTTCTGACCAATAACCAAGTGAATCAACACGATCATACATCCCATATACGGAATCGTCAAATCCACATAACATTACATTTTCAGCACAAATAACGCCTAGCACAATCAGGAAGGTCCCTAACCGTAGATGCAAAAGAACCTCCGTCTCTAGAACGGATATGGTTCTAAAGAGCAGATTTGATTCTTTCTTATTCATTTTCAACAAATGGAGGGGGACACTGCCTTAAAAACAACATCATTATTAAGCAAGGTGAGAGCTAAAGAGAGAAAAAACTAAAAAATGAAAACATTGAGGAGTCAAGGATACCTTAATAAGTGACAGGAATTAGTTCACAACCTTGCACTATATCACTATATGAGTCACAGACCCAAACATTTGAGGCTAAAGCTGCTTGAGAAAGAACACAAAAGCCACACATACAGATCAGTTCAAACAAGACCATTATAAGAGAAACAGGAAAGGCCCTGAAAAAGCTTAAGGGGCTTTCAAGTTGCTGGGTCATTAATCTCAGGGTTCTTACAGGGCAAAGGAATGCATAATACTAAATCCAAACCGAGAAAAGTAGATCTTTGTGCCTTAACTCTGACTCACTGATAAAGCTATAAACTTATCAATCTGAGCAAAAGATGCTACCAAATTGGCACTAGAATCCATTAGTTAAACAGCATCAAAGATTCATTTAACTAAAGCACAGCTAAAAGCATAAAAGTGCCCTCAAGAGAGGGAGAAAACCTTAGTCCATCGCACCAATACCATCCTAACCAGTCAACTAACCCCTCAAACATATGGCAGACCAGATAACCTCCAAGTACAAAAATAAAAACAATTCATGTCCTCAAATAAAAGCATGAACTCTAAAACGGAAATTAAAATCAACCTTAATACTTACAGATGTAACAAGAAAAAGTAAGTAAAAAGGATCTTCACAAGACTCATATAGTATTGCCTTCCACATCTGACATTGAACAATGATATAAAACCTTGTATGAGACTATAAAAGCAAAAACATATTATCTATGAAAACCTTTTAAAGTAAAGATCTTTGCCAAATGTACTAGACAAACATTAACCTCAAATGCAAAGTCCCAAACAACTATAACAAACATAGTACCTATTCTCTCATAGGAGAGATGTTACCTGCATAAAATCATTGCACATTAGGGGTTCACAGTATCCATGCTAACCTTAAAAAATTGGGTTCCATGTGCAGAAATCTTACCCAGAAAATGCTCCTCATGATAATGTTACCATAACCTATGAAGACTTGGATCCCCTCCATAGAAGTATAAATGGGGAGGTCCATTACATTAATCTCAGAAGTTAAAACAAAATTATTTATGGACCACGCTACGATCCGCAATTGTTAGACAACCATTATTTAACAGCTAAGATTAATGAAAGGAACCTCTCATTTGAATCCAAATCCAGCCTTAGAGATGCACAAATATGAAGAAACTACACAGTTTAAACCACCAGGAACCACTCATCAGGAACAAGGATGCCTTCTACACGATGAATTAGCAATGTCAATAAACCCAAACTAAAACAGGACAATCAAATGCTTAATAAAATATAGAAGATTGGGTGATAACAAACCCATAAACATGTAAGGGTAGGAAATATAAGCAAAAGGTAAGAGTTAAAAGAAATACCATAACAGTTTATACTTGTTCCATGTATTGAATTTCTATACCACCTTATCTATTCACATAAGAACACTGAGTCACTGTGTTCTCTACATCAGCACATGCACCATACAGATAAAGAACCAACTCAAAAGAGAAGCAGGTCAATTCCGGGCGCTCAAAACCTTATACCCACATCTAGCTAGCGAAATCAAATTCTAAATCTTTAGAACACGCAAAGACAAAAAACAGAGACCAGCATCCATATCTCACGAAACACAGAAGCTCTTCCTAGGACCTTGTGATCATGCTACACTAACGAGGCAGCCGAAGTGTGATACTACCTCCATGCACACTTGCCTCTGCCTCAACAGGCTCATGCTGGTAGGGCTTCCTGCAGCCGGGACAGCGGCCATCCTCCTCTAGAATCCTCTTGTGGCAGAAAAGGCAGAGCCGGAACCCGCACAAGCACGGCAAAAAGCTCGAGTCCGTGAAATCCAAATCTTCATAACATATAGGACATGAGGATGGCGCAGAAACACCAGTATAGGCCCAAGGAACGCCACCACAACCGTAACGTTTGCTGTTCGGATTCGGCAAGCTGAACTGCTTAGCCAAATTGGGGAGGCTCTGAGGGCGAAAAGCATCGTCAGGCCTCCAAGCAAGGCCAGCTTTAGGGATGGTTCTGGGGCACTGAGGCTTCGAATTCTCAACGGCAAAACTCGACCCATTAGACCCACTAGTCTTTTCCTCCTGAGGAGAACCTGATTGAGTAATTGGATCATTCTCTGGGGGCGATTCCGAACATGGGTTTTTCCGCTTCTCGTCAGCTGCTAAGGCGTCAGCCACAGCTTCCCAATCATCCAAGCACCCATCATCCCCACCACCTTCCTCATCTTCTGTAATATTACCAGAACAACACCCACCGCTGCTACTACTGCTGCTGCTAGAACCAGTGAAGGTAGTCTCGGAATAATTGCTGCCCAAGACACTACTTGTCAAACTGGACGGACTGTTCGAGTCCAAATCGCTGTCATGGTGGTGGTGGATGGATCCGTCATTCCCTCCATCCCTGGGCCTCATCTCTAGATTACCAAATGAAGGGTTTTTATTCCGCTCTTTGCGTGCTTGAACGACGCCGTTGTGTTCCTCCTTGCAGTCCTTGTTCTTCACAGCTCCTAATTCCCATCAAATGTCAAATAATTATTCTTGAAATAAAACCCAACAAATTGTAGAAATTGACGAGAGATTACACAAATATATGCATGCAAACCGCAAGAATTACGAGATCGCGGGAATACCTTGAGAAAGCCATTGCTCGCGTCGAGCATCGAGCTTGCACTGCTTCAATTTCGCAGACCTGGCCTGAAAATTTCCAAATGAAGAAACACGAAATTTACCAAGAGATCAGCCCAGAAACAAAATTTCGTACACGTTATTATAAGAGATTTCAAAATCGGAAAAGGAGAATTAAAATCTCACCCTCTTCTTCTTGCCCAAATCCCTGGCGTTGTGGTTATTGTTTGGGGCTGCATGAACGGAAGCGTTGGTGATCGAATCGGAAACCATCGTTTCTCACAAACGGATTCAAATTTCGGATTTTCTCAAAAACCCTAAAATTATCAAGGAGAGGTATAAAAATCTTCGAGAGAAAATGGATAACGGAAACTCGTAAACTCCTCTGCTCCGCTCGCCCTTTGTGCTTAACGGACTCTGAAAAACGAAAGGGCGAGTTATATTTATATAGCGACTTATTTACGTAAATACCCATGATGTTTACATAAATTTCGGCCTTATTTGTGTGAGGCTCACTTGTAGATTTTTTTGGTTTATTATTCAAAATGTTCCCCGAATCTGACAGAGAGTTTTAAAATGCTCTCCCAACGCGAAATCGTAACAATGTAATCCCTGAACTCCTTCTTTCAAGTTCGTTGCACCAAAATTTAACAGTGTTACAAATTCTGTTTAGGATGCTTACGTGGCAGTAAGGGATTGAATGTTTAATAAAATATAGCAAATGTCTTAATTGTCCTTATAAATTTTGTAATATTACTGCCACATCAGCACTTTTAACGACATTAGTAACATATTATAACTTTTTGTGCAACGAACTTGACAGAACGGGGATTCAGGGATTACATTGTTACGATTTCGCATTGAGGGAGCAAATTGAGACTCTCTGTTCGGTTTTGGGAGCAATTTGAGTAATAAGCCATTTTTTTAGGGGATACTTATGTAAGGAAATGGTACATTTGTAAAGTACTTTGGGTGAAAAGACTATTTTTTTGAGGATTTTAAATGTTCAGAATGGTGTCGTTTTCACCGGTTAAATTGTTCTATTTTATTTTTCTTCTAAGTAATTCTCTATGTATTATGTAAATATGTAATAATGATGTAGGATTTTTTGAATTTGGGTAAGAAGAAAAACAATTCATTCTCTCACTGGACGATAAAGAATAGTGATAGGGTTATAAGTTTTTATATCAAAATTTGAATATTGAGTGATTTGAAGTTGAACATGTTTTTATTAGCTAGTGACAAATGTTCATAGCATTTGATAATAAAAATTAAACATAAAATTTTTGTATTACATATATCTTAGGTGCTTTGTTTATGATATATTTGGATTTAATGAAAGTAACTACAATGTTAAGATACACATAAAGAATTCTGAATCCTGTGTTTTTGTATGATTTTTTGCTCTATTTATGGATGTCGTACTTTCATAAATGAAATAAAATAAAATACTACAATGTTAAGATATGAGGTGGCTGGAAATATAACTTTTACTCATTATTTGTCAGCCTAATGGTTAGAACGATTTTGTGTTTATGTGTTAATTTAACAGGTCGAAGGTTTAATTTATCTAGGATCAAACTAGGGACATTGTGGTGTGTGGTTACTGGGCTAGTTTTTTTGAGGTTTCAACTCGTTACAAATATTAAAGAAAATCACCAATTTACATTTTTTTTTTTTCATCTCATTAAATTGTCCAAACTAACATAAAATCCTAGTACGTTAATAATCCACTAACATAAAATCTTTGTGCATTTAATGGGAAATAGTGGTGCATTGAAAGTAAATGACTCTGGTAGACCTTGACTTGGATGGTCCACATGGACACTAAAATCGAAGCATGTTGGTCAACATGCACCAAAGTCACGGTTAGCATGCCTCAATTTAAATGTCCACGTAGATTATCTGAGTAGGAGTGTGTCAAATTATATATCTCAAGATCCATATTAACGTCTTCAATCTTACATATCAATATTTCCGCATGAGTAAAATAGATTTACATTTTTCAATATTCTAACAAGATGCCGTTAAAATAATAAAAGGTTTATTTACATTTTGAGCATTATGAGTCTTAATTTAGCTTCATCATTCATTTTTATCTCACTCTCCTTTATTATTTAACACAAATGATAGTGTTTTGAATTGAGAATTTTTGTTTCATACAATATGGGGGTGGGAGACTACAATATAAATATTGGATATTGATCTTATTATTTACGAGAGTCGAATTTAAGACTTCTCATATAACGTGTAGAGAAAAATATTATTAGACTATAACACCAAATGGCTGAATTGAAAAGTAAATTAAAAGATGATGACATGATGACATGCTTAGTCACACTCAACTTTTTTTTTTATCGAAAGTCCACACTCAACCTTTACTCATCAAAATATATAACGTTTGTTTTTTAAGTGAGAACAAGTTTGTACTTTTCTCCTAAATAAATAATAAATAATTGATTAGGACATAACTAACATAAAGCCAATCCTCAATTATGTTCTCTATATACTAAAAGGGATGCACCATTTTACTGTTCATGGACAGTGGATTTCCAATTTCACCCTTAAAGCTGTAAATGTCTGATTATGCCCTCCATTTTGTTTCCTTCTTTATTGTTTGTATAGTGTTCTGTCCAAAATACCCCTTATTTACTCTCGGTTGACAGATGCCTCTTCATTTGTTTGACACCTCGCGATTTCTCAGTCTCAATACACGACCATCTTTAGGAGTGGAAAAAGGGTTTCGACGTTTGAGAGAGAAACTACTGCTTTTATGCAATTTGAGTCTCAGTATTTCAGTCTTGCACTTTCTTGCTATTACATCTTCTTCTTATTTCTTCGACACGGCTGCTACATCTTCTTGCTGTTGCGTCGATCTTGAAGGAAGAAAGAGGTGCATCGGTCTCGGCGGAAGAAATAGGAAGTAGAGTAAAATTTGTAGTGATTCTTGGAAGGGTTGAGGAGGAAAAAGAATCGGCTTTGGATTGGGTGATTTTTCAGGTAAATTTTATTTTGGTTGAATTTTTTAGGTTTTTACAGTAAGGTGTTAGCTTTTAATTAATTCATGATTGAGTTAGATTATTGGGTTAAGTTTGATGGGTTCATTGTTTGCATGTTGGTTTTTTGGAAGGGTTCAGGAGGAAGAAGAATCTGACTTTGGCTTTGGGTGATTTTTGAGGTAAATTTGTATTGTTTATGATAATTAAATTTTCTTTTGAATTTCTTTAGATACGGTCTTAAAAAGATAATAAATTAAGCTTCAGTCTGTGTATATGATTGTAATTTGTTCGTTTTGGGTCTTTGTTCATTTTGGTGCTCTGCTATGTTGTTTTGGTTCAAGGTTGAAAGAAGGTATTGATGTCTTCTGGATTTGGGCATTGTTGGAGACGGCCAAATATGAAGTGGAGGTTGCTTGATATATAAAGTGTTAAATTAATGTCCCAATATGAAGCTAAGGTAGAATTAGCAGCATGCATGGCTTTAGAATTAGCATGCCTGCAGAGGTAGTGGTGCTGTGACCAAATAATAATTAAGTTAATTAACTTGATATATAGTAATTAGTGGACTGCTATTTGTAACAGTTCTCACTATTGCTGAGCAACATCTAACTCAAGAAACTGAGAACTCTGAACTCTGACATGTGTAGCATAAGACATTTAGGAATATTGTGATAAGTGTCTGATTTTGTATATGTGTCTGTCTGAATTCTATTTGTATGTCTGTGGCTGATGAGTTCTTTGATGTGTGTGTCAAACAGAACTTGATGCTTTCTGATATGATATTAATTTAGTAATGGATTGAAAATCAAGCTATGCTGATATTGAATTCTTTGATGTGCAATTTAGATGGAAATGTAGACATGATTAAGACTAAGATGAGTGGCGTAGCTTATTGAGACTAGAAATGTAGACGTGATTGAGACTTACATGATTTTTTTTTATTTCATTTTTAAATTTATTTTGTTTTATTCTTTTTGGGAAGGATTAAAGGAAGAGGAACTGTTGTAGAGAAATTTTCAAATGTTTTTTTTACTCTTATAGTTCACTATATAATGCATGTGGAAATGTTTATGGATGTGTTTATCGCTCTCGCATGTAATGCATAAGAATGAGCTGCTTATGGATATGTTTGTTACTGTAGTATTAGATGAAATTGGATTGGGTTTAGGGTTGAGTTAGGCTGCAGACTTCCTAAAATGTCATTCATTATTTGTTTTCTGATTTTCCTGTCAATGTTAGATTCCATTTTTCAAATTAGTTTGGCTGATATATAGTTACCTATATAAGTTTTAGAACCTGCATTTTTGGATTCATTCCGAAAAACTGCACTGCATACATTTTAGGATTCTTTAATGACATTGTCAAACATCACATGCACTCATTGAAAAAAAGAAACGAAAATACTTTAAGCAAATTAGAGAAATTTAGAGATAAAGCTTTTCGTATGCTTTTAATACTGAGTTTCTGCGTTTTATGTATTTGTGTTTATGTGTGACTGAGTTTTGGCTAATTGAGTTGTTTGTGTTTTTATTGGATGTAGGCGGAGACTTCCTGGTGAAGTTAATTAGGTGTCGTGTTGAGGGAGATGAGAGGCTGTTGGTAGCAGAGTACATGCTTACTGATACTCTATCCAAGCACCTCTTTCACTGTATGTTTCTATCTTCTTTTTACATTTTTTGTGCTTAAGAACTGTTCGTTTTAGGAAAATTTGCAGGTTGCCAACTTTCTGTAGCCTAATAATTTTGGCATGTATAATACGGTTTAGTTTTTCCTTGCTCATTCCATATATTAATATGGTTAGAATTATACAAGGACTCCCCCTAATCAATTAGCTCTAGATAGTCCTTTTTTGAAGTGTGAATTACCTCACCTGCTTGAACATTTGTATTTCTATTTTGTGCCGATAATTGCTCTATAATATTAATGGAGAAAGAGCAGTTATTTTGGAACAATGGTTAAGATATGTATAATGGTAGTAAGAGTAGCATAGCTACCAATAGTTCCTCCATGATGTTCCCTAAACAGTTTCATGTTAATTATAATATTCTATGTTTCTTCATACCATTTGTGTGTATTTTACTGTTCTTATTCTTACCATGATTTTTACGTTTTCTAAGAACACCGCGGCATTGCGCTGGGTATATACTACTTTAATTACAACAACCAACCACCCTGCTGCAGTCACAAAAAGACACGCGTTGCTTGTTTAACGAAAACATTAAGTACATATATTTGATTATAAAATTAGAAAATAAATCAACCCAACTCCACCCAGTCACAATCTCCGGTAAACACCCATGACCCACCATCACCAGGGGAATAAACCTTTTCTCGTCCCAACCCTATGGTAAACACCCAGTACCATCACCCACACTTGGGAGGAATCCAGTGTTGGAATCAATATTTTTTAGTTTCCTTGATTTATTTTAAATGTAGAAGTGGACCTTTATTTCGTTCCTAGAATAGCTAATCTCCTTCTTAGTTTAGGATTTTGTAAATCTCTTTATATTTTTTTTTTGGTAAATACCACGAGGTGTCCCCACACCCGAAAAGTGGGTTTAATCCCCGTTCGGCTTGTCCCTGACCACAAAGTGCTCGTAATGAGTTTCGAACTCCTGTCAGTTAGACATAAAAAAATTCGCCATTTGAAAGTGACGGTTTGCCAACTGCACCACACGTTGTGGTTAAATCTCTTTATATTTGTCCCTTGTACATCAACATACAACATAGAAGGAAATACATAATTTTTCCACATTTTCACTTTTTAACATGGTATCAGAGCGGGCTTCTTCCTAGGTCTTGATTTTTTTTTTTAGCCAAATCACTATGGTTGCAAATTCTTCAAGCTCCACCATGGATGTTTCTAGTCCATACTACCTCCACCATTTTGAACATCCGAACAATTCACTTGTTACTCAGCCCCTGAATGGCGACAATTATGCCACTTGGAGTCGCGCCGTTTATATCTCCCTTACTGCCAAGAACAAACTTGGCTTCATTGATGGTACTCTCACGGCGCCCTCCAAGGACAAGAAACCGAACGAATATGCACGGTGGAATCGATGCAACAAAATGATTATCTCTTGGTTTGTTCATTTAATGGCCCCCGACCTTGCCCTTTCTGTTATTTTTTGTTGATACCACTCAACAAGTTTGGGATGCTTTCCATGATCGATTTTCCCGAGGTAATGCCCCCAGGATTTTTCAAATCCAAAAGGCAATAGCCTCACATTCACAAGGCTCAACGTCCGTGGCGAATTATTTCACCAAGCTTCAAAATTTATGAGATGAACTCGCTTCCTACGGCACTCCACCAAAAGATGGGACTGAATTTGCGACATACTACGCACAAGATCAAACCATGAAATTTTTTATGGGTTTGAATGATTCTTACTGAGCAATTCGGAGACAAATCCTATTGATGGATCCTCTTCCAACTGTTGGGAAAGCCTACTCACTTGTTGCTCAAGAAGAAGCGCAACGCGAAGTCGGTTCCAACACCGAAAAGTTTTCCATTGCTGCTGCTGCCCTCAAGTCTTCTTCCAATCCCACATCACACAATCGCACGGGAAATCATTTTGATTCTCGCTCCGGAGGTTCCCAGGACCATCTTCCTCGCACCTATTGCAATAAAAATGGGCACACCATTGAAACATGCCACAAATGACATGGGTATCCGTCGGGACACCCACGGAACCTTGACCACAGCAGTAATTCAGCTGCTACACAGTCAAACAGTAACAATTCCGTTGCTGCCCAGTCCAATCAGCGCCAGCCCAGTGCGCAGCATGTTTCTGGTCAGCCCAATGGCGTGCCGGCCCACTCAGCATCGGCCCAATCTGCCTTTCAAGGCTATTTTCAGCAGGCTTTTCCAAGCCCATTTACTCAATATTCCTTTCCAGGACAATGAGCACCTCAAGGGCCCATCAGGCAATCCACTCTATCCATTCACAATGTCCTTGCGGGCCTCACAGAGGATCAATGTAAGAAATTGCAGGTAGCCATGGTAAATTTTTACCCTTCCACATCTGAGAACTCGTTTGCTAATGCCGCAGGTTTGCACGGTTCTTGTCCTTCTTTTTCGTCCGTTAATTCCGTATTCTCTAACTCTTGGATATTAGATAGTGGCGCCATTGATCATGTTACTCATGATTCTAAATTTTTTGTTTCTACCAATAAATCTTCTATTCCTTCCGAAGATCTTCCAACTGGATCCTCTGTTCCCATTAATTCTACTGGCACTATTCTTTTTAATAAATATATCATGCTTGACAATGTCCTTAATGTCCCTTCGTTTCGCTTAATCTTATGTTTGCTAGTAAACTCATCCAAATCTTTGAATTGTTGTATCATCTGTGTAACCTATGATGTGAGAATGATCATTGTTTTTCATTAGTATACCTCGCCCAATAGACCCCTTGAGGTAACGCATAATGCGTTTAACAATGTGCAAGTGAGCCAAGGTGGGAGCATGCATGAACTGGCTGACAATGCTCACAACATAGGACAAATCAGGACGTGTGATGGTTAGGTAAATCAGCTTACCAACCAATCTTTGATAGTGGCTCAGATTCGTGAGAGGCTCACTTTGGACATCCAACTGAAGTTTGCTGTCATGGGGAGTTCTAGCTGGTTTACAATCCAGCATGTCAGCCTCGCGGAGAAGATCAAGAGTGTACTTTCGTTGGTTTAGAAAAAGACCTTTGTGAGAGGTGGCCATTTCAATGCCAAGAAAGTACTTGAGAGTGCCTAGGTCTTTGAGGGCAAATTTGGTTCGAAGTGCTTGTTTAAGAGACTCAATTTCCTCAACATTGTCACTTGTGACAATGAGATCATCAACATAGATAAGAATCACAAGAGTACATGCTGAGCCCATTCAAACGAAGAGTGAAGAATCAACATTGCTTCTGTGAAATCCAGCTTCTTCAAGGACTGAGCTAAGTTTAGCATACCACGCCCTTGGAGATTGCTTTAGTCCATAGATGGATTTATGAAGTTTGCACACCAAGTCATGATCATGAGATTGAGGATGACCATGCGGGAGCTTCATGTAGACTTCCTCTTCGAGGTCACCATGTAAGAACGCATTTTTAACGTCCATTTGATAGAGAGGCCATGCATGATTTACAGCAACCGAAAGCAACACCCTTACTGTGTTCATTTTTGAAACAGGAGCAAAGGTGTCCTTGTAATCCACTCCATATGTTTGTGTAAACCCGTGTGCCACTAATCGAGCCTTGTGTCTTTCGATGGTTCCATTTGAATGGAGCTTGGTCTTATACACCCACCGGCTGCCTACTGCTTTCTTTCCCTTTGGAAGTATGACAACACTCCATGTCTTATTGTCATGGAGAGCTTGAAGTTCCTCAATCATAGCTTGCTGCCATATTTCATGGAGGTTGGCCTCTTGAAAACTTTGTGGTTCATGAGTATGATCAATTGTACTAAGAAAGGAAGCATGAGAAGGTGAGAATTTTTGATAAGTAATGAACTTTGTCAAGGGATACCTTGCTGTGTAAGTAACATAGTCCAGCAACTTTGATGGAGGGTGACGTTCACCGGCTGGATTCCTTCGAATAGTAGCTTGGGGCACGGGTGATGGTTCATGTTCTGAATGAGAAGAAGCTGAGGGATCAAGTTTCACTTAAAGCTGATGTTGGCGTGTATTGTGAGGCAGCTGCTGAGTGTAGAGTTGAGTTATACTTAGGGTAAGCGTCCTAACCCTACAATGCTTTGTACATAGGTTAAGAGTCCTAAGTGACTTAATCTAACTTAATCTTCCAATAAATGCCTTCAAAATGATTTATTGTTTTGAAGGGATTGATTGTTTCGAAGAGAAAGACGAATACGAGGGTGAAAGATTATTGGAGCTTCTGAGATTTTTGAGAAATGCATATGCCTTTCATTACAAGTATATGATCAATCTTGATGATGCAGACTATGAGATCAGAAGACTATTTCCCAAATTTTTGGACAAACTTTTTAACATCTTCGACTGGCCGTCAAGGTATTTTTTGTCAATCATAGTTTTTGCCCTAATTATATATTCTTGTTTTTGTTTTTGTGCAGATGATTTTTTCGCTTGGCTCAACTGATTCAATTCGTGGGGAAACTCAAAATGAAATATTCATTGGTGGAGTATGAGATGTAGTATTTGGGGCTTGGTGACTCCTTCAACTAATGAATTGGGGATGCCGATGAGAAACAACAGGAAAAGCAGAGAAAGGTTGCCACCATGCCCAGTTGGATCGGCTTGGTCATCTTAATTTCTTTATTTATTTTTTTCATTTTATTTAAACTGATTTTATTTCAGGCTTAACAATGTTAATTCAGAATATGATGTGTGTTTTTTTAAGGCTTTGGATTATTAGAGTGATTCAGATGTAATAAAACGAGGTTAATCGCAATGATTAAATGTAGAGACTCGTGTATCATTAGATGAATATGATCTGATTTTCTTTATGAAGAGATTATGGTTTAAAGAATAAATCATTTACAAAGATCCCTTACCGCCTGATTTTCTTCATGAATATCGATTATGGTTTAAAGAATAAATAATTTACAAAGATCTCTTACCTCTCCATGGGATCACACATCAATTGCAACGATTCGATAAATTATTTATTGGGATAGGAAGAATACCCGTCAACAAATTAACTTACATGAATGCAGTTTTTATTTCATCCGGGAAAAATCATCTTTTTCTGAAGACAACTTTATCACCAATTTGCCATTTACAGTGTGTTTAGATGAAGAATTTTAAGATTACCAAGAATATATAAAATGAAGGAATTGAAATTAACGGAAATTAAATTTCTAAAATTTATGAAGTTTCTTGTTTGGGTAACACAAAAATAAAATGAAATTTAAACATGTAATTTAATATTCAAATATAAATGGTAGTCATAGATGAAATTTTGAAAATGAAACATTTTTATATGAAATTTAAATTTGGGATTTTTGGCATCCAAATTCCAATCTTTTAAATTTTTCTTAGAATTTTAAATTTCTATATTTATGCATAAAACAATTTGTGCATAGGAAACTTGAAATTCTAACTTTTTAACAAATCCCATGTTTTTTTCCCTCATCCAAACACACCCTTAGTACTACGGTCTAATGATATTTCTTTCCACACATTATGTGGGAGGTTCCGAATTCAACTCTTGCACTCCGACGAAGTCGATACCCAATATATATAATGTACTCTCCCTCCCCTCATATTATTTTAAAAAATCACTTATTTTGATCAATTTCACGTTTTTACGAAAAATATATACACACAAATTGCAAATTCTGCTTAAGAAAATAAAATTAAAAGTTTGCCAAAATAGTGTTGGCTTATATAGAAATTTCACTTGGGCCAAGATTTGGGCAAAGTCCCAAAATCACAAACCCAATCGAGTTGTCCAATAGGATGTCCAAAATCAGTTCTTTGGTCTCCTTATAATAAACTTTTGAATTCATGTCACCTTCATCTTAGCTTAAAAAATCCCGTCCGAAGAAAAAAAACACGTGTTTGGTGTAATTCCAAGAAAATGGATGCGATTGGATTGAATTCATTTATGACCAAATCAAAGTTAGAACCAAACGGGATGAATTGTCCCTGTCCAATTTGGTTCACCTCTCAATTTCAAACCCAACCACAAAATTGTGTTGTTATCCAACCAAACAAAAATTGAATCAACGTTTAAAGCAATTTCATGTGTATGCATCGCATCGATCTCATTGCGGTTTTAAGAATAGTTGCCTCTTCTTTTTGATGTTGAAGGCCTAAAATTAGAGGAAATTGATGTTTGGTCCATGATATCCATCAATGTTGTGGTCCTCAATATTTCTCTTTGGCCAAATCCCTAATTACAAAACTGTCAAAAACAAGACACTTATGTGCTGAAGATGATGTTGGGCTTACCTTATATTTGGGTGAGAATCATATCGAGGATGACTTGAACTACTTTCTCGATCTAGAAAGGATCCACCAACTACGCGTTATTAATATATAGTAGATCAAACGAGTTTTGGTGACGACTCTTAAAAAGAATAAAATGCTGACCCGACTCTGAAATCTTGACAATCCGAACCCTAAACGGTCATAGCTCACAGATAGAGAAACCAAAACTGTCCATACAAGGGAATAATCCAACTCCAAAGATGGTGCGGCCAGAGGACCATTGTTTGTCTTCACTCTTCTTTTTCTTTGATGCCCTATCTTTGAGAGGCAAAGGCCACAACCCATGATTGTCACCTTCCTTAATTCCTTGCATGTGGGAATTATGAATTGGGGAAGGAGGGCGATGATAAGTTTAATTTAAACCAGGCATCATGATGCATCATAGACTACAATTTTTTTAATGGCTATAATAATACTGCTGGAATTAATTTTATCAGATCAAGCCACGTCGCGTGGCGTATGATGACCATGTAACATGAACACTACCCACAGTGGAATTCAAGTCTGCTTCTTTAATTTTAAGTCACCATGCATATGATGATACTTCAAAAAAAAAAAAACCTACAAATTAAAGTTATAATAAATGCATTATAAACAAAGAGGCACAAACACCATATGAGCATAGCAAAATTGATAAATAAAGAATTTCCAAATTAATATTTATCAAGGTGTTATTTATAAATTCCATCTAAATGTCTTATATCTAATCATTTGCAAATTCCTTCGTACTTTGAAATTCCTCTGTTTTTATTAATTTTATCTAAATTCTCCAAACATACCACAATAGATTTATTTTTATTTTTTGAAGTTAAGTTTTATAGTATTGTCACTTTGTTTTTTGGTAATTTTGACCACGAGGTATCCGGGCTAGCTTGCGCGCACTTCGATTAGTCCCTGCTAAGGCCGGGAGGTAAGTAAAGTTCTGGCCACATGTGCTTCCACTGGAAATCGAACTCGAACAATGTCCGTACGATTTAATCCCATTGGAGCGCGGTAACCAATCGCGTCACAGTTAGTGGTTAATATTGTCACTTTTCTCTCATATACCTCACAAGAAAACATGAATTTTACATTATTGTAAATTTCACTCTAATTAACATAAGAAAGTTAGGTTTGTATGCACCACTATATTTTCTAAATCATAATTTATCCTCTACTAATATATTTAAAAAAATTAAATACGTAAATTATATATATTATTCATCCATGTTATAACACTTAAAATATTAATTTTTTATTAATATTTTTCGTTATACTAATTTTTTCACTTGTCCCGAATGGACCGTCCTCATTCTGTCCCTCGGTCGGCACTCGCCACAAGAGTAGCTAGAGTAGTACGTATGCCGATAGTTGATGGGTTCGAAATTGAGACCCCTGAGCCTAGACCTCAGAGCCAATCCTTTTCCGAAGTTACAAATCCATTTGCCGATTTCCCTTGTCTATATAGTTCCATCAACCATAGGTTGTTCACCTTGGAGATGCGGTTATGAGTACGATCAGGCATGAATGACACTCGATCCTCTAAATTTTCAAGGGCCGCCGAGGCGCATCGGACACCACGCAAAGTGGGGTGCTCTTCCAATCGGTGGATCCCATATTCGACTGAGCCATTTCCAAAATAAACAGACAATTAAATAGAAAAAATAACTAATATTTTTTATTGTATAGAAATCTCGAATCTATTTAGTTTTTCCAACTACAAGTATACTTCGAATGCACTTAAAGTACTTTACGTGTTAATATTAATAGAAGTTCAGAATATACCTAAATGCTTAACCACGTAAAAAATTAGATTACATTCATCGATCAGCACGTGGCAAACAAGCATGGCAGGAGGCGGAACCCCAACTAAAAGAATGTTTTTCTCTTGGCAGTATATGCCTCATTCTGTGTATTTGTATAGTCCATTACTTGTTGGATACTAAAACCCCATGTTTTCATGTTATGTGTCGCACCACATATTCTACATTCAACCAAATTGCACATGGCCTGCACCCCCACGCCCCACGCCCCACCCATTGCATTGGCACTCGATACCTGGGGCTTCACTAAGCCCCAAGACCAACTCCCCCCCAACCCTAATTTTGTGCATAGCATAAGAGAAGTATCCTATCAAGATTCATTGTATATTTTGCGCATTATCGAATCCAAGTTACAATAATATTATCAACGAATAAGACTTCATTCGAACAAAGAATTAAGGTAATTTCAATATGTGCAATAAAATTTTATTGGAAGATTTTACCGACAGAATGAGGAAACTATGACGTTAACAACTAGAATCAAACAACGGTTGTCTTGTCCTTGTCATTTCTTTTATCATATTGGATTTGCTTATGTTGAACCTTTTAGGGAGGCCTCTTTAATTTCTTTAATCCTTTGATGGTTGAGCTTAACCTTTAATTAGTCAAATATAATCATGTTGATTTCTCTACTTTGTTCTTGTAATCTTGAGTGATTGCTTTTGTTTTCTGAGTTTTTTTCATTATATGCGATTGTAACAGTTTGTTGCTCATTGTAAATAATTCTAAGTAATTGATTGTGTCACGATTTTTTGACTCAAAAAAAACAAATTGCGTCACAATTTCATGATCCATTGAAAGTCACACCTCTAGTTGAAAAATGCTAAAATGGTTTACTTAGTACTAGTTTCAAAATTCCAAGGCCCCATTTGGTGCATGAGATTGGATTAGACTAGATAACTCATCAAATTTAATGTATTTTGAATGTAAAAGAGGGGAGGCGGGCGGTAAACATAGACGAAGACTTATCCAATATAATCCACTTAAAATAGTAGTATTAGAAAAACTAAGTTTCCCTCCTATGTCTAATATTCCTATATAATCCTCATATGTCTAATATTCCTATATAATCCTCTTACAACGAAACCGTATCAATTTTGACATTCTAAATACATTAAATTTGAATAGTTATCCAATCCATTTCAATCTAATCATACTCACCAAACGTGCCCTAAAATTCTATTAAAACATATTATAATATGATCTAATGTACAATGAATATTAAGAATTTTTGTTTGATCGAGGAATTTAAACTCGAATGTAAAGGAGAAACACATTCGTTATAACTAACTCAAATTATTGTGAATATGTTGTGTATGTGTCCATTCCACCACGTCATAAATATTGACCATATATTACCAAGCCTTGGGGGTACCAAACTGCTTCATTTTGGTACAAGATCCAATCAATGGGGAGTTTTCATCAGATTTTTCCCTTCTCTTATAGTGTGCACCATTTACCCTTTTCAATGTGGGCAATCATTTCCATTCATCCATTTGAAGTAATGAGTCATTTTGCTTCTATTCCTTCTAAACAAAAGCTTTGTTATTGAGAGGTTGAATGTAAACAGGTAGGTAAGGTAGAGGTTGAGACTTTATAGCTGAGACCCACACTTTTGATTAGGGTTCTAGTAGAGTACACATCTTTGGTCCACATCTAATTAACAAATTGCATTTTTGATTTGATTACTTGGTCCATTAATTGTACTCAATCGTCAAAAAAAAAAAAAGGAACATATAAGTGTAACATCGGTAAAAACTGTAGAAATTCTATGTGAATAATTCTTGCATTTCATTGAATTGATACAAGGAGATTTATACAATACAGAAAGCAATTAAGAGCCTAGATTAAAGCCTATATACAATTGTTCCATAATTTACGTTCTTATTCATTTGGTAAGTGAATCAATATAGGTTGACTGACTCTACATAACTCAAGAAGATCACGTTACTTGATTTTACTTTCCTCAACATTCCCCCTCAAGTTGGAATGTATATCAATAATTTCCCAACTTGCTAAGTAAAATCATGAATTGTGAAGAAATCAATGATTTTGTGAACATGTCGGCTGGCTGTTATGTGGTGGATATATGAGATGTTTTGATCATTCCACTTCGAATCATTTCACGCACGAGATGACAATTGATCTCGATATGCTTAGTTCGCTCATGAAAAACGGGATTTGAAGCAATATGAGTGGCTACTTGATTGTCACAATACAATTTGATAGGATGTGAATGTTTGATACCTAAGTCCTGCAAAATGAATTTTAACCAAGTGATCTAACAACAAGTTACAACCATGGATCGATACTCCGCTTCCGCACTTGATCGTGACACTGTGTTTTGCTTCTTAGTTTTCCAAGAAACAAGTGATTTTCCAAGAAATATACAGTATTCAGTAGTGGATCGTCGAGTATCACGACAACGAGCCTAATCTGCACTACAAAAGGCATTTAATTGAATTGGATTAGCAGCAGAAAGAGAAATTCCTTGCCCGACACATGCTTACTGTAGCGTAAAACATGATAAGCTGCTTCCAAGTGTGGAACTCGGGGTTTGTCCATAAATTGGCTTAATATATGAACTGCATAGACCAAGTCTGGTCGTGTAATGGTTAGGTAGATAAGTCTCCCAACCAGCCTTCTATATAAAGAAGGATCATCAATATAATCACCATCAAATTTGTTGAGTGATAAATTATGCTCCATTGGTAAAGAGATTGGTTTTGCACCAAGATAACCAGCATCTTCAAGTATTTCAGGAGCATACTTTCGTTGTGAAAGTGTAATGCCCTTACTAGACCGAGCAACCTCTATACCAAGTAAGTATTTTAGTTGACCAAGATCCTTTAACTTGAACTGCTTCTTTAGGAACAACTTTATGTCTTCAGTGCCTTGAAGGTCATTTCCAGCTAGAATAATGGCATCTACATAAACAAGGAGGGCAGTAAATTTACCATGGTGGGATCGGACGAACAAAAAGTAGTCTGCTTTTGATTGTTCATAGCCTGCTTGCTTGAGAGCAGATGGAAGTTTGATAAACCACTGACGAGAAGCTTGTTTGAGTCCATACAGTGACTTGTGGATCGTGTCTCCCCTTTTCATCCGAGACCAGGAGGTAGAGACATATAAGCATCTTCTTCAAGGTCGCCATGTAAAAAGGGATTATTGACATCAAGCTGGTGAAGATGCCAATGTTTAGTGGAAGCCACGACAAGAAGAAGACAGACAATTACAAGCTTGGCAACGGGTGGAAAAGTTTCATGATAATCTAAGCCTTCAATATGACTGTAGCCTTTGGCAACCAAACGAGCTTTATAGCATTCAATAGAACCATCATGGTGGAATTTTATCTCGTAAACCCATTTGCACCCAACTGGCTTTTTGCCAGGAGGCAATGTTTGAAGAGACCATATGCCATTAGCTTCAAGGGCAGCCAACTCTTGTTCCATAGCAAGACGCCATTTAGGATCACGAATAGCTTGAGCAAAAGTGCGAGGTTCTGTTGCAACTGTAATGGAAGTGGTGAAAGCACGATGTTTGGGTGATATTTGATCATATGAAAGAACATTAGATAAGGAATAAAGAATACATGTAGGTTCAGCCAACACCGAGTTGGATAAGGGAGGAGTTCTAGAAGGAAGAGAGATACCAACATGATAATCACGAATAATTCCAGGTGGTCGGGTAGCATGCGTGGGTTTGATTCCGAAGGGTGCAACCAATGGAGGAGATGTCATGGAAGAATCCATGACAATAGGAGGTTCAAACGGATGAGGTTCAGGAGGCAAAGGCGCCGACGAAGGAAGATGGTTAGGTGGAAGAGAGAGAGAAGAGGAAAAAGGAACATCATCATCATAAATTGGTGCTTGAGGATGGGGACGCGCAATGGAAGGTGTGGCATCGGAAGAAGAAAATGGAAAATTATTTTCACGAAATAACACTTCACATGAAACAAAAATTTTACCCATGGAGAGATCATAAACCCGATAACCCTTTGTTTTGTATGGATATCTAAGGAAAAGACAACGAGTGGCTCTTGCATCAAACTTTGTAGGATGATGATGGTGTGTAGATGCAAAACATAAGCATTCGAAAACACGTAAATGATTATAGGTGGGTTTTTTGTGGAAGAGTAACTCATATGGTGTTTTTTCTTGAAGAACTGGTGTATGAGTTCTATTGATGAGATATGTGGCAGTTAAAATGGCATCCCACCAAAAACGCTTAGGAAGGTTGGCTTGGAATAATAAGGCTCGTGCTATGTTGAGAAGAAGGCGATATTTTCTTTTAGCAACCCCATTTTGTTGTGGAGACGAGACACAACTAGTTTGATGAATTATCCCTTTAGTGGAGTAGAACTGTGCCATGGTGAATTCATGGCCATTGTCACTGCGAAGAATTTAACTCAGGTAGAAAATTATGTTTCAACAAGATTAACAAAGGTGGTGAGATATTGGGATGTGTCCGATTTATGATGCATAAGATAAACCCATGTGCAACGAGTAAAATCATCGACAATTGTAAGAAAATAGCATGCCCCATTAATGGACTTGAATTAATTCAAATGGTGCATGAGTGTCAGTATAACTGAAGGAAAAAAGAACACGGGTCTATTTAGCTTATGGGCAAATCATGCAATCATCAATGTCACAAAAATTTATGTCCTTAACAGATGAGAAAGAGCACAGAGGCTTTTATTAGAAAGGTGACCAAGGCGTTGATGCCAAAGTCGAGGAGGATAGATGACCACATCTACAATAATGGGGTGGCTACTAGTTTTCTTCACATTATCAAGGTAGTATAGTCCATTCCTTTCAGTTGCCGTCCTAATCATCTTCCCCGATCGTTGGTCCTGCAACATACAAAGGGTATTAGTGAATATTGCAAAATAATTGGAGGTTTGAGCAAGTTTTCTAATAGAAATTAAATTCAACTGGAAGAATGGAACACAAAGAATATTATGTAGCACAAGGTCATACGAGAAATGAATGTTGCCAATATGTGTGACAGCAACGAATGCATTGTTGGGAATATGCACTTGTCGATTTGCAACAAATTGACTTGTGGTCAGCAGACTAGGGGAGCAAACCATGTGATTTGTGGCTCTAGTGACAAAGATCCAGCTTGATTTTGCAACAAAGGTAGAAGCACAAAAACTTTTACCTGAAAAATCACTCATTGCAGTGGTAGTACCAACATGGTTGGCCATAGGGGTTGATTTGTTTTTTGTCAATGAGAGCTAGAAGGCTATGGTATTGGTCTGCTGTGAGACTATAAGAGGGAGAAACTGCAACTACAATGTTGGTGCCAACATGATTGACCTTGGGAGTGAAACTTTTCCGATCCTAGGAATAAGATTTTCCACGATCTTGGTGATCGGCTTTACCACTGGTGGAGTTTGCCTTCTTCAACTTAGGGCAGAAATCAATGATGTGACCTTTCCAACCACAATAATCACATTTAAGATGTGATCGACATGTCTATGAGGTGTGCCCAATTGTGTCGCAACACTCACATTTTAGATGAGGGTTTTTAGGAGTAAAGTTTCTCCCATAATTGTGGGAGGTTTTGTTTTTGACAACAAAAGTTGTCGCTTCAAGCACTGGTGTTTTTCCAGTTGAAATAGCTCTATACTTTTCATCTTGGAGAATGAGTGAATAGGCTTTGTTGACTACAGGTAGGGGATCCATAAGCAAATTTTTTCCTCGAACTGCGGCATATGTTTCATTGAGACCTAAGAGGAATTTCATGGTCTTTTGGTTGTGTTGGAATTGTAACACTTACTTCAAAGTGGCACATTTGCAAGTTGGAATGGAGCTATGTGCATCTCTTTCATCCCACATACTCTTCAATTTTGTATAATAAGCACCGATGGTCATGCTGTTTTGAATGCAGTCATGAATTTCTTGTTGGACATGAAAGAGATGAACAATGTTCGCGTGTGAAAAACGCTCCTTTAGATCAGCCCATATTTCATGAGCACCTTCGTTGTAGATAACGCTTGCACCAATATCAGGTGAAATCGAATTAAGAAGTCATAATTTCACGAGATTTTTGCAACGCACCCATTGCCGAATTTCTGTCATGGGGCATGAGATGACGACAACTTTCGGATGGTGTCGTCAATGATGCTTTCTTATTTTTGGCGTTGAGAGCCATGGTGATGGCACGACTCCATGTGCCATAGTTTCCTTCATTGAAAAGTTGAGTGACGTGTATGGCTCCAGGTTGATCGGAGTGATAAAGATAAAGGGGATCATTAGGATTGTCATATATGTTGGCATCAGGCTTGGCTGAGCCTTAACTTTTCTTGGAATCATCTTTTTCCATAGATGTTGGCGAGATGAAGAATGATGTTTCTGGGTTTTCTGTGTTTGAACGGCAAAAGAGTTTTTTTTTTTTCTCTCGGTTATCAAGAACCTAATGCTCTGATACCATGTAGAAATTCTATGTGAATAATTCTTGCATTTCATTGAATTGATACAAGGAGATTTATACAATACACAAGGCAATTAAAATCCTAGATTAAAGCCTATATACAATTGTTCCCTAGTTTATGTTCTTATTCATTTGGTAAGTGAATCAATGTAGGTTGACTCTGCATAACTCAAGATGATCACGTTACTTGATTTTACTTTCCTCAACAAAAATGAAACATATCCAATTTAATTTACTAAAAATAAAACTATATGTTAATCCTAGTAGTTCAATCTTTCTTTCGGAATGGTCGTATGTTGAATGGTTTAAATCACACACAGATCACACTTATACCAAAAAACTGCTAGCCCTAGCTGCATGACTGAATTTCGGCCCATATCTCTTTGTAATGTCTTTTATAATATTATTTCAAAGCTGTTGTGCAATCGACTGAAGCGTGTTCTGGCACGTATTGTGAGTCTAACCCAACTAGCGTTTGTGGAGGGACGCCAAATCACCGACAATATTTTGGTGGTGCATGAAGTGCTAAATACCATGCAAACGAGAAAAGGAGCGGAGGGAGCCGAAATGGCACTCAAACTGGATATGTCTAAGGCATATGATAGGGTGGAGTGGAGTTTCCTACTTGCGGTTCTTCAGAAGCTTGGATTTGATCACAAGGTTTGTTCATGTATAAGTGAATGCATTTCAATGACTCCGTTTAGTGTGCTATTCAATGGTGAGACTACATGCCTTTTCAAACCATGTAGGGGACTTCGACAAGGAGATTGTAACAACCCGCCCCCAACAACCTCACAGCTTGCCCATGACAGAATTGTTATGTTCGCCGGCCTCTAACCAGCGCAACCCAGAGTTCCCCGCCATTGCATGTCCTAGCCTCTCTCAAAGGTATTGTTACCAAGGCCCCTTGTAAAATCCCCTAGCTGCAACATCTTGGAGGATCGAACCCAGGCCATGGCTTTTTACTTCACCAAAATAAAAATCCATGGCCTGGGTTCGATCCTCCAAGATGCTACAGCTAGGGGATTTTACAAGGGGCCTTGGTAACAATACCTTTGAGAGAGGCTAGGACATGCGATGGCGGGGAACTCTGGGTTGCGCTGGTTGGAGGCCGGCGACCATAACAATTCCGTCATGGGCAAGCTGTGAGGCTGCTGGGGTGGGTTGTTACAGAGATCCTTTGTGTCCCTTCTTGTTTGTATTGTGTTACTGAAGGTCTTATCTTCTTACTGAAAAAAAAGGGAAGATGACGGTCTTCTACATGGCATTAGAGTGGGAAATAGTGAGCTAGCAATCCATCATCTTCTTTTTGCAGATGACTCGGTACTCTTTAGCAGGGCAACGAAAGAGGAAGCTGTGTGTATTATTGAGACATTGAAGTGCTACGAAGATGACGGTCTTCTACATGGCATTAGAGTGGGAAATAGTGAGCTAGCAATCCATCATCTTCTTTTTGCAGATGACTCGGTACTCTTTAGTAGGGCAACGAAAGAGGAAGCTGTGTGTATTATTGAGACATTGAAGTGCTACGAACAGGGCTCTGGACATGTGATCAATTATGATAAGAGTTCTGTTTATTTTAGTGCTGCTTGTAATTAGCTTCCACAGGATAGGGTGGCAGGTGCCCTTCACATATATCAGAAAACTGGCTTCGGAAGTACCTAGGATTCAAAGCAGATTTTGGCTTGTAAAAAAGAAGTGTGTTTGATGATCTCCGGCAAAGGATTGAGATAAAAACAAATGGATGGGCTGAACAGTTCCTTTCTCCAGCGAGAAAAGAGGTCATGCTACGTGTTGTAGCGGCGGCTCTCCCTACGTATGCCATGTCCTATCTTAAACTTCCTATGTCAGTTTGCAAGGACATTGAGCGAAGTTTGGCAAGGTTTTGGTGGCGAGGTAAAAACATGGAGATTGGGATTCACTGGGCGTCATGAGACAAAGTTAAGCTGCCAAAAACTCGTGGAGGGTTAGGATTTCGGGATTTATGCAATTTTAACCTTGCCAAGTTGGCCAAGATTGGTTGGCGACTCATCAAAGACCCTCATTCGATCCTAGCCCGTGTGTTACAGGCCAAGTACTATCCGAGATCTTCTTTCTTAGAGTTGGGGCCTGTCTCTGGCTCTTCTTGGGGTTGGAAAGGGATCATACAAGCTAAGGTGGTTCTGAACGCTAGGGTGAGATGGCGAGTAGGGAATATGGACTCTATACGGACCAAAGACGATGCATGGGTGCCAATGACACGTCCCTTCAAGGTTAAGTCCACGCACCCTGATTTGCCTATGAAGGTGGCTGACTTAATCAATACTACTAACATGGGATGGAATTCTCAATTGGTGAGCATGCTATTTTCTGAAGAGGAAGCCTCTATTATCCTTGCTATACCCGTTAGTGAATTTAGGGGTGCTGATCGCTTGGTGTGGCATAATTCTAGGTCGGGATCATACACAGTTAAATCAAGATACTACTTAGCTCTCGAATTGTTCAGAAATGGTGAATTGTGGAAACAAGGAAGTGGCGAATGGAATGAGCACCATCAGGAGGAAAAGAGACGGAAAGCAATCTGGAAGTTGCAGGTGCCTAATAAGCTATGGATTTTTGTTTGGAGGGCACTGCAAGACTATCTCGCTGTGCAGTTGAATTTGGTGCGAAAAATAATCCTAATTGACGATGTTTGCCCACCGTGTGGGGAAGAAGGTGAGACCCAAGAACACTTGTTCTTTTCTTGCTATTTTGCTCTCATCTTCTAGTTGGCTAGCCCCATTTAGTTATATACTCGACTAGTGGCTAGTTTGAAATTTAGAGATGCTTGGAACTTCCTGGTGAAATTATATGAGAAGAAGGTGAGAGGAGCAGAGGCTATTCAGTGGATGGTATTTGGTTATTGGAGACTGTGGAAATGCATAAATGAATGGTGTTTCTGTGAGGTGGTTTCGGACCCAGGGACCGAAGTTCGTCTAACACATGAGCAGGTGGGAGAGTTCCTGAGTGCTCGTGACCAGCAATCGGCCTTGGTACAACATGTGTCTATGGCTGAAGCGGCTCCACCGCCGTCCCCCGAAGTGGCAACGACCACAGTTTAGACGCTTTAAGCTTAATCGTGATGGTTCTTGGGTGTCTGAAATAGGGAAGGGCATCCATGGATAAATTCTAAGGTCTTTCCTGGGAAGCTTCGAGTTAGGAGGTGGTGAGGGTGGTTTCCCGTGTCAGTCTAGCCTCCAGGCGGAGGCCACAACGATGAAGGCTGTGTTGGAGTCTTGTCTTTATGTGAGATTTCGCTGCTTAGAAGTGGAGTCTGACTCCTATATTCTCATCAAATCACTGCAACCGAACGGTGTAGGTGACATAGCTATCGAGAGTATTTTACTCGACATTCATGCTTTGAATAGCTGTTTTGATTCCATTAGTTTTAATTTTGTTCCAAGACTTTGTAATAAGGCGGCTCAGTTGGTGGCCTTGTACTCTAGGCGTATGGGGGGAGATCATAGTTGGGAGGGCCTCGAGCCTAAATGGTTGTTTGACATCCTTACTGCTGATGTAAACGTTTATGTTCGTCTTTAATTGAAGTTTTGTTTCTATGGAAAAAAAAAAAATTTACTCGTGACAAACTCTACAATGTTTAGGGGTTAGAACTTTGTTGAAGGCACATGGCCTGAATTGTGTATTGGGAAATACAGGTGGATCATCAAGCTATTTTGTAATTTTATAATTTGTGTACTTTTGTATCTTTCTCATGCTAATACGCTATCATGCATCTTTAATTGGCTCAACCTCTTATAATTGTTAGGTCAACAAATAAAGGCATAATCTATATTTGGTGAATTTATTGGCTAGTTATTCAACATGAATAGGTAAAACAAATACACGATACACTTTTGCTTAGTCTAGTAGGTAAGACAAATTTACGTTTGTATATTTCATAGGTTGTAAGAAATTAAAATTTAAGTGAAAAATTACGATGGTGGATTATTATCCTATTTTGTTGAGATTTTAGCCGGAAACTCCTATCTAATATATTATAAATGTTATCACATAATCCTGCATGCGGATCATTTTGCACTACCATATCACAAACACCGCAACTACCACAACAAGTGTAATAATTTCGAGCAGTAAAAATCAAAGCAAGCTTTGCTTGAGCTTCATTGGCACAGTGAATTTGGCATAATTAACCCCCGCACCTGTCACGTGACACCTTAATGCATGGCCCAAAACTTACCCGCATTGACCGCGGAGTAATAATTCTTCACATGCTCTCGTGTCCCCTAATTTACTTCTTTCCATATCCGGACCACTCCCTTCCTTTCTTAAAGTTTCCTAATCCGGACCAATCAAATCCTCCCACGTTGTCGAGCTCAGGTGAACTCGCTCTCATCTGATTTGGGGCTTAATGACTAAACCACCCTTGAGTGAAGTAAAAAATTGGAAAACCTTTACCCAGACAAGCCATTATCACTCTTTTAAGCCGTAATTAACGAATAACGACTGCATCTACAAACAAAACGACGACGTTGTCTCTGCCTTCGCTAGAAATCTCGTGACCATTCTCTCTTCTCTTTCAGTTTAAAAAGCAGAGAGACTGGAAACAGCTTTCTCTAAAATCACCGACCAAACCAAAACGGCAAAAGGCAACACCGACACCGACACCGACACCGCCAGCTCCGGCAATGTTGCTGGAGATTCCAGAAGCTCCGCCACCCGACCCGTGAACTTAACAGGAAATCACCAAAACCGGTAAATCCGCCATAGCACAATGCCTCCCGCGCAAAATCTCAAGCACCGGGTCTTCACTTGCCTGACGAAGCTCTCCGACCGCGACACTCACTCCCTCGCAGCTTCTGAGCTCGAGTCCATAGCCCGGACCCTCGACCCGACCTCCGTACCTGTTTTCCTCTCATGCATCAACTCCACCGACGCCTCCGACAAGTCTCCGGTGCGCAAACAATGCGTCCACCTCATCACGGTCCTCTCTGAGTCCCACGGCGATTCTCTATCGCCATACCTCTCCAAAATGCTCAACAACATCACGAAGCGGCTCCGTGACCCAGACTCCGCGGTCCGATCCGCTTGCCAAAACGCCGTGGTTTCGCTCTCCTGCCACGTCACCAAGACCTCATTCAGCTCGTTTTTGAAGCCCTTAACCGACGCTTTGTTCACAGAACAGGACCCGAACTCGCAGATCGGGTCGGCACTATGCCTAGCTTCGTGCATCGACGCCGCTCCGGACCCGGAACCCACGAAGCTGGCAAGGCTGTTGCCGAGGCTCGAGAAGCTGATAAAGTTCGATGGATATAAAGCAAAGCCAGCGGTGCTGACATTGATCGGGTCGGTGATCGACTCAGGCGGGGCGTCGGATCAGGGAGCTTTGAAGAATTTGGTTCCCTGCCTTGTCGGTTTCCTGAGCAGCGAGGACTGGGCCGCGAGAAAGGCCGCTGCGGAAGCGCTGGCCAAGTTGGCGGTTGTAGAGAGAGACTGGTTGTCCGAGTTCAAAGCTGGCTCTTTGAAAACTCTGGAAAATCGGAAATTCGACAAGGTAAATTTCGTCTTTTTCACTTTCTAATTTTCAGCGTAATTTTCGTTTTGGTTATTTTGTGAATGTGCTGATTTTGGAATGGTGTAATAGGTGAAGGGTGTTAGGGAGGTTATGAATCAGGCGATAGAGGCTTGGAAGCAGATTCCTGATCTCTCAGACGAGGCTTCGCCGCCGCCTCACTCCAATGCTTCTTCCAAAGGTATCACTAGATTCAAATTCTTATGAAAATTGATCACTTGAGTGGGTGCATGTTAATTCATTAGATCCACGTCATTGGCCAGTTTGGTTTATAAAATTCAGTGGAATAGTAGTTCTTCCTGTTTGATGGTTGTTGTGTGGAACTGTGGATTGTTGTAAAACTGTTTATATTTGATGGCCTTCAGAAAATGCAAATGATGGACGCCACTCGATTGAGACTAGAAACTGTGGTGTTCCTGGTTCCGGAGTTGTTCAATTAAAGAAGAAATCTATCCCGGCTAGCAGATCAACTCCGCCTGATAGTTCATATGCTACCACTGCTAGGAAAAGAAGTCCTTTGAAGAGTAATGAGAAGAAAAAGAGTCCAGGAATGTTTCGGAAGACTGACTGTAAGAAACCTTCAGATTGCGAAGTTGAGATTACTGCTCTTAGTGCTGCCTCATCGGCTGGAGCTTTTGACGGTGGTCACAAAGAGAGAGATGAGGATACCCCAGAAAGCATGATCAATGGGAAGCCTAGATTTTCAAAGCCAGAAACAAAACGGGCGTTATTCCATAGAAGTTCTGATAACAAAGTGCACAAATTTGGTGGGTCAAAGGCAGGATCTCGCGTGGCTCCGTATCAAGAGGATACCCCGGATTCTACAGTCGTAGTCAGTAATGTTGTTGAGGATATTCATAAGAACCACAAAGAATGCGAGGATTTGTCCCTGATCCGGAATCAACTTGTTCAGATTGAAAAGCAGCAATCCAGTTTACTTGATCTTGTGCAGGTTTGTTTCCACTGCTTGAAATTTGAGTTTCCAAATATGCCTTAGACCCATGTTGCATGTGCTTGGATAATTGCAGCTCCAAATATGCCTATATTTTGATATAATATGTTGTTGAGAAGTCATGTTACCCATGTGATTCTGACTTTATTTGGTCAAGCTATATAAACTTTAGTGCAATTTGATGTAGGGCTGCTTCTAATAATTTTCTTCATTTGACTTGTTTCATTAGAGATTCATGGGTAGCTCACAAACCGGAATGCGGTCTTTAGAGACACGTGTACACGGACTAGAGCTAGCACTGGATGAGATCTCATATGATTTGGCTTTGTCAAGTGGAAGGATGACCAAAGGCGATACGGAGAGAAGAACATGTTGCCTGCTACCCGTTGGTGATTTTTGGAGTTCCAAGTTCTGGAGGAAAACGGAAGGCAGGTACTCAACCTCAAGGTTTCCTAATCCCAGGGGTATTGCACCGGCCGCAGCCACGCGCTACAGGGCTGATGACAATGGCAATGCTGAAACATCGATATTGGAGAACCTTAGGTTTCGGCACCAGGACAAAAGTGGGTTCATTGTAAACCCCTTGGCAGATATTCAGAGTGAATCAAGGGGTTATATCAGAGGTGGCGCACCACTAGCCAGTTGAATCTATAGGTACTAAACACGTGTTTCATCGCCTTTTAGAAGTAACTGTCATTCTAGTTGGATTGTCTCTTTATAGTATACTTCCGGGCAATAACTTCATTTTCATTTTCATTTCTCCAGATTCTGTTTACCTTTTTCTCTGCAAGGAAAATGAAAATATGCTGCAACGGATATGAAACAGTCAGGGTGATGTCAATTGTGAAGGTCACATACTAGTGGTATGTGCTTACCTTGTCCGAAAAGCTGCCTCCAGCAAAATTTGCAGAGGGCTCTCAATATTTGGAACGGATTTAGTCTCTATTAAAAGAAGATGCAGAATTGTGTGTCCTCTTCATTTGAGTGCAGCTTTTATTGCTCTTTGTAGTAAGGTTTGAAAGAAGCTAAATTTACCACTGAATGCCAGAGTTTCTTGGTGTAGAGGATGTATTTGTGTATAGAGATGAGTAGGGCTTTCATTCCTTTTAGTTGGGGCCTCATTTTATACTTTTGTTCGTGCTGATTATTACTTGCTCTGAAAGAGCCATTATGATACGATGTGGACGAAGACGATGATGGATTCTATACTTTTTTCCAGGTTATTTGTATTGGTATTATGAGAGTTGTTCAGTCCCAAGTGATCTCAAATCTCCATTGTCTTCTTTTTCTCGTTTCCCAATCGGAAAACCCGACTGGGCCGACTGGTGTTTTTGGCATAGAACTTGAAGTACTTGCAAGATCGTGTTATTTATGACTTAAAAAAGACTCGATCCCCAAATGCTCTGCAAATTGACCAAAGAAAATCCAAGAAGACAATGACTTTCAAATTAGGAAAAATTATTCAATGAGTATGGGAAATCAAACGTAATTGGGTAAATCCAATATGATAATAAGTTAATAACACAATCAAATAAGAAACGTGTATAACCAAAGGTAAATGTAAATCCAATATGTTGGGACCTAGAGAAGTATTTCAAAATGCCATATCCAAATCACAAAGATCTCCCTTTCATCATCCATGGAAGTAAAGCCAGCTGAAGGCATTTAGTCCAAAATCTAACTCATACTTCAATTGCAAGGCAGCCGCGAGAAGAAACTAAGGGGCTTGTTCAGCAGACTCCCCTTTCTCGATTTTCTGCATAAGAAATGAAAATCAGTCGGGGAGCTCAGGTACTACAAGTCTACAAAAACACGTTGTAAACAGACACCATAATTTGCTAGAGACACAAGCATGAATCTAATTATATTGTCATCAAAATTTGTTCACAAATTGATGAAAAGAAAAACCCTTTTCAATAGATGTAAATAGTATCTTTAAAAAAACACTTGATCACAACTCCCAACCTGTATCATGTTTCAATCAAAAGGATTTGGCGTATGCATAATCAAGCTAGATTTTGGTTTTCTTGGCTTTTTATATTGAAGTTTACCGTTTTGTTAATGAATATGAGATGACACCAACTTTACTTGGCTTACAAATTTGATGGCATATACTTTCAACTTTGATTTCCCAATTTTAATGGGCCTCCGAATGGATTGTTAGTAAAACTTTTGATTATCTATCAAAGTAGGGGATGTAAAATGGTTATCAAACAGGAACATTTCTGGTACCGAGTTCCCTAAATGCTCTTTTCAGATCAGTTTCTGAGCTTCTTCATCTTCCGAATTTAACATTACCAATAATCCCTCCAATCTACCCTCCCAGTCTCTTAGAGCTTCCATCACAATGCACAAAGCGGTACAATATGTATCATTCTAATTCTATTGACTATTAAAACAAGATCATGTAATCCGAATTGCATAATTATAGAATTTAAAAGCGGTAATTATCTCCACTTCTCTTGATCAATAAGAAACAATGTATAAGAAATTAGGTTAGATTTAGGGGAAACAATTTCAAGATATTCTAGTTCAATTAGAAAAAATGAACGATCTTTCATGCTTCTTGGAAAAACACAGGGTACAGCAATTCACAAACAATCAATTTCAGAAAGGAAACCTTAGATGGAGAAAGCGAGATAGAGGCGTTAGTGTTACCGATTGAGCTTTGTGCCAAGCGAGGCCTTTGTAGACATTTGCAGAGAAAGTGGCGCCGAGGTATAAAGTGGTGATTCCCAGACCGGCAGTGAACGCCTTGAATGTCCAATCCCCTACCTTGCTCACTATCCCCATCGCCACTCTCTCTCTCTCTCTCTGCGAGTTTTTGGAAACGTCTGTGTGAGGTCCGAACTTCCTACTGCGTCAAGCTTAAACCCCTCTTCTCTTATATCAGTAAAACTCAAAACTACTTCCTTTATTTTTTAAACATTTCTAAAGTATTAGATTTTTTGTGGTATACCACCGCCGAATATAGTTTTTATTTTCGGTAGACTGATGCAGATTTCTTAAGTTGAAGGACAATTATGTTTAATGACACAATTATAGTCAAACTTAAGTTGAAGGACAATTAGCTTTTTATTCTTCTTATAACTAAGGAAAAATCCATTTTTTAAGAATTACTATTTTACTCATTTATCTTAAAAAGAATCAATGATGTTAATTGTTATGTGTAAACGCCAATTTTTAGAATTGTAATTTTATTTGTTTACTCTTAACAAAATCAAGAGTGTCGCATGTGGTTTAACAACTGTAGCTTTATAAAATTTTGAGATAGAGGAGTGGGTGTTTAGGTGGGTTAGTAGTGGGAGAGTTCATGACTTAGGAGCCTCTTTAGTCGAATTTTGAACGGAATCCAAAGAGACTAAATGCTAAATTATAAACAATTAATCCGATATTTTTTTGGTTTAAAAGCATTATATTGAAATTTGCAAAAGGTTTAGCTATTTGTTTAAGAGCATTGGCCACCCCAACGACATCAAGCATTGTTGAAATTGAATTAGAACTTTTTTCATTAGTTGTCACTTTTGGAATTTGGTTGTTCCTTATTTGTTAAAATTTTAATTTCTGTCCTAAACCCTTAACATCTCTATCTCATAAACTCTCATTTTTTCCTTAACTAAATTCGGAATATTGAAAAGAACTTGCAACAAAGGAACTATTTAAATGGAAAAATTGCAATTTAATGATTATCACTATGCTGCAAATGGACAAGAATGCCACATACAGTTTGAGTTTTACAAAACTCAAACCAAATGAAAAGAAACTATAAAAATACCAATGCTGTTAACTTCAAATTATAAACTTAAACATATTTAATGCTACTACCTCAAGATCTATAGTTCTTCCTCAACAATGGACCTGTCAAATGTTCCTGACCCGAAGCCGGGTTCGGAATCTTCATAGCAGAGGCGGTGTCTATCTATCTGGTTCTCTTTCAATTCAACTTCAATGCCTGCCTCGGCCATTCTAAGCAAAATCAGTCCATCTTATTTCTTGGAACAATGGACCTCATTGCCACCATTTCTTCTCAGACAACGATATAAGCTGTGCAAAAGAAAATGCATAGAGTAATCAGTAAAAGCAACATTCCACATCCACAGTTCTCATTCAACTCCAAAACAAGTAAAAGCATTCAAACATTGGCAACTCTATATTCAAAGCTACGAAAAATTGTTGATCATTTACGTCAATTTCAAAACAACGAAAACTGCAGGCTGCTCAAATCATCAGTTCTGAGGAAGTAAGAGATAAACAGAAACAAGGTGCAAGCTAAATATCTGAAAATGATCACAGACAAAATCTTTCCGCCTATAAGGCATCTGAAAGTTAAGTAAAACCAACATACAAGACAAATTTTCTCCGACTCTCTGACACTAATGAACTAAGGGCTTGTTTGGCGGGGATGATTGGATTGGATTAGAAAGCTCATCAAATTTAAGATATTTTGGAAGTAGTAGAAGTGAATGTTTTTCATTATAGAGGAGATTAGACGTAGAAGGAACGTATCTGATCCAATCGCCTCAAAATGGTAGAATTAGAAGAGGTAAGTTTTCTTCTATGTCTAATCCCCTCTAATCCACTCACGATGAAATCCCATTCAATTCTACTTTCAAACTACCTTGAATTTTACGAATTATATCCAATTCTACCCACCAAACCAGCCTTACAAGATGATATGACAATGCAACACAGCTTTCTGACACATTGAACCAGCTTGAGTTCAGCTCAAATTCACAATATTTTTCGTAATCACAGGCATTGTTAATCTTTGCAGGGAAGAACAGAAAACCAACTTAGCCAAGCACTAACATTGACCCTCTCAGTAGTTCCCAGTACCCAGAACTACCAATTGAATATTGCATATATTACATTTACTAATTATAGTCGTTATAGATATATTTTCATAGTAAATAATGAAATTTAGAGGTGATACAAGCAAATATGCATGCAAAGAGACACACATGACAACAAGTAAACACAATTGTTAATATATTCTCACCTGACGAGCAACCTGTGCTAGTCTTCGACTGTCCCGAGATGATTCCAAGCTAGAACTCTGTGGCTCCAGAGAAGCATTTTGTTCTTCCCCTATCTTTCTTTTCGAAGTGTCATTGTCTAGAAGGGAGTTACTTCCAGGACTGCTGAATGATTCCTTCTTGCGCTTTCTGCTAAATGTATACTTGAGAAACTTATTGTTTGCAGGTTCACCAGCAGTCCCATCATCTAAATCTGCTTTCGTATCTGACTTATCCAATGGTCTATTATCTTTCTCAACATCTGTTTTGCAAGCCAGAGCCTCCAAACTCTCTGCAGATAAAAATTCATGTCTGATCAATTCAGATTCTTCAATGAATGTCTTAGCATTGTTGGTGGCCTTCTGAACACTACACGCTCTAACAAACTCCGAATCATTTTCAGTAACCTTAGCACATCTGGACTGTTTACTCATTTCAGTTGGATCTGTAAGTAATTTTTGGGTCGAAACAGATGCTGTGACTTCCCGTATTTCATCTTCAGATCTCTTGGAAGCATTATCGGTGAACTGATAAAGAAGATACCGGCATGAGGAAGCTTTGCTTCTCCCAAACCTAGCTGCTCTTTTTCTCTTCTTTTGAAATGACTTAAAGGCAGGCACTTGAATATGGCAACCATCTGGCCTACCATCTGCCTCCATCAATTTCTGTTCTTCTGGGTTCTTCTCTACCCCATGCATATTGTCAACCTTTGGTTTTGGCATTTTACACATCCCTTTACCTTCACCATCTCCTCTTATGACCGCTGCATTCTTTGCATGAACAACTTGTCCAGAAAGAGACAATTTTTCATCTAACATGTTACTTTCAAATGCACGAATTCTCTGAGTGCATCCATTTCTGTATAATTCTGGCTCTTTACGTCTCATTACTAACGATGCAAAATTAGGATTATGAACATAGTAACGATCATTAACAGAATCATTTGCACCATAACACCTGATCCCATCATACGCCCTGTTCGAAATTGAACTCTTTTCATCAGTTGCAACCACATCTACCTGCGAATTCAGTTGAAATATTTGCCCATCTAGAGGCTGCGCTTGATTGTTGGTCGCCTTCTCCAGTTTAGCCTGCACTTCACTCAACTCTTCCCTAAGGTCTTTCACTATATCCTCAGCTTCCTGGAGCTGTGCTTCTAGTTCGTCAATCTTTTTTTGTTGGCTCAAAGATATCATCTTTGCTTCGCCGGCCTGAACATATGGCATAATCAGTCAAAGCTCGATTTATTTCATCATATAATTTGCCATTAAACAAGCCAAATCAACCACTTATGGTGAAGCTTGCCTTTTTCTCCAAGTCCCCTTTTAAATGAAAACCAACCATAACAAGAAATATCATACTTAACAGAACACACATGCCCCAGATGTTGTTCCAATGGATCATATGTTGAGAAAAAAACACAACCTTAACCAAACAACAACTCACACCACATTTGCATTAAAAAAACACAAACTTTAACCAAACCCAATTGCATAGCCAAATTTCGTTATCAGCAATAATCAAAACCAAAATCCAAATATACCTTGGAATCCAACATTTGTTTGAGCCTCAGAAGCATCCGAAATGCCTCATCTTTCGTCGAAAAGAGCTCCCTTTGAAACCGGAGAGCGTTTCTCTCCGAAACTAAGATGCGAGCCGCTGCCTCTTTCGCCGTGTTCAGGATTATCTCTGCGTAGGCCTTCTTCAAGGCCGTCAATTTCTGAGACAAAAAACCAAAACCCCAAAAAAAAAATCAAACAAAATCCAAAAACAAACAAAAGCATACAAGATCATAATCAACTTCAACACCCATTTTCAAAAATTCAAAAATTTAAAAACAAAAATAAAAGGTAGTTAGTAGGTGGCTGAGTGGGAGTTAGATTCTGAAGAGGGGCAGAGACGAAATTACAACCTCAGACTCATCCATTTTCGCCAATGCATAGAATCCGGCGCCGGTTTCGAACCAAGTCCTGTCGGAGTCGTCGGAGAAAGGAAAATGCAAGAGAAGAAGAAGAAGACGCGGAGGTTTTCGGTTTGGCCCTTACTTTGCAGCAGCTGTCTGTTAGGAACTGAATGTCCTAGGCATATTACCAATTTGACCCCGCTATCCTCGTTGAATTACGCCATTGCCCTAAAGAGTCACAGACTGGGTGCGGTTTTTTTTGGGTTGCCCTATGGGGTCTGTAGGTCTCGCGCAATGATTGTGGTCCCACTAATGATGACGTGGGCGCCTATTCGACATCACCGTGGCAATTGCGCACGTGGCTTGATGGCATGCATTGGGCTTGTGGTAAAACGGGGCTTCGAAAAGCGTGTTGCCGCAGTTGGGCGGTGGCAATTGAGGGCCTACTGAAATATAACCCAATTTTCCGGAAAAAAAATAAGAGCAAATTAGTAATCTCACGTTTATACTAAATTTCACAGTTATATTTAATTTATTAAAATTTTTATTTTAGTACTCTGAATTTTTTAAAATGTTTCACTTTTGTCCTAACGACATATTTTTAGGCTAAATTTCTGTTAGTTGATGACATGCCGCGTGTGGGGACCCCACAAAAACAAATTTTACAGTGACTGTAAGCATAATTACTTAATTAGCTATTGGTTATCTCTCACTCAGTATTTCGGCAGGGGATATTAGACATGAGATAACCAATGACTAATTATGTAATTTTGTCCAAAGTCACAGTGAAATTTGTTTTTGTGGGGCCCTCACACACGTCACGTCATCAACCAACAGAAATTCAGCCTAAAAATGTGTCGTTGGGACAAAGGTGAAACGTTTTAAAGAGTTCAGGGTACTAAAATGCAAATTTTAAAACGTTAGTTATAACTCTGAAATTTAATGTAAACGTGAGGGTACTAAAGTGTAATTTGCTCAAAAAATAAATATAACCCAATGTAAACTAGTCTCTTGTTAACCGTTTATGCGTGTCAACTTTTTTTTAAATAATAAAAAATAAAATTTTAATTTAAAAATAATAATAATAATAACTGATTTTCTCTAATAAAATGTTAACTAAAAAAATAAAATAATTACTCATTTCGCTAATAAAATGTTAATTCTTTTCATTTTAATTTAAACTAGTTTAGAATTTTGTCAATAAATTTTTACTTTATACTTTTCATTAATTAATTAAGAATTTTTTGTTATAATTTTTGTAAAGCCTGTAACACCTAACAAACTTTATTATTTTTATAATAAATGAAATAGAGATTCATTATTGAACAAAAAAATAGCCTTTTAAAAAATCAATAAATTAATAAAATACTGATTGTATCTATCTCCCCTTTAGTTATTCCTGTTGAAGTATATACTATCGGGGTGGGTATAGAGCTTGTGTCGATTGTAAGAGAAGTGAATCCGCATGTCTCACGGATTTATTGAGTGTTTAAGTATATTTAGGGTATGAAACGACTCGAAGTATAGGTCTAGCTTATTAATACGTTCTAGAAAATAGTACTAGAATATATATATTTTTTACCTTTACCAACAAAAACTTGCGCTCAAATTTTTTATATTGCTTCACAAGTCGTGACTATTTATGATAAACTTGCATCTTTTATAGATGGGGTCCGAATCCTCCTATTATCAAAATATTTAAGTGAACGTGCATCTTTCACAAATTGTAAGTCAATTCTTTCTACAATCAAAACTTAAATAAGAGGTCGTGGCTGGATTCCTCTTTATTAGAGGCTTCCTTCTTTGAAAAAAAAAATCTCCTAAACCAAGAAAAAAGAAAAAAGAACCTTTGTTTAAGAAAAAAGAAAATAAAAAATTGAAATATGTTCAACAAATAACCTTTGTTTAGTTACTGTTTTGAACCATCACCATTTGAAAATCCGTTACCGCCATTAGTTGGGCCGTTACTCATATGCAAAAGCACGGTTCGGTGGATAACCCGTTAAATAGTACCCGATCCAGTACTATACCCGCCTTCTTCCCACCTATTATCCACTACTACTTCCACGTGTCCTTCTTCAAGCTCAAGTCTTTCCCACTCTCCTCTTCTGTTATCCCTGTAACTTTCTCGCCAAAATCACACACAAAATCCAGTTTTCTTCGACATCTAAAGCTCTGAGAAGCTCATGCCAGCTAAATTACCATAATGACCCTCTCCCCCACTCTTTCCATTTCCAGTTCTTCGCCTCTTCCCGCTTCAATTTCCAAACTAAACCCTAAGTCTCACCAGCTCTCCATCCTCACCAAAATCCCGGACTCATCCATACACCGAAGATTCCTCACCAGACACCGGAAATTCCTCTCCGGCGACCGGCGGTTGGTGTTCTCGGTGAGGGCAAAGCCGAAGGATCTCATCCTCGGGAATCCGTCGGTGACAGTCGAGAAGGGGAAGTACAGCTACGACGTCGAAACCTTAATCAACAAGCTCAGTAGCCTCCCTCCACGGGGCAGCATAGCTCGGTGCCTTGACATATTCAAGAGCAAGCTGTCGCTAAATGACTTCGCTTTGGTCTTTAAGGAGTTCGCGGCGCGAGGCGATTGGCAGCGGTCTCTAAGGCTCTTCAAGTATATGCAGCGCCAGATATGGTGCAAGCCGAACGAACACATATACACCATAATGATCAGCTTGCTTGGCCGCGAAGGCCTTCTCGATAAGTGCTCCGAGGTGTTCGACGAAATGCCTAGCCAAGGCGTGGTCCGGAGCGTCTTCAGCTACACCGCATTGATCAATGCCTATGGGCGTAACGGTCATTATGAAACCTCCCTTCAATTGCTTGATAGGATGAAGAAAGATAAGGTTTCACCAAGTATATTGACTTATAATACTGTGCTCAATGCTTGTGCTAGAGGTGGGTTGGATTGGGAAGGATTATTAGGATTGTTTGCGGAAATGAGGCATGAAGGAATACAACCTGACCTTGTTACTTATAATACTTTGCTTAGTGCTTGTGCTGGTAGAGGTTTAGGTGAAGAGGCAGAGATGGTGTTCAGGACTATGAATGAGGGTGGGATTGTTCCAGATATAACCACATATAGGTGTCTAGTTGAAACTTTTGGTAAATTAGATAAGCTTGAGAAAGTCTCAGAGCTACTTAAAGAGATGGAATCTGGAGGAAATTTGCCTGATATTACATCTTATAATGTGTTATTAGAGGCATATGCACAATTAGGGTCGATTAGGGAGTCAATGGGTGTGTTTAGGCAGATGCAAGCAGCGGGGTGTATGGCAAATGCGGCCACTTATAGTATTTTGTTGAATTTGTATGGGAGGCATGGAAGGTATGATGATGTTCGGGAGCTCTTTCTTGAGATGAAAGTTAGCAATACAGAGCCAGATGCGGCTACATATAACATTCTCATACAGGTGTTTGGCGAGGGTGGGTATTTTAAGGAGGTGGTGACTTTGTTTCATGATATGGTAGACGAGAATGTTGAGCCGAATATGGGGACGTATGAAGGCTTGATATATGCTTGTGGAAAGGGAGGACTCCATCAGGATGCCAGGAACATTTTACGTCACATGAGCGAGAACGGAATAGTGCCTAGTTCCAAGGCTTACACAAGGGTAATTGAGGCATATGGGCAAGCAGCATTGTATGAAGAAGCTCTTGTTGCCTTTAACACAATGAATGAAGTTGGAAGCAAACCATCAGTTGAAAGCTACAACTCGCTGATATATGCATTTGCAAGAGGCGGACTATACAGGGAGACTGAAGCAGTCTTGTTAATAATGGGTGATGCTGGTATTCCCAGGAATGTCCATACATTCAACGGTATGATTGAAGCTTTTAGGCAAGGAGGTCAGTTTGAAGAAGCTATTAAGGCATACGTTGAGATGGAAAAGAGAAGATGTGATCCTGATGAGTGGACCCTTGAGGCAGTTTTAAGTGTTTACTGTGTCGCGGGTCTTGTTAATGAATGTGAGGAGCACTTCCAAGAGATTAAAGCCTCAGGAATATTGCCCAGTGTCATGTGCTACTGCATGATGCTTGCTGTTTATGCAAGGAGTGACAGGTCAGAATTCACTCAATCCTTTCACAATTTTTTACAATCATTTGTTTAAGGTCAAGGAGCCATTTCTAAGCTAATGGCGGCACTGTCAACTATCGAACAGCATCTGTTCTATGAACAAAAGGAGCACATAAGATATGTTTTGCTAAAAAAAATTGGGTACATAAAAGATAAAATTTAATCTTGCGAAATTCCTCATTCAAATCTCTCTGACATTTGTGGTGTAACTAGTACCTAAGTTACTGATTAGGAACTATAAAGACTGCAGAAATTTGACAAATTTCAAGCAACTTTGTAGAAGTAGCTTGAAAAATCTATGATCCGTTATACAAATACTTTCCAGTGCTCCATATGTCATTCATACTTATATCCCAGAATCTTATAGCTAGGATGACTGGCAGTAAGTATGTGCAGTGTGGCCTTTGCAACCTTAAAACTGTACCCATCATTCTCCATTCACTATATTGTTAATTTTCTACCCGTCAGCTATCAGTCATTAGAGAACTTTAAATCAAGGCTACTTAATTTGCTCCTGAAGCTTGCATTAGTATGATTGGTCTATGTGATTTTCAAAGTCTTACAGTAACAAATTTATTATCTTTTTACTTGTGACGATTCTTACCTTTTAGGCTCCTTGCTTTCAGGTGGGATGATGCCCATGAGTTGCTGAATGAGATGCTTACAAATAGAGTTTCAAATATTCACCAAGTGATTGGGCAGATGATAAAGGGAGATTATGATGACGAATCTAATTGGCAGATGGTAGAGTATGTCTTTGACAAATTAAAATCTGAAGGATGCGGGCTGGGAATGAGGTTCTACAACACCCTACTAGAAGCACTTTGGTGGCTGGGTCAAAAACAAAGAGCTGTGCGAGTTCTTAATGAAGCAACACAGCGGGGGCTTTTTCCTGAGCTTTTTCGTAAAACTAAACTTGTGGGGTCTGTTGATGTGCACAGGTATTGGAGAGTTTGTCTCTTTCAGCTCATGCTCTCTTTTTTGGGTTTATTTCAGTCTTGATGTGGGCCATTTTTCAGGATGTGGCAAGGTGGTGCATATACAGCAATGTCAGTTTGGCTAAACAACATGTATGAGATGTTCCTAAATGGCGAGGATCTTCCCCCTGTTGCGACTGTTGTTGTAGTGTAAGCCACCCTTTCCTTTCTACAATTTATTTTCTGTTCTTCTTTTTCTGAAGTTCTACTTGGTGAAAAAGAGCTTAGGTAGGGTAGGGATCTAATAGTGACAAAAATAATTCATGAACCTTGGCAGAATCTAAATTCTCAAATAAAAATGAGTTATTATTAGTTCCTTGTCATTTAGGTTTATGGTCGACTTTTGCTTGAATCTCTGTCTGTGCATTTTTCTGATATTGGTGATGCATTCTTACATTTTGAAACCATTTCAATAGATTGCATGAGTTGTGATGTCTTCGTACTTCATAATATTCAGACCAAATTTATTTTGACCCAACAAGCATGAGAAACACAAGCCAAATGTAACAGAATATGTACATGGGCAAGGCTGAAGTGCTGAACTGGAAATTTCTTAACCAAAATCGGCTATTATTAATTCTTAACCAGAATCTTTACATACGTCAATGTTGGCAGACACTCGAAATACCTTACGTTCGCATAGATACAGATGCTTTATTTTTGTAATAAATTTCACAAATCAAACTATTTTTGTTGGGGGGGCATACAAAAAGGGGAAAGAGAGAACAAAAACATGAAAAGCCACATGTAGATTAAGAGATTTCAAAAGTACAATTTAGGGTTTTTCTAACTTTTTCATTTGCATTCCATACTCGAACTTGTCTTACTGTTAGTAATATACTTTTTGTTGATCAGACGAGGGAAGATGGAGAAAAGCTCAATAACACCAGATCTTCCGATTGCAAAGGCAGCGTATTCATTTCTGCAGGATAACATGTCATCATCCTTTTCTTTCCCAAAATGGAACAATGGTCGAATCCTCTGTCAGCGACCTCAGCTCAAGCGGATTCTGTCAAGCATCGAACCATCTACAGATGAATCTGAAAGGAATCATATAATTACATTAGGTAACTCCCCATTCCCTCCTCGAGGAACAAAAAAATCCTCCAGTGATGGCAATAGCGGACTATATAACGATGCCAGTTCTGGTGATAGAATTAGGACAAGAACCGAGCTTGTAAGCACGGTCTAAAAATACCTTACATTATACGCTCATCACTCACTAGGGTTGGAAAGAAAGTTTTAGTTTTTCCCATTTAAGTAGAAAGAATGGGAATGCTTTTCCGGGCCAATTCATTGTTCGATTTCCTTGAGTTTCCAGGTTGTAGGAGATTGAACATTAGCTTGCCAAGAAGGCAGCAGCATCGAACCAAACTGCGAAAATCTGACGAGTTCCACGTTGTTTCTAGTTTGATATGAAGTCAGTTCTTGTCCTGGAGGTGACAAGGATTGTGGTTTTGTAGCTCTAGGCCATTATTTTTCTTATGTAAAATGTGCATTAGGTTGTTTCTATTCACAATTTATGTGACCTTTGCATGCTTCTGTAACAAATAGAGACGTAGAAAATCAATGATGATCTTCACAGGCATCTCATCTTCTCATACCATGATTTATCTATTTATGTATTTACTTGTTTTTATATATATATATATATATAAATATATGAATACACAACAAGTCGTACAATAATTATTGAATGAAAAAATTGACACCATTAGAATCGAGTGACATTTTATGAATTTTTAAAAGTTAAGGTAACATGTAAATATTTTTTTTGTGACATTTTAGCATATTTCTCCTATTTTTCAAATTTGTTTAACACTTCATCCAATTCATATAAGATAAAAAAGGAAAAAGGAAACAGAAAGAAGAGAAAATTGCAACCAGACCCCATATTGTGGTTATCCATTACCATTTCATTCTCACGTGCTCTTATATGGTATACTATACTAGCCCTACTAACATGTTGTAAAGCTACATGTGTTTTCAAAAGCTATAATCGGCGTGCTTTCAAAAGTTATAGTTCATTTTAAATTAATTCAGAGTATAATATCGATTATATCAAAAGTTACAATTTTACTTTAAGTTAATGACGATTAATTTTTCGATTTTCTTTGAGGCTAAGAAAACACTTGGGTAACAAAGGTACATTGAATTAATAATGTACCCAAGAAGAAGGGACAGTGCATGCCATATTGATGTGAATAATGAAAGCAAAAGCTTATCTCGAAACCATAATGACAAATTAGGTCACATTTTCTTCCATTGGAAGTGCTTTCCTTGGTGGGATCTATCACTTCACTTGCTCCCCGCCTTTTTATCCAAATTTCCCAAAATTAGAAGTTTAGATTAATGCTTCTACTTTCAACGCTACCACACTTTTACCCTTATAGATCTCATTATCTCCGCGCCAATGATAAAAGTTCGAGTCTTACACTCAACACATGAAATGCAGAGATTCAAAATGAACTTGTAGCTCAGGTAATTAAGATAAATTATGTGCAAGAAAAAAAAAATGAGCAATTTAACCTAATGATGCCAACTAATATATTGGTATTCATTTCCATTGTGTAGTGGTAGTTTCGGTAGAGGCGGAGGGAGATGGGGTCCAAGGGGGTCCTGGGCCCCCACTAACTTATATATATTTTATTATATAATATATATTTTTTTGGATAAACTACATAAAAGCACCCAAATTATAGGGGTCATTTCAAGTTCATACCCCAACTATGAAAAGTTTCATCTAGGTACCCAAACTATCAAAACGCTACATCTAGGTACCATCCGTTAGTCAATCTGTTAGTCAAACCGTTAATTGCTGAGTTGTCATTTTTTTGTCAACTGTTTGTGTTGAGTTGGAGTCCATGTGGATAAAAAATAATTAAAAATTAAATATATTATTAAAAATAATTAATAAAATTTTAAAATAAATTATAAAAAAAAATTATTTAAAAAAAAAATCTTAAATTACATCCAGATATGAATCTTAAAAAAAAAAAAAAAAAATCTTTGCCTGAATATATCATTCCCATCAAGCATGAAAACGGAAGGTCGTCCAGGATCATCATCATCTTCGATGACAACAACTTTGCCGAGTCTCACCCTCTCCCCTTCTTCTTACATATCCCCAATCTCCCTCTACTGGGCACCACAATTCCCATTCTTCAATTGCATTACCACGACGTCTCTATAATACTCGTCCACTAGAAACACTCCTGATATCGTCCTCGATTCCCCGTACCCGCCTATCACCCAGAACTCCCTCTCTTCCCCATCTCCTACAAAGAATCCCGCGCACCCAGCCCGAAAGCCCGACAACCCGTCTCGAAAGCCCGGCAACCCGTCCATCACAGCCCATTCATTTCTGTCAATATCATATCGCTCCACCAAGCTCATTCGCCTTCCAGCGGCGTTGAACATCGTGTGCTGCGAGCCACCACCGACGACGAGAATCTCGAGGGAGTTGGGTACCACGGCGCATGCGAAGCTTCCACGTGGCGTGAGCATCGGAGCAAGGTAGTCCCATGAGGCAGTGTTGAAGTCGAATCGGAAGACGGCAGAGGACGGTAAGGGACGGTCGATCGGGAACGAGCGAGTATCAAAGAACGAGCCACCGATGACGTAGAGATGGGGCCCAATAGAGAGGGAAGTGAAGTTGCAGAGTCCATAGACGTGAGGATTGCAAGGCATGGGAGGAAGGCGGCACCAAGCTAGGGATTGGGGGTCGAAGAGGTAAGGGGAGGCTACGGAGGGGTCTTGAGGGAAAATGCAGAGGAGGTGAGAGAGGTTCCGATGGGCTTGCCGGAGAGAAATTAGGGTTTTGGAGGAGAGGAAGAATCTCCATGTTTTGCAGGTGGGTTTAAGGCGGGCCTAGTGAGAGTACGAAATGAAATATAAGATCAAGGCCGCGACGTAGTTTGGAAGGCCGGGAATCAGAGTTACGGCTTCGTTGATCAAAATCATTGGCGGCTACGACGATGAAGACGAGGGAGATGAAGGTGAAGGCTAGATAATTTCTTATTGCTTAAGTCTGCAGAGTCTCTGCCATTTTCTATCTCACTCTCTCATCTTTCTAATCTGGAAGAGCGTTGAGCTTTTTAACCATTTTTTTTGTTTTCTTTCTAATGGTCAGTTTTTTTATTTTCATTTTGCATTGCAGATTTTTTTTTAATAATTTTATTTTATAATTTATTTTAAAATTTTATTAATTATTTTTAATAATATATTTAATTTTTAATTATTTTTTATCCATATAGACTCCAACCCAGCACAAACAGTTGACCAAAAAATGACAACTCAGCAATAACAGTTTGACTAACAGATTGACTAACGGATGGTACCTAGATGTAGCATTTTGATAGTTTGAGTACCTAGATGAAAATTTTCATAGTTGGGGTATGAACTTGAAATGACCCCTATAGTTTGGGTACTTTTATGTAGTTTATCCTATTTTTTTTTATTGAGTATTAATATTTTTATTATTAAGTATTAATGTTTTTTTTGGTTAGAAAGTAAATATTAAATTGATTCTAGTCTAAATTAGTATTTTTCTTTTCTTTGCAATTTTGAATTTGTAATTGATTTATTTATTAATCGTTGCACTGTGACCTTTGTGTTTCTGATTTCTTACTTTTTATTATATTCTCTATGGATTCTATTAGATTTGTTTGAATTTATATTTAGTCAACATGTTTTTAGTTATAAAAAACATCACACACAAAAAAAATCAAATACTGATCGAGGTATAACGATTTCAAAAAACGAAAACTCGTTAAAGACAACTATTAATGTAATAAATTAATTTTATGAATAGTATTTCAGATCTTTGGTTAATTTGATATATATATATATATATATATATATAATATTATGTTGATGGGAACCATCAAATTACTTTGGTATAGATTATGAGTTATATTATAAGTTCAATTTTCTTTTTAGAAGTGTTTTGTGAAAAGCTCCCTCTCAAATTATATAATGACTACGTCACTGAGTTTCGGGTGTTCAACTCAACTATGTACAAAGATGAAAATGAGCAAATTAATACTGATGATGTCAACTAGTTGCTCTACTGCTAGTGCTATCCCTCTCTATTGTATAGTGGAGATCTCAAACTCTGTCCGACTCTTTTAAAGAGTAAGGTCGTACCTAATGTACATAATCATTTTCCCCCTTGTTATTGTTTATAGACCAATAATCTATAATTTCAACTTGGGATTTAGAGTATAGATCATAGAACTACCCTGAAAAGAAAATGATGAAACTCTATCAATTTGTATGCAATTAAATGTGCCATCTAGACACCAATATGTTACGCTTAATTGGTATTTTTTCATCGTTTTGAAGTGAGATGTCTCAAATTTAACTTAGTTATGTTGAATTCGATACCTAATTATAACTAATTCATTGTGTGACTTAATCCAAAAGTCTCATCCATATCTTAAACAATTGTATACAAGAGATCATATATCCTCAAGGACATATATAGATAAGGGAGGGCAATGGGCACCATCTTAAGTGCATGAGTGAATCAAATTATAAGTTTTTCATGAAAATATGAGGTCAGGAAGACAGAGTGAAAGGCATGGTGGAAACCCTACAAAAACCTTATCTTGGTGTTGTTATGTTATCCTAGTTGCTCACAGAAGCACAACAACCCCACCATGAAAGTGAGTTCGTATATAAAATCAATGTACGAGCTTAAAAGATAACGAAAACAATTCTGCCTCTTTTTTAAGTGGACGCAAATCGAATATGCTAAGTTGACGGTCCAGACAGCATCTCTTAATCATAATTATAATATATAGATTTAAAAATATATATATATATATATATATATAATCTCATAATCTATCAACTATTGACCCAAAAAAAAAACCCCAAAAATAAATAAATAAATAACAAAAATCATAGATTGATAACAACTATAAGCATAAAGATTAGAATTTGGGTGGTTTCATCAATAACTAATTGCAATTTGCAACTAAATTAATTATTCTAATCTTGAGGTAGGTCTGTTCTGCATAAGTATGGGTTGGGTTTGGATGAGTTTTTATTTTTATTTTTTGTAAAGTTATATTTTACTTTATATAAACCGTACAATACGTCTAGTTAAATTGATATATGAAACTCAAAATATAAATATACAAATCTAAATCTTCTTATTTTATAGTCCAACAGGAAATTTCTTCGTTACAAAGTCAGAATGAATATCATTAAATCGTAATGCTCTGATTAAATTTTTTTTATACTTAGATATTGGGAAATGAGATATGCCTAGTACTTTGATTAGGGTTTTTTTTTTGGAATAAGAATACGACTAAACAAGTTGATTAGGGTGTAAATGAGTTAATTATTTGCTCATCAATACACTGTTATCGATAAACAAGTTGGGTTTGACTGGATAAAGAAAAGGGTGAAGATAACATAAAATATTTTTTGAAATGCCCTAAACCATGTGGGATGCTGCTCTCCATTGTTATTCTACAGACAGCGTGAATTGGTCGTTGAGTGGAGGCCCATGGTTTGTACACTTCTTCCTCTCTGTTATTATTTTTTTTTATTTTTTATTTTTAAATTCCAATTTTAACTCTTTCTATTTGATCTACTTCTCTTTTAGCTCTTGCTATATTTAATTAATTTAGTAACTAAAGGGTATGGATGATTTGGATTGTTGACAAATCTAATGAAATGTGGAATCTTTGTGTACAATTTTTGGCACAAGAGCAACAAATTGGTTGTCACATCCTCAATTTGATGATATATTTCTCATAGTTGTTAGGACAAACAATCATTCCAATAAGAATTAAATTCTATTTAGTTCTTATACCCTCAAATTTTGAAACGTACGTCATTTTATTGTCACATTTAAGAATTAAAATATATTTACGTCGTTTATCTATCATTCTCTAATTATTTCTTCGAATTCATAAAAAATTTGAAACTGTAACTATAACCACGTTTAAAGCTTCAAGGGCAACATTTAGCCCTACAACCATAAACATAGCTCATGTTTCATGCGTCAACTTTGTTTCTTTGTTTGGGGTATCATTCTAGTACATTTGATAATAATTTTGACCAAATCCAAATATCTTGTTTCCCCTACCAACTCCATTTGTGTTCATTTTAACATCGTTAGAGATAAATGTTCATCAATTCTTTCTCATATTTTGGTCCATTTAATCTTTTTTATTTATCATTACGGAGGGAAAATGTTCGCCAATGACTTGAAGCCAAGTGGCATTCAGGAGATAGGGTGAGAAATTGGTAGAATTTAATCAAATAAAACAGTTCTCCGATCTTACATGTTGAAATATAAGTTAATTGTTATTATTTTCCTATGTAGAGAATCCTCTTCTTTTAAGTTTAGTGACATGGCACCTTCCACATCATTTGGGACTCAATTTGGTAAATAAATTTGGTGTGCCTAGCATTACTCCACCCATGAAACTAATTTAAATCCAAGAAAACTTATAGAAAAATTAAAATTTTGTAGTAAGAAAACAACATTTATATAGAGAAAATCGAGTTGCGGATATTCCTACTAAGCATAATTTGTTTGTGAATTTAGGATGTTGCTGTGTTGATTTTCCGTTAAATTTTACTATGTCTAGATATAACTGATAACTAATATGAGTTACTATATTAAGATCTATTTGCATTTTTTTTCTTGTTTTGGACTTTCACTCATTTACCAAAAGAAAAATAGTGTAACATTATTATTTTTCTTGTATTGGACTTTCACTTATTTACCAAAAGATAACTAGTGTAACATTATTTATTATGTAAAATTTGGAAACAAATCTTGATATCCCATTATCACTCCAAATCAAATCCTTAATCCCAAAATGGATTTAATTAAAGATATTGTTGAAATTAATAAACAACAAAATATCTATCCAGTTGTATTATTGAGAGAGAAAGAGGATTTGGTAAAGAGACAGAATAAAACAGGACATGGTAAAAACAAAGTTACACGTACAATTACATCACACGTGTCCATCGCAGACACAAAGTTCGAAACTTTACAGCTTTTACACCGCCTATTCCACGATCCACATGATGCCACCTCATCCCTGTCGTCTCCCACGTATATATATCAACCGACTCCCACCCCCCCCTCTCTATCTTTTTTATTCGCTCCTTTTCTATTCCCCAAATCGTACGGCCTCAGATCCATCGCCGTCGGCAAAACAGCTAAACGACTCGTCGTCTTCGTCGTTGACTCGCCGTGGACGGTTAAGATGTCAGGAACATGCTCCACCATTGAGCCCGCGGGCGCCGGGGAGATCATTCTGTTCGGTGTGCGCGTGGTGGTTGACTCCATGAGGAAAAGCGTGAGTTTGAACAATCTCTCGCAGTACGAACAGCCTCAAGAGGCCAACAACAACAGCAACGGCAGTAACAAAAGCGCTGCTGGCAAGGATGAAGTGGCTGCCGGTTACGCCTCTGAGAACGACGTCGTTCACAATTCTGGCGGGAATCGGGAACGCGAGCGCGAACGTAAGCGAGGTCAGTTTCTATCTCTCTCTCTCATCTTCGATATTCTCCGATCAACAGTTCTAAACTAATAATTTACTCAATCGTGCTGATTGGTATTCAATTGATCAAAAAGGGAACAAATTTGAAAATTGTTTTGCTCATCGTTGACAAAATATGCCTTCTTTTTAGAAAAAAATTCCTGAAATTTGTGTTTATGGTTACTTTACAATTTACATGTTCCAATTTGATGAAATAGCTAATTGAGTTTATCCATGTTAACTAGTGTTCACTGTCGAATTTGTTAATTTTGGTTGGAAAAATGTGATTTGTTACTTATACGAACTTTCTGATCAGGGGTTCCATGGACGGAGGATGAGCATAAGCTATTCCTACTAGGATTGCAGAAAGTGGGGAAAGGAGATTGGAGAGGGATCTCTAGAAACTTCGTGAAGACTCGCACTCCCACTCAGGTTGCCAGCCACGCTCAGAAGTACTTTCTCCGCCGGAACAACCACAATCGCCGCCGCCGCAGATCTAGCCTCTTTGATATCACCACCGATACGGTAACAATCCCATTCCCTCCAATTTTAAAACAATTCAAATGAATTCATGTATTTAGATTTTAGTTGAAAAATTCAATCCAATTCATGTATTGAAGTGTTTATTTGGAGATGAAGATGCTTATATGGATGTGCCAAGTAGTTGTTGGCAGTGATTTAAAGTGATGGATCTAGTTTTATGAGGGTTTTGGTGAGTGATGCATACGCAATTTTTGAAATTTTAATCTCTACACTCTTTTCATGCAATCAGGTTCTAGAGTGAGTATAAGATTATTTATTTGGTGATCTGTTCAAGATTTTTGGATTGCTTTAGGGAATTTAATATGTCGAACTTACTATCTTTATCCAGTTTTCATTGCAATCAGAGTCTAGAGAGCGCGTAAGATTATTTTCTTGGTGGTTGTCTAAGTTTTGGATTACTTTTTATAGGTCAATAAATTTAGAAACATGAGCCTAAATCCGATGAAGAATGATCTGTTTAGTGGGTTTGGATTTTTGGATTATAAGACGGAACAAAAGTCGAATTGTCGATTTATTATCCTGTTGACTTGATGTTATAGTTTTGCGTGTCTAATCAATTGTTTCCTGCTTTTCTTCACAACCACCGAAAGGAAAAGTAAGCTTATCATGATAACTTCTTTTTCCCTTTATGTTAGGTCACCGCAACTCCAATGGATGAAGATCAACTAAATCATCAAGATAACATATCTCAGTCACATCCATTGCCACCCGCGCCACCATCTGAGACTTGCAATCCTAGTGCATTTTCTATGGTGCCAAAATTTCCCATGACTGTAGGTCCAGCTGTCTTGCCAGTTCCCATCGAGAATCCAATGGGAAATCTTACTCTAGGACAAGCAAATCCCGAGAATGATACTTCAGCTATGATGGCTAAGCATGTCAATCCAATCACCCTTCAGTCGGCCCCTCATGCCCCAGCAACATCTGATCTAAACTTGAATTCGCCTATGGACTCGTCCACTTTAACTCTCAACCTCTCCTTGTCAATGGACTCAAGGGATTCGTCATCATCAAGGCATTCGGCTTTCCAGGGAATGTCAAGCTTCACCAATGGCGATTCCATGATCAGCGTTGCTTGAGAATGTCGAGATTTGTGGAAAATGGTTCATAAGTTAGAGGAAATGGGTATGATAAAATTAAGTTATCCCAGAAATTTGACAATGGATTTAGGGAAGGCAAGGTAAATTAGGTGACTGAATTTGATCCTTTAGTTTGTTGTACAGACCCGTCAAGATAATGTTATGTCCTGTTCTTTTTGTTTTGCGCAATCATCTCTCAGATTCTTCTTTTTCTTTGTAGCCTAAATAACTGAAAATAACAGGTGCATTGTTCATTTCTGATTTTGGTCCCCTGGTGGGCCTGGACTGAGCTCTCTAGTGCTTTTCCTAGCTTTATTAAGAGAGAGAGAGAGAGAAAAATATCAAGTTGAGTTGGTGGGCCTGGGGAAGGCATTTTATTGCCCTGTCTATATCTTTGGATGGACAAAATTAATTTTGTGATTGTTTGTGGATTGAATCTGGTGTGGCCGTCAATAATGGATCGTGGTGGTTGTATCGACATTAGAATATTAAAAAACGTGTATCATCAGTCATTAGAGTGGCTAAAAGGCTTTAAAAGATATTAACAACTTTGTGTTAGGCAGAACAAATGGTGCTTTCATTGGCACCATCTTTTGACTAGGATCACCAAATTATTTAGGTTTAGCTTATCTCTCGAGTGTTGGCAAGTGATGGTACTTATGATGAGCTTGAAAGCAAAAGATAAGTTATTTATGTGAGGAGCCTATCACAATGAGAAAGTATTTGATTTGGAGTTATAAGGTTTACATGAACTCTAGGTGTTTGATATTATGTGTTGGAGAAATAATTTTGAATTTTCTTCCTTTTGAGTTTGATTTTTCTACGTAAGGATGTGGACTCTCACCATATGAGATTAGGGTTTCGAAGTTCAATCTTTTTTCTTCAAAATTTCGAGATTTGATTTTGGAATTATAAGGTTCATATGAACTCTATTGTTCTATATTACGGATTGCAGAAAGAATTTTGAATCTCCCTTTTGAGTTTGATTTTTTTATAGTAAGGTTGATGTGAACTCTCTCAATATGAGATTGACGTTTCGAAATTTATATTTTCTTTCAAAATTTCGAGTTTGAATTTTGGAGTTTTAAGGTTCATATAAACTCTAGAATTCAATATTACAGGTTGGAGAAAGAATTTTGATTTTTTTTCATTTTAAGTTTGGTTTTTCTACAATAAATTGATGTGAACTCTCACAATATGAGATTGGGGTTTAACCGTTCAATTTATGAGATTGGGGTTTAACAGTTCAATTTTTTTTTCTAAAATTTCCTGTTTGAATTTTGGAATTATGAGGTTTATATAAAATCTAATGTTTGATATTTTAGATTGTCATATGAATTTTGAAACCCCAATCTCATATTTAGAGAAAATAATAATTTTACTTTGCTAGAGTTCACATAAACTTTATAATAGAAAAACCAAACACAAGACCGAAAAAATTCAAATTTTTTTTCTCCAATCTGTAATATCAAACGCTAGAGTTCATATGAACCTTAAAATTCCAAAATCAAAACTCGAAATTTTGGAAATAAATTTGAACTTCGAAACCCGATCTCATATTGAGAGAGTTCACATCAACCTTACCATAGAAAAACCAAACTCAAAATGGAAGAAATTCAAAGTTCTTTCTCCAGTTCGTAATATCAAGTGCAAGAGTTCATATAAAACTTAAAACTCCAAAATCCAAACTTGAAATTTTGAAGAAAAAAAATTCAACTTCGAAACCCCAATCTCATATTGTGAGAATTCATGTCAACTTTACCATTGAAAAACCAAACTCAAAACTGAGGAAATTTAAAATTTTTTCTCCAACCCATAATATCAAACACTAAAGTTCATATCAACTGTATAATTCCAACATCCAAACTCAAAAATTTGAAGAAAAAAAAAGGAACTTCGAAACCCCAATTTCATATTGTGAGAGTTCACATCAACCATACCATAGAAAAACCAAACTCAAAAGGGAGAAAATCAAAATTCTTTCTCCAACTCGTAATATCAAATGTTAGAATTCCTATTAACCTTATAATTCCAAAATTAAAACTCGAAATTTTGAAGAAAAAAAAAAGAACTTCAAATCCCCGATCTCAGAGTATGGAAGTTCACATCAACCTTACTATAGAAACACCAAAATCAAAAAGGTATTTTTCCAATGTAACGACCCGGATAAGAAATTAAAGTAATTTGAGAATTTAATTAAGGAAAGGACAATTTTACCCTCGATTTCGGAGGGGTTCGAGAGTCACGTTTTGTCTGGACGTACTTTTGGAAGTTTTTCTTGGGTCGTTACGTAGGTCTTGAACTCACGAGTTCGTAGACAGGCGTGACGTGGAAAACAGAGACCCGGTGAGAGCGTTATGCGTCTAGAAGCATCAGGGGCAATTTGGTCATTTCTGAGAAGTCCAAAATTAGGGGGATATTTTTCTCCCTCTTCGGAGACATTGCTCACACCTTGCTCAGACTCTCTCTCTCTTTCATCTCCCTCGGTATCTCTCTCCTCCCGTGCAATCACCTTCATCGTCCTATTTTGGGGTTGATTCGACCAAATCCAAGACAATGGAAGTCTTCCCCTCAACTCCACGAGCAGTTTGGTGTCATTTTCGAGGTGGGAGCATCACCGTAGATGGCAGATGGAAGAGGAGAAGTGGACCGAAACTTCTGGGCCAGATTTTGATCGAACCAGGTAAGATCTCTCAATACTGAGCTTGGATTTGAACTCATGGGAATGAGTAAATGAATTTGCATGTATGGATCTTGAAAATTGGTGGAGTTTGGAGAAATATGGGAAGCTTGAGCTTCCGGCCGTTAATGGCGGATTCCGGCGAGTGATTCCAGATTCCGACCACTGGCGACGGGGCGACGACAGTGGTCTGGTCGTGGTCCCCGACGAACTCCGATGACTGGTTCGAACTGCAGTTGATGACGTGGCATGCCACCTAGCAGCCACGTGGTGCCATGTGGTGCCACGTGGCGACCAGTCAGCAGCTGACTCAGCTGCCATGTGGTAACACAGTAAGCAGTCCAGTCAGTAGTTAGTTGACCGTTGGGTCAACTGACGCCGTCAGGGTTTGACGGAATATGCTGACGGCGTTAACATATTCCGTCAAAAGGTAATAGTGTTATAACGGAACCCTAACGCCATTAGTTTGGACGGAAGATTCCGATTCCGTTAGGATATTTCGTCAGGTTCGACGGAATATTCCGTCATGACAATACAGATGTGCATGGCGGCGCGTGGAGGCGCATGGCGATTTGTGGCCGACGTGTGGTCCGGTCTTCTACCGGTGCGTGACAGAGTGTGGGGCTGTTTCCCGCCCGACAACGACATGTGTCTAGGGTTTTGGACCATTTCGGGTTAGTTTTTAGCGGGTTTGAGGCCGTTGTAGTCCATTTAGAGCCCCGTTTGAGTGATCCCAGCTGTAATGAACGACCATGGGGCGGGTTTTGGCTCGGGGGGTTCAAGGAAGTTTGGTTATTGGTACTTCAAAGGGTTCCTTGGGGCTAGGGCTCATTGAGTTGGTACTTTGGATGTACGGTGAACGGACTGGGTTTCGGGATTGCAAGGCGTGCGTATTTCTATGTATTAAGTCATACCACGGATTGTGAGTGGTGGGAATATATATTAGCACCCTTTCGAGGCTCGGAAATTAAGTTTAAGGTTTAAAGGGATTTATCGAATGTCTTATCACTACGCATCTTTCGAGGCTTATGAATTTATTTTAGGGTTTTAGACCGGGATTATGATTTGGGTTTTGACCTTGATGAATGATCTAAGGTATGTTATGGAAGATTCCATCATACTCTCAGGATGAGTCGGGATATTGAGCTACGGCTCGGGATGAGCCGGGATATTGAGTACGGCTCGGGCTGAGTCGGGATATCGAGTTACGACTCGGGGTAAGGTCTGTGAGACTCAATTCAACCAAGTCTTGAACATTGAATAGCCAAAGAAGCTTTCGGTATATGTACGATGCTTACGGTCACTACGTGTGACCAATGCCTGACTTGTGGCAAAGGTACTTTCGTCGTCAGGGTTAGTGGGTGGTGACCCAGATTGACGAGTTGTTGACGGTTCACACGAGGGTGACACGTCAGTTGTCTTGTTTGATTGCGGAGGAGGTCCTCCGTGGTAGTTTGTGAACTACTGGTCTATCATTCGTCTAACAGGTAAGTGAAGGTCAATCAGGTACAGAGGAGGTTCCGTTGGAACCCCTGTAAAGTTCATTTGATGTTTCCAAAGATTAAGGGTATTTCTGGTATTAACTTTTGTGGTTGAAGGCTGTCAAACGGGAGCATGGCTTATCGCGGATTTCGAGACGAAATTCGGGAAAGTTCCTATCATCCAACCCGTAATGTCAAATGCTAGAGTTCATATGTACCTAATAATTCTAAAATCAAACCTCGAAATTTTGAAAAAAAAAAATGGAACCTTGAAAACCTAATCTCACATCGTGAGAGTTCACATTAACCTTACCGTAGAAAAACTAAACTCAAAATAGGAAATATCCAAAAATCTTTCTCAAACCCGTAATATAAAATTCATATGAATCTTATAACTCCAAAATCTAAACTCGAAATTTTGGAAAAAAAAAAAACTTTGAAACCCCAATCTCATATCGTGAGAGTTTACATCAACCTTACCATAGAAAAGCTAAACTCAAAATAGAGAAATATAAAAAAATTTCTCCAACCCAAAATATTGAACTCTAGAATTCATATGAACCTTATAATTCCAAAATCAAACCTTGACATTTTGAAGAAAAAAAATTGAACTTCAAAACTACGATATTATATTGTGGGAGCTCACATAAACCTTATCATGGAAAATCCAAACTCAAAATAGAAAAAATTCAAATTTTTTTCTCCAATTCATAATATCAAGTGCTAGACTTCATATGAACCTTATAACCATAAAATCCAAACACAAAATTTTGAAGAAAAAAAAATTGAATGTCGAAATCCCAATCTCATATTTTCAGAGTTTGCATCAACATTAATATAGAAAAACCAAACTAAAATGGAGAAAATTCAAAATTCATTCTTCAATCCACAATCAAATGCTAGAGTTCATATAAAACTCATAATTCCAAGATCTAAACTCAAAATTTTGAAGGAAAAAAATTAAACTTCAAAATCTCAATCTTTTTTATTTGTTGTTGTTTACATCAACCTTACCATAGTAAAATCGTGCTAAAAACGGTTAAAAGTGACAATTCATTCTATTTAATCCGCAAGATCAAACGCTAGAGTTCATATGAACCTTATAATTCCAAAATCCAAACTTGAAATTTCGAAGAAAAATGTTCCAACTTTGAATGCCAAAATCATATTGTAACCAAAATCTATTTTGTTAGAGAATTTTTTCACTTGGTAATTTTTGATAATTCCTCGTCCAATCCTATATAAACTATAGAAAAGTACATGAGAAATTAAAAATTCTGAATTTTGACTAAATCTCATATTTATTTCCCTCATCTAAACACACCATTAGCGAATAATGAATCTTTAAAGTTGCATAATCCAGTTATTTCCAAATTCAATCCTATGAACCACAAGGAGAAGTACTCTGAGAAATATTCCAAATACAACCAGACATGAAATCATTTATTCTCTGAGAATAGAATAAAATGTACACTTGAGATGATGCTAAAATGAATTTAAACTCAAAAACTTACACCGTTACATTGAGGGCAATTTGGAAAAACGTCTTCGCTTCATTTAGTTTTCCTTCAACTCCCCAGGTTGCTCCTTTCTAGCAACAGCCTTCAGTTTAGACAGAAGAAAGCCATGGGTTTGGTGCCACGTAAGTATATCCCTGGAAATGCTCACCGGCGGTTGGTGTAGGAGCTGGTGAGTCATCCAGCGGCATTGTAGTCCAGCACCGGTCAAAGTTGGCCGTGCAGTCTTCTCCACTCACATCCGGCTTGAACTTTGGGAGCAGTTCTCTGGCCTCCAACTTCTTCCAGTTGATTGATCGAAACCATTTATGACTTTTGATATTGTCACCTCCATTAGGCCCACTGCCTAGCCTTTGTAACGGATCCTTTTGTAGCAACTGCAAAATTGAAGAGAAATCTTCCTTTGTTTATAGCTGTTCAATCGACAATGAACACGAAAAGAGAGAAAAGAAAGTATATACTTACTCCTTTGAGCAAAGAGTGAGCTTCACTGGTTAGAAAAGATGGTAGTTTGACTTTCTCTTTAATGATTTTATCCTGAAGTTTCTTTCTATTTGCGTGGCTAAATGGTGGCTGCAAGAAAGGAGAAAATCGATTTTTGAGCAAACAAAACAAAATTGGAGATTAAAGAAATAGCTCTCTTGATCCTTTAAGACAACTTAATGGTGGCAAGCTATAAACTTTCCTATAATAGCAGGGCATTAATTATCTCAGTTGCTAGATGAGTTTTACGAAACTAATTGTTAGAAGAATTAGCAAAAGAGTAGAGGACCTAAGAATGGGTAGAGTTCAACCAGCTTTCTACTTGTAAATAACCACACTTCTCAAAAGACTCAGAATGTTGATTTTCAACATTGATTGGCAATGCTGATATTCAACATTATGCAATCCAAGAGGGGCACTACAAATTTTCCTGCTAAAATCACAAAAATCGATTTTGATAATTCTATTGTTTTACCTGCCCACTAAGCATCTCAAACAAAAGTATGCCAATGCTCCACCAATCTGCGTCTTTGTTATGGCCTTTAGACAGCAAAATCTCAGGAGCCATGTATTCTGTGGTCCCACACATGGAATTTGATCTGCTAGCTTCATCAATTTCCTTTGCTAGTCCAAAATCTGTAAGCATGACCTGTATCGCCGGTATCAATTTCAGGAAAATAGATGTCCAAGCAAGAAAATGATAATAATCTCACTAATATGCTTGTTAGTACAACAAAATAAGTGAGTAAATGAGCATGGCCATTACATGCCCCTCGGAATCCACGAGAACATTTTCAGGTTTAAGGTCCCTGTGCACAATCCCGCACTTGTGAAGATGTGAAACAGCAGATACAATCTCAGCAGTATAAAACCTTGCCTGATCCTCACTAATCAAGAAAGATTCGGAAAAAACGAAATCAAAACATATGACATATACTCTGAGGGAGTACAAATTTCTACATATTCAAACACAAGTTACCTGAAGAATCCCTGCCGGTACAAATGAAAGAAGAGATGCCCTCCATTTATAAAATCCATGATCAAATAAAGCTTAGAGTTGGTCTGCAAATTCAAGACAAAACATGCATTCTTAGGAGCCTACTATCATACAAATGGCATACACATAAAAACTGTTCACATACAAGTTAAGCAATCAAATGAATTTTCCAATCCTTACCTAACAAAATAAGAAGAAAAAAAATATAAGATTTTTGGTCATAAAAGGAACAAAATTTCAAAAAGCCACTCAGATTTTAGAACTCAAAATTGCAGAAATGGACCAGTTTTAATACCATGCTTGATAAATCCAATTGAATTCAATAAATCCACTAAAGAGCTAAATGGGTACCTGGAAAGAGTAGCGGAGTTGAACAATGAAAGGGTGCACAACCTTGGTGAGAATGTCTCTCTCGGCCTTCATATAATCGACATGGTTCTTCTTTATAATTGTGTCCTTCCTCATCACCTTCATAGCATAAAGCCCATCACCATTTTCATTGTTGCTCTTCTTTCTCACTTGAAAGACCTTCCCAAACGCGCCCTTACCCACAACTCTCAGAATCTCAAAATCCGCAGGCCCAAATTTGTGAGCCCTCTCTTGGACTCCAAACTCGGTCTTTCCCGATTCCGTGTCATTCCGATTCCCAATTCCGTTTGGAATTTCAGACTCCTCGTCATCTTCGTCGCTCTGGGAATCGAGGAGTTCGGAGGTGAAAGGGAGGGAGGGAGCGGGAGTGAATCGTGGGGAGGGGCCCACGAAGGAGTGAGAGCGGTTGTGGATGACTAAAGGCGGCGGCGGGAATGAAGTGGCGGAAGTTGATTGGTCGTTCGGGGTTGTGGTTGTGGGGCCAAAAATTTCGTTAAAGTCGAAGTCTTGAGGCTGCGAAGTGGACGGAGAAGATGAGGAAGGGGGGATTGTGAGGTTGCTGAGCTTTGCGGCGAGCAGGGAGTGGAGGCTTTTCTTCTGAGACGACGACACCATGTTTGTTTAGCTCTCTCTCTGCTCCTACATGGTTGCACAGTGAGAGAGAGAGAGAGAGAGATTGGTGAGCTGACTCAGCTGAGTGAAGATGAGGCCGCCAGCTCAGGGAGCGAAAGGAAGAAGACGTTGGCTGCTCTTAGCAACGCGCCATTTCATCTTCGTGAATGGCACTTTAACATCTGGCTCTCTCCCTACTACACGTCGTTTATTTTCTACGACATCGCACTTCAAACAAATACATGTCATTTCTTCCCCGCCCTTATTATAATAATAATCATTGTTATTTTGCCAACTCTTGCATTTTCTTAATTATTGGGTAATGCTAGGAAATAACATTACAATTGGGTAATGTTGGGGCGTGTCCTCCGTTGAGAAGGGAAATTTATTAAAAACAAGGAAAGCTGGTGTAAGACTCACAAACAAGGAAGAAAAAGGAAAACTGCTTATTATAAATCTCCTAGCCATACTAGGTTCTTCCCCACTCACGACTCCTCCTCAATCAACTATATATTTGAAAACCCCTAATCAAATCAACCCCTTAATTAATTCCTCTCCATTCTCCAACAATATTGTCGTCTTCTTCATGGAACTCAATTATTCATGTGGCAGCAGCAGCAGCAGCAGCTGGGCATGGCTTCCGATTGAACTTCTGGATTCAACACTAGGAAGTGTAAAAGGCATATCTGACCTCAACCGGTTTAGCGTGGTGTGCAAGCATTGGCAATCAGCAGCTTTGCCTCACAAGCAGCAGCGCACCAGATCATACCTCCAAAAGCTCGCAACCCTAATGTCGTCAGCAATGTAATAAGAAGACTTGTATCAGATGATGAAATTTTTTGTGGAGTTGAGTGCCAATATCTTGTGGAATCGTCCGCCAGAGATCTATTGTGGGTTAAGGGATTCACGAACGTCTTCAGATTGTCTCTAGTATCTAAAAATTTACAAATGACGGCCCAAAATACAGGCCCTCATTGGTGGGTCAAGGTTGAAGTATAAGAAGTGATGCTTTGTTTTTGGGTGGCAGAGGCGGGTTTGGATGCATGTGTGTCTCCACTTTATGCTTTCCTCAGTGTATTCCAAATTCCATTTACATTGTTAAAAGGGCATTTGGAAATTCGGATTTTGAACACTACAACATGCAAACACAACAAGAGGAAAGTTATTACTACACCAATCTTTTGGAACACCTCTCCCCACCGCATAGTTATTACTACACTGATCTTTTACAACACCTCTTGCAACACCGGAAATTGACCGTCCTGAAAATTTTAGGGTCCAACGGGAACCCGGTTCCATAATTTTTTAAGTACAGTGACAAAAATGTAAAATGTGTAAATGAGTGAGCACGTACATAATTATTGGCCGCCCCTATGGTGGCTCCACCAAAGGGAGGACGGCAGAGAGATGGAGATTAAAATCACATACTAGCTGGTAACATGAATCTTTTTTTCTGAATTAGTAACCAAATTGTCTTGTTGAGAACTACGTTGGTATAACTATAGAAATTTGTAAGTCTATTAACTGGTTGTTTATGTTATAGTTTCCTAGGTGATTTAGGAAAAATGTTTTTGCAACATGTTCCCGCACATGCATTAATCTTCAACGATTGAAAAGATAAGTAGAATTCGAACCAAATAAATCTAGAATCTTCATCAAATATCAAATTAGTCAGCTACCCAAGATTTTGCCGCACCTCAAAGCAAAACCAATTTGAAAAAACATCTGGAGCTTAACAAATCAACTATTTGGGTTACAAATATATGAATCAAATTGACAGCTTTGAATATGATTTGTACAACCACTATGCCACAACATGAAAGGACCCGAAAACTCCTAAAGAATGCCTACATTTTCTTTCCTTAATAATCTACAACTCTCTATACCATGTCATCTTACCCCAAAAAATTGACAATGCCAACGAAACCACTCAAATACAGAGAGACAGAGACACGACATTTCTGTTGTCTCCCACAAATGTGAAAGGGCATTGAATCTCCTTAAAAATTGGAGAATCAAAGTAGTAAATACACGCATGCGCAGATTACTCGTTATACCAACGGGGAGAGAGAGAGAGAGGGCTGAGCAAAACGGCCTCTCTATGACACACTCCTCAAAGCTCCCTGAACAATCTCCATGACTGTTCTATTGCGTCGGCAAACATCTGATAGCTCCTCGATTGGAACAGATAGGGCATTCACACTAATCCCGGAAGCAGCATCTAACAATGCTTTCAAGAATCTTGACCGCTCAACCTCTGTGACGGCCGTTAAAGGGATTAAGGAGACACTCTCCTTGGCCCACTCCACTGATTGTGCCCCATAAGCTCGAGATAGTGATAGTAGTGTGTAGGTTACCTGCCAAATGAAATTTCCAGATACAAACAATGTGAATATGAGGAAAAACATTACAGGTTGAGAATAGGAGTAAAAAAATTACAAACTACCAGTTCTAGTCGAGAGCTCGGAAGTGCTCCTGTTAATGAAGCAATCAAAATTCTTGTAAGAGTGGATCCTCGTGGAATAATTACTGCATCCCTAATAGGTAAGTATTGTTTTCCTTCACTAGTGTTTCCAAGATCAAAGATGTCGGATAAGAAGGTCAATATTGAATATGATGCCTCTCTGCAAAGAAGAGGGAAGAAATTAGCAATGATCATAAAGGACTTAAACCAAGACGATATTTGACATCAAAAAAACTTGAGATACATAAATAGAAGGGAAGACAAAGTTGGTGCGAAATTAAAACGTGGTTCTTTAATAAATATTAGACTTAACTGCAGATAATTTAACTTTACTAAAGAAGTTGAGGTTGAATCGAAATTTCTTCATATATGTAAAGCATTTATCCTTGCATGATGTGAAGAATCCCTTACCTTCATTCTGGAAAATTTGTACCCACTTGTATACATCTCAAAAATTATGGACAATTGTTTGTTAGAGAGAGAGAGAGAGTACCTATGCTGTACTGTAATCCCAATCATTGCGCAATCTACTAATGAAGGAAATACTGCAGATGGGATAAAAAGCTGAGGACAATAGCGGATGCATCTTGATGCCAGCAAGAAGCAATCATCAGCTATATCAGGTCTGGTAGTAAATTCCTGCAATACATGTGTAAGTTAACTGCAGAAAAAGTAATATTTGAAAGGGAAAAGCAATTACGTCCTTAATGAAACCTTTACCTGAATGCTTGAGAGAAGATGCGTTGTGTGCATAAAAAGTGCTTCAATCAGACTTTTCAAATAATTTGCACAAGATGGGTCAGAACCAAATATCTGCAACATAGAAGTTACAAATCCACCAATTTAAATTTATAGCAAATAATAAAAAGGAAAAGGAACAATTAAAGACATAAAATTTCTTATTTCTTTTCAGGATAGCGTACCTTTATAACTTCACTAGAGAGATAGAGGAAGCATGGTTGGTGATGCTGTTGATATAAACCTTGAATCTCTTCTAGCATAGCACCAATTGTAATTCCCATACACCTTCCAGAAGTCCTCACCTAAGCAAAAATGAAAGTCTTCATTACTACCTAGCAACAGATTCTTTTTAAATTCATCATTTCCAGGACAAGAAAGTAGTCAACAAAAAATCATTCTGTGTAAAAAAACTATTATGGTTCACACAGAAGTGCCAATGACGAAAAAACAGAACACTATCAATACAAAAGCTTCATCTTGTTACGCAAGGCAATAGGAAAATTTTGAAGACCCAAACAAGATGCCACAGGAAAAAGACAAGTATCATTGTATAAATTCAGCAGAAAAAGAAAAGAAAAAAAAAACTCGACATCCATAATAGCATTTAGGATGGGGATCAGTGAACTCACAGCATATTTGCATGCTCGGCACAAAGATTCCATTGTCCGCATGTCCCAAGCCCGACTTCACCGGAAACATTGGAAATATGGAATAGAATAAGAAAGGAGATATAGATATATGAATGTGGAAGTCTGTTAGAAAAAAAGTTGTGGGAACGCTTACAGATCAAATATGGCTTTAAAGATTGGCCAAAGTCTTTGAATTGCATCTGCCACAGCTTCTGCATGATTCACATATCTGGAATTGATATTTATTTGCATGTTTAGCTCATCAAAATTAAACGGGATTAAGGGGCATAAAAACAAGAAATTGGGCATACCTAAATATGTACCCAAACCGATCAATATGGATTGTTAAATCACGAGCAGGCTTGCTATTTAGGGTGTCTGGGCCTTGGCTAACAACATCCTGGTTGTTGACAACACTAAATCAGTATCATCACACAGAAAAGGATTTATAGGTAGACTTTCTTCAGGAAATGAAACTCACCTGTAAAGGAGTAACAACAGGCAAACACAAGGCCTCCAAAGCCCTCTTAGCATGGTCTGGGGGAAGTTCAGTAATGACCTTGCTGCAGAAGAGGGTTCAGTAGATGCACAGATCAACTACATAATGCAAAACAAGATTGAACATGCAACTTCAAGATGCAGAAGATAATTTACCTTAAGGCTTCAACTAGTTGCAATGAGTCCTCGGCAGAGACTTTAAAGCTACCTTCACCATTCACTGCCCTATGGTATATATGGAAGAGGCCATCCAAACATCCACAGAGCTTTGATCGGCAATCTGCATTCATAGAGCTATTAACTGTGAGGCTGACTACGTTAGAAAGACAAACAATCATGGAAAAGACTTAAACTTTTGATGTTTTGTACCGTCACAAATCTGCCTAAACGCTAAAGCAGCTGCTGCTGCAGAATCTTCAGAAATACCCATGCCACTCATGAGGGTATCTAGAACTGAAGGCAGTATAGACAGTCCGCCAGATGCAGCATCAAGCCATTTTGAATAAGCTCCAATTGTTATGCACACTGCAAAGCTCTCCACATGTAGGTACATGTATTTAGTATACCATATAAGACATACTGGTGAAAAATTATAAATAAGTGTAACTTCTATTTGGATGAGTAAACAGATATGAACACTTGCGAATCAAAAACTATCCTCCATTAACAAGGCTACTCTCTTCGAACATGGGGGGGAGAGGGTAATAAAAGAACAATCCACAAAAGATGAACTACTACTATGAGTACATTACCAGTCTGAAGTAGTTGAGGATGTTGAGGTAGTTTTAGAAGCCTATCCATAACCTGTGCAAATTTATGAAACCACCAAAAAGAAAGGTTATATGATATCATACCTAGATCATTACTCCAGTTTCAACTACTAAGGACAATAGTAAAATATGAAAAGATATAGAAAAGAGATTTAGACAACATATAACCTTGGGCATTACTTCAGCTTCAACTACTGAAACATAACTTGATATAGCACGGATCCCAAACAAAGCAGCTTCTGCTGGGCGCCATTCACTTTGCTCATTATGACAGCAAGCTGCAGCCTTAATAATAATGAAAATATCATGTTCAAACTGTAGTAGATAGATGACAAAACAAACTTACAGAACTAGAACTGAAAAGTATGATAGAAGAATAATAAAGCACCCTCAGAAACATGTAATATATCTTCTTTAATACTGCTGGAGCAGTAGAGAATCACTGCTTTAAAGAGAAGATTAAGCAATCCTTGAATGGTTTATCATCAAAACATTTGTTTTTTTACTAATTAATAAGATTTCAGCGGACCAATATATAAAATACACATATCAAAAGAATATTTAATGAACTTTGCAAAAGAAATATATAGTCAAATTAGTTTGAACATTAAGTATAAATAACTAATCGTATGCTCTAACTCTCAGAGTTTCTGATCAAAATTTCATCCTTTTAGGTTACCGTCAGAATAATTAATACACACCTCATCCAGCTTCATGTAAAGAATTCTCAGTGTTGAATCGCCCCCTAAAACTGATGCCGCATCAATTAAGACATCCGCAACAGCTAGAAAAAAGCAGATTCTGTTAGAAATGAACAGCGCATTCTAGGTCTCATCAAGAAAAAAAGCAACAAAAAGTGTCACTGTGATCTTGAACACTAGTCGTTTGGAAAAGGTAGAATAACAAACATATTGTTAAGGTACAAGAAATTCATACATGGATGCAAACTGAACTGGTGAACCAATAGGATTAGCAGGTTGATAAATTAACACCAAACAAAACAACTAGGAATTACCATATCTAGTCTGCTTGAATTCCTGAAGGTCCTCATATGAAAGATTTTGATAATCTTGAGGATATTGAATTCGAAAGCTAACCTGTCAAAAGTACCATTCTCTAAGTTTAGTACAATAAAAGAGTGTCAAGCTGGAATGTGATGTGGTATTTCATTTCGTTAAGTTGAACTTTTAGTTTCAGGACAATCAACCATTTTCCCATAAAAATATTAATTTACATACCAAATGAGGAATCAAGTGTCAAGTCTTTTCAGAACCATTTATGTGCAAAAACATATCATGGTAGATCCATGTATCAAGGAACAGTTCCTTACGAAAACCACTAAGCTGAACATTGCTACATAAAGAAAAAGAAAATAAAGAAGACACATGTGCTTCTCATCAGGTAAATCCCACGACACAAACTAATCTATTAAACTCATTTACTAAATTATCAGGAGAAAAATACCAGAAAATTAATGGTAACAAAAAGAGGTATCGGTAAATTTGGATTACCACATAAACCAAATATAACCAATAGGTGTTTGAAGATTGATGCTACTAAGTATAAGTTTGAAGCTTCTGAGCATGAACACTTACTAGGGATACAAGTGACTCATAAGCAGGACGAAAAACTTGCAGCCTTCTATTTCTCTCAGCTTCTATTGAAGATTCATTACCAAGCGAAATATACGCATCCCTAGAAGATTAGAGTTGTTAGATTCAATATCTTGTTTTACACACAATCAAGTAAACTGTGTAGTTCTAGAATGACTCACCTTCTGGTCAAGGTCACCTGAAGACTGTGCCAAAAGTTGAATGTCATGGAAGCTATATAGTACTCAGGGTGTGAGGCAACTTCCAATAATGCATGCACAATCAACATTGATTCATCTGACCCTGAAGAAAAGATAATATCAACCAAAAGAAATAAATTAGACGCAATTCAAAACATGCAGAACTCAGAAGAGACAGAAAGCATCCAACAATTCCTCAGAGGAGTTTTGGTAGCTGCTAAATACTTATACCAGTTGCAATCAGCTCAACATATGAATCCCCCATGTCAGAAAATAAGCGGGCAATGGCCTTCACATCTTCCTCGTCCTAAAAACAAAGAGTAAAGAAAGGAAAAAGAATATAATGCCATCAATGATATAAAATTCACTAATTTTTAATCATCTAGAGGGTTGTTCGTCAATGTTTTCCTTGTAGGTGAAATCAATTTTTAACCCCAATGACCTTTTAGCGCGCTACACAATTGATGATTAAAACAAAGTGAACTTTGCGCAAAGCTCACATTCCATATCTACTGTGATAAAGGAAATATGGCTTCCTATATTTTCTTAATAAATACTATGACATCACTGAATAAAGAAATTCTTGAAAGTAAAAGTGACTAATGTTTAAAGTAGCTCTGGAAAACCACTATCATGGCCAATTGAACATAGCACAAGTCAACCTAGATCCAGCCTTTAAACAAGAAATGGTCAGTCCTAGATTCAGAATGATGGGATCCATCCTAAGCAATATCAATGAGCTCACGATAAATGTGTTCCCTTCAGAAAATAAGAAAATTGGACTCAAGATTGGTAAAATCTAATATATTACTTATTAGGACAATGCTAGGGAGACCACATTTATAGACCAAATTTATAACACACACTAATACGGTTAGGACCCACCAATACAAGTAGGACCCGCCTATATTAGTGTGTGTTTACAAATGTGGTCTATAAAATGTGGTTTCCCTAGCATTATTGTACTTATTAACTACGCAATTATACACCCCAACACCTGGTCGACAAAAAGAAAAAGAAAAAGGAAACTTGTAGCACTCTACAAATGTGATACCTTTGAAGAATCTCTAAGCTGTGCCTTAAGTCTCATTACTTGAGGGACAAGGACTTGAATTAAGGGCATCTGTACAGAGACACCGCCAGAGTTTCCAGTTGATGTATAGTGTATCAATTCAGATATGACTGCAATGAAAAGGAAAACAATGGGGGGAGGGGGAACAAACTTAGAAAATCATGAAGTAATCACAGATAATTTACAATACAAGGTATTGACGGATAAGCAATATGAAATGACAGAAACCAGAGAGTTGTGTTAATAGATTCTGTAACATCCATGCAGAGAGAAATGCTCAAGCGCTGACATGAAATAACTTGATACTATTGAAGGGAATGTAACAGGTTTATAGATGAGTTCAAAAGAAAAATAACTAAAACCATATTCTATACAAGGAAATGTAACATATTTACACTAGCAATTTCTTCCAATCCCATATTCGTCAGAGTTTTGATGTAAAAAAATTCAACATACAGTTTGAAAATTCTTATTATTGTTAATTGTGCACTGTCTATAAATTTAATAAGAACTCTAGATTATTCATACCTAAAAGAATTTTGTATACTATCTAAAGGTAACACCATCAATACTGTTAACCTTTTAAATACCTTTAGATATAGAATCTCAAAATGTTGAAATTGAAATTGTTCATAAAAACAAAGCTATCCATAAAATTATGCTGCAAGTTCTACCAGGAGATCGACACCTCAACAAACTATAGAATTATATCAAACTCAAACAAAGGATCTAAAATAAATTAAAAAAATGAACAAGACGATATGAAAAAAATATTCAAAAGTGAAACAAATTGGATTTCTTGGGTGCTAGACTGCTGTTAAACCAAAAAAGTAACAAAATTCTTTGACAAACAGAATATTACATTACCAAGAAGACAAAAATAAAGACAGGAAGCAAGAAGCAAGTGATCATGTAGACTACACCAAACAAACAGAACCCAAACCAAAATAAGAAAAAAAGAAAAACACCACTGAGCCAGCACCCTTAACAGTGAAAACTAATAGGTGGCATGCTAAGAATATAAAAGTTCAATACAGTTCCCAGAAAAAGAAAACAAAAAATAGCTTATCAGACTTGTTTTTACCATTTACAGCTGCCTCTGAAAGAAGCTCAGAATGCAAGCTTGAGAGAGCTGTGAGCACCAATGGATGGGATGCAAGCACAGATCCAGGGAACCTGAAACACGCATAAAGTCAATTAAGTACCATGAACCTCTGTTTTCTTTCAAAAATCCCTAATTAAGGTTCCACATCAATATCAATTAATTGCAAGCACAGAACCAGGGATCATGAAACAAACAAAAGTAAAGCCAAATACTGTGAATTTCTATCATTTATTTTTGTCTCCCCCTATCAGGAGAAGTCAGATGACCACACAAGATGTAAATTGAGACTACATACCAATGCATACAAACTACACCAAATTAGTAAGAAGAACAATTACACTAATGCGACATGTCTATGCATCCATTGAAATTGAAGAATAACCTTCATCTATAAGACTACAACAAGAACTGAATAAATCTGAATTTGAAAAATGCACTGCAGATGTGGCACTATTAAAGTGAAATCATGCTCATCATTTGGAAAAAAAAAAGCATGTTCATAAAATAGAATGCATGTTTGATACCAGAGGCAAAACAAATGCACACATAGCTCAACTTGAAAGGACTGTCCCTACGCCGATTTGTACAATGATAATTACTCCTCCATCATAGGAAAACGTGATATACAATCCACAAATTCACTATTGGTGATCCACAGATTGAAGGCACTCCCCACACTACAAGGAAAAACCTCATATCGCAGATCTCAGAGATATATCCAAGGTAGATCTTTATAATAAGGCAGCAAGACCTAGCATCTGATCTCGGTCATGGAAAAGACCACCAACCTCCACACTACACCAAGTTTTGGTGTCATTTCTATAAAACAACAATTCAAACCCAATATTCCTTTGTTAGTTGGTGGTACTGTGAGACCCCTAATTGATTTACACTAGACTACGCAGCCTCTAGAAAGGATTCCTATAGGAAACCAACATTATAAAATACATGCAAATCCCATGGTTATGTATGGATATATGCATATATGTACACACAAACACACACATATATAGAGGGAGAGGGAGAGAGAAAGAAAGAAAGTGTGTATTTTCATACCCATGCTTCAGTCGAAGCCAAGAAGCAAATGCCTCAAGAACCTGAAAACCCAACCAGCTAAATATGAAAAGTGAAAGAAACAAAAGGCACCCAATCATCTAAAACCAAAATCCTTAAGCGCATTAATAATAAATCAGCATAGAGGAATTTATTGCATATATGAATAATAAATCACCTGCTCCTTAAGCTCATTAATATTCAAACAGGCTGTTAAGATGTTAAGAGCAACTTCCATTTGTGAAGTGAGCTCTTTTTCAAATTGGCGGCGTCTTTCCAGGCGAGCTGCTATTTTGTAGTTGAATACTTCCTGATTGTAAAACCAAGTAAACGAATTATGAACAAAGTGAAAAAGTAGCACTTCAGGGTACTAAACTTTATAAAGGCAAACCTTTTGAATCTGAAAATCGAACCAAGTGGCACTATGTGGTACTAATTAGCTTTTACAAAGCATCTTCATCATTTTACATGGACAAGATTTAAATCATCCTTGTAACGCAAAGTTTCTAATTGCTGTGCAAAATATGAATATGAACATCTTACTATATACCTCCGGCAAAACTGTCAGTAACTCCAAAAAGCCTGGTATGTATTCTGGATGCAAATTCATCTCATCCTGAAGCCACTTCACAATACCACCATCCCCCCAATCTTCAGCAGGAACATGTACAGCCAAAGCAGCTACAGCAATGCTAATCTACAAAGCAAGAGAGGTGAGCATAATATCCTTTTGGGATTATAAAATGTGATGAACGAGTGTCAAAATTATTTTTGAATAATACCTGAGTTCTGACTTTAGGGGGGCCCTTGTGGAATTTTCTCAATAAGTTCTGGATTTAACAGTGCAAGAACAGAACTTTCCTTAATTAGACACAAAACAATTGAACTACTCGGAAAATAGAAATGAAAAAACAGTACCATTGCACTCTGAGTAGACACAAAGTGAAAACTGAGAATGGATATTCAATTCTCAGTCAATTGGACAATGTATAGTGGATACTCACGCACATTTAAGGAATCACGTAATGGGCGAAAAGCTTCCGAAGGTAATTCTTCAAAATCACGTTGTACCTAGATGAGATACATAATGAAGTAAGAATCTAAACACAAGCACCCACTACACCACAATGGCTTAAGTGCATGAACATTGGTAGCTAACTATAAGGACAAGAGAATCACCTTGCTTCTAAGGGTCTGAGAACAAAATATTAAAGTTTCTAGATTGCTAGTTGCATCATGAAGCAAATTGTCAGCAACCTAATAGAAAAGAAGAACATTAATGTTCAGAAAATCCAATAGTGACAGGAGGTAGCATGACAAATTTTACTCAATAGGGGAAAACTCAGAAAACCATAAAGAAAGAAAATCTCACAAGAGTAAATTTATCTTCTATTAAGAAGAAGGTTAAATAGATTTTAAAACTACTAGCTGCATAAAATTGGAGATCTAAAAATCGGCAGCTGCCCTACATTGTGCTTGTGTATTTATTCATTTTTTAAGCAACTACTAAGCACAAGCAGGTTTAGGAGTGGGATGCCCTAATTTACAGTTTTATAAGTATCGGACAGTTTTCAACAAATTTCAGACATGAAGAAATCTGGTTGTAATAAACTTCATATTTAAATCATGATCTTATTTTTAATTTTAGATTTAATATGTAGTTTATATTATGATAGCATAGCTAGTTCAATGTAAAAAATATAAATACATGAACAAACATAAGCATACATATATAGATAGATAGAGAGAGGAAAGACAAGAATGGAGAAGCAATCAACCTTGACTTTGGACCTCTATTTTATTGACCACACTAGAAGAGGCATGAGAAATTATGCAAGTATAAGTATAACATAATAGCAGAATTATATTCATGCACAGTGTAAACATAAGAGCAGCCCAATCCCCACCTTTGCTTCTTAAGCTCGGTATTTAAGTATTTTGTGCTATGTTGTTACTCCACCCAGAAATGAGCTTCCTAGATGTGTTAGTGTTCAACAGAGAGCTTTCTCAATTCTAGATAAAGAGTATCACAATCAGAAATCTCAAGGTAAAGCTTCTCATTCTCAAAATTTCCTCTGAAATCTAACAAAGCAGCAACAAATGGCTTCCCCTCTTGCATACTAAACATAAAATATAAAAGAAAATATGTAATAAAAGGAGAACATTAGGGACATAAAAGCCTATGGGAATCTCGTCCTTAGTTTCCGAATCTAATGGAGGTTTCAATCCGACGGATCAACCATAATTTGACGGCAAAACGGGGGGAAATGCTTGATGGGAACTCCTACTCTAACTATTGTTGCGATCTCTAAGCGGGATTTTCAGTCATCTATCCCTTTTCGTTCCTGAAGAACGAGTGGATGTTTTGAATGAGTGTTGAGCGAGTGAAGTGGCCCGGGTGAGCTATATGTTTAAATTCCGTGAGAATCCCCACCTTTGTTACTTAAGCTCGGTATTTAAGTATTTTGTGCTATGTTGTTACTCCACCCAGAAATGAGCTTCCTAGATGTGTTAGTGTTCAACAAAGAGTTTTCTCAATTCTAGATAAAGAGTATCACAATCAGAAATCTCAAGGTAAAGCTTCTCACTTTCAATATTTCCTCTGAAATCTAACAAAGCAACAACAAATGGCTTCCCTTCTTGCATACTAAACATAAAATATATAAGAAAATAAGTAATAATCCTGACCTTAAACATACTCCTCAACCCAGTATATTGAAAATAAATCCTAAGATTTCATTAATCTCGTCCAAATGTACCAAACTAGGGATTCTAAACTCGAAATCCAATTCCATCACGATTGATAACTACACCAAACTAATCACTGAAATTACAACGCCGCAAAGTATACAAAAACCTAAACTCAAATCAAATACCAAGCACTTACAAGCTTTAGTCATCGATCAAAAACTTATTCAAATCTACAAAAACAGATAGTGAAGCGTTTAGTACCTGCCAGGCGTCGAGCGTTCGCTGGAAGTCTTGAAGCCAGCGATCGGCCTGCAATCGAACGCCGTCGTCCGGGTGGTGGTAGAGAGCGTTGAGGGCTTCCTTCACTGTGTTCTGGAGCTCCATGGTTTCGCAGTAGCTCGGAGCTCTCTCGCACTTGTTCGATTTGTTTCTTTCTGTTTTTTGTTGGTTTTTTTTTTTTTTTTTATAAAATGGGTTTTTGGCGCCCCAGTGAGAAATAAGGGTTTGGGGGTTGAATTTGATCGACGATGAGGATTTTGCTGGCCGTCGGATCCGTGTGTGTGATTCACTCTTGGCCAAAGAGGTGTATGTGTATATAATTATACGTAGTTTATGAATGTGATTTATAAAGTATGTCTCTTTAATATTTTTTTATGTTATAAAGATTATATGGAAAAAAAAAATATTATAAAGATTCTTTTTTTTTAACTTGTTTAAGTGTGTTAATTTTATTTTTAATAAAAATAATATTTTTAATAAATTTTAGGATAAACTACATAAAAGTACCAAAATTATAGGGGTCATTTCAAGTTCATACCCTAACTATGAAAATTTTCATCTAGGTACCCAAACTATCAAAACATACATCTAGGTACCCTTCGTTAGTTAATCTGTTAGTCAAACCGTTAATTACTGAGTTGTCATTTTTTGGTCAACTATTTGTGCTGAGTTGGAGTCCATGTGGATAAAAAAATAATTAAAAATTAAATATATTATTAAAAATAATTAATAAAATTTTAAAATAAATTATAAAATAAAATTATTAAAAAAAAAATCTTAAAATCTTTCTCTCCAAGACCCGTCGGACCCCCAACTCCCTTACATCAGAATCCACCATCCCAACTCTCCTCGACATCACCCCAACTCTCCTCGTCACCACTCTTCCGTTGGCTCCGCCGCCACACCCACCCCTACCGCTGCTGCCCGCCGCAAACTCGGTGTCACCGTTGACCTCTCAGAAGAGAGCGCCCACGTTGTCCGCTGGGCCGTCGAGCAAACCCAGCTCCAAACTCAACCTCAGACTCCGACTCCAACCCAGACCCAACCACCGCACCATGACTCCATCGGATGCGAGCTTGAAACGGCGAAACACCATCTCCGAGCATCTCGCTGCGGAGGTAAGATCCGGGTGTGACGGCGTAGTCGATGTTCGCGATGATCTTGGTGCGAGGGAGGAAGGCGGCGATGTGCTAGAGGTCGAACATCTCGCCGCGAAGAGGACGCCGAGTTGGAGAGAACGGAGAGGTCGAACATCTCCATCGGCTCTAGCCAGTACTTCGTCGATCTCCGCCTGGGCACCCCGCCCCAGAGGCTATTACTAGTCACCGATACCGGCAGTGATCTGGTGTGGCTCACCTGCTCCACCTGCACCGACTGCACCAAGCGCGCCGCCGGTTCAGCTTTCCTCGCCCGCCACTCATCCACATTTTCCCCCTACCACTGCTACGATTTCGCCTGTGAACTTGTCCCACAACCCGACCCGAGTCTGTGTAACCACACCCGTCTCCACAGCCCGTGTTGCTACAAGTACACTTACGTCGACGGGTTGGAAAGACTCCGACTCCGACCCAGACCCAACCACCGAACCATGACTCCATTGGATGCGAATGTTAATGGTAGCTTTCTAGCACCACCGGTGGAGATGGAGAATGAAGGTGGGGTGGGTCGCGGGTCATGGGGTTATTTCAAGTTTTGTTTTTTAATAATTTTGTTATTAAGTTTATTTTAATTTTTTTTAATGGTTTTTAATAATATATTTAATTTTTAATAATTTTTTATCCACGTGGAGTCCAACTCAGCATAAACAATTGACCAAAAAATGACAGCTCAGCATTTAACAGATTTTTTAATAGATTGCTAACGATGGGTACCTATATGTTGTGTTTTGATAGTTTGGGTACCTAGATGCAAATTTTCATAGTTGGGGTATGAACTTGAAATGACCCCTATAGTTTGGGTACTTTTATGTAGTTTATCCTAAATTTTATCATTTTCAAATAACATAGGTGTTCTGCCCAAAATACAACAGCGGGCCGGGGGTTGCTTTCGATGGATCTTTGTCGAAATCTGCGTTTGAAGGAGCGGGCTCGTGTGGGTTTCTTTAGTGACGATCGTGGTGTGGACTTGTTTGGATGTTGGATTTGGGTTGAAGGTTGTGGGCATATAGGCCTTGATGCCACAGTCGATCTCTAGATGGGCTGACCAGAAAGTATACAGGTCTTAGCTACCTTCAAAGTAGGCGTGCCACTAGTAGAAGCTGCTACTAGACAGTAATGAATGAGTTTTGTTACGGCCCAAAAACCTTTCCTTAATCAAGTGATTGTGAGGCAAGTGGGAAAATAGCTCGCACTGTTTTTTTCTATGCCTTCTTCTTAATGTATCCAAGGACTTTAATAAATTTTCTTTCCAATCTAGTCCAAGTTCAGAATATGTTAATTCCGATTTGTCCATGTTTTCAGCTTGTTATTAGTTAGAAGCAGTTAGATGCAAGGATTTCCTTAAGTCGGGATAATGGTATTGGACCAAAACACATAAATGATTATATGACTTAGAGCAGCCATACAATGCCATGGTTGGTATATTCCGAATACTGATAATTCCTCTTAAGAAAATCCTTTGAAATATAAAGAAAGTAATGTACAATTACTGGAAAGTAAATGTAGAAATGTTTAATGCAATAAACGAAATACAAGTGTTGTAAGTAAACATTTCCTTCGCAATCAAGCCTCGTTTAGGGGCACGATCTTCTAGAAATCATCAACTAAGATGAACAGCAGTCGGAATCATGTCATAAGTTGGTAGAACATTCAAACGACGGTGATACGTCAAGGGTTGAGTGAACGGGAACCTCAAAGACTGGGGTGAGTGATAGTCGGGATAAGGTAGTGTTTGGGAATTCCTCAGGGACTAGTTTAAGAAATAGTAGGGATGAGGAGAAAGCTTGTGTTCCTTGTCTAGAACTGAGAAAAAGGTGAGAATAGATGTCAGGACCCGTCCCGAATTTCCCCTCGAAACCCGGGAAGAACCCTGATCCCGTCTGACAACCTAAGAAAAGGTTCCCAAAATACCCTTCAATCCTTACAAAATATAATAACAATAAATACTTCCACTTGTCAGACAAGGGATTCAAGCACTCAATAATTCCCGTAATTAATGACCAATCAAATACAATATAATATCAGAGCGTCTACGTAGGATCAAGAGTAAAATTTAGATATCCTACTCAAATATAATTACACAGCGCAGTCGAAGTACTAATGCCTCTGCCTCGAGATCAGTGTTCGCGTCAACTCTACTCAACTGCCTGAAGGGGGTTTAAACACAAAAGTTGTGAGTGGACAAAAATAATAATTTATAAATTCCTTTTCGAGAAAATATTCTTCCCCTCCATTTATAAAATCATGCATGCATAACATAAAACAATTTATCATACTAAACATCATATGTAAATCACCAAAAATTCTCATTTCTCTTTAAAACCACTTAGTTGGACTCACATAAAATCTGTATAATAAAAATACCTCGTATCCACAACACACCAGGGTATCCCTTGAGATGTGTTAAAATCTGTACAACTCTGTGTACCATCTGTACTGTATGTACTATCTGTACTATGCATAGACAGTCTCGCGACCCGGCGGAGCAAGGCCCCTCAACACCTAAGGTCCGAACCCTCAACAACCGGTAGAGCAAGGCCCCTCAATACCAGTCAGAGCAACAATAACCATCGGGACGGGAACCAGTGAATCAAATCCATACTTCGAAATCTTTGTTTCGCGGCCTAAGCCAAATTCTTTGAAATACCATTTTATGGCCAAAATCGGTAAAATCACAATTATGAGTCTAAACCCAAATCACATACTCAAATAGTTACCACGTCAAAACGATATCAAAATCGAGTACAAAAACCAGGCCATTTCTCAAAACATACTTTCACTGAAATATTGTAAAACATGTGTCCAGCATCATTTCTAAAATCCAGAAATTCATTGCACCCATACATAACAGTATTTAAATCAAAGATACATTTATGCATGCATTACAGTTTATAAATCAAAGTCCACTCACAAACCTGTTCAAGCTAGCTCAATCCCGTCTCGCTCGTTCCTCTGAGGTTCCCGGAACAATATCGCCTGTCAAAAACAACAATCGGGATTACCGGCTAGTAATAAGACTCTTATATAACAACTTCCTAATCTCGGGAAGTCTACCCTTGCTGTTTCTAGAAAACACAGCCACTTCGGACACTCAAATCGACCTCTAAACGATGTCCGATCAACCTGAAACCTGTACCAACAGATTCAAAATGTCAAAAACTAGTTACCACGCGTCGCCGTGCTATCAGCCTCGGCCCCACGCGCCGCCACGCGCCGCCGGAAGGTCGGCGCACGCGCCCTCACGCACCGGCCACGGTCCTGCTACAGTGTTCACACGCCTGGACCAGTCCAACCCGATCCGGCTCAATCTGACTCGGTCCAACTTGACCCGACTGGTTCACTCAACCCGACCGGTTCAACTCGACCCGGCCGGTTCACTCAACCCGACCGGTTCAACTCGACCCGATCGGTCACCGGTGACTCACCGGAGAAGACGACCGGAATGTCGTCGTCATCGCCGGAAGCTGGCCGGAGAAGATGACCGGACCGCCACCTCCGCTGCCGTCTGGTTCGCCAGAATCCGCCATTTCCGACTGAAACTCCAAGCTTTACAACTTCCTCAAAACTCAACCGTTTTACACAAATTTTACGTCTAAATCTATCTACTCGAACCCATGAATCCAAATATAATCTTAAAACATCAAACACGTACCTGTATAAGCCGAAAAATCGATCCAAAGATCCGAAACTTCCTTTACTCGGTTCGGCTTCCACCGTGATCCTCTCATTCGATGGTTGGTACGGTTGTGATCGTGGGAAGGAGTAGAACACGATTAGTTGATCAAAACTGGAAGTTGAAGCCTTGAAATCAAAGTTGACTTTTGGTTTCTCTTCGGTGAGTTTTCGCACGGGTTGGGTTCGAAGTGGTTTTGTGTTTGTTTGTCCCAGAGAGAAAGAAGGAGATGAAGATGAAATGAAGATGAGGATGAAATGAATCAGATAAGTCTGATTTAGTTAACAAAATATCTCCCCTCCATGGAAAATTACCAAAATGCCCTTGCACATTTAGACCCATAACTTCCGTCCACGAACTCCGTTTTCTGCGTGCCGCCTGTCTACGAACTCGTGAGTTCGAGACCTACGCAACAGTACCCAAAACACCACCAAAAGTGTCTCGAAATAAAACTTGATTTCCAAGCCCTTTACCGACCAAGGGTAAAATCGTCATTTTACAAAAATAATTGCATAAACCCAATAATTAAAATTCTGGGTTGTTACAATAGAGACTAAATCTTGATCCTAGATCGAAGAAACAGGTTGTGCCTAAATAGGCGAGCCTTTAAACAAAGAAACTTTTGAGGGTTTGCAGTTGTTTTGAAATTGATTGGTTTGATCAATTTATTTTTTTGATTGATTGATTGGTTGTCCTTGAGAATAAGGCTTCTTCTCTATTTTATAGGCGGTGAGGAGCTAATTTGGCTTGCCAAGTAGCTCTCCGCAGGTCCCGCGTTGCAGTTGGCTTGTCTCGAACATCCCCTTTGCCATCTGATCCTTTAGGCTCGTCAGAACCGACTTCCCCTTCTCCACGTTTCCACGCTTGTAAGTTCCAAGTGGGCATTTTTGGGCTGGGCCTTGTGAGTTGGGTATTTATTCTGATTGATCATTTGCTTTGCCCCGAAGTGGAATTTTTTCGGGTGTAAACATTGCCCCCTGTTGGTAAAAATAGAGAACACGAAATATGCAATCTAATTCTAAAAGTTATAATCCTTGCAAGTGCACAAATCGATTAAGATAGTGTAGCAGAAAAGTAAGGGTCGATCCCTCGAGAACTTGTGTCAACGTGATATCCAATTATTAGTTTAGATTTAGCTAACTCAACAATACTGAAATAAACGCAAAATAATACTTAGACCTAGACTTATACTAGTTAGATATGCAGAGACACCTAAACACAACCTAAGACACTAACTTGCAACATAAGAAAATGCTAAATACTCAATAAGGACTCTAACTAAGGACTTACGGCAAAAGGGGAAGGGGGGTTGGTGTGGCTTGGGGCGGGGAGAAACAAATTAGGTAGCAAGGTTGATTTTAATTAAAACTAGGCATTAAGGCGAACTATCCACCACTAACCATTACAAGTTCTTAACAAGATTTTCAAGGTTCCATTGCTATGAATTAACTTAATTTGACGCCCATGAAAAGATCCACTCAAGGTCAAATCACACATTTTATTTCCTTCTTAGTTCCTATGTAGCAGGCTTTCCCGGCTCACTACCACAACTATTCAAAGAACGCATTAAGCATGAAAGGAAATATGAGCAATCACACTACCCCTAGCAAAGTGATGTGCAGTCCTAGGTTTTCATGAGCTAGATTACAAGTAAGAAGTAAAGCCACTACCGTTGGTGCTAAACAATCACAAGAAGATAGTCAATCAATCAAGCAATCATTCACCTATAGATTATGCAAATAAGATGACTAAACTCATAAACATAAACTAAGATCATTACGCACAGTAATCACAACCATATTCAGTATTCATAACAATGTAAACCAAGGGCCAAAATCAAGTTAACAAACTAAATGGCTAGGGCTTCAAGCAGCCCTAGTTCTATGAAGAACTACTCACGCATCTTATTGAAAACAACAGAACAAGTCATGATTACAAAATAAAGATGAAAGGGAAGAAAAGAAAAAACTGAAAGCAATGGCAAGCCAAGGACACGTCCAAGCACTTTCCTCCACTCTCTGCATTAACCTCCTCTTCCAAAAGCACGAACAAAAGTAAAAACGCACAAACTGTCTAAAACTGAAAACTATGCGGCTACAAAGGGGTGGAACCCTCAACTAGAGTTAAAACATTGTTTAAATAGACCTAGGGCTTCCCCTAAAAACTAGGAATTGAAACTGATAACAAAAAGCCTAAAATAACCTTAATGAAACCCTACGACTACTTTCCTAGCTTAGCAGGGGCATAGGATGCGCCATGGGCTGAGGCGTGTTAGGGGACACGATTGGGACTTGGCTAAGAGCTCTAAAGGACTCGCCATGGCTCGTCTGGGGCTGGTTCTAGGACTCGATTTAGGGCACATATGAGGTATCATTGAGACATGGCAAGGACACGTCTTGGCATGAACCTCGACTCACCTTGGACTTGATCTGCTGGTCCTCAGACATGATTCTAGGACCCGAATGGCTTGATTCAAGGTTCTTGATCCTTTCCCTAAATAGGGTGCATGGCTTCAGATCATGACATGATTTAGGGCCCGATATTGCAATGAAGACAACTTCCTCATTATAACTCCAAATTGAGCCATTCTTTTTGCTTTCTTCTCAGAATATCCCTATCTTTCCAACTCCGCACAAGTCTCACAAAATGCATCACTTTCTACTATTGATGGCAGATAAGTACTCAAAAGACAAGTAAAAAGGCATTAAGTAGCATCTAAAAGATGTATAAATAATGACTGAACAAATACCCCCAAACCTATCTTTTGCTATTCCCTGAGCAAAGAAAAGGAAAAATCAACCTAAACAAACTGAAAAGACTCGATCTTAATTAAGAATAGGACATTTAAACCCCTAGGTTTTCCTAGTAGGAAGTGTGTTGTCTCTTGAGGGTTATAGCAGCACGATACCCACAAACGTTTTACGTAGACAACTAGAAAGCTAGAGACAGTGCTTTAGACAATGTAATAAGAATCAATGAAAGTAGACATGCTTTGCAAAACTAAAAGGAATGCCACAACAGTAAGAGTCACGTGTAATGTGTGAATGCCAAAATCTCAAATAATCATGCTTACTAACAACTTCATTCAAATGCTCCAGAAAGATTTCACCTTGACTTTAATCCTCACTGGATGTCTCTCAATTCACTCTAGAATCCTAGGCTTTACACTCATAACAAGCATATGTGATGGAGTTTATGTAAAGACATTCAAGCTTAATCACATATGAGCATTAAATGAAAAATAGCACTTTCTGAATTTAAGATCTCATGAATGAAATTGAACTTTAAGAACATAGATACTTACCTCAATCCTTAGCATGACTAACCATAAGATCAGTTAGTTCTTCACATCAGGTTGCAGTGGGGCTAGGCTGATTGGCTTAAGAAAGAAGAGTTTGGAATTCAAGGAACTCATATAGGCACAAGGCATGAAGTAGCATGACTGGGAATGTAACCTTCTTCTTGATCTTTCATACCCCCATGACTTTCTTGGCACACTAGTGCTCATGACATGAATTCTTGAATTGACATTACGCTTTACCTTAAGTCTCGTTGGCTCACTTGGCTTAGTTCACTCTAACAATGTTATCTTTTTTTTTCTTTTTCTCTTTGTTTTTTTTTTCTTTTCTTCATTTGTACAATTTTTTTTTTTTTTTTTTGAACTTGCCAAGATCATGCAATGATTGACTTTGGCGTTGGCATAAGAGTCCTTGGCTATGACACGGGTTGACACGTTTTAGGGCATAGTTTGGCCAGTTTCAAGGACCTGGCAAGACACGGCCTACGGTAGCTTTGGGGTGCGCCTTCCTGTAGTTCTGAGACACGATTAGGGCATGCTCAGTGATAGTGCTGAGACATCGAATTTGGCACGTCTGGGCTGTGGTAAGGGACTTGGCATGTTCTGCGGAAATTGACTTGGTTCACCAACAATGCAGGTCTTCTTCCCATTCATCATAAACTCCATTTGGTACTGCCTTGTCACCACCTAAGCTATAAGGTATGGCAAAATTGACTAGGTACATTTTTGGTAGATGATGCTTAGGGTGATGAAAGAAAGGCTAGTGTTTGGCTTCAAAATGTCTTAGGGAGCACACAATAGGGTAGGATAGGGCCTTTAGAAGTTGAGCACAAGTAGCCTACATCACTTCTTATGGCAAACCTGATATGAGCATATTTATGCGAAGTTTTATTTTGTTTTCTTATGCTTTTCTTAGATGTTTCCTATGTTTTCTTAATACTTAGCTTGTTTTCGTGTTTTGTAGGATTTTTGGAAGCAAAGTTACAAAAGGAGTTACTGAGTCTTGTTTTGGAAATCTAAAGAGGAAACTTTGAAACAGACTTCAGCAGATGTGTCAACTTCTCAAAATTAACTGCACCTGCTCGGGAATAACTAGCTGATGGGCCATATATCGTTGGAAAGATACCGAAGTCTAGTTTCTAAAGGAATTTACGGTTTGTGAATTGGAATTTTTTAGAAGGAGTTATGGCCGTTTTAGTACAGCAAGGTCAGGCTGCACGGGAATTCAGCATTCCTTCTATTTCAAGTTTTCTAATTCTTATCAGGCTTGGACAACTTGTAACAACCCAGAATTTTAATTATTGGGTTTACGCAATTGTTTTTGTAAAATGACGATTTTACCCTTGGTTGGTAAAGAGCATGGAAATCAAATTTTGTTTTGAGACATTTTTTGTGGTGTTTTGGATACCGTTGCGTATGTCTCGAACTCACGAGTTCGTAGACAGGCGGCACGCAGAAAACAGAGTTCGTGGACGAAAGTTATGGGTCTAGATGTGCAAGGGCATTTTGGTAATTTTGGTTTGGGAGAAGATATTTTAACCCCAATCATTTTTACATCTTCATTTACATTTTAACTTCATCTTCATTCTTCACACTCATCTCTCTCTGTAAAACACACTCCCACAACCATCGAACCCGTGCGAAAAACATACCCAAAACCCCACAAATTCCAAGTTTGATTCAAGGCCAAGACTTCCATTTCTATTCCACTAATCGGATTCTACTCCTCCCCACGATCACAACCGTACCAACCATTGAAGGAGAGGACCACAGGGGAAGCCGAACCGAGTATAGGAAGTTTCGGATCTTCCGATCGATTTTTCGGCTTACACAGGTACGTGTTTGTGGTTTTGAGGTCATATTTGAATTCTTGGGTTTGAGTAGATAGAATTAGACATAAAATTTGTGAAAAATGGTTGAGTTTTGGAGAAGTTATAAAAGCTTGAAGTTTCGGCCGGAAATGGGGGATTCCGGCGAAACCAGACGACGGCGACGGCCGGTCATCTTCTCCGGCCAGACTTCGGTGACGGCGCCGGCAGCCAGTCGTCTTCTCTGGCGAGTCACCGGTGACCGGTCGGGTCGAGTGAACTGGTCGGGTTGAGTGAACCGATCGGGTCTAGTTGGACCGGGTCATGCCGAGTTGGGCCGGGTTAGATCGGTCCAGGCGCGTGAACACTGTAGCAAGTGCGTGACCAGCACGTGAGGGCGCGTGTTCCGACCTTACGGCGGCGCGTGGCAGCGCGTGGGGTCGAGTTTGAGGTCACGGCGGCGCGTGGTAACTAGTTTTCGACGTTCCGAATCTGTTGGTACAGGTTTCGAGTCGATCGGACGTTGTTTAGAGGTCGTTTTGGGCGTCCGAAGTTGTTGTGTTTTCTAGAAACAGCATGGGTAGACCTCCCGGGGTTTAGGGAGTTGTTATATAAGAGTCTTAATAATAGCCGGTAATCCCGATTGTTGTTTTTGACAGGCGATCTTGTTCCGGGAACCTCGGAGGAACGAACAAGACGGGATTGAACTTGCTGGAATAGGTTTATGAGTGGACTTTTGTTTTATAAACTGAAATGCATGCATCAAAATATCTTTGTTTAAATACTGTTATGTATTGTGGCATTGAATTTCTGGATTTTAGAAATGATTACTGGACACATGTTTTCCACTATTTCAGTTAAATTGTGATTTGAGAAATATCATGGTTTTTGGACTCGGTTTTGATATCGTTTTGACGTGGAAATTATTGAGTCCATGATATGGGTTTTGACCCGGTTGTATGAGTTTATCGGATTTGGACATATTTGAGGGAGGCCAGGAACTGGGACTAGGATCCGTTATTAGCGGTGAACCCGGTGAACCTCCAAGATAAACATTGATTTGAGGGAGGCCAGGAACTGGGACTAGGAACCGTTATTAGCGGTGAACCCGGTGAACCTCCAAGATAAACAATGATTTGAAGGAGGCCAGAACCCGGGACTAGGATCCGTATTAGCGGTGAACCTGGTGAACCTCCAAGATAAATATATTTGAGGAGGACCAGGATATGGGACTAGGATCCGCTGTTGGCGGTGAACCCGGTAAACCTCCAATATAATTGGTTACTGTTTCTTCGACTAGCGTCGAGAGTTTTACTCCGTTGGTTCGTTGAGTGCTCCGACTCTGGCATCGTGGAGTTTTAGCTCCGTCGGGTCGCGAGGATGTCTATGCATAGTACAGAGAGTTGTGATACAGGACTAGCACACCCCAAGGGATACCCTGGTGGCTAGTGGATGTGTCGGGAACAGTGGATTTGATATATTATGTGTCCAGGTTGAATTAAATGATTTTGAACTCTTTTGAGGATGATTTTCAAACCAGACTGTGGACCACAATGTGTTTTCCATATATGGATTTTGTGTGAGTCCTACTAAGTGTTTTTAAAGAGAAATGGAAATGCCGGTGTTTAAAGATGATGTTTTTATATCATGAACTGTTTATGTGATGCATGCATGGTTTTATAAATGGAGGGGGGAAAAGGTAATATTCCTTGGAAAACGATTTATAAATGATTATTTTTGTCCACTCACAACTTTTGTGTTTAAACCCCTTCAGGCTGTCGAGTTGACGCGGACACTTATCTCGAGGCAGAGGCATTAGTACTCTCGGCTGCGCTGTGTAGTTGTACTTGAGTAGGATATCTAAATTGTACCGATAATCCTACTTAGACGCTCTGATATTATATTTTATTCGGTTGGTCATTAATTACGGGAATTATTGAGTGCTTGAATCCCTTGTCTGACAAGTGAAAGTATTTATTATTATTATAATTAGTAAGGATTGAAGGGTATTTTGGGAACCTTTCCTTAGGTTGTCAGACGGGATCAGGGTTCTTCCCGGGTTTCAAGTGGAAATTCGGGACGGGTCTTGACACAACTAGAAGCCCAGTTTGTTAGGGTTAAGATAGGAGCCTTTTTAATCAGAGAAAATAAGAAAATAAAGAAAGAAAAAAAGGAGCAGCCACGGGACATAAATTCTTGGCAGCTAAGGGACAAAGAAACGCTTGCTCTCCCTCATTCAGCGAATTAATATGCACATAAATTCATGGCCGCCAAGGGGCAGACACACACACAAGAGAGAAGCAAAGAGTATCCCCCTCACATCACTTGGAACGTCTCCTTATCTCCCTCAATCTGAAAAACGTGAGGCTCTCACACAAGGTAGAAATTTCTCTTCCTTTTTCCCTCACTTGAAAAAATTGCAGAAACGTCGGGGGCTCTCACACAAGGACTCAACCACACCATGCCATTCTGCTCCATCCTTCAAGGTTCCAAGGTCTAAAAGGCTTAGGAAGCAAGGAGGAACGTCAAGGCGTCATCCAATCACTCTGGCTGACCAACACATCATGAAAGAACTATCTTCTTCCTCTTTTTATTTTCTGTTTTGTATGCTCTTGCTGTCTATTTAAGTTATGGGTAACTAAGTACTTTAGTTAGGGCTCGATTGAAGCCCTAATCATGTTTCTTTAAGGATTTCGATATGACTTTGCTGTAAACTACTTTTGTGATGCTTAATTGATTAATTTCAGATTATATTTTACTCTTTACATATTTAATGTTATGCTTGATCACCATATGCATGTTGTGTATTGAGTTTGTTACAAAGGTAAATTTAGATGACCGAATTTTGTGTATGTGAGAGTAACAAAAGAATTAGTTATAAGTTCTTGAAATTAATCATCATGAATAACTAGAATAGATACTATGTTCTAGGAGTTGTGTGTTTGTTGATTTCCATTGTGGTATGCGTTCTTAAAGTGCAACTTAGTAGATACCATGCTAAACACTTTAAAAATGAAAAGAGTTAGCGTAGATACCCATGCGTAACTTACTGCTTAGGGAAATCAATAATTTAAAGAGTAGATATCATGCCTTTAGGTTGACAAACATGAGCATCTAAAATCTATTTTATAGCATTTGTCAAAGGAAATAATAAGGCATAGAATACCCGCAGATTCTATGCCTTGTACAGCCTTGACAAATTTGATTATACAGTTTATTCTTTCCTAAATTAGGATATACTAGCTGTAGGCTATAATTGGATAGATGTATATATGGTAGGTTAGCTGTTTTAGGGGCTGAAGATCAGCCTGTATTCTTTCCTAACTTAGCTTGTATTCTGTCCATATAATGGGAGATTCTCAATGAAGAGGACATACTTTTCATAGAAAAGACTCTAACATGTCATGGTATCAAAGCTACAACTCTGAAATTTTTTTTTTGTCTCTTTCTCGCAAGTTCCTTAGTCTCGGTCATTCTTGATCCAGTTCCTTAGTCTCGGTTAGTCTCGATCAAAGTTCTCTTGACCTCATGTCTTCAGATAAGTCTGATGTTTCTTTGATTCGTCTCAATGCCAAGAACTACTCTACTTGGGCATTTCACTTCAGGATTTTCGTCAAAGGTAAGGAGATGTGGGGACATGTTGATGGAAGTAACCCAGTTCCTGACAAAATTACAGGCAAAGACCAGCACGCCAAGTGGGAAGTCAAGGACGCTCAAGTTATAGCATGGGTTTTAGGATCTGTTGAACCCAACATCATCTTGAACCTTCGATCTTCTCATGCTGCAGGTCAGATGTGGACTTACCTGAAGAAGATCTACATCCAACAAAACATTGCTCGTCGGTTCCAGCTTGAACATGAATTGGCCACTCTCCAACAAGATAGTCTTTCTATCTCTGATTTTTACTCTAGATTCACTAATCTTTGGGCTGAATACACTGATATAGTTTATGCTGGCTTACCATCCGAAGGTCTTAGTTATGTTCAATCTGTCCATGAAACTACTCAGAGGGATCAATTTCTGATGAAACTGATACCTGAATTTGAAGGCACCAGATCCAATCTTATGAACCGAGAATCTGTCCCCTCCTTGGATACATGCCTCAATGATCTCCTTCGCAAGGAACAACGTCTTCTCACTCAAACCACCATGGAACAACGACGATCTACATCTGTTCCTATCGCCTATGCAACACAAGGTAGGCCAAGAGGTAGGGATATGAGCACTGTTCATTGCTTATGTTGCAAGGGATTTGGCCATTATGCTACAAACTGTCCTCGAAAATTCTGCAACTACCACAAAAAGGATGGCCATATCATCAAGGAATGCCCTACTCGACCCCCCAAGAAATCAGAGACAACATATACTGCCTCATTTGACTCTGCTAGTGCTGGTAGTTTTGTAAATACAACACCTCTGACACAAAGTGCTCTTGCTCCTATCCAACCCGTGACCCCTGCCATGATTCAACAAATGATCATTTCTGCATTTTCAGCTTTAGGACTCTCAAGTAAACCCTTCTCTACGTCATCTCCCTGGTACTTTGATTCCGGGGCTTCCCATCATATGACCAACAATGTTGATTCTCTTACCAATGTAAACAAATATTTTGGAAATCTCAAAATTCATATTGCTGATGGCAATCATTTACTTATCACGACCACTGGTGATGTTTCTTCCTTTCTCACTGATGTCTTCGTATCGCCTGGTCTTACCACCAATCTTGTGTCTGTCGGTCAGTTGGTTGATAATGATTATAAAGTGGAAATTTCTCAATTTGGTTGTGTTGTGCAGGATCAACAGTCAGGGCAGATGATCGCGAGGGGGCCTAAGGTGGGACGTCTGTTTCCTCTTCAATCTCTATTGCCTCCTTTTTCTTTGCCTTTTGGCATGGCATAAACGTCTAGGACATCCAAACTCTAATGTACTTCATGCTTTACTGAATTCTGGTTTTCTTGGGAATAAAGAATCACCATCTCTTAGTGCTGTTCAGTTTGATTGCAATTCTTGCAGACTTGGCAAAAGTAAAACTCTGCCCTTTCCTATTCACACACTACATGTAGTCCAACCTTTTGATCTGATACATAGTGATGTGTGGGGTATGGCAACAATCACTTCTCATGCTAATTACAAATACTTTGTCACCTTTATTGACGACTATGGCCGTTTCACATGAATTTATTTCCTGCATTCTAAAGACGAAGTCTTTTCTATTTTTAAAATTTTTCATGCATATATTCAGACCCAATTTTCGGCCCATATCAAAATCTTTCGTTCTGACAATGGGGGTGAGTATATGTCTCATTTGTTTCAGGACTTCCTACATCATCATGGCATCCTCTCTCAACGGTCTTGCCCTTCAACACCTCAACAAAATGGGGTGGCTGAAAGGAAGAACCGTCACCTTCTTGATGTTGTTCGCACTCTTCTGTTAGAGTCATCTACCCCCTCTCGATTTTGGTGTGAAGCTCTCTCCACTGTTGTCCACCTCATCAACAGATTGCCTTCTCCCACATTGAACCACGACTCTCCTTTCACAAGGTTATTTGGTGACCCTTCAACTTATTCTAACCTTCGTACCTTTGCTTGTGTCTGTTATGTTCATCTTCATGCACATGACCGCACAAAACTCATGGCTCAGTCGATTCAATGTGCTTTCTTAGGATATTCCATACACCAGAAAGGTTTTCTTTGCTATGATCCAACTCTGTGTCGCATTCGTGTTTCTCGAAATGTGATCTTTCTAGAAAATCAGTATTTCTTATCAACGCATCAGGATCTCGTTTCTCCTTTATTTTCTGTTTTGCCTATGTTTACTAACTCTTCTGCAGCTCCAGTCCCTTCTAAGCCTCTCCTAGTATATCACCGACGCTCATCCGCCACTTCCTACCAGCCTTCAACACCTCCCGAGCCCCTTCACGCTCCTTCCTCGACTGCTGCTCCTGTTCCAGCAACTGTACCTCCATCTCTCAGACACAGTTCTCGAGTTCGTAGACCCCCAGATAGGTTTGGTTTCTCTCATCCTTCATCCTTCACAGCCACCTTGTCTTCTGTTTCTCTTCCTTCGTCTTATAAACAGGCACTCGAGCATGAGTGTTGGCGAAAAGCTATTGAAACCGAACTTCTCGCACTTGCAGAAAACCAAACCTGGGATGTTGTTCCATGTCCTTCCTCCATGAAACCCCTTGGCAGTAAGTTTGTGTTTTCTATCAAGCTTCGTTCATATGGGTCCGTAGATCGTTACAAGGCTCGGTTAGTGGCACTTGGCAACAACCAAGAATATGGTCTCGACTATGATGAGACCTTCGCACCAATCGCCAAAATGACCACTGTCCGAACTATCCTTGCCCTTGATGCATCCTAATCCTGGCCCTTACATCAAATGGATGTCAAGAACACATTCCTCCACGGTGATCTCAAGGAAGAAGTTTACTTGAAACTTCCCTATGGTATGCCTACTTCCTCACCTAATGATGTTTGCAAACTGAAACGTTCTTTGTATAGTTTGAAGCAGGCAGCGAGAGTATGGTTTAAAAAGTTTTGATCCACTTTGCTTGGTTTTTCTTTCACTCAAAGTCAGTATGACTCCTCCATTTTTCTACAAAGGACGTCCATAGGTGTCGTTGTCCTCCTTGTTTATGTGGACGATATCGTTATCACTGGCTCTGACTTGGAGGCAATCTCTACGGTTCAGACTTTGTTGCACTCTCAATTCCATATGACAGACCTTGGCCAGCTCACTTATTTCTTGGGTTTAGAGGTGCATCATCCATCTCACGGTCTCTTCTTGAATCAGCACAAGTATAGTCAGGATCTGGTTTAGTTAGCTGGCCTCAACGACACTACTTCGGTTGACACCCCCATGGAACTTAATGTAAAATTTCGACGTGACTAATGGGAGCTTCTTGAGGATCCTACTCTCTATTGGCAGTTGGTTGGTAGCCTTATCTATCTGACCATTACTCGACCAAACATCTCTTATGTTGTTCACACCGTCAGCAAGTTCATGCAAGCACCAAGGCATCTCCATCTCTCTGTTGTCCGCCGCATACTTCGCTACATTTGGCACACCTAGTCGTGGCTTATTCTTCCCTACTGGTTCTTCACTTTAGCTACAAGCCTACAATGACGTTGATTGGGCCGGTTGCCCAGACACCAGGAAATCTACTACCGGCTGGTGTATGTTTCTTGGTGATGCCCTTATCTCTTGGAAATGCAAGAAGCAGGACCACGTCACCAAATCCTCAACTGAGGCGGAGTACCACGCCATGTCTGCTGCGTGCTCCGAGATCCTTTAGCTGTGTGGTCTCCTCACTGAGCTCGGTTTCTGTCCAGTTCATCCTACTTCACTGCATGCTGACAACACTAGTGCCATCCAAATTGCAGCCAACCCTGTCTATCACGAACGCACCAAGCACATCGAGGTTGACTGTCACTCAATCCGGGAAGCTTATGATCATCAGATTATCACTCTTCCACATGTCTCCACTACTTTGCAGATCGCATATATCTTCACCAAATCCATGCCACGTCAGTGCCATCATGTCCTCGTTGGCAAATTGATGCTTGTCGATTTACCAGCATCAATTTGAGGGGGGATGTCAAAGGAAATAACAAGGAATAGAATACCCGCAGATTCTATGCCTTGCATAGCCTTGACAGATTTGATTATACAGTTTATTCTTTCATAAATTAGGATATACTAGCTGTAGGCTATAATTGGATAGATGTATATATGGTAGGTTAGCTGTTTTAGGGGCTGAAGATCAGCCTGTATTCTTTCCTAACATAGCATTGTGCATGTCATTTTCTTAAGGAAGAAGATTAGCGGTGAACATCGAATTCCTAACTGGTTTTCTCATTGTTTTAACCTCAATCCAATTCTATTTTAAATCAAACGCTGTTTTTAATATTTTGTTTCGAAATTTTTCAGTTTTCAAAATCATCTTAAAATCATCATTTTGAACACCGAGTGCCTTCATGCATTGCACATTAACTTTGATTAGAAATCTTAGGGTTTTGAAATAAGTTTTTTTTAGGGTTTTCTTTCAATTTTGCATTCTTAGTTTGTGCCATTTATTTAGTAGTTCTAGGAATATCAATTTTAAACACATATTAATCTAATCCTCGTGGGAATGATCTCGTATTTGCTTTCTATACTATTTGTCTGATCTTGTGCACTTGCGAGTTAAAACGTGCATATAGTTGCATAATTTTTAGGTTGCTATTTGCACAACAAAACCACACTTTAAACTAAGAGCATCTATATAATGTTAGTTCTTTAAAATTCAATGCAAGTATGATGTAATGAGATCAACATTTATGAACAAAGTGAAGAGTGTTTAAAGAGTAGAAATAATGTGAATCACTCAGAAAAAATGGCATTAAGGCTCAAGTTCTCACAAGGTAGTCTCCACTAATTTATGAAGTTCACTCAAATTCAGTCATTTTATTCACTAGATTGCTTAAGACATGGCATGTGAAGTGTATGGCATGCTACAAACTGCATATGGCACGACTCTTAGCAAAACAAGGATAGTTCACTTAGCATGTACACTCTTATTAACCCGTTAAAGCACTAGTCATTAGCAACAATTTAACTAACAACACAAAACAACAACTAAAAACTTAAAACTGAAATTGCAAAAATCTGGCCGTGAGTACCCCCAAACCTATTGGTTTCTATTTGTAAAGTTTTCAATCCCACACCTCCAAACCTAAAGTAAACATTGTCCTCAATGTTGCACAAGATAAAACAGAAGATAAGGGTGATATGGGCAGAAACAAGAGAATGGAAGAGGGATACAAACCAGGGCTAGGTTACCTCCTAGGAGCGCTTTATTTAACGTCTGAGCAAGATGAGGCTGACATTTCAAGTGCCTGGTGGAGTGCCAAGGTCCTTAACGAAGCTCTTCCTTGATGGCTGCGACCTTAGCTTGAGTGGGGGAAGATCTTTGAGGGAAGGCCAAGAATCAGTGGATGTGGGTAGGGGAACTTCAATTGGGGCTGGTTTACCACATGGAAACGAAGACGTGGCTTGGAGCAATCTGACCTCAGCATTCTCGTAGTCAGCATGAGCTTTTTGAGGCGATGTGAGTGTTGTGTCACTCGAGTCCTTAGTGCTTGAACTTCCTATTGTGTCCTGCAACAATGCATTCATTAGAAATAATGGAAAATCAGCAGCAGGTCCAGCGGGGTACCGTATGACAACATGGCTGTTGAATGTTCTCAGCTTGTCCCAGACATGGATATCTACTTGCCCACGTTTCACGTTGATGTCACAGTCCAACGTGGCCAAAATGGGTCTGCCAAAGATCAGTGGTGGATCTGCACTTGGGCCTGGTCTCTTCATTCTCAAAACATAGAAATTTGCAACAATGCAAGTATCCCCTATGTGTACACTAACATCTTCAATCATACCCATTAGACTAGTCACAGACGAATAAGCTAATCTAATGCATAACTCAGTAGGTTTTAACTCTCCTAAGTTTAATGATTGAAATACATGGTCATGCATGATACTTACAGCAGCCCCTGAGTCACATAAGCAATGAGTAAACCTTTGTCCTTTAATGAACAAAACTAGATTATTTCTAGTGGGATCTCGTATCCTTCGTCCTCCTCCCCAGTATCTCGAATGAATTTTTCCGTACTAATGGCTGATTCTTTCAGCGTTGGGTTTTGTTCGTCTACCCTTTGGAGCTGGTCCTTTTCTTCGTTAAATAAAGAGGATTGTAATTCCTTATGTTCCTTCTAGTGTGTCAACAATCTCTTTTTTGTAGACCTGATTGCTTCTGCTTGGTATGTTTCCCTATTGGGTATGATATTCGTTCTGGAAGTCCCATTTTAGGAAGGGCCTATCCCACTCCTCATGAGTTAGGAGCCCTGGTTCTAGAAATTTATGGGTCGTCACCTTGGTAGGGCGGCCATTCTCATCTTCTCCAGCCAACTTAATGTTTCCCACATTGGGATCATAAAAACTGGCTTCAGCTACTGTGGGGCTAGCTATGCAAGGCCTTGAATCAGCATGGATTATCTCCCAGAAACCTCCTTCATAGGCAGTTTCAGCATGATTCCAGATGATGATTTGTTGGTGCAATGTGGAATGAATACACATGCCCTTGTGTATCCAATCCCTTCCTAGAAGTACATTATAACTAGCAGTGCTATCCACCACGAAGAATGCTAGCATCATTTTCTTGGAACCAACCTCAATCTCTAGAGGTAGAACCCCATGAGTTTTAGTTATGGTTCCACTAAAATTGGACATTACTTCCGTAGTAGGCAAAAATCCTGAAGGGTTTCCCCAAGCTTCTTCAGCATCCTTGAGGGTAAAACATTGATGGATGCTCATCCATCGATCATCATTTTATCAATCGGGATCCCTTTCAGATGGGCCGTGATGAAGATGGGTCGTAAGTGATCTGTCATCTCTTTCGTCGGATTCAAGAACATCATCCTTCCCTTATGCAGGTTGGATTCTGAGATGATGTTCTGATCATTCTAATGATCCATTGGAATCTCGATAAAAGCTCGGGATGGCTCATGAGTAATAACATCCTCTTTCATGTAGTTTACATGCTGGTAAACTGCTGCCAAATATTCTGGAAATACAACTACCAGGTCTATCTCTGCTTGGACTTCTTGTTGTTTCTTGTCAAACAAGTCATCCATCTCCATGACCTCTGCCAATTCTTTCTTGAACTCTCTTAGTTCTTCTTCGGTCATGTCTTGACTGTAATATTCTTGAATGGTTTGTTTGGCCTTCCCTTCTGAAGTCGGGATTTCTACATATTTGAATTGCTCCTTGGGCACCTCCTCTTGAGCGAAGCTACCAAACACGATCAGCCTCCTGACCTTGGAAGATGTTCCCGATATGGAATCAGGCAGGGATACAGTATTGATCATGATCTCTTTCTTCCTCCAGTTCTTTTCAGGAGGACTTCTCGACTCTGTCTTGGTTACGGGAGGGATTTTTGGCTATTTTTGTTCTTTGGGAAAAACTGCCCCCAAATTATTCTGGGCACGCATGTAGGCTCCAAATTTTCTCTGGATTCTTCGCTTTGTTGACCTTGCTAATTCTTTAATTGGCTTTCCATCTTTGCCAGCCACATACCACTTTCCTTCCCGGATCATTGCTTTCTGGGGCTTTGTCTTTGCGGCCGTCTACTCTGGAAGAGTATGTCTATTGTTGCTGAAACTCTACTGGCTAGCTTGCCCCCTAGTCTCTTAACTATCAATCCATTCGTGTTTCCTTTTGATGTTTCACAACCTCTAGAAAACAAAGCTACGAGGTAGCTTTCCTTTATGATTATGTGGACCAAACCTTGTCTCTGGGACCTTGAGGAAATCCTCATCCCGACGATCCTTTGAATCTTTAAGTTCCAGGTCTATTTTATCACATGGGGTCGGGATTTCTAGGACACACTTTGTCCTACACTTGCTGCACATTACTACTCCAGCCACAACTGTGGTAAGTAACTTCTCGGGTTGATGAGTTCCTTCCTGAGGTTTTGGCTAATCCTCGTTTACTGTCATGGCTTTCTTTTCAGATTGAGGCCATTGTAGGTTGAGCATATTTACTGAGGCCATTGGGAAATGATTAGTATCTACTCCCATTGGTGCTTTAGGAATTGGGGCTAGTGCAATGTACCCCTAGTTAATCAAACTTTGAATTGTGTCCTTGAACTGGACACAGTTGGCTATGGCATGGTGTGGTGAAACATGCCATTTACAGAATTGTTTTCCTTTAATATCCTCTGGTCGAGGCATCTCCTGCTTGGGATCAAGTTTGATTACTTTCACCTTCACCAATTCATCGTAGATCTCTCAAACTTTGGCAAGGTCGAACGAGTACGAGTTAAACACTGGTACCTTGTTCGCAAAGTAACCTCCATTCGGGTTAACTGGTCTTTGTTCCCGAGCGGGTTTAACCAGCGATTTAAAGGTTACTGGTCCCTTTCCAGTGGTCTGGATCTCAGCTGATGCAACTTTTAGTTCCTGCCCCTCTTCTTCCATTAAGGATTCTTCTTCGATCTCCGTGTGCTCCACTTGATGCACATGGATTTTGTTCTTGTAGAATGGGGGTACTTTAGAGTTGTGTTTTTTTCTCTGTTCCTCTTCCATTAACCTCTCGAACTTGGTTGCTGACACCACTATCTCTTGAAGATCAGAAAAGGTAGTGTCGTCGAATTTCTTCCCAAGAGAAAATCTTAGGGCTCTTTGTGCTATGGCCACCATTTGGGCATTGTTTATAGGGAATCAACATTTCATTTTTAATCTCTTGAACCTAATAATGAAGTCCTCAATCGTTTCATGCTTTCCCTGCTTGATAGCTGTTAGATCACTGATTGTGATCTCTGGTTCAATCCTGTAGAACTCCTCGTGAAACTTAGCCTCTATTTTCCCCCAAGCATGTATGGATGCTTTTGGTAATGAAGTGTACCAAGAGAATGCATCTCCAGATAAGGAACTACTGAACAATCAGAGTTTAAGATAAGAGTTGTCTTCTACAGCAACACATTGCACTGAGAATATTCCGATGTGTTCTAGGGATGAAGTACTGCCATCTCCATTGAAGAGTGAAAACATTGGTGGTTTGAAATTTCTTAGAAATGGATTTTCCCGGTCTACATAAGCCGGGTAAGGCTTTCTGTAGATCGGGACATTCGCTCTCCTTGGAGGCGTTGCTTGGCCTCGCATGATCTGTCTTATTTCTGCCATCCCGTTCATGATTGCCTAATGTTCCGGGTTACGGGGTGGCCTTTGGTTAGGCCCAAATTCTTCTTATGATCTCGTGTCATTTAGATCATATTTCCTCCAGTTTTCTAACTCACTTTTGCTTCCAATCGGGATGATCTTGGACAGTTTAACTTTTGATTCTTCCCGACTAACCATAGGTTGTCGGTATTTGGAAGTCATCCCGAATTCTTCCTTTGATATCCCATCGCGATTCTTGCTTGTCTCCGGGGTTTCACTCCCGGAGCCTTTTGAGAAGATAGGTTATGAGATCAGAGGTTCAAGGGTTAACATCCCAGATCCTGTGGTTTTCTTGCCTTTGTCAAAGCTTAAAGCTCCCAAGGGTGGGATGTTTGCTTCTTTTTCTTCGGCTTTCCCTTGCTTAGAAAGCTCTTGGACCTGACGATTTATGGCCTCTATCTGTGTATAGAAGGGGGACATGCAATCCTTGATGAACTTCATCAAGTCTTCCTTGGTTGTCTCCTGGTTTGAAATGTCTTCAACCTCTCCTTCACGGGGAGTCTCCATGTCAGCTTCTGTTAGTGACAGCTCATGCACTGTTTCTTGGGAAGGTTCTTTTAGAAATCTTCCTTTAGCATCTTGGCATCGCTCGAAATATTTGAACTTGGACATGCACTAAAAAAAGTCCCACTGGGTGTGCCAGATTATGTTCTGCCCAAAATGCGACAGCGGGCCCAGGGTCACCTTTGGTAGATCTATGTCGAAATCTGCTTTTTAAGGAGCGGGCTCGTGTGGGTTTCTTTAGTGATGGTGGTGGTGTGGACTTGTTTGGATGTTGGATTTGGGTTGAAGGTTGTGGGCTTATAGGCCTTGATACCACGGCCTATCCCTAGATAGGCTAACCAGGAAGCATACAGGCGTTAGCTACCTTCAAAGAAGGCGTGCCACTAGTAGAAGCTGCTACTAGATTGTAATAAATGGGTTCTATTGCGGCCCAAGAACCTTTCCTTAATCAAGTGATTGTGAGGCGAATGGCCAAATAGCTCGCACTGTTCTTTTCTATGCCTTCTTCTTAATGTATCCAAGGATTTTAATAAATTTTCTTTCCAATCTAGTCCAAGTTCGGATTATGTTAATTCCGATTTGTCCATGTTAGCAGCTTGTTATTAGTTAGAAACAGTTAGATGCAAGGATTTCCTTAAGTCAGGATAATGATATTGGACCAAAACGCATAAATGATTCTATGACTTAGAGCAGCCATACAATGTCATGGTTGGTATATTCAAAATACTGATAATTCCTCTTAAGAAAATCCTTTGAAATATAAAGAAAGTAAAGTACAATTACTAGAAAGTAAATATAGAAATGTTAAATGCAACAAACGAAATACAAGTGTTGTGAGTAAAAATTTCCTTTGCAATCAAGCCTCGTTGAGGGGCACGATCTTCTAGAAATCATCAACTGAGATGAACATCAGTCGGAAGCATGTCATAGGTTGGCAGAGCATTCAAACGACGGTGATACGTCAAGGGTTGAGTGAATGGGAACCTCAAAGACTGGGGTGAGTGATAGTCGGGATGAGGTACTGTTTGGGAATTCCTCAGGGACTTGTTTGGGAAGCAGTCGCGATGACGAGAAAGCTTGTGTTCCTTGTGGGGAACTGAGACAGAGGTGAGAAAAGAGACTGAATCTTGATCCTGGATCGAAGAAACATATTGTGCCTAAATAGGCGAGCCTTTAAACAAAGAAACTTTTGAGGGTTTGCAGTTATTTTGAAATTGATTGGTTTGATCAATTTGTTTGTTTGATTGATTGATTTGTTGTCCTTGAGAAGAAGGCTTCTTCTCCATTTTATAGGCGGTGAAGAGCTAATTTGACTTGCCAAGTAGCTCTCTGCGGGTCCCGCGTTGCAGTTGGCTTGTCTCGAACATTCCCTTTGCCCTCTGATCCTTTAGGCGCGTCAGAACCGACTTCCCCTTCTCCATGTTTTCACGCTTGCACGTTCCAAGTTGGCGTTTTTGGGTTGGGCCTTGTGAGTTGGGTATTTATTCTGATTGATCATTTTCTTTGGCCCAAAGTGAGATTTTTTCGGGTGTAAACAATAGGTGGAGTAACTGCGGAGTTTGTTATATCTTTGGGTTATATATCTCAAGGGAATAATGCTCAAGAATCAATTGGTTGATTCTATAATACGGAACTAACTTTTCGATAAGATCCACTCTATAAAATAATATCACAATTTGCTCGTTCAAAATATAATTCTTTATTCAATGTTCATCTCTGCAAAAATTCATCCATTTTGATAATTTCTTTGGCTATATAACACAATAGCTAAATACATAGATGAAAATCTTCTTACTAATAATCGAATGATTAAAGGATTTTCTATTTGGATGAATTTTTGTATGGATGATTTTTGAAGAATGATATATAAAATTAACGGTTAGATTGTAATATTATTTTGTGTAGTAGGTCCAAATGAGTGGTTGGTTCTTAAGCATTCTTTTATCTGAAAGTGTGTTTGGATGACAGAACTTCAAAATACCAAGGGATTTGTTACTATATTAGTAAGGCATGCATTATAAACAATTGAATATAGGGGTTGTAAATAAGTAGTTAAGAAATTAGTAAGGAAGTACATGCACCACATGAGTATAAAAAATCAACTAAACAAAGAACTTTGAAAGTAACACCTTGATATGTGTTATTTATAAATTCCTCTTAATGCATTGCATCTAATCATTTTGAAATTGCTTGATTTTTGAAATCCCTTGATACTTTGAATTTTCACATTTTTTATTTAGCCTAATTTCCTTGAATTTTAAAGTTCTTCATTCAACCACTTAGTACTACGGTTTAGTGGTATTTCTTTACAAACGTTATGTAAGACGCCTCAGGTTCGACTATCGTAAAAAACAAGGTTGATACCTAATGTGTATAATGCAATCCCTTCCCCTATATCATTGTATAAAAAAAAAGTTCTTAGTCCAAACCTATCTTTAAGATCGTTTGAATAAATAATCTCTTTTTACGAGAAAAGAAAAAGATAAGGTCGATACCCGATGACCAATGTGTTTAATATAATTTAAATTCCAATTCCCAATATCTAATCATTGTATTAGAAAACAAGAAAAGAAAAAGAAAGTTTTAGTGGGCCCAATGGTTAAGGAGGCCCAAGGTTTGGCTGAGGGTAGGGATTTACTGTTGTAGTTTCTTCATTCTTGGTTCCCTCCTGGGCTTCGGCCCACCTACTAACCAACCCGAATACGAATCCGAGCCCCAAACCGTCTGCTTTCCAAGCGGGTCAAATAAGTAATGCTTTTTCCGTTGGCACTCACGGAATCGACATGCGCGAAAGTTTCAGTCGCCAAGCCGCTCTTGCTCTGATACACAAGTAAAAAAAACAGTAGAGAGAGAAAAAAGCTAGAGAAGAGAAAGAGAGGCATGGCTTCTCCTTCAAAACTCGGTAACCCGTCACCGAGCATTTACATACCGCCAGAATGGTCCAGGGCCGCAGACGCTGTAGCATATGATTCAGTCACTTCGCCGCCTCCTATTACTTTGGTATGTGGCGCCAAAAATTGCGGAAAATCCATTTTTTCCCGTTACCTCCTCAACATTCTTCTCCAGAGGTCAGATGCTTCGTTCCCTTCCCCACTCGGCAATCGTTGATTAAAATTACGTCTTTGATTAGTTTCTGAAGTAACCGTTGATTTTTTTTTAATTACTATCATGTTAGCTGAATTGGATCACCCTGTTTTATCTGAACTATCTAATTTGGAAATGAAATTTGTAAAAAGTTTTGATTTTTTTACTGGGTTGTTTTGAATTTGAAGTTTTGTTACACTTTGGCTATGAGAAGCTAAACAATAATAGCATTGGTTTTTTACCAATTTATTCTATAAATTTTTATTAGTTCTGTTTATATTTTCAGGTATAAAAAAGTTGGCTACTTGGATACAGATGTTGGTCAACCTGAATTCAGTCCTCCTGGTTTTCTATCTCTCACCGTAGTAGATGAAGTCACTACAGGCAATTGTTTATTTTCTGCACTGCTTGTGAATAATTTTATTTAAACTTTATGTTAATCATGTTAGAGGAGCTGCTTTTTGAACTGGTTGCTAATTGATTTTTTTTGTTATTGAAATAGATTTGACAATCCCGCATCTGAAGACACCGGAGAGGTATGAACTGTTATCTGCCTGGTTATGCTTTCTAACTTGTTAGCTTAAGTGATGATATTCAGATATTGCTCCCAGAATATACACATTATAACTTGGAGAATACTTATTTGTGACTGCTACGATATGAACTTTAATGGGCCAAATGGCCTTCTCAGACAAAACTATGAACTAATAAAAATAATTTATATTATTTTGTTGATACAACATGGAAATTCTTTTTGTAGTGGCAAGCAATGAGAAGTAAGGGGGCATGTCATAAGGATTTCAATTTAGCATGAATGATTTAGTTGATGTTCAAACCTTATAGGATTCTCTGAATAGTAGTGTAGAAGCTTGATAAAAGTTGAGGAATTTAGGAGCAATAGAATTGGTATGGAAATCAAAGAGCAGTACAGACTATAGTTGGCTCTAGAGTCAAAACTTATGTGGCAGTTTTAGATCATAAAAAAATGTAAAAACTGAAGTTTGAAGAAGTTCAATTTATAAATACAAAGCTGGAAAATTTCTGTTCAAGGAATTTAAAATGGGTGTAGCTGCAACAACTATGAATCTATAACCAACATTCCATCTAACCAGGATTTGTTACCACGAGTTCATATATCTTTGGTTTTGTCGAACGATTCTAGTTTGTGATGAAAAGCTTTTTTGTAAGTTTCTTTCTCTCTCTCTCTTGCGCTACTGCCATATATAAAATTTAGGCAGTCTTCATACAGGTCTGATGTGTTGAGCAAAGAAATCTGGAATCTGATGACTTATATAATCTTTTTTCCCTTCTCAGGTGTCTTTTCTTTGGTGATGTTTCTTCTAAGAGGAATCCAACAACATACATGAAGTATATTTATGCTTTATATCATTACTATCGGAAGGAATACTGCTTGTTTAACGAGAATGATACCCCTACTAAGATTGGAGTGCCTCTTGTTGTGAATACACCTGGATGGGTGAAAGGTATGCTCTTTTACTTGGTCGATTGCTTCTCTCCTTTAATGAGATCGAACAAGTTATCACAATCTTGTATTGTATGTGTGTTTGTCTTTTACTTGGTGACTGGTCTCCGTTTTGGCCTTTCCCAGTAGATATGAGCTAAGACTTACCCAAGTTCCACGCTGGTCATGTACAGTTTGAGGCAAAGCCCAAGTGGTTTTCTAATGAATATGTTTTGATTACTGTTGATATGAATGTTATATATGATTACCTCATTCGTCATGCCTCTTGTGTGTAGGTGTTGGTTATGATACATTGGTGGATATGTTGAAGTATATTGCCCCTACTCATGTTGTTAAAATAAACATATCTGCTGAAAGTAAGAATCTACCTAGTGGGGCATTCTGGTTAGATGAGGATCATGATGGGATGCTAAATCTAATAGAGATCAATTCAGCTCGTCAGGACTCTTTCAATAGATCGTAAGTCCTTGTTGTCTTCAAGTTTATCTGGAAAATTTTAATTCTGGTGCAGCTCATTGTACAGTATATTTTTTAAAATTGCTTTCCTACCCTACAAATAGATTGATTATTGTTATTTTTAAGTCGAGAATCTGTGGTAAATGTTGCATTCTTCTTTTCCTTGATCAAATACTAAGTTACAATAGGCACATTAGTTTTATACGAAGTTCCAAATCTCTTTACTTTATTTTATAAAGAATTTGCAGCAGGTGATTTTGAACTAAATCATTGAATCAAGAGAGTCAGTCATTTACAAAAATAATTTTGCTTTTGTAAGTAGTATATGCTTGCTAGAAGATATGGAAATGTATGAATACTGACTTCTCTGTGACATTATGTTCATTGCGTTGCAGGGTTCTAGTTCGAAAGGATGCACGCCTGTTGCGTGATGTACGGATAATGGCTTATTTCAGGCAGTGCTTTTCAAGTAGCTGTAACATTACTACAATAAAAGAACTTGCTAATGCATTGGCTTCTCACCCTCCTTATGAAGTTCCCATATCTAGCTTTAAGATTAGACATGTCCATTGTCAGGTCAGTTCTGAGTTCCGACTGTTGATTGACTCACTGCAGGTTCTAGAGATTTTAAAATCTTCTTGTTTTTTTTTCTACAAGTACAAGTGGATTTCAATTCTTTTCCGGTTTTCTGTGAGTTTCTTCAGAACATTAAGAGAGAGCTTAGTGATTATTACTTTTGTATCTCATAGCCTTTGAATTTATGTCAACAACCGAGGGACTTTTATGATTGCTATGTGTTATTATTACTTTCAAATAAGAGTTGTAATAGTTCAGTTCTTTTATGCTAGATCCCAGATACTGAGGTCTTCTATAGTTTGAACGCAACCATTGTTGGCTTGGCAGTTAGCTCTGAAGAATCGAAAGATTTACCTTGGTGTGTTGGTCTTGGTAGGGAACTCTGTTTTGCAACATTTTTGTTTATATTATATTTCATATCTGTATTGCTGTGTTCATGATTTTTTATTTTCTGACTCTAATATGTTGGGAGCTGGGCTTGTTATTGTCAGTTGTCAAAAACTTCAAAATTTTAATTCTCCGGTTTAGTGGTGGCAGTAGATTTTGTTGTGGGTGCAAAGCGGAAACATATAGATAGGTAGAAGCAGTCTATTTAAACTCGGGTTCTAACGCATTTCATTTTATGCCTTTTTTGAATTAGGAATTGTGAGAGGCATCGACACATTCAAAGGCTTGCTATACGTGATAACACCTGTTCCAAGAGGCACGTTGGAGAAGGTCAATGTTCTTCTGCAAGGCTTTATCCAAATTCCTACTGGTTTGTTGAAGGTAACTAAACCGCTTCTGTTTAATAGATGTTTCGGAACAATTGTCTGCTCCTTCATAGTCTGTCACATGAATTTGTATACAAGGAAAGCTTGTATTTTTCTTTCCTTCGGTAAAATATGATCTCAAAAAAAAAAAAAAAACATTTGGGGATAGAAACACAAACTGAACAAAATTAGAATCCTGTGGTCGGCATGCTACGTTTTGTTTCATTTGGAAACAAGAACTTGATTTCCCGTATTATCCATTGAGCCATCAAACCTTAATGCCCTTCCGAACTTCCTTGACCTGCATTCTGAAAAGAAAGCACATATACAGTAATGGATGCTGCCTGATCGAGCATAAATATTTCTATCTCATCCAGTATTATTGAGGCGTTCTATCTGTTAAAAGTTGACCTCTTCGTTCTTATTCATTCGACTGAATTTTCAGGTCCAGGGGTGCATTTCGCCTTATTTGTCTGCGAATGTTTTGGCTTCAAGCTAAAGCTCATCCACAGTTGCTTTGATCTCAAATGACCTCCTTTACGCTTGGATTTGATGGTATTACAGCCTTCACAGATGCGAATTCATGTAACAAACTTGTGTTTTTTGTTGAAACTCTTGTGCATATCTAAAAGTAACTCTTATCCTTCATACCAAATCTACCAAAAAAGAAATAAGTTGTTAGTACTGTCACATGAATATGGGAAGCGAATACAAAGAGAGGATCCAGTGGATTATTTGATTTCGTCGTAATTTTATCGGAACTAGCCGAGGGAATGAAAGAAAGTATCATGCATTTAATTGGAGCCGATGGAATGAAAGAAAGTATCATGCATTTAATTGGATTATCAAGTATCATACATTTTAACTGGATTATCCATTTTTATGATCCTCTAGTGAGATCACGGATCTCCGACCTTTATTATTAATTTTCATTATTCGGACCTTTATTATTAATTTTCATTTTTCTCTACTTTGGAGTTGTACAGTACCATCCTCCTCCAACCAAATTTAGTATGAATCCCATATACATTATTTGGTTGGTAAAGGGAATTACAAAGTGAATTACTTTAGCTATGCTGCCAATTGAGTTACTGAATTTCAAGGATGTTTTATCTAAACTAACCCTAATGCCACAAATTTCCAAATCTTTTGATCCTCTGATGCATCTGCTCCAGTATGCCACATGTTTGCCAAAGTATCTGGTGTCTAACGAACGAACGAACTTGCACATAGTATTGAATCGTAAGTATCTGGTGTCTAACGAACGAACGAACGAACTTGCACATAGTATTGAATCTGGTGTCTAATGCATCTTCATGGGTTTCTCAAACCAAATTACCTTACGAACGAACTTGCACATAGTGTTGAATCGTAAGAATTGATAATACAAGCACAGATTTAGGCTCCACTAACAACTAGGAAGCACCAAAATTATTTGGATCATTTAAGAACCATCACAATCAGATATGATTACTCCGCATTTGAGCCATTAACGCATCAACATGGCATTTTCACTACCCATTTCTCGCCTAGTCCACTTTTCATCAATAACATGCTTGGGGTTGTTTCTTTACATAATTGAATTTCGTAAAATTCGCGGAGGCTTCTTTTCTGATTGGAACTCCGGTTGACCTTAGACGTTTCGCTTGCCAAAACAATTGATTCCTATGTTAATAAAATCTCATTTTTCAAAATATATTGTCAGATCATAAATAACAAGTGACTCATACTCTGAAAAATAAATTCAGATTTGTTATCTGTACCGATGTTTGTCAGATTATAAATAACAACCGAAAATACGAAGAATTTCACTTAAGAATTTTATTATCTTTTGGCATTTATGTACGCAAATGAAAAGAAAAATTACACTCAAATTTATTAATAATGAAATTGTGTGATTACTGCTAACAAAGTTGCAATGAAAGTGATGTGATTTTAAAAAGAATACGTGATGTTGATGTCAAAAATGGACCAACTTAGAAGAATCCCTTTAAGCTCGCTTTACTCACTCCTAGGGTGTAAGGGGATCTGCAAATAAGAGAAGGTAGAAGTAAAGGAGCACTGGTGGGGTGCCGGCCAAATAGTCTCCGATGCTTAAGTTAGTTAAGTGTTTAGAGGGATTTAACAGTGTAAGGGCAAATATGTCATTACTTCTTTTGAGGGGAGGTGCCCTTGTATTTATAGTGGTATTGAGTGTTGGTGGAACATTTCGATGTGGGATAAATGTCCCTGCTCCTGGTGCTACCACGTGTCATGGTGGTCCCGAGTCCATGGGCTGTATCGACATGGTCGATCGAGGAGGGTAGGCCGAGGGTGTAGGCTGAGGAGGGTAGGCCGAGGGGGTAGGCCGACCAAATACGGTCGCCCTAATGGGTAATTGTCTTTATCTAAGGCTATGCATCTTGCTGAGTTGAGGCTAAGTATGGTTCTGGAGGGTTTTGTTCGGGCTTGACAAGGTTGATCAAATTAGGTGTAAACACGTGACATGACTAATGCAATAAAATTAGTATGAGATTACCTATCACAGTTTATGCATTTATTAGAAGGCAACATACCTATGCCGAATATCAGATTGGTTTTATGACCCTAAACATCTTGACATTCGAAATACGGCGCCGTTTACCGAAATGGGGCAGTTGGTTGGAAAGTGCATGATAGACCGTTATTTCAGGTAGATTTTTGCATGATAAAATTCTACCACCTCCGTTTTTATCTAAGTATAGGCAATTGAAATTCCACCACTCAAAATTTAAAATCTTTGATTTGGAAAATTACCTTTCTCTCCCTTCTGTACAGATTTACACAAACACAGAGAAACATGACAGAGAGAAAGGTCATGATCTAGGCACAGGGCACAAGGTCATGATCTTTTCCATCTCACAATCACTTCGACTCCATTTTCAACAATCTTCTCTTCTCAATTTCCACCAACGTCAGCATGACGACGACGACGACCAAGCCGAAGCGATCCTTTACTCGTTTTGTTGAGCAAGAGCTGGGAAAGCTGCCACATTTTATGATCTACGCATTGCTGGAATGGACTCTGATTATTCTGCTTTTCGTCGATGGCTTCCTTGCTTTTCTCGCAAACGAATTCGCGAAATTCTTCGAGCTCAGAATCCCCTGCTGGCTCTGCACCAGAATCGACCACATCCTCGTCCACAGAGACCAAGATTTCTACTACAACGATTCCATCTGCGAGGCGCACCGGAAAGACGTCTCGTATCTCGCGTATTGCCACAACCACAAGAAACTCTCCGACATCAGAAAAATGTGCGAGGCGTGTCTGCTTTCGTTTGCGACGGAGAAGGAATCCGACTGCGACACGTATAAGTCGTTGGTGGGGATTTTGCACAAGGATCTTGAGTGCTTTGTGGAGGATGATTACCACCAGATTCAGCTTAGCGTCCCGGCGGCGAGGACGTGGGAGGAGGCGGCGGGGCAGGTGGAGAATAGTAACAGCATAGTGAGGATTTCTTGTTCTTGCTGTGGGGTGCCGTTGAAGATGAGTTCGAATTCCAATTCAAATTCTTTTACAAAGGGCAAAAGTGGTAATGCATTGACGCAGGCTCCTGCTCCTTCTCCGCGAGCGCCGCTGAGAAATGAGGAGCAACGGGGTTTGGAGTTGCCTCACATTCGGTATACAGAGCTCAAACTCATGTCTGATCATGAATCTGAGGTTCCAGAGGAAGAGTATGGATCGCACCCGCCAAAGCGTGACTCTCAATGTAAGTGAAATTAGTATAAGAGAATTGATAAAATGTGACGTAAACTCCGTTTCTATTTGTCGGCTCGTAAAAAATCTAGAAGAAACAATACCTTAATTTTAAAAAATTCATGAAATGTAACACGAAAACACCGTCAAACTTTCCATCATAAGGGCATTTAGGATTAATTTTTTATCAACCAATAAGTTTAAATGATATGAATGAACATATATCGATGATGAAAACGGTTTATATTTGTGTAGCAATGAACGAAGAGCCGAAAGTTGCAAGCGTGCCATTGTTGAGTGAAGGTGATGACATAGCTGATGATGCAAATAGAACTCCGATTTTTGGTAAAGGAAACAGGTTTTTCGGAATCCCACTTACAGATTCAGCTCAAAATAGTCCTAGAGTGGCAATGAGGATCTCAAGAAAATCACCACTTGAAAAAACTGGGGAGTATGTGTTAGAATCTGTCGATGCAAGCACGCCAAACGAAGCTGAATGTGATTCGATTTTGCACCGGCTGAAGAGGCAGGTCCGATTAGATAGGAAGTCTCTGATGGCTTTGTACATGGAGCTCGACGAAGAAAGAAGTGCGTCGGCAGTGGCAGCGAACAACGCAATGGCTATGATCACCCGGCTACAGGCAGATAAGGCGGCGGTTCAGATGGAGGCGTTGCAGTATCAGAGAATGATGGAGGAGCAGGCGGAGTATGACCAAGAAGCGTTGGAAGCAACCTATGACTTGCTTGCCAAGAGAGAGGATGAGCTTAGGGTTTTGGAAGGTGAAGTGGAGGCTTATAGGGAAAAATATGGGTTGCTCAAGGATTTTGCATATGAGGGCAATGAGGAGGTGAGGGACTTGTCACCAAATAGGGAAATCACGCCGAATGATCTAGTGGCGGCATCCAAGGAGGAGAATGGAAGAGGAGAGGTGGCCCTTGGCGAATCTTTGAAGCTTTTGAAAGGGGAGAAAACCTACCTTCTTGGCCGAATGAAGAAACAACTCGATAAGCGAAGCAACTTATCAGGCAAAGGTCTCAGTTCGTTTGATGGTCAAGATGATGAAACAGGTAAAAGACGCACACATACATTTGTAGAAACAGACGCAGACTAATCACTTGATTAATGTTTTGCATTTGTGTTTTGTGATATGGCAGGAAATGGAAATAAAGTTGCTCTAACAAGGCAATTGTCACTGTTGTCTCATCTAAGTGAAAGGGTGAAGGCCCTTGAAACAGACACTGGATTCTTAGAGTATGCAGCCAAGACACTTGAGAAGCATAGTGAAGGAACAAAGCTTTTGACTGAGATAACTCAAAACTTACAGAAGCTTCGGCAACTCGTCATGAACCCGCCACCGCCGGAGAACAACACCACCACCCCCGGAGGAGGAGTACCTTAAGTTTCAATCCTATTAGTTCTGATGGTAAATTCCTTCCCTTATAGCTTCAAATAGTTCACACTATATATCTCTTGCTTGGCTTGGTTAAGATAGATTCCATGTACTTTACAAGGATGCTAGTATAATTTTTGGCAATGCCAAACAAGGTAGAAAAAGGTGAGGCCAAAATCTTCATAGCCGGCAACGAGCAAACCCCCATCACAGGAGGACTGGAAATGCCGCGTGAACCTCCGTAGATGGATTGCTTGGAAGTATCTATCATCCATGTTTCTTGTACCCAAGAATTTCTCTCTTTTGACTAGAGTTCGTTGCTTCATGTATGGATCCAAAAGCATATGAACTTTCTGTAATAGTACTGTCTTTTTAAATAGAACTTTACATTCCCAAAATTTTCATTCAAAAATCAAGCCATGGAAGTTAAAGAAGAAATATATGGAAGACAAAGGACTATAATGGAATGCAGATCATAAAGCACATAATAATAACTAGTTATTGCTGTTTCCGACATTCTTTTCAACTCTTTCAAAACAAGACACAAACAAAGATAATCCTATAAATCACATGAATTAAGCAGCAGAACAACTTTAACCAAAAGAATGATATGATTTGTTTCCGTCTCCTTCTCAACTAAACATCAAAACTCATCTTCTTTGTAAAACAAATCTACAAAAAGCAACATGGTACGAGAAGAATTGCTAGTGGGTGGGTGGTAAGTTATGTGAGTTACAAAAAATAGTCTGGTGTTCTGCGTGTTGTATCAGGCTCAACCTGACGAGGTGCTGGGTCAAATTGAAGGAAATTCTGATCCATATTCTCTCCAATCTCAAGAATTGCAGCCATATTGCCACAACGATAGCAGTAATTTGGAGCACTAAATACCGTGACAACATTCTTTTCCTAAAACAATTAAATGACGTTCAGAACATTACTCGGAAAACATCACTTTGAAACAATATCTATGCTTCTTATGCACTAACCTGGCACCAATTGTAGCCTTCCATAACAAGCTGGTGGGCTCTAGATATAAGACTCAGTCCATTAGTGTGGTTAAACTGGGCTGCTATATCTTGTCCAAATGTATACCCCGCACCCCGAGGAGATATTCCCCACCCGCATCGATCATCCGGGTCAGACCATAAGAGATCACACATTGGACCCTCATGAGGAACCTGCTCCCATTCAAATGAGGAAAGACTAGAATTACTTATCAGATTTGACAATGGGACACCAGTATACAAGAGATGCTGAAAGGTATATTAATATCTTAAAAAATGTCTAAGATGGAAGACTTCAAAACAACCCCAGAGTAAGCGATGTGCTTGAATCTGTTCTCTCTACATCAATATACTCGAGGCACTAATATTGCATAACTCACAGACAAACCAAGTTGAATGTTGGAACAACAGGACCGCCCAGGTTTGATTTTGATTTAACATGCAAGTAGATACCGACAACTAAAGTGACTTAGCCTTTATGGCGATCAAAAACAGGAATGAGGCAATTTTGACCTTCTATGTGTAAAATAAATTATGACAACAATGTGAGTATGCATTTTACTTCTATATGTACTCAGTTACTATAACACAGACTTGCTTTCTTAGAGGATATGAAGATGCAATAGCACTTTAAAATACAAGTAACGAGTGGAAAGCTTTAGAGTACCTCTTGTATCCTGTCCAGAGCACGAATATTGTCTAAAGTATCTAAAGACGGTGAAAGTCCACCATGCAAGCAAAAGATCTAAAAGGAGGGGGAAAAATCCATGTTAAACAAGATAATGGAGCTAACAGGGTAACATAATATCAATAAAATTCAAACCTGACTCTCGATCAAGGCTGTGAGTGGCAGATAATCAAAAAGGTCAGTGAAATACTTCCAGACATTAGCGTTTCCATATTTCCTCAAACACTCGTCATAGAACCCATACCTGAAAAGGCAAAAGTTTACTATGACAAATCAGAATGACTAATTAAAACACGTGGCCCATAGTGTGTGGCATTGCTCCTATATAAATTAGTAACTTCCTTTGAGTATTTGTCAACATAGATAAAGATAAAACAGTCCAGAACATACAAAGGGCTCTTTTTACACAACGAATCAGGACCTTCTTCAGATCAGTAGCAAGTTCCAGGAATTAGTTTTCACTATCAATACTCACAAGGTTGCACTTTTGGAATGAAAGATACTTGATAGGCATAATGGCTTACACTTGAGTTATTTGCCGACTCTCATGGTTTCCTCTAAGAATTGTAATCCTATCTCTGTAACGTACTTTCAGGGCCACAAGAAGTGTGACAGTCTCCACTGAGTAGTATCCTCGATCTGCATAAGCAAAAGAAAACAAAAATATAGTTGTATAAGCATATTCTAGCGAAACTAAAATGATAGACCAGTCCAAAATAGTGGAAATAGTGGAAATTAAATTAGGTCTGGTCATATTAGAGGGAAGGTATTGTCCTATTACAACTATATAGAGAATCAAATGGCTTCAGGTTTACATGCAAAGACATCCAGATGTCTTCTTCATCAAATTTCAGAAATTGATAGTATGCTACTTTCTCAGAAGAGCAACTACTCAACAATTATGAACATAAAGATATAAAGAAACAACAAAAGACCTAAAAGTTATGAATACAATATTGGATGGCACGCTTGGTCGAATCATCTAAGCTAATTGTCAGGATTGCTATGGAAACATGGAAGAAACTCACTACAGAACATTGGAGCCAAAAGTGACCTTAAATTAAGCATAGTGTGGTTGGAAATTACATATGCCTGCCCCATCTTGTGAACCAAACACAAGTGGAATCTAACAGCATAAGTGCTCATGAAACTCAAACTTACTCGGGTAAGTAGGTGCTCCCAGAGAAAAAATTAATGTACATTTCTAGATATACCCAACTATCATAAGAGTGTAAGAGCATCATGTTCTGCGGCAACAGGCTATAACCTACACAATTCTTCAACATATTATCCAAATCGAAACTACCATGTGCTTAAAAATAAACAGAATGCCTCTTGGTACAATTACATATTCACTAATCACTTATCAATAGCAACTCAAAAATCAGAACTTCACTGAAAGGGTATGACCATGTTCATAAAAATATCACATTTTTTCAAAAAATCTATTTCTAAAGGTGTGGAAGACAAAAAACAAATAATTGCTTAATTCAACAACAATGGTATGTGTTTAAGCCCCAACTGACCTACATAGTCCCCCATGAAGAGGTAATTCGTATCAGGGGCGTTGCCACCGATCCGAAAGAGCTCGACGAGGTCGTGGAACTGGCCATGGATGTCTCCGCAAACCGTGACGGGGCACTTCACCGGTTGCACGTTCCATTCCTCAACCAAGATCGCCCTGGCTTGGTCACATAGCGTCTTCACCTCTGGCTCCGGAAGAGGCTTGCACTGCATCAAGTGCTCAATCTGACGGTCCAGATCGCCGTGCGGTGGCATCGTCGCGAATTTTCTTCGGTACTTGTTGATTGGCGCACAGTCGGAGCTGAACTCGCTGGAAATGGAGTTGGGCCTAGGTCATATCGTCGGGTCAAGGTGTTACAGATTAGGGTTAGGGTTCAGAGGAGAGGAGGAAAGGGAGAGGGAGAGGGGATTTAGGATTGGGTGCTGAAGATCGAGGTTTTGTTGCTGGTGCCTGGTGCGCACATTGTATCAGAGACTCGGAGTAGGGAGTTTCACAGTGGCGGTCCCTAAGGTTTCATGTAATTTACGTTGCTGTCTTCTATTTTTGGGGATTTTCATTTTAGCCCATATGGTAGGATTGTCAATACTCAATGGATGAAATTTTTACCTGAATTCGAATCAATTTGCTATAGGAGATGAATTGAGATGTTGAATCCAAAAATTTTATTATAATTAAATTTTGATTATTCGTTACCTTAACAAAAGCTTATTCTATTGGACAATATTGAACCCCTTCTTTCTTTCTTTTTTTCACAAAGAAAAAAGTACAAAAGAGGCCACTTAGGCCCCGTTTGCTTTGCTGGAATATCTACTTCGAATAGGAATTTAATTTACATTCCATCAAATTGTAACGTTTGGCAAACCTTGGAAAGGAAAATGAGGGATGAATTGACCGGAGTCAATTCCACCTAAGAGGGGGAATTTGATTACGACCAAATAGGTGATATTTCTAACCACAACAGGTTGGTCCAGTGGTTAGGGCGTTCTTAGGTCCGGTATGCTCTCGGCTAGTCCTGGGTTCGATTCCCCCTGGGTTATATCCTGATTGTGGGTGATTGTGGTCAGGGGTGCGTAGCAACGCGTGTGTGAGTCTTCCCGGCCCCTGGTGATTAAACAAACGGGGCCTTAAGTACTATGACCTAGTGGTATTCATCTCCACTTGTTATGTGGGAGGTATCGGGTTCGACTCTCATCGGATGAGGTCGATACCTGTTTGATTCGAAACTGGACCTAACGGAATGGGGTCTTGATGACCATTGGGATGCCTTCTTCTCGTCCGTAGGGAGACCTGCGGGATAACAAGAAGAGTACTTAACACCGGTGGGGTACCGGCCTAGTGGACTCCGATGCTTAAGTTAGTAAGCGAAGGGGAGACTGAATATGAACTAGGCAGCGTAAGGGTAAATGAATAGTAGTTACATTTTCTGCGGCAGTGTGCCCCGTATTTATATTAGTAATGAATGTGGTGGTTGAAACCCTAATGTTGTGAGGCCCAAGTTACCTCCAGGATGTTGACACGTGTCCTGGGGTGTTAAACGAGTGGTGGTGATTCGTTTGGGTGTTAGGACAGTGTTGTCTCTGCGAGGGCAAGCATGCCAACCAAGGGTGCCAACCACAGGGGGTATGGTCGGTGGTTGACGGTTGGTGATGGTGGCTGGCAGCTGGCGCTGGTAGGCCGATCAGAAATAATTTGATCGACAGGCAGGTGAGGTCGGCCAGGGAGACCGTGAAATCTGTGGCATTGGTCTTCCTCCTGGTGGTAAGTCATAATGGTATAAACATAAGTCCCCTAAGTCGTTGACTGATGTGGATTTCCTCGGTCGAGGACTTGTCAATTCAGTGAAGATTGTGTAGACCGACCAGTAGGGCTATACCCTGGAGTCCCATAAGTCCTTGGGTGAGGAAGTACGCCTTAGTCGGGCGAATCCCCTGAGGGAAACATAATTGGTGCGACAGATCGATCGCCTCTGAAGGCCTGCTGACTAGCGCGATTTCGGAGAGGAACCTCGAATGATGCAACAGATCGGTCGCCCCTGAAGGTTTGCCGATAAGTGCGATCTCATAGAGGAACCTCGAATGATGCGACAGATCGGTCACCCCTGAAGTCTTACCGATCAGCGCGATCTTAGAGAGGAGCCTCGAATGATACGACAGATCGGTCGCCTCTGAAGGCTTGCCGACCAACACAATCTCGGAGCGGAACCTCGAATGATGCGACAAATCGGTCTCCTTTGAAGGCTTTCCGACTAGCGCACACTTGTAAGCTGGATTGTTGGATTATTTGGCTGATCGTTGGTCTAACACGTGTGAGCCCTTAATGATGGTTGAGTGGAGCATTAATGGTTACTTAGTGGGTGCGCGAATTGATGAGACATTTCAGACCGTCACAGGGGGGCCTATATAAAGGGGTTGCGGCTCATTTGAGCGTACTTTTCGAAGATCTTTCGTTGTGATCGACCAAGAACTTCCGATCAACTGATAAGAGCAAGTGAGTTCCGACTGAGTTAGCAAAGCAAGTCACCTTCTGATCAAGTCAGTAGAGCAAGTGGGCTTCCGAGAAAATTGTGTCTGTCAGATTTCCATCCGACTAAAGGTAAAGTTTGTTCCTTTCGTTTTGTTCTTCCCGTTTGTAATAGGATAGGTTGATTCTTAGTGTAGTCTCCCCTTCACTTGTAGATGCCAGAGTTAGAGTCAGCGAATGGATCTGGAGAAAAATCCCCGTAAACTTTTGGATGTGAAGCACCGTCCTGCTCGACAGATGATGCGTCGAGCAGGTCGAGTGGTTCCGCATCCACTAATGGGTCCTCGTCGGCTAGTAGTGGAGTATCTTCGTCCACTGACAGTGTGTTAGAGTTGTTTAAGGATGTGGCCACCTGCGATGCCGACGGGAATGTATATGAAGCGTCATCGTCCAAGCCTCATGTGGTTGATCTTGAAGAAATAGAGGCCGAGGACATGGAAGGAGATGAGAGGGGGGTCGATGAGGTGGAAGCCAAGGGGTAGGTGGATAGTGAAGATAATGTCGACCAAGAAGAGGCCGAAGAAGAGCAGGCCAAAGAGGAGGAGGCTGAGGTAGTAGAGGATGTCGAGTCGATCATGACAGCCATCTCATTAAATATGTCGCCACATGCAGTAGACCATGTGCCGCCCCAGTAAAACATAGGAAATAACAATGCAAGGATGATTGATTGAATTAATCTATTAACTAAGGTGAATTAAGGCTTATTATCCACTCTAACCAATTAAAGTTATTAACTAGATTTCCTTGATCAATTACTATGAACTCTCTGAATATAGTGCCCATACAAAGGTCCCGATGGTTGGCACACTCCATATATGTTATTTTCTCTTACTTGGCATGTCCTAAGCATGATGTGTACCTAGAACGTCTATCACCTACCGTTTAAGATGATGCATAAAGTACAAAGAGAATTTAATGACACTACACTATCCCTAGAAAAGTAATGTGCAATCCTAGATTGTCATGAGTTTAGATTATGAATAGGTGTCCCTCCACCTACCCGTGATGCTGCAAATCACAAGCTGATATGACGGTCCGTCAAGTAATTACATCAATAATTATCTGCAAATAAGGTGATCAATCTTATTAACATAAATTAAGGTCATTAAGCATAGTAATCCAACTTACTCAGTATTCATAGTAATTAAAATTAAGAGCTAGAAATCTAATTAAATAACTAACATGGCTAGGGCTTCAAGCATCCCTAATTCTATAAAGACTACTCACACATAATTATAAAGCATGGTCTACTGCATGTAGGCACGGATTGCTGCCTGTCTCATCAGCTCGTTGTAGTCTTCCCATTCCTGGGTGAAGGCTGCCTTGTCGTCAGTCTCTTGACATTTGGAATACTCAAGGCTGAATCGGGCGGCATACTTCTGTAGGGTTTCAGTCTCCCCTTGTCGTAGTGATCCGAGGTCTTCAGTGGTCAATAGGCGGTTCGTCTGGATCATGAACTGGTTCAAGAAGATAATATGAAGTTCATCAGAGGAATCAATCGTACATGGTTCGAGTCGGTAGAACCAATTGAGTGCAGCCTCAATGAGGGTAGAGTTGAAGATCAAGCATTGGACCTCGTCCGAGAGGTTTTTAAAGGCCACAGCAGATTGGTAGTTGTTCATATGTATTCCCTGTGTAAGGTGTGATCTTGAGGGGCTTGACCTCCAATTCATGGCGGTATTGGAGGATGCGAGATGTGAAGGGACCAGTGGTGGTCTTGATCTTTGTGGGAGATCGAGTTTTGCTCTTCTCGCTCTCCAAATCCCGAACTCGTTGTAAAAGCTCTTGAACAACATCATTAGTTGTGGGAGGGTTAGGTTGCGGGCCTAGTTGTTCAGCGATGGGACGACAACCTCCGTTGTTGGTGCTCATTTTTGGCTAGTAGGCCGTTTTTGGTCTTCCCGCTGACTTTGTTGCAATTGAGTCAGCCACGTCCTCCACATGTTGGGAATTTTCCCTTAAGACTTGTTCTTCGACTTGTAAGATTGGTCTTTTCTACCGGGTCACCCTCATCAAGGCTGATTCTGATAAGGTGCGACCGCCCTAGGAGAGTGTAGGAAGGGGAGGCTGCTCTATGATCCTGGGATCATTCGCGTGATATGTTAGTCGGATGGGCTCAATGAGGAGTGGTCTCTTATTGAGCAATTCACGAGCATCCCGAAATATTTGTTTTCCAGAATGACCAGCACCATCGTTCTGGCAGATGAGCATTCTTTTGGAGAGTTCCGGTCTGAGTCGTTCCCAGGGGTGTGGCACTTGCTCGGCTTGGCGGATAAATGCCCTCTAGGTCGCTGTTCGTTGTTCTCTTAGTTATTCTCTAGTGGCGTTAAGCAAAGCGAAAGTGCTCTGGTATTGCTCTCCGAATACTTGGTTTCTGCTCTCGATGGCCATGTTGCTCTTCTTGAGTTCAATGACCTCCTGTTGGAGGATTTCCATCATTCTGAGCATGGCCTCAGAAGTTGAGTCTGATCTACTTCTCCTTCGCTCTCCTGAGAGAGAGAGGTGTAGTTTAGCTCTCCATCACCTTGTTCGGCCGACATTGTGGTCGATAGGAAGGTGGGATAGTGGTATGTGAGCTAGTGAGAGTACTTACTCAGATTTCCCATAGACAGCACCAAATGTTTGATCCGAAAATGGACCTAATGAAATGGGGTCTTGATGACCATTGGGATGCCTTCTTCTCGACCGTCGGGAGACATGTGGGACAACAAGAAGAGTACTTGACACCGGTAGGGTGCCGGCCTAGTGGACTCCGATGCTTAAGTTAGTAAGCGAAGAGGGAGATCGAATATGAACTAGGCATCGTAAGGGTAAGTGAATAGTAGTTACCTTTTCTAGTGGAGTATGCTCCGTATTTATAGTAGTAATGAATGTGGTGGTTGAAACCCTAATGTTGTGATGCCCAAGTTACCTCAAGGATGTTGACATGTGTCCTGGGGTGTTAAACGAGTGTGGTGATTCGTTTGGGTGTTAGGGCAGTGTTGTCTCTGCGAGGGGCATGCCTACCAAGGGTGCCGACCAACGGGTACCGACCATAGGGGGTATAATCGGTGGTTGACTGTTGGTGATGGTGGCTGGCGGCTAGCGCTGGTAGGCCGATCAGAAATGATCTGATCGGCAGGCAGGTGAGGTCGGCCAGGGAGACTGTGGGATCTGTGGCGTTGCTCTTCCTCCTAGTGGTCGGTCAGAATGGTATAAATAATATCCGATGTTTATATAATATAATCCCCCTCCCCCAATATCCTTGTATCAAAAGTACAAAGAGATTTTCGGATGAAACTAAGAAACCGTTCTGACGCACCCCTGATCTATCTTGATTAAGACAGAAAACTTTCAAAAATGGAGCCTAGTTTAAATGGTCATACAAATGATAGGAAAAAAGAAAACCACTAGTAGGGATATTGATGGAGTCTCGTTCAATAAAAAGAGTTGTAGATTCGTAGAAAATGAAAAGAGCCTTTACTTGATAGGGAAAAAATATTATCAGCGTCCCTAAATTTTACACTAATTTTAATTATCGTCCCTAAACTTTATTATTAGTACTAGACGTCCCTGAACTATGTCTAAACGTGCAAGGATAGTCCTTGTATTAAATTTCTCAACAATTTCTATTAAAAATAAAACACACATGATTGGACAACTTTACCCTTATTCTTAACAGAAATCGTTGAGAAATTTAACGGAAGGATTGTCCTTGCACGTTTAGACATAGTTCAGGGACGTCTGTTACTAATAATAAAATTTAGGAACGATAGCTAAAATTAGCGTAAAATTCAGGGACGGTGGCAAAAATTTTCCTTTACTTGATATATTATATATTTATATTAGTAAAGCGCTAAGGATGCCATTTTTCTAAAGCAACAAGCGCGAAACGTTACTTTTTCAGAAGAAAGTGATTGTTACCGATTTATTAATAAGTAAGCTTATTTTATATCATATCAATAAAGGCGAAAAGGTTGCTTTACCAAATAATAAAAGGCGCGTTACCGCTTTAGAAGGACATTTAGGCTTTACTAATAGAATATATAGAGCGTTTTTTTTTTCACAGTGCGCGTATTTGGAACCCGGGCGTTTCCTTTCAAATGACAACTGCCCCTTCCTGCTGTGAGGGCATTAGGAAACCAAACCGCCCCCACTCACCCGATCAAGTACTAGTTGCTTTGTTGGCGGGCCCACTTAGGTTAGGGGGCATTGTCCCTTAGTTCTTACAAACCTCCGGTGTGTAATCGATATGTTGCTAGCTTTAACTCGGTTGAATAAGAATCATGGATTCCATATGCTGTCCATTTCTTATTCATTCAGAGGGCTCGGCCGATGCTCCTTTAAGGGAAGACCGCCTGAGCAAACCGACCGAAAGGACTTGACTTATTTGAACCAAACGATAGCGGTTTAAGTTAAGCCTATCACGAGCATCGTCGTTGCTTGATCGGCAGGGAGGAGCATCTCAAAGTATGGGTCAAAGGATCAAGCACTTTGACTTTGTCCCCCGGGATTCACCACGGGTTGAGTTTGAGAGCAATGTGATGGGCTACTATCCAGCACGGTTTGGAGAGCACTTTTTTTCTGCGTTGGTGAATGGAAGCCCGAACTATAGCTTAATCCATACTATTAAAGGATAATCTAACAAATATTTGGTAAATTTTCATTAGAGGGTGAAGTACATCCAATATGCTAGTATTACCATTGTAGCATCAGGTTATGATAAATAAAAAATTGATAATAATAGTACTAATGAGATTATGATTTATTATCTACCTTGTAAAACCAATTTGATAATAACCGAATTTGATCCAAATTTGATGCTTAACGAATATAAATTGGTAGGTTCAATTCGAAAATTCAAATACTATCCAAATTTGATAGTTTGAGTATATTTGGAATTATGGATTCATATTTGGATTGAGAAAATTCTGATCCGAATTCAATACTTAACCAATATTATAAATTGATTGGCTTAATCCAAATAGCCAAGTGTAAGTCAGATTTCATAACCCCATTATACATTTTTTCAAATTAGATTGAGACCATTTACATGCCTACTATGGAGTGAGCGAGGGATTTTTCATTTTACCTAATTTTAGTTTAAAGATGTGCGCACTGTCTTGTATCGGGCACATAGAAAGGGGTGGGTAGGCTTAGTAGGGCTCGAACCTACAATATAACCGTTAGTAGGGCTTGAATGTTGTTGACTTCATTAAATGGTAGAATTTTGTGGAGTTTGACAAATTTTTTAATGTAAATTATGCTATACCAAGTGCATGATCTCTAGCCTCACCCCTCGGATTTCAACCGTGTTTATACCGAGCTTAAAATTTATTGTTTGTAATTTCAAGAAAATTCATGTCTCTTACCAAGGTCCAATTATCATATATTATTATCTACAAAATTATAATTAATTAAATAATACAAACTTGACATGAATTTAAAACTCAATCTATTTGACGAAGAAAAAACGTAAAATATGTATGTGTTAACTAGTTAGCGTTTGAGCGCTTATAATTCCATCATCGGATACATTCCATTTTTATTTTCATTTTAATAATCTTAATGTCATCTTAAAGACTTAAACACCATATTTTTAAAATAAAAATAAAAACTCTTAGTCGTTAAGGTAGGATTTTTTTTTTATAAATTCTCCAAAATGATATTTTTACATTATATACAAAGAAAGAATAATATCATATACTAATGTAAGTCAACAGATGTAAACATGCATGTTGTAACTTGTAAGCAAGCAAAATGAAGAGTTATGTGTGCTATGTACATATATATTTTTTCGAAATTTCAGAATAGATTCAGCGTAGTTTGGAATTTTCAAATCCATTTCGACTCAGTTCCAATATTTTTCAGAATTTTATGGGTTCATAATTTTGGAATTCACATTTGTCGAAATCAAACTTTTTTGGAAAATTTCGAATTGGAATCAAATTTTCCTATCTCACTTGCACTCTTGACAGATTATACACAGGTTTACAAAATTACAAACATGCTACTACATATAAAAGCAAGCTCGATGTCGATATGGGCGGCATGTATGTAGTGCGCGCTTGAGGAATGAGGACTTACCGACCCTCGCTATACTAATCTAAACAACATTGACAACGATTTCAAAAATACTCCCTCTTGACTTCTCTCACACGCATACCTCAAATCCCTCGTTTTACTTTTGATCCCTTGGAGCTTCGGGTTTTCTCTGATGCAGATTGGAAAGGTTCCAACGAGAAGTTGCCAAAACTTCGACAATTGGTTGTTTCTGCTCCTTCCTGAAATTTCGACAAATTGGAAGAGTTGAGACCCATTTTGAAAGAACAATAATTGAACATAAATGTAAAAAAAGAAGTTGCCAAAACTTCAAACTTCTTTCTATGATTTTAGGTAATAAACATGCGTATATGTTGATTTTCTTTCAGTTTAGTCAGTTTAGTCAGTTTACTTTGACTAAAGATGAACTGGGTAATATTTCAGCCAACAAGAATGTAACTTTCAATTTCGGGGTTATGAAGTGTTAGATTAATGCACATTTGTAGAATCTTGTACAAAACTCAAGAACCAAGTAGAAGTTAGATTAGAATTCCTTCAACAAAAACCTTCCTCCAAAATCATCATTCAAAACTAAAACCCAAAATTAACAGTGGTATCAGAGCATCCAAAACTCATCATGAAGCACCAAGGAGTTAAAAGAGACACAATCTTTAAAGTACTAGAATTTATTAAATCAAACCTGAAGCAGGACGCATTGATGCTGATCGGTGAGTGCAAGTGTGCAGCTTCGAGAGTTGCAAAATCTCCAAGCTCCTTGTATTCCATTGGCTTCCCCATGGTATCCAACAACAAAACTGTGGCCCAAAATTTTTTAGTGCTATCATGTCTTCTTCTGTCGAACGGATCATTTTGCATTAAAGAAATTTTTGGCTTCATGACCAAAGTTGGAGTTCAAATCAGGGACCTCCACATATGCCAATCGACATACTTTAGCAAGACCATCAGCTAAGGAAAGGTATTTGTCGTGGAGAGGCCGCAATCTTTGGTAAGGAACCACCTCTTCAGTACCAAAGTCACTGTACAACACTTGAAAAGTACGGCTACAAACTTCCTTGAATTCATTGAAGATCTTTACAATCTATCGATGTTATATGTAAATTAAAGAGCAAATTATACTTTAGTATCATGTGATTTATACCAAATTTTAAAATTATAGCTAACGTTTTAAATTTTATATTTAAGTACCATTTGGTTTATACCAAATTTTAGAATTATATCTAATATTTCAAATTTTGCATTTTAGTACCCTGTGATTTATACGAAATTTCATAATTATACCTAATCTTTCAAATTTTGCATTTAAGTACCCTGAACTTTTTAAAATATTACAACTTGGTTCTACTGCTAATTATTTCGTTAGATAATTCGTTAAGTATTTATGTGTCCACCTGTGGGACCTACCTTTTAAATTGTATTATGCCATGTAGATAAAAATAATAATAATAAATTCAAATAAAACATTAAAAATACATACATTTGTTATTTCTTATTAAAATATATAATTAACATAATACATTTGTTAATTATTTAAGTACCCTGATCGATGTATGTTATACCAAGTATGTATTAACATAACATAATACCAAGTATGTATCAAATGTATTTCTTATTAAAAATCAAATGTATTAACATAACATAATACATGATTGTGACCATGACCCTAACGAAATAATTAACACTGGAGTCAAGTTGTAATGTTTTAAAAAATTTAGGGTACTTAAATATAAAATTTGAAACGTTAGGTATAACTCTGAAATTTGGTATAAACCACAGGGTACTTAAATGCAAAATTTGAAACGTTAGGTATAACTCTGAAATTTGGTATAAATCACATGATACTAAAGTGTAATTAGCTCTAAATTAAATTAAGTTACTTTCGAAAAAAATAAACTCAGTATATTAATCCAAATTCTTTTGAAAAATAAAAATTGTATTTTAGTTATGTTAATGTGACTTACCTTTACTCGGTGCCATATATATAGTCGAGTATAGTTACAAAGGACAACCTCACCCTCCATAGGATAAGCACCAGGTTGAGGAAGTTTTGGTATTACTCGAGAAAGCCTGAACGGCATCTCAGAGAAGGTCGTCTCCCTAACCTTTTGCAAAATATAATTTGCCACCGCCGAAAACTTCGGTAACAAATACCTCAACATAATTTTCCCAAATCTGCCAAAAACAAAATCAAATATTAGCATATTAGTCATTTAATGAAGAAAATTTAAATTGTATAATCCAAGTATTTTGGTATATATATATTTTGCTTCACTTACTTTCAGTTTCTTCATTATTCTTGCAGAATTCTCAGCTTGTACCAGCTGTTCAGGTTGTAAAAGATATCTTGATTGACATTGACGTTTGGCAAGGCCAGCTTTAAGGAGTACGTACCGTTGCCAAATTCATATTTCAGTTTGAATCCCGTAAAGTTCCCTGGAAAAACCCTTTAAAATTCCTTCTCCGTGGAGAGCATGCATACTGACGCTTTAGTGCTTCCTGAATAGAAATAATCTTCTCCAGTTGAACCTGTATGAGATAAATATATGAAATATTTACCAAGCAAGAAGAAAATCCCGGAAGAAAGCTAACAGAAATGCTAAATAATTACCTTGAAAGTATTCTGAAATATACTTCTGGTCAATAGGTCAATTGCTTCCTTTGCATATAGGGTTCATCTCTGGGAAGAACTACCTCACTCGTTAAAAAAGGTATCCTCCATATTTTCCTATTTACAGCCGTCCCTTTTTTTTTTAAAACAAAAAACAAACAATCGTCCTTAATATGATTGTCGAAATACACCCCGTAGAGATGATGGATTCCCCAACAGCACTAATTTCGGCGAATCTTTCATGGACTCCTTCAGTCACCCATGGAAATAGAAATTCAATGGCATCACAAGCTTCCTCGAATGTTGCCTGAAACAAACAAACATTAATACATGAATTATATTAGTATATATAGAAACGTGGGGGTAATTCTCACTATCTTCGTTAGTCTATCAAACATGATTTTATACAGACGAGTCCTGTAGCTACAGAGTCATCCTAGCTAGGAGGACATAGAGATATAACATATATATACTGCTGTATAGGATAATCACAGATATAAGTAGAGAATAATCCATACTACAATACTTAATTATCAATATGAATGAATGTAAAAACTCAGAAAAAAAAAAAAAAACTAAGAAATAATTCTCACTCACATTTGTCAAGTCTCTTCTTTCTGTGGCTCCAGGGGGATCGCCGGAATATTTTCCACATGGGATTTGTCAAACCATTGATCTTTTAATAAGCTCCAGCCCTAGGCATTTGTCATTTGAGTCTCCATCAAACCCAAATAATTCACCACCAATACACATTTGTCACCTGTGAGATGTATTTTGACCTACAAAAACAACAAGATAGCTATAAAATTGAAATAAAATTAATGCACAAGATAACCGGAATGAGCCTAATTGCAACACAGAGAAACAGTACATATTATACATTGACAGACTATAAATGCAAGCTAAATTCGATTTTAAACAAATTCTGTTCAAACCTATAGAGATATATTACAGAAAAAAGAATGCATACTTGATCAGCACCAGCAACGAATATATCCACAAACTGGAAAGTCCAAGGCAGCAGGACTTTGATTGTGTTGAAATGAGAGACCACCTCAGCAACACCCACTACAAGAAAATCGTGGTTGCCCGACTAGATTTTGCCCGACGAATACTATCTCGCGGGGTAAGGTTATAATGCCCGACGGATATGCACAGTCGCCGGGTAACAGGTTGGCAGGAAGAACAAGCCGTTGGCGCGGAAAATTGGACTTTGTTACCCGACGATTTACATTCCCCATCGAGTAACAGTATCAACAACAACGACCAATCGCCGTCGGGTAATAGTAGACGTTGACTCTATGTTGCCCGACGAATCATTTAAGATTGCGCTGCGAATTATGTTCGTCGGACAACGGTCTAAACACTCTAAATACCAGAGTCTTTTTTTTTTTTTCTTCTTCTTCTTCCTCCTCTCTGCTTCTCATCCTTCTCTCTGCTCTCTCTCTCCCTCTCACTCACTCACTCTCTTTATATACCTATTATTATCATCTCGATCATCACCATTTTCATTATCAACAAATCCTTTTTCTCTATCAATCATCAAATATCAAATATTGAGGTATGAAATTTTGATTTTTTTGAAATTTTGATTTTTGATTAGGAATTAATTATGTGTTGTGTTGTAGAAATTTTGTAGTTGATTTGAAGGAATACTTGTAAAAAGGTATGTGTGGGACCATTTCTGGTATGAAGAGCCATGACTATCATGTTTTGCTACAACGACTCATTCCAATTGGTATTCGACCCTTATTAGAGGCTGGTGTTGTTGAGACGATAGTTTATTTGTTTCAATTCTTCCAGATACTATGTGTCAGGTTGTTGGTTAAGGGGGACCTTAAAGCGATTAACGAGGATATTGTGTACATCATGTGTCGGCTTGAGCAAATATATCCACATGCATTCTTTGATGTAATGGTGCACCTACTAATACATCTGCCGGATGAGGCAAAGCTAACTGGCCCGGTGCATTATCGTTGGATGTACCCAATCGAAAGGCATAAAGTATCCCTGTTATTTGATAATATTTCCTTACTATCATGTATAATCTGTGAATCTTAATGTAAATTTCCTTACAGAATGTTAGGTACGTATAAGCGGTACATGCGGAACAAGACACGTCCCGAAGGCTCCATAGCCGAGACGTACATTGCAAAGGAGGCACTCACATTTTGTGTAATGTACCTTCGAAATGTTGAAACTGCCTTCAATAGGGCGTCACACAACGATGATGGTGGTCAACGTCCCGAGACCCTATCTGTATTTGCCCAACCCGCACGACCATTCAGCACTGGTCCAATCTCGGAGCCGTTCATCAATACCGATATGGAGGTGGCTCATTGGTTCATTCTCAACAACTGTGATGAAGTCTGGCCCTTCCACGAGCATCACGAGTCATTGATGAAGGCCCAATTTCCTTCTAATTGGGAAGAAATGGACAAACAACTATTTTCATGTTGGTTTTCCCAGCATGTAAGTCAAATATTTTATTTCCAAAGTTCTTAAATTGTTTAAGCTTACCTATTTCGTTTCTTGTGCGTATCTTACCAGATGACACAGCTGAAAGATGTCAACTCGTCAAATTTCAATAAAGAATTAATGCACCTTGCCATTGGCCCATTTCGAGGATAAACGTACGCTGGTTGTCACATTAACGGAGTTAAGTTCGTGTGCACAGAACGAGACGACAAGTTGTCTACGCAAAACAGCGGGGTCTTCGTGCCGGGGGATGGGGAAAATGCTGAGACGGGTTTCTACAGCAAATTGTTAATTGTGGTTAAGGTGTTATACGCCGATCGCAAGGAAGTCATCTTGTTCAAGTGTCATTGGTTTGATACGAACTCAAGTATCCCAGACAGTGTCATCAAAGATCAGTTATATACTTCTATAAACACAAACACCCGGTGGTTTGAGAGTGATCCCTACATCCTCGCTAGTACGGCGAAACAAGTATTCTATGTGGATGATCCAAAAGCTGGTGGTGGATGGAGAGTAGCTGAGATGGTGAATCACAAAAACATTTGGGACTTGGATGACCGATACCATGAAGAAGATGGGGAAATAAACAATAACCAAATCATTTATCAGGTAGATTCATCGGCATCCACCCAAAACGTGGATGGAGTTCGGACCAATGACATCATAACACCAATTGCGATTGATGACATTTTTATTGATCTGGGGGAATTAGAACAAATTGAAAGTGATTCGGAGGAATCAAGTATTGTACACATGTCGGATGACGAGCGTGATTGGGAGGGGGAAAGCGAATCCGAATGAAAGTTGTAATTTCGAAATTTCATTCATATATGAAATATCCATCTTCAAATCAATAAATTTTATTTTTATGTATGTTGTATGATTTCATTCAAAAAAATAGTTTTTTTACTTTCTTAAAGTGAGGAAACCATACATGCCCTCTACAAAATACGCAACTTCAAACTAAATGAAGGTCAAAGATTTAGTACAATATATTGATGATAAGTCATGAAGGTCAATTTGATAAATCATGAAGGTCAATTTTTACTCTTTAATGCAATGTCAAAAAAATTGAACCCAACTTTCATTTTAACCAAATAAGATACAACAATTTTTTATAAAAAATTTTGCATATAAAATGTGCTTTGGTAATATTTTTATAAACAATTAGTTAGTAGATTAAATTTTCCTTTATTTAATAAACAATTTGTTTAAATTGATTATGCCCGACGGATATCAAGTATTTTACCCGACGGGTCGCCACACATGTTACCCGACGGATGCGTAATTATTACCCGACGACTATATGTAAACCGTTACCCGACGGGCAATTGAAGGTTTACCCGACGATGGCCTCAGCCTGAAATTACCCGACGGATATATATGGAGATTCGTAGGGTCTGATTTAGCTAATTAAATTTACAATTTTTATTACACCTATTACCCGACAGATAATTTACGGGTTATCCGACGACAGACTCCGTATACTTACCCGACGGATATATATGAAGATTCGTCGGGTCTGATTTAGCTAATTAAATTTACAATTTTTATTACACCTGTTACCCGACGGATAATTTACGGGTTACCCGACGACAGACTCCGTAAAAAATACCCGACGGATATATAGATGAAGATTCGTCGGGTCTAATTTAGTTGATTAAAGTTACAATTTTTATTACACATGTTACCCGACGGATATGTATGAATATTCGTCGGGTATGATGTATTTACCAGATTAAAAACTTTACATTTTTTCTTTACACAATTTTTCAATAACTTAAAAATTGAAACTGACCGATCTAACCGTCCACATTTATGGTAGGAACCCATAGATCGCCTATGCGAAAAATTTCCCAAGTTGGAAATCCCGGGATTAGGTAATGGTGTGCGATGATTCAACGGCTACAGAACATTTCATCGCGATCGAAAGGCTTGAAATCTTCAAAACATCAAGATTTATTACAGGCGAGATCTAGACACGTAAAACCACATAGTGAACGGTTAGATCGCTCAAATTCAATCGTTTGAATATCAATAGAACCCAAAATTCAAAAAATGTATTGAAGTTTCCTTCAAGAGTTTAACCTCCTTGGGCGATATGCTTGTTTTCCGATTTTCAAAAACTTAAAAATTGAAACTAACCTCCTTGGGCGATATGCTTGTTTTCCGATTAGGTAACGGTGCGCGACAATTCAACGGTTACAGAACGTTTCATCACGATCGGAAGGCTTGAAATCCTCAAAACATCAAGATTTTCGACGGGCGAGATCTAGGCACGTAAAACCACAGAATGAACGGTTAGATCGCTCAAATTCAATCGTTTGAATATCAATAGAACCAAAAATTCAAAAAATGTATTGAAATTTCCTTCAAGAGTTTAAACTCCTTGGGCAATATGCTTGTTTTTCGATTTTCAAAAACATAAAAATTGAAACTGACCGATCTGCCCGTCCACATTTATGGTAGGTACCCATAGATCGCCTGCGCGAAACATTTCCCAAATTGGAAATCCCGGGATTAGGTAACGGTGTGCGACGATTCAACGGTTACACAACGTTTCTTCACGATCGGACGTTTTGAAATCCCCAAAACATCACAATAACGACAGATGGGGTTTTAGGCATATAAAACTAAAATTTGAACTGTCCTGATGTTGCTTATACTTTCGCCGGACTTGGTTTTCAGATTAATGCCAAAAACGGCATCAGCAAGGTCATGCCCGACGGATATTTCAACATTTCCGTCGGGTAACTTCAATAAATCGTCCAGTTTTTGAAAATTTCAATTTTCCGCCTAATTTTTTGCGAAATCTCAAATTTGCCGCTTGGTGTTACCCGACGTATGATCAACATTTCTGTTGGGTAACTTCAATAAATCATCCAGTTTTTTGAAAATTTCAATTTTCCGCCTAATTTTCCGCGAAATCTCAAATTTGACGCTTGGTGTTACCCGACGAATGATTTGCAGGTTGCCCAACGAGTCACCGACAGACTAAATTTTCGCGGATTCTCAAAAGTCTCGCGTTTTTTGCCCGAGGGAGTATAAAGGTATAACTTGAGGGATATTCGACAATCATCCTTACCCGACGGGTGGGATGACTGTTACCCGACGGACGTCATACCTAATATTCCGTATTTCGATAATGGTATTTCCCGATGGGGTTTTAAACGTTACCCGACGATGTTATTTAATTGTTACCCGACGGGGTCTTAAAGGTTACCTGACGCATATTACCTTTTTCTTATTCCCGACGGAGTATTAAAGTATTACCCGACGGACGTCTCCGTCGGGCAATCCCAATCAGATACATAAATCAAACCGACTCTTCTTCTTCCTTCTTCTTCATTTTCTGTATTTCCTTCTGCTTTATTTCTTCTTTGGTTATTCTTCATTTTTGCTTGAAGCGGCACTTGCATCTTCCTCTCCCTTAAGCAGTCAAGGACGCCTTTTATTACACCTAGTTTTCCTGTCGGCTCCGCTCTCCCAAACAGTCAAGGACACTATTTTTGTTCACGGAGGTTTGCCGTCACTGCCGCTCCCCTCATCGAGGTTTGCCGTCGCCGCCACTCCCCTTGTTAATGTTAATGTTAATTTTGATATATTGTTTATTGTTAATTTGGATATATTGGTTTATTGGTTTATATTGGATATATTGGTTTATTGTTAATTTTGATTTGAAAAATGAATTTATGAAATTGGATATTGTTATTGTTAATGATTATGTATATATATATATATATTTGGATATATATTTGTTAAGGTATATATAATAGTTGAAGATTTGTTGAAATTTTGATGTTTGGTATAATGTTGAAATTGATATAATGGTATGATTTTTTATATGGTATTTATGTGAAATGTATGAATTTTGGGTATTTGAATTTTAAAAACAATTATGGGAAATTTTGATATGGTGTAGTATAAGTGGATTTTGGAAATGTGTGTTTTATAAATTTTTGGATTTGGATATTATTAGTATATGTTTGGATTAATATGTAAGTTTGATTTTGGTCCCGAAATTTGGATTTAGGAATTTAGGTATAATGTTGTGAATTTTGAGTTTAGTACGCTTGGATTAATTAGTTGTTTAAGTTTAATTTTCGTTTGTGTTGGATTTATTTTAAAAAAATTAGAATTTGGTGGTTTTAGTTTTTAGATACCAATTTACTAATTATTACTAAAAAAAATTGATGCTTTATTTATTTATGTTTATTGGAATTATAAAATGTTGGTTAATTTTAAATGTGATTTTGTTTTTATTTTTTGAAAATAATATTTAATATTTAATATTAAAAATGATTGCTTTCTTTTTTATTTAATTAAAAGTATGTTCTTTAATTTTATATTAATTAATTTATATGTGTTATTGTAAATGTCGCATCGCACCTTAATCACATCTAGGACTCGCCCTTGCCCGGATTTTGTTGATGATCATGAGCCGGAGGAGGCAGCCCCTGACTCGGTTGCCTCAACAGCGGCGTCGGTTCATGCACCGCTGTCAGTCTATCAGTGACCGGGTGTCCGATCGGCTCGTAGACAACATAGCAAGAAACGGGGGGAACCCCGTACCGACCTCCAACCCTCACAGGACGACGTCGGAGTAGACGAAATGGGGCCTAATGTCGGAGCACTCCCTAAGGGTAAGTTTATTATTTTGTTTATTTAACCAATCGTTTTTATTTGATACTCATTTTATTTATCAATGTTCATCGAATTTGCAAGTAGGTCAGTAAATGTGCGCGGGATCAACCGAGGTTTGACATCCCAGCGCATTTGTAGGACGACAAATGCAAAGATACTGGTGGTGCACGTGCCACGCCTCCGGTCCGCGCCGGTCAAAATTCACAACCTCCTGGTTCATGACATTGGTGCGATTCTTAGCACCAAGTCACTGATGATGGGGGAGACTTTCTGAACCCAAACCACATAGTAGATCTCGCGTTGTTAGGGAGAGTTATCGGGTATGTTTTTTTTCCATTTTTAACATTAATTTCATATTTTTTAATTATTTTATTAACTGTAATATTTGATTGCAGATCAATTTTGAGTTCGACTTGGAGAATGTCGAGCTCAGTAGGTACCTGTGCCAACACTGGCAGTTACGGTACGCCGACTGGAAGTACGAGCTCCACAAGTACTTCTTGACTTGGCCTTCTCCGGAGGAAGCTCGGGCAAATCCTCCGGAGGAGTTAGACGGGCCGAAACTGCTAGGGTGGTTGTGGTTGTGCGACCATTTCATGTCCCCCACTTATCTGGTACGTATTATCTATCTAATTAATTAAATTATTTAATTTTTATGTTATTTTCCATTTTCAAATCTAATTTTTGGTTTTATGAATGAACAGAGGAAATCGATTGCCAACACATCGAACCGGAGGGCAAAGAAATTCAACCACCACGGGGGGTCGCGATCCTTATCGGCCCGGCAGGGCCGGGTCGATGTTCCCAGAGGTGGATGCCTGGGGGCAGGTGTATGCTGGACGGGGGGATGAAGAGGCTCATCGAATTCACGTAAGTTTATTTCCTTCTGATTAAACATTTTTTCTTAATTTCATAATTATATTTCTAATTAATATTTATTCGAATTTGTAGGATGCGATGGTGCAAGACGTCCAGCAGACACAAGCTGAGCTCACCCAACAACATCCAGATGTGCCGTTGCATCAGCAGCTCCCTAATGTCGACATGTCGATCGCTATTCTGGAGCGACAACTAGGGAGGCGCCGAGGGAGGGTCGTTCGGGGGGCGGGCGACGGGATTGTGCGGGATGTCTCGACTCAATCGTCGTCTTCATCTCGGGTAGGCAATACCCAGGAGACGGCGGATCGTATGAGAAATCTCGAGGCCGAAAATGCTATGATCAAAGCCCAATATGCGGAGATTCAAGCCCAAAACCAACAAATCAAGAGCGCCCTTGACAACATCCTTCAACGTTTGGGTGATCGTGGATTGGATGATATTTTCTCACCGCCCACCCAACCGCCCCCTCAGGATTCCGGCTATTTTGACAACTCCACTAATTCTTAGAGTATATATAAAATATTTTTATACTCTTAATGATGTCAAAAAATTACATTAATTTTTTTAAATATTAATTTAATTTTATTTTGATTCTTTATATTAAAATTTTTAATTAAATTTTTTATTATTTATTATTTAATTTAATATTTTATTTTCAATATAAAGATGAGGTTGCCCCACGAATTCTGGTAATGTTACCCGACAAATTTTTTATTATTTTATTTTTTATTATTTAATTTAATATTTTATTTTCAATATAAAGAGGAGCTTGCCCGACGGATTAGGGACATGTTACCTGACGACTTTTAAAACTATACCCGACGAATGAGTTACATGTTACCCGACGCAGCTTCAAACTATACCCGACGATTGAGTGACATGTTACCCGACGGCTGTGTAAAACGTTACCCGACAGCTATGTAAAACGTTACCCGACGGGTGTTTATCATGTTACTCGACGCGTGTATATAACAGTGCCCGACAACTGCATTTAACCTTCCCCGACGGTGTTTATAACGTTACCCGACTGGTATATATAACGTTACCCGACGGGTATATATAATGTTACCCGACGGGCTATAGACCTCCCCCGACATATATTTAATAGATTACCCGACGGTATTATGATGTTGACTTTATGTTGCTCGACGAAGATATCAGCGACGAACTTTACCGCCGGGCATTAGTTAATTGTTCAACGAGGACACTGTGCTAGTCGAGTAATCACAAAGCCCGACCGCGGTAGCCCGACGTCTATTGCCCGACGGAAATTCGCTGTTGTATGTGTTACTCGACGGAGGAATTACGTTGCTCGACGAAATGGTTTCGCCGGGCAACTTCTGATTTCTTGTAGTGACCACTTATCCATGCTTAACTTATTGCTTTTGAATCCCTGTGCAGTAGCTTGAGCCTTCTGCAATTAGGAACAAGATGGTCATGCTACGAGTAAGATGCATGTCAAAAGATATAAGGCAGAAAGGAAGAGATTAAAAATAAAAATTAACCCCGTTCCAAATACCAAGCGGCTTGTTCTTAGCTTGCTCTTCCAGACCTAGTAATAGTTCTCTGGTTTTGGTTTCCATTGGAATGCCCTCCCTAAACTGCAAAACAACATTTTATCTTACACACAGCTCTTTAAGTGCAATATTAGCAACGAAAAACTATAAACAAAAGAGTCAGATTATAACCCTTGCCCAGCCTTCAGAAATAGCTAGTTGTGCGACATCTTGGTCTTGTAGAATAACTGATATGCATAATGCCGTTTTGTTTTGGGATGAGTATATTCCACTCTGTATATTACGCACTGTCGAAAAATGATACGGTGAGCTACGTATATATAATTAAGCATGGGATCTGGATATTTATTATTAAATGAATAGTCATGTACGTATACTAAAATAAAAAACAATAATAATATGAAAATATATAGTCTCCTTAGATTTATATTTATGTCCTTTGACTTTTTGGGCCGGCACCACATCTTTAAAAATGATTATGGATATTATTGCAAGTTGTGTTGTCTATCCCCTTTGCATAATTTGATGAGTTCCTATGATCTATTGGGCTGCTGCATGATTAATTGGCTGACTATTGATACGGAAGGCTTTTTTACGCTCTGTTTCCTTCTCTAATGCTCTCAAGGAAGCCAATTTTATTGCTGATGTCTTGACCAACTTAGATCGGCAAGCTGGTATGGATAAGATTTGGAGTAATGCTATGCCTCCTTCTGTGTCTATGGCTTGGAAGTTTGACTTCGTAGGCCGTGACTGTTCTAGGGGTTCTTCGTTGTTTTAATTTATTTTGTATTTCAAAAAAAAAAAAATAGAAAGAGAGATGAGGCTGCCAATTACCTGAATTTGCAATGAATCGTCCTTAGTCTCGATGGAACTGGAAACACTTTGGGTCACTGAATGAGGAGAAAAAGTCTAGTCATCAAATACTTTCGACACGTAGGACAACCACATCAGCATCCCCATCCAATGAGATGTTGACATCTGACAGTCATTCTGACTTTCTCAATAACATTTAAAAATAATTGGGAAATTAGTACAAATAACCCTTTACCATAAAATTTTACCACAAATACCCACTTCTATATACTCAACCACATGTGGTAATTATTTTTTGCTATTTACACTTTTTGCTAAACCTATATATACCCTTCAAGGACTGAAATACAATTTTCTCACTTATCTCCCTCTCTCCTCTCTTCTCTCTCTTCCTCTTAGTCTTCTCTCTTCTCTATTTTCTCTTCTCTATGTGACTGAGATCTCCAGATGAAGATGAAGAGGATGTTCAACATGTGAGAGGAAATACCTTTTATGATTTTTGGGTTTAACAAAAAGAACCCAAACATGGAAAAAAGAACCCAACAATTTCTGGGTTTAAATTGAATTTTCATATTAGTTTCCCCTTAGATCCCAATTACATGCCACTTAGTTAACATTTAACTACCGTTTATTTTGCAACAACTAATGCCAGAAATTGGATTTTAATCTTCATCGTCATCTTCATCTTCATATTTATCTTCATCTTCATCTAGAAAACCCAGAAATAGTTAGGTAATAGCTAAGTGGTTACCAATTATTATGGTAGTGGAAACTAATCAGTAACTAACTGCGAAACCATGGAAACCCAGAAAACCCATAAACCCATAAATAGTTAGGTAACTAAGTGGTTACCAATTGATATGTAAATGATAACTAATCGATAACTAACTGGAAAATCATTGAAAACTCAGTTCCTCTTCAGTTACCTTTCTTCAATTCTACCCACACTCTCCCTCCTTGTGCATCTCCCTCCATCTAACCCCCAGTCGCTGAAATTGAACATGAAATCTTTTTTCTTCTCCCATGTTCTTCGACCCAAACTCATCCATCTTCATCTAACCCACCCAAGTTCTTCGACCCAAACCTACCCATCTTCATCATTATTATCATCTGGAAAAAAAAAGAGGAGAGAAGAGGAAGAGGAAGAGGACACAACCTCCATCTTCATCTTCATTAGAGAAAAAAGAGGCACTACAAAACAAAACTCTATTTCCAAAGGCTAAAAGTAGTCGAAAATATCAGTTTTCCGTCGGAAATATGCTTTTACGAGGGCAACGTAAAACACTTGTCACAAAAGGTGCTTTCCGAGGAACCGTCGTAAAATATTCTATTTCCGACAATCCTTAACTGTCGGATATATTTTGTTTCCGTCGTAAAATATTCTATTTCCGACAATCCTTAACTGTCGGATATATTTTGTTTCCGTCGTAAACAAGCTTTTTAAAATGAGGAGATTTTTTTCTTGCGACATATTTTAGGCATCGTAAATAGTTGTAGGGTCATCGTAAATGTTCTATATGCGATGAATATTTTTTTTCGATAACATGGTTACGACCACACATTATCCATCGGAAATAAATTTTCGACAAGAAATTGTTGCTTCGACGGTCATTGTCCATCACAACTACGCATTTCTAACAATTACTAGTACTCATAAAAACAGACTACTTTCTCGTAAAAAGAATTCAGCTGTTATTTTAGCATCGAAAATAATAGCTTGATTTGAGAGATTAAATATTGTAAAATGGGCATCAATCTCATTCCAATTCCTAATTTGCTAACATCAAGAAAACAAACAAGCAATTCAGTTTGTCCACTAATTTGATAGAACAAAAAATCTGAGAGAGTACGTGATTAGCTTATACATATCCAAATATTCATAGGGAAAAGTGAAATATTACAACCTTTATTAAGGCAACAAACCCCTTATACATCTAGTCCCCCGGGAGGCACTTTCTAGTGCTGCAACGTGTCACGCGCTTGGATTTTTATATGTTTTTTTAGTCAAAACATTGTCCTCAATGTTCATGACATAATGCAAGACAGTAGTATTAAATAAAAAACAGAACTTTGTATTAAAAAAAATTTCAATGACGTTTATGATGGCACACGTAAACTCTTGCAATAGCCAATATTTACGATAAAAAAAAATATACTTTTGCAAATGGATAGTTATTTCCGACCATGATTAATTATAATCGTAAAGAAAGTATATCTTCCGACAACCAAAATATGGCATTGAAAATATCTTTTCCAATTCCGACGCTAAGTAAAAGCTGTCACAAATATAAAATTATTACCGACATGGACTATTTCTCTTCGGAAATACGTAAACACTTCTGACTATCCCTAAGCGTCATCGAAATTAGTAATTTATTACCGACAAGGACTAGCACCCGTCGAAACTACTTAATCACATACGACATAATGGACACACTCACGAAAATTAACAATCTATTTTCGACGACGATGCTGTTTAGTCGTTAATACTTTTGGCGCTAACTCTTCCCTCCAAAACCCTTCATTTTCGACAGTCACATCACTTTTTTCGAGGGCATGTTTGTGTATTGGAAACCAAAGGCAATCTGGTGACACATGTGTCAACTGTATTTCAGGCTCTCGGAAAAAACTGGTCGAAAATGACCATTTTTGTTGTAGTGAGGAGAGAGTAGAGAAAGAAAAGAGAGAAGAGAGAGAGAAGTGAGAAATTGCATTTCAGTCCTTAGAGGGTATAAATAGGTTGGGTAAAAAGTGTAAATAGCAAAAAAATAATTACCACATGTGGTTGAGTAGAAGGAAAGTGTGTATTTATGGTTTTTTTTTTCAGTAACACGCAGTATCACAAAGCTTTCAACCAAGGATTAATCTGCACTAGGCATTTCAGCCTCCTCCTGACCACAAGTCAAATGCCAGGTTCGTGTCTCGAATCCAAGACTAGAGAACAAACCTGACTTGGAACCCAAGTTTCTACTGGACCATTTGCTCGTGATTGTGTGTATTTGTGGTTAAATAAGGGGTTATTAATTTGTCCTAATTTCCCAAAATAATTTTACTGAGGAAAAAATCTCTTTCTTCATCCCCAAATACCCCTCATGTGCAATCCCACCCCTCTCTCCCAAAAGCAGAAAACCTTCCAATCTCCGTGATATTTGCCCAGACTCCATGCATTAATTTACTACAATATAGAGCAGTGTGATGGGTTACTATCCAGCACGGTTCGGGGAACACTTTTTTTCTGCGTTGGTGAATGGAAACCCCAACTATCAAGCAAGAAATAAACTTAATCCATACTTTTAAAGGATAATGTAACAAATATTTAGTAAAATTTCATTAGAGGGTGAAGTACATCCAATATGCAAGTACTACCATTGTAGCATGAGGTTATGATAAAAAAAAATTGATAATAATATTACTAATGAGATTATGATTTATTATCTACCTTGTAAAACCAATTTGATAATAATCGAATTTGATCCAAATTTGATGCTTAACGAATATAAATTGGTAGGTTCAATTCGAAAATTCAAATACTATCCAAATTTGATAGTTTGAGTATATTTGGAATTATGGATTCATATTTGGATTGAGAAAATTCTGATCCGAATTCCATACTTAACCAATATTATAAATTGATTGGCTTAATCCAAATAACCAAGTGTAGGTCAGATTTAATAATCCCATTATAAATAATTCCAAATACCAATATTATAAATTGATTGGCTTAATCCAAATAACCAAGTGTAAGTCAGATTTAATAATCCCATTATAAATAATTCCAAATTAGATTGAGACCATATTTACATGCCTACTATGGAGTGAGCGAGGGATTTTTCATTTTACCTAATTTTAGTTCAAAGATGTGCGCATTGTCTTGTATCGGGCACAGAAAAGGGGTGGTAGGCTTAGTAGGGCTCGAACCTACAATATAACCGTTATGAGCGGTATGTTTTAACCAATTAAACTATAAGCCCCTACGAATCTCAACATGCAATTTGCTTACTTCAGGTTTAAATGTTATTTGTTTCGATAGAAAGGAGGTTTTCGTTTATTTTCTTTATTTAATACGAGTTTCTTACTTGATGCCTCTTCTAACATTGAGAGGTACGTTAGAAAGAAAATAGAAGTGAGTACGATAAACCGACCAAACCGGTTCATATTCGTTTGATTTTGATTTTAAGGCTTTGACCCAATTTATACACTTCACTTCTTTTCAGCCCAAAGTTTTAATTAGCTTTTAGACAAGAAAATGTCTATTAATTGACTGCATTGTTTAATAACAGTAACAGCCATTTGTGTAACATCAACTAATCCGGCCGTTTGCATTGGAGTACTATCATGATGTTCTGGGGCAAACCAATCCAACTTATGAAAAAAAAAAAGGGTAACAAAAAGAAGAAAAAAAATGGCACTGAGACGTAAAACATATGGTTTAACAGAAGTTCTTCATTTTTCATTCTAAAATTCTAAAGGGCTTTCATGCAGCTGCATCCATCATAGTTCTATCCCAACTTCCCAACACATGATATTTTGGAAAGCACAACATAACCTCAAACCTTCGGTGATCAGCTGACTTAAGAAAATGATCCATGCTATTGTTAGATTGTCCTCAAAATTAAGCTTAACCTTGGACTAAAAAGAAGAAAAGATAGGGAGCAATTAAGCAATTAAGCAAAGAAGAAAATGATCTATACACGACGATAGCGCCAAATCCCCTTCCTCTTGTCTTGTGCTTCTCGTTGGAACCTTTCCAATTACATATATTCTGATTGACATTTGGCAGGGCCAGCTTGAAGGAGTGTTGTTGCCAAACTCGGTATTTGACTCCCATAAAGATCCCACGAACCATCCTTTTATATCCCTTCTCCGTGCTGTCACATTCTTCAGTTCTACTGGCTCAAGAGAAATGACCTTCTCCAGTTGAACCTGTATGAGATAAAAATGTTTACAAAGCAAGAAGAAACCCGCCATGGGGAAAGCTAACAGAAATGCTAATAAATAATTACCTTGAGATTTTTCTGAAATATACTTCCAGTCAATAGGTCATCAATGGCTTCCTTTGCATAGGGCTCTCCATCTGTGGGAAGATCTACACCACTCAATAGAAAAGGTATCCTCCATATATATTTTCCCGTTTAATTAATTACAATCGTCGTCCTTAGTATGATTGTAGGAATTCTCATTAATTTCCTTTGCATAAGGATGACGGATTCCCCGACAGCCCTAATTTCCTCGTATCTTTCATTCGTTTCTTCAATCTTCCATGGAAAAATAAAAGTATTAGCTTCCCCGAATGTTGCCTGAAATTGTATTAGTAAAGAAACGTACGTGGGTAATTCTCACTATATATTTATTAGTCCGTCAAACATGATTTTATACAGAGTCCTCTAGCTACAGAGTCATCCTAGGAGGTACATAGAGATAACATATACTGCTGTATAGGATAAGCATAGACATAAGAGAGAATAATCCATACTGCATTAGTACTTAATTATCAACATGAATGAATGTAAAAACTCAGAAGCAAAAAACTATGAAATTATTTCTCACTCACATTTGTCAAGTCGCTTATTTCTGTGACTCCACAAGCTCCAATTGATACACTTTCACCCTCGTATTCGGCTTTCCCACCGAAACAATCAATCTCTTTAAAACAATAACTTTTTTTTTGAAGGCGCGCAATTATACTCATATTCTTGAAAGATCATTCTAGTTTTTATACTCCTTGAATTCATCACCAACATTTAATATTGTTGTCTCCAATTCCCGTTTCCCACTTTCAACTGCATCTAGAGACAACCATGCATAGGTCCAAAATATAGTTCATTCTCTCATCAGGAGCCGATAAAAAAGGATGTTTTGCAAGTTTGTCGGCAAATACAGAGTAGCTGAAAACAAATTTTATATATATTAGGGTTTTATATATATATATATATATATATATATATTATGACAATTATATAAGTGCTAATTAAAATTCTTACTCGTAGCCTCGGAAATCAAAGAACGCAAAGAAAGAATCACGATCAGGCCAACAAACACCGGACATGAGTATTTCATCTCTTCAAAAGTTCCTGAATGCTTTCAAATCATTAATTCTTAATTTCCATATTTTTTCAAGCTCTTCACGAGGATTTTCCAAGTCTTCAAAACTGCATGGACGTTAATAATTTTTATTTTATTGGAAGCAAAAACATAATTGCATGGTTTGTGTAATCCCATATGAAAACGTTGACTACCATGCAAATGTTTTATCGTTTGTAAAACGTTCCTACACATACAACATATATATTAGAAAACAATATATATATATATATATATATATGCATGTTAGTATCATTAATGAATTACAATACATAAGTGAGAAAAATCAGATTAACATAAAAAGGTAAGGATTTGTGGACGTACTTAATCTCATCGCACCACCAAGGTAATAAGTAATGATAATCTGTGTTAAACTTTGTAATGCTTTTGATTTATGTTAATTTGGCAAATTTGTAATTTGTTTGAACTTTTTCATCCTTGTGCCACATGTGTGGTTGAGATGAATGCTTGAGTTATTTGACCTAAGTATAAAAGCTAAACTTAGCTGAAATATCAAGCAGTGAAGGCTTTTGCAAAATACTCTCTGTCTCTGATTCTTTGCTCTCTGCGATTTCCTTGCAGCTGTCCAACTGCAATTGTTCAACTGAAGTTGTTTTACTGTACGACTGCAGCTGTTCACTGGAACTGCAACTGTTCGACTGTAGATATTCTCTGGAACTGCAACTGTTGCGAATCAGTTGAAGGTAACCAAATTCTAACATGGTATTAGAGCTATGTTGATCAAGAAATAGAGTGGGGCGGATTGGGTGTTGCTGATTCTGAAAAGGGGGAAAATTCTAAGTGAAACCCTAGAATCAATTTCTTCAAGTTCATGGCTAATTCAAAAAATGGTGGAGATATTAGAACTCAAATCTTCAATGGAGTAAACTACGACTTTTGGAGGATAAAGATGACGACTATCTTCTTATCTCATGAGTTGTGGAGCTTGATAGAAGAAGGCTATGAAATTCCACAAAGTTCTGAAGTTTTGATAGAAGCTCAGAAGAAGGAATTGAAGAACAACATCAAGAGAGATGCAAAAGCTCTTGGGCTCATACAAGGAGCACTTTCATATGAAATTTTTCCGAGAATCTCGAACAAAACCGTGGCTAAATCAGCTTGAGATGTTCTTGAGAAAGTCTACAGAGGCGCTACCGGTAAGAGCAGTTAAACTTCAATCCTTGAGAAAAGATTTTGAATATTGTAGAATGAATAAGGATGATGAATTGCTAGATACTTACTTGAGTAGATTGTCTGAAATAATTAATCAAATGAGAAGTTATGGAGAAATTATTTCTGATGAAAGACTTGTGCAAAATTACTTGATTAGTTTGACACAAAAGTATGATAGTATTGTTATTGTGCTTGAAGAAAGTAAAGATTTGTCTACTTTGAGTGTTGAAGAGTTAATTGGGTCAATTAAGGGATTTAATCAAAGACTCTCTAGACATGCTGATAATTAATGCAGTTGAGAGTGCTTTCCAAACGCTAAGCTTGGGTTCATCAAAGTCAGAACAATCAAGTTATAGTCAAGGAAAGGCCAAGTCCAACAAGAATTGGGAAGGCAAAAACAAGAAATGGGTAGGAAAGAGCAATTTTGAAAAGAAGAAAAGTTTTGAAAAAGGGTCTGGTAGTGATCTAAAGTGCAAAGTATGTGATAAACCTCATTCCGGTGTGTGTTGGTTTGATGGGAAAGGTGAAATGCTACAAGTGTAACAAGTTTGGGCGTATACAAAAAGACTGCACCTACAAGGGCAATGCGCTTGCCAATTACACTGAAGAACAAGGTGAAGACTCTCACATGTTCTATGTTGGTCATGATGCAACCATTCAAGAAAATTTGAAGGTTTGGTTTGTAGATAGTGGTTGCAGCAATCACATGACAGCAAACAAGAATCTTTTCGTGAATATTGACAGTTCAAACCCAACCAAAGTGAAGATGGGAAATGGGCAACCAGTTGATACATTGGGAAAGGGTACTATTGTTGTACAAACAAAAAAGGGAAGGATGATCATCAAGGATGTCATGCTAGTTCCTGAGTTGAAGCAGAATCTGTTAAGTCTGGGGCAATTGGTGGAGCATGGATACTACTTGTACTTTGGAAACCGAAGTTGCAGAATCTATGACAAAAGAAATTCCAGACAACTTTTGGCCAAAATTGAAATGAAGGGAAATAGAAGTTTTCCTTTGACAATGAAGTATGCTACTCAGCCTGCACTCAAGATGGAAGTGCAAGGAGATTCAAAGCGTTGGCAAAAGAGGCTTGGGCACTTGAATTATGAAAGTCTAAAGAAGCTACATAAAAAAGAAATGGTTATTGGATTGCCATATATCCAAGATTGTGAAGAAATCTGTGATGGTTGTTCACTTGGGAAACAACACAAGGATTCATTTCCAACATACCAAGCATGGAGAGCTAAAACTCCATTGGAATTGATTCACACTGATGTTTGTGGACCGATGAAGAATCCTACTCAAGTTGGAAACATGTATTTCTTAATCTTTGTGGATGATTTTTCACGAATGACTTGGGTTTACTTTCTAAGATAGAAATCAGAAGTGTTCTCAATATTTAAGAAGTTTCAAGCTATGGTTGAGAGACAATCTGGTAAGCTGATCAAGGTTCTTAGAAGTGACAGAGGGGGAGAGTACACAACACGAGAGTTTGATAAGTTTTGTCAAGATGTTGGAGTTGAGAGACAACTCGCAGTTAGTTACACTCCTCAGCAGAATGGAGTAGCTGAAAGAAAAAACATAACCATAGTTGAGATGGCAAAGTCTATGCTACATAATAAGAGTATGCCGGAGTATATGTGGGTTGAGGCAGTAAATACTGCAGTCTACTTGATGAATAGGCAACCAACTATGGCAGTGGAAGACAAGACACCGTTTGAAGCATGGAGTGGAAGAAAACTTTCTGTGAATCATTTGAGGGTGTTTGGCTCAGTCTGTTTTGCTCATGTTCCAAAGGAGTTAAGATAAAAGTTTGATGAGTCAAGTGAAAGATGCATTTTGGTAGGCTATGCTTCTCATACAAAAGGGTATAGGCTCTACAATCTGGAGAAAAAGAAAGTAGTAATATGCAGAGATGTTCTCTTTAGTGAGAAATCTTCTTGGGATTGGAATCAGACAACAATCCAAGGTGAATCTGCAAGAATCAGAACTGAAGTTGATGATCAACCGAATGAAGTTGAAATTGAGCTAGAAAGTCCACAATTGTCATATGAAAGTGGCAATCAACGAGACTCTGCTACACCTTCAACTCCAAGTTCAACACCAATTCGAATGAGGAGTTTGAATGATGTCTATGCAAGCTGCAATTTCTGTATTACATAACCATAAAAGTTTGAAGAAGCAGTGAAGGAGGAGACATGGAAGGTAGCAATGCAAAATGAGATTGATGTTATTGTGAAGAACAAAACATGGGAGCTTGTTGACAGATCGATTGACAAAGATGTGATAGGAGTGAAGTGGATTTATAAGACAAAGCTCAATGAATATGGTTCCATACAGAGGAACAAAGATAGATTGGTGGCAAAGGGGTATTCTCATAAACCAAGGATTGACTTCCATGAAACATTTGCATTGGTAGCTAGACATGAAACAATCAGAGGCCTAATCTCTATTGCTGCTCAAAACGGATGGTACCTACACCAACTAGATGTGAAGTCTGCTTTCCTAAATGGAGTCCTAAAGGAAGATGTGTTTGTTGAACAACCTCAAGGGTTTGTTATTGAAGGACAAGGGCAGAAAGTGTATAAGCTTAAGAAGGCACTTTATGGCCTTCAGCAAACACTTAGAACATGGTATGAAGAGATCGACTCATATTTCAGTGAGAGAGGATTTCGAGGAAGTGAAAATGAAGCTGCCATCTACATCAAAACTGAAGGTAACTCATATATTCTCTTTGTTTCTTTATATGTTGATGATCTGATATATACTGGAAGTAGTGAGAAAATGATCTTGAATTTCAAGAATGATATGATGAGAAAGTATGATATGAGAGATCTAGGCATGTTGCATTATTTTCTGGGTATTACTATTAGTCAATCAGAAGATGGAATCTTTATTACTCAAAAGAAATATGCAAAGTCTATACTAGAGAAGTTTAATATGTCTGGTTGCAAACCTGTTGCAACACCTCTAGTAGTAAATGAAAAGTTTCAAAAAGAAGATGGTAGTGGTAGTACTAATGAATATGTGTATAGAAGCCTTGTGGGGAGTTTGTTGTATTTGACAACAACTAGGCTAGATATTATGTATGTTGCAAGCTTGTTGTCCAGATTTATGCACAATCCAACTTGAGTTCACTATGGAGCTACAAAGAGGATCTTAAGATACATTCAAGGTACAATTGACTTTGGCATAATGTATGGAAGGAATGTTGAACCAAAGGAGGAAGTGGGGATGACTTGAAGAGCACAGCTAACTACACATTTACACTAGGTACTGGTGTATTCTCTTGGGCATCTAACAAGCATAAATCAGTTGCTCTATCTACTGCTGAAGCTGAATATGTGACAGCTTCAATTGCAACCTCTCAAGCAGTTTGGTTGAGAAGGGTTATGGAAGACTTTGGTGAAAAGCAACAACGGTCAACTCCCATTCTCTATGATAACAAGTCAGCAATTGCCATGAGCAAGAATCCTGTTATCACAGTCGAGCAAAACATATTACTCTAAGGTATCACTACATCAGAGATGCAGTTGAAGAAAAGGTAGTTGATGTGGTCTACTACAAATCTGAAGATCAAGTTCCTAACATCTTCACCAAAGCATTGCCAAAAGACAAGTTCATCTGCCTAAGAACTTCTGGGAGTGAAGCAACAAAGCATTAAGAGGGAGTGTTAAACTTTGTAATGCTTTTGTTTTATGTTAATTTGGCAAATTTGTAGTTTGTTTGAACTTTTTCATCCTTGTGTCACATGTATGGCTGAGATGACACCACAGCAAAATCCAAGTTGCCCGGTTAAAGGGCGTCGTCGAGTAACATAAGGGATTCGTCGAGCCACGTTGAAAAAGGCGAATCTCCGTCGGGCTTTGATATTAGTCGACGACAACAGAGCATCCGTCGAGCAACGTTATCTTGGCCGGCGGACTAGTTCGTCGATGAAGTCTTCGTCGAGCAACCTAAAAGTCAACAACATAGTACCGACATACAATTTGCGCCGGGTAACCTTACATTATGTGTCGGGTAACTATTTAAATAACCGTCGGGTAAGTTATTACATATCCGTCGGGTCAGGTGTGCATCATCCGTCGGGTAATGTTATACACATCCGTCGAGTAATTTATAGACATCCGTCGGGTTAAGTATTACACATCCGTCAGGTAACGTTTTACACATCCGTCGGGATATCCGTCGGGTAACAGTTTACTGATCCGTCGGGCAAACTCTGAATAATTAAAATATAATTTTAATAACATATTTAATTAAATAATAAAAAAATCCAATTAAAAGAATCAAAATAAACAAAAAATAATATTTATAAAAATTAATGTAATATTTTTACATCATTAAATATATAAAAAATATTTTTTATCTAGTACACTCTAACTACTAGTCGAGGGGTCAAAGTAGGCGGGATCCTGAGGGGGCTGTTGGGTGGGCGGTGAGAAAATGTCATCCAATCCACGGTCACCCAAACGTTGAAGGACCTTATCAAGAGCGATCTTGATTTGTTGGTTTTGGGCTTGAATCTCCGCGTATTGGGCTTTGATCATAGCATTTTCGGCCTCGAGGTTTCTCCAATGGTTCGACGTCTCCTGGGAATTACCTATCCGAGATGAACTGGACGACTGAGTCGAGACATCCCGCACAATCCTGTCGCCCGCCCCCCGAACGACCCTCCCTGGGCGCCTCCCAAGTTGTCGCTCCAAAATAGCGATCGACATGCCAGGATTAGGGAGTTGCTGCTCCAACGGCACTTTCGGATGCTGTTGGGTGAGCTCAGCTTGTGTCTACTGGACGTCTTGCTGCATCGCGTCCTACAAATTCGAATAAATATTAATTAGAAATATAATTATCAAATTAAAAAATAATGTTTAATCTTCAAAAAATTAACGTACGTGAATTTTGTCAGCCACTTGATCCCCACGTCCAGCGTACACTTGCCCCTAGGCATCCACCTCTGGGAACATCGACCCGGCGTTGCGCCGATCCTCCTACCGGGCTGATAAGGATCGCGACCCCCCGTGGTGGTTGAATTTCTTCGCTCCCCGGTTCGATGTGTTTGCAATCGATTTCCGCTATTCATTTGTAAAACCAAAAATTAAATTTAAAAATTGAATAATTTAATTAACTAGATAGATAATACGTACCAGATAGGTGGGGGACACGAAATGGTTGCACAACCACAACCACCCTAACACTTTCGACCCGTCCAACTCCTCCGGAGGATTTGCCCGAGTTTCCTTCGGGGAAGGCCAAGTCAAGAAGTACTTGTGGAGCTCGTACTTCCAATCGGCGTACCGTAACTGCGAGTGTTGACTCATGTATCTACTGAGCTCGACGTTCTCCAAGTCGAACTCAAAATTGATCTGCAATCAATTATTAAAGTTAGTAACATAATTAAAATGGGAAAAAAAACATACCGATAACTCTCCCAAACAACGCGTGATCTCCTCCGGGGTTTGGTTCTGAAAGTCTCCCCCATCATCATGGACTTGGTGCGAAGAATCGCACCAACGTCATGCACTAGGAGGCTGTGAATTTTGACCGGCGCGGACCGGAGGCGTGGCACATACACCACCAGTATCTTTACATTTATTGCCCTGCAAATCAGGTGGGATGTCAAACTGCGGTTTAACCCGCGCACGTTCACCGACCTGCCTGCAAATTCGATGAACATTGGTAAATAAAATGAGTAACAAATATAAACGGTTGGTTAAATAAACAAAATAATGAACTTACCATTAGGGATTGCTCCGATATTAGGAGCTGTTTCATCTGCTCCGACATCGGCCTATGGGGGTTGGGGGTCGGTACGAGGTTCCCCCTGTTTCTTGCTAAGTTGTCGACGTGCCAATCAGGCACCGGGTTGCTGATGGACCGACATCGATGACTGAACCGACGCCGCTGTTGAGGCAACCGAGTCAAGGGTTGCCTCCTCCGGCGCATGATCATCAATAGGATCAGGGCAGAGGCGGGTCCTAAATGTGATTAAGGTGCGATGCGACATCTACAATAACAAATATAAATTAATTAATATAAAATTAACCAACATATTTTTAATTAAATAAAAAAAACCAAACATTTTTAATATTAAATATTAAATTAAAAAAATCATAACAAAATCACATTTAAAATTAACCAACATTTTATAATTCCAATAAACGTAAATAAATATAAAGCAATTATTTTTTTTAGTAGTAATTAGTAAATTGGTATCTAAAAACTAAAACCACCAAATTATAATTTTTTAAAATAAATCCAACACAAACGAAAATTAAACTTAAAAAACTAATTAATCCAAACATACTAAACTCAAAATTCACAACATTATACCTAACTTTCTAAATCCAAATTTCGAGACCAAAATCAAACTTACAAATTAATCCAAACATATAATAATAATATCCAAATCCTAAAATTCACAAATTAAAAATTTATAAAACTCACATTTCCAAAATTCACTTATAATACACCCAAATCAAAATTTCACAAAATTGTTTTTAAAATTCAAATACCCAAAATTCATAAAATTCACATATCCAAAATTCACATAAATTTCATATCCAAAATCATAACATTCTATCAATTTCAACATTATACCAAACATCAAAATTTCAACAAATCTTCAAATATGATATATACATTAACAATAACAATTATATATACATTAACATTAACATTAAAAATAACAATCAACATTATATATATATTAACATTAACAATTAACAATAACAATATCCAATTTCATAATTTCTTTTTTCAAATCAAAATTAACAATTAACCAATATATATATACATTAACATTAACAATAACAATAAACCAATAACAAATATATATACATTAACATTAACAATAACAATATCCAATTTCATAAATTCTTTTTTCAAATCAAATTTAACTATAAACCAATATATATACATTAACAATAGAGAGAGAGAGAGAGAGAGAGAGAGAGAGAGAGAGAGAGGGACAATGAGTTCGACCTTCAAGGAACTCGGTGAGAGATCGGTCCGGCGAGGGGAGCGGTGGCGACGGCAAAGCTCGATGAGAGAGAGGCGGTGTCTTTGACTGCTGGGCCGGCGGATGGAGGGAGAGCGAGAAACAGTGGTGTGGTTCTTATATTTAAACGAAACATAGAGCAAATTGGGAGAGAAACAGAGAGAAACCGAGAGCAACGGAGCAGAAAATGAAGAACAAGGAAGAAGAAGAAGATTCGGTCTGATATATCTCTGTGGTTGACCTTGTCCGACGAACGGGTACGTCGGGCATCGATTTAATGATGCGTATTAAGAAACGGCGGATATTCGTCGTGTATCTCGTTTGGTCTCCGTCGGGTAACATGTTCACTATCATCGTCGGGTCACATGTTCGGTATCCGTCGGGTAACATGTTTCATATCCGTCGGGTTACTTTAACGATATCCGTCGGGCAATATTAGGCGATAACTTTGAGATTGTGCGAATTTTTAGGAGGAAATTCCGTCGAGCTACATTGTAAAACATCCGTCGGGTAAGCACAACGGTCGGCAATCCGTCGGGTATGGTTTTCAACCATCGTCGAGTAAGAACAACAGTCGGCAATCCGTAGGGTAAGTCTTTCAACTTCCGTCGGGCAACAAAATGCGGGACTTTTGAGATTCCGCGAAAATTTAGGTGCAGTGTTCGTCGGGCATAATTCAAAATAGTCATCGGGTAAGAGCACCTGTCGACCCTCCGTCGGGTCACATATCCAATATTCGTCGGGTTACACTATGCGGGAATTTTGAGATTTCGCGAAAAACTACGCGGGACTTTTGAGATTTCGCAAAATTTTTAAAAATTGCGCGTTTTATTAGAGTTACCCGACGACGTACCAGATGTAGCCCGACGGTCGTTGGCCCGGCGAATTCCTTTATCCGTGGGGCATAACGTTTATAATGCCGTTTTTACCATTAATCTGAAAACCAGGTCCGGCGAAAGAATAATCAACATTGGGACTGTTCAAATTTTGGTTTTACATGCCTAAAGCCCCATCTATCGTTATCGTAATGTTTTGAGGAATTCAAGCCGTTCTATCGTGAAGAAACGTTGTGTAACCGTTGAATCGTTGTGCACCGTTACCTAATCCCGAGATGTCCAAATTGGTAAATTTTTCGCGTAGGCGATCTATGGGTACTTAACATAAATGTGGACGGTTAGATCGGTCAATTTCAATATTTAAGTTTTTGAAAATCGGAAAACAATCATATTGACCAAGGAGTTTAAACTTTTGATGGAAACTTCAATACATTTTACGAATTTTTGGTTCTATTGATATTCAAACGATTGAATTTGACCAATCTAACCGTTCACTTTGTGGTTTTACGTGCCTAGATCTCGCTCGTGGAAAAGCTTGATGTTTTGAGGATTTCAAGTCATCCGATCGGGAAGAAATGTTTTGTAACCGTTGAATCATCGCGCACCGTTACCTAATCCCGGGATTTCCAAATTGGTAATTTTTTCGCATAGGCGATCTATGGGTACCTACCATAAATGTGGACGGTTAGATCGGTCAATTTCGATATTTAAGTTTTTGAAAATCGGAAAACAAGCATATAGACCAACGAGTTTAAACTTTTGATGGAAACTTCAATACATTTTGCGAATTTTTGGTTCTATTGATATTCAAACGATTGAATTTGACCGATCTAACCGTTCACTTTATGGTTTTAAGTGCCTAGATCTCGCCCGTTGAAAATCTTGATGTTTTGATGATTTCAAGTCGTCCGATCGTGAAGAAACAGTGTGTAACTGTTGAATCATCGCGCACCGTTACCTAATCACGGCATTTCCAAATTGGGTAATTTTTCGCGTAGGCGATCTATGGGTACCTACCATAAATGTGGACGGTTAGATCGGTCAGTTTCAATTTTCAAGTAATTTTAAAAAGTTGTTTAATAAAAACATTTAAATTTGTTATGCTCAAACTTACCCGACGATTATTCATGTATAGTCGTCGGGTAAAACGTTAAATGTCCGTCGGGTAACATGTTAATTATCGTCGTCGGGTAAAGGGTAAGTTTTTGTCAGGTAACACCAATTGTTGTGGTCCGTCGGGTAACCCATACCTTGTCCGTCGGGTAACGTGTTACATATAGCCGTCGGGTAACAGTTACGTATCCGTCGGGTTACACCAATTGTTTCGATTCGTTGGGTAATATGTTAATTGTCTGTCGGGCAACATTAATTTAAACAGATTGTTTAATACATTAATGTAAATTTATTCTGGTAAATAATTGTTTATAAAAATATTATCAAAGCACCTTTTATAGACAATGTTTATTATAAAAAATTATTGTATCTTATTTTGTCAATATGAAGGTCGGGTTCAATTTTTTTCACATTGCACTAAAGAGAAAAAATTGTCCCTCATTAAATCAATTTTTGAGAATGAAATCATGCAACATACATATATATATATAAATCAAATTTATTGATTTGAACATGGATATTACATATATGAATGAAATTTCGAATTTACAACTTTCATTCGGATTCACTTTCCCCCTCCCAATCACGCTCGTCATCCGATATGTGTACAGTACTTGATTCCTCCGAATCACTTTCAATTTGTTCTAATTTCCCCAGATCAACAAAAATGTCATCAATCGCAATTGGTGGGATGATGTCATTGGTCCGTACTCCATCCACGTTTTGGGTGGATGCCGATGAATCCACCTGGTAAACGATTTGGTCATCGTCTATTTCCTCATCTTGTTCATGGTATCGGTCATCAAAGTCTCAAATGTTTCTATGATTCACCATCTCAGCTACTCTCCAACCACCACCGACTTTTGGATCATCCACAAAGAATACTTATTTCGTCGTACTAGCGAGGATGTAGGGATCACTCTCAAACCACCGGGTGTTTGTGTTTATAGAGGTACATAACTGATATTTAATGACACTGCCTAGGATACTTGGGTTCGTATCAAACCAATGACATTTGAACAAGACGACTTCCTTGCGGTCGACGTATAACACCTTAACCACAGTTAACAATTTGTCGTAGAAACCCGTATCAGCATTTTCCCCATCCCCCGGCACGAAGACCCCGCTGTTTTACGTAGACAACTTGTCATCTCAGTCTGTGCAAACGAACTTAACTCCGTTTACGTGACAACCAATGTACGTTTCTCCTCGAAATGGGCCAATGGCCAATTGCATTAATTCTTTATTGAAATTTGGCGAGTTGACATCTTTCAGCTGTGACATCTGGTAAGATACACATAAGAAATGAAATAGGTAAGCTTAAAACCTATTTAAGAAATTTGGAAATAAAATAATTGACTTACATGCTCGGAAAACCAACGTGGAAACAATTGTTTGTCCATTTCTTCCCAATTAGAAGGAAATTGGGCCTTCATCAACGCCTCGTGCTGCTCGTGGAAGGGCCAGACTTCGTCACAGTTGTTTAGTATGAACCAATGAGCCACCTCCATGTCGCTATTGATGAACGGCTCCGAGATTGGACCAGTGCCGAATGGTCATGCGGGTTGGGCAAATACAGATAGGGTCTCTGGACGTTGACCACCATCGTCGTTACGAGACGCCCTATTGAAGGTAGTTTCAACATTTCGAAGGTACATTGCACAAAATGTCAGTGCCTCATTTGCAATGTACGAGGCATAGAGCCTTCGGGACATGTCTTGTTCCGAACGTACCGCTAGTACATATGTAACATTCTGCAAGGAAATTTACATTAAGATTCACATATATACATGATAGTAAGGAAATATTATCAAATAGCAGGGATAAGTTGTACCTCTCGATTGGGTACATCCAACGATAATGCACCGGGCCAGCTAGCTTTGCCTCATCAGACAGATGTATTAGTAGGTGCACCATTACATCAAAGAATGCATGTGGATATATTTGCTCAAGCCAACACAAGATGTACACAATATCCTCGTTAATTGCTTGAAGGTCCCCCTTAACCAACGACCTGGCACATAGTATCTAGAAGAATTGAGACAAATAAACTATCGTCTCAATAACACCAGCCTCCAAGAAGGGTCGAATACCAATCGAAATGAGTCGTTGTAGCAAAACATGATAGTCATGGCTCTTCATACCAGAAATGGTCCCACCGTCCGTGCTAACACTCCGGGATATGTTGACGGCGCACCCGTCGGGAAATTTCACACCTTGCAACCACTTAAGGAATTTTTTCTTATTGTCCAGCGTAAATGTATAACTTGGATGAGCCATGATGTATTTGCCATTGACGACTTTTGGCCACAAATTAGGCCGAATCCCCATTTATTTCATGTCCATACGAGTCTTTTTTGTGTCCTTTGACTTGCCTTCAATGGGTAAAGTCATTCCCACAACACTCTCAGCAACATTCTTCTCGATGTGCATAGGATCGGCGATGTGTCTGATTTTCAACTTCGACCAATATGGCAACCGAAAGAATATGCTTTTTTCGTCCAATTTTCCTATTCAGCTAGTTTCGATCCCCGGGTGACGAAGTCATGTATACTATTCAGTTTGGATAATATCTCATCACCGGACCTCTCCCTTGGTCGACCTCTTAACTTTGATTTACCATCAAATGAGTCAGATTGCATTCGACATCGATGATCCCAGGGCAAAAACCTTCTCGCACCCAAGTAGCATACCTTAGTTGCATGCGAAAAGGACGTTGTGTCTTGTCCACATGTCGGGCAAGCAAGATAGCCCTTGGTGCTCCTTCCCGACAACATACCATAAGCAGGAAAATCATTAATTGTCCACATTACAGCTGATCGTAGAGTGAACATTTCTCCACTGTACTTGTCGTATGTTCGGACACCATTCTCCCACAGATCCACGAGCTCGTCAATCAACAGCCGCAAATACACATCGATGGAATTAATCAGCGATTTGGGTCCCGGTATCAAAGTACTGAGGATTGTGAATTCTTTCTTCATGCATCTCCAAGGAGGCAAGTTATAAGGAACCACAACCACCGGCCAAGTGCTATAGGGCTTTGCAAAACTCCCAAACGAATTAAACCCGTCAGTAGCGAGCCCTAATCTGACATTTCTTGGCTCCGCAACAAACTAGGGATACATTTTATCAAATTCCTTCCAAGCCTTTCCATCGGCCGGATGCCTTAGTACATCATCATCAATGCATTCATCCTTATGCCACCTCATATCACGGGTTGTGTGGGACGACATGTAGAATCTTTATAACCTTGGCTTCAGTGGAAAATAACGCAACACCTTTTTAGGAATCTTATTCTTTTGAAACCTAGGCTCATTGCACATGAGACATTTGTCAAGCTGCTCAAATTCACCGTAAAATAATGCACAGTTGTTCTTGCATGCATGGATCTTGATATACCCTAACCCAAGGCCCTTCAACAACTTCTTCGAGCTATAATGATCTTTTGGCAGACAATTGTCTTTAGGGAGCATTCGGATGATGATGTTCATCATGTGATCAAAATGCTTGTTCGTTTGATTATACTCAACTTTCATGTGCATCAACTCCACAACTGCCCCTAGAACCGAAAATGATTTACAACCGGGGTACAATTCGCACTGAGCTTCTTTCAACAATCTCTCGTAATGGAGCTCAGAGTCTTCGAGTTGCAACCTTGGCGCATCATCTTCCATATCATCTGATGCGGGATGAAAAGCATCAGTCAATAACTCAACGAATTTATCATTATCACATCGCCGATCCAAACCACTTTCGTCCCGACGGGTCCCGGGAACCGAAGATGTAGATGCGGAAAATATTTCTTCACCGTGATAGATCCAATTAGTGTAGTTGTGTATGATCTCATTCCATTCCAGATGAGTTTGGACCTCATTCAACGACATCCAAATGCAGTTGTTACATTTACGGCACGAACACTTGATACGTCTTGTATCACTGCAATGACTACGTGCAAAGGCAATGAAACTATCGATCCCATCCAAATATTGATAAGAAGATCTATCAAACATTTGCACCACCCTCTGTCCATTGTGCATGCTTTCACAACATTGAGTCAACGTAAGTAATTGAGTTAAAATTGTCCCTTAAATAGAACAAGTTAAAATCAAAAGAAGCTCTTCTCCTTATGCCTCCAGTGATTTGGCCATATCCCATTCGAGAGTGCACGTTCTGTGATGTGTAATTTGCGACCTACGAGGCTCAATTTCGATCGAGGGAAATTTCGGCAGCATCTCCCTACAGTTCCCCAAATGCACGACATAGATATTATAAAAAAATATCTAGTATGCATTCGGAGAACATTGAGGGGATACAAACCGAATTTCCCACAATCGAAACCTAACCTCGTAGGCTGCCAACTACACAACACATAGTTGCGCACCTCCAAACTGTCCGAATAAATGGACAATTCAAGAGTCAGTCAATCAATCCGATTCACTGACTCTCAAACGGGTCTAAGGTTTTTCATTGAATTTCATTATACGAAGTTAATCAACTCGATTAACTTCGCATAAACAGTTAAGAAATATGAACGTATTTCACTCCGTCGGAACTAAATAAAGCGTTTTACAAAAAATATCACAACAAATTCACAAATACAAACATATATTAATTATGCATAAAACAGAATTTACAATTTTATAATTTCCGTACATATTTTCTATTTCCCTATTTTCCTAACATATTTTATAATTTCCTAACATATTTTCTAATTTCAATAATTTCATTACTTATTTTTTATTTTCATATTTTCCTAAAATATTTTCTAATTTCCTAAATTCCTAACATATTTTCTATTTCCCTAATTTCCTAACATATTTTCTAATTTCCAAACATAATTTCGAATTTTAATAATTTCATTACATATTTTTTATTTTCCTATTTTCCTAAAATATTTTCTAATTTCATAAATTCCTAACATATTTTTTATTTCCCTAATTTCCTAACATATTTTCTAATTTCCAAACATATTTTCTAATTTCAATAATTTCATTACATATTTTTATATTTTCCTATTTTCTAACAAAATTTTCTAATTTCCTAACATATTTTCTATTTCCCTAATTTCCTAACATTCTTCCTAATTTCCAAACATATTTTCTAATTTCAATCATTTCATTACATATTTTTAATTGTCCTATTTTACAACAAAATTTCCTAATTTCCTAACATATTTTCTATTTTCATATTTTCATATTTTCCTAACAAATTCTAAATAATTTCTACACGTTTTCCACAGAAAATACAAAATTTCCTAACATAATTATATCCAACATTATTATCAAAATTAAATTGAGAGGTAAACACACATACCTTTTTATAAGTATTCCTTCAAATCAACCACAAAATTCCTACAACACAAAACATAATTAATTCCCAATCAAAAATCAAAATTTCAAAACAATAAAAAATAAAATTTTCAAACCTTAATATTTGATATTTGGTGATTGATAGAGAAGGATTTGATTGGTAGTGAAAATGGTGATGAGATGATGATTTTAGCTAGAGAAAGAGAGTGAGTGAGAGAGAGAGAGAGAGAGAGAGAGAGAGAGAGAGAGAGAGAGAGCAGAGAGTTCAGTGATGAAGCAAAGAGGAGGAAGAAGAAGAAGAAGAAGAAAAGAGAGAGTCTCGGGAATTTAGTGTGTTTAGACCTTTGCCCAACGAACCACATTCGCCGAGCAACTTTTAATGACCCGTCGGGCAACAAAGAATCAACGCCAAATGTTACCCGACGCGGATTATTCGTCGTTGTATATAAGGTTACCCGACGGGATTTAAATATTGTCGGGTAACACCTTCCAATTTTGCGCGCCAACGGCATGCTCTTCCCGCCAACAAGTTATCCGGTGAGTATGCTTATCCGTCGGGCAACATGTTATTACCCGGCGAGTACGCATCCATCAGGCAAGATCTTGTCGGGCCAGACAAGATTTCTTATAGTGTGAATGCTTGGGTTATTTGACATAAGTATAAAAGCTAATCAGTTGAAGGTAACCAAATTCTAACAATCTGTACTTCTGATTTTGTTCAATACAGCAGATTCTCCTAGAAGTTGATCAAACGAGGCATAGCACAAAATCCAGATGTCTTTTGGTTCATGATAAGCAGCAAAGAAAGGTTTCAAGACCCGGTCATGTTTTATATGTTGGAAGTTTGGAAAAATATCTTCTTGGCGAAGTCCTCTTATTTTGAAAAACGAACCTTCCTCTCTTCACCATCTTCATCATAGTAGATTTTGCCAGTAAAATAGATTTGAGATGGGTAGTCATAATTTAATGTATATTCCTTAATTCTTTCATTTTTTATATGAAAACCAAATCACACATGCATCATCAATATGTATATAAATGTAGATGCAAAAAATCAAAATAGAATGTATATATTGACATAAAATAAAATGGAATTAACATAGGCAAAGCATGCATATATATACCAGATCGTTGGCCGGCTTGAGTTTTGACCTGGATGTTATCGGTTGATGAAGGTTGTCGTTTTTCCATTATTAATTCCAAATAATAAATTAACTTAATTCTGCCCCTGGAGGTATTAATTAAATATTATTAGTTAGTTTACAATCAGAAAATTTTAAGCTATTCATATATATATATATATATGATCTGCACAAGTGGAGAAAACAACCCTATTAAACCTAGGAGAGCAAGAAAATAATAATTATTAAAATGAAAAGTCGGACTTCTCTTTTATAATTATACCAAAAAGGGAAACTTAAACAAAGCCGTTCCTGGGGATAAAAGGTTAGGTTTGTTTGATTGGAATTTGAGAATGGAAAATTAGGAGAATAGGGTAAGAAAGTCCCTTCAACTAAACAAATTCCTCAAGAACAATTCAAAAACTCAAAAACTTCCCCCAAGAAAAATTCAAAATCCAAAACTATCCAACTGAAAGGAGAAATATTACAAGTGAGTTAAGTCAGTTAACTTATTATAATTAATATTAAGGATAAACTGAATAAAAGTACCAAAACTATAAGGGTTATTTCAAGTTCGTATCTCAACTATAAAAATTGGCATTTAGGTACTCAAACTATCAAAATACAACATTTAGCAGGTACCCACCGTTAACAATCTGTTAAAAAAATATGTTAAGTGCTTAAGTGGCATTAGTGGGACCTTTTTTTATGCTGACATGGACGCCATGTAAACAAAAAAATAATAAATAATTGATATATTAAAAATAATTCATAAAGGTTTAAAATAAATTATAAAACAAAATTATTAAAAAAAATATACCCCTCACACCATTCATCTCGGTCTCTCCCAACTCAGTCCCAGCAGCCATGGCCTCCACACACTCCATAGCTCCCCAGACCTCATGCCTTTCTCGTTCCTAATTCCTGTGAAGTTGAAGACTGTAAAACCATCTTCAACCTTCAGCGGCCTAGTATTCCATTAATGCACAACGAAAATTCTCGTATTGCCCCTGGCACCGGCGACCGTATCAAGCTCAACGTCGGCGGAAAATTCTTCGAAATCACCATCTCAACAATCTAGGCTGGTGGACCCGACTCTCTCTTAGCCACCCCCTCCAACCGCTCCACTAATGACCTGAGCCCGGTTTTCATAGACCAGGACCCCGAGATCTTTTCCATCATCCTCTCTCTCCTTCGATCGAACGGTATCTCTTCCACAGCTTGTCGATTCTCCAAGAAAGAGTCGCAGCTCTACTACAGTATCGAGTCGTAGCTCAAGTCGGCGATGTCGCCGCCTCTTTTCTCGAGAATCGACGCTTCGATAGTCACCACCGTACAACCCGCCTCCGATGGCTGTCATTCGGCGATCAGCGTCGGTGAAGACAGCTCCGTCTGGATCGCCCATGGCGGCCATATCTCCAGCTACGACTGGAATCTGACCCACGCTGGAACAATCTGTACGCATTTAGAGAACATAACCTAGCTCGGTTTTCCGAGTGTATCCTGACATCACGGCCGTAGGATCCAAATACTCCTCGGGGCTCCACTTCTACGACTTCTCCGGTGTGCGGACCTCGGGTTGATACGCTGGATCGACCCAGATGATCCGAGAATCTTCAAGGCCTGAGTGACAGCCATCGCCGAAGCGGTGGAGGAGTGTTAATGATGCGAGGACGGGTAGTTCCATGGATGAATGGTGTGAGTCAGGAGTGTTCCTCAACTTCCCCTGACTCGTCGGGTCGCTGCCTAGACCCGAGTCGAACTCGTCCCGAGACATCCAAGTCGCGACTTTGTCCATCGCTTCCATGGAGACGCTAAACCGGTCGATCCCAAAATGGTTAGATTGGATTTGGATTTTCAATTGAAAATTGGTACAAGTCAGTTTGGGTGTGCCTTTGATTTTCTCTTTGGTGTTTATGGGTTGGAGATGCATGAAAGATGGAAGGGTGGTTTCCGCCATGGAAATTGGAGGTGTGGCTGTAGCAATGAAAATTTGAGGTGTAGGTGAAAGAGAGAATTGGGTGATGGGGATGGTGTTTGTCACAGAGGAAGGGAAGAAGACGAGTCAAGAGAGAGAGAGAGTGGCTGGGAGGAGATAGATAAATAAATAATTTTAAAAACTTTATTAATTGTTTTTGATAATATATTTAATTTTTAATTATTTTTTTATTTACATGGACTCCAACTCAGCATAAACAATTGACCAAAAAATGAGAACTCACAAATTAACGGTTTGACTAACAGATTGACTAACGGTGGGTACTTAGATGTTGTGTTTTGATAGTTTGAGTACCTAGATGAAAATTTTCATAGTTGGGGTATGGACTTGAAATAACCCCTATAATTTTAGTACTTTTATGTAGTTTATCCTAATATTAATTTAGTGCAATACAAATAAAATAGATGAATCATCGTTACATATATTAGATTTTCTCACCGAAATTATCATTAGGTTATATCACTTTATTATCTGATGATGATAGCACCAAGGGAAATTGGGATGCCTAAATAGAAATAAGTTAATGTAGACTTTGATATTTTGTTATGACTTTTAATTTGAGTATTTATGTTATATTTGGGGTTGAAAGTTAACACTTTGATGTGTATATGATGGAAGCATAAAGTATCCTAAGTTTGATATTTTGTTATGACTTTTAATTTGAGTATCTATGTTTTATTTGGGGTGGAAAGTTTTGTTTCGTTGTTTTGTATTGTATAGTATCACTGTTTTCGTTTTCATCTCGGAGCTTCATAGGTTTTCACAAGTGAAACTAAGTTTTTGGGGTTTTACCGTTAAACTAATTATTATATGAAACTTATATGATTTTTCAATTTATTTTTCTAATTTGTATGAAAAATAATAAACATGTAAGAAAAAGTGCCTTAATGCCAAATTATGTCCTCTCCCAAGTGCTTTGATGATTTATCCTCAATCTCATCATCATCAAGATATATGATAAGTTCCATTTAACACTCCAATTAAAAATTAATAGAAATATTGATGGAAAGTGCCCAATAATTAAGTTGAATGCCACCTGCAGGGAAAATATTTTGCTTGCGTGACAAAGCAATCAAAATATTTACCGGGATAAGTTTTGACAACCTTGTCACGTGCATAGATTCTGTCATGTATAAACCACCGATTACAATCATCGGATGCTCATTGATCCCGATCACCATCGCAACCACTGGAAGCCGATTGAGATCGCTCCCCATCACAATCACCGGACTCCGATTAATGTCCATCACCATCACAATCACTAGAGGACGATGGATCCCGTTGACGACATTTGAAAGAAAAGGTTAAGCGCATAAGGCCACCATCACCAATAGGGTTGAGGCTAAAGTTGTCTAAATTATGCAGTTGATGATCTTAAATACATGAAAGACAATGAGCGTACACATAAATAATAGAAGATGTGCTCATGAAACTCATAATCAAACACCCAATAAGGATGCATTGGGGGCATACCCTTATTGGGATCATCCAAATGATAAACAACAAGCCCTTCAACTCCTAAAGGCATGGCAATCAAGTATTCCTTATCCCCAAACTGTGCAAATTTGCAAGAGAAATTCAAAAGTGGCCGTTTTGACCCATAATTTGTAATCTTCCATTTCTCTTCAAAAATAACGAAAGCAAACATATCTCCGGCGAAAATAACAAAATAATTGTGGCGAAAAGCAAAATGGTGGACTATCATCCCCTTGGCCGCATCGGGAGAGTTCGGAAGCAACATTGACCTCTAGTTGCTTCAACTCCAAGAGGTCTTTGGGATGGATCTTGCCGTTGATAATGATGACAATAGGTTCAATCTTGGGACCAGACAACCTAGGAATGGTGCTACCCGGCTCAGAAACCATTATTAGAATCTGCGGCTTGATAGCTTGGTTGTCCACATCAGCAAAGGGCCTAGTAATACGGCAGTGGGTCCATTTACCCTCAATCATATACAATTTGGGATCCACCATCATACATTTCATTAGGGACGGTAATGAGCTAAAACCATAATGAATCATAACTTCAAAATCAACCATAACTTCAAACTCAGTTCGACTTCTCCGATTCTCATGACTACTCATCGGACAACAATTTAGAGATGTCTAGACGATATAGTTTATCATCCGTCTGCGCATATAAGAATCATTGTTCATCATTTTCCTTCTCCATCGCCTCCTCCCTCATTTTCTCACCTTTCCACGTCTCATAACATTTTTCAGCTTCTCTCTGCATCATCAAATCAAAACTAAAGGTATCATCCATCGCCTAGCGATGCTACTTTTTGGAGTCGAAACAAAAAATGGAAACAAAAAAACCTAAAGATTAGATGAGAGGGAATTTATAAGAACTAAGCAACGTTTGTGAAGTAAAAGATTTGGGAAGAATTGTATTCAATATTGAATTGAGAATAATGTATAATTATTCAAAATATATACTAGGTACAATAAAGTCTAATCAAAAAACGAAAATATTCTATACTAATTAAGCCAGGAAAATATTCTATACTAATTAAGACAGATATATTACAATAGTGTTAATTTTCGGGCACGTTTGGGATAAGTTAGGTAATCGGAGAAATAGGCAATCAGAGAAGTGAATAATCGGAGAAATAGGTAATCATTCTCATTGATCTGTTTAATATCCATATAGAATTAGGACATTAATGAGATTGATTTTCATTGTTATTGTTTATTGGTTTCTATGAATCGAAATAAAAACTAACTTGATTACTAAAATACCCTTACAATTTAGAGATGTCTAGACGACATAGTTTATCATCCGTATGCGCATACAAGAAGTATTGTTCATCCTTTTCCTTCTCCTTCATCCTTCTCCTTCTCCATCACCTCCTCCCTCATTTTCTCACATTTCCACGTCTCATAACGTTTTTCAGCTTCTCTCTACATCATCAAATCGAAACTAAAGATATCATCCATCGCCTAGATATGCTACTTTTTGGTGTCGAAACAAAAAATTGAAACAAAAAAACCTAAAGATTATATGAGAGGGATTTTATACGAACTAAGCAACGTTTGTGAATTAAAAGGTTTGGGAAGAATTGTATTCAGGAAAATATTCTATACTAATTAATTAAGTCAGGAAAATATTATATACTAATTAAGCCGAGAAAATATTTTATACTAATTAAGAGAGATATATTATAATAGTGTTATTTTTAGGGCACGTTTATTTACCATAAATGAGATAAATAGGTAATCGGATAAGTAGGTAATCGGATAAATGGGTAATCGGAGAAGTATGTAACCATATTCATTGAGTTGTTTACCACGAAATAGGACATTCTAAAAGTGGGTACGGCGCGGTGGGTCCATTTACCAATCATGTACAATTTGGAATCCACCATCATGCTTCTCATTAGCGATGGTAATGAGCTTAAACCATAATGAATCATAACTTCAAAATCAACCATAACTTCAAACCCAGTTCTCCTTCTCTGATTCCCATGACTACTCATCAACAACAATTTAGAGATGTCTAGACAGCATAGTTTATCATCCGTCTGCGCATGCAAGAACCATTGTTCCTCCTTTTCCTTCTCCTCCTCCTTCTCCACCGCCTCCTCCCTCGTTTCTCACGTTTCCACGTCTCATAACGTTTTTTAGTTTCTCTCTGCATCATCAAATCAAAACTAAAGGTATCATCCATCGCCTAACTAAGTTACTTTTTGGAGTCAAAACAAAAAATTGAAACGTACAAAAAACCTAAAGATTAGATGAGATTTTTTTGAGAGGGATTTTATACAAACTAACACTACAAGAAAATCTTAGTTGCCCGACTAATTTTTTCCCGACGCATACTATCTCGCGGGGTAATCTAATTTTGCCCGACGGATATGCATACTCGCCGGGTAACATTTTGGCGGGAAGAAAAAGCCTTTGGCGCGCAAAATTGGAAGTTGTTACCCGACGATTTGAATCCCCCGTCGGGTAACATTATCAACAACGATGACCAATCGCCGTCGGGTAACACTGGGCGTTGACTCTATGTTGCCCGACGAATCATTAAAGATTGCTCTGCGAATTTTGTTCGTTGGGCAAAAGTCTAAACACACTTAATACCCGAGACTCTCTCTTTTCTTCTTCTTCTTCTTCCTCCGTTCTGCTTCATCCTCCGTTCTGCTCTCTCTCTCCCTCTCACTCACTCACTCTCTTTTTACTCTTTAGTGCAATTTGAAAAAAATAGAACCCAATATATATTCATATTCAACCAAATAAGATACAACAATTTTTTTCCAAAAATATTGTCTATAAAATGTGCTTTGATAATTTTTTTATAAACAATTATTTACCCGACGGATATAGTACGGGTGACTCGACGACCGCCTCCTCTTATAATTACTCGACGCATAGGGTACGGGTTACCCGACGAAGGCCTCCGCATACAATTACCCGACGTATAGATATATGAATATCCGTCGGGTATAATTTAGCAGATTATATTTTCAATTTTTTATAACACAGGTTACCCAATGGATATGGTACAGGTTACCCGACGTCTACCTCCTTTTACATTACCCGACGGATAAGTTACGGGTTACCCGACGGGTATAAATGAATATCCGTCAGGTATGATTTAGATGATTATATTTACAATTTTTTATAATGCTTGTTATCCGACGGATAAGGTACCGGTTACCCGACGTCGACCTCCTCTTATCATTACCCGACGGGTATAGATATATAAATATCCGTCGAGTAATTATAAACATATTATATTTACAATTTTTTATTACACATGTTACCCGACGGGTTTGTATTTGAATATTCGTCGGGTATGATGTTTTTAGCATATTAAAAACTTAAAAAACATTTTTACCCAATCTTTTTAAAAACTTAAAAATTGAAAATGACCGATCTAACCGTCCATATTTATGGTAGGTACCCATAGATCGCCTACGCGAAAAATTTCCGAAATTGGAAATCCCAGGATTAGGAAACGGAGCGCGACGATTCAACGGTTACACAACGTTTCTTCACGATCGGACGGCTTGAAATCTTCAAAACATCAAGATTTTCGACGGGCGAGATCTAGGCACGTAAAACCACAAAGTGAACGGTTAGATCTGTCAAATTCAATCATTTGAATATCAATAGGATCCAAAATTCGAAAAATGTATTGAAGTTTCCTTGAAGAGTTTAAACTCCTTGGACAATATGGTTGATTTCTAATTTTCAAAAACTTAAAAATTGAAAATGACTAATCTAACCGTCCACAAAAAATATCCCAAATTGGAAATCCCAGGATTAGGAAACGGTGCGCGACGATTCAACGGTTAGACAACGTTTCTTCACGATCAGACGGCTTGAAATCCTCAAAACATCAAGATTTTCGACGGGCGAGATCTAGGCACGTAAAACCACAAAGTGAACAGTTAGATCCCTCAAATTCAATCGTTTGAATATCAATAGGATCCAAAATTCGACAAATGTATTGAAGTTTCCTTGAAGAGTTTAAACTCCTTGGGAAATATGGTTGTTTTCTGATTTTCAAACACTTAAAAATTGAAAATGACCGATCTAACCGTCCACATTTATGGTAGGTACCCATAGATCGCCTACGCGAAAAATTTCCCAAATTGGAAATCCCAGGATTAGGTAACGATGCGCGACGATTCAACGGTTACACAACGTTTTTTCACGATCGGAAGGCTTGAAATCCTCAAAACAACACGATAACGATAAATGGGGCTTTAGGCATGTAAAACCAAATTTTGAACGGTCCCGAAGTTGCTTATACTTTCGCCGGACTTGGTTTTCCGATTAAGGCCAAAAACGGCATCAGAAAGGTCATGCCCGACGAAGATGTGAAAACCTCCGTCGGGTAACTTCAATAAAACGGCCAGTTTTGAAAATTTTCAAATTTCCGCCTAATTTTTCGCGAAATCTCAAATGTCCCGCTTGGTGTTACCCGATGGATATGTTAACTGACACCCGACGGGTTACCGACCTTGTATATTACCCGGCGGAGATTGTAAATGTTACCTGACGGACTCTGCGCCTAAATTTTCACGGATTCTCAAAAGTCCCGCGTTTTGTGGCCCGACGGATAGTAAAGGTGTTACCCGACGGATATCCGACCATTATCGTTACCCGACGGGTGTTTGGGCTATTACCCGACGGGCTTCCTACCTAAATATTCGCGGATTCTGAAATTTACCGCTTAATATTGCCCGACGGAAAAGTTAAAATAACCCGACGGAGTTCAAAGATTTTACCCGACGGTAATTAAAACATTACCCGACGATATGATTGAATCGTTACCCGACGTATGTTGAACACAAATACCCGACGAATAAGCACTGATTTTTAATACATGACGGGTCATTAAAGTGTTACCTGACGGACGCATGTGTCGGGCCTCAGACAGTCTGATACTTAAATCAGACAGACTCTTCTTGTTCTTCCTTCTTCTTCATTTTCTGAAATTTCCCATCGCTGAAAACTGCCGACCCATTCTTCCTCTTGCTCTACGACCCGAAAACTTCGTCATTTTCAACCTTTCCAAGCTGCCAACTTGTCTTGCTATCCCTCAAGCTGTCAACTTGTCTTGCTATCCCTCAAGCCGCCAGCCAAGCAGTCAAGGACACCGTCTCCCCTCACCGAGGTATGCCGTCGCCGCCGCTTCCCTTGTTAACGTTAATGTTAATGTTAATGTTAGTTTCAATATATGGTTTATTGTTAATTTGGATATATTTGTTTATATTGATTTATATTGGTTTATATTGGTTTATATTGGTTGATATTGGATATATTGGTTTATTGGTTTATATTGGTTGATATTGGATATATTGGTTTAGTGTTAATTTTTATTTGGAAAAATAATTTATGAAATTGGATATTGTTTTTGTTAATGTTTATGTATATATATTTGGATATATATTTGTTATTGGTTTATTGTTATTGTTAATGTATATATAATAGTTGAAGATTTGTTGAAATTTTGATGTTTGGTATAATGTTGGAATTGATATAATGTTATGTTTTTTGTTATGCTTTTGGATATGAAATTTATGTGAATTTTGGATATGTGAAATTTATGAATTTTGGGTAATTGAATTTTAAAAACAATTTTGGGAAATTTTTATATGGTGTAGTATAAGTGAATTTTGGAAATGTGAGTTTTATAAATTTTTAATTTGTGAATTTTAGGATTTGGATATTATATGTTTGGATTAATATGTAAGTTATATTTTGGTCCCGAAATTTGAATTTAGAAATTTAGGTATAATGTTGTGAATTTTGAGTTTAGTACATTTGGATTAATTAGTTTTTTAAGTTAATTTTTCGTTTGTGTTGGATTTATTTAAAAAATTAGAATTTGGTGGTTTCAGTTTTTAGATACCAATTTACTAATTATTACTAAAAACAATTATTGCTTTATTTTTTTATGTTTAATGGAATTATAAAATGTTGGTTAATTTTAAATGTGATTTTTTTTATTTAATATTTAATATTAAAATTGTTTGGTTTTTTTTATTTAATTAAAAAAGTGATGGTTAATTTTATATTAATTAATTTATATTTGTTATTGTAGATATCGCATCACACCTTCATCATGTCTAGGTCTCGCCCTTGCCCTGATCATGTTGATGATCATGAGCCGGAGGAGGCAGCCCCGGACTCGGTTGCCTCAACAGCAACGTCCGTTCACGCACCGCTGTCGATTTATATGCGACCCGGTGCCCGATCGGCTCGTCGACAACATAGTAAGAAACGGGGGGAACCCCGTACCGACCCCCAGCCCTCACATGACGACGTTAGAGCAGACGAAACAGGCTCAAATGTCGAATCACTCCCTAAGGGTAAGCTCATTATTTTGTTTATTTAACCAACCATTTTTATTTGCTACTCATTTTATTTACTAATGTTCATCGAATTTGCAGGTAGGTCGGTGAACGTACGCGGGATAAACCGAGGTTTGACATCCCAGCGGATTTGCAGGACAACAAATGCAAAGATACTGGTGGTGTACGTGCAGCGCCTCTGATCCACGTCGGTAAAAATTCACAACCTCCTGGTTCATGACATTGGTGCGATTCTTCGCACCAAGTCACTGATGATGGGGGACACTTTTCGAACCCAAACCCCGGAGGAGATCACGCTTTGTTGGGACGAGTTATCGGTATATTTTTTTCCCATTTTTAACAATAATTTCATATTTTTTAATTATTTTACTAACTTTAATAATTGATTGCAGATTAATTTTGAGTTCGACTTGGAGAACGTCGAGCTCAGTACATACATGTGCTACCACTGGCAGTTACGGTACGCCGACTGGAAGTACGAGCTCCACAAGTACTTCTTGACTTGGCCTTCTCCGGAGGAAGCTCGGGCAAATCCTCCGGAGGAGTTGGACGGGGCGAAACTGCCAGCGTGGTTGTGGTTGTGCGACCATTTCGTGTCCCCCACCTATTTGGTACGTAATATCTATTTAATTAATTAAATTATTTAATTTTTATGTTATTTTCCATTTTAAAATCTAATTTTTGGTTTTACGAATGAATAGCGGAAATCGATTGCCAACAAATCGAACCGGGGAGCGAAAAAATTCAACCACCACGGGGGGTCGCGATCCTTATCTGCCCGGTAGGAGGATCAGCGCATCGCCGGGTTGTTGTTCCCAAAGGTGGATGCCTGGGGGCAGGTGTACGCTAGACGGGGGAATCAAGAGGCTGATCGAATTCACGTAAGTATATTTTTTGAAGATTAAACATTTTTCCTGAATTTGATAATTATATTTCTAATTAATATTTATTCGAATTTGTAGGATGCGATGCAGCAAGACGTCCAGCAGACACAAGCTGAGCTCACCCAACAGCATCCAGATGTGCTGTTGGAGCAGCAGCTCCCTAATGTCGATATGTCGATCGCTATTATGGAGCGACAACTTGGGAGGCGCCCAGGGAGGGTCGTTCGGGGGGCGGGCGACGGGATTGTGCGGGCTGTCTCTCAGTCGTCGTCTTCATTTCGGATAGGCAATAGCCAGGAGACGTCGGACCTAAGGAGAAACTTCGATATCCTATAGGCCGAAAATGCTCAGCTCAAAGCCCAATTTGCGGAGATGCAAGTAAAAAACCAACAAATCAAGAGCGCCCTTGATAGCATCTTTCAACGTATGGGTGACCGGGAATTGGATGCCATTTTCTCACCGCCCACCCAACAGTCCCCTCAGGATCCCGGCTACTTTGACCCCTCGACTAATTGTTAGAGTGTACTATATATACAAAATTTTTATAGTTTTAATGATGTCAAAATATTACATTCATTTTTTTAATATTAATTTAATTTTGATTCTTTTTATTAAAATTTTTTAATTAAATTTTTTATTTTTTATTATTTAATTAAATATTTTATTAAAAAATATATTAAATATGGAACGCTTGCCCGACGCATAGTCATTTCATCGGGCATAAAAACGGGATTTTTTAAAACTGTACCCGACGAAAGGGGGAAATGTTACCCGACAGTGTGTAACACGTTACCCGATGGACATATATAACGTTACCAGACGGGTTTTTTAACACTTTACCCGACGGACATATATGACGTTACTCGACGGGTTTTCCAACACTTTACCCGACGAACATATATAAAGTTACCTGACGGGTGTATATAACGTTACCCGACGGTTGTTTATAACGTTACCCGACGAATTGTATTAACCTTAACCGACGGATTGTATTAACCTTACCCGACGGTAATAAGATGTTGACTTTAGTTGCTCGACGACAGTATCAACGACGAACACTACCGTCGGGCATTGTGAAATTGCTCGACGAGAACACTGTGCTCGTCGAGTAATCTGAAAGCCCGACTGCAATAGCCCGACGCCTATTGCCCGACGGCAAATCTCCGTTGTCAGTGTTACTCGACGGAGGGCTTACGTTGCGCGACGACGTCATTCCGCCGGGCAACTTCTGATTTCTTGTAGTGTAATTAACGTACATAAATATATATTAGTTATAAATATTGATTTTATTCAGACTAATTAACCTAAAGATTAGAGGAGAATGATTTTAAAACCCGCCTAGAGCTTTTGATATGGGTATTAAATATTGATTTGAGAATAATGTACAAAGATACAAATATATATTAGTTATAACAAAACTTATCTAGAAAAGAAAAATATTATACACTAATTATTAAATCACATATAATAATTTAATTAAGCAAATTATTCACTAATAAGTTTCTAATACATTAGGATTTAGTTTAGTTCTTATTAATTGTTGGACTAAATTTCTCACTATAGTAATATATCTCCTTTCAATGGATAGTTTTGGTTTTGAATTTTCTTTCTGAAACTTTTTGAGTTTGAATAATTAAACCGACTTAATTTTTTCTTTTATGTTGAGGAATTTGTTTTTGATTACTTAATTATATATTAAAAACGCCTACCATATATAGTACCATATATGCATACCCATATTATAAGATAGAGAAGCCGATTTTGTTATTATTTCCTAATTATTACTTGCTCTCTTGTTTAATTTCCTGATGGACTTGGGTGTAAGGTAATTAATCCAATCTAATGCTATTGTTTCCTGACTTGTCTAGGGTTCAGTAGAGTTGAGGCTATAAATTATATATATATATATATATATATATATATATATATATATACATATAGAAGTTTGAAGGCATCAATTATAATCAAATTAAAACTGCAACTGTTGGGTTAATGCATCGTCGAAAGAAACACACAAGTGACGCATTCCGAAGGCCATCGAAGAAACAAATTAAAAAACAACCAAACAAGGTTCATGCCCAGAAAAAAAAAAATTATATATATATATACGGTAATCAAATTAGAATCATAGAGTAGGACTGAAAGTTTTAATTAATATATCAAATCATACTAATCTTCCACATGAAAAAAGAAATAAGACCAAATAATTGAGAAATAAGATGAATAAAAAAATATTTTAGATATGTACAGCGATGTTCTTGGTGGTGGAATCGATGGCGCTGTCTTGATGGAGAGTTCGACGGCGCTATCTTGGTGGAGGTCGACACCGTTCTCGTTGGTGGAGTTCGACGGAAGCTGAATAGATTGATCCTAAAAGAGTTTGAGATTTTAGGGTTGTATTTTTCTTCTTATTTTGAAAAAATTTTAAAAAATTAAACTAAAAATCAAAAAGTACATTAATCGGCTTAGGCAAGTGCTGCCAGAAGATTGTGTGGGCCGTGTGATGTGTGTGTCTGCGGATGTGTATCACGCTGGGCAGGATATATATGCAAGACTAGGACCTGGATTCAAATGGTATTTTTCCAGGCCATGATTGGCCACTCTATTAATTGGGCTTTCATATGGAAGCTTAAGTTCTTCCTCTGGATTATTGTGTATGAATGTCTCCTTACAAATCTGGAACGACAGCGTCGAAGGCTCACCTCTGACCCTTGTTGCTCTTTTTGTGGTTTGGAAGTCGAAACAACTGGGCACCTCGATCTTGTGTGACAGTCCTCGAATCAGAGATCTATGGCCTCACCTCAACCAACCCCCTTCCCTGCATGCTACTACTGAGATAGACTGGCATAATTGGCTTTGGGAGAATCTCCATTGTTCTCTCCCCTGCCACCTTGGCCTCTCTTGGAATTGCTTCTTTGTGCATGGCTGCTGATATATTTGGAAGTGGAGGAATGCCTATGTGTTCAATGATGGTGCCACCCTCCCGTACAACCCGCCGCAGACCATCCTCAGAACTGCTTGGGATTGGAACATGGCGAACAAGGCCATTGGTACCCCGCAAGAAAGGACGGTCGTTCAACTCTCATGGAAACCCCCTCCGATGGCTGGTTTAAACTAAATGTCGATGGCTCCCGTAGTGGAGTTTCCCACCTTGTGGGAGCGGTGGTGTGCTAAGAAGTAGCAGTGGAGAATGGATTGCTGGTTTCACTGCCAACTTGGGAATAGGGGAAATTTTGGACGCCGAGCTCTGGGGGGATCTACCACGGCTTGCAGCTTGCTAGACACCACCATGTGGAGCTCCTTGAAATTGAAACTGACTCTGCTATCAGCCTCCATCTTCTGAAAGGCTGCCCAGCGGCTACCCATCCCTTTGGAACCCTGCTAGATGGTTGTAATCAGTTGTTGCACCTGTTTACTGGTTTTAGAATTCAGCATGTTTACAGAGAGGTGAACATGATGGTGGATGCCATGGCGAAACACAGCTGCAATGTGGACCTGAGGTGTACTAGCTATGACTCCCCACCGGCGACCGCTATTTCTCCTCTCCTTGATGATAACTCTGGTCTCTCTTGGCCTCGATCTATTTAATGATCTGATTGGTCGTGTCTTTGTCTTTATTTGGCTTCGGCCTCCAATATTTCACCCAAAAAAAAAATTGACACAACGTAAATGAGTGTCAAGACGCTAGTTTAAGAATAAAAGAACATATCTGCTGTAATGAATGAAGTTATGCTACAAAAACATTGCATTAATTAAAAGAACAAAATTAAATTCAAAATTGGTAAAAAAAGAAAACATTTGTGTGTTCACCATAAAAACCAACTTGTGCAAGGGCCATAGTGCAAAAACAGAGTGATTGACAAAGAGGACGAGCGCACATGTCAGGTAGGTTGGCGCGGGCGCTGATGATCCACTCGCGCACATTAGCAACCCCACCATCCACAGCAGCCATTCCCCTTGACCTGTCCCGCGTCGGCGCCGCCATCCTCCGCCCACCATCTTCATACGCACCATCACGCGCCACCCGAACCATAACAATGAACACCAACAATCTAGAACAACAACGGGAAGCTCTCGACGCCCTATTCAAGCAGAAACGAATCCTCCGGTCAAAAGTCCGGAAAGAGCTCAAGTCCATGGACCCCACACTCAGATCCCAGGAAGGTAACAAAGCCACATTTCAGCTTACTGAATCAAACTAAGTATGCCTCTGCTTCAATTGAATTTGATTAGATTTTAACATGATTTTATTTTCACTTTCATAGATAATGCAATTCAGAATATTGTATTGGAAGCCCCGTGGTTTAAATCTTGTCAAAGATTATGTGCTTATATAAGCTGCAGTGCTTTAAGGGAAGTTGATACCTACAAGTTGTTGTCTGAAATTCTTCAAAGTCCACTGAAAGGTATAATTTTTATTCTGCTCGTTACCAAATTGTATTGTTTTTTTCCTTTGTAATTTGTAAATTGTAATGCACGTGGATGAATGATTTGAGAGATTAATTCTGGGTTACTTGTGTTTTATGAAGAGGGTGATGTGCAAGTGAGGAAGAAGCTTTATGTTCCGCGAGTGGAAGACAAGAATTGTCACATGAGAATGCTGAACATCTCATGTATTGATGATCTTGTTGCAAATTCGATGGACATTCTTGAACCAGCTCCAGTAGATGCTGGTGGAAATGAACGTGAAGATGGTAATGCTGCACTTATTTTTAGAGGGAAAACAACAGCAGTGTTGCAATGTTTATTAATGAAGTCTAGATTGTAGTCATTCTCTATTACTTACAGATTCTGCAATTGATACCGGGACTTATAATTTGAACTTCATTAAATAAGTTATTTCAAATGTTGAGATGGGATTAACATATAGTAAGATTGGTATTCAAATTACCAAACTTTTGCTCCTTTTGAGAGTGATTCTGCTGAAGCATCAAAGTTTCTGATTAGTGTCTTCCATTTCTCTTAAAAATCTCACATTCGTACAGCTTTCTGATTGTGCATCAAAATGTTGTCGAATTTGTTACAAAGCAAGTCAGTATTAGTAGGATTGGGAAATGAAACAGATTAGCCTTTGATTTTTCTAGAACTCATGGCACAATTGATACTCCTTTCACCGAGACCAAGTCTATGCTGTCGAGCTTTATATTCATACCTGGCATCATACCTGATTGATCTCCATGTTTTCAACTAGGATTGGCTTCATAAATTCCATGGAACTCTTTTTAGTGTTTACAAAAAGAATGTAGGATGGGTTCAATATTCCACATATCTGACTTATAGATGTAATTGGGTTAACACTCGTATCTAAAGGTTCACTCTTGGTGCAGTTCTACAGGCAAGTGACCCAGTTGATTTGTTCCTCTTACCAGGTAGAAATTTTGTTCCTACTCCCTTGATTACTCATCAATTTGTAGGATGTGTTATAACCTGTAAACACCAAAAGTTGACTGCAATTTTCTTATCCTTTTCTACTGACAGGACTAGCATTTGACAGATCTGGGAGACGCTTGGGTCGTGGTGGAGGGTATGGTTATGCATCTTTGCCGTATATAAAATTTTTACTCAATTGTTGTTTATTGATGTTAATGTGTCATAACTTCTGCAGTTATTACGATACCTTCCTGAAGAACTACCAAGATCTTGCAAAGGCACACAATTGGAAGCAACCACTACTTGGTATGCATCATCTTTCGTTTCTCACTTCTTTCATATCATATATGTCTCGGGTATGCGGTCCTTTAATCAAGATTGGTGGCTTTTCTGCAGTTGCACTGTCCTATTCAGTACAAATATTGGATGAAGGGGTCATACCCATCACTCCACATGACATTTTGGTGGATGCGCTTGTGTCCCCGGAAGGTGTGATTCCCATTAGCCCAGCCGCTGTAGACAGGTATGGCTGAGTAAATCTTTCATTATGAGTTTTTCTTTCTTCACCTTTTCTGGTTGCAACTTCAGATTAGTTTTGTTTTTATCATTTACCGAACTCGTTCAACATATACAGGATGAAGCTTTGATAAGAAACTTGAAGGCATGATGAGCTTCCTTCCTAGACCATATCCTCATGGAGTTGGGCTCTGTCTTCCCCTTGATCTGTTATGTTAAAGGAAATTATCTTACTTGGCCTGAGATGCAGGGCTCGGTATTGTCAAAATTTTCGGTCAAGTTCAGGTCTGCTGTGGTCCAGAGCTGTTCGGCCTTGAAATCAAGAATCAGTATCATTTGAAACATAGAGTTTTATTTTTACAATGGGGATGTTCTTTTTCTGTGTTCTTTATATGGATTTGGAGCAATTAGAAAAAGAAGATTGGCAAATGAGAAGACATCTTATTGTGCTGATTTTGTTTTTCTTTGATGTGGGACTTCTTTAAAACCATCTGATTCGTTTTCTCTTTACTGACCATATTTACATCACTTGATCCAATACTTCGACGTTAAAAACTTATAAATTACTTGATAGAAATAGATTTTACCGTCAAATATATCACACAATCATTGTGGTTTCACCTGTGTGTGGCTGTTTTTTTAGGTCTTATGTCTCTTATGCATGTTAGCTTCAAGTTAATTTGGGTTTAAAATAGTCAGAATCATCAAACTTGTGATGATCTAAAGCACTAGTCATTTCCTTTTACACAAAGGAAGAATAAACTAAACAATCATTTACTTATGCTAATTTCACTTAGATTTAATCTAAGTTGCACCAAATATATCACCCGATTTGAACCAGACTCTAAAGGGTCTCTTGGAGGCCTGAGATTTTTATTTCATTTTTCATGTGAAGCCGTTAATGTGAATAACGTCATTCTTCGTGAAAAACTTAGTTAAATGGAAGCAAGCTTCATGCTTTTCTTGCCTCCACACTTGTCATACTTTATACCTGTACCCTTCTTCATCTCGTCTCGTCTCGTACCTCTCTCTCAAGGAGCATCTGCACAAGCAGAGCTAATTGAAGTTGAACTCTTTATATTTTTGTTTTTGTTTTCTCATTTTTTATTTTATTTATATGATTTTAAGTGCAGTTTTTGAATAACACAGATAAGATGGTGAGACCTGCTTGCTGTGAGAAGCTGCACATGAAAAGGGGTCTTTGGACTGCAGAGGAAGATGCAAAGATACTTGCTCATGTCGCCAAGCATGGAACTGGTAACTGGACCGCTGTTCCGAAAAAAGCAGGTTAATTTGGATCTTCTTTTTGTCCTCAATTCTTTCTTGATTAGTTGGCCGGAAATTAACTTAAAATATGGATGTGTAATGTTTACAGGACTTACAAGATGTGGGAAGAGCTGCAGGCTGAGGTGGACTAATTACCTGAGGCCTAATCTGAAGCATGAGTCCTTCACACCCCATGAAGAGGAATTGATTGTCAGGCTTCATGCAACCATGGGCAGCAGGTAATTTTTCATGCAGATTTTTAATCTTGTTTATACTATTTAACATTAATTTTGCTTCCTTCACCTTTGTTTTTCCTTGCTGTACAAGCATTTCATGTCATGCTCTGATTATAGCTTTTCTACTGCTGAATACTCACTGATCTTCCATAGATCTAATTTACCCTCTGGAAATAAATTCTGAGTTTTATTTTTAATTTTTAATTTTTTTTTATAGCACCCAACTGTAACACAGGGTGTAAGTGACCCAACAACCTTCACCGATCTGAAAATGAAAAATTCAGCACATAATCAAAAATCAACCCAACAAAACTAAGTCTCAAATCAGCAGATCAGATTAACATGATTTGCTAAAATGTGTGTAGATTGAAATCAGTGTAAGAACATTGATCTTCTTTTGCTGTGGTTTTCGCCTTTTCGGTGGTGCAGGTGGTCTATAATAGCTCAGCAACTCCCTGGGAGGACAGACAATGATGTAAAGAACTATTGGAACACTAAGCTGAAAAAGAGGCTCTCAGAAATGGGAATTGATCCAGTCACTCATAAGCCCTTTTCGCAGATCTTAGCAGACTATGGAAACATCGGTGGCCTCCCAAAATCTGGGATGAGAATCGGGATAGGGTCTCTCAACAAAGACTTGAAGAACGCAATGTTGATCGACTCAGAAGTATCATATTCATTGCCAAGCATCAATAGCAGCCATTTGATGCCAATTACTATGATCCCTACCAAAATGGAGCCAATTCAAGATGGTTTCTTGAGCAGCACTCAACCTAGCAACCAACCCTTTGATCTTCTTACTCAGCTGCAGGCCATAAAACTGGTGACAGAGGCATCAAACTCCACCAACATCCTTGAATCTTCCCCGCCCGTCAATTTCTACGTTCATGAAGCCACATTGTCATCATCATCTTCTTCGAGTTCCTCATCTGCCTCAGAAGAGCAAGCAACCCCGCAGGCCTTTAGCTGGAGCGATTTTCTTCTTGAAGACGCGTTTGTACCAGCTTGTGAAGTTCAAGAACACGAAAATAAGGCAGCTGGGTATTCGTCGAAGGACATGTTAAACCAGTCACAAGTAGCTATGCAAAATTGTAATGGATGTATGGATACAGATTTTGCAGTGTCAAGGGATGAAGTTGAGGGGACATTGATGACGAGGGACAGTTCGTTTGTGGAAGCCATGGTAGCTAGAGAGAATGAAATGTTCTTGGAGTTTCCTGAACTTATGGAAGAGCCATTTAACTACTGAGTTTATATTATTACTTCATATTGATAGCATTGTTTCAATAAGATTGTGTTGTTATATATAAACTTAGAATACGAACCTGATCATTGGCCTCTGTTGGAACTTTGTGCCCTAATGGTTGATGCTCTGATGTGTTTTTGTGGTTAGCTTCAAGAAAAATAAGATTATTAAGCTTGTAATAGCACCACAATTTATTGGTATTTTTCATAAACTGAGAGTTTTCATATTCGAGTCTTACATGACAATGATATAATGTGGAGAGTTTGATACCTAATCGTTAGTTATTAGTCCATTGTGTGGCTCAATTTATCTAAGTATTAAAAAAAAACTTATAATTAAACCTATTTTGTCTTTTTAGTACAACAATATATTAGAAAAAAAGAACAATACTTGCATCCCACTAAAATAATATGAATATGAATAATTCCATACAAAAATAAATATCATTAAGCCTCTTCATTAAAACAACCGAATGTTATTGACTTTGTCTCTATTCTTTTCTATACATGCAATAATTACTTCAAAATTTAAAAAATAGAATTCAAATTCAAGCAAGGCTCGTCCACAATTACGATTGATCTCATTTCGTACCTTCTTATTTCGAGACTTCCCTCTTCAAAGTTCATTTCGTACCTTCTTAGGTAGTCCTTTATGAGAGAAATTCGAAACTTTTGTACTTTCTTACCTTGAGACCTCATTTCATACCTTCTTAGGTCATCCTTTATGAGAGTGGAATGCGAGATCCCATGAGAATCAAACCTAAAATCTTTCACTATACAACTCATACCGTACTTTCTTACCTCAAGACGACTCGAAATCTCTTATTGCACAGTTGTAAGAATAACATTAAATCAATAGTATGATTGTCAATTTAGATTAATTTAAATATTTGATAAAGTAAAAAATATTTTTTTTTTGAAGGATAAAGTAAAATATATTGATAAAATGAAAAGTATTTGTTTTAGGTCAAAATATAAAAAGAAAAGTATTTTTTTTTTTGTCAAAATATAAAAAGAAAAGTAGTTAATTATCCATCTATAATCTAAAATTAAGGACAGTCGATCATGAAGCCTCGAGCAACAGCCGTCGGAGTCGTTTTACCCGCGCGAGCTAATTAACTTCGCCTCTCGATTAGTGAATTGTCCTTGTTTACTCTTCACTCCAACTCCTTTATTTGTATCTTCTTCATATAGTTATAAACCCAGCTTCCAAATTCGAAAAAAATCAAAAACAGAGAAGCAAAGATTGGACGCCAGATTCCTACAAAAATGGTGGCCATTTCCTTATACAGGGGAAACCTCCACAGAGTTCCAGAAGCTCCTCGTCGATGGCTTATGCCATCCCCTAAAATTTCTATCAAAGACTTCAAATCCCTTTTAACCCGTCGTTCGGTAGCTCTGTCGCGCCTTCGCTCCGCCCTCCCCGCCACCTCTTCGAACCCTAACCCTAATTTTGCACCGGACCAGCTCAATGAAGCTCCAAAGGCGGGTATTTTGACGCACCCCAAGGTTAAATTCGAAGTACCGGAGAATGTTGCTGCTAATTGCGAAGCTGGGCCTTCTGGGGTGGTTAAGGATCAGAAACTATCGGACGGTGCTGATTTTACCGCGAAATCCGTTGATTCATCGCCTGCTCTGAAACTCGATTTGCCTGAGAAAAGCTCCGATGTTGCGAACGTCGGTGCGAGTTTACTAGCCGTGAAGGCTGAGAAAGTGGATGAAGGGGAAAACCCTAATTCTGAGGTATATAAGACTTTTTCAGTTTTATGAATAAGTAGAGATATCTGGTTATTGGCTACTGAATTGATTGGAAATTTTTGCTTTTGTATTGTGCATTTTAGTTTATGTTGTTCCTACTTTCAAGAGTGAAAATTGGATTTGAACTTTAGTGTGTGAAGAACAACTTAAATCTAACAAGCATGGTACATGTATACATTGAGATATCTAAGTCCAAACTATTTAAGATCTGTAAGTGTATATTATAGCTTAGTTTCGACTTAGATTCATGTTTAGTAACTAGTATTGTTTGTTTATATGATAGACATGCAACAAAGAGGTTGTGTTAGATGAAGAAAAGCTAAAAAGGAAACAAGAAGTTGAGGAGAAGCTTCAGGTTTTGAATCAAAAGAAGCATAATTTGGTACAAGCGTTGAAGCAGGTATGTGTTAGTTACATAATCCATTTGAGAATTATCTTTATGCTACATTGGGAAGGAGGTATGTGTTCGTTCCATAATCCATTTGAGAATTATCTTTATGCTACATTGGGAAGGATCAATATTAGCGGGTTTGGTCGTGGTGGTTTACAGATCTTAAGTGCAGAGGAGGAATTAAAGAGACGAAATAGTATGCAAGGAATGGTGGTACGTCCGTCTGTATCACTTCAGGTGGATGTAACAAATGATTACGGTTCAATGACTAGGCATGCTGCTGCTAGGTTGGGCTCAGAGGCGAATGTTGAGATGGAAGGTGGTGAAGCTGATGAGCTTTCAAATCATAACTTTCATTCTCGACATGTTTTTCGGATGAACAGCACATCCCCATCAGGTCCATCTTCAGAATCTCCTCTCAGAAGGCCACCTCATATCCAGCACAATGTGGTAATGTATTTTGGTTACTACTTTTATGTTATTACCGTAGTAGTGAAGTGTCTATGCATGTTCAATTTTGTTTTTCGTTTGTCTTGACTAGCATGTTACTGGTTTGCCATTGTCTTGTGAAAGCTAGTAGATTTAAGAATCATAAATGAAGTGTTGATGACTTTTTTCTTTTGTTATATTTTCGTCAACTTAGTTTCAAGTATCAAATTTATATGCAGGTTCCACACCCTGCTCGAGCAAGTTTGGGGGCTACCGGTACTAGTCCCTCACGCTTTGCTCCCGTAGGGCACCAGGGTCATCCTGCAAATCTCCCCACCTTATCTGTATCAGGAACAAACTACGTTGCATCGTCTCCATCCCCTGCAGCATCCGGTGGCACTTCTGCTTTCAGAGACGCTCGGTTGCCAAGTCCATGGAATTAGTTTTGTGTTATCTGCTTCCTTTGCTTACCAATGGGCTATTTTTTGAGCACCAGTGAGGAGGTCTATATCGTTTGGTTGATCTTAGGGATGCATAAAATGATTGTATTCGAATACATGTGGCTTCCTGAAGATCAGAAATCTGTCTCAATTGGCTTCCTCTATGTCTCATTTAATGCATCTCTGTAAATAAGTTAACCAATAATTAAGCTGTATTCGACAAAACATATGAACCAATGATTTTGGTGAATTGTGTTTACAATATTCTTAAGAAACTTGAGAGGCCTTTTTACATTGACTTACCGTTCAATATTTCTCTTTCAAGTTTCAACTGTGAACAAACATCTGATTAGCTTATTTGTATTGTATCATTTTCTGAGTTTTAAGTAATAATCGGATATTCATCATGTTCATATTGGTTCATATTATGAGTTGAAAATTTTACAGCCTCTATTTCAAGCTCCTTAAATCTAGGGGAGGAAAGTGACCTACCTATGAACCCTATTATTTATGAATTAGATACCGGATGAAGAGATTCAAACTCGTGTGTGAAAGTAATAATATGCTTCTAAAACGGCAACAAAATTCATGTGAGAATTGGAAAGAGGATTTGTAGGGTACCAAATCCAAATCCTTTGCCCTACGCTGAAATTGCAAGACAAGATGACACAAATGTTGCCCAAGGCTACACTTTAGTTTAAGCTTAGGATTTAGAATTAGATAGTTGGAGTCAACGGTCAAACATCACAGGGCCTCCCTTGTCCTCCGCCACCGGCGCACGTTAGAACAAAAAAGAGCCAGATCACACCACACAAGTCCCAATTCAGTGAACCCCACCACTGACCCAAGTGAACAGTGACCAGTGACCACTCCCAAAACATTTCCATAACCCACCTCTTCCATTTTCCTCTGATTTATCCACCCACCACCAATACCCCCAAAAAACAACCACTATGGCTAACCGCACCACCCACCGGCGCATTTTAGCAGCACCAGAGCCAAAAGCATCCATGGATCCCACCCTCCAAAAACAGGCCAAGCCCTCCACTTCTCAATACCTTTTTAACAACCCAGATCCAACCATACCCTCTAAACCCTCTTCCATGTCCAACGCCACCTCTAGAGTCAACACAAGTCAAAGAATCCGTACCTCACAAAGACCCAATAGTGAACAAGCCAAAGCCATGTCAGTCTCTGCCAGTATGGATTCATCCAAGTCTTCTCTGAAATCAAATCCCCAGACCAAATCAGTTGACCCCAATACTCAGAAACAGAGCAAAACAACAACGAAGGAAATAGATTTCAAAGAAAAGCCCAAACAACCCACCAACGACTTGGACAAGAAGAAAGCTGAGGAGGTGGTGGTGGTGGTGAGGAAGAAGAAAGAAGCTCAAAAGGAATTGGTAGGTTTTGAAAAAGAGCATAAAATCGATATAAAAAGATTGTCTCTTTCATTGAATTCAAATGGTGGAAGAAGAAGATCCCTCTCTGGGTCACAGGTCCAATTGGAAGATGTGTTTGCAAGCAATGGGGTGAAAGTGGTTTCAGCTGATATGCCACCATTTATGCAGATCCATGCTGTTGAGTGTGCAAGGAAAACACATGACAGCCTTGAAAAGTTCACCTCCAAGACTCTTGCTTTGACTCTCAAAAAGGTAATTAATCAAGATTATGAGCTTAATTATGAAGATTATGATGATTTTGTGATATGGGTTTTTGAGTTTACGATTCATTGGTGAATGGGTTGGTGGTTTTCTTGGTATTTGGATGCAGGAATTTGATGGGGTTTATGGGCCAGCATGGCACTGTGTTGTGGGAACAAGTTTTGGGTCTTTTGTGACACACTCTGTAAGTGGATTTCTGTATTTCTCAATGGATCAAAAGTTGTATATCCTCTTGTTTAAGACCACAGTACAAAGAGCAGACTGAATAATTGGAGAAAAGTTGAATAATTTTTAGCTTAAAGTTAGGAAAGCTTGACAATAAACTCTACCAATCTTTCCAGCATGTACATTTGGTTATGCAGGGAAAAAATAGGAGAGAGATGAAAATTTCAAATTTCTCCCCATGTTTTTGTTCATAGACCCTATTTGAGTGGTCTTAGTTGTAAAACCCCTTTTGCTAGGCTGGTAGCCCATATGTATCACTCTTATAGAATCTTAATATAATCTGTCACGGTTTTCGCTTTTGCTTTCTGGCTTCATTTTGGTCTTTTCTGTTGTCGTAATCACTATTGATTTGCCTTATAGCCTAAGTTGGCTACTTACATTAATCTTCAAAGAATCAAAGGATTAGTTCAAGTTTCGGTGAAGTCACACAAAGCGCCCCTAAACTCTCGGGTTAGTAGGTTCCCTACACAAAGGTTGGTTTTCAACCCTAAAAAGGATAACTTGCATTGCTTTTCATATCAAAATAGGAATAATTAATTTGCTCAAAGACCTTATAGTGGTTGATTTATCTTATGCATTTCAGTGTCCTTTTTTATCTATGCTTGAATGCTAATTTACAACTCCCTTGAATTATTTGAAAAGCATGACAAGTGGTATGCATTTTATGCTATTAATAACTTGCATTCAATCCATCAAAAGATATAGCATCCAAAAAGGTCATAAAAAATGTGTCCTGTTGTCCAAACTTGCATTGTATCTTATATATTACTGGTAGTTTGGGCAGAGAGTCTCCTCAGAGGCTCCTACACTCAAGTCTCTCAAGCTCAACCCTTTAGACCGTTCTAGGACCACCCCACCCCCAAATCATTTAACTTGCTTGTAAATTTGGGGCCTTTTCTTCCAGTCAATTAAGAAGATGGGTGCTGCAGCCAATAGGCAGTTGGGGTACCCTATGAGTCTAGGACATGGGACCATTTTGGAAGCAGTTGGGAAACCATGCCTATTTGTGCATCTAAATACTGGGTCCTTGTCCTAAATTGTCCTTTTACCTCCTTAATCAATCTGGACTTAAACTTGGGCATGCTAATCCCTAGCCCCAAACTGATTTCTTATGCCACTAATTGGGCCATAAATATGATCAAAGTCATAAACAAGCAACTGGGTTTGCTTCCACTGAGATAAAATTTGATCTTTCGGATTTAGAGTTTTGTGTTTAAGATGTAGGGTTTGAAGTTTTCGTTTAGAGTTGGGAAAAGGAAGAAAGAACAATGATTGAGGGAAATAAATTAAGTGCATGAATGAATAATGCACAAGAATTGTGGTACAATTTTACGGCCGTGCAGCAAGGCAGAACTGCCAGCATTGAAAAAGTATAGGCAAAACTGCCAGAACATAATTTTCTTACAGTCGATGACTCTCCATGTACAGCTGACTGCAGGAAAAAAAAAGTTGACCTAGTAATTTCCCAAGTGAATAGAAGCTCCTAGACAAAGTAGGTAGGCTCTTAGCTCACTTTGGTGTTTATGTGAAGGACATAATAGTTGGCATGGTACTGTTTTTTTCTTTATTCAAATGAAATTGTTAAAGAAATTCTCTCACAAGCATAATTGAGCAATTTCCGGTCAATGATATAAGAGTTGTACGGGTTTGAGTTAATCGCTCACATCAACTCTCGTATGAACGACTGACTTAGGCACAAACTCTTCAAACTTATCTTTCAAGGTCTAAACTATACAGGCAGTCAACAATTGCTGTGCCAATACTTCAACAACTGATATAGTGATCCTACATTTATGCGAGTATAACTGACAGGATCCATATTCAAATTCTACTATACAAAGAGCCAAAGCTTAAAGCTTGTTGCTTCATGAAAATTTGAAGGCGTAGAATTCTCAGCCTATTACATGAGCTTGACTCCTAAAATTCCTCTAATTTGGGAACAAATACCATTCAATTAGAAGGGCAAAAAAAATTAAGCACACTTCCTTTTTCTCTTCATACAATTTTTAATTATTTTAATTGTTAAATGAAGTAAATCAAAACAGGATTGATGAACAAAAACGAAAGGAGAAGTATAGAAGGAGAAAAGAGGTTTATGAAAATCACTTCTCAAAAGTAATTACAGACTTCCCTTTGTTCGAGTTGGGCGGAGTGGATATTTCTCCTCTCAGCATTCGAGTTCGAATCTTCTTTTTTATATTTGCATATATAAACTTAGATGAATAAAAGGTAAGTGTAGATGAGAAAAGGAAGGTGAAAACATGAAGTACTATGCCCGCCAAATTGATTGGATGCATGCTAGTCAACTGTGTGATGAAAAACAGTGAGAATCATGAAGCAGTAATTTTATCATCACAATTTTGCCCTGATTGTCTCATTTGGCAGAAAATTTGAATGGACGTAAATGATCTCTAACAGTCCCCATCTTATTTTTTGCATGACTCCAAAAGTTGAGTAGAGTTTTTTTTCCCTTTGTTATTTAATTTCAACAACTCTCTCGTTTGTTGGGATTTGAATTTCTACTCTTTTTAAATATGAAGGCTATTTTTTTCCTCAGTTAATCCATTTTTCGGTTTCATTTACTACATACCATAAAAATAATCTTAAGCTTGAAGCAAACAATGAAAATAGGATTGAAATGGGATGAGAGGCATAGACATCGCTTTTGAAGTCAGGTAGAGGCGACAGTATGAGGTGGACATGAAAATGAAATGGGGAATGCCAATAAACAATAAATTCCAAATCCATGCTAATGAAACACGTTTTGATTGCCAAATTAGGAAGTTAAGGCTTTAAGAGGAAAAGCTTAGTCTCTCTCACACATCCATCAAGTGAAGTCAACTTTCTTGGCACTTGGCACTTGGCACATGAGGTTGGCAAAAAACTATCTTGGGCATAATCTCACATACACTTTCTCAACTGTAACTATTCTTGCTTAGCTGAGTATCAATTTTTTGCTAAGCAAGTTAGGCAGTGATGGTGCTCAAAGCTATTTTAGTTATTGAGAAAGAAAGAAAAAAAACAAAGGGTTGGCGAACAAAGCACTATGATCTTCTTCTATATTTATTTTCTCACGTTATAAATAAGAGATCTTAAATTTTATTCACGTGAATAATTATATGTTTATACTCGATTATTATCGATAGAATTCACCACACAAAATATAAGATAAAAAGCTTCCTCCAACATATATTCTTTGAAATTAATTGGAGGGTTGATATTGTTCACTATAGTACCCACCCACCAACCCTTGTTTCCACCCAATCCATCTCTTTCAAAAGAACAAGATGCCATTTGAAATTCTCCTACATAATACTAACTTTAACCAAATGGATGGGGCTAGGTACTATTCTAAAGGGGGTAGTTTTCATTTATCACACATTTTGACATATTAACAATAAATTATTCATCATTAACAACATAAAACTTATTTGTATTATAGATTAGTACTTTTGTTTGTAATTGAAAATCTTAAATTTAATCACAAGGTACGGTGTACTTGACAAATTATCATTTTTATATGGTAAATTTTGGGGCAAATCATACTCCAAACGGAAATTAGTCCACCTATTTTAAGCGTGAAAACACCTCGTGATATTTACCAAATTTTTTTTGTAAATCAATTTTTACGAAAAATGATATCGATCACCTTTCAAATCTAGCCAATGGTATCTTCAAATTTTTTGGCTTAGGAAGTATACAAAATGGGTTTTGGACCCACTGACCCCCTCTTTCTTTCTAATAATGTAATGGTTAGGCACTCGATCCCTAACCAGGTTAGATCAACCAATTAAGCAACTCTCACAGGAAATTAAATAATAGAAAGAAAGAGAAAAACAGAAAAATCCTCATTTCCACGTGTCACTTGCAGAAGAGACTGTTGTAGCAATTCCTGGATATCTCTCTATCCCCTACTCGGATATAATAATCCACTTTCCAAACAGAACCGATTCTCTCTCTCTGGTGTCTCTCTCTAAAGGCTACAGCTTTCACCTTTCGTGGTTAAAAAGCACGGTGGGCGCAATGCGCACTACTCTCTCTCCCCGTCCAGCCAAAAGGATCACACTCTGCTTCTCTGCCCCCACACTCCCTCCCTTTCTCTCTCTAACTTTCATCGTCATCCATTAATGCGTTTCTCTCTCTGTAAAGACCAAATCTTTCTCACTCTAAATCACTTGTTAAATAACCCAGCTACTCACTAAACCCCTCCTCATTCAGTCTTCAAAAGCTCATACAGATAACCCACTTGGTAGCTCAAGTTGCGGAGTCGGATTCGAGTTCGGGTCGAATGAGTTCGGGCCTTTGAGAAAAATGGATCCTCCACTGATCAACGAGTCGTCTTTCTCAGCAGCTAACCCAGCAGCCTACAGCCTGGTAGAGATTTGGCCTTTCAGCGGTGAACCTGGTGGCAGAGGGGGTGGGTTGGGGCTCCGAATGGGTAATTTGGGTAAGAACTTGGGCGGGCTTGGAGAGTGCTCCGTGAACAGAGATGGGTCGTTGGAGGAATCGACTGTGACTGAGCAGAGTGGCGGAGGTGGCGGTGGTGGTAGGAAGAGAAGCGATGTGAGCTCTGAGGACGAGTCTTCTAAGCTGGTTTCCTCTACTAGTGCCAATGGCTTGGTTCGTCTTTCACTCTTTTAAGTGAAATTTGATTGCTTTTGCTTGGCTCGGTTTGAAGTTTGAATCTTGATTTCTGAGAACAGGGAGTAAATTTAATGCTACAACGATGAGTTTTATGCGTATTTCGTTATAATGTAGCTGAATTAAGGCAAATGAAGGTCCATAAGAAGAAAAAGGAACGAATTTGAAGTCCGCGGGTCTTTATATTTAAATTAATTTGGTGAACATTTTGTTAGCAAATAATTGAGTGAAGTAATAAATTTGTGCAATTGTGAGTGCGCGTGCTTCTCATAAAGACTTGGTATTTCTTGTTCTTGTGCACAACCTTTTTTGCCTTGTAATGTAGAAATGAGATTGTGAATCGTGAAATTATTTTCAGCTTATGATGACTGTTCTCATGTTGTTTACTTGCATCCTAAATTTCTCTTTGATGTCTAATTATTTTTTATCTGTCTTTTCTCAAACAGAAAGATTCAAGTGGGAAACGAGTGAAAATAGATGGATCTAGAAATGAAATCGGCATTTCGAAAGTTGAAGCTGAAGAAAGTTCAGCAGCTGATGACAGCAAGCCAGCTGAACAAAGCACAAAACCTTCTGAGCCACCTAAGCAAGATTATATCCATGTGAGGGCGAGAAGGGGCCAAGCTACTGATAGCCACAGCCTAGCAGAGAGGGTAATGTACTTTTGCCCTTTTAAAATTGCAACATCTAGAACAACTGATACGTTTTCCATGCTCTCTAGATCTTGATATGAAATAGACCTTGTAATGAACCTGTTTCGGTTTTGTCTTTGACATGTTTTGTAAATCAGTGTTATTCATTCACTATTTAAACAAGTTGCATGCCATGTCCGTTTTGCAGGCTCGGAGGGAGAAGATCAGCGAAAGGATGAAAATTCTTCAAGATTTAGTTCCTGGATGCAATAAGGTAATCTATGTAGTCTGGTTGGTTTTATGTCGGGCGTATTACATAGCATGCTTTACATTGTTTCGTAGAGGGAATCTTTGTTATGTGATATGCTCTATGGTGTTTCCGATCCATTAATCCTGAACACGTCTTGGTAATTATCTAGTGATCTAAATTCGGAGGTCAATTTTGTTTAACCTCAGTATGTTTCCCTTACGTATGTTGTACTTTTCTTCTGAAAAGGTTATTGGGAAAGCACTTGTCCTTGATGAGATTATTAATTACATCCAATCACTGCAGCGCCAGATTGAGGTAACCATCCGATCTGACTCTATCTAGTGCTATTTAGTGAAATAGTTTTCCTTCACTGCTAAACCTGAATCTGTGATCTGTAATTGGATTCTATAGTTCCTTTCGATGAAGCTTGAAGCAGTAAATTCAAGGATAAACATGAATCCCACCATTGAAGCATTTCCTTCAAAAGATGTAAGTCTGCTGCACTTTTAGTACCTACAAAAAATCCCCTATCATACTCCATTTGGAACTGTTTTCCGATATTTTGTCTTAGATGCATTATTATTTCTAGTTAAATAGTTTTCTCAAAGACCCTACTGCTTTTTGTTTAATGTAAACCTTTGCCTAGGCATTCTTTTTCGTACAACTCTTCCATCTCAGAGATGCATCAAGAATGCACCTTTGTTTGTCACCAAGTATTCTTGGTAAATAATATCTAATTTGGTTGGTAGTAATAGCTAGTCCTAATGTGCACTTTCGTTCAACTCCTAGGAGTGTGCTTGCTGTAAACTTGGCCTTTGGACATGACCATTTTGCTATTGGTTACCTAAGATAGGTTTGTCATAGCATTGTTAAGGGAAATAAGGAGACAACGAGGCACACTTCCTTCTAGGCTCATAGTCTACCATAACCTAGCCCTTACCATATGCATGAAGATTCCAGGAGGAAATCTCTTCTGAACTCTGTGATTACATCATGTCATCTATTTCATCATAACAGCATGATAATAATAATATTTTGTTACTCTCTGATTCCCCTCAAAGTGTAAATGCTAATTTCGTTTTACCATCTAGTACTTCAATACGATTGTCATTCTACTGCCTCCTAATTCTTTGGATCGCATTCCTTTTCTTCCATCATCACCGTGGAATTCATCCTTGTATCTATATTCTCATCCCTTTAATTCTTACTTGGTGGATGTGTTTGACATGCTGAACATTTTTTTTTTTCACATGGAATATCTTTTCCCCTAAAGATAGTGGGACCTCATTGTTTTAGGTGCTGCAATATTTTACTGTCTCATAGGCTCAATTACTGCAATATGTTTAGCTCTGTCATATGAACTCTAGTTTAGGCATATACTACCTGACTTTCTTACCAGTTCATGTGGTGTTTCAGGTTGGTGCACAGCCATTTGATGCTGCCGGATTGTTATTTGGCTCGCACACACAGAGGGAGTATGCCCAAGGCTCACAGCCCGAGTGGCTACATATGCAGATCGGTGGTAGTTTCGAAAGAGCAACATAAATTGAGGAGATAATTCGTTAATTCATGATTGTTGGCAGATGTGATTATCAGGTTCTACATCTGGTGTAGACAAATGTGTTTGCTAAATGTATGATCATTCTTATTGTTGTAATAGGATCCATTAGCTGTAGGAAATGCATCTAATCTTCGTAACTAAGTTCGAATGTATCATCTGACTAGATATACTCTACTTTGTTGTACTAGTCCATTGAAAATATCTTAGCTTTAGTCTAAATGTGTAACACAAACGGATGGTGCTTTCTAGAATCTATTTATAAAATATCTGATTATTCTACATCATTTCACCAACATTTCTTTCATAATGAATCTGCTGTTCATTTTCTGTCATGTTTTAATCTTGTTAAGTATAATTTTGTAGCTTAAAAGTAGAGAAAAACCATCCCCTCCCCTTTCTTCCCTTCCCTTTCAGCTCCCTCCTCCCTCCGGCCATGGCCATGGTGTCAGGGTCAAACACACCATGGCTGGAGACCTAAACACACCATTTAGAGGCACCATACCAAACCAAGTGAAAGTATTACATCCTCATTGTAAGTACAATGTTTTCAAGTGAAACTTTTACTCTATGAACTATGAATTGAGTCTTGAAACAAAACCAAACTCAATTCACAGTATTTTAAGACCCAAACTTGGATCTAATGGTGTTGATGACATCTTTGTCTAACTGAAAGGCTTTAGTTAAGACTTGGTCGGGGATCGAAGGCTTCGAAGAAAATAGTGTTAGAGGAACTGAAACAGCCCCAGGCAAGTGACTGTTGAAAGCTGTGAAGGCAAGTGCTTTCCCTTCTCCAACATTTAGCTGAAAGTGAACAAGTCCCCTTGGGACCACAAACATCTGCCCAGCACTCAAAACCTTGGAGTAATACACATTGTTGGTTGTCACAAACCCTACAAGGAGCTTCCCTTCAATGACCACACCGGACTCCGATGCCCTAGGGTGCGAGTGAGGCATGTTAAGGCCGCCCGGGGCAAAGTCAACTCTGTTCATCGATATCCCTAGAGTGTTGAGGCCAGGAAATGCTAGCACATTCCCAGTTGTTACATTCGCCCCAAATGGATTGTCTGTGTCGCCTTCTTCGGTCAGTCCATCAAAGAAAAAATCTTTCGAAGAAACCTTTGAGGCAGGTTTGCAAGGAAATCCGTTAACAGATTCGGAGGCAGCACTCAAATCTGCCACACAGAAGTCATGCAATGGATCAGGGTCTGCAGAATGGGAGGGCAAGGGAAGAAGAAGAAGAAGGATTGTAACAATGAGGCAGAATAGGAGGCTGGAGGTTAAGCTTGATGAGGTGAGCATTTTCATGGCTACAAAAAAGAGATTTTGGTTTTGAAACTGAGTAGATGGTTCTGGTTCTGGTTCTATTTATATTATATGTCTTCACAATGATGACAAACAAGGATGGCAACAAAACATCAGAATTCAACAAAATAAGCATCAGCAGCTCAAGGGGTCAGAATTTGAATTGATAGTCTTTGGATTGGACAAAAATTCTAAATGGGCAGTTGATGGGTTTGACAAAGTTTGCTCTGATGGAGAGTTAAATGGACTTAAAAACAAAACAAGCTTAGGGTTGAAGCTATCAGGTCAGTTTCCAAACAGTTTACTTGGACATTGGACACCAACATTAACTCTTGTTCATCTTTTTTTCTTGGTGTACCAACAACAATCCAAACTCCAAAGCTACTGGAACTCTTGCTTTTTGAATTTGGCGAGTTGACTCGTTAAACCTTTGACTGAGCTCTTCTAATTTTCTTCTGTGTCTTGTTTTGGTGAGCAATGACATGTATAGCTAGAACTCTGATGTTTTAGTCGTCGTAAGAGTTGGTAACATAAGCACGAGGAAGGAAGCTGCGAGTGTGTTAGGAACTTAGTTATCAACCTTTGATCTCTACGCATGTCAAACGCGATACTTGACACTCTACAAATACGAGACCTCCTAGATATTTTGCTAGACTAGTACTAGTAGCAAATAATAGAGAGTTATAAAGGCAGATATAAAACGCAAATAAGAATCCTTGGTCTGAAATATCCTCTCAAAATTTCAAGAATAAGGTTCATTTACAAAATGATGCAGGAAGAGAAGTGAGAGCTTTATACTGGAATGGAAGTACAATATGAAGAAGGGATAATCTCCTGTATGATTCAATGATGATGACCAATGGGTCTACAAACAGATTCAAAAAAAAGGGGGAGTGGAAGAGAGACAACCCCCAGTTTAGAGGCACAAATTTCACACAAAACCAAACTAATGTCCTATAATTTATAAGCCGAACTCAGATCTAATGCTGTTCATAACATCTACATCTACTTGAAAGCCTCAGTTAACAACTCTGTCAGTCAATGAAGGTGCCCCCGGCGAATCACAAGCATCGTCCAAGCATTCAAATCTTGGAGTTAAACACGCAGTTAGTTATCACAAACCCAACAAGTACCTTCAATGACGGCCACAGACTCACCTGTACGAGGTAGGGTGGGTTGGATTCGGATTCACTCCACATGCAGCAAAGTCGAATCTGTACATTTACCTCGGAAGAGAACGGTGGTACTCCCTTCTTTGCGTGGCCGGTCAGTTAACTTTCGCACTTCTATCTTTACACAATACATGCCACTCTTGGAGCACTGCTGTTTGAAGGGCACGGTGTTCAGCCTCCTCTGCTGTCAACTTTGACAAGGTTGTAGGTCCCTTTGGCTTGCCATCTTCCTCGCTGTCTTTTTTCTTTTCCTTCTTTTTCTTTATTTTATCCTCATCTTCTTCATCGCTATCTTCTTCTTCTTCTTCCTCATCATCATCTTCCTCACCCGGTCTTGGAAGCTTACGTTTGGGTTGTGCTGCCTTTAGCAAAGCTATCCTTTCCATTGAGATCCTAAGCCTCTCAGCAGCAGCCACCTTCACTTCGTCTTCAGGCATGTACTCAACGCCCCCATCGGTGAGGTCATCCAACCAGCCTTGCAGATCCGATCCAATCTCCTTTGTAATCGATGCATCAGAAGCTCGAACCACAAATTTGCATATCATGGTTGTAGTCTCATCACCCAGGTCAACATTCCGGCTCACTTCACTAGCTCCAAAGATCATCAGGCCCAAGAAGCCGCCATACCAAGTTTTGGCAGCAAAACACAACTGTTTCGAGACAAGTAATTCAACATGAAATTTGAATGGTTGCTTAGAGGGCTAAGAAATTACCATTACAGGCTTTAAAAAATTTAACATACATTCAAAATGCCAATAGCTTAATTTCGATGAAAACTAAGTGCACTAAAATATCATTTCTACTAAAGTTGGCACTGACAGGCATGCTTTTCCCAGTAACTTTCATTATGATAACCAAATTCATCATGGATTTTGTGAACTTTCTTTCAGTTTTTAGCAGGATAAGTGAAGCCACGACTTTCCACTGAGTTTGGTTACCAGTTACTTTCACAACCAGTCCATACAATAAACAACATAGATAATAGAAACACAATCAATAAACTTTTACAAAAATAGAATCTTAAGATGAATAAAAATAGAGAGATGCAAATCAAATAGTGACAAGGACAAAGAGAAAATACCTGAAATCCTGCTACTGTCCGTATAACATGCGAACAAACTCTGTGGAATGGTTTGGATGACAAGGATTTCAGCCCACTCAGGAAAGGAGATGCCCCATACTGCTGTGCAGCAGTAGCCTTGAAGCCACTTCCTTCATAAGTATATGTACCAGTGTACTCTACTATGGCTGGTAAACTGGGCCAAAGACGGAAAAATTCAACAGGTGAGATCTTATGTGGCATAAGAAGCTCTGTCAGAGGAATTTTGTATGGCTGACACCGTAAAATGACAGGTTCTCCCAGTTCAGGCCTTAAACTTCTCTTTTGTCTCGTGATTTGCGGATCTTCTTCGCTGTAGTCACCTTCATAATCTACCGCAGCACTCCCATAAAAGGGGTAGTATAAGACTTGAACCCAAAGGGCGCATCTTTCGAAATGGGAGACACCCACAGTTACACTGCAAAGTACTGGATCCTAGGAACAAGATCAAGAAGTAAAATCAGAAGATCTGATTGTCAAACGACAGATAATTACATTACACAAGGCAAAGTGCAAACATGGGTGATGATAATTGACGACCATGTTAACCAGCATATCTTGAACATATGAATATAAACCCAAAAGCCATTATCCAGCGAGAATATTTATCCAGAAACAGATTTGGGGGTTAGATGGGAGGGAGAGCACATGTATGCAGACCAACGCTGCACAGATTGACATAACTTAAGGAGAGTGTACAATGGAACAGACAGAAAAAAAACACGTCAGTCCTCGACAGAACAAATCACAACACATTAGATGCACAATTAACTAAGAAAAAACATCCACCAAGTTCAGAAATACCACGCCAAAAGTGCACCCTGAGTAAATGATATCATTTTCACTCTTAGAGAGAGAAGGATTGTTTGGAAAAACGAACTTCCTGGAATTGATCATAAATTGATAAGCATTCGTATTCAAGAAGCTATAGACCCACCTACCAGAAACACTAACAGACTGACAATTTAACTTTCTAAAGAAAATCACTGACTAAAGAAGTGCCTGATTATTGACTAGCAGATTACAACAACAAAATATACACATTGCAATAGCAGACAGGGCAATAAGGGCAAAGAATGAATCCATTACAGAGGCAGGAAGGAACCTGTGAAACAAGGTTACGCAACTGCCGCACTGCTTGAGGAGACCCATCCATAAAATATAATGCACCAGATAACCCAACTCGAATATCAACTCGATTGAGCTCAAGCTCAGTTAAGTTTAAGACCTGAGCAATGTCAACAAGGAATAAGAACAATCAAACGGAACAGGAAAGTGGAGTCTTCCGAGAACATAAACGGCTTTTAAGAGCATCAAATAAAGGTAAGAAGCAAATTTAACCTTCAAATGCAGAGATATCCTCCCATCACTAGAATCTGCCAAATGATACGCTTCAACGTAGCAGGGATCGCTACTACCAGTCAAAGTGATTGCACTAGGAGGAACTTTGAGTAGAGGAGAGTCAACTCCTTTAGTCAGTAGAAGGGTTAGTTCACTAGGGTCTGGCCTCCAAAGCTCTAGAATAGCCTTATGAACCAATCCTTCTAATTTCCGATCCTGAGCTGCAGCTACTTCGTAAAACTGGACAGTTAGTTTATGGTGGCTAAATGGGTAATCACCTCTGGCTTCACTGACTCCTGCCCACCTGAAAGATAATGATTATCGTTTTACTTTTGTGCGTAAAAATGCATAATTTCCCCCCACTAGTAACAGGTATTAATGAAATGAAGGTTACAGAACATAGTCATAAATCTAGTGCTCACGTTATGTTGTTATGTATGCATATACCCATATGTGATGAGTGAGCTTATATATATGTGCACACACACAGACACATGTATGCACTAGAATGGTAGAGTAATTTCATATTGAAAATTAGGTTGTGCCTCGACTTTGATCAATTTATTCTCTCCTTCCTGATAAAGTGAGTTTTCCTAGGCCAAAAATCTACATCTACACAGATTTCTTTCTATTATCTGGGATCCAGCAATCAAACCACTATGTTGAAGGTGAAACCCAAGATCTCTTAATAACAGACACGGATGTAGTCTCTACTATAAGCATATATTGGCGTAACAAGAAAAGTTCATAGCAATTCAATACACACCACCCAAACTCTATGGCACATGGCTCACCCTCAGACTTACAAAAATAATGCTCACCTCCTTTCTGGATGACCTGAAACATACTTGATTCTCTGCAATATCAAACGACACTGATGCTTGTTAACAGAATCAGCCACACTGCCACTCCTGAACTCTTCAAGTTCTTTAGTCAATAACTGCCCAGCCCTGGGGTTGCGTGATCCCAACCGCTGAGCACATAAAAGAACTGCCTGAACATCAAGAAGCCTGTTTGTTGAATCAGCCGATGAATCTATATTGAACAAAACCTTGTGGATATTTGATACAATAATATTCAGTGGATCCTCAGGATCGTCAGCAAGAAGTGGGTCCAGACCTTCTAGATCTATGTGCTCAGAAATAGCCCAAATAACGCGAGCACATATTCTTGGGGTATTCACCTGTCAAATTGACAAAGGTGTAAAGATAACAAGTAGGGGGAAAAAATTCAGCCAGTTGTAAAAACAAAAGATAAAAGAACATAAATAGTTGGAACTTCAAAATCTCTAGTAATATAAAGAATACAAAAAAGAAAAAGAAAAATGAGAAGAAAACAAGAAAAATAAATGAGAGGCAGTGGTCATAAAGATTTGGAACTTAAAACTTCCACAGTAACTTCCAATAATCAGGATATTGAAAGTTCGGTGTTTGGTTGCTTTCATTTGTTATGATCTTCCAGAACTTGGAGCCCATACCAAATGCTGTTTTGTTCCCATAAAGCTGGCATAATTGAAATTACCCAAAGAATGCCATGGGATGTTTTAATTTTCATTACTTTCTGGCTCAAAGAAAAGAATGTGTTTTGCGCTCTCTTTCCAAATCAAGGATCACTTGGTTAGAGGGATTCAGAATTCCAGGATGTAGATACAATCATTTACTTATGTGTAAACAATCTGCTCAATTTAAGATGTTAACATGCTGATTCTAGATTGCCTCAGTTTCTTGTTACTTTATAACTTCATTACTTTGGCACTGGAACTCTATGCTATGACAATGCACCCTAGTACAATTACAATCCACTTGTTTCTTGAAATAACTAAGTTGGAGTTTTGAGGACCACAAAAGGACGAAAAAATTAACTCAGAATCTATGTTTATCAACTCCCGGTGAGCCTTTTTCTATCTTGAACTTCTGATTTGAGAACTAGCTGTCTAGAAGTCTTTTTTTTTTCGGGTTCGTATAATACATTAACATATTGCAAGTTTCTTTGATTCTTCAAGTGACACCAACTATTGAATTTTCTAAAGCTATCAAAGTAATGCAATGAAATCACAATGGTCCACACAACAAATTTCCATCATAATGTATAATAAGCTTCAGTAAGCTCCTTGCCTGATACATACGCACTGCCAGTATGCTAAAACATAATAACCAAAGAAAAGTGTAAGTACCTCTCGTAGATCTTTCACAAGTTCACGTTGCAAATTCTGCAACCTTGTCTCATTTAAAATTTGGTCCTGTGAAGCCCCATCTTTTACTGTTTTTACACCTCCCCTAGTATCATAGATGTGGCAAAGCCTCACAAGCAACTTCAAATAGCAATCAATTGCATAGGTCCGGCCCTCACAATCCCATTTGACACAAGGCCTGCAAACCTCCACCACTTCTAAAGCAGGCTCTGTCCAATTTAGTGCACCATAACCAGTTCCATATGCCAAGGCTCCAATAACCCTGCTCTCCATCCCAGAGTTCTTTTGTTCAGGCAAAGGCAGAGAAAGCTGAAAGCAACTTTCAACTAATGATGCCACTAACTCCTCCCTAAATAAGGTCTTGCTTGTCACACTATTAAGATCATCTTTTACTCTTGCATCCTCAAAAAGCGAAGCTATATCAGTTCCGGCAAGAGGTTTCTGGCCTCTTCGGACACTCTCCTTTGCGAAAAGATCAACACAAAGTGCTGTTCTACAAATACATGCTAAAGCATGCATACGATCTGATTCTGCCCTCAAGTTCCTCACCATAAGAAGCAACCTCTTAAACAATGAAATCTGCACACAGATTCTTTCCTTAAAACTATAACTCAAGTGAATTAACTTTAATGAGTGAAATGGTGAATTAACTAGAACAATATACAAGTAAGCATATATACCTGCATATGAAGATCGAGAAGGTGTAGATTGGTAACCACAGCTCTGACAATACTCTCTCTTGCAGAAGCAAACTCTTGCCTGTCCCAAAGTGTGAGAATTGCGATAATCGACTGTGAAGCCCACTCAGGTTTCCCACCAGGAACATCAGCCAAATACAACATGTCAATCCCCACCTCGAAAATCAAAGCCGGATCCAATGAAGACGCCAAAAATGGCACCAAATGTGTCACTACATCCGAAACTCCCACCAACCTCTCCGCATTGGTATCCACAACCGTGCCGTTAGAGCTTTTAGAGGACTTTGACAACTTCCTTATGACCTCGACCGAGCCAGAAGCCATGGCCTTGACAGCGTAGACGATCGGAAACACCGTGGCCCTGAAACTCTCAACCGGCAAAACCAATGACCTTGCCATTAAAGCACTTCGCTTCTTCCACACGAAGTCGACCATCGATGACACCCAATTGGATCGAATGGCTAGTGAGTTCTCACTATCCACTAACTTATCACCCGCCAGTCTGCTCATCCTCTTTGAATCGAACTCCTGAAATAACCGCCCCACGGATTCAAATGCGACCTTCGAAACAGCGTCGGATCCGTCGAGCATATTCTGGCCGATGCGGGACCACCAATTGGAGACCTTATCAAGCAAATTGACATTGTTCTCGCAGAGCGTGACGAGGTCGTCGCGAGCGAGAATGCATCCGAGAGTTTCGGTGATGGAGAAGCGAAGATTGTCGCTCGGGGAATCAAAGCAGTTATTGATTTCTTTCTGGGCGTCAGTAATAAGCTTGGAGAGCCGGTAGGAGGGGATGGCAGCGAGAATGGAGACGGCGGCGGCGCTGACGTCAGGGTCGGGGAAGTCGAGATCGGTGAGAATTCCAATGCAGACGGTGTCCCAGAGGTCGGCAGTGAGACGGGTGGAACGGATGAGGTCAAATGCGAGCTTTTTACATACGGCGGAGGCCGGGGATGCGACGATTTCTTCGACGGCGGATTTGGCGATGACGGAGATATCACGGCCTGCGGCGGATTGCTGCAGGGCCTGGAGAAGTGCGCCGGACTGGCGAAGAGCGTCGTTGGAGCGGAGGTCCGCCTGGATCTGAGCGAAGAGTATGTCCATTTGAGAAGCTAGAATCAACTTCTTTCAATGAGCTGACCTGTTTTAGGGTTCGTCAGGATTTGAAAATCTGGGACATTGAGAATTGAAATGTAAGATCGAGAGAGTAGGCAGAGTACGCAGTAGATATGCAGAGCAGAGTATGCTTGCTGTATTGCCTGTAGTCGTTTATCAGTTGAGGAAGACAATAAGGATGGTGGTAAAATCAGGCTTACCGGTTCAATTGGTTGGCATTGGCGACAACCGGTTTAGTGGAAAATTATTTGAAGGAAGATGGTTGATTGTTGGACACCCAGCCCAACAAGTAGTAGTTTGGGCCTTAAATTGGTGGAAGGCCCATTATTTTGTTTTTGGCAACATTAAATGTTTTCTTCTCCACTGGCCCACTTTTATTAGTTTCTTCTTCGATCCGTAACCGGCGACATAAATCTGGAATTAATTTAGGACCCTGGATCTAGACTCGGACGTGGAACCTCAAATTTGAAAGCCATCTCTAAAATGTGTTTTCTTCCCTGTAGGCCATTGGCCCACTTTTATTAGTTTGTTCCTGGATCCGTGACCGGCGACATGAATCCGGAATCTTCAAGCCGGATCGATTTAGGACCCTGGATCTAAGACTCGGACGTGGACCTCAAATTCGAAAGCCATCTTTAAAATGTACTCGTTCTTTCAAAGTTTATTACGTAATTTAATCTATGTAAATGTAATAAGCCGAACGGTTGATTTCTCATAATCTTATATATATTAGGATCATTTATGCGAAAATCAACAAAATTGGAAATTTTTTGGTAATTTAAATGTATCGAAACAAGCGATATATTTTGTAACAATTAATTTTTATAATGAACAGTCAATTTAATTGAAACATATACTAGATAACTAAACAAACCTCAATTTGTTCAATTTTTTACTGGGATGATATGTAAAGCAAATAATGTCCAAAGACTATGCTATCTTTTGAAATCCCATAATTTAAAATTCTCTATTACTTCCAAATGTAAGAACAAAACTTAGTCAAATTTGAATCATTAAGGTACTGTAATTCCACATGGAAGAAATTGTAGTTGGGATTCTCATTCAAGTTAAAATTAGTAAGACTTGGTTCTTGCTATTCCTCTCTACAAAGTCCTTTCTATTGCAATTCTTTGTCTATTAAGCAGTAAATATTACATATAAATCTGATACAAATGATATTTTATTTTAAATTATTTTAAACTGCGAAAAAGAGATATTTCAACTTGCATAACAAAACAAAAGTAAACTAGTTTAACAAGTGAAAACTACAAGTGCATGTAAAATGCTTTTAGAGGGAAAACTTTGATTTAATTTTGTTGATAATATCTTCATCCACAAGAAAGGTCTTAGTTAACACATCCTTAGGGATCGAAGGGGTTGAGGCGAAGAGATTCATAGGAATGGGAGCGGATCCGCTGTTCCATTTTAGTGTCCCACTCTCATGTCACATTGCTAAAAATCTGCCACATGTACAAAGACTTAACAGACAACTAAATGCTATTAATTTTTTTTTATTCGAAGTTAAAAAGTAAAAATGTAAAAAATAAATAATTTTACAACATCAACCATGAAGTCTCTAGCAACCCAGCCACAATCTAGAATCCCATCCAACACAAACATCCACCTCCGCGGTTGTCACTCCCCTCCTCTTCGCTGTCACAGATTTCTTTCCTCCTCTACGCTATTCTAACCTTATTTTGTCTCTCGCGGTAGCCACTCCCTCTCGTTGTCTTTGTTCGTCGGCGTATCCTTTCCTCGTTGTCGTTAGCAACTCCTTCCCTCCTCATTGGAGAACGAGTATAGGCAATTCGATTCAATTGTATTTGAAATTTGAATCATCGAGTTGATTCCGTTCAATTCGATGGAAAAATAATAGGGTAATTAGATTCAATTGAATTTGAACCAGTCTACTTGATTCAGTTCAATTCGATTCGTCGGCTTCGATGTAATTTATTCGATTTGGGAGTTGGACGGAGAAGGAAAGAATACAGAAACATAATCTGGGTTGCTGCCAAGGTAGGGTTGGTGGCTATGGGAGATAGCGTTGATGGTTCCCGATCTAAAAAAATTTATTATTTCTTAATTTGAAATAAAAATAATAATTTCAAATAAAAAAAAAGTTAACAATAATTAGTTGTCTGTTAAGTTAATGGACATGTGGCAGATTTTTAGCCAGGGGACATAGAGCGGGACATTGAAATAGGACAACGGATCTGCTTCTCATAGGAATTGTACTGAGGCCGAGAACTGATCCGCTGTCCCCTTTCATGTCCCATTCATGAATTTTTGACATATGTCATTTGACTAACTAAAAATCAAACACTGTTAAATTTTTGGTTGATTTAACAGTGTGTTGCTGTAGAACATGCCTGAGGAGTTTGGGTGGTTGAGTTTGGTTGGTTTTTGGTTTTGAATTTCTAAAATTTTGAATTTGTATTGAACTTAACAGTATTAAATTTAAGTTAAATATAAGGACAGGTGTCAAAGAGTCAAAGATTCATGAATGGGACATAGAGGGAGACATCGAAAAGGGTCAGCGGATCCTCTCCCTCTCAGGCCTGGCAAGTGACTGTTGAAAGCTGTGAACATTTGAGCCTTTTCATTTCCAATATTAAGCTGAAAGTGAACAAGTCCTCTTGGAATTACAAACACTTGCCCAGCAGCACACCAGAATAGTACACATTTTTAGTAGTCACAATCCCTGCAAAGATCCTCCCTTGAATCACAACACCAATCTCACTCGCACGAGGGTGCAAGTGAGGCGGATGAACACCCCCAACCGCAATGTCAACTCTGTTCATTGATATTCTGAGGGTGTTGAGTCCAGGGAATGACAGAGCATTCTCGGCTGTCGAACTCACCCCGAAGAAACTAACCGTGAAGTTCGCTTCTTCGCGCAGCCCGTTATAGACAAAGTCATCTGAAGTGACCTCCGAGAGGGGCTTGCAAGGGAAGTTGCTAGCTGATAGTGATGCTGGGGAGCTAAAATCTGCAATGCACAAGTCCTGTAATGGATCGGCAGATTGAGAGGGCAAGGGAAGAAGGAGGAGGAGTAGTGAAACTGTGAGGCAAAGTAGGAAGCTTGATGCTGAGGTGATCATCGCTGCCAAAATCAAAGACCTCTGGTTTCAAGATCAATTCTTGTAGTTGAAGACTTGAAGTTATATTTTGACTCTGGTTTTCTAGTTAATTATAGACTATGGTTCTGTATATATGATAAGTAGCTGAATACCTAAAGCTTGAAACATTTGACATGGTCGCACGTGGGAATGGGATTTTAGCATTTTGGCAAATTGTTAAAATGAGGTCATGCATATGGCATAGGGTATTTTTTTTGGTACTTTAGAAGTTTCATCATTTGATTCTTGTCCCTTAATAAGTATTGATATAGATTATATGGTTTTTAAATTTTAAATGGAAGATGTGAATTCTGAATTTAGCATTGAACAAGCATAGAACTTCTCATAGAACTTCCCGTTTATAGTAGAAGTTCTTCTATGATTGGGATGAACCGGAGAAAAACTATACTTTGGAGAGTACTACGCATAGCTATTTGGTTTCTCAATTTTAACTCGAAAGATGCCAGCTCTAAATATGGCATCGAACACACAAAATCTCCATTTATACAGCTAACGAAAAAAATATTAATAACGAATCATATTTAATTATTAATATGTGATAGCTTTGAACAAAAAAATGGATGAATTGTGCTTAAATACTATTATAGGGGTAAATTGGTTATTAATAATAATTTAAGGAAGAAAATTAGCTGAAATAAAATTTATGAGGAAATTGACAAGGGGTATAAGTTCAGGGTGCGGATTGACAATTTACTCCAAACACCACGTAACTGTTTTATAATATCATGTAATAATCTTTCCATAATGTGTGAGTAACACTTAATAGATTAAATTATTGAATAACCAAGTAATATTCAAGAATTCACTATCTTTTCAAATCCCATTAATTTAAAATTCTCTGTTGCTTCCACCTCATCCAAATGCTAGAACTAAATATAAACTTAGACAAGTTTGAATCATTATGTTACTATCCATGGAAGAAATTGTCTTTGGAATTCTCATATAAGTTAAAATAAAGAATTGGTTCTTGCTAATCCTCTTCGCAAAGTCCCTTCTCCATTGCAAGTCAAAGAGATGCTCCAACTTTTTTTTTCTCTTTGCAACTTCTTAGGTATATATTACATTTGAACAACTTTAATTTGGTATAAGTTTTCAGTTACAAATGACAATCTACTTTAACTAATTCAAACTGTGAAAAAGGAATTATAACTCAGAACATAAACATAACAAAACAAAAGAAAACCGATTTAACAAGTGAAATCACAGTTCCATATATAATGTTTTTAAAGGAAAAACTTGGATTTAATGGTGTTGATGACATCTTCATCCACAAGAAAGCTCCAAGTTAACACCTCCTTAGGGATCGAAGGGGTTGCGGCGAACAGATTCATAGGAATGTTAGTCGCACCGGGCAATTGACTGTTGAAAGCTGTGAAAGTATGAGCCTTTTCATCGCCAATATTAAGCTGAAAGTGAACAAGTCATCTGCAAGGATCTTCCCTTTAATCACCAAACCAATCTCACTCGCACGTGGGTGTGAGTGAGGTGGGTTGATATCTGATGAGCCGAAAATATACTTATATTTCTCATATATTTAATTAGCTATTATTATTATTTTTTAGAGGAATTGATACTCGAATTTATTAAATTGACAAATTTATTCTAGAAAAAGTATGTGGAGCAAAAGAAGGAATTATACAAGAATTCTTCTCAGTAAAATCGGCAATGGTGGACCAAGTCAAAGAAGATGGCTCATATATTTGAATAAGGAGGCCTTAGCCACGTGGATTCATCTTCTCAAGTTAAAAAGAGTCAAATCTAAAAATATCAAGCAATTGCTATACTTAGCCAAGAGTGGTGCGGCAATTAAGGAATCCCAATTCAAGTGGGATTGTATATCTTGCGTGAAGACATGTGATTGCCGAATTCTGTTCAAAATAAAATAGGTATTAAATTTTCTTATTATTTTGTTTTACTCCTTGTCAAATTAGGATTAGTAATCTATCCTTATAAATACCCAAGCTTGGCCTAGGTTTAGACCGGACTACAATTCTTCCATCTAGAGTGCAAGGCAAGCTTGGGATTTTTGGCTCATCATTGTTCTACAAAACTGGTTGTTCTCTTGACTTTAATTTTTATGGAATTATTTTTAATCATTATGAGCATGAGTGGCTAAATTTCTCACTAGGGTTAGATCTAAGCCTTAACATGAATATGTGATTTATCTTTTTCCTATGTTGTCGTATATGCATGCTTTGAATGTTCAATCACTGTTTAATACTATCTTTATGTCTTAATGCTTGATCACCCTTAGGATATTCAGACAAGTAATTTGATGCAATTTTACAGGAATGCCCACCTAGAAATGGGTATAGCTTCTTGTGATTGAAGATTGTAATACATCTAGGTTAAATGCCATAACTTAGGGATTGCATGGTTATAAAAGATTTTCATGGACTTAATGAATCTTGCATGTAGAATTAGATCTAAATGTCATAGACTAGTCGCGTGTTAGGTATACGTTTTCACTTGAATGCCCACGAGGAGAATATGCTTTCGGAAAATCTAACCTTCAAAGTTGCATGTATTGACACATAGATTCTTTTCTAAGTCACGTATGATTGTTAATGATGAAGGTTGAACCCTAGTACTTGTTTAATTGTTTTTAACTCAATTTTCCTTAGATTTCGAATTTACCTTGTATTGTTGCTTGATTTTTATTCAGTTACCGAAATTCTTGCAATTTACTTTATTATTAATTAAGAGTGAATTCTAAAATAAGAAATATCTATATCAGTCCCTGAGGGACCCTGCTTCCATTGCTATACTACAAAAGCTCTGTACTCTTGCAGGTATTATTTGTATGATTAGGTGGAAAATATCTTATCAAGAAATTGGCGCCGCTGCCGGGGATCGAACCTAGGTCACCCGCGTGACAGGCAGGAATACTTACCACTATACTACAATCTTATGCCCTATGTCTAAACAAGGGTTCCCTAAATTATATACTACCATCTTACCACTATACTACAATCTTATGCCCTATGTCTAAACCCGGGTTCAATGTCAACTCTGTTCATTAATATACGGGGAGTGTTGAGTCCTGGGAATGCCAGGACATTCCCGTTTGTTGAACTCACCCTGAAAACATCAGTGACGTTCGCTTGGTCGCACAGCCCGTTATAGACAAAGTCAGCTGAAGTAACCTCCGAGAAGGACTTGCAAGGGAAGTTGCTAGCTGATAGTGATGCAGAGGCACTTAAATCTGCAATGCAAAAGTCTTGTAATGGATCGGCATCGGCGGATTGAGAGGGCAAGGGAAGAAGGAGGAGTGAGGAATGTGAGAGGGAAAGTAGGAAGCTTGATGATGAGGTGATCATAGCTGCCTAATTGAATGACTTTTGCTTTGAAGATCTTGTAGTTGAACACTTGAAGACTTGACGTTATATTTGTAAGATTGATCAACAAGTCTTACATATGTATCAACTCAACCTTAAGATCACAATACAACATATAACAAGAACGTGAGATATAAGAACAACAATAAAGATCACAAACTTGTTGACGCCATGGTATGCTTAATGAACTAAGCTTATCTTCTCTTCTCTACCAATAAGTGTTTATCTTTTAACTAATCAATAGGTCTTTAACACGTAAGAAAAGATGTCTTATTGGCAAGAGAATGGACCAACTTATATGGTAGTCTATCCTATTGTGATAACCTATCATAACCACAATAGGATTCCTAGAGACTAAAGGCAACAAGGCCAAACTATATTAACTTACTTAGTCAAGTCCAAATAGGAGTTTCATGTTACTTATGATCCAAGACAATGACTCTATTGCTTCAATCATGATCCATCTATAAGTCTTTGCACATCTGGTGACTTAATTCATACTCAAATTCTAACATTCTCCCACTTGAGTATGAAATGATCACATTTGCATAGTCTTAATCAAAACTGAAACAACAGTATACACTAAGTCCAAATTGTCACTTAATCTACTCCAAAACACAGCAGTCATGATTAACTCAAAATCATAGAACCACAACACTCGAATACTTATGCATATCGTTGCACTATGATCACTAAAACCTTAAATCAATCACACAAGTCTATTTGACAGTTAATATATCAAGGACAGTTTTATCATTTCAAAAACTCCCACATTTCGGTCCAATATTCAGAATTAAAATTCTGAACCTTGCTACTTATCAACAACAATTAACACAGTCAAACAGATTGATAAAAAATGCAATCAAGCATTGCACATCCATCACAATGGTTCAACACAGATTTCACAGTTCTAACATTCATCAATCACAGTAATCAATCACAGCAGTTTTAACATATTCAAAAGCTGTTAAACAATCAATTGAACTATGAATCCCAAATATGAACCAAAACAATCAGAACATAGCTGTTTTATGCAATTCAACTCATGATCATCATAATGTATTGAGTATCCAACAGTAAGGCAAAAAACATCAAAACATAGCTAAGTAAGAACTTACTTCCACTGATTGGACTCCCACTGATTAGCACTCCCACTGATCAGCACTCCCACTGATCAAACTCAGCTACGATTCCCATATTAGAGACGTGAGACTTGAAATCCTTGACATATAAGGCTTTGGAGATAGGATCTGCCAGCATATCACTTGTGCTAATGTCCAGCACTTTGATTACTCCATCCTTCACCTTCTCTTGTACCAGTAAGTGCTTGACTTCCATAAGTCTAGTTGCTGAGGTCTTCCTGTTGTTCTTTGAGAAGAACACAGCACTAGCATTGTCACAATATAGCACCAACGGTCTCTCAATTGAACTCACAACTTTCATGTCCATAACTAGATTTCTCAACCACATAGCCTGCTTGGTAGCCTCATATACTGCAATGAATTCAGCTTGCATCGTAGAGGTTGCAAGTGTAGTCTGCTTTGCACATCTCCAAGACACAACACCACTAGCTAGGGTGAAAATATAAACTCTTGTGGACCTTCTGTCTATAGAACATCCTGCCAAGTCAGAGTCTGAAAATGCAACTAGCTTCAGCTCATCTACTCTCCCATACACCAACATGAACGTTTTAGTCATTTGCAAGTACTTCATGACCTTCTTTCCTGCAATCCAATGATGCTCTCCTGGATTTGATTGAAATCTTCCTAGCAAGCTAACAACAAAGGCCAGGTCTGGTCTGGTACATACTTGTGCATACATTAAGCTGCCTACTAGAGAAGCATAGGGCTTCTCATTCATCTTTTGTTTCTCTAATTCAGTCATAGGGCATTGATCAACATGTAGTTTGTCTCCTTTGTTAATAGGAACCTCTCCTTGTGAACAATAACTCATATTGAATCGTTTAAGGACTCTATCAATATAGTTCTTTTGAGACAGACCTAGCAATTTCCTTTTGCTATCCCTTACAATTTCAATGCCTAAAACAAATGTGCTTCCCCAAGATCCTTCATCTCAAAACTACTAGATAACATATGCTTAGTTTCCCATAACAGATTCATATCTGAACAAGCCAATAGTATGTCATCAACGTATAAGACAAGGAAACTAAAATTGGAACCACTGACCTTTAGATAGATGCAATCATCTCACTTGTTTTCTGAGAAACCAAAAGACGTCATGGTTTTGTCAAACTTGAGATACCATTGCCTTGATGCTTGCTTAAGACCATAAATTGACTTGTTTAGCTTGCAAACCATTGCTTCCTTCCCCCTTTCAACAAATCCAGTAGGCTGTTGCATATATATATATATCTTCATCCAGATTCCCATTTAAGAATGCAGTCTTAACATCCATCTGATGAAGTTCTAAGTCAAAATGAGCTGCGAGGGCCATTATGATCCTCATGGATTCCTTGGAAGAAACTGGTGAGAAAGTATCAGTGTAGTCAATGCATGCTCTTTGTGTGAACCCTTTTGCCACTAATCTTGCCTTGAACCTCTCAATGGTGAGTTCCTTTAGGTTTTGAAAACCCATTTACATCCTATAGGTCTATTCTCGGCCGTGCCATCAACTAAAGTCCAGACAGCATTCTTTGACATGGACTCAAGTTCTTCTTGCATTGCATTTTCCCATAAGGCAGAATGTTTGCTGTTGAGTGCCTGAGCATAGGAGGTTGGGTCATCCTCATCTCCAATGTCAAATTCGATCTCCTTTAGATACACCACATAGTCTGCTGAGATTGCAGACTTCTTTTCTCTTGTCGACCTCCTAGTTTGAGGTTCCTGTTGTGCAACTTGAACCAAAACTTGCTGTGAGGCATCATGTGTTACTTGCACGGTTTCTGGTGGTTGAACTGTGGTAGCTTCTAATGTAGGAACCTCAGAAATTGGATCAAGTTCTGATGCAGAAACTGGTTGCATTGAATCCGGCATGACAGTAGGTAGGATTTCTGGATTGGATGTTGGTATTGCCAAGGCACCTGATGTTTGGACTTCTTCAAACACGAATTCCTCATTGTTGTAAGACTCTACAGCTGAACTCTCAATGAATTTTGCATTGTGAGTCTCCTGTATTCTGGTTTGAGCCTTAGGACAGTAGAACTTAAAGCCTTTTGACTTCTCAGAATATCCAACAAAGAAACATGATTCTGTCCTAGAATCTAACTTCTTCTCTTGTGGATTGTAGAATCTTGCTTCATACTCAAATTCTAACAATATTTTGAGTGTACGTGGTTTTCTAGTTATATATAGAGTGTGGTTGTAGATGGTGATAAGTAGATAAAGACCAAAAGCTTGAAACATTTGACATGGTCGCATATTGTGGGAATAGGATTTTAGCACTTTGGCTGGCTTTGCTTGAAGTTAAGGGAACCAATTATGCAAATTCTTAAAATGAGGCCCATATGGCACACAGAGGGTTAGAGATGTATGATGCGTCCTTGATTGTCCGGTTGAGTTCTTTTAACTCGAAAAATATGAACTCTGAATGTAGTATCAAATACACAAAAATCCCAGTTTATAGTAAAAGTTCCTCTATGATCGAGATGACTTGAAGAAAAGTAGTATTTACAATAGTGTTGTGTAAGTATATGAATCTTGAAGTTTAACTCGAAATGGGAACTCTGAATGTGGCATCAAACACACACTCAATCCCCATTTATAATGGAAGTTCTTCTAAGACCAACTTGGATGTGGAGAAAAATTATGTTTACAAGAGTTTATGTTCTGCAAACTGAGTATCGTCGTAGATATACTTAGAAAGATGGACAATATACAAGAAACGAACTTAAAACCTTTTATTGATTTATAAATAAATAAAATTTCATTAAATTAAAATTCCAGCATTTTGAATATTTGATTCATTGCAGCAAATTTGACCCAAAGAAAAAAGTCATTGTAACAATAGCAAAGCATGGTGGATTGACACGTACCAATATCTGAGCCCGTGGCATGTCTTCATGGTCGCCCGAGTCACCGACATCATCAAACTTCAAACATGAGGCTGAAACTTAATTAAAGTGGTAAACCACAAGTTATATTAGAAAATGGATATTACTGGGGATAATGGTCGGCCCTCAAGAATTTCATCTTTTCAGATTATTGATTTAAAAATATAACTGTATTAATCATAGATTTTTCAAAGCAAAAACGACAAGCTAAATTATGATCAAAGATATTGTTCTGTGATTAATTATTGATTCACATAAAATTTCCAGCCCATAAATATAAGGATTTTATGTGTATTACCAGAATAAGAATCGCAATATTGCATAAAATTATTATCAAATTAATATTTGTGAATTTTTTTTTTCAGTATGAACCTGGAACATGTGGCTCACAGCTAATACAACCATGCAAAAGCTTTGGCTTTTTAGCCTCAAATTTTAAATTTCATACTTTCCAGAGTAAGAGACTCAAATTAGGAGACAAAGTTCATGTAATCTTCTTACCTTCAATTTCAAAATTCTATCATATTAATTATTTAATCGATAATGTTTACGTGAAATTTGAATCGTTCAATAGTCGTAGAGATGTAGATTGGTAGGCGTAGGAGCTTGGCAAAACAATGTGTCGTTAATTAATTACTAATGTTTACGTGAAATTTGAATCGTTAATATGTCGTTAAATAATCTATTTTGTGCATGTGATAAAGTCGTTGGGTTGCTTTTTGGATCAAATTTGTATATGAATACAAAAGTGAGTGGTGCTCCAACGTAAGCCTGGCTAAAAATTGAGTGCAATTTTTGGTGGTGTTGGCTAGTGGTGGCCAAGTTTACAACGCATTAACGCGTGTGACATGGATCCATTGAAGAAATGAACAGAACCAGGGGGGTTCGGTTGGATCATGAATTAGTCAAATTTCCATTCATTCCATTGTGTCACACTTTTTATGTGTTGTTAAATTCTAGAAGTGCCACTCACATCTATTTATGTGAATTCGGCTTGAATTTAGGTAATTTGGATTTATATAAGTTTAAATTCATTCGGATAAATATCTCTAGTGATTAGGCACGATATCTATTGAAACGATCTATAAAAAATAACGCACAAAATAATATAATTTTGAATCTCATAAGTATCATCAAGGTCATCTCTCAAACAACTAATATTTCCAATCTCACAAAAAGGAAAGTCTAACACATCCAATAGGATATAAGAATCATTGGACTTATCTACACAAAACAGTACCAACATTCCTTAGTAATTAAATACTCAAATATTACACTTCACACAATTTTTTCATGGTTATCATAATTATTATTGAACAAAAATAAATAAAATTAAAAATGAGTCATCATCAATGAACATAATATTAGAAACGTGATGAATAAATAAATGGCTCGAAAGAGACGAACGAATTCCATAACATAATATATGAAACGGGATGAAATACTTCACCTCATTTGTTGTCTTTTGTGGTGGGTATGGCTTATGAGAGGTTGCCAAGAAACAAATATACCAAAAAAAAAAAATTATAAACTTTTTGTGACCCATTTGTTGTGTATTGATCAAGTCATCTAAGTATGGGTGAATCTATATCTCAATTAAATTTACGGAAAATTTCATTTTTGAAAGAAAATATACCACCATGAATTAATAAAACACAATCACGAGCAAGTGGTCCAGTGAAAACTCGGGTTTCAAGTCAGATTTGTCTCTTGGTCTTGGGTTCGAGACACGAAAATGACATTTGACTTGTGGCCATGGGGAGGTTAAAATGACTCTGTGAGTCTTCCCGGCGCAAATTAGTTTTTATGGTCAAAGGGAGGCTGAAACGCCTTTGTGAGTGTCCTTGTGGCCAATGAGAGGCTAAAATGTCTCTGTGAGCTTTAGGATTTAAGATATTGCGTGTCACTAACAAAAAAAAAAAAAGTAATAAAACACAAGTCCTTAGCATTCAAGTTTTCAAAGGAATTAGTTAATTTTCTAATTTGAGATTTATTTTTCCTTTTTGCTCATTCTTTTTAGGGTTAGATGGCCAATGGTGTCTACAAAGCATAAGTGAAGATATGTCCCTTTTTTTTTAATACAATAATGTGAGTATTTTTTTTTTTTTAAGATAAATGCGATAATGTGTACATTTTTTTTAAGATAAATACGATAATGTGCGCATTAGAAAATACTTCTTAGTTGAAAGTTTTGAGATATTGCGTGTTATTGATAAAAAAAATTTAATAAAACACAAGTCATTAGCATTCAAGTTTTCAAAGGAATTAGTTAATTTTCTAATTTGAGATTTATTTTTCCTTTTTGCTCATTATTTTTAGGGTTAGATGGCCAAAGGTGTCTACAAAGCATAAGTGAAGATATGTCCCTTTTGTTTTAATACGATAATGTGTGCATTTTTTTTAAAGATAAATACGATAATGTGCACATTGTTTTTTAAAGATAAATACGATAATGTGCATATTAGAGAATACTCTTTGGTTGAAAACTTTGAGATACTGCGTGTCACTGATTAAAAAAAAAACTAATAAAACACAAGTCATTAGCATTCAAGTTTTCAAAGGAATTAGTTAATTTTCTAATTTGAGATTTATTTTTCCTTTTTGCTCTTTCTTTTTAGGGTTAGATGGCCAATGGTGTCCACAAAGCGTAAGTGAAGATAAGTCTCTTTTTTTTTTTTTAAGATAAATACGATAATGTGCGCATTAGAGAATGATATCAAATCGTACAATTTTCAGATTATGTAGATTATATAGCCTCATTAAAATATTATCAGGTCTTTCAATCTGTTCTAAGAAAAAGAGTACCACATACACCCTATTATATAATAGAATAATCCTCAATTAAAACATTCATAATGACATCTAGTGGTTCCTCAAATTATAATAAATCTAAGTTTAAAAATATCCCTTTTCTAACCAAGCGATTGGGCACCAGGTTAAACTCTCGGCGGGTGAAACCAAATTTCACTCCTTTTTGGCAAGTCAAATCGTGTTTATAATCTCTTATTTTTTTGAAAAAACAAAATCATGTCTATAATCTAGTGTTTGTCAATATCCTATATTGTAAATTTGTAATTGGAGGTACTTGCTGGTTCCTTTTTACAAAAAATTTTACATGGGATTAACATTTGCAAAAGCATCTTCAATACCAGAGTGAATAATTTGACAATGATTAATAACCAATTACGAATTATATCGTGATAATTTTGCTATTTATTAAACATAAACATAATTATATTAATTATAATGGATTTGTCTGCTATATATGCTCAAATTTGAATCGTTCATGCATTCAGATTTGTTAGTGGCCAAGTCAAGCTCATGCCGAATGCTTTGAATATATAACTTCCTTCTATTGGATCTTTTCATGGCTTTAGAACAAAACCAGAACACATTTAAAACAATTCATATTATATATATATATATATATATATATGTATATATAATATTATATGGTATGATGGCTTTTGTGATATTACTACCACACTACCATTTTTAACGGCTTTAGTAACGGACTTTAACGGTTGGTGCAACGGAGCTGACATAACGGAGGTTATGAGAGCACATTGTTACGATTTCGCGTTCGGGGAACAAATTGAGACTCGATATCTGATTCGGGGAACATTTTGAATAATAAGCCTAAAAATTTCTCGCATATTACTCAATAGTACGACATTCGTAGCCTACTATCCCCGTCAAACTTCAGCACTTGGATCTAAAAACCCTAGTCTACAAAACCATATATGTGTTTGAAATGAAGTTCAATGCACTAAACACACACTACATAAGGATTATAAATCGAGTTGGAAAGGTGAAACGAAGGCATTGTTGGTGGTTGGAGCTTTGGAGATGCAGTTATACTATGTGAATGTGATTATGATTATGATGGCATGCAATGAAAACACCTGGCTATGGCCATGTTTGCCAAATGCCACCTCATATCTAAACACTGCATCATCAGCATCGTCACCATCAAGCACCACAAACTATAATATTGAACCATAACTAGGCGGTCCTTTCTGTAAAGATCCCTAATCCCTCTGGTTTTTGTTCGACAAAGATCCCTACTCCTTTTTAAGTTCAACATTCTACTTTCATTAACAAAAACTGAAAATAAATTCAGGACTTAAAATGAACCCTTTAGACATGCCTTTTCTCATAACTCATATGAGTCCCCCACCACTTCGCTCGAGTAAAATAGAAAGTAGAGATCGCGCCTTTGGCTGCTGCACCTTTTGGCAACGCTTGCTTTATTCGTCCTTGTTTGTGTACGTTGTGCTTTTTATATTTTGAAAATGCTGCTTACAAAATTTGTTAGTTTAGTATTTGGTAATTGAAGATGAAGATGCGAGTGAATAATCCAAGAGAGTAAGTAAATAACTCAATTAAGCATTTTAATATATATGTTCAAATTTCGTCCAACTTGAAAGTAAATTATGAGTGATACTTATCCATATTTCAATCTCTTACAAATATAGTAGGAATGTGATAAGATGATAAGTTTTTATCGGGATTATCTATTTTTAAATTTCAATTTAAACAAACTTATTTTTATTTTTTATAAAAGGATAGCTAAATTTTTTGGTTATTTTGGGTATAATTTACCTACATAATTAAAATCTCATATACAAATTACTCGGCTAAAACCCAGATGTTCGTGCTCTAATTATATACTTTCTTTCTTTTATTGCCAACACTATACTCTTATTATCATTGTACACACTCAACTGAGGGAATTACTGCAGTAATATGGGTAACTTTTAGTTTAGGTGAGTAACCGTAAAATTACTCAAAAAGTTACTGCGTTTGCTGTAGATTTGTCTGCCTCGCACTCAATCACTCAAAAAGTTACTGCGTTTTCTGTAGATTTGTCTGCCTCGCACTCACCGGCAAAGTGGCGGGTAGTGTTTGATTACCAGATCAAAGCCCCACACAATATAAAAAATAGAATAATATCCAATAATTTCCAAAAAAACGTCTCTTCAAATTTCAATTTCAATTTCGATTCCGTTTTAGTCCAGCATCAAGTTTTCATTGGAGAGCGACCAAAAAAGAAAAGTAAAAATCGTTTCTCATCTTCCAGGAAGAAAGCTAACGCCACCGACTTGAAAATCTAAATCCGCCCAAACACCTCCTTCTTCTAATTCAACTCTCTCTTTACGCGTCTGTGTATGCAAGTTGCTGATTCGTGCTTTGTTCTTCTTCAATTTGAATCAAAGACTGAGTTTTTGAAAAACCCACAGTTCAAAATTTGTTTTTGTTCTCTGCCCGTTGGAAAGCAGTTTGTTTGCTGGTAATTCTAGGGTTTATTCTGATTTTTCAGAAAATTGGGGATGAGGAGGGCCAAATTGGACAGATTCGGCAACTTCTTCTCTCTGACCAGGCAACGATCGATTCAGATTTTGATTGCTATTGGACTGCTTTACCTGCTGTTAGTCACAGTGGAAATCCCTCTTGTGTTCAAAACTGGGTTTGGTCTCGTCTCTCAAGAGTCTTTGTCTCGACCCAATAGGCTCCAAAGCAAGGAAGAAGTGGAGGAAAAAGAAGCCCCAAGTCGGCCTCTTGAACACGTTTCGGAAAACTCGTACCAGCCGACGCAGAGTCGACCCAGAGATTCGAATATCGTCTCGGGTTTAGTATTCGACCCGAAAACATTCGATTCCGAGCTTTATAAGCCGGCGAAGGTTGCTTGGGAAGTGGGGAAGAAGTTCTGGAAAGACCTGCAGTCTGGGAAGGTCCGAATTGAGGCCAAAAAGGTCGAGAACCGATCCGAGTCGTGCCAGCATTCGATTTCATTAACCGGGTCCGAGTTTTCAGCCCATGGGAGGGTCATGGTGCTGCCGTGCGGGCTGACATTGGGTTCCCACATAACGTTGGTGGGGAGGCCGGGGGCTGCGCACCAGGAATTTGATCCCAAGATAGCACTGGTGAGGGATGGCGAGGCGGTGATGGTTTCGCAGTTCAAGGTGGAGTTGTTGGGGTTGAAGACCGTGGAGGGTGAGGAACCACCAAGGCTTTTGCATTTCAATCCAAGATTGAAGGGAGATTGGAGTGGAAAGCCTGTGATTGAACTCAACACTTGTTATCGGATGCAGTGGGGCTCAGCGCTTCGCTGCGAGGGCTGGAAATCTAAGGCTGATGAAGAAACTGGTAAGTGATTATTAATTTGTTATGAAGTTTATATTAATTTGTTAATGAATATTATCAATTGTTCTGTTATTGCTTGGTTTGCTTGCATGGTTGTCTTAAAATCGGGGCATTGGTAAATTTGTATATTGTTTGGTTGGGGAAAAGGACGTGTCTTTAGTACATTTGAGTGTTTATTATGCCTTGTAATTAGAACACTGTAACAAAGCCTTGTGCAAAGGGAAAAAAACAGTCTTTTCTTTAGAGTATGGTGTTACCCCACCTCAATGTACAGCACACCGGTACATTTAGGTTTGTGGAAGACTTGGACAAGAAATCAAAATGTGTTTTGGTTGTTATGAAGAACTGCATTAAAGTTATAAGATAATTCTTTTTTGTATTCAGGAAGAATGAATGGTTCTTGCCTCATTTGTCTTGCTTCTATCGTTGCGATTCTTGCCCATTTTGCTCATTATTCTTTGATTTCATTCATCTTTAATGTGGCACCACAAATTTGAGTAATTCTTTAGACTGGTTTTAGTTGATGGTCAGGTGAAGTGCGAGAAATGGATTCGTGATGATGACAGTGGCTCAATGGAATCCAAGGCAACATGGTGGTTGAGCAGGCTGGTGGGCAGAACTAAAAAGGTGCCTGTTGACTGGCCATACCCATTTGGAGAGGAGAAGTTGTTTGTTTTAACTCTTAGTGCTGGCTTGGAGGGTTATCATGTTAATGTTGATGGAAGGCATATCACCTCTTTTCCTTATCATAATGTGAGTAGTATTCTGCTACCTCTTGACCTCATGATGATTATGGATTTTTTTGTGAAGATTTTGTTGCAATGTTGACAGGGATTTACTCTCGAGGATGCAACTGGGTTGTCTCTGAGTGGGGATGTTGATCTGCACTCTGTATTTGCCGCTTCTTTACCCTCATCCCATCCTAATTTTGCTCCACAGAAGCATCTTGAGATGTCACCAAGATGGCGTGCCCCTCCTCTTCCTGATGGAGGTGTTGAAATGTTCATTGGTATCCTTTCTGCAGGCAACCATTTTTCCGAGAGGATGGCAGTAAGGAAATCTTGGATGCAGCACCGTCTTATCCAATCATCAAAAGTAGTAGCTCGTTTCTTTGTTGCACTGGTAAGTGATAGCAATAAGGGCACTTTTGAATATTTGTCGTTGACTGATGTTGATGCACACTTTTAAGTGGGAGACGCTCAATCTTTTTTGTTGATGTCTGGGACAGCATGCTAAAGGGGAAGTGAATGTTGAGCTAAAGAAAGAAGCAGAGTTTTTCGGTGATATTGTTATAGTGCCTTACATGGATAACTATGACTTGGTCGTCTTGAAAACTGTTGCTATCTGCGAATATGGGGTGAGTTCTGGGGTAAACACACAAGTGAATATCTGATGTTGTTAATTAATCTCCTGAAAATAATCTTATTGATAGTGGTTTTGCTTCTGTTTCAGGTTCGTACAATGTCTGCCAAGTACGTTATGAAGTGTGATGATGATACATTTGTTAGAGTAGATGCCGTTATCAAAGAAGCACATAAAGTACCAGAGGGCAAGAGCTTGTACGTAGGGAACATAAATTATTACCATAGGCCTCTGCGCTATGGTAAATGGGCCGTGACATATGAGGTATTAATGAACTTATTGTTTCTGATTCCTTTTGATACCTTGAAAAGCTATCCTCCCTTTTTATTTTTTTATTACATCCATTATATGTAATTGAGTTCGTTATAGGATCCTCATACTCTGTAGTGAATAATTGCAAGCCCACCGTGTCTTATACATGTAGTGATCCACTTTTTTTTTTTTTTTTATTGGTATCAATATTTATAGCCATTTGTTCTCTGTATTCTGATTGCAGGAGTGGCCAGAAGAAGAATATCCACCTTACGCTAATGGACCGGGCTACATTTTGTCACATGACATTGCAAAGTTCATAGTATCCGAGTTTGAGGGACGTAAACTAAGGGTAAGTAACATTACATACTCTCTCTCTCTCTCTCTCTCTGTGAAAAACACACGCTGCACACATGATAACGTGATGGGTGGCATGATTAAGCTGATTATAATTTATAAACAACCTGTACTTTTGCAGTTGTTTAAAATGGAAGATGTAAGCATGGGAATGTGGGTTGAGAAATTCAACTCTTCAAGACCAGTAGAGTACATGCACAGCTTGATGTTCTGCCAATTCGGGTGCATAGAAGATTACTATACTGCCCATTACCAGTCTCCAAGGCAGATGATCTGCATGTGGGATAAATTGCGAAATCTGGGACGGCCCCAGTGCTGCAGCATGAGATAGTAGTTGTGGTATTCTTGACCCATCTTTGACAACTAGGAAAGAAACAACATGGAAGTTTTGACGTAGTTGTAGCATCATCGTACATTGTACAGTCTCGAGGACAGGTTTGGTTGGTTGGTTGGTTATGTGATCTGGTCGCTGTACAAAAGAAATTGCCTTCTGGCATTCGTATTCTTTGATTGTTCATGCTCTTTGTTTCTTTCTTTGTTTTTGACCTGAGGTTGGAAGGTAGACGATGAATGATGAAGGGGTCAAGGTCCATCGACCGGCCAACCGACTGGATATCTGTAGGGAACATTTCCATACAAAATCCAGGTGCTGTAATTTTGCATTTAGACTTGGAAGTAGTAGAAGCAACAAATGGAAGAAATGAAATGAATATCATTTATATTCAAAAACCCATGTGCATTCAGAAAACAATATTTCCTTGACATGTGCATGGATCTTCAGACGACACTCCTGCTTATATTGGGTTGTCCATGAGTCTGGTTTCAATGCATCTTCGACTTTGGTCGTCAAGTTTCTTCACTAATTTATTGGGTTAGAAATACAAATGGTTGGTCTCTAATTTTAGTTGTTTCAGAATCATATCCATGGTGGCTTGGAAGAAAATTTTATTAGTATCCAACTAGGGCTGGCTTGGGTTGGTTGGGTCACTTTTGGGCCAATTGAACCGCCGATATGTTGGTGGGAGAGTGATGTTATTTTCACTCATCTATTTTAAAGCAAATTACACTTTATCATTCTTTGTTTTACACTAAATTCTTGGAGAATATCTGAATTTTCATTCAAGTACTCTTAATTTTTTAAAGTATTTCAACCTAGCATATATGTTATAATTTTCGTCATAAATCACGTTAATTTATTAAGTGCTTTATGCAGGGGCCACACCAAAATGACTTTGAAATTCAATGTAGGGAAAAATTAGCGATTTTGCATCGCTTTAGAAGCAAAATAGCGATATATGGCTACTTTTTCTCGATATTCTTGTTCATAGTCGTTTTTTGGTTGGGTCCACCTGAGACAGTTAATCAATTAACGAGATTTATAAAAGAAATTATAATGGATTGATCAAACTAAAACGTTTTAAAGAGTTAAGATTATTTAAATGCAAGATTTGAAAGTTCAGGATAAATCTGAATTTTAATGTGAAATACAGAATACTAAAAATGTAATTTCCTATACATTTCTCAACTCATCTTAATATTTAGACCCTATTCCATTGGGTCGGATACTCGGATTTGTCGCAAAGAAGACCGCTCTTACTGCCAAATTCAAATTATACTTTGGGAGCATTTTTCCTCACCACTCACCACCCACCACCTGGAGAGCAATACCGCTTCATTATAAGCCTGCCATGTGTCTATTTCACTAACTACAGTTAATTTTTTAAAATTTTGAACTTTTTAAGTTATTCAGAATTAAAGAAGAAAGAGAAAATAATAAAAAAATTAAATTTAAGGACCCAGCCAATTCCTCTTCGTCTTTTTCCCTGAGTAGCCAACTAGTCATGACAGCTCTTCAAAAAATAACATAACCCAGTCTGATTGAATTAAAATAAAATTCAATCAGCCATAGCTTTCTCAAACACCCAACAACAAACATAGATCCTAATCACCCTTCTTTCCCGCATCAACTATCTATCAAAGCCCATGGAGGTGCCGACGGCCACCATTTCTGAACTTTTCAGTTGGGGTGCAAAACAAGCGAGTGCCAATATAGCATCAAGTAGCTGCTCATCATTACCATTCCTAAATTGTCCATACATGAACCTTCCCACTCTGTCTTATTACTTGTCTGCAAGAATCCAAATATTATTGTCAAATAAACTCTTTAATTTCCATTCAATTTTCCAAACCTGAATTTTGTATTCAATTCGTTTCCTGTAAAGTAAGGATATGAGTTATCTTCTGGTGAGAGGATGTTGGACTCTCTATAAAACCAACGTTCATGTAAAGTCTAAACACATTGAATGAAATGCAGTGATTATCTCAGAACTTTCATGGTATCACAACTCTAAGTTCCTTCTCCCTCCCAAACGTTCCTAAAACCTCTTTTTTCTTTCCCAAACCAGATGGCTACTTCTGTTTCTTCTTCCTACTCAAACACTACTCCAAACATCTACACCCTTGTTTCAGTAAAGTTAACAAAAACAAATTACCTTCTTTGGGAATAACAGGTGAAACCTTTTCTTATAGGCCAAAATTTTTGGCGATTTTTTGATGGAACCCATTCCTGCCCTCCCTCTATGATTTCCACCCCGCCATCCTCTGGCTCTACAACCTCTCTTTCCACCGATGGTGTTACTGCTGCCACACTCTAACTCCCAATCCAGCCCACTCTATTTGGTACCAAACTAACCAGACTCTTGTGAGCATATTGTATGCTACGCTCACTAAACCTATCCTCTCATAGGTTGTTGGGCTTTCTACGTCCCATCAAATATGAGGTCTCAGGTAAAATTTCTCACAGAAATCCCTTACTAATGCCACCCATCTTCGCTTCCAGCTTTTGTCTCTCTCTAAAGGCAGCAAAACAGCCTCCGAATACTTATCGCATGCCAAATCTTTGGCTGACTCCCTTGCAGCTATCAACGAGTCTGTATCAAATGTTGTGTAACGACCCGGACCAGAAATTAAATTATTTTTGAGAATTGGACAATTTTACCCTCAGTTTTGGATGGGTTCGGGAGTCACTTTTTGACTGGTAATACTTTTGGGAATTTTTCTTGGGTTGTTGCGTAGGTCTCGAACTCACGAGTTCGTAGACAGGCGGCACGCTGAAAACGGAGATCCGATGAGTTCGTTACGGGTCTAGAAGCTGCAGGGGCAGTTTGGTAATTTTGGAAATTTTGGAATTATATAACAGATATTTTTCTCTCTCCTCGGGGGATTGGTCGATGCAGTCTCGGTCCTATCCGATCCCTCCCCGTGCGAACACCGAAGGCCATATTCATCGGAGGGATTTCGGTCCGATTCGAATAAAACCAAGGTCGGGAGGATCTTCCCCGAGACCCCACGAGCATTTTGGGGTAGTTCTTGGAGCGGGAGCACCGCCGTAGGCGACGGACGGAGGAGGGAGGTGAACCGAACATTCTCGGCCGTTTTCCGGCCAAACCAGGTACGATCTCGGAACTTTGACCTCATATTTGGATTCCTGGTGAAAAGTAGATGAATTTACATGTGTAGATCGTGAAAAACGGTTAAGAAATGAAGAAATTAGAAAATCTTGAAGTTCGGCCGGAAATGGGGGATTCCGGCGAACCAGACGGCGGCAGAGGTGGCGGTCCGGTCATCTTCTCCGGCCAGCCTCCGGCGACGGCGAGGCCGTCCGGTCGTCTTCTCCGGTGAGTCACCGGTAATCGGTCGAGTCGAGTGAACCGGTCGAGTTGGACCGGGTCAGGCCGAGCCGGACTGGGTTGGACCGGTCCAGGCGCGTGAACACTGTAGCAGGCGCGTGACCGGCGCGTGGCAGCGCATGGGCGCGTATTCTGACCTCCCGGTGGCGCGTGACGGCGCGTGGGGCTGTTCCCGAAGTCACGGCGGCGCGTGACTGAGGTTTTGGGACGTTCCGGATCAGATTTTGTTGGTTTCGAGGCCATAGGAGTTCATTTAGAGCTCGGTTGGGCAATCCCAGCGGTAAGGATTGACCGTGGAGAGGGTTTTGAGTTTGGAAAGTCAAGGTAGTTGGGTCATTATGGTGTAGGTGTTCTGAGGCTAGAGCGTACATGAATTTTGGGTTGGATGGTGATGGTAAGCGGACTTTGATTTATAAATTGTAATGTATGTATAAATATCTTCGATTTCATTACTGTTGTGTATGGTTGTATTTATAAATTGTGATGCATGTATTAATATCCTCGATTTAAATACTGTTTTGTATGGGTGCAATGATTGCTGGATAACTGTCATTCCAATATTTCAGTGGAAATGCGTTGTGAGAAACGATATGGTTGTTGTATTCGATTTTGATAGTGTTTGGACGTGGTAATTATTTGAGTACATGATTTTGAGTTGAAACCGTATTTGTGATTATAAAATACTTGATTTTGGAAAAAAATATCGATTTGAGGGGGCGAGGATCTGGGCTAGGATCCGCTGAGGCGGTGAACCCAGTGAACCTCCAATATAAACAATACCGATTTGAGGGGGCCAGGATCTGGGCTAGGATCCGCTGAGGATCTGGGCTAGGATCCGCTGAGGATCTGGGCTAGGATCCGCTGAGGCGGTGAACCCAGTGAACCTCCAATATAAACAATACCGATTTGAGGGGGCCAGGATCTGGGCTAGGATCCGCTGAGGCGGTGAACCCAGTGAACCTCCAATATAAACAATATCGATTTGAGGGGGCCAGGATCTGGGCTAGGATCCGCTGAGGCGGTGAACCCAGTGAACCTCCAATATAAACAATACCGATTTGAGGGGGCCAGGATCTGGGCTAGGATCCGCTGAGGCGGTGAACCCAGTGAACCTCCAATATAAACAATACCGATTTGAGGGGGCCAGGATCTGGGCTAGGATCCGCTGAGGCGGTGAACCCAGTGAACCTCCAATATAAACAATACCGATTTGAGGGGGCCAGGATCTGGGCTAGGATCCGCTGAGGCGGTGAACCCAGTGAACCTCCAATATAAACAATACCGATTTGAGGGGGCCAGGATCTGGGCTAGGATCCGCTGAGGCGGTGAAACCGGTGAACCTCCAATATACACAATACTGATATGTGTGGGGGCCAGGATCCGGACCAGGATCCGCTGTAGGCGGTGAACCCGGTGAACCTCTAATATAAAAGGTGAATTTGCAGAGATTGTGGTCGAGTCCAAGTAGTACATATTCTAGCACACCCCAAGGGATACCCTGGTGGCTAGGAATATGATAGCCGAGAGATATGCCGACTGATGAGATATCATGGTACAGAGAGTTATGATACGATATGATAGCCGATGATATTTTCGGCTCTAATATGAACCAGACGAAAATTGTTATGGGCCTAATCAACATATGAAAATACGTCGTCATCCGGGTTAGTGGGTTGGTGTGGGCGGTGACCCATATGTACGAATTATTATTGGTTCACTAGTTTGTTGTCTTGTGGTTTTCCAGTAGAGATGTCAGCAATGTCTGACTACTGACTTTTGGTATCAGAAAGTATTTCTATTTGAACCACCACTATTCCGAGGTTTTGGTTTTGATCGGTATTTTATCCTGTGTCTGACAGTAGGAGTGATCAGTAAGTACAGAGATTCTGTTGGGAACCATGTAAAGTTTAATAAAAATTATTTAAGAATAAAGGGTATTTTCTGGTAAATAATGTTGAGGTAAAAGAGCTGTCAGACGGGATAAGGGTTCTTTCCGGGTTTCGAGGAAAAAATTCGGGAAGGGTCCTTACAAGTGGTATCAGAGCTTTAGGTTAACTTCCTGCAGACCGCACACTTGTGTGCAAATTGTTTGAGGAATTATGTTAACAAGATGCATCCGAGGAGTTTAACAAGATGCAGACCACATACTTGAACTGAATAGGAGGTTGGTTCTTTAACCTGTGTTAGGAAAATTTCGGGGACGAAATTTCTGTAAGGGGGGTAGATTGTAACGACCCGGACCAGAAATTAAATTATTTTTGAGAATTGGACAATTTTAACCTCAGTTTTGGATCGGTTCGGGAGTCACTTTTTGACTGGTTATACTTTTGGGAATTTTTCTTGGGTTGTTGCGTAGGTCTCGAACTCACGAGTTCGTAGACAGGCGGCACGCTGAAAACGGAGATCCGATGAGTTCGTTACGGGTCTAGAAGCTACAGGGGCAGTTTGGTAATTTTGGAAAATTTTGGAATTATATAACAGATATTTTTCTCTCTCCTCGGGGGATTGGTCGATGCAGTCTCGGTTCTATCCGATCCCTCCCCGTGCGAACACCGAAGGCCATATTCATCGGAGGGATTTCGGTCCGATTCGAATAAAACCAAGGTCGGGAGGATCTTCCCCGGGACCCCACGAGCATTTTGGGGTAGTTCTTGGAGCGGGAGCACCGCCGTAGGCGACGGACGGAGGAGGGAGGTGAACCGAACATTCTCGGCCGTTTTCCGGCCAAACCAGGTACGATCTCGGAACTTTGACCTCATATTTGGATTCCTGGTGAAAAGTAGATGAATTTACATGTGTAGATCGTGAAAAACGGTTAAGAAATGAATAAATTAGAAAACCTTGAAGTTCGGCCGGAAATGGGGGATTCCGGCGAACCAGACGGCGGCGGAGGTGGCGGTCCGGTCATCTTCTCCGGCCAGCCTCCGGCGACGGCGAGGCCGTCCGGTCGTCTTCTCCGGTGAGTCACCGGTAATCGGTCGAGTCGAGTGAACCGGTCGAGTTGGACCGGGTCAGGCCGAGCCGGACTGGGTTGGACCGGTCCAGACGCGTGAACACTGTAGCAGGCGCGTGACCGGCGCGTGGCAGCTCGTGGGCGCGTATTCTGACCTCCCGGTGGCGCGTGACGGCGCGTGGGGCTGTTCCCGAAGTCACGGCGGCGCGTGACTGAGGTTTTGGGACGTTCCAGATCAGATTTTGTTGGTTTCGAGGCCATAGGAGTTCATTTAGAGCTCGGTTGGGCAATCCCAGCGGTAAGGATTGACCGTGGAGAGGGTTTTGAGTTTGGAAAGTCAAGGTAGTTGGGTCATTATGGTGTAGGTGTTCTGAGGCTAGAGCGTACATGAATTTTGGGTTGGATGGTGATGGTAAGCGGACTTTGATTTATAAATTGTAATGTATGTATAAATATCTTCGATTTCATTACTGTTGTGTATGGTTGTATTTATAAATTGTGATGCATGTATTAATATCCTCGATTTAAATACTGTTGTGTATGGGTGCAATGATTGCTGGATAACTGTCATTCCAATATTTCAGTGGAAATGCGTTGTGAGAAACGATATGGTTGTTGTATTCGATTTTGATAGTGTTTGGACGTGGTAATTATTTGAGTACATGATTTTGAGTTGAAACCGTATTTGTGATTATAAAATACTTGATTTTGGAAAAAAATATCGATTTGAGGGGGCGAGGATCTGGGCTAGGATCCGCTGAGGCGGTGAACCCAGTGAACATCCAATATAAACAATACCGATTTGAGGGGGCCAGGATCTGGGCTAGGATCCGCTGAGGATCTGGGCTAGGATCCGCTGAGGCGGTGAACCCAGTGAACCTCCAATATAAACAATACCGATTTGAAGGGGCCAGGATCTAGGCTAGGATCCGCTGAGGCGGTGAACCCAGTGAACCTCCAATATAAACAATACCGATTTGAGGGGGCCAGGATCTGGGCTAGGATCCGCTGAGGCGGTGAACCCAGTGAACCTCCAATATAAACAATACCGATTTGAGGGGGCCAGGATCTGGGCTAGGATCCGCTGAGGCGGTGAAACCGGTAAACCTCCAATATAAACAATACTGATATGTGTAGGGGCCAGGATCCGGACCAGGATCCGCTGTAGGCGGTGAACCCGGTGAACCTCCAATATAAAAGGTGAATTTGCAGAGATTGTGGTCGAGTCCAAGTAGTACATATTCTAGCACACCCCAAGGGATACCCTGGTGGCTAGGAATATGATAGCCGAGAGATATGCCGACTGATGAGATATCATGGTACAGAGAGTTATGATACGATATGATAGCCGATGATATTTTCGGCTCTAATATGAACCAGACGAAAATTGTTATGGGCCTAATCAACATATGAAAATACGTCGTCATCCGGGTCAGTGGGTTGGTGTGGGCGGTGACCCAGATGTACGAATTATTATTGGTTCACTAGTTTGTTGTCTTGTGGTTTTCCAGTAGAGATGTCAGCAATGTCTGACTACTGACTTTTGGTATCAGAAAGTATTTCTATTTGAACCACCACTATTCCGAGGTTTTGGTTTTGACCGGTATTTTATCCTGCGTCTGACAGTAGGAGTGATCAGTAAGTACAGAGATTCTGTTGGGAACCATGTAAAGTTTAATAAAAATTATTTAAGAATAAAGGGTATTTTCTGGTAAATAATGTTGAGGTAAAAGAGCTGTCAGACGGGATAAGGGTTCTTTCCGGGTTTCGAGGAAAAAAATTCGGGAAGGGTCCTTACATGTTGATTTAGTGACCTCTGTTTTGAGATGTCTTGGGTCCGAATACTTAATGCTTGTTACATCAATGCTTAATTTTCCTCCACTACCTCAGTTCCCAGATCTCCGCTCCTGGTTGTTGTCCTTTGAGGCCCAACAGTCCCTCACTAACCTGACCATGTCCTCGTCTACTCCTCATGCCTTCTATGCTTCTTGGGGTTGTGGTAAATGTCAAGACTGTGGAGGTCGTGGTCAACGTCAAGACTGAGGAGGTCGCTCGGGGACCTCCAATTTTGGCCGTGGACGCTCCACCAATTCCCTAATGGTGGCCGGTCCAATTTCTCTTGAATTCTGGGTGCACCTCTTTTCTCTCGCCCTTCAACTCAGTGTTGGGCTTGCTTCTAGTATGGTCATATTGCCTCTCAATTCCCGCATAAAAGCCAACAGGATGAAGTCTCCCGTGCCTTTGCAGGATTGCATACAGCTCCTAATGACCCGAATTGGTATCCAGATACAGAGGCGACTCATCACATGACTAGCGACGGCCGTAGCATGGCAAATACGTCAGGTTACAATCAGAATCATGGTGTTGTAGTTGGCAATGGTGAATCTCTCCCGATTACACATTCTGGTAAATTTTCTTTTTCCTTTAATCTTTTATTTTTCGCCTCTATGGTGTTCTTAATGTTCCATCAATTACCAAAAATCTCATGTCTGTTGCCAAGTACACCAAAGATAACCTTGTAAGTCTTACCTTTTATCCTTGGAGTTTTGATATTTGTGATCTCAAAACTGGTTCCATTTTGTTTCAGGGTCCATGTGAAGATGAAACATATCCCATTAAACCTGAATCTCTTCCTAAGCGTTCGTCTTCCTTAAAGTTTGCCTTTGCTTCTCTATTCGCATCGTCCTCACTCTGGCACCGCCGACTTGGCCATCCTTCCAATAAAGTTCTCAGTGTGTTGGCTTCAAGTTCAGCTTTAGAATTTAATTTTTCTTTGTCTAATAAAAATTTCTGTAATTCATGTGCTATTGGGAAGTCTACCTGGCACTCCTTTTCTGCTGTTGAGCATTGCTCTTTAACTCCTTTTGAATTAATTAATTCAAACGTTTGGATGTCTCATGTTTCTTCTGTTTCCGGATATTGTTACTATGTTATCTTCACTGATGATTATACTCGTTATTCTTGGCTGTATTTAATGAAAAATAAGTCTGAAGTTTTTCATTGCTTTTCTGTCTTCCTTAACTCTGTTGAAAATCAATATTCTTGTCGAGTTAAAACGTTTCAAAATGATGGGGGATGTGAATACAATAATTTTTTACTTAAACAATTGTGTAACCAAAAAGGGATTCACCATCGGTTCTCATGCCCGTACACTCCTCAGCAAAATGGTCTTGCTGAACGAAAACACCGTCACATATCTGAGATGGGCAGAACTCTTCTTCACCTTATCATCAGTTGTTTGGTATTGCCCCTAATTATCAGGAACTCCGGACTTTTGGTTGTGCTTGCTCTCCGTTTCTTGGTGATTATAATACTCATAAACTGCGATCACGTTCTGTTCTCTGTGTTTTCATTGGCTACAGTTCTCAGCATAAGGGATATCGATGTTTAGAGCCCAAGTCAAGTCGTGTGTACACTTCACGGCATGTGACCTTTAATGAGGATAATTTTCCTCTGTTTGAAACTCTTATTGCTCAAGAGACCCAATCTGACTTGGTCTTTGTTCCTGTAATATCGGCTCAGTTCTCGCCCACTGAAACACAAACTGCACCTGAGACCAGCTTGCCTCACTCTGTTCTCGAGACCTGCTTGCTACCCTCTGCACAGCGCCTTGCAGAAACTGCTCCCACTGCTCACGTTGAGGTCTCTCCACCATGTCATATTCAAACTTGCTCAAAGTCTGGGAGGGGTTATTTCGCTCAAACTCTTTTAGATGATGAATTTGAACTTACTTGCTATACTTAAGCTGCCACACACCCCAAGTGGCGCTCTGCAATGTCTGATGAGTTTAATTGTCTTCTCAAACAACATACTTGGCAGCTTGTTCCTCCTATGAGTCATACTAATGTTGTTGGCTGTAAATGGGTTTTCCGTATTAAAAAAAATACATACGGCACTTTTGAACGGTACAAAGCCAGGCTTGTGGTGAAAGGATTTCACCAACAACCCGGGATAGATTACTTTGAGACTTTCAGTCTCGTTGTCAAACCAACCACCATTTGTATTGTTTTGACTCTTGTTGTGACCTGTAAGTGGTTCATTCATCAATTGGATGTTAAAAATGGTTTTCTCCATGGTTCACTCACCGAAGAGGTCTACATGACCCAACCTCCAGGTTTTGTTGATCCCAGTCGACCAAACCATGTTTGCAAGCTGAAGAAAGCTATGTATGGTTTGCAAGCTGAAGAAAGCTATGTATGGTTTGAAACAGGCACCATGTGCCTGTTTCAACAACTCATCTTTCCTTCTCTTATCTGGGTTCTCTCAAAGTTGAGCTGACTCTTCTCTTTTTGTCTATCGTCATGGTTCTCAGCTTATGATTTTGTTGCTTTATGTCGATGATATTGTTCTTACATACAACAATTCAGGTCTCTTACAGAGGTTTATGTAGACATTGGGACGGAAGTTTGAACTTAAAGATCTTGGGCGTCTTCATTACTTTTTGGGAGTAGAAGTCACTTATCTCTCTTCGGGCTTAGAACTTACTCAAAATAAATATACCTTGGACGTTCTAAAACGCCACCATCTCTAGGATTCCAAGCCATGCTCTACACCAGTTGTTGTCAAGTCCCAGCTTTCTCGTACATCTGGCTCTTTACTTCCTGATCCTACAGTCTATTGCTAGATGGTGGGAGCACTTCAGTATCTCACCCTTACCCGGCCGGACATATCCTATGTTGTGCAACATGTCTCTCAATTCATGGATAAACCGACTAGCGAGCATTTGGTGGCTGTCAAACGCATTATGCGTTATCTCAAGGGTTCGTTGGGTCGGGGGCTGCGCTTACAACCAGTCTCATCTCCTCTCACTCTCATGGCCTATTCGGATGCAGATTGGGCGGGCTGCCCAAACACTAGGCGATCTACTTTTGGTTTCTATGTGTTTCTCGATAAAAATCTTATTTCCTGGAGTGCCAATAACCAACGTATAGTTTCTCGTTCAAGTGTTGAAGCCGAATATCGGGCTCTTGCTTATGTTTGTGCTGATACTCTCTGGATTCAAGGTTTGTTACAAGAGCTCTCTTTATCTCTGTTTCAGCCTATTCTCTTGTACTGTGATAATATTAGTGCTACTTACATGGCGGCGAACCCGGTATTTCATGCTCGCACTAAGCATATGGCCTTGGATTTTCATTTTGTCCGTGAGAGGGTTGCCACAGGTAGTCATCAAGTTCTTTTCTTCCATCTAAGTCTCAGCTCGCCGATGGCTTCACCGAGTCTCTCTCGAAGACTCGTTTTACTGAGTTGCTGTTCAACCTAGTTGCCCCCCCCCGGTGCACAGGTTGCGGGGGGTGTTAATCAGTTATGATCTTTAAATTTGAATTTCGAATATTATCAGATAAGTTTGTAGTTTGAATTTTGTATTCAATTCGTTTCCTGTAAAGTAGGGATATGAGTTATCTTCTGTTGAGAGGATGCTGGACTCTCTATAAAACCAACGTTCATGTAAAGTCTAAACACATTGAATGAAATACAGTGATTACCTCAGAACTTTCAAGGTTCTTGTGTTCGTCATCGTACAGATAAATGCAATCACCCATATCTAGCCTAATTTATTTTGTTTAGCCCATGGTCGTTGCCACGATTGATGGCTGGTTGAATTTTATTAATTTTTTAATTCAATCAAATTGGGTTATATTATTTTTTAGAATTGTCATGGAGGAACAAGGAGCTGCCATGGCTACTCCGGAGAAGAAGATGAAGAGAAATTGGCGGGGTCCTTAAATTTAATTTTTTATTATTTTCTTTCTCTTCTTTAATTTCTAAATAATTAACAATGTTTAAAAGTTTAAAATATTAACTGTAGTTAATGAAATAGACACATGGCAGCCATATAATGCAGTGGTGAGCAAAGCAAAAATACTCCCTAATGAAAACAGTTGGCCCTACACGATAGTCGATAGGTTTCAATTTTATAGAAAATATATGATGAGAATAAACAGTTGTGTCCTTATTTTGGTTTTTGATATTTTACTTTGGAAACCAGTAATTAACAATTTAGGAATTTGAACATATTTTAATTAATTACATAATTTGACTCTTCTTATGTGGCAGCTAGGAGGGATATTATATTAATAAATCAAATTATTTTATATAAATGTTATTTTGTTTTAAAACAAAATTTGGGTAACAAAAATATCATATCGGCATATCACATCAAATAATATGATCAATTACGTGTGATTAAATAATAACATATTTTATTAAAAAAATACCACAAATAAACAATAAATAAGAAATTTAAAAATATTATGGCAAATCTTGAACTAGTCATGGCAGTATGTTCGTTATTGGCAATATGTACGAGTTTTGTACTTAAGTTCTATTTTTTTTTTGGGGTTAAATGTTACACTTTTATTAAGATTTACAATATACGTGTATTGGCTGGAATTACATATTATACAATAATACCCTTTTTATAAGGACTAGATTCATAACATTGTGATATTTTTTTTCGCCAAAAAACTTATCGATGAGTGAAAGTCAAACTAAGGGCATGTTTACTTATCAACAATGGAAATGAAATCAAAAGTAATATTTCATATTATTTACTACTTCCACGTTTACTTGCAATTAGGTAATCATTACACATTCAAAATAGGTAATCTCATTACTCATTTTGGGGGTAATCCCATTAGCTAGGGGAGGGTGTTAATGATTCCCATTACCCCTTTTAATTTATTGATGTACCAAAATTACCCTACAACATTTAAAGTAATTACAGTGTTTAGCTACAATAAATTTATTAAATTTACGCGTACCCTAATTTATTGATGTTAATAAATTTAACTTGTAGTTTATTGGTGTTAATAAATTTACGGATACGCTAAATGAATTTTCAGTAAGGTTTTGAGAGAGTTAACAAGAGAACGAGATGTTGAAAAAGTTGGGAAAAATAAAGGGCATTTTAATAATCAATTAATTTTTAGTAAACAATAACAACGAAAATCAATCACATTATTGTTTTAATTCTATATAGTTAGTAAAACTCAATGAGAATGATTACCCACTTCTCCGATTACCCACTTCTCACATTGCTTACTTCTCCTATTACCTATTATTCTCATTTCTAGTAAGCAAAAGTGCCGTAAGAGTAATAAGTATTATATGCATATGGATTTGCATAACAAATTATCTTCTAAATTGGATATGCTATTGAATTACATACCAAATTTGTGTACCCAGTTAATTTGTTCATTGAACCTCTCTCCCCCATAAAATTCCCAAAAAGGCTATCCCTAAATTCTAATCAATCCCAAGAGCAAACGCATCATCATTGTCATTAAATTGGTGGATAAGTTGCAAAAAAAGCCACTCCAAAATTACTATTTCACCCTTCTTCCTCCTCCCCTCTACAAAAGCCCTTCCTTACCGCTCACAAGATTTACAGTGCTCTCACTGTAACACCTCAAAATAAGTTACAGACAAGTTCTAACGGTCGAAGGCACGACAACACAAAATCACAAAACAAAAGTAACATTTGTAGAATGCCGGGTAATTTCTGCCGGGACTGTAATTGTCTGACGACGGTTGTGTTGGACCACTCAGTCGGCGACGCGATATGCGCCGAGTGTGGGCTTGTGTTGGAGTCCCATTCGATCGACGAGAGGACCGAGTGGCGCAACTTCGCGAACGAGACCAATGACAACGACCCGAGCCGGGTCGGAGGACCCGTTAACCCGATTTTGGCGGATGCTGCGCTTTCCACCGTCATGGCCAAACCCAAAAATGACGGCTCCTCCAATGTTTTGCCTTCCTCCGTCAGCAGATGGCAGAGCCGCGCCGGTAAACCCCAGCGTCACCTTCTCGACGTCCTCAATGCAATTGCCGTTATGGCCGAGAGGTTTGTTTGCTCTGCCTCTAATTTTACTTATTTGTGTTGATTTATTTATTTTACGTTCTGTTTGGTCACTAAGAAAGTGGAAGAGAATTAAAGATTGAAACTTCAGTACTATTGACAGGAACAAAAAAAATATAAAAAGCAAAAATGAAGAAAACTTTTTTTATTTGGAGATTTTGTATTATTTTTTTAAAACGCATTGCGCCAGCTGGTCATGAACATTGAACAATGTCAATTGTGAAAATTAACTGATGCAGAATCATGGGTTTTTACTGCAGGTTGGGGCTTGTTACAACCATAAAGGTATATCAGTTACTTTACTATTTACTTGCACTTTCTTTTGCTTATGTAATTGATTTTTATTTTCAAATGGCAAATCCGTGTGGATTCTTGTAAATGGTGGGAAGATGGTTTGTTCTTTTATCGTTTGATTGGTTGTTGAATACAATGAAGTTGTCAATTCTGATGTTGATTTACATCATAAGTCAAAGACAGCACTGTTTTGTTTTGCAATATGTGTTAGCATTTATAAATGATTCAAATGTTAAGAGGTAGAAGACGAGGTCTTTTGGATGTCTTTGTCGAACAAGATGAATCGGTTCTTTAGGTCACTCGAAAGTTTCTCCCTTTGTTCAACAAAGCCATCCAAAAATGCCAATGTTAGGTCTGACATTTACCATGTTTTCATGTTTTTGTGACCTGTTTCCATTTCTTCATGTTTTAGTTTCGAGTTGTTGTTTTGAAGCATTATTGAAGTTACATATTTTTGTATCTGCCATTTCTGCTTTAGAATTATCATGTCATCTTTTTAGTGTTGCATTCTCAGTCAGAATTTTGTTATTTTGACAATGACCTTGAGTTTGGTGACCTTTATGGTTTTGTTGTTCTGATAGTAGGATCGAGCCAATGAGATATATAAGAAGGTGGATGATCAAAAATCTCTCAGATGGCGGAATCAGGATGCGGTTGTGGCTGCTTGTCTCTACATTGCCTGTCGACAAGAAAATAAACCTCGCACTGTGAAAGGTATAATTTGTGTTTGGTTGGTTAACTTGTTCTGTTTTTCGTAGTGTGCATGGGAGTTAATAAACTCATGGCTTCCAACCAGAAATATGCTCAGTAGTCAGCGGAGCCACCAAGAAAGAAATTGGGCGGGCAAAAGAGTTCATCTGGAAACATCTGGAGGCCGAGACGGGTCAGGAAATGGGAACCATTCATGCTGCAGACTATCTGGTGAATTTTCTTTTGTATTTCAATAATTTATTTTCATGATGGAGATGTGTTTCGTGCGAAAGTATAATTTCCATTACATGTAGAGACGTTTTTGTTCCAATCTTTTTATGGAGAATCGAGAAGTCAAGGCTGCCCAAGAAGCAGTGCAGAAATCTGAAGAGCTTGTCATAAGGCTAGTACTATGTTTACTGGCAATAAAATTGAAGTTGGGATTTTGATGTCGATATAATGTGAAGAACATAACAATGACATGGATGAATGTTAAACAAAGACATAAACTTGAAACAATTAGGAGAAACATGTCATTCAAATCCATGTCTCAGGTGTTTTCGTTGTAGTAATGACTTCCTCTTCTGCAGGAGGAGCCCGATTTCGGTGGCAGCTGCTGTTATTTATATCATAACTCAACTATCACATGACAGAAAGCCGATTAAAGGTTTGAAAGCTTTGGAGTTGTTCAATCATCCTCTTGCAAAATGCCTATACTAATAATAATAAGTTCTTTTGAATGCAGATATTTCGGTTGCTACTGGAGTGGCTGAAGCCACGATCAAGAACTCCTACAAAGACTTGTATCCACATCTGGCGCGGATAGTACCAAATTGGTTTGCCGACGAGGGAGATTTCAAGAATCTCTGCGTCCCGAGAAATTTGTGGGGCTGATTGTTAGATTTCGGTTAATGCAGCATCGGATTCATCATCCAGTTTATTGAAGTATTAGGGTTATTCTTTCAGCTCAATTTTTTTCTTTCTTTCCGATGTAAATATAGACCAGGCTTTCCCTTCATCTCTTAGCTTGAGCGAGTAAAAAAGCTCATGTATTGGAATGAAATTATTTATCTATTAAAGTGTCTCTTGAATCTTGAAAAAAAAAAAAAGTTTCTATCTTGAATAGATCATGGTGCAACACAAATTATTTGATTGCTTACAGTTGCTGTTCTCGTTTTCCTTACATGGTAATTGAATGAATGGTTGGAATGTTGGATGATCAGAGAGCTGGACACAAGAATTTCGATAATTTTTGTGATTTTATTCAAGAGAAAATTATGATGTTACAAGCTAGGACAAGCATGGCCATTGCCCAGTCCAATAATTTCAAATAAAAAGTTGTTTTAGATTGGAAAACCAAATTCGAAGTGAATTATTGGAGTTGTCTTTGTGTCACAAACCCAAATCAAATGTACTGCAAATCTCAAGGACCCTATGGCTCATGATTGGTGACTGACTCATTTGTCTTCTTTCTTGAACACCAAGTTAACCCATGACTCAAACATAGAGTAGGGTTAAGTTAGCCAAATGACAAAAGAAGATAAAAATTGAAAAGGAAAAAAAAACTAGTTAGAAAACCCCACAAATGTTAGACAGGATTCAAAGGTGAACTTGAAATAGGGGAAGACCAGGACCAAAGTAACTTGAGAATCTCATCTTCATGTCCCAACAGCCAAGATAACTAAATGTCATAGCAAAAAATCACAATCATCATGATGAAGCAAAAGAAGTTAAAAGTTTCTTTTAAAGAAACAAATGATGTCCTCTCTAAAAAAAACCCCTTCAAGAAAACTTTTTTCCAAAATTTCTTCATCGGTTGATCATTTGCGGGAATACAATGAATAAATTAATATAATCTAGCTGCCTTGATGTCACTTTCGTTGGAGTTCATGAGTCCTCGTGCTTCTTTTATTCGTTCTACAAACATAATGTTGGTCATAATCACAAGTTCCGGCATCTCGATGACTTGATGGATCAAGTTGTCAATGAAACTCTTGTCTTAAGAAGTCTTATCAGATTTCTCATCTGTGATTGGAATATAACCATTTATATATTGAAGTTTCTATCTTGAATAGATCATGATGCAAGACAAATTATTTGATTGCTTACATATGTCTGAAAGATTTGTTGTTCCCACTTTCCTTATACGGTAGCTGAAAGATTGGATTATCAGACAGTCGAACAAAGAATTTCTCGATAACTTTTGATTGTATTCAAGAGTAAATTATTTTGTTACAATACAAGCATGCCCATGGGGAAGTTCAATAATTTCAAATAGAAAAACTGGTTTTAGATTGGAAAACCAAATTTGAAGTGAATTATTGGAGTTGTCTTGTGTCACAAACTCAAATAAAATGTAATGCAAATCTCAACGACTCTATGGCAATGGCATGCTACGTGAGTGGCATGATTTGTGACTGAGCCATTTGTCTTCTTTTCTTCAACACCAAGTAAACCAATGGCTCAAAAAGAGACTAGGGGTTAGGAGATACTCAATTTTTTCGGATTTAAATTATATTAAAGTAGAATATATGTTATATATTTCTTTTGTTATTTGATGGAAAATAGTCTTACACATTGACAGAAAATGCAAAATATTGTGTTATACAAAATGAATGAAAAATGACTCTCAATTTGATGAAATAATTGACAAAAGTACAAAATTAATGACGGACAAACAATGACAAGCACTAATTGAAAATTTAAGAAAAGTCGGATACAAATTCAAAATTCATAAAGTAAACTAGAGAAAAGCCTATAATTCACGAGACATTTTTGTTGTTGTCGTTGTCCAATTAGTAAAAGTTTTAACTTAAAAATAACTAGCATAGAAAAACACTAGAGATATTTAAAAAGAAAAAAAGAAAAAAAAAATGAGAGCAACAAAGCTAGACACAATTCAAAGGTGAACTTGAAAGTTGAAATAGTGGAAGACCAAGATAACTTGGATGGGGCACAGAATCTCATCTCCATATTCCAGCAGCCAAGAGAACAAAATGTCATGCCAAAAATCACAATCATCATGATGAAGCCATAGAAGTTCAAAGTTTTATTTTAAAGGAACAAAAGTAATGTCATATATAATCAAAAAATCAATCATGTTCTTCTCAAAAAAAAAATATAATAATTCCAGATACCAACTAGACATTGATAATCCATAGCCGCCTACATTCTTGTGGATGATTATTAAATTATATACAAAAAAAAAATTCAGATTTTTCAAAAGAATGTTTTATTAATCGAAATAAAGTATATATTATTTCTCTCATTTATTTGTGAATTATGCGTAATTCACAAAAAAATATTACTTTTTATCCGTGAATTGCACGTAGATGCTGATGCTACATAAAATCTTATGTGTCTTAATCTAAAATAGTAAAAGTTTGATTTTCCACAAAAGAGGAAAACGCAAAGGCAAAACAGGAACAAACAATAATCCATGGAAAAGATTGCCACTTAGTTTTCAAAATCAAATTTAATGAAAAGTCCCTGGTGGATATTTTATTTCTTAATTCCCATGCGCAGACCCACTTGCTTTCGTGTGGGTGTCTTATGTGCGTGACACGTGTTCAATAATGGATCCCTTTTAAGCGTTGGATTAGTCACCATCCCATCCCATGCAATTTGTGCGCTTTTAATCTTAGTCCACGTAGTCCCCACCAATCCAATTCCAATATGTAATACTGCTCATTTTTGTGTTTTCCCCCTTTTATAAACTTGATCTTTTCCATTTTTTTTTATCATAAGGATTGCTTTCTCTCATTTTCTTTGTGAATAAAACAATGTTAAAAAACTTAAATTGTAATTATATTAACTTAGACAAATGAATTGACAAACGCTGATCCGAAAAGTTCACGAGGACACCGAAATCGAGGTATGTTGACCGACAACTGAACAGTGACATCTAAATGATGAAAGCCAAAAATAAAAATAATGTGTTTTAGGAGGTCGTGTGAAAGATAATTGGTAAAAACCAACAAGCGATTCACCGCGACAACGGAAGCACATAACATAATACACTATTTGATGATCATAAGGTTAAGCAACTACATGAGTTATCCCGATTTCCTAACACACTCGAACGGTCGGTGTGAATGTCAGAGCAGCAACCGAAAACTCATCGATAAACGTGAAGCACCACAAATGCCTGAGGGGTACAAAAACAGAAGGGTGAGTGAACCTAACAGTTTATTTCAGTGTAAACCATAAGTTGAAAACATATTTTAATCCCTCAGTTTTGAAGAGAAACTCGAGATATCAACAATGCATAGATGACAAACATGCACGTTCTACGAGGAGTAATTACAAAATATAATGCAGTCTCAAATAATCTCGAAGCAATAAGTATAATACGTATAACCCACTATTTGTTATGCTCTTGAGTCGCTCGAGTCATGCGCACATGACAGGTTGGGTATCTATAATTCGCTCGTGTACCTTGACCGGGTGAAATCTGGGTGCTAAGCACCGTCACCTCATGTCCCCTAGAGATCAGGGACAAGTTGACGCTATTTAACTAGTATTCGAAAGAGCGCGGGTGATCAATCACGTGGAGGCTGGTCTGCGGCCAACAGACGGGCACTAATATACCGGCGACTCTTATGTGGGTACTACACATCTCATGTATAACGCGCGTAAATTACAACTCTTATAGTGGTAAACCACCATCAATCTCAATTGAACCATGTTTGGGAATATGACCAACATAGTCAAACAAACATCCTCGGAAATATAATATGCCAACCATAGTCAAACGAGTCATGCTCGGGAATTCTAACATATCAGGTAATGAGGAAAAACCTTAAATAACACATTCACATGCATAGAAAGACATCTCAGAAGCTAATGTAAGCACGAGCAATTCCATAATAGTAAACACGTATTAACATCTAAGCAACCATGCCCGAGGGTATAATTGCCACTGCTAAAAGTCTTAACTAATAATTGCAGTTACACCATAAATCTAACATATCACTATAATATGCATGTGAATTGACTAACATCTGTCACCATGTTCTAGCATTAAAGTTCACCACTCATAGCCAAGTAAGTCAAACTCGGGATTAAGGTGTAACTAGCCATGCATTTAATGATGTATGTAGAAAACGTGCAAGTACAAGTAATGATAAAACAGAGTTTGAGAAAGAGGTCCACTCACAGATTAGTCGGAGGGTCAAAGTCACCTGACAGTACCAAGCCACGTAAGCTCCAAACTCAACAAAACCCTAAACAAAACTGTCCACAAAAGTTACTAACAATCCCATGGTTAAACACTAAAGGAAACCCCTCTTAGGGTGCCCAAAATGAGACTAAAACAACTCTAAACAACCCAAATACGTGTTTAAAAGATCTGAAACGTCCCGAAACTAGGCCCACGCGCCGGCTGGAAGTTGAGAAGTGGCCTCACGCGCCGGCACGCGCTGCCATGAGCCTCCACGCACCGCCACGCGCCTGCTGAGTTGGCTGCTAGGTGGCGCCCAAATGGCTGCTAGGTGGCTCCACTTGGCTACTAGGTGGCTCCACGTGGCAGACACGTGGCTTCGCAGACTATGACTAGCATCGCCGTACACGGCTGCCGTCGCTGTCGTACGCGGTGGCCGGAATGACATACCAAACTCCAATTTCAACCTAAAGGCCACCACTGGGTTCAAAATTCAACCAAGATTCCAGAAATCGCATTTTTAGTAAAGACGTTACCTACATGCAAACAGGTCAAATTGAAGCTCTCAGCGAGACGAACTCAATGGTGGGATCCTATGAGTGAGAGCTTACGTCATTTAGTTAAATTGCCCATTTGAGATTCTCGGAGGTCCGTGAGCTCTACAACTTCCAGCGATGTAACCATCGTCGATCCTCATCCAAACGAACATGCAATCAGTCCAAGAAGACGATCTCAACACGAACAAACTTAAATTTTAGCTTAGAGAGTTCGACTTACCTCGTTTAGCCTCAAATTCTCCGAGTGGTGGGTCGTAGTCGGGTTTCTCGTCGCTGTTTGAGCCACGGCAGTCCTCGTGGCTCACCATCTAACTCATAGAACTCGTGGTGAGAAGACGAAGAGGATGGGGGTAATCGTGGATTCTAGGTCGAAGCTTTTGGACGACGAGTGTGGTATGTGCTCTCAGCTTCCTTCGAAAGAGATAAATGAGGACGATGAAGGGAGTTTGAGGGGTTGTGGTGCGGCATCGCACTAAAGGTTAAAGGCCTCACAATGGGGGCGATGCAGCGTTGCTGCGACATGGTTGTTTCGGTGATGAAGTCTGGGGAATAAGAGAGACTCGAGACAGAGAGATTGAGACTCGAGAAGGAAGAGAGAGTGAATTGGGAAGGCTTAGTCGCTGAAGAGTAAGACTGAGGTGGGTATTGGGCTGATCGCTTGGGCCAATACAGACTTATGCTACCCCCAAACAATGAGTCCACTTCAGTAAATAATGAAGGCCCAACAAAATTAGCAAGGGCAAATTGGTCAATTTAAAATTCTGATTTTCAAATTTACGAGACAGGATATAACATGAATTGACATATTAATTGTATGTAGTCACCGACGAACGTAAAGAGTGTTCTTGGTTTGATATCGGATTTTATATGGGCGTCATAGTTTTATAAAAATGGAGAATAGTAAGAGACCACTTGCAAATTGCAATGTCAAAATTGTTTTTGTAAGTAATTAATATACAGCTGCCGTTATACATGTTAATAAATAAATTTTTAATAACTATATGTGAAAAACGTCAAAAAAAAAAAAACCGCTTAAGTAAAGGATAGTGGTGCCCTTAATGCAAGTAAGTAAATGGTCTTTTAATGTTGAACCAGATGAAATGTTGATGAATCAATTTGGAACTTTAAATAAGGCTGACATTGAATGCACCATGAACCCTACTAAAATTCCGAGTCGAATACCATACTTTTAATACGGACACAATGCTAGAGAGATTACATAATTCGCAAATCACATAATAATACAGATAGAATTCACTAACATAAATATGACCCCTTGTATTAGTGTAGGGTTTGCCAACTATGTGGTCTACCCAACATTTTCTGTAATACATAATTAATTGGGTGGAGCTATCCATCTAATGGAACCACATAAACAAAGGGAAATGTCGGCTTTACCTCTACTTGAAATATTAGTTGAAAAGAGAGCAATACTAAAAAATATTTCAAACCAAAGGCAAAATCGACATTTTCTTTGGTTTTTGGTGACTCCATTGGGTGGAGCTCCATTAGATGGATAGCTCCACCCAATCAATTTGCCTTTTAATAATCATTATTCCTTTTTCGAAAATCATATTTTTAAATGTATAAATTGTTTTGTTACTTTCATCACGATTTCATCATTTGAAACAAACACAAAATTTAATACTTTGTCACAAGTTCATTATTTAGAATGTATTCGTTGTTTAATACTTTTGTCACGAGTTCATCATTGGAAACGTCTAAATTTTTATTACTTTTGTTACGAGTTCATCATTTGAAACACATAAACTTACTTTTTACAACTTTGATCACAAGTCTGTTTGTGTAGGTGAGAATGTGTCTGCAAAACGTGGGTTATGTTCGTGTATGTCATAATTTTTTGGTAGATCGTGAGTTATATTTGTGTATGCCAGAATGTGTCTGTAAATCGTAATTTGTCATTAGTTGCATTTATACATGTCAGAATGCGTTGGTAGATAGGGATTTATGTTTATGTATGCTAGAATGTGTTTGTAAATCGTGATTTGTCATGAATTACATGTGTGTAAGTCAGATTGTGTCGGTAAATTGTGAGTTATATTTGTGTATGCTAGAATGTATTTGTAAATCGTTATTTGTCATGAGTTATGTTTATACATATCAAATTGTGTCGATAAATTTTAAGTTATGTTTGCGTATATTAGAATATTTGTAAATTGTGATTTTTCACGAGTTACATGTGTAGGCCAGAATGTGTTGGTAGTTTGTAAATTATGTTCGTGTAAATAAATAAGAATGTGTCGGTAAATTCTAAATTATATTTGTATACGTAAAAATGTGTCGCGACTTATTTCTATGCACGCATCAGATTCTATGGAGTGATTTTGCTAATAAGGGCATAGAGGCAAGTAGGGGTTCATAATTAATAATGTTCAAAAGTGGTTCCTTTTAAGAGGAGCCACCTTGTTTTATATATAAACTTCATTCTTCCCTCATTATCTACCTACCCTTGTTTACAGTCTCACTCCAACATCAAACACAAAAGCCATGAACAAGAAAAGGTCCATCCTTTAACCAACACAATCACAGCTTAAAACATCTTCCTCAAGCTCTCAAGCTCAAACCCAACAAAAATTGTTTCAAATGTTGCCACCAACAACAATGATGTCCCAGATGTGGGCAACAATGGGCTCAAGCATAGCCACTTTCATGTTCATCTGGGCCATGATCCGCCAGTACTGCCCCTACGAGCTCCGCCGCTTCTTCGAAAAACACTCCCACAAAATCACATCCTACTTCCACCCCTACATCAAAATCTCCATCCACGAGTTCGCCGGCGACCGCCTCAAGAGAAGCGACGCCTACGCCGCCGTGGAGGCCTACCTGAGCTCCAACACCTCCAAGAGCGCCAAGCGGCTGAAAGCAGAGATGGCGAAAGACAGCAGCAACCTCGTACTCAGCATGGACGAGTACGAGAGAGTGACAGACGATTTCCGAGGAGCAAAGGTCTGGTGGGTTCTGTCCAAAACCGTGTCGTCCCCAGTAAGATCAATGTCGATGTATAATTATCCAGACCAAGAAAAGAGGTTTTATAAACTGACTTTCCATAAGAAATACAGAGACATTGTGACAGAGGCTTATTTGGATCATGTGGTAAAGGGAGGGAAAGAGATCATGGTCAAAAATAGACAGAGGAAGCTTTACACAAATAGCCCTGGCTATAAATGGCCCAGCTTCAAGCAGACCATGTGGAGCCACATTGTCTTTGAGCACCCTGCAACTTTTGAGACAATGGCATTGGAGCCACACAAGAAGAAGGAGATCATTGAAGATTTGGTGACTTTTAGCCAAAGCAAGGATTTTTATGCAAGAATTGGGAAGGCTTGGAAAAGGGGCTATTTGCTGTATGGTCCTCCAGGGACTGGGAAATCAACCATGATTGCTGCCATGGCCAATTTGCTGGGCTATGATGTCTATGATCTTGAGCTGACAGCTGTCAAGGACAACACTGAGCTGAGGAAGCTTCTGATTGAGACAACAAGTAAGTCTATAATTGTGATTGAGGATATTGATTGCTCACTGGATTTGACAGGGCAGAGGAAGAAGAAGAAGAAGGGGGAGAAATTAGGGTTTGAGGATGAGGAAGAGGAGGAAATCAAGGGTTTTGAAAGGGGGAAATTGGAGGGCAAAGATGAGGGGTATAATGGAAGTAGCAAAGTGACTCTTTCTGGGCTTTTGAATTTCATTGATGGACTTTGGTCTGCCTGTGGAGGTGAGAGGCTTGTGGTTTTTACTACTAATTATGTTGAGAAGCTTGACCCTGCCCTTATAAGGAGGGGTAGAATGGACAAACACATTGAGCTCTCTTATTGTAGCTTTGATGGGTTCAAAGTGTTGGCTAAGAATTACTTGAAGATTGAAGCACATGAAATGTTTGGGGAGATTGAGAATCTCATGGGTGAGACCAAAATGACCCCTGCTGATGTTGCTGAGAATCTCATGCCCAAGTCCCCACGGGATGATCCAGTGAGGTGCCTCTCTAGTTTCATCCTGGCCCTTCAAGAGATCAAGGAAGAGGGTGCCAAGAAAAAATGTGAGGTGATCAAAGAGATGATGGATGCAGGCAAGGAGGAGGAGGATGATGATCATGATCATCTAAAAGAAAAGTAAAGAAGTTGAAATCTTGAGTGACAATTTGGTTGGCAATGAGACATTTTGAGCTTTTTTTGTAAAGGGTTTTTGAATGTTACTTTGGGAGGGCAAGTGGTTGATTATTGTTATGGGGTTTATCAGTTGATGATGATGACGTTAAGGATTAATATTCTCTTTTTGGGTTAAAAGTTATTCTAATAATATCTATTCAAGAAAAAAAAAATACTTATTAGAGTTGATCCATAAGCTTTTTCCTGCCTTTTTCATTTGGATGATTAATATTTTAAGTGCATAAAGTTTTTTCACTTGACAATAATTAGATTAAGTTTATACGAGTGCTCTATCTAGCTAGTTTTTAGTTTTAACTCTCACTGGCATAGAATTTTTATATACAAAGTATACAAGTACCAAATTTAGAGTCTGCTATCTTTAAATGCATATTGTATAAAACATGAGGAATTCTCTTATTGGGTTAAATTGCAACAACTTTTGGTATGATATTCCGATACTAGCATCAATCAGGATTGTGAGCCTATGCGTTTAGATATTAGCATTAATTCACATTTCACTTAATTTTAGCAATTCGGATAATCATATGATCTTACATGTGATATACATCAGGCTCCTACTTAAAAATTTAATTCTAATAAATATACAAGGATAATTTTAAATATAAATAATTTTTTTATTTTAAAATGTGAACTCTAACAAATGAGATTGATAATTTGGAACTATAAGATTTATATGAAGTTCAATATTTGATATTAGGGATTGGAGAATGAATGTTGATTTTTTTTTACAATTTAGAGTTTAGTTTTTGAATGGTAAGGTCGATGTGAACCACAACAAATGTGAGGTTTCGAGAACAATTTTTATATGATCTAACAAATGTGATTGATGTTTCGAGAACAATTGTTTTTTAGAATGTTCGAGTTTGTATTTTGAAATTATGAGGTTTATATGAACTATATCATATTATATAAGGGATTATAAAATTAATTTTAATTTTCAACGGTTTTGAGTTTGACTTTCGCAATGTAGGGTTTTTATGACCTATAACAAATGATATTGCGGTTTTAAGAATATATATATTCTTTTTTAGGAATTTTTTGTTTGAAATTTGAAATTATGACAACTCAAGCATTCAACATAAGAGATTAGAGATTGAAGAATAAATTTGGATTTTTTACCATTTTGAGTTTGGTTGACCATGCATGGTTTATGTGACGGATAACAAATGAATTCACGGGTTTGAAGAATTATTTTTTTGTCAGTCATCGACAAAGCAAAGAATGGTTAATCCGCGGGAGGCGATAAACCCTACAAAAACACATACACTTGTATTATAGCGTTGAATATAATAAAACTTGTCTTCAATTGCAAGAAGGATTGCTAAGAACATGAACCTGGACATGAAACAAGTAATTTGATATTCCAACTCAAACCTAGTTGACAATGATGGGTGAAAATAAATAGTTGTTGTAGTGGAGAAGAAAATCCCACTAAGACCCCTAAAATCCCACTAAAAACCCTAAAATCCATTGTTGTTGCAACCTTGTAAATTAAACTCAAAAGGCCATGATGAAAGACGGGACAAATTTGGACCATTTGGGTGATGGAGACTTGGTGCTTGATCGTTTTGGATTTCTTGTTTCAGTTGGGAGAAAGTCACTCAAACTCATCCACATTTGAAAGCGACTTTATAAAAATGCCAGTGGCCACGCGATTGCATGCACCACTTTCTAATTTCTATCTGACAAACACTCAAAATCATAAGTGTTGGTGAGTTGTGAATGATACCATGTTTACACCAAATCATCAAATGAAAACCAAAAAGTACTTTAAAAAATATCAGACATAAGAAGAAGAAGGAACAGTTGGAAGAAAAGCATTCGAGCCCACCACCGGCCTACATACACAAGAAACAAACATAGGTTTGAAAAACAAATTCCAGTGGGACGTGCGATTCACATGTTACGAATTTGTAATATAAGAAAACAACGTAGTTAATGTTTCTTATTTTCGGGTACATATGATACATGTAAAACGACATCCGTGTATGACGATGTTTTGAGTACACTAAAAGATAATTCGGGGTTTTCAAATTTTTTGGGCAAGGTTGTGTCATTTTCATCAAAATAGTATGCCTAAATGGTTGTGTGGGGGGAATTGATGACTATATTTTACCTCCTAGGAACATAATAATATGTACAGAAGAATGAGCTGGCTTTTTACCTTCCTATGACGTTTCAATTCTTCATATGATGCTTGGAAAAAGACTTCCCCTCTTGTCATATATCCAAACATTAACCAAAACTTACTATGGTCAATTTTAAGATTGATGAGTCATGTTCCAAAAGCCAATGGGCAAATGACAATAATGGTGTGATCAAAGAATGCAATTCAAGCAAAGAACCAAAGCAAACATTCCACTCATAACTCCAGTGCAAGAGCGCCTGCATAGCGTCTTGCACTGGTGTCTCAGAATTGCACCGACATGCATTTCTGACACTCTTGGACTCCACTCTTAGGACTAAAAATCGTGTTAAAAAAGAAGTAATGAAATTAAAATCTAAGAATGCTGGTAAAAATGATGTGGAAAATACGAAGGCAAATACGAATACAAGATAAAAGGAGAGTTACCTTGTAAGGGAGGATGGTTCCATTACAACACAACCAACCCAAAAAGCTGCTGAGACTCAAAGCTAGGCAGAGGCAGATGATTATCGAGGGAGGGGTTCATGATGATGATGATGAGGATGAGGATGAGGAGAGATAATAATACTACAGAAGGCTTGTGACTTTAACATCTAAGGCCAAATCTTTCAGTTACAATTTTAGCTGAGGGTTATTGTACATTGATTGGATGAACTAAAACAAATCCCAACAACTTCCATTCACCGGTGATCCTAAGCTCTCTCGTCGTAGGTTTCTCTGGATGCTGCCATACTAAAAAATGACTACCTAATCTACATAACTCTCCGCTTCATGTTGCGACCCTGTTGCAAATCCAGCCCCAAGGAGTTGGGGCTGTTGCTTAAATTATGCCTAGGAGAAAACTCTGGCCGCAACTCTTTCTCCATGGGACTAAAGCACAAAATTTCTAAAATTTTACAATCTTACATTTCAGATTCCTTGCAGATATTTCCGGCCAGTACCAAAAGGAACCTTCATATCACAAATTGTCTCTATCATCCTTCATTATTGTGTTCGGACCATCGTCGAAACCTGAACCAGGGGCAAGCTCATTTAGGTCGAGGAAACGTCGTTTCTGTACACCTTCGACTTCATCTTCCCCTGGGCTATTTGGTTTTTCAGGTGGCTGGTTCTGGTCTTTCTCAACTGTTGTCTCAGGGTAATTTTCAACAGCCTCATCAACTTTCATTTCCTGGTCTTCATCATTACCATCTGAATCTTGACTCTCCATTGAATAATCCCCATTCTCACTTGCATCATAGTGTCCATCCGATGCATTTGATTTCTCAGGTTTCGTAGGCTCTGGTTCTGACTCCGAGAACTCATATTGTCGATAATCAATACGATTTCTGGTGGCCCTCTTACTGCGTCTTAGACCTGACTGGAGCTCGTCAACTGACCTCAATTTAGTTTCCCTCCTAGTACGGCCTGGCAGTTTCCTGAATTTTCGGGGTTGATCACTATCCTCACTAGCACTTATGGAATCTTCTTCTTCCTCCTCGTCTTCCTCTTCAGCATTTTCTTCCTCAAAATGATACTCCTCATCGCCTTCAGAGCTACTTGAAAACTTTCTTCTCTCCTTACGTTTCTTTAAGTATTCCTCATCATATATAGCTTCACCAACTATATCGTCATCACTGTCAAAGTCTGCCTCATTATCTGAAACTGCTTCGACAAATTCTTTCGCAGAATATCGTTGAGGCCTCTTTCTTTTCCGGTTGCTACATGTTATCAGTAAAACTCAGTGAACGAACTAAGTGAAAGGATTTAAAGAATACTGAAGCCAAATATCTTAAGAAGAAAAAAAGGAGGAAATCTGTTCACCTTCGATCCAATTGTTCGGATTTGCTATCCTCTTCAAAATCATCATCGTCATCATAATCAGGTGATTTAGGCGATGGAGCACTAAATCCCAAATGCTCATAGGAATTTGAAGCAGCATTAAATTTACCATTACTAGAAGCTTCGGGTTTCCCAACTAGCTCTCGTTTCTGTAAAGGGTCCGGGGATGGCTGCTTCTTTCTGACAAGGGAGAAGAATAAAAATAAGTCAATAAGTAATTTGTATAGATAAGATTAAGGGGAGAAAGAGACTGGAATCCATACTTGGTTATCTTGATTGCCTCATTTATAGACCGGTCATAATCATCTGAAAAAATTATTTAACACAACAGTCAGATTCCATATATCCATGTCATATGGGAATAATAACAGTAAGTATAGTATAAACACCAGCCCTGTTGTCATCTGGTAATTCCCAAATTAAATTAAATAGATCATTCAGGTAAAACTCAGATTAAAAGTTAATGGGAAAATCCAACCCAACTCACACATCTTTTAGAACGTTCCATCTATATCAGGCACCACCGTGTTCAGTAGCTAACCATAACTGTATTGCTCAAGCAATCAATTAGGAGTTCATATCATTAGAAGACATTCGATAGCATTCGTTAATCAGATCAGTTGATCATCTATCACCAGTAGCTCAGAAACACAAACACCATAAAATGAAGCCTTGCCAACAACTACATCCCTTGATAACCTGTATCTAGTTTATTTATTTACTTTTTATATCTACAAATAATAAGAACCTGCATCTAGTTACTCAATATGCAAAGAGAATGTTGGGGGGATAATTAAAAGCCACCCCCTCTAAAGAGTGGAACCTTTCACCCATATTATCTCCAAGTTCTCAATGACTAAATCCTCTATTTGAGCAATTGTAACAGGATAAAAAATGCAAACGGTAGAAGTTTGTTTCCCTTACCAAAAGTGTAGGTTACAGGTTTTCTGTCACGAAGAGAGCGCCCTGGACCAAGCCCATCCACAGCCAAAAAATTATCAAGAAGCAGAGCTTGTCTGTGTTGCTTCTTCAGTAACTTCTCTTTCCTCTGCAAGCAACAGTTGTAAAAATGCAAGTTTATGAGATGGCATTCTTGCTACAGAAACAACTATTGAAATGGTAGTTCGCTATATTTGAGAAAATATCCATCAACCGCATACAAGACATATAAACCCAACAAAATTAAAAGTTTGATCAACAATCACTATTACAAACCTTGTGAACCTTCTCAATCTCTGCAAGCATGTCTCCCTTTAACTTCTTTCCTAGAGAAGCCTCCGTTCTATTCTTACTTGCGAAAAGTTTTTCCTGTGACAGCAGATGCTTTTAAAATTCGAAGAATCAACAGATTCATCAAAAGGGTTAACGATACACTTTTCGTGTAAAAAGCATTGTATAACAAAATTGAATAAGTTTATCACATTCTGCTAATCTAAAATTTATGTGTACTTTCTATTATAGTTCTTCCATATACAAATGCTGCTTCCTCAACATTATTTTTCTAAAACTCTGTGCAAATGCATTTTTATCTCTTCTAGTTGAAGAAACAAATTGTGTCAGTGGATACTGGTTACAGAGCTTATCCAGATTCCCGAAATTCTAGATTAGGACAACTGACAAAAAATATCAACCATAAAAGTTTCCTTCAATACATGGCACAACAGCACATACAGATGGGTAGAAAATTTAGTAGCTTACAGAAACATCTTGAAATTCATCAAAATTGGTTGCGACTGTTTCCCACTGGTACGATGTACTAGGTAAGACCTGGGAACCTTTTCCTTTTACTTTCTTCACATCAACTTTCCTTATCTCCCGGTGTAACCGATAACCAATTATTGGATCATCTTCATACCTGAAACAACCACAAACATATACACAGCATTTCAATTTGCCCAAAAACCATCCAAAAGAAAGTTGTAAAATATCTATACTCTGTAGCAATTAGTGAAAAAGACAATTGATGGAGATAACAATTGGAACCAAACAAAGGTGAACTATAAAAATAACTAAAATAGTTTTGTTAAGAAACTTCATTAGATTACCAGTAAGAGATTCCTTGTGAATCACCTCCAACACGTTCTTTACGAAATGATGAAAGTTGAACTCCATGCTTCAGTGAGTTGTCAATATAGTTCCGAATATCCTCTTGCTGCAAAATATCACTTGGGTTTAATCCTTCTGGTAAGGTAACAAAACATCAATTTTCTAGTTCCAAAAGCGTACTTTTCATTTCTAAGAATCAATTCTGAAAAGGAGGGGGGAAGAGACAGAGAGGTAAAGAAGAGGCTGTTCACTTTCCATTTCTGTCTCCTTTGGATAAAAGGAAAAAAAAGCTTGTCAACAATATTACAAAGTGGCAATATAGTAAACGGAATTGGGTTTGAGGGTGCTAGTAAGCTCATGGAATATCGTTGGCATTTTCCAAAGACTTGATATTGAATCCTATTTCCTAGCAAACCGAATCCTATAGCATGTAGTGGCTTTCCACTGAAGTTTTATGTCTCCACTGAAGTTTTATCTTATTTTAGGTAGCTTTTATTGGCACTCCAAAATAGCCATCAAGCATTCCTCCATGTTATCAAATCCAAATCCATACCTAAACAAATGAAGCCTTACAGAAATTTAATGCTAAGCAGGTCATGTGTACCAGAACCTGGAAGACATAAAATCTTTAGTATTTAGAGTAAGGATACCTCAACACGAATATCACAAAGTGCTTTCAAGATGATCACCCGAACCCCAGGCTCAAGTGTTTTATATACCTCGATCTCCAACCTATCAAATTAACATGACACAACATGTTATAAACAGAAAAGGATTCATAAGTTAGAATAAACAAATACGCATGATTGCTCACCCATGTGAAGCAACTAGGGGTATATCCCCTTCTGCAACCTGCAAATAGATAGCAAGCGGAATTAGTTTCTTGATCCTGCAGTACTACAACAACAACAAAATTGGCTCTGACCAAAATATTTCCAAAAACTAGATATACGAGTACAGTTACCCAATGCCACCAATCTCTCAACTTTCTGCATAACACAGTGACCCATGTATCACGTGTAAGTGCCATCCGCGTAATAGGAGGAATTGCCTACAAAAGAAATCAATTAAAAGTTATTGGCAAGCCATTAGCGGTTGTGTTGACAAACTAGCAACAAAACACTAACGTCACAGCGGCACAAGGAATTCACGGGATCATGTACGATTGAAATTGAAAGATAAAAGCCATCTTAATTAGCAAGAATAAGACCCCAAAACATTCCACATTCATGCAGTAAACTGGAAAACATTAAAAACTTCTAATTCCTAAACCTGAAAGCAAACGAAAATAATTGAAGCATTTAAAAATTCTCTGGCTGGGGATTCTTACTTTTCCAGGATAATTACAGTACTAAAAGGTATCAGTTAAATCAGGAACCTTAGGTAAACAATGCATTAATATAAAATCAAGAAACTTCTTGTTCTTTATCCCACACTTGCATATATTGAGAAAGGTGTGGAGCTACTCTATTTAAAATACTCGAAGATAATTCTTTTTGGCTCTCCTAACAAGCAATATTTGTCCTGTGCTAAATTATTGCATAAAATGTGTGTTTCATGTCATACATCTAGCATCACTTGGTTCCAAAACAAGAAAAGAATGACTTGTTATATCGTTTTATCACATAGGATTTCTAACCCTTATTCTGGCCTCAATCACGACTAAAATATAATTATTTACTGGTCTGATTAAGCAATTATGTTCATACATTAGTGGCAAAAAGGATAAGAGGAGGCCAAAATTATAAAATAAGTGAAGTACGGAAGCCATGATAACCAAAGAGTTCACAGTAATATGGACGTGGATAGGGGTGATTAAAGAAAAAGGATTCAACTAATCAACCACATATTTGGTTCAGTAACAGCTCAACAAATTAAGTTGACTTGTTTAACCACATTAGTCTTTCCCATAGGATTGGGTACAACATTCTCCATAGGACATGTCTTGTGCAGAAGTTTAGGAAAGATTACATAACCCACAAATCATGCCTCCGCCGCCACCAAAGAGACTATATTTAACCATTGCAGCTTATGATGTTACAGGACTCTTGCATTAATACGTTGAAAGGCTCTTTAACATCAGCTGATAGCCTGATACAAACCACTGCAGTCACACCACGTATGTGTTGCAAGTGCCTAATAGAAACCTCCGAACTCACATTTTCTATCTACTTTTTTTCAACTTTTAGAAGGTCTTTTCTAGTACAAGGACTCAAATTTTAAGGCCATTTTGGGACAGATTCTTAAGATCACGGATTGTGTCATTCCTAAAGGAATTCTAATAGCAGAAGTAACCATCTCCATGAAAGCAGCTGTTTTCATTCCTATCTACATTTTAAAGGGAACCTCAAGCTTATGCATAGATGAAGCTACCCACTATGAAACAAACTAAACCAACTCTAATGGACTGCTAAACATGGATTCTAAAAACACACAAGTTACATACTTTATACTAGTCATTTACTAACAAAACTACAATGCACAAAGTTACAGTGTTCTACCAACCTTCAACAATGGAATGTGAATGTCACTCAAAGTGTCATTGGGTGTAATCAAAGCCGTTTCCAACTCCTCAGCCGAGAACTCGGCCGAGATATTCAGAAGCGGGCGAAAAACCTGAAAAACACATAAGAAAATAGAAAACGCATAAGCCCTAAAACACCACGAAACACCCCCAAAACCCTAAAAGTTCGAAGCTTTGAGAGGGAAAATCGAAGCTTTTGAGAGCTCACGTGCAAGAAATTGAGTACGGAAGCCAATTCCCACATGGAGCGTAGGGTCCAGCGTGGCAATTGAGAGGGCGGGGGAGGTTCCACCAGCGGCGTGACAATCTTGCTGGCGCTACCGCATTGCTGCGGCGACGACTCGTCGCCATCCTTCTGCTGCTGCTGCTGTTCCCTTTTGGGAGCTGCCCGTCGTTTCTCGGCCGGCTGGTTTTGCTGGTACTGTTGTTGGAGGCGAGCGGCGGCGCGTAGGGTGCAGGCGCGAGAGGGGCGGTTGCTCCTGGACAAAGGCGGGGTAGGGGCAGGGTTTGATGTGGTATTGTCGTTTTGAGGGGATTGCTGCCGGTGTTGGGGCTCCGGCGAGGATCGAACGGCTGGGATCGGAGGAAGGGAAGATTCTAGAGACATGATTGTGGGGAGATCGAAGTGAGGGAGAGAGAGGGTTTAGAATGAGATTACATGTAGATGATCAGTAAGTCTTGTGGCATTGAGGGTTTGGGTTTGTGTTCGATTTTGTTTTCAGAGTGAGAAACACGGAGGAAAAAGAGAAGAAGGGCATGGAGGACCAAAAGCTCCAAACCACCATTCACATATCACACAGGCAGGGTTTATTATGTTCGTTAATATTTTAATATTAATTACAAAATAAATAAATAAAAAATATTAATAATTCATTTAAAAAAAGAGTGCAGATATTGGAAACCGAGCAAGAACGGGAGAAGTAGGGGAAGACTTCGGTAAATTTGTTTTCAAATCAAACTCTGTAATTAGCATTAGGGAAAGTTTTTTCTTAGTATTTTTATCTCTAATTTTCTTTTTCTTTTTTAATTTAAAAACAACCTTAAAATATTTCATGTTTTATCAGTTATTGGGTTGTTGGGTTGCGGGTTTTTTTAAGTATAGATTTTTTGTTTTCAATTTTATCGTCAATTTTCATGAACATTGTTATATGTATATACACAAATTATCATGAGCATTATTATAAAAATGTGACAATTATTGATAGGATTAGGATCCAATGAATTGAGAGGAGTCAGATGATCAACGAGGAGGATGTGAAAGAATTTTGGATGCAAATAAATATTTTTTCTTTAGGATAAAGAGTAATATTACTAATTTTATCCGAAATATACTTTTCCACAAATTACATTTTACCTTCTAAACTTGTGGCTTTTGGTTTAAATAATGCAAATTACAAGAAATCCACAAATGAACACAACGCTTTAATTTAAAAGCCCATTTTCAACCAATTAGTTAACTTAAATGTCAAGTAAATACATATGCAGATAACGTCTGCTCTCTTTTTATCATTCCCAACATGTAATTACAACAGTTTGTAACTTTTTACAGTACAAAACTGAGGAGAACCCACACTACACAAGAAAACATAAAGACTCCATTCTGAGATGGGTTGATTAAGCAGTTGGCATGTGACTTAGGCGAACCAGTAGGCCCCGGGGTTGAAACCGCAGTGACATTCTCCTTAGAGCAAGTGTAATTGCAACGACTAGGACGAACAACTCTATAAACACCGCTGCTAGCTAGAAGGAAGATGTCTTTGTGATTGTCCTCGCCGAAGGAGAAAATGTAGCCAAGAGCTGGAAGGCTACTTCCCGGGACAGAGCTGCAAGCAATCGGCGAATTTCTTCCACAGCTGAAAGGGATTTTGCTTGTGCTGAAGTTGCCACTGTTTTCGGGGTCTTCTGAGCCTGCCCATATTGCACCAGCGTACAAATCCCCATACACATACCTGAAAAAGGTGAAAAGAGATAGAATTATATGTATGCTTTTAGTTTTTTAGAGAGGACAGTAAAAGTTTGTTTTGGTTTCGAAGGTGTTTGATCATTTTTACCTTCCATACATGCACGGATCAGTTTCAGAGCGGTAGATGTAGCCTCCGGTTATAGATGCTGAGCCTTCTTTTGTGTTTACTTCAGAATGGTTGTATCCCATGATGGGAAAAACGGTGTCGGTTGGTTTTATGGATCTGTTTCCACCAAGTGATTGTGGAGGGTTGTAAACATATGGCCCCTCGTAAAAATTCCAGCCATAGTTTCCACCCTTGGTGATCACATCCACCTCTTCATACAGATCCTGTTACATAGAAGAAATCAGTGTGATGTTGTCATGAAGAACTGCAGCAAGTAGATATTAAAAACTGAAATTCGGAGCACTTAGTTGAGAACCGAATTGTAATGAAATCAACTTACACATGACAGATAAATTTCGTACCTGTCCAACGTCTGCACATATGAAGTAGGAAGGCCTATCTGAATCAAAACTGCAGCGCCAAGGATTTCTTACTCCCAAAGCCCAAATTTCCGGTCTTAACTCTGAATCTTCGGAAAATGGATTGTCTTTTGGGATAGAGTAGTTTCCCCATAAAACAAGTTTATCCATTTCTGCTTCGGCTGCAAAATACATTACAAGGGTAAGGCTCAATTAGCCTCACAGAAATATTCAATAAACTCTGCATTATTACTTACTTAGTACATTATCAACATCAAGTCTCATAATCTTTCCAAGCAAAGATTTCTTGTTCTGAGAAAAGTTGTATGGATCTCCGGTGCCTCCACCATCTCCCATCATGAAGTACAAATACCCGTCTTCTGGTCCAAATAGTATCTGTCCTCCATGATGAGATGTGAAAGGTAGTCCAATGGTAAATATCCTCCTTACTTCTGAGGGTTTAGCACTTGTTGCCTGGTAAAAAAGGATCAAACTTGAGTAAAATCCAATGAGTTGAAGTTAAAAAAAGAAAGCTTTTATGGGTTTATGTGGAAAATATTGTACCAAGGAAAGCTGGGAAGCTGAGCCATTAGCAGTATATTCTGCTATAACAGTTTGGTACTGGCATGGTTGAGCACCATTATTAGAACCTATCTTTGAAGGATCACAATTGACATCTGAATTACATGAACATCTTCCGGTGCATCCAGGCCACTTGACCTTATCACAGTTGAAGGAAGCAAAGAACCTGCCATTTTCAGCGAATTTGGGATGAAATGCCATGCCCATCATTCCAAAAGCAGTGTCAAAATGAACTTCATCAGTTAGGTCCACAAAGGGACTGGACTCATCAAGCTCCATGGCTCCTCCTGACCCTTGTTCAGGAATAGTTGCCAACCAAATCTTGCCTTGTTGGCTGGAGAAGAAGGCGCGGTTGGAGCCATCAGGATGAGCCACCATGTTAAGGTAGGATCCATTTCCGATTTTCTCAAGGCACAAGCCATGTGGGGGGATGGGAGTGCCAGTGTCGTTTAGAGTGACAGGTTCACCATCAAAACATACTGATCCATCACTTGAGGCTCCGCCAAATGCATTGCAGAAATTGGCTTTTGATTGGTAGAGTTGGGTTAGTGAGCTAGCATTGGACTTTGTTGGCACTCCAGCTTGGCCTTGTAATGAAGGGGTAAAGGGAGAGTTCAAAATGGACACATTTTGGCATGTGTCCCATATGTTAGAGCAAAAATTAGTTTCTCCTTTAAAAGACTGGGTTGAATTTGCTGAAACAGTGAAGTTGCAAAGTAGAGGAACTGGCCGGGGGCCAGAATCAACGGTAAATAGCTCACCCGAAAATGGATCACAACTCTAAAATCCATGACAGAAAAGAAATAAGGACTCAATTTTTGAACTTTTTGTGTTGAACAGGCCATGTTGCCATTTATATGAACAAAATGAAGGGAAAGAGAGAGACTTACTGCACAAAGAAGTGATTTGAAAAGAGAAGCACAAGCAGAATTGGAGATGTTCATGGCTTGGAATTGCTTCTGGATTTGAGAATCTTCAGTGGAATTGCAGCATGCTGTTTGGTTGTAAGGACAAAATTTGAGAGGGGTGCTTAGAGTAGATGGTCTCCCTGCATCAATTAATTAAACCCATTTCAATTATTCAAGTCTCATCAGAAACTGCAGAAGGTAATAATCAAACATAAAAAAGCAAACTTTACGACAGAAAATAAGCAGAAAAAGAAAAAGAGCAAAAACCACTTGAATCAATATAAAGCAGCAAACTTTATGACAGAAAAATGACAGAAAAAGAAAAGAGAGCAAAACCCACTTGAATCAATGCATAAAGGATGTGAAAATGAAGGATCCAAAAGCAGAAGCAGCAAGCTGCAAAGCAGAAGAAGCCCAATGCCAAGAACACCACCCATCTTTGTGGTCCTCTATCAAATCTCTCTCTCTAATCTAAATGGCAAAAGTGTTGAATTGACTTCAGAAATGAAAAGGGTTTGTTTAGAAAAACTAAAAGTTCACTGAATTATCAACATTCTGCCATTCCAACAATCCTATCTTGTTGTATCTGGTACGCAGCTCCATTATTAGCCCATCTCCTCTTTCTCTTTGTAGACCAAAATTTTTATATTCAGCTTCCAGAAGGAGATCCTTTTCAAATCCCTCTCCCTCTTTTTTGAAAGAAAACAACTCTCAAATATTCAAAATGATTCTTTTTCTCTGTTGAGCTCTGCTGATCTAGAAGCAAGTTTGTTTTCAATTTAATGTCCCTCTCATCCCACTCTCTTTCACAACCCTTTTGACAAATTTTTTTCAACTGAGGAGGCACCATGATCAACTTGAAAGTTTATTAGTTTACATTTGGATAGTTTGACTTTGTCTCAATTCTTTATTCGGAGTGATTAGGGTTGTTGGGAAGATAGAGATACAATACAAGATACCCACTTGCTTGTTTTTTCATAGAAAACTAGGGTGGATAGATCTTGGTTGGTTTCAATGTGTCCAGTGCCAGCAACATTGATGACCCAAATGCCCCTTCTTGTGGGTTTGGAACTTAGTCCTACCTCCAATTTGAAATCCCAATGCCCCTTCTTGTGGGTTTGGAACTTAGTCCGAGCTCCAAGTTGAAATCCCAAAGTCAAAAGATAAGCTTTGAAAAATTCTTAGATTTGGTAAGAATTCTCTTCTATTATTTTTTGTATAACAATAGAGAAATTATATATATACAGAGACTAAGAATGTTACTATGGGCCTAATTAGTGGACTGCGTTTAATTAGGAATATACAGCTCATTGACACTCCCCTCAAGTTGGAGCATGTATGTCGTCAATACCCAACTTGCTAAGTGAGTTGTGGAATACTCTGCTTGTGACTGTTTTAGTGAGGACATCTGCAAGTTGATCTTCAGATTTAACAAATGATACTTCAATGATCTTTACCTCGAGTTTCTCCTTGATGAAATGTCTGTCAACTTCAACATGCTTGGTTCTATCATGTTGCACTGGATTATGTGCGATGTCTATTGCGGCTTTGTTGTCACAATTCAGTTGCATGGCATAATTGGGTTTTAACCATAGTAGCTCACATACTCCTTGTGTCATACCTCGATATTCTGCTTCAACACTTGATCTTGACACTACTTTCTATTTTTTACTTCGCCAAGACACTAGATTGCCTCCCACAAAGGTAAAGTATCCAGATGTTGATCGCATGTCAGTAACAGAACCCGCCTAGTCTGCATCAGTGTGACCCTCAACATTTAGATGACCATGTCGTGAGAACATCAATCATCTTCCAGGAGCCGACTTCAAGTATCTCAGAATTTGGTTTACCGCATCCATGTGGGCTTCACTTGGTGCATGCATGAACTGACTCACCATAATTACGGCATATGCGATATCAGGTCTAGTGTGTCCTAGATAGATTAACTTACCCACCAAGCATTGGTATCTTTCTTTGTTGGTGGGTACCTGATCAGGATATTCACCAAGCTGATGATTCAACTCCATTGGTGTATCTGCTGGTTTGCTGGCTAGCATTCCAGTGTTAGTTAAAATGTCAAGGATATATTTCCGTTGTGATAGAAATATTCCTTGGTATGAACGAGCCACTTCGATGCCTAAAAAATATTTTAGAGCACCAAGATCTTTCATTTCAAACTCACTCGCCAAGTGGTGCTACAATGCTGCCTTTTCCTCTAGGTCACTCCCGGTAACTACCATGTCATCAACATATACAATAAGGGCAGTGACTTTACCTTTCTTATGTTTCAAGAAAAGAGTATGATATGAGTTACTTTGCATGTATCCGATATCCTTCATTGATTTACTGAACTTTCCAAACCATGCTCTGGGTGATTGCTTCAATCCATAAAGAGATTTTCTCAGTTTACACACCATGTTGCCCTTATTGGGCCCCACCTTGCATCCTGGAGGTGAATCCATATAGACTTCTTCTTCTAAGTCGCCATGTAGGAAGACATTTTTGACATCAACTAGTGTAATGGCCAGTCTAGGTTTGTTGCCAGAGAAAGAAGTACCCGAATTGTGTTGATCTTGGCTACAGGGGCAAAGGTCTCCCCATAGTCAATCCCATAAGCCTGAGTGTAACCTTTCGCCACCAGTCTTGCTTTGTATCGTTCAATGGTGCCATATGCCTTGAACTTTACTGTATATATCCATCTACAACCCACTGTTCTCTTCCCTTGCGGAAAGATAGTCATCTCCCAAGTGAAATTCTTCTGGAGAGCCTCTATTTCATCATTCATCGCTTGTGTCCACTTGGGATCTTTCAGAGCTTCTTGCACATTACTTGGAATAGATACATTGGATAATTGACACACAAATGATGCACATGATGGAGACAGCCTATGTAGGGACACATGATTAGCAATAGGGTATTTAACTTTTTATTTAGGGTCAGGGTCATACTGTTGTCTAGGAATCCCTCTAGTCGTGTGTAGGGGTAACTGATAACCTGTGTTTCCTGTATAACTTGACGCAGGTAAGGTGCTTGAGATAGAGTTTGAATGGTCAGTTACCTGTGGGGAATCTTCAGGACCTGATTGGATGAGTGGTGATGGTACTGTAGTAGGAGTTGTAGAGGGGGAATTATCTGAACCAGTATCTGGAGTATCTAGGGACTCTTGAGCTCGTTGCACCACTATAGCTGGTTGCTCGGACACTGACTGCTCTAAAGAATGTTGTTGAATGTGGATGATCTGAGTATCTTCTGCAAAGATAGAGCTCGCCCCCTGCAGAGGATGCTCAAAGACTCCCCCTGATAATAGAACTCACTCTCGTTGAAGGTCACATCGGGGATAACGTGCATGGTCTGAGTGGGAGGATGGAAACACTTATAGCCCTTCTGAGTGTCAGCATAACCCACAAAGACACAACGCCGTGCACACGGATCAAGCTTGCCACACTGATGTGGATACACCTGAACATACGCAACACAACCAAAGAGACGTGGTTCGAGATTTGGTATGGATGGCATGGTGAGGAGAGTAGTCAATGTATGAAATGGAGTTTGATACTGAAGAGTGCTGGAAGGTGTGCGATTGATGAGGTAAGCAGCAGAACAAAGAGCCTCCCCCCCAAAATTGATGCGGCATGCGGGCCTCAAATAAAGAGGCACAAACAACTTCCAAGAGATGCCGATTCTTACGCTCTGCGACACCATTCTGTTGTGGTGTATAGGCGCATGTGGTTTAATGAACAATACCATGTTGACTTAAAAAATTATGTAGGTCATGGTTGATGTACTCACCTTCATTGTCAGACCGAAGTGTCGTGATTTTCTTGTCAAACTGAGTAGCAATGTATTGATAAAATAGCTTGAATTTGGCGGTGACGTCACTTTTCTGTTTTAGGGGAAAGACCCAGGTCATCCGGGTGCAATCATTAATAAACGTCACAAACCACGTAAAACCACTAATAGTGGGAACTCGTGATGGTCCCCAAACATCAGAATGGACAATCATGAAGGGCATATAACTTTTATTCAATCTTAATGGGTAAGAAATACGATGGCTTTTCTCCAAAATGCAAGTTTCACAATGAAATTCTGATTCATGAAACTGGGAAAACAAATATGGAAATAGAAGTTTCAGATAACCAAAAGAAGCATGCCCTAATCGTCTATGCCATAGCCAAATTTTCTTCATCCTGCTGTCGGCTGTCAAGTCCAGATAATACAACTTTCCCCTCCTAGTACCACATCCAATCACATCCCTGGTGAGAAGATCCTGAAAGAGACAATACAATGGCCAAAAACACACGGTACAATTAAGGGAATCAATGATATGAGGAACATATAACAAGTCATAGTCGAGAAAATGGACAACTAAGACATGATCAAGACTTAATGAGGGTGTAAGAGATAAGGACCCCTCTCCCATGACTTGGGAGGTGGTTCCGTTGTCACTGGTAATATGTGTTTGGCTGGAGGGTTTGGTAGAGTGCAATCCAGTGAAACTAGATGTCATGTGATCAGTAGCGCCAGTGTTAATAATCCATGATCTATACAAGTAAGTAAAGATGTGCAAGAGGTACCCGAGGTGGCCAAGGCCGTGGAGCCAGATGTACCTGATGGAGGTTCGGATGCGGTCTCCTGGGATGACTGAGCGGATGCAAATGAGGCTTTGTTCGAATCCTTCTTGCGCCCTTTGTGGACCCATCCTTCCAGAGAACCAATGATCTCATAACAGCCCTTAATTGTGTGGTTATCTAAACCACATTTGGTACACTTCATTAGGGGCCGGTTACGAGTAGGGTCGACACTGTAGATGTTCGGCCGAGATTGTTTGGACCTGGCAGCATCCAAGGTTGTGGCGTCGGAGGTTACACCAGCTTCAGACATGGTTCCCTGTCGGTTACTCTCTCTTTTAATATGTGCATATGCTGCCTCGAGTTCTGGCTTAGGCTCCATCCTCAAAATCTCTCCTCGGATTTGATCAAAATTATTGTCCAAACATGCAAGAAATATATAAACTAGGAGACGATCAATCTCTCTGCGTTGAGTTTCAATGTCTTTTGGATGCTCCATGGTGCTTGGAATTAATTGATCAAGCTCCTGAAAAATCTCAGTGAGCTCACTGTAATATTTGGCAATTGATGCCCTAGTCTGCTTCATTATGAAAGACCTTCTATGAAGGTCATAAATCTTGGCTTCATATGCACCATCTGAATAGGTTTGCTTGATTGCATCCTAGACTTGCTTTGATGTGTCATAACGAATAAACCGTTTAATCTGATTAGGTTGCATGGCGTCAAACAACCAACTCTCGACTTGGCAATCCGATGCACGCCATTTATTAAATATGGGATCTGTGGTTGTAGGCTGGGCAATATCACCGGTCAGTTGGCCATGTTTTTCTCGCCCGGCTATCTTCATCTCTATGATTTGATGCCATAGAGAATAATTATTCTCATCCATTTTGATTCCTGCAGAGAAGTTGGAGGTGTCACTCTGCAACGTGACAATTTGTGTAGTAGTGTTGGAGCCTCCCGACACCAAGGATTGATTGTTGTTTGTCGACCCCTCAACGTTGGCCATGATGCTGCGGGAAGGATTTTGCTGCGGGAAGGTTTTTGCTGCGGGAAGGGTTTTGCTATGGGAGGGATTTTGCTGCGAGAAGGTTATGCTGGAGGGATTTTGTTATGGGAAAGTTATGATGTGGGAAGGTTATGCTGACCCCTCAACGTTGGCCATGTTTTTCTCGCCCAGCTATCTTCATCTCTATGATTTGATGTCATAGAGAATAATTATTCTCATCCAGTTTGATTCCTACGGAGAAGTTGGAGGTGCCACTGTGCAATGTGACAATTTGTGTAGTAGTGTTGGAGCCTCCCGACACCAAGGATTGATTGTTGTTTGCCGACCCCTCAACGTTGGCCATGATGCTGCGGGAAGGATTTTGCTGCAGGAAGGTTATGTTGCGGAAGGTTATGCTGGTGGGATTTTTCTGCGGGAAGGTTATGCTGGAGGGATTTTACTGCGGGAAGGTTATGCAGTAGAAGGTTATGTTGCGGAAGGGATTTTTCTGCGGGTAGAATATGCTGCGGGAAGGAGTTTATTGCGGGTGATTTTTCTGCGGGAATGATGTGTTGCGGGAAGGTTTTTGTTGCGGGAAGGTTATGTTGCGGGAAGGAGGTGCTACAGGAAGGAAGTGTTGCGGGAAGGAAGTGGACGGCTGGTGGTGGTGCGGAGAAGTGGTGGTTGGTTTCTAGGGTTGTATGACGGCTAGGGGCTACGAAAGTGATTACTAGGGTTAGGGCAAGAAACAGTCAAGATCGACTGTTCTGATACCATCTTAGATTTGGTGATAATTCTCTTCTATTATTTTTTGTATAACAATATGGAAGTTATATATATATACAGAGATTATGAATGTTACTATGTGCCTAATTAGTAGACTGAGTTTAATTAGGAATATACAGCTCATTGACAAAAACATCACAATATTCAATATCATTGAGGACCCACATAGAATTCGGGGTTTGATGAGGTCATGATGACATCAACAATTGAAGAAATAAACCAAAATCTGATGTGGGATTGATAGAGTTTGCATCTACAAATGGAGAAAATCTTAATTCGGTGCGTAACATCATTCTTGTCTTTATTCTTACACTAATTTTATCTCAGATGTAAAAATTGTCATTTCTTTAAAAGCATGGTTGGACGAGTCTATCTATCCGTTGAATACAAGTACTAAATTTTAAGTACTAAGTAATTTATTTGTTATAAATTCATTTTTATTCATGAAAGACAAACACATCACACTTGATATAAAAATTTAATACGCATATCAATTTTCCTACTTATCATGTGGAGCTTTTCTAGATACAAAATCAGTCTCCTCACATGGATCATCACACGTTGAACATCAATGTTTGGTAGGGTTTCTGGGATTAAAAAATGAAGAAGAAGAAAAAGTGGCAGAAGAGGACAAGGCCTGTTGTTCGCATTATCCTTATTTAAATAATTGAAAAAGGAGCTGTAATTGTTGAACGTGGATACCAGAAAGTAGCTGCTACTTTCTGGCCGTTAGATATAGAAAGAGAGATTCCTGAGAAAACGTGGGAAGTGATATGGTGTTTGTGTTAACTCAATTATGAAGTTTTCTTTTGGGATTCATTGATGCCATCTTTTTCATCAACACTCTTTGGCGGTTATTTTTTGACTGAGTTTAACGTAACCGGTCAGGTTAAAGTAAATAACACAACATTGATTTGAAACTTAGTAATGTTAAAAGTTAAAATTAGTAAATTACTAAAAGGCCATAGTACACAATCCTAAAGAAGTCAAGGTCAAAACAACCCTTGAGGAAAATTGTCCACCATCCAATTTCAGTCTTCAAGTTAAGTTATTGAAGGTGATTTTGAAATCAAATAACATATAACAAAATAAGACAACGATTGAATAAAACAAAATAGATCATTTGTGAGGAAGAAAATGCATAGAGCAAAGACAAACTAACATTGGTCAACTAATTATTCTGAAAAGTTATTAATTGTCTAGTAATATTTTTATCCGCAGTATAATGAGAGGTTTCGAATACGACTCTCGTTAAAAATGAAGTTGATGTTCAATACATATAATCATATTCTCCAATGTCATTCTCTCTAATATTTCATATTGATGAAGTAAATGTATAGAGTTCATAACAAAAAGAAAACGTAAAGGACTTAAAGACACGCTTGATTTTAATAATTTAAAAACGAATATGAATAAATATCACTCGTACAATTTGAAATCTCCTATACCAATCAAGACCTCTGTTAACATAGTACTTATTGACTTTTTTTTAAGTGATAATATTTCCAATAAATTATGTGACGAATACGTGTACTATGATCCAATAAGTCCCCATGGATGTAATAAGCTGAGTTACCCCAACAAATTGATCACTTGATTAAAATTTTGGTTCATCATAAACAAATTCACAAAATTCATATCCATTTAAGTGTGGAATGTGATCAATGTTTTTAAGAATCAATAAGTACATACCACTATCATTAATTAGTATCGGTGATAGTTTATACAAGATACAATAATCCGACGTACAAAACAAGCACGAAGATAGAAAAATCAACATTTTTCTGTCCCTTAAACAACAACTTGGGGGAAGAAGATGAACAGTGCCCGCCATGAGATTGGAGTTCATCATGTTCCTTGGCACAATTAAAATTGCAGCGGCTTGGTGCTGCAACCCTATAAACTCCAGAGCTTGTTAATACATAAACATCCTTCTGGTTGTCCTGTGCAAATGAGTACACATACCCTAAGGCAGGGGTAGAATTGGAAATTATTGATCCAGCTGCAGCTGCAGGAGGCACAATGTTGTTGCATTGAATTGGAGAATCATGAGCACTTCTGAATGAAATCTTGGCACTTGAAAAGTTCCCACTGTTCTCAGGGATTTCAGTTCCTGTCCACACACCATCTGCATACAAATCCATGTACAGATACCTATAGTGTAGGATCCATTATGTTATTAGCAAATTACAATATGACACGTGTACATGAGCTGATTTTAGAGTCGATGACATGCAAATTCCTACACAATTTTTTTTCTATTATATAAGGACACAACCAATGTTTCTCAACTAAGAACAACCCAAAACTTGACAAACACAAAAGATCCACTAAACAACCAAAGATACCCCAATTACGGATCTAGTGGTAAATATTCCTATCAATTGTGTAGTGAGTGGTATTAGGTCTCCGGTTTGATATTCTTAAAGAGTAAGGTCGATATTCAATGTAAATATCCTCCTCTCCAAATATTGTTATATAAAAAACAAACAAAAATTAATACCCTTCACTAAATTTGAAATTCTAACAATGCCCTTAAGTCCAAAAAATATCGTGTTAGCAGCTTATACCTTAGGATTTAGCTTCCAAATTTTGGATCCGCATAAAACTCGAATACTAAATCCTAAGTTATAAGTTCTACCCCCCACCCCCCATACCCCAAACATAGGCCCTTCTCAATATTTTCAAAAATCCTGACCTTTAAACTCCATAAAACACAAGTCAAATGAAAATTCTGAAAAATTGGATTTGACTTGAGAAATAACATACCCTTGGTTTCATCATGAGCAAATAAGCACAATCATGATTCTAAAAGAAAATGAGTATGTATTTATTTTTCAAAATAAATTCTAATTCTCTTTCTATGTAAGTTTCAGTTATAATTGTGTCCACCGGTGTAGATTTCTCTCATTCATAGTTTTGGCAAACTGACCTCTTATACATGCAGGGATCCGTCATGGACCGGTAGAAGTAGCCGCCGGTGATGGATGCTGATGCGGCAGAACCGACACTCTTATCAATATCAGAGTGGCTATAACCCATCACAGGAAATATGGTGTTTATGGAGTTAGCAGAAGTTGTTCCTCCCGGAGACTTAGCTGGATGAAAAGGAAGCTTTCCCTCATACAATCTCCATCCATAATTTCCACCCTTTCTCACAATGTCAACCTCCTCATATTCATCCTGCAAAACAAATTCAAAGCTACAACTTCATAAAAGAATTCCAATGTCGAAAAAACTGAAAAGAAAAAAAATATTAGTTTTATTGACACCTGTCCAGAGTCTCCACAGAAGAAGTAAGATGGTCTTTCTGAGTCGAAACTGCAGCGCCAAGGGTTTCGAAATCCCAAGGCCCAAATCTCAGATGCCTCTTCTTCTTCCTTGGCATCGGCATATGGATTGTCTCTTGGTGTAGAGTAATTTCCCCATCGACCCTTTTCAATTGCTTCACTTGCACCTAGTAGATTTAAGAGATAAGTACACTTAAATGCAAAAATTTGCTCATGAGGGAATCATGGGTGAATCAAGTATTTAGCCATTTATGATTTACGGTTTTAGAAAGTTTTAAGGAGGGAGAAAAGCTGTTTGGGTAAAGATTGGTGGTGAGATAGCTAAGGGCTTACGAGTTTAGTTTTCGGATTTTGGATGAAACTCAAAATTTGAGAGTTAAATCGTAAACCATAGCAAGGTTGACTCATATGTTCTTGTTTCTAGTAATTTTTAGGATTTCAAATTTGTTGGTGAGGGGTATTTTTGATTGTTTGCTAGACATTTTATCTTTATTAGTCAAATTTTCGACTAGATTGTTTTAGTTGTCAAATTTTTTTATTTAATTGTGTTATAGATGTTAAAAACAAGTTGTCTCGAACTTATATATAGTCAACGCTAAAATTAGTTGTGAAAAGTAGGACCATTATGAAGACAAATAGTGATATTATATGGAAGTAATTATTTAGTGTATCTGAAACGTCACGTAATTCTTGAATGTGCTATAATATATGAATTCTTTAGTTTTTGTTGTTATACCCTGAAGGTGAGGCACATCAACCCTATCGTCCATGCATAAAACACACGGAATAAAAACACCATATGACATAACACATGACTATTTCTTTTATATGAGTCATTTGTTATGCTTGAAATTGAGAGGACTTACTTGGGATATTGTCTATATCCAACCTCAGAATTTTTCCAAGCAAAGATTTCTTCTTCTGTGCAAAGTTGTAACGATCATCTCTATTGGAACCATCTCCCATCATGAGGAATAAAAACCCATCTGCAGGCCCATCTGCAATTTTTGCCTGACACAATTACCACCATTCAATTTCAGATGATAAAAAAATTCCTAAATCTTAAAATTAGATTGTATTAGAATGGGTGAGAATTCTCTTATATTGTTTTTATCAATAGGAAAGTTATATATATATATATGCAAAGACTAGGAATGTTACTATGGACCTAATTAGTGGACTGAGTTTAATTAGGAATATACAGCTCATTGACACTTCCCCTCAAGTTGGAGCATGTATGTTGTCAATGCCCAACTTGCTAAGTGAGATGTGGAATACTCTGCCGGTGACTGTTTTAGTGAGGACATCTGCATGTTGATCTTCATATTTAACAAATGATACATCAATGATTTTTGCCTCGAGTTTCTCCTTGATGAAATGTCTGTCAACTTCAACATGCTTGGTTCTATCATATTGCACTGGATTATGTGTGATGTATATTGCTGCTTTGTTGTCACAATTCAGTTGCATGGGATGATTGATTTTTAACCCCAATTCCCCCAACAAATTCCTTATCCAGAGTAGCTCACATACTCCTTGTGCCATACCTCGATATTCTGCTTCAGCACTTGATCTTGACACTACTTTCTATTTTTTACTTTGCCAAGATACTAGATTGCCTCCCACAAAGGTAAAGTATCCATATGTTGATCGCATGTCAGTAACAGAACCCCCCTAGTCTGCATCAGTGTGACCCTTAACATTTAGATGACCATGTCGTGAGAACATCAATCATCTTCCAGGAACTGACTTCAAGTATCTCAGAATTAGGTTTACCGCATCCATGTGGGCTTCACTTGGTGCATGCATGAACTAACTCACCAAAATTAGGGCATATGCGATATTAGGTCTAGTGTGTCCTAGATAGATTAACTTACCCACCAAGCATTGATATCTTTCTTTGTTGGTGGGTACCTGATCAGGATATTCACCAAGCTGATGATTCAACTCCATTTGTGTATTTGCTGGTTTGCTGGCTAGTATTCCAGTGTCAGTTAAATGTCAAGGATATATTTCCGTTATGATAGAAATATTCCTTGGTCTGAACGAGCCACTTCGATGCCTAAGAAATATTTCAGAGCACCAAGATCTTTGATTTCAAACTCACTCGCCAAGTGGTGCTACAATGCTGCATTTTCCTTTGGGTCATTCCCGATAACTACCATGTCATCAACATATACAATAAGGGCAGTGACTTTACCTTTCTTATGTTTCAAGAAAAAAGTATGATTTGAGTTACTTTGCTTGTATCCGAAATCCTTCATTGATTTGCTGAACTTTCCAAACCATGCTCTGGGTGATTGCTTCAATCCATAAAGAGATTTTCTCAGTTTACACACCATGTTGCCCTTATTGGGCCCCACCTTGCATCCTGGAGGTGAATCCATATAGACTACTTCTTCTAAGTCGCCATACAGGAAGGCATTTTTGACATCAAACTAGTGTAAAGGCCAGTCTAGGTTTGCTGCCAGAGAAAGAAGTACCCGAATTGTGTTGATCTTGGCTACAGGGGCAAAGGTCTCCCCATAGTCAATCCCATAAGTTTGAGTGTAACCTTTCACCACTAGTCTTGCTTTGTATCGGTCAATGGTGCCATTTTCCTTGAACTTTATTGTATATATCCATCTACAACCCACTATTCTTTTCCCTTACGGAAGGATAGTCATCTCCCAAGTGGAATTCTTCTGGAGAGCCTCCATTTCATCATTCAATGCTTGTGTCCACTTGGAATCTTTCAGAGCTTCCTGCACATTACTTGGAATAGATACAGTGGATAATTGACACACAAATGATGCACATGACGGAGACAGCCTATGTAGGGACACATGATTAGCAATAGGGTATTTAACTTTTGCTTTAGGGTCAGGGTCGTACTGTTGTCTAGGAATCCCTCTAGTCATGTGTGGGGGTAACTGATAACCTATGTTTCCTGTATAACTTGACGCATGTAAGGTGCTTGAGATAGAGTTTGAATGGTTAGTTACCTGTAGGGAATCTTCAGGACCTGATTGGATGAGTGGTGATGGTACTGTAGTAGGAGTTGTAGAGGGGGAATTATCTGAACTAGTATCTGGAGTATCTAGGGACTTTTGAGCTCGTTGCACCACTGTACCTGGTTGCTCGGACACTGACTGCTCTAAAGAATGTTGTTGAATGTGGATGATCTGAGTATCTTCTGCAAAGATAGAGCTCGCCCCCCTACAGAGGATGCTTAAAGACTCCCCCTGAGTAATAGAACTCACTCTCGTTGAAGGTCACATCGGCGGTAACGTGCATGGTCTGAGTGGGAGGATGGAAACACTTATAGCCCTTCTGAGTGTCAGCATAACCCACAAAGACACAACGTCGTGCACACGGATCAAGCTTGCCACACTGATATGGATACACCTGAACATACGCAACACAACCAAAGAGACGTGGTTCGAGATTTGGTGTGGATGGCATGGTGAGGAGAGTAGTCATTGTATGAAATGGAGTTTGATACTGAAGAGTGCTGGAAGGTGTGCGATTGATGAGGTAAGCAGCAGAACAAAAAGCCTCCCCCCAAACTTGATGCGGCATGCGGGCCTCAAATAAAGAGGCATAAACAACTTCCAAGAGATGCCGATTCTTACGCTCTGCGACACCATTCTGTTGTGGTGTATAGGCGCATGTGGTTTAATGAACAATACCATGTTGACTTAAAAAATTATGTAGGTCATGGTTGATGTACTCACCTCCATTGTCAGACCGAAGTGTCGTGATTTTCTTGTCAAACCGAGTAGCAACGTATTGATAAAATAACTTGAATTTGGCAGTGACGTCACTTTTCTGTTTTAAGGGAAAGACCCAGGTCATCCAGGAGCAATCATCAATAAACGTCACAAACCACGTAAAACCACTAATAGTGGGAACTCGTGATGGTCTCCAAACATCAGAATGGACAATCATGAAGGGCATATAACTTTTATTCAATCTTAATGGGTAAGAAATACGATGGCTTTTCTCCAAAATGCAAGTTTCACAATGAAATTCTGATTCATGAAACTGGGAAAACAAATATGGAAATAGAAGTTTCATATAACCAAAAGAAGCATGCCCTAATCGTCTATGCCATAGCCAAATTTTCTTCATCCTGATGGACTCATCGTCTCTCACATGATGTGCGCGACTCAATCTCTGACTGCTATCGGCTGTCAAGTCCAGATAATACAACTTTCCTCTCCTAGTACCACATCCAATCACATCCCTGGTGAGAAGATCCTGAAAGAGACAATACAATGGCCAAAAACACACGGTACAAGTAAGGGAATCAATGATCTGTGGGACATATAACAAGTCATAGTCAAGAGAAGGGACAACTAAGACATGATCAAGACTTAATAAAGGGTGTAAGCGATAAGGACCCCTCGCCCATGACTTGGGAGGTGGTTCCGTTGGCACTGGTAATCTGTGTTTGGCTTGAGGGTTTGGTAGAGTGTAACTCAGCGAAACTAGATGTCATGTGATCAGTAGTGCCAGTGTCAATAATCCATGATCTATTATAAGTAAGTGAAGATGTGCAAGAGGTAACTGAGGTGACCAAGGCCGTGGAGCCAGATGTACCTGATGGAGGTTCGGATGTGGTCCCCTGGGATGATTGAGCGGATGCAAATTAGGCTCTGTTCGAATCCTTCTTGCGCCCTTGGTGGACCCATCCGTCCGGATAACCAATGATCGCATAATAGCCCTTAATTGTGTGGTTATCTAAACCACATTTGGTACACTGCATTGGAGGCCGGTGACGAGTAGGGACGACACTATAGGTGTTCGGCCGAGATTGTTTGGACCTGGCAGCATCCATCTTTTTTATTTTACTTTATTTATTTATTTGTTTTTTACTCTAAAAATTCAAATGGGCCATAAAATTTGGTCTGAGACGGGTTGAGGAAATAATGGTCCTCAATGGACAAAACTCGAACGCGAGGGGACTCGAGGATGATGAACGGTGGGGTCGGTGCGGTCGTTGAGTCTCAGGTTGAGTCTCAATCCGGTCCGATTGGGGATGATGAACGGTGGGGTCGTTGAGGTTGGTGCGGTCGTTGAGGCTCAGGTTGAGTCTCAGTCCGGTCCGGTCGGTGTGTGGTCTAGGACGGAACGGTGTATTTCTGCTTTACTACGGCGTCCAAGCCAGTCGAACACGGGACCCAGTGACTTTGTGGGGTTGCACTAGGCTGCTAACAACAACCGGCCGAATGATGGTCAAAGTGCGAGGAACCCGAATGCGAACCCGAACCCGAACGCGACGAAGATGACGAACGCGACGAACTCGAACCCGAACTCGATGATGATGACGAACCCGAACCCGAACCTGAACGCGACGGATGTTGCTGCGGGAGGAATTTGGCTGAGGGAAGTGGTGGGCGTTGGGATTTTGCTGCGCTGTGTTTGTGGTGGGTGTTGGGATTTTGCTGCGGTGTGTTTGTGGTGGGCGTTGGGATTTTGCTGCGGAAGTGGTGGTGCTGCGGGAAGGTTTATGCGGCGGAAGGTGATGGTGCTGTTTCTAGGGTTTTATGACGGCTAAGGCACCGTATTGATTTTTAGGGTTAGGATAAGAGACAGTCATGATCGACTGTTTTGATACCATATCAGAATGAGTGAGAATTCTCTTGTATTATTTTTATCAATAGGAAAGTTATATATATATATATATATATATATATACTAGGAATGTTACTATAGGCCTAATTAGTAGACTGAGTTTAATTAGGAATATACAACTCATTGACAAATTGGAGGTGTGAGTTTATACCAAGTAAGGCTCTGGTGTTGTACCATTGGCCGTAAATTCTGCAACAACAGAATGATACTGGCATGGCTGCACCCCACCATCAGCAGAAATCTTTGACGGATCACAATTCACATCTTTGTTACATGAACATCTACCGAACAACCCGGATGCTTCATCTTATCGCAATTAAATGATAGAAAGAACCTGCCGTTATGCGTGTAGTTTGGATGAAATGACATACCCATGAGCCCAAACTGAGTGTCAAACAGCACTTGATCAGTAATGTCAAGAAACGGCTCGGATTCAATGATTTCCAAAATGCCATTTGACCCCACAGCAGGAACCGTTGCCAGCCAAATCTTACCTTGTTGGTTGGACACGAAAGCGCGATTTGAGCCATCTGGATGTGGGACTAGGTTGATGTAAGCCCCATTTCCGATTTTCTCAAGGCAAAGACCATCTGGAGGTAAAGATTCTTGATGAGTAAGAGAAACTGGTTTGCCATTGAAACACGCAGCATCTTTTGGCCCACCAAATGCTTCACAAAAGTCTTTTTTCGAGTGCCAATGATCAGTGAGTTTGGAAGGAAGAGAAGAATTATATTGCATGATCCCAACTTTGGCTGGTGAAAATGGAGAGCTCAAAATGGATAAATTTCCACGCGTGTCCCACAATTTTGTGCAGAAATCGATGGAATCTCCCACTTTGGACTGATGGGACTTAACCGAATCTGTTATGTTGCACAAAGTAGGGGCTTTTCTGGGATCAGAATCAATTTAGAATAAATCCGCAGAAAATTGATCACATTTCTGCAAATTATGAAAGATCGAAACTTTAGCAAAAGCAAGTTGCTTTTTTTACAGTGAAAATAACTAGAGGCTTACCGCACAAATCGTTGATTTCAGGAGGGAAGCACACGCTGGATCGAAGATGTTTAGGGCTTGAAATTGATTCTGCGGCTCAGAATCTTTAGTGGAGTTGCAGCAGACTCTTCCATTGTAAGAACAAAACTTCAAGGGAGTGTCTTCTTGTACTGGTGGACCTGTTTTCAGGTAGCAAGTAAGTTGTTAATTGATGGAAGTAAAATAAAGATAAGCTTAAAAACCAAAGATGCAGAGGCAGAGAGACAAACTGGAATCAGTGCACAGTGGAACTGACGGCAAGCAATCGAAGAACAATGATATGGAGACAAACAGGAACAGAAAATAGACAGAAGTATTCATCTGGGAATCGAAAGGAATGATCACAAACAGAAATCTACAGTTTCTTCAACTGCATATATTTGAGAGCAGATGATAAATGGCCCCAGCTTTGGTTAACGTGCTTTGCAAGTTTCAAATTTTGGGTTTGTTTATTTATTTATAGGGTTGAACAAACATTGCATTGAAGGTTGAAGAAAGCATTAGAAAAATCAAGTTCATTTGGATTCTACCAATTTTCTCTATTATGAGAAGTAACCCGGATCTCAAGCAGACAAACCCTATTATAAGATTGCTTGACAAGATGAGTTTGTGTCGAGTTTGCAACGACAAGAAGTCGATTTGGTTACTTGGGGTTCTTGTAAATTGCCGGAGTGAAATAGAAGAGAGGCAAAAGAAAAAAAATCTCAGATTTTCCTTTGAGAGTAAGAAGGTGCCTTTAAATTTTACAGTTTTTAAGTAACTCCATTTGTGAAGAAGACTTATAAGTAAAACAAGACTTGTAAGAAGCACCAAAGGAGCATAGCGAAGTTATTCAAATAAAAGATCATTTCAAATATTGTACATTTCAAATTTCTAACACAATGACCCATTACACCCATCGTCTCAACGTCTGATACAGTTTTTAATTTCTCCATGAACTGATTCAATCAGAAACTAAGTTAATGGCGACGAAATGAATATCCATCGGTCCCCAGCTCCACTTCAATAGCTTTCCTATAGCTAGGTGGCCGCCTTTTTTGTTTCTACTCTTCTCTCTGTTTTTCCCTTGCCCTTTCTATCTTTGTGCCCACCAACCAGCTAAGTTCAACCTTCAAGTGCACCAAGCTCCTTCATGTCCTCTAGGAAGGCCATATAAGAGTCGTCAATGCTCGGTGCCTTTGGTGCTGATGATGCTTTCACTGCCGCTGGTCTAACAAAAGGAGTTGCTGACAGGGTAGGTGCTGCTGCTGCAGTGGTTGGGAGTGAAGGTTTTGCTTTTGCTTTTGGGGCAGCCATCTCTCTCCTTACCCGAACAGATGCAGGAACCTAAATCCAGAACCAGAAAACGGACTTAAGTCAGAAAGTACATATTTACACAACACAGATGCAAAATGTAAGTAAACATCGACATCTAGCAGTATGACAAACAAAATTATTAGAAAACATGAAACAAGAGCATTAACGCGATACCAAGGTCTCATATGCTACCCATTTCATTGGCATTGTTATAGTAGCTAGAAGTCTACAGCTAACCACCGCTAATTGTAACAACAATAACCTGTACCACGACCTCACCATTTCCACCACTAATTATCTTTCTTCAAACAAATGGGTGTTTTGTAGTAAAATGCAATAATGCATTACTAAATGTACTACTTGTGATAAATCTTATCGATAGCAAAAGAAAATCAACTCACCATGGATGTTAGTTCTGGAGTGTGCTGAGCCAGAGGCCTCTTAACAACAGTAGATGCTGCAGATTTAACATATGAAGGTTTCTGATGTGTAGCCGCTCGGTTTGCAGTATAATCCTCGTCTTGATAATTGGGAGGGGGGCCAGGTGGAAGTGGTGGTCTCATCATTGGGGGAGGTCCAGGAGGAGGACCATATGGTGGCCTGGACATCATTGGGACCATCATTCCTGGGGGAGCTGGTCGACTGGGAAGTCCAGGAGCGGACAATGGTGGCTGCATATCTGGCGGAGGTGGGGGCGGAGGAAAACGAGAGATACCAGGGGGTAATACATCTGGGTGTAAATTTGGAATCAGGGTGGGTCCAGGCACTGGAGGCTGTTGTCTTGGAGGAGGTGGCGGTGGTGGAAGCATGTTAGTGAGATCCTTGATCACTAGAGTATTACTGGTTTCCGCATCAGCCCCACCGGCTTCAGACGGACTATTTGTTGACTTAGGAGGTAAACCAGGAGGCAGAGGAGGAGGAGGAAGTATGGTGTGCACCTAAAATGAGGAGGAATTATTTTCAAAAATTGAAAAGCTTAAAAGGAATACTAAAAAGTACAGGTTTGAGATAGGCCCACCAACCTACCAGTAACTTCCATAATTTACTAACTATTATCCCCCAATTATTTTATCCCCTAAGTGACCATAGAAGATATCATTCTTTGAACAATAAGGGATAGCTTACCTGCACAGAGTCCTTGGAGGTTGATTGATCAGACAATGTAGATTGATTTATTTCCCTCTCGTTTCTGCTAATACCAGGAGGAGGTGGAGGAGGGGGGAGTAGAGGGCGATTAGCAATCTGATCTTTAGGCAGGGGTCCTGGGGGTGGAGGTGGAGGCGGTGGCAATGAGATACCTGGGTTTGCAGCTACCTGGTTAGGTGGCAACGGAGGGGGAGGAGGTAGAGGCAAAGACTCAGGTATGACGGAGTTATCACCGGGTCCATCGTTACTAGAGTCGGCCACAGGTACAGCTAAATCAGCATCCTCTGTCTCCATTGCTGAGGATGATGCAGCACCACTGGACGAAGCAGCAGATAATCGGGGCCCTGAAATTGAAATTCCAAAAGAGAATAAGAGAGAAAGTAAATTGGTCACATTAACAAAAATTTAGGTGACGGCAGGAGTGGGAAACCGTACCTATTGATGATTTAAACATCGGGGGCTTTCCAGGCGGTGGGGCCCCAGTAGGGTTAAGGGTTGGGTGGTAGTAAACGGAGTCCTGCAGGAAAAAAAAATAAAAAACTTTGGTTTTATAAATAGAAGAGGAAATAAAAAAAGTACTGAAATAACATTTAAAAACCAGGAATATAGTACCTCAGGCACTGGATGCTTCGCCCTCTCTTCTTCTTCTGCAGTTGTTCGTCTTTTAGGCGGCCCCAAATGACTGGCCAGAAAACAAGCTATAGTTCATAAATCAATACAATAGAAATCTGATTCAAGAATTTGACCACTAGCATAGAAATAGTTTTGGAAAATAAGTTTTCACCTGAACATAACTGGGGCCTCACCCTTCTCCTTCTGTTTCTCTTGATATTCCTGTACAGAGAGTATATATCTGATCATTGCATGTAAGAAATTAATAGAACAAGAAAGCACATGGGTTTAATATGAAGTTCCAAATCAAAGATCATAACAATGTGGCTAGTTTAATTCTGAAAGAATGAGTGTAATGATAACAATGTTCAGAGGAAATCACCTTCTGCTTCTTTATAACAAGGTTAAGTGTATCCTCTAGTTGCCTCTTCTTGTGCTTTCTTGCTTTGTCCAGAGCACCATCAGCCTCTGTCAATCAGTGAAATACATCAGTGAATATGAACAGGAAAAGCAGTATGGAATGGCTGCATTCCAAAATCGCATAGTACAATTATAGGATAAATTAAAAATTCTAGATAAATAGTAGAAATCAGTAAGATATAATGCAGCAGAAACAAAATCAAATAACTACAAGCAAAAACTGAACTTCTCCTCTAACTTCTCTAAGAAGACATTCATTCTTGTTTATATGAATATTATTTTCAGCATTCAAAGGATCACTTTCATCACAAGGAGTATAAAAAGGAACCAAAACTATGCCATATCTATACCAGTACAACCATTCCATTAAAGAAACCTCTAGGTTAGAGTCTTTGAGACGGATGAAAATGAAATTCTGGAATTTAAAAGGAAAAACTAAATTGTGACTAACTCATCATTTTCAGCTTATCAATTTGCTCCTTCAGTGTCTCGGGATCCTTCTTCAAGATCCCCACCTCCCTCACCTTCTTTCTTTCTTTCTTATTCTGTTCATCATAGGAAACATCAAGTCAGAAATGTGCGAATAATGATTTAACCTATGCCATAAGCTTCTTAAGAACACCAAGAGTAACAGATTACAAATGGGGTAGCTTTTTGGGCCTGCATATATCAATATATCATACTGTCAAAGGAAACATATATCAACCTGAACAAAGGTCAAATTTGTGCTCTATACATCAATAAGTTTAAAATTATCAAGTACAAACATGTGGTAGCAAAAACATTTAACAAATCAAATTCTCAGAAACATAAGGTATACTGATAGTAATCTTTCTCGACCTTTTTGCTAAGATCAAGTAAGTGTGCAGGTGTGCATACTGCCTTGTGTAACTTGGTGGGTAGTATCAAATAACAGCATTGAACTTTCACAAACTTTTCTATCAATCCCAATAAAATAAAGCAATGCCTGCTTCAGTAAGCTTACACCAACCCTTTCAAAAATAAAATGACATGGCAGACCCCAAAATCCAATTTTTATTGCATATAATCAGATAACAATTTCAGATTAGTTCGGATGAAAAATATTTTCCCGGGGTTTCTCGTAATCCAAACATAAAATTAGAGCAATAACTAGGCACAATAGAGTACCAAATTGTGAAAATCGATTGGAGATGAAAAAGAACGGAATTACGAATTGAAAGAACCAAAAGAAGCATAAACGACGTAGTTTGGAGAGGTAATTACCCTTTTCAATTCCTTCTTGCGGAGCTCCTTCCGGTAAGCGTCCGTAGGGTTCATCACCTTGCCTCCCTTGGTCGTCTTCATCTTGATCTCTCGGTATCAGCCTCAGCTCTCTTCAAAGTTCTTCTCTTTTGTTGTTTTCAATTCGATTTTTAGGAATGTCCAGGGAAATTCAAAACTAAGGTTGCAGAGCGAACCGGGGATTATGAAGAAACTCTTTTCCTTCTCTTGCTGCTGTCTAAAGTGATATACGAAACCCCGAAGGCCCAAACCTCACCTTCCTCTTTTCTTGATTTTCTTATAGGTGATAGACTAATGGGAAACTTTGTTTTACTTAAATTTAAATAAAATAACAACTATAAATATTGGATTTTTAAGGTCAGAATCAAATCTGTCAAAAAAAAAGTCAGAATCAAATGAGTAATCCATACAGAATGGCCCAAATTGGTGGTGTGGGCCTGAAGTCTAAGGCCCAAGAGTTATTATATTATATTATTATCGATAAATGAAGATGAAATATCAATTTTAATAAATACTATAAGGTATTCTCACACTTGAAAGGTGGGCCTCTCTGACCACAAATTGCTCTCAGCAAAATAGCTTACCTCTGATCATAAAGTGTTTCGAACGAATTTCGAACTCCTGATTTTAGCCGATTCAAGTGATAAATCATGAAAAATTAAGGTAGAAAAACCATTTTTTTAGGACACACTTACCAACGAATATACCACAAATTGCTCCCAACAAAATGGCTTACTCCTAATCATAAAGTGCTCCGAACGAATTTCGAACTTCATATTTTAGCTAATTCAATTGATAAATCATGAAAAATTAAGGTAGAAAAACCTTTTTTTTAGGACACACACACTTACCAACGAATGTATAAGTTTCGGGGATTTTAGATGCTTAAATGAAAATAAACTACGACTTTTTAACAATTAATGTAGAGTGTCTTGTTTATACAATGAATGCACGTTTGATCTTTTTATTAACAAGAGCTAATGGCCTAATGTCCAAGCATTTATATTCACAACCAATGATCATTTGAAAGAGAAATTCTACTGTTTCTGCATTCCAATTGCATTCCTACCGCAGAAGTACAACAACAATGTATACATGACAAAACAGAAAAGACATTTCGGGGCAACAGAATCCGGCAATCTCGAGCTACATGACGACCTATGAGCAACACCGACCAGACCATAATCTGGACGAGGTCCAAGAAGCTTGAGATGCTGGAAGTATCTGCAACATGATAATTTGACAAATGAACTTTATGACAACCTTAATTTACAAATGCAGGTACTTTGAGATGCAGCAGGAGCGAAGGAGCTAGCTGTTGCTGGTTCCAGCAGCATCCTGCAAAGATACAAAGCACTCTGATATTATTTCAATGGGATGAAATATGTAACCGAAACCAAGGGGAAAAGACCAAGATGGAAAAAATTGAAACTCTCGTAAGTGTCAAATCCTATGTATCAGATGATGAACCGAAAGAAACCGGGAAAATTTACACAGGTTCAGTCTCAAAACATTACAAGAGAGATGACCTAGGCAGCACAATTAGAGCTCGTTTGGTGGATTGTATTTTATAACTCATAAAAATTTAAAATGCAACCCGTGCCGTAGCTAATCGAATAGCTCTAGAAGCACATCATCAACAAAAACAGAAAGGCAGGGATTCGAACAAAGGTATTTTGAATGTAAGATGAATATTTTTGCATTGTGAGGGACACTAAAAAACCATTCACTTCTACCTTCTAAATATCTTGAAGTTTATGAGTTATCCAATCTAATACAATTCACCAAACGAGCCCGTAAGAAATAACTTTTCACTCACTAGGGGTTTTTCACAGAATATAACAATTTTCTGGGTTCTGGGGAATACCTGACTATACAAACTTCTTGTCCGGAAGAACAAAGCCAAGGCAGTGAGAGACCCCAAAAGGGTAGCGGCTGCCATGATAAGGAATGATAACCGAAAGCAGTGAGCTCCGGTGCATGTATTCCCAGCTTCTGATGCTTCTTTGTCGTAAATATACCCAATCACTCTCACAGAAAATATATAAGATCCCACAGGAGCGGCTATGGTAATGGCATTGAATATGGTGCCCATATGCAGCACACCAAAGATCTCAGAAGTGATTGTAGGCATTAGTGACCATTGACAACCATAAAAAATTCCGACAAGTACAGATCCAACATAGAGAGCATTAGGCATACCAGAAGCAATAATCACATGACCAATGCTCATACCTGCCAGGGTGATGACCATGAACAACGGCCTTGCCCATCCTCTCCGATGCAGGAAATGATCTGATACATATCCAGCTCCAAAGCGGCCAAGGAAATTCCAGATGCTCCACAAAGAAATCAAAGTACCTTTCTCAAAGCTTTTGTAGCCAAGGGATCCTCCTATCTGGTTGAGGTTATTCACCGTGGCAAGCCCCGACCCCATTCCACATGCCATGGCTGTAAACAAAATCCAGAAGTCTATTGTGCACATTGCTTGGAGTAGATTTAAAACCTCTCCAGAATGCAAAGTCTTTGTATTATGAGTGTCTAAGTCTTGTGAATGCCTATTCTCAGAATATCTCCAGTTGGACTCATCTATTAACGGATCAACCTCACTCTGTGGACCAACCTCACTCTGTGAAACCCTACCAGACTCCCTTTGTTCCGCTCTAATTGTAATGAAAAGAGGACAGGCAAGCAGCACTAAAAGCACAACAAAAGCAACAACACGTATGGGTAAAATCAAATTAAGGACGTTCTCTAATATGATAATGACCATAAGATAAGCAGCAATTTCGAGAGCAATCAACGAAAAAATATTCAGATGCTTCCCCTCATTTGGTCCATGCTTGTTGTGAATCCTCACAAACCACATAAGCAACAAAGAGTTTATGGTAGGTAGGAGAGCCAGCATCAGAAGAAACGAAGCTGGTTTCTTGTATAAAAATGTCCATTGTATTTGAATCAATATTGCTCCACTTAGACCAAGAAATCCCTAGCACACAAAAGATAAATTTCTCATCCACATCAAGCCCAAGTAATCAAATCAGAATGTACTCAAGCTGGGACATTAGCCATTACAGACGACCCGTCGTGGCACTAACAACAATCACTTCATTGGACATCCTTCTTGCATAGTTACCAGTTTCAATAGATATAAGATTTGTCAGCATCAGAAGAAATTAGGGTAATTTTTGTTAGTTGTTAGTATAAGATTAGGCAAGAGCTATACAAATTCATAAAATATGATAAAAAGTTGAGCCAAATATTTTAAAATTAACATCAAATTTAAAGGCAGCTTTGCTACAATTGACAAATTAACAGAAGTTAAGCACAATTAATTTGTCCTAAAGCTAAAGATTTCTTCCAGAACATGAATCCAAATACCTCAATAATCTAATTTGTAGAGTAAATTAGCATACTTGGGCACAGAAAGAAAAAGGGTTAAACCCCACCAATTCACTTCATTAACAGAACAATCTTGACTGAGAAAACAGAAATTTTCCAACGAAACAAACAGATTTCTCCCTATAAAAAGAACGCAATCAAATTGCAAGTACCTTCATGATGCCAACAATGGTGCCTTTATAATAAGGGAAGTTCCTGACACCAGTGACCACATTAGTCGTGTTGAAGAAAGACATAGCATGCGCCGTCACGAACATGAACAGGCACATCACCGGAACCGACGGCCGGGGAATAACTCCGACAACGGCAGCCCACATGAAGAAGTAACCCACGAAGCACTGGGCAGCCCCGGCCAAGAGGGCCAACCAGAGCACACGCCACGCTGCAGAGTATGAGTAGAGGAGGCCGGAGAGGACCCCACAGTTGGCTCCGAAGTCCTTGAAGACGGAGACGGTGTCGAGGGTGGACTGATCGTAGCCCTGTGAAGTCTTGAGGGCCTGAGAGTAGACGGAGAAGGTGTACAGGGAGCCGCTGGTGCACTGTATCCATATGCTCGCCACCGTAGACACCCATTTGCTGTCCAAGAGCTGCCTCAGTGTCAATCTCGCTCTCCGTTGACTGCCCTCCATATTTTTTTGGCTTTCATTTTTGGGATAAAGCGGTGAAGTCTACATTTTGTTGCTCTGCTTTCACGGCAGAGTGCAATCATTTCTCTCCGATAGATGCCTGTTTCAATCCTTTGTTGCCTTATGTGATGTGTGTGGGTTTTAGTTTGCTCTTGTGTCCACGTGTTCTCTTAAAGACTATGGTTGGTTGATTAGACCAGCCATGTCAATCGTGAGATCACAACAAAAAAAAAACAATGATTTTCAAGCTCCAATTTTTCAAAAGATAGTAATTTAACTCGTTTATATTGATTCATTGCGATATTGAATTTATATTTATATAGATAATTACAAATATTTTTGAAGTAATTGAGTATTATTGATTTATTTATTTTTATAAATTTTTACAGAGTTAAAAATAAAAATATATAGATTTATGTGACAAAATTTCACAGAGTCATATTAGTGATTGAGTTTTATAGATAATGATATTGAGTTATATGATTTGATATATATTTTTTTGACGAATTTCATAATCAAATCATAATTATATTTTTATTAAAAATTCTCTAACTAAAATAAAAAATATATATTTCTAATACTACAAAAATAATTATAAAAATATAAAATTTCTAATGATCAATTAAATTGAGAGACTAGGGCTGCTAGGCATCATGCATATTCATTTTATTAATTTTTTCCTTCAAATAGTAAATAAATTCATGTAAAATTTATTTTATTTAATTATTTATAATTCATATGAAGAATAATATACGATAATAGATATTAGTAGGAGACTTGAATTTTATTGAGTCTATTGAAAAATATAAAAATCACAAATTATATTTGAAGCATTGTCTTTAGAAATTCGAGTGGGGAGAGGCTAAACAAATCATGAACTTTGCTAAAGCATAATTTACACTAAAATGTTTGTCAAACTCTATAAAACTCTTCAATTTAATGAAGTATACAATATTTATTGATATTTTGAATACACCTAAACTTTTATGGAGTTATGAAATGTTATATTTGAATACACCTCAATTTTAATGACTTTATAAATCTCTATAAAAATATAAATTGAATATCCTCAAATTTTTACCAACTCTCTAAAAGTCCTAATTGAATACATTTAAAATTTTAGAGACATTTAAACTTTATAAAAGTCTCGATTGAATATAACACTCTAAATTTCTAACTAGTGCTAGGATTTAATCCCACTTTCCAACCTCAACGAAGCTCCAACCTGAAAACTCCCCATTCGTAAAATTCCGTATAGTTTGGGCAGGATTTTACTTTCAATTAGACTAGTTACAGGGTGAGTGTGGGTTTGGGATCGTAACCTGGTGGGATCTCGACACTCGACCATTTCATCCTCAATTCGAAAAAAATTCCGATAATTCTAATTCATACTCAATCACATAGAGTCCTCTCAAGTCTCTCCCATTCTTCGATAACAAATTTTTCTAAAAATTGCCCAATTCGACTCAATCACCACCATCGATCTCTCTCCATCAAGCATATGTACTGATTTGAAACCTTGTCGGTCATGAGTCAAAATTGAGAGGTTGGGTCGAGACCCAACCCGATCCCACAACTATTTCTACAGCAATATAAACGTTCGATTTTGTTGTGAAGCAATGTCACGAATGATGTGATTCAACCGCTTTACCTTCCACGTGAAAGGTGAAAGTGTGACCTTATTTGGTACAAAATGTACAATTCACAATGGGCATTTGAGTTTGATAAAAAAAAAAGATTTGGATCCTAATAAATAAGAAATGTCAACACTTCTCCTCAATCCTTACAAAGAATCAAGCAACCATCTCTTAGCACAAGATGTAGAAGTAACAGATCCATCTTTATACAATCCAATTTGAATATGATTCTAGATATGATTCTTAATTCAAGGCTTTGAAAAGAATTGGTGGACATAAAACTCTCTTCTTCATAAACAGAAAGCAACCTTCAAATCTGCATGTAAAATCATTGTACACACCTCTAAAATCTCAAACTCAAAACAAAAGGCCAAGAGATCACAACCTCAAACAACATTACCTTTTGTCCTCTACACAAAGTTTCTCATATTTTTACCTCAGACTCGAAGAATGCCTTAATCTTTTTAACACAATCAAGTGATAGAACCTCCTTGTTCGAAAGAACAACACAAGAGCAACAAGAAACCCGAAGAAAGCGACACAAGCCATGACCAAAAAAGACACCATGAAGCAGTGGGTGCCATTGCAGGAGTCACCATCGTCTTCAGAAGCTTCTTTATCGTATATATACCCAATGACTCTCACAGAGAAGATATAAGACCCAACTGGACTGGCTATGGCAATAGTGTTGAAAATTGTCCCCATGTGTCTAATCCCAAAGATTTCAGAAGTGATTGTGGGCATAAGTGACCACTGTGAGCCATAGCAAATGCCAACTAGGATCGAACCCACATACAAATTCCCAGAGAAACCCGACGAAATCACAATGTGACCAGCAGCCATGGTTGCTAGGGTTACAGCCATCAGCACTGGCCTTGCCCAGCCTCTAGTATGCATCAAGTAATCCGAGACATACCCAGCTCCAAAACGGCCTAGAAAGTTCCATATGCTCCATAACGAAACGAATGAACTGACCTCAACAGTTGTGTAGCCAAGTGATTGCCCTAACTGGCTCATGTTGTTTATGGTGGCCAATCCCGACCCCATCCCACAAACCATGGCAACAAACAACAACCAGAAATCAACACAACACATTGCTTTCGATAAATTCATATCTTGATGATCATATTGTACAATGTCCTCCTTTGGCTCAGGGTTTTCTAGCAAAGGATCGAGTGTCTCTGGGAGTTGTTTCTTAGACTCCAAATTTCGGGCTTCGATTGCAATTCCAAGGGGTGAGGCAATCAAGACCAGAAGAAGACCAATCAATGTAACAAAACTTGCCCATGATGGGAAATTGAAGATGTTTTTCAAGAGGATTATAATCATGAGATAAGCAGCTGTGAGGAGAGCAAAGGCAGAGAAAAAGTTTAAGTACGTTTTGTTAATATCAGGTCTGGAAGATTGGTAGATTCTCACAAGAGGCATGAACAAGATGGAGACAGATGCAGGCAACAATGCCAGCATGAGAATGAACGTGCTGGGCTTGCCTTTCAAGAATGTGTCATACACTTGGACTAGAATTGCTGAACTAAGACCAAGAAATCCCTGCCCAACAATCAAACATCAATGTATTTTTCATTAAAAAAGAATAATCCTAATTATTTGTTAGTATTAGGTTGTTCCTGTAACATGATAATATTGAATAATCGACCGTTCAATTGAAGAATATAACATGTCTTTATTAAATAGAAAAGCTAACCGGTAAAATTTCATACCGAAACAAGTAATTAAATTTTAACACATGTCATTTTAAAAACACTTGCGCATTACATACTGCAGAGCTACATGTTCGCTATGATGGACCGTAGTTCTTTTGATACAAAGGTATTAGAGGTGTTTATACATTTTCGGTATCTATTTTGTTATTTATAAAAGTTAAATATGAAAATATCTACTACACGACAGAAAAAAAATACCATAAAGCATAGTATTAGTGGAACGATGGACAATATTTCAAGTCCAAAAATCCCAATGTAATATTTCTTGACGTTGCTTATTTTCAATATTTGGAAGTTATTTATTTTGTCAGAAAAAAGTTTAGTTAAATAACAAAATATTAGCCAACCCCTTTGAAATTTAGCTAATTACCTAACAAACTAACTATTTTTTTTTTATCAAATTAACAAACTAACTACAAGTCTAAAAAAATGTTATAACCAAAAAGAACAATGTGTAAGTACGGGAAACAAAACGACACCGTAGGTGATAGGAGTACATATTACCTTCATGATCCCGACGATGGTGCCACCGTAATCAGTGAAGTTGTGGACCCCAGTAACCACGTTGGCGGTGTTAAAGAAAGTCTGAGCGTGGGCGGCCAAGAACATGAACAAACACACCACCGCAACCGGCGGCGTGTCGACCAATCCGATGACAGTAGCCCACAAGAAGAAGTACCCGACGAAGCACTGGATAGCCCCCGCCACGTGCACCACCCAGGGCCCACAAAAGTGGCGACGATTGAGCGCAACCCCGGAGTATAGAATCCCGGAAAGGACGCCAGCGTTGGCGCCTATATCCTTGAAGACGGAAACCGTGTCGAGCGTTGATTGGTCGTAGCCCTGGCTGGACTTGAGGGCGGACGAATAGATGCTGAAGGCGTAGGATGAGCCGGCGGCGCACTGAATCCATATGCTCGCCGCCGTGGCTGTCCACTTGCTGTTCATCGTCACCGTCTCCATCTCGGCCGTTGCTCAGCACTGGTCACTTTTACTTCCTTCTGAAATTGAAAATGAAAATGAAAACTTCCCTTTTTTATTATTATTTCTAGTCTTTTGTTCCAATTTATTGACTCCGTCGATAATGATTGTGATTTTCCAATTTGGTGTGGAATATGATAACAGAGCTGATAGTTAGTTGCTGCCAGCTGTAGGAATTTTTTTTTATAATTTTTTTATATATTTTTTCTATATATCATATTTCTTATTTGCTGCTAGCTGTTGTGATAACAGAGCTGTTAGTTAGTTGCTGCTACATTGGCTTCCTTGTTAATTATAGTTGTAGGCTATTTTAGTTAGTTAGTTAATTACTGTTTTGGACAATGTATATAGTTGGACTTGTATTGGCTTTGTAAGGTTTAAGTAATAGAAACTGATTTTAAGCTCTTAGATTCTCTCTACTCTCTTCAGTCGTCCTCTTCACCTCTTTTGTCTCAAACCCTAACATCACCTTTGATACTATCATGGTATCAGAGCATCCATAGATCCTGGACCTCCATATACGCTTCCGCACACAGTATCTGTGACGCAAATTGTGTATTGGTTCACGGCACTTCGGAGTTCGACTTCAATTTCCTGGTTCAATTCACCAGATCTTACCTCGGATTCCAGCTTCAATTTCACGGTTCAACTCACCAAATCTCACTTCGGAGTTCATCGTGTTCATCGTATTCTACAGGTGAATCACTGATCTTGACTACTCACACAACAGAGTTCTGTATGTGTTCCATATGAGTTTGAGCTATTATAAATCGTTACTGAGTAATGTTTCATAAGACAGAGGAAAATTTGTGTATAAAACTTGTGAGATATGTTTAGATGAGCAAATCTTAAGCAAAGTATCTTCCGCGTGTGAAAAATGCTCGTGATTAATTGGTATCTGTTGGGGGTAGTTATTCCAGATGAGGATGTCATTATTGTTATTATGAATGGACTACCAGAGGAGTATTCTACATTGAGGACTGTAGTTGAAGGAAGAGATACCCAAATCACCCTTCGTGATTTGAGATCTCAATTGGTAGCTACTGAGAGACGTATTGATGGAAGTTTTTCTCTTCATTCACCTATGAGTGCTTTGGTGGCTAAAGAGGGGTCACGAACAGGTGCAAGAGATGGTGATAGTCAAGACTGGATGACAAGAAGTGAAGGGAAAGAAAAAGGATTCAAAAATGGCAATAGTAGCATTGAATACTCTGCATGTGGAAAGAGAGGCCATTCTGTTGACACCAGCTTCCGTATCCATAAATGTCAGATTTGTGGCAAACATGGTCATCTTACAAGCAAGTGTTATCAGAACCCTGAGTACAAATCTCAAACACCTTCACAACCTAGACAAGTAGTCACTGGACCATCTCCTGAGTGCCAAATTTGTTCGAAAAAAGGACATACGACTGCCAACTGTTTTTACAGAACAGATATACCTGTTGATCACCCCTCACTCTCTATCCCTACTTGTCAGATTTGTGGACTTAAAGGTCATGTTGCATTGAATTGCTCACACAGGATAAACTTTGCTTATCGAGGATCCGAGCCACCTGCCTCTCTTACAGCTTTGACTGCTTAAACAACTACACCTTATAGTAATGGTATCTTTCTTGGTACATACTATGTTTCCACTGGTGGTGCTTCTAACTCAAGCTTTCCTGGTGGGTTTAATATGAGTAATGGTGCATCTACATCAAATGGTGCTCCCTCATCCAATGCTCACATCAATAATGAAGTGTGGATCTGTGATTCTGGTGCCACTCATCACATGACTTCAGATCTTCGTAATTTGACCATTGCTCAACCATACACCTCAGACAACAAAATCACCATTGGTAATGGAACAGGTTTGCATATTGCTCATATTGGTTCTAGTTATATTCAACCTGCTGATCATGTTTTTCGACTGAACAGAGTTCAACATGTTCCTACTCTTGCTATGAACTGTTTTCTTTCACCAAACTTTGTCGAGATAACAACTGCTTCATCACACTTGATGAATCTAACATTGCCGTGCAGGACATGACATCCAAAGCAATTATGTACCAAGGAAAGAGTAGTGAGGAAGGTTTGTTTCTTTTCAAGACACCACATCTATCATCCATCCCACAGTTATCTCATTCTGCCTTTGTTAGCTCTACTTCTACATACCCTATTTGGCATTAACACTTAGGTCATCCTACTCCCTCTATAGTGTCCAAAATGTTGTCTAAATCTCAAATAAAGATGTCTAGTTCTTTACCTGATAGAGTTTGTACTCATTGTTTAGAAGGCAAGATGCATCGGTTACCTTTTTCTGAATCTATATCCAATTCTTCTGTGCCATTTCATAAAGTTCACTCTGATGTTTAGGGACCTGCCCCATGTTTGTCCATAGAAGGATACAAATACTATGCTACATTCATTGATGATTGTACCAAGTTTGTGTGGATTTTCCCACTTGTCAATAAATCAGATGTTCTTGCTCATTTTGTGAAATTTTGTGCCTTTGTTCACACACAATTTGATTCTTCAATTAAGGTTTTCCAAACAGAGGGGGGTGGGGAGTTTAATAGCAAAGCTTTTCATAACTTTCTTGCTTCGAAAGGCATTTTACATCACATCACTTGTCCATATACCCCTCAGCAAAATGGGGTTGCTGAGAGAAAGAATCGACACATTGTTGAGACTGCTATTTCTTTGCTCTCTATTGCTGGTATTCCTAAACCATTTTGGTTCCATGCAGTTGCTCACTCCTGCTACCTTATTAATAGAATGCCTTGTAGGTCCTTACACATACTTTCTCCCTATGATATTCTGTTTCATAAACCTCCTGATATCTCACAGCTTAAGATCTTTGGTTCATCTTGCTATCCATATCTTAGACCCTATAATCATGACAAGTTAGATCCTCGGACAACTCAATGTGTTTTCCTAGGTTATGCCTTAGGCTACAAGGGAGTTTTGTGCTATAACATTTCTCAAAATAAGCTTTGGATCTCTAGGCATGTTATTCATGATGAAACATGTTTTCCTTTTCTGTCATCTTCTCAATCTCAATCCTCTCTTGTTGAGCCTGCTATGTTCTTTCCTTCTTCTGTTCCTGTCACTACTCCTCCTCCTCGGATGCATGTTCATACTTCTAGTCCTTCAAGTGAGAGTCTCACTACATTGGAAGGGTACAATGCTGACAGTAGTATTGCAGGTTCACTTCATGCTACATCAGCTAATGGCAGCTCAGTCAACTGTGAGACATAGCACTGTGAGAGTTATTTTGGCCCTTGCTGCCATGAACAATTGGGAATTGCGACAGCTAGATGTTAGAAATGTCTTCTTGCATGGTGACTTGAAAGAGGAGGTGTTCATGGCTCAACCACATGGTTTTGTTGATCCTGTTCATCCTGATTATGTTTGTTTCCTAAGAAAGTCCCTCTATGGCCTAAAGCAAGCTCCTAGAGCATGGAATGAGAAATTTACTAGTTCTTACCAAGTTTGGGGTTTGTTTTCTCTCATTCTGATCGAAGCTTGTTCATTAGACATTCTTCTAGAGGTATTGTTGCATTATTACTATATGTTGATGGTATTGTCTTTACTGGCTCTGATACTTCTGGTATCAGTGAGGTCATCTCCGATCTTAATATGGTTTTGACATGAAGGACCTTGGCACCTTGCCTTACTTTCTTGGCTTACATGTTACTAAAATTCAAGGAGGCATTTTCCTAAGTCAAACCAAGTATGCCACTGATTTGCTTGCCAAGAAAGGAATGAACACTCTTTGCGCTTGTAGTTCTCCTTGCCTTCCTCATTATCAAATGACAAAAGATCAAGGTATCCCTTTCAAAGATCCTTCTATGTATAGAAGAATTGTTGGGGCTTTACAGTATTTGACTTTCACTCGTCCAGATATTGCCTATGCCATAGACATTGTGTGCCAATTCATGACAAGTCCTACTGATGTGCATTATGTTGCTGTTAAACGAATTCTGCGATATTTGCAAGGCTCTTTACAAAAAGGGTTATTCTTTAGCTCTTCTGGTGCTCTCCTAGATGTTGTTCATACCAAAGCTTTTTGTGATGCTGATTGGGCTGGTGAGGTTATTCATAAACGGTCAACTACTGGTTTTGTTGTTTATCTTGGTCTGTGTCCGGTGTCCTGGCAATCAAAGAAACAAGGCACGGTGTCTAGAAGCTCAACTGAATATGAGTACAGAAGCTTGGCTAATACAGCTACTGAGATTAGTTGGATTCGTCATTTGCTATGTGATATGCAGGTTAATATTCCTCGAGCCCCTCTACAGAAATGTGACAATTTTTCTGCCTTAGCTTTGGCTTCTAATCATGTATTCCATTACAGAATCAAACATTTGGATAATGATTTTCACTTTGTTCGTGAACGTGTCCAACGCAATGATCATTGTTTGGAATACATCTCCACCATTGAACAAACAACATATATCTTGACCAAGGGGCTGCCTTCTCCGTTTTTCGGTCTCATTGTATCAATCTCAGACTAGTTACCCTAGCTGAGCTTGAGGGAGGGTGATAACAGAGCTGTTAGTTAGTTGATGCTAGCTGTTGTTAGTTGCTGCTAGCTGTTGTGATAACATAGCTGTTAGTTAGTTGCTGCTAGCGGTTGTTAGTTGCTACTACATTGGCTTCCTTGTTAATTACAGCTGTTAGATAGTTAGTTAATTACTGTTTTGGACAATGTATATAGCTGGACTTGTATTGGCTTTGTAAGGTTTAAGTAATAGAAACTGATTTTAAGCTCTTAGATTCTCTCTACTCTCTTCATTCACTTCGTGTAACAACCCGGAATTTCAATTATTGGATTTACCTAAATTATTTATGTAAAATGATGATTTTACCCTTGGTTGTTAAGGGCGTGGAAATCAAATTTTGTTTCGGAACATTTTAGGTGGTGTTTTGGATACCGTTGCGTAGGTCTCGAACTCATGAGTTCGTAGACAAGCTGCACGCGAGAAATGGAGTTCGTGTACGAAAGTTACGGGTCTAGTTGTTCAAGGGAATTTTGGTAAATTTGGCTTGGGAGTAGATATTTTTAACCCCCAAAACCTTTACTTCATCTTCATTTCCTCATCTTTTCTCTGTAAAACACACCCACTCGAACCTGTGAGAAAACACCCCAAAACCCACAAAGTCAACTTTTGATTCAAGGCTTTAACTTCCATTTTTGATCCACTAATCGTATTCTAATCCTTCCCACGATCACAACCGTACCAACCATCGAAGGAGAGGACCACGGGGGAAGCCGAACCGAGTATAGGAAGTTTTGGATCTTCCGATTGATTTTTCGGCTTACACAAGTACGTGTTTTTGGTTTTGAGGACATATTTGGATTATTGGGTTTGAGTAGATAGATTTAGACATAAAATTTGTGAAAAATGGTTGAGTTTTGAGGAAATTATAAAAGCTTGAAGTTTCGGCCGAAAATGGGGGATTCCGACGAAACCAGACGGTGGCGCCGGCATCCGGTTGTCTTCTCCGGCGAGTCACCGGTGACCGGTCGGGTCGAGTGAATTGGTCGTGTTGAGTGAACCGGTCGGGTCGAGTGAACCGGTCAGGTTGAGTGAACCAGTCGGGTTGAGTGAACCGGTCGGGTTAAGTGAACCGGTCGGGTTGAGTGAACCGACCGGGTTGAGTTGGATTGCGTCAGGCCGAGGTTGGCCGGGTTGGACCTGTCCAGGCTCATGGGCACTGTAGTAGGCACGTGACCGGTGTGTGAGGGCGCTTGGGCACGTGTTCTGACCTTCCGTCGGCTTGTGGGGCTGAATCTGAGGTCACGGTGACGCTTGACAGCTAGTTTTTGACGTTCCGGATCTGTTGGCGCAGGTTTTGGGTCGATCAGACGTCATTTAGGGGTTGTTTTGGGCATTTGAAGTTGCTGTGTTTTCTAGGCCAGCATAGGTAGACCTCCCAGGGTTTAGGGGTTTATATTTAAGGTTCTTATTATTAGCTGGTAATCCCAATTATTAATTTGGACAGGCGATACTGCGCCAGGAACTTCAGGGGAGCTTACAATTCGGGATTGAGCTTGCTTGGACAGGTTTGTGAGTGGACTTTTGGTTTATAAACTATAATGCATGCATAAATGTATCTTTGATTTAAATACTGTTATGTATGGGTGCAATGAATTTCTGGAATTTAGAAATGATGCTGGACACATGTTTTCCAATATTTCCATGAAAGTGCGTTTTGAGAAATGGCCTGGTTTTTGTACTCGATTTTGATATTGTTTGGACGTGGTAACTATTTGAGCCTGTGATTTGGGTTTAGACCCGTAACTATGATATTACTGGTTTTGGCCATAAAATGACTTTTCAAAGAATTTGGCTTAGTCCAAGAAACAAAGATTTCAAAACACAAATTTGGTTTTCACTGGTTTTCTATCTCGATAGTTAAAATTACTCAGACTGGGGTTGAGGGGTTTTGCTCTGCTGGTTGTTGAGGGCTTCGACTTTGGTGTTGAGGGGTCTTGCTCCGCCTGGTCGCGAGGCTGTCTACGCGTAGTACAGGGCTAGCACACCTCAAGGGATACCCTGGTGGCTAGTGGATATGTCGGGAACAGTGGATTTGAGATATTATGTGTCCAGGTGGAATTAAATGATTTTTAACTCCTTTGAAGAGAGTTTTCAAACCAAACTGTGGACCACGAGGTATTTTCATTATACAGATTTTATGTGAGTCCAATTAAGTGGTTTTAAAGAGAAATGAAATTCCGATGGTTTCAAATAATGTTTTAATCATAAACTGTTTTATGTGATGCATGCATAGTTTTATTCGTGGAGGGGGAAAATGTAAGATTTCCTCGAAAAAGGATTTATAACTGATTATTTTTGTCCACTCACAACTTTGTATTTTAAATCGCCTCCAGGCTATTGAGTTGAGTTGACGTGGGCACATTCTGAGGCGGAGGCATTAGTTTTATAGCTGCGCTTTGTACCTAAACTTTGAGTAGGATATCTAATTTTGTATTATTTATCCTACCTAGATGCTCTGATGATATATTTTGGATGGTTGTTGTCTATGGGAATTTGGAGTGCTTTAATTCCCTTGTCTGACAGGTGGAAACCAGTTAATTAAATCCCTAAGAGGAAATTCTGCCGACCTCTTGGTAGAAATCTCATAATTTATTTTTTTAGGATTGAAGGGTAATTTTGTAACTTTTCCTTAGATTGGCAGACGGGACATGATTCTTCCCGGGTTTCGAGGGGAAATTCGGGACGGGTCCTGACAATTGGTATCAGAGCACTAGGCTTAAATTCCTGTAGACCGTACACTTAGTGTACAATTATTTTGGTATTGATGAGTTATAGTTGTTTTCAGCGTAATGCCTTCGAGACGCGAGTCCCGTCAATAGTCTGGAAACAGTGGGGACACACATGAACCCGCAGTGGAGCCTGATTTAAGGCAAACACTGGAATAATTGGGCACACTTTGACTTCTGTACTTCAGAGTAGGGCTGCTACTGAAGGTTCGGACATTGAGAAAGCCGAGAGATTAGGGGCTACAATATTTATGGGTGACTCTAGCCCAGATGATGCAGCGGAGTGGATTACTCGTTTAGAGCGAGTGTTCTCAGTTATGAGATGTCGTCAGGGGGACAGGGCGCTGTTAGCCACTTTTCTGCTAGGTGGTTCCGCTTATCATTGGTGGAACGCATTTGAGCTATCAGGCTGGGATGTCAGTACAATTACCTGGGTGACTTTTCGGGAGCAGTTCCTTGATCAATTTTACCCTTTCTCGTACCGAGATGCCAGGGAGACTGAGTTCTTGCACTTACAGTAGGGTGATATGACAGTGGCTCAGTATGAGCAGAAATTCATAGAGTTGGCTCATTTTGCACCGACTTTGGTGGCAACCAAGAGGGATAAGCGACGCAGATTTGAAAATGGACTGAGGGGCGAAATTCGATTAGCGGTAACAGCTGTAGTTCATACTTCCTTGAGAGCCGTGTCTGACGCTGTAGCTCGTGTAGAGTTGAGCATGGGTTTGCCAGTCCAGCAGCAGTTTAGTGGTTCCAGGCGACACCAGGATCGCTGGGACATTAAAGCCTCTAGTCAGGGACTGTCCAAGAGAGGCAGTTTCAGTTCTGGATCTACTGGGGGTGCGGGATCCGGATCAGGTAGTGGCGGAGCTAGATAAGCACCGCAGTCATCCGTTCGTTCTAGTGGTGCTTCAGTGCAGTCAATTGGAAGACTGAGTGGCAGCTCCGGTGGCACTGGATGTTACTTCTGTGGGGAGATTGGTCACATAAAGAAATTTTGTCCGCATCGTTATCCGGGAAGTAGTTCCAGGGGGCGGGGTGCTACTGAACAGAGGCAGATGACAGTTCAGACATCTGGTATTGCAGCAAGCTAGAGTCAATCCAGTGGGGCCAACCGGGCCAATTGGACGAACAGGGCCAGTGGGTCCAACAGGGCCAGAGGCAGACAGTGGGGTCGTAGTCGATCTCTGGATACACAAACCCGAGTTTTTGCTATGTGTCAACAGGAGGCCCAAGCAGCACCAGAGGTGGTCACGGGTACGTTATCTATTTTCAACCGTGATGCTTATGTTTTGATAGATCCTGGGGCGACTCATTCTTTCATTTCTCGGGGTTTTACATTGTTTGCTGATAGAGAATTATCTCCGATTGGTTGGGACATGGATATTAGTACTCCTACTGGGAATATGTTAGTGGCGAATCTCGTGATTCGTAGTTGTCCAGTGTTAGTGGAAGGTCATACATTAGAGGCAGATTTAATCCCCTTAGATATTTTTGATTTTGATGTGATTCTGGGGATGGATTGGTTGACTATTCACCATGCCTCTATTGATTGTTATGACAAGAGTGTGGATTTCCGGAGTCCAGGTTTACCAGAACTTACGTTTAGGGGAGATCGTAAGGTACTACCCTCCGGAGTGATATCGACGTTGACCGCTGAGAAATTGTTGAGGAAAGGTTGTGAGGGTTACTTGGTTCATGTGTTTGATTCTCGGGATACTCCGATGAGAGTGGAGGATATTCCAGTGGTGAGTGAGTTCTCTGATGTCTTTCCAGAGGATCTTCCGGGATTGCCACCTCACCGGGAGATTGAGTTCACTATAGAGCTTTTACCAGGTACTCAACCTATCTCACAGGCACCGTACAGAATGGCACCGGCAGAATTACGAGAGATGAAGACTCAGTTGCAGGACTTGGTGAATATGGGATTTATTTGCCCAAGTGTTTCACCTTGGGGTGCACCAGTGTTATTTGTGAGGAAAAAAATGGTGGTATGAGGTTATGTATCGACTACCGGTAGCTAAATAGGGCTACGGTGCAGAATAAGTATCCTCTGCTGAGGATAGATGATTTGTTTGATCAAATTAAGGGGGCAAGATATTTTTCGAAAATTGACCTTCGATCCAGGTACCATCAGTTGAGGATCAGGGAAGGGGATGTTCAGAAAACAGCTTTCAGGACTCGTTATGGTCATTATGAGTTCCTGGTGATGCCCTTCGGGTTGAATAATGCCCCAGCAACATTTATGGATTTGATGAACAGGGTGTTCCAAAAGTATTTGGATCGGTTTGTGATTTTGTTCATCGACGGTATCTTGGTGTATTCAAGGAGTGCCAAGGCACATGAGAAGCACTTGACATTGGTGCTGAATATGCTTAGGAAAAAGCAATTGTTTGCCAAGTTCAGTAAATGCCAGTTTTGGATGACAGAAATGGGATTCTTAGGTCATGTGATTTTGGCCGGTTGCGCGTACCGAATGAGCTGGAGCTAAAGAGGGAAATTCTTGATGAGGCTCATAGTTCGGCTTACGCTATGCATCCAGTAGGTACCAAGATGTATCATACCCTAAGGAAACACTATTGGTGGACAGGGATGAAAAGGGAAATTTCTGAGTTTTTTAGTAGATACCTGACATGTCAGTAAGTGAAAGTAGAGAGGCAGAAACCATATGGGGCACTTCAACCAATACCTATTCCGGAATGGAAGTGGGATCACATTATGATGGATTTTGTGTATAAACTTCCAAGGACACAGAAGGGACATGATGGGATATGGGTAATTGTTGATAGACTCACGAAGTCTGCACATTTCTTTCCAGCGCGGGAAGATTTTCGGATGAGTTGGTATGCCAAATTGTTCGTTGATGAGATCATATGGCTACATGGGACTCCATAGTCAATTGTTTCGGACAGGGATCCTAGATTTACCTCCAGGTTTGGGCGGAGTTTGCAGATGGCTTTTGGCACTACCTTGCATTTTAGTACAGCTTTTCATCCTCAGATGGATGGTCAGTATGAGAGGACAATCCAGGTTTTGGAGGATATGATGAGAGCTTGTGTACTGCAGTTTAAAGTGAACTGGGATTCACACCTGGCTCTGATGGAATTTGCTTATAATAATAGTTATCAGTCAAGTATTGGGATGTCTCCTTTCGAGGCACTGTATGGGAGGCAGTGCAGGACACCGTTATGCTGGAATGAAGTGTGTGAAAGGAAACTGTTAACAGTAGAGTTAGTGGATACGACTGAGGAAAAGATAAGAATCATCAGAGAAAGGTTGAAGACAGCTCAGGATCGCCAGAAGAGCTACGCAGACCGTCGAATAAGAGATCTTGAATTTGAGATTGGAGACTGGGTGTTCTTGAAATTATCTCCTTGGAAGGGAGTGGTACGTTTTGGTAGACGAGGGAAATTGAGCCCTCGCTACATAAGGCCGTATGAGATTTTGGAGAGGATAGGACCAGTGGCATATCGTCTTGCTTTACCATCGCAATTATCCAGAGTTGATAATGTTTTCCATGTATCCTTGCTCCGGAAATATCTATTTGATGAGTCTCACGTATTGGAAGAGCAGCCACTTGAGCTGAAGGATGATTTGACCTTTGAGGAGCAACCAGTGCAAATTTTGGATTGGAAGGAGAAGGTACTGCGCAGAAAGAGTATTCCTCTAGGTACTGCGCAAATTTTGGTACAGTTGCGTAGGTCTCGAACTCATGAGTTCGTAGACAGGGGGCACGCGAGAAACGGAGTTCGTGTACGAAAGTTACGGGTCTAGTTGTTCAAGGGCATTTTGGTAAATTTGGCTTGGAGGTAGATATTTTTAACCCCCAAAACCTTTACTTCATCTTCATTTCCTCATCTTTTCTCTGTAAAACATACCCACTCGAACCTGTGAGAAAACACCCCAAAACCCACAAAGTCAACTTTTGATTCAAGGCTTTAAATTCCATTTTTGATCCACTAATCGTATTCTACTCCTTCCCACGATCACAACCGTACCAACGATCGAAGGGGAGGACCACGGGGGAAGCCAAACCGACTATAGGAAGTTTCGGATCTTCCGATTGATTTTTCGGATTACACAAGTACGTGTTTGTGGTTTTGAGGTCATATTTGGATTCTTGGGTTTGAGTAGATAGATTTAGACATAAAATTTGTAAAAAATGGTTGAGTTTGAGGAGGTTATAAAAGCTTGAAGTTTCAGCCAGAAATGGGGGATTCCTACGAAACCAGACGGTGGCGCCGGCAGCTGGTTTTTCTTCTCCGGCGAGTCACCGGTGACCGGTCGGGTCGAGTGAACCGATCAGATTGAGTGAACCGATCGGGTCGAGTGAATCGGTCGGGTTAAATGAACCGATCGAGTCGAGTTGAATCGGTCAGGTTAAGTGAACCGATCAGGTTGAGTGAACAGGTCGGGTTGAGTTGGATCAGGTCAGGCCGAGTTGGGCCGGGTTGGATCGGTCTAGGCGCGTGGACACTGTAGCAGGCGCGTGAGGGCGCGTGGCAGCACGTGGGCGCGTGTTCTGACCTTCCGTCGGCACGTGGGGCCGAGTCTGAGGTCACAGTGGCACATGACATCTAGTTTTTGATGTTCCGGATCTGTTGGCACAGGTTTTGGGTCGATCAGACGTCGTTTAGGGGTTGTTTTGGGCGTTTGAAGTTGCTGCATTTTCTAGGCCAGCATAGGTAGACCTCCCGGGGTTTAGGGGGTTTATATTTAAGGTTCTTATTTTTAGCTGGTAATCCCGATTATTAATTTGGACATGCGACATGTGATACTGCTCCAGGAACTTCAGGGGAGCACACAATTCGGGATTGAGCTTGCTTGGACAGGTTTGTGAGTGGACTTTTGGTTTATAAACTATAATGCATGCATAAATGTATCTTTGATTTAAATACTACTATGTATGGGTGCAATGAATTTCTGGAATTTAGAAATGATGCTGGACACATGTTTTCCAATATTTCAGTGAAAGTGTGTTTTTTGAAATGGCCTGGTTTTTGTACTCGATTTTGATATCGTTTTGACATGGTAACTATTTGAGCCTGTGATTTGGGTTTAGACCCGTAATTATGATATTACTGGTTTTGGCCATAAAATGACTTTTCAAAGAATTTGGCTTAGTCCAAGAAACAAAGATTTCAAAATACGAATTTGGTTTTCACTGGTTTTCTATCTCGATGGTTAAAATTACTCAGACTGGTGTTGAGGGGTTTTGCTCCGCTGGTTGTTGAGGGCTCCGACTTTGGTGCTGAGGGGTCTTGCACCGCCGGGTCGCGAGGCTGTCTACGTGTAGTACAGGGCTAGCACACCTCAAGGGATACCCTGGTGGCTAGTGGATATGTCGGGAACAGTGGATTTGAGATATTATGTGTCCAGGTGGAATTAAATGATTTTTAACTCCTTTGAAGAGAGTTTTCAAACCAAACTGTGGACCACGAGGTATTTTCATTATACAGATTTTATGTGAGTCCAACTAAGTGGTTTTAAAGAGAAATGGAATTCCAATGGTTTCAAATAATGTTTTAATCATAAACTGTTTTATGTAATGCATGCATGGTTTTATTCGTGGAGGGGGAAAATGTAAGATTTCCTCGAAAAAGGATTTATAACTGATTATTTTTGTCCACTCACAACTTTGTGTTTTAAATCCCCTCCAGGCTGTTGAGTTGAGTTGACGTGGGCACATTCTGAGACGGTGGCATTAGTTTTATAGCTGCGCTTTGTACCTAAACTTTGAGTAGGATATCTAATTTTGTATTATTTATCCTACTTAGATGCTCTGATGATATATTTTGGGTGGTTGTTGTCTATGGAATTTGGAGTGCTTTAAATCCCGTGTCTGACAAGTGAAAACCAGTTAATCAAATCCCTAAGAGGAAATTCTGCTGAACTCTTAGTAGAAATCTCATAATTTATTTTTTTAGGATTGAAGGGTAATTTGGGAACTTTTCCTTAGATTGTCAGACGGGACAGGATTCTTCCCGGGTTTCGAGGGGAAATTCGGGACTGGTCCTGACACTTCGTCCTCTTCACCTCTTTTGTCTCAAACCCTAACATCATTTCTGATACTATCAGAATAAAACCAAATTTTCAAGATTACCACCACACAATGTCTATTTTCAGGCTTACCAAACAAAAAACAGAAAAAAATAGCCTATTTTCAGATTTTGACTAATTGTTTACTTCATTGTGTTCGAATCCATGGTGATCAAACAAAGAAAAATACTGAAAGGTTTTAGAGAGAAAATGAAAGAAATCTTAATAATCTTGATATTTTCACACACACTAATCTATTACACTGGTTGTCCTTTTATACAACTCACTAACCCCCAACTTAATGTAACTAACTTAGTAGCTGGCACACAACTGGATATAACAACCTAACTAATTCCTAACAATAAGCTAATAGCCTAACGACTAACCACCTTTTTCAACCCTATGTCTAACATCCGCACGCAATCTGATGCGAGGATGACGAAGTAGCAGATTGTCACGAAAGACTGTGAATTGAGGAGTATGCAAGCCGTGCGTCATCAGATCAGCCAGTTGATCAGCAGATCGAACATGGGCCAAGTAAAGGGAACATCGCTAAACTTGTTCACGGATGAAGTGAACGTCTATCTCCACATGCTTAGTGCGTCCATGAAACATAGGATTGTGAGCAAGCTGAATGGCCGCGATGCTGTCACACCAGAGAAGAGGGACTTGAGAAAAAGCGAGGTGAAGGTTAGTGAGCAAATAGGAAAGCCATAAGAGTTCACAAGCCATGTTGGCCAAGGATCGATACTCCGCTTCAGGAAAGGAATGGGAGCCAGTAGTTTGCTTCTTGGCACCCCAGGAGATAAGATTTTGTCCAAGGAGAACGATGTGACCAGATGTAGACCGTCGGGTGTTAGGATCACCACCCTAATCGGCGTCGGAGAATGCCTGAATGCGTAAAGGGCCCGAGATGTAATGCAGACCTAGGTCATGAGTACCTTGAAGATAATGCAAGATACGTTTGACATTAATCATGTGAACTTCCGTAGGAGCATGCATAAACTGACACACAGTGTTGACAGCAAACACGATGTCTGGTCGAGTGAAGGTTAGGTACTGAAGAGCACCTACCATGCTGCGGTAGAGAGAGGGATCCGAGAGTGGGACTCCAGCACCGAGAAGCAGTTTATCATCAGGAACCAAGGGAGTGGAAACGGAGCCACAAGAGGACATTCCAACCTTTTCCAAAAGATCAGTAACATACTTCGACTGATGCACAAAAATACCAGCATATGTGTACCCAATTTGAAGGCCTAAGAAGAAGGACAAGGGACCGAGGTCTTTCATATCAAACTCCAGACCTAAAGCACGGATAAGGGCAGTAATGGCCGAAGGACTGGTACATGTAACAATGATGTCATCCACATACACAAGAACAATAAGCAAAATGGAATCTTTGTGGGAAGTGAATAAAGCAGAGTCGGAAGAAGACTGAGCAAATCGCAATTTCAGCATATGGGAAGTGAATCGAGCATTCTATGCACGTGGGGCCTGTTTCAGACCACAAAGTGATTTCTTCAGCTTGCAAACATGATTAGGATAGGTAGAGTTGACAAATCCAGGAGGCTGATCCATAAACACCTCCTCACTTAAAAATCCATGAAGGAATGCATTCTTCACATCGAGTTGCCATAAGGACCATCGAAATTGAGCTGCAAGGGCAAGAATAAGACGAACAATAGTGTGCTTGACCACATGACTAAAAGTTTCCTCATAATCAATACGAGCCTCTTGAAGATATCCTTTAGCTACCAAACATGCCTTGTGTCGAGCCACTGAACCATCTGCATTGCGCTTGAGTTTGAAAACCCACTTACAACCAATGACACCACGATGAGAAGGAATAGGAACCAGCTGCCAAGTCTTCTGGTGGTGAAGTGCAACAAGTTCGCCTTACATAGCTTGACGCCACTCAGGCACAAGTAAGGCTTGTTTGTAGGACACGGGTTCAATCAAGGAACCAGGAACATATGAGGTAGCGTGCAAGGCAAGAAACACCTTCCTGTTAGGTTTAAATATTCCACGCTTAGACCGAGTAATCATAGGATGAAGTGAAATTGTACCACTTTGAGGAAGAGAACTAGATGGATCAGCCATAAGCTGAATAGGTGCAACATTCACAGAAGCATCAGCAAAACGCGGAGAACCATGTGGTGCATCAGACAAGGCAGGAGCCACTGGTGAGACAAGAGATGAGTGGATAGGCACACTGGCAATTTCTGAAGGAGAGATGGATGAACAAAGGTTCCTGGAAGAGCTGTTAGTGCCAACATATAATGGAGTACAACTAGAGACTGTTACATTGCCAGAATGAGGATAAGAAAGACTACAAGGAACCAAAGAAACACCTAATTTCGAAACAGAAGAGAAGGGAAAGGAGGACTCATCAAAAATCACATGTCTCAAAATATAGGTTTTCATAGATGGGATATGATAACACAAGAAACCCTTATAGTCAAGTGTATAACCTTATAAAACACATTGAGCAAATCGAAACTCGAGCTTATTCGAAGTGTAGGGTCTCAAATATGGATAGCAAGCACATCCAAACACATGAATAGAATCTAAGGAGGGAAAAGAACCAAACAGACAGGAAAAGGGTGATTGCATATGCAAAGTAGGAGTAGGCATTCTGTTGATGAGGTAGTTGGATGTGGAACATGCATGAAACCAGAACAAAGATGGCATGGAAGCAGCGCGTAGTAAGGTGATGGTGATTTCAATTAAATGTCTGTGCTTTCTCTCAACCAAGCCATTTTGCTGAGGGGTATAGGGACAAGATTTAAAGTGTTGGATACCCTTAGAGGTAAGAAACTCAACCATGACCTTGTTAGTAAACTCTCCTCCCCTATCACTCTGGAAGATTTTGATAGATTTTTCAAAGAAGGTTGTAACATAGGCATGAAATTTTACAAAGACTGAGTAAACATCTGATTTATGGAGCAAGGGATATATCCAAGTATATTGTGTACAATCATCTATGAAAAGAACATAGAATCGAAAACCTAGAGAAGAGGTACACAGGCTAGGCCCCCATACATCAGAGTGTATCTTATGAAATGGCACAGATGCCTTATGAGCAGAAAGAGTAAAGGGAAGTCGTGGAACTTTGCCTTGAAGACAGGAATCAAAAATGTGAGACGAGGGCTTAGGAGTTGGAGAGATTTGAACTTGTTTGAGCATAGAAGCAAGGATGGCATTAGAAGGATGTCCAAGTCTTTGATGCCAGAGAGATGAAGAAACCTTCTGCCCTAAGCAACCAGCGCCAAGAGTTGAAACCACAGAATGCAGATTGTTGGGAATGGGATACAAACCAGCAACAATAGGAGTCTGGTACAACACTCTCCCCATTGTGTCCTGAATTCGAAGGGAAGAAGCATCAAAAAACATTTGACCGTTATTATGCTTACGAAATTTGTGGACAGGCAGAAGGTTGTGTATCAATTTAGGCACATGACATACTCCAGACAAATCAAAGACATGACCAGACACAAGCAATGTAACAGTTCCAACTCTAGTAATAGGTAAAATAGCTCTATTACCTACAGCAATACCTGGGTTCGGAGGGCAAGGTTTCGAATGTTGAAGTTGAGAGGTATCTGATGTCATATGATGTGTTGCTCCTGTGTCAGCAAGCCAAAAGTTGGGATCTAAAAACTCAAAACTTGATGTAGCTAAGTAAGCTTGTGGTGGAGGGACTTGCTGAGGTGTGGAACTCCAGTGACCCCTTTGAGGACATCCAGGAGCTTCATGACCAGGAAGCTTACAAAGTTGGCATATATATGATTGTGTTTGTGGAGATGGGACAGAACCTAGCACCCCAGGATTAGGAACAGGAGAGGAGCTTGTGTATAGGTTAAGGCCTGAAGGAGCACTACCTTGCTGCTGTTGATTATAACCTGAATTGTAGTTGGGATTATAGCCATTGTAGCCAAGATTAGGACCTAAGTTGTAGGGTGGATTGTAACCACCATAACCTTGATTCTGATAGCCATTATAATTGTTGTAGTAGTTGTTATATCGACCTCGATTGTTCCTACCACGATAGCCATTGAATCGACCTCTTCCATGATTATTTCTACCAAACTAGTTGGAGCCTTGATAGTTATTGTTACCTTGATAGTTATTGTTCCCTTGCCAACCAGAATTCTGGTTAGAGTTATAGTCTTGCCACTGAGATCCCTGAGAGGGTGGTGCATTAGAGAGCTATGTTTGAGACTCGGGTGTGGTCTTGGTTGCAACCATAGCTGTAAGGAGAGACGATTGAGCTTGTACAGATGCCTTAGACAAGTCTGCTTCTTCAGCAAGTAGGAGTGTACGAAGTTCTGGAAGGGTGATTGAGACAAGCCTTGCTCGAATGTGAGACTTGAGGCATGATATTCTGAAGGTAGTCCATTCAAGGTAATCAAGATCACGTCTTTATCTGACACCACAAGTCCAGCACTGGCCAATCGTTGTCTGGCTGACCTAATCTTGACAAGATAGCCTTCAATAGTATATGATCCCTTCTGTATAGTTTGAAGATTGGTCTTCTGCTAAGCCACGCATCACGAGAAGTTTCATAAGTCATGATTTCTATGAAAGCTTCCTCAGAGATTGTTGTGATTAACCTGTTAAGTACTGCAACATCGTTATCAATCCATTTTTGAAAGGTTTCATTAGGGGATGGAGGATAGATACACGAACCATCAAGATGTCCAAACAAGTGAAAACCTTTTAACAATCTCTGAATCTTAATACTCCATGAGATATAATTGGTATCGTGTAGCTTAGCAGATACAAAATCAGTGGCATGCTTAAGTAAATCCATAGCTGAAGACATGATTATAACAATGTGTTTGAACAATTCAAGATTTACACATAAAAATTCTTAGAGAGAAAGTTTCTAGAACACAAATTTCGCGATTCAATTTAACAAGAGGAGGTCCAAAGAACACTTATCTTTAGAAGAGGAAGAAATAGAGGAATTAGAACTCAGAATGGTGGTTGATCAGAACGGAGAGGGTGAAGAAGTCAAGACCTTCAAGAATCGCAGCGCCTTTCACCGATTTTCATCTTAACTGCTTCCATGATTAGCAGCGAGAGCCAGGATCTTAGTAGTGAGCTTTTATAGCTCTGATACCATGTTCGAATCATTGGTGATCAGTGAAAAACAAAGCAAAAGACTGAAAGGTTTTATAGAGAAAATGAAACAAATCTTAATACTCTTGATATTTTCACACACACTAATCTATTACACTGGTTGTCCTTTTATACAACTCACTAACCCCCAACTCAATGTAACTAACTTAGTAGCTGGCACACAGCTGGATATAACAACCTAACTAATTCCTAACAATAAGCTAACAGCCTAACGACTAACCACCTTGTTCAACCCTATGTCTAACACATTGTACAAATTAAGGTTCATCCTAATCCCAACATTGTTGCTGTTATTTCTGTTGCTTTAAAAGAGCTTGGTGTTCTTGTTAATTTTTGCTAAGGATATATATGCATATAACAACTTTAACCAGATAAATCATACGAAACAATAACAAAGAAATTGTATATAAGAAATTCTAAATTCGAATCATTATGATAATTGAAAAAATTTAATATTTTCGTATATTTTTTGTTTTGAATATGATAAGATTATTTGAATTAAAAGCAATGCAACACAATAAAAGTACGTAATCCGACCAATTTTTTTTTGTCAAAGTAATCTGACCAATTAAGTAAAGCATCCTTTGGTTGGTAAACCTGCAAAATTCATTTTAAATTTGTTTGTTTGGCTAAATGGTTGGAACCATTTCTGAATTTTGATATAATTTTATCAACCTTCTCTATACCTTAATATTACTGTCCCTCGTCCTTAAATTTTACTATAATATTTCCGTTAGTATATTTGTCTATTTTTCAAACAAATTTGGTTAAAAAAAGTCACGTGAAACGTACATAAATTGACATTAATATTAAAGTACAGTAACAATTGCTAAAATTATGGTAATGTTTCAATTTGAACCATTTAGCCTTGTTTGTTTTTATTGCATCTTCCATTTGGGAGATTCCTTAAGGTTGTGTCTGGATGAAGAAATTTAAGATTACTAAGAATTTATAAAATGACGGAATTGAAATTGATGAAAATTAATTTTCTAGAATTTTGAAGTTTCTTGTTTGGATAGTTTAAAATTAGAATGAAATTTAAACATAGAATTTAATATTTATACATAAATTATAGTTATAAATATGGAATTTGGAAAATGACACCTCTTTATATAGAATTTAAAGTGAGTATTTGAGCCGTCCAAAATCCTTGTTTATTTTTTTTTTGGAATTTGTAAATTTCAATTTTTATAAATCCAAACAAGAGAATTTGTAACGACCCGGACTAGAAATTAACGTAATTTGAGATTTTAATTAGGGAAATGATGATTTTACCCTCTGTTTAAGAGGGGTTCGAGAGTCATTTTTTGTCTGAAAGTACTTTTGGATGCTTTTCTTGGGTCTTTGCGTAGGTCTCGAATTTACGAGTTCGTAGAAAGACGACACGTGAAAAACAGAGCCTGGATGTGGGAGATACGAGTCTATAACCTTGAGGGGCATTTTCATAATTCTGGAAAGTAGATATTTTGGGAAGATTTTATCTTCCTTTTCTCCAGATTTTTCGGATCACTCTCTCTCCTGTCTCCCGAAAATTCTTCTCCCTTTCTCTCGTGACAAACCAAGAACCCCAAAATTGGGATTTTGATTTTGGCCGTTTCGACCAAAACTAAACACACTATAACCTTCTTCTCGACCTCACGAACTCATCCATATCCTCCTTGAGCAGTGAGGACCATCGTGGACGACGGGGTGGAGCTTTGAACATGGGCCAAAACTTCCCGTCCATTTTCCGTCCACCACATGTGAGGTTTCTCAATTTGGACTTCATATTTGAATTCCTTGGTTTGAGTAGATGAATTTCCATTATTAGAACGTTGAATTTCGTTGAGAATTGATAGAGTTATGGAGCTTTGAATTTTCAGGTGGTTATGGAGAATTTTTGCACAGTGAATAGTAACTCGGGTGTGTGGTTGAAGGCGAGTACGCCTTGCAGTTGTAGCAGCAGGCGCGTGTGGGGAGGGTTCCCGGCCTTCCACCAGCGCGTGGCGGCGCGTAGATCCCTCCTCGAGCTCCGGCGAACACGAGTTTTAAAGTTCTCGATGTTCCATACCTATTGGCACAGGTTTCGGGTCAATCAAACATCATTTAGGGGTAGTTTTGGGCGTCCGAAGTGGCTGTGTTTCTAGTTAGGACGCATGTATACCTCCCGAGGTTTCGGGGGTTGGCTTTTAGGTTTATAATTGCAATTTAATAATGTCATGTATCATTTTGATAAGCGTGGTGGTTCCGAAGGTCACGAGGGATCGATTAGCTGGAAATTGGGCTCGTTTGGGCCTCGAGGTGTGGACTTGGTTTCCTAGTTTGTAAGACATGCGTAATTCTATGTTTTAAATGTAATATTACGAATTATGAGTTGTGGGAATTGAGAGAAATTATAAGAAAATATATTATTATCCTTTTAAGTCTCGGAAACTGAGGATAAGGGTTTAAATGGATTTATTGAATTTCTTATCGTTATGTATTTCTCGAATTAAGAATAATTTATTATAATTATGAGTTTCGGGAATTAAATGGAATGATTCTAAAATGATTTATTGTTTTCATGGTCCCGGAAATTATGAGTAATTAAAGTGTTTATTATTTTTCTAAACCTCGGAAAGTTAGGATAATTATTTTATTTCAATTTTTCACTGCTTATGGATCTCAATAATGATTTTGGGAAACGATTTTGGGATTGACTTGGGCTTAAGCCGAGAAGGTAATTTTATGAATTCCGGCATATGGATTTTAGGCTGAGGTCTGGGGTGATGTATGTGGGCTTAGGCCTAGGTATTTGATGGTTTGGGGGTTTGGCCCAGGAAGGTGGGTTAGGCTTCGGCCTGGTGGGTGGGCTGGTGGGACTTTACAGGTAATTGATGAGGTATGTCAGGGAGGATTCCCTCATACGCCCAGGGAGATATGAAGTATGTTATGGAGGATTCCATCATACTTTTGGGATGATATGAGGTATGTTATGGAGGATTCCATCATACTCTCGGGATGCTATGGGGTATGTTAGGGAGGATTCCATCATACTCTCAGGATGATATGATGTATGTTATGGAGGATTCTATCATACTCTCGGGATGAGATGAGGTATGTTATGAAGGATTCCATCATACTCTCGGGATGCTATGAGGTATGTTATGGAGGATTCCATCATACTCTCGGGATTATATGAGGTATGTTATGGAGGATTCCATCATACTCTCGGGATGATATGAGGTATGTTATGGAGGATTCCATCATACTCTCGAGATGATATGACGTATGTTATGGAGGATTCCACCATACTCTCAGTGACAAGACCCTTCACGAATTTCCCCTCGAAACCCGAGAAAAGCCCGCCTCCTGCCGGACAACATAATAAAATTACCCAGAATACCCTTAAGCCCTTGCAATTAATTATGAAAATTCTACCAAAAATCCAGCATAACCTCCCCTATAAAATAGGTAGTCGTCTTCCACATGTCAGGCGAAGGATCAAATACTACTCTCAAATCCCAATGTCACCAAATAACCATCAACGTAGTCATAATTACAATAAGTCCAAAAATCTTATCATAGCATCTAGGTAGGAAAGGTAAATACAGAAATATAAATCCTACTCGATAGTCTAGGTAAAGGCGCAACTGAAATTTAATGCATCCGCCTCTGGATGTGCCCTCGTCAACTCAACGGTCTAGAGGGGATTTAAAACACGAAAAGTGTGAGCGGAAAAATAATCGTTTAAAACAATTCCCGAGGAAAACATACATTTTCCCCCACCATGAGTAAAATAATGCAGGCATAATATAAAATTCCTTTTTACACAAATAATATATAAAGATAATCCGAAACTTACCGAAAAATCCATCTTTAAATTAAAACACTCGGTGGGACCCACGAAAACCCGAATAATGAAAGCATCCCGTGGTCCACAACCCTGCTTTGAAAACCCTCTTCAAAGGAGTTTAAAAATCATGTAAACATCTCTGGACACAAAATATATCAAAACATATCTCACTGCTCCCCGAATGTTATCCGTAGCTCGATATCCGAGCTGACTGACCCGTGTCCAACCCTCCACACAACCGATATATCTCGTGTTGTGCAGAACCTTGTACTACGCATAGACAGGTTCAACGACCTGGTGGAGAAATACTCCTCGACACCAACATCGGAGAGCTCTCAATGATCTGGCGGAGAAAGACCCTCGACGCCAGCATCGGAGAAAATCTTGACCCTTGGGGACAGTAATTCAGTGAAAACCAAATTCCATGTTTTGAAATCCTTATTTCTTGGCTTGAGTCAAATTCATGCAAAACCGCGTTTATGCCCAAATCCAATAAAATCACAAATCCGGGTCTAAACCCAAAAATCCTGGACTCAATCGAAACCCAAAATCTATAAGGTCAAAACGACATAAAAGCAGAGTCCATAAAGCCAGGTCATAGCCCAAAACGTCATTTCCAATTTATTATTAAGAACCTGTGTCCAGTAAATTCTAAATTCCAGAAATTTTCCAAAAACAATACGTAATAAGAAATTATTTCAAATATACATTTATGCATGCATTATTATTTACAAAACCAAAGTCCACTCACTGAATGTCCAATTAACCTCAATCTTGAGTCGTACGCTCCTCTGAAGTTCCCGGAGCAGTATCGCCTATCGAAAGTAACAATCGGGGTTACCAACGATAAATAAAAACCCTACATTCAAACTCCCTAAACTTCGGGAGGTCCGCACGATTTCCACTAAAAATACAGCCACTTCGGACACCCAAAACTACCCCTAAACGATGTTCGATTAATCTGAAACATGCACCAAAAGGTCCAGAAAGTCAAAAACATGTTGACGCACGTCGCCGTGAACCAAGGCCCGATCCCAAGTGCTGCCACGCACCAGCGGAAGCCAGTGGCTCTTCCACGTGCCGGCTACAGCACCCTACGCGCTTGCACGCTCGCTGACTCGGTGCTGGCTCAGCCACCAGGTGGCCTCCACATGGCTCCATGTGGCTGCCAGGTGGCATGCCACGTTAGCCCCTCTGAACGAACTAGTCACCGGAGAGTCACTGGAGAAGACAACCGCTCCGCCGTGCATCGTCGTCGCCGGAAATCGCCATTACCAGCCGACCTAGAAATTTTCCTAACTTCTTCAAATCTCAACCATTTTTCCCAAATTAATAGTCTAAACCCATCTACTTGAGCCCAGAACTTGAAACTGAAGTCTAAACACGAAACCTATACATGAGTTCGCCAAAAAACTCGATCGAAAGGTTCGATTTTCTCCTTCCTCGATTCGGTGTTCCCCGTGGCTGGTTCCCTCGATGGCCGGTACGTCTGTGATCGTGGGGAGGAGGAGAAGACGATAGGTTGCACCAAAACGAACGGGGTTACTTCGAATCAAAGTTCAAAGTCTGGGGTATTTGGGTTCGGTCACACGGGTTGGATGCAGATCACGAAGAGAGAGAGAGAGAGGAAATGAGAAGAATCTGGAGAAGTCTGGGTGAAAAATATCTACACAGGGAAAATTACCAAAATGCCCCTGAACATTCTAGACCCACAACTCTCTCATACAAACTCCTTTTTTCACGTGTCGTATGTCTACGAACTCGTGAGTTCGAGACCTATGCAACGGTCCATGAAAAACTGCCAACTGTGTCTCTAAACAAGAAGTGATTTTCGAGCCCGTTATAAAACCAAGGGTAAATTCAGTGCCTCGGTTTCCCATGTGGCCTCCTCCACGTTATGATTCCTCCACAGAACTTTAACCAGAGGAATAGTATTTCTGAGCAATACTGTTTCCTTCCAATCTAGAATTTGCACTAGTTGCTCCTCAAAAGTCAAAACATCTCTCAGCTCAATTGGTTGTGCCTCCAATACATAAGATTCATCAAATAGATACTTCCAGAGCATTGATACATGGAATACATCGTGGACCTTTAACAGTTATGGGGGTAAAGCAAGTATCCTCTCAATAATCTCATAAGGTCCAATATAGCGACGACTCAGCTTTCCTCGTCTACCAAAACGTACAACTCCTTTCTAGGGGGATAATTTCAAGAAAACCCAGTCTCCGACCTCAAATTCAAGATCTCTGATCCGTCGGTTTGCATAGCTTTTTTTTTTGCGGTCATGAGCTGCATTCAACCTTTCCCTGATGATTCTAATATTTTCCTTTGTCATTTCAACAATCTCTGGTGTCAAGAGTCTTCTCTCACCTACCTCATTCTAACATATAGGTGTCCTGCACTGTCTCCTATACAGTGCCTCGAAATGAGACATCCCAATACTAGACTGATAGTTGTTGTTGTATGCAAACTCCATCAAGGCCAGGTGTGAGTCCCAATTCCCTTTAAACTGCAGTACACAAGCTTTCATCCTATCTTCCGGAATCTGAATTGTCCTCTCATACTGACCATCAGTGTGAGGATGAAAAGCTGTATTGAAACGCAATGTACCTCCAAAGGCTTTCTGTAAACTCCGCCAAAACCTTGAGGTAAGCCTAGGATCCCTTTCTGAAACAATCAACTCTAGAGTCCCATGTAACCGTATGATCTCATCCACAAATAACTTGGCGTACTGGTCCATCCTATAATCTTCTTGTACTGGCAAGAAATGTGCTGACTTCGTGAGTCTATAAACAATTACCCAGATTCCATCATGTCCTTTTTGAGTATTAGGAAGTTTATAAACAACATCCATAATAATGTGATCCCACTTCCATTCTGGAATAGGTAATGGTTGTAGTGCCCCATATGGTTTCTGCCTCTCTGCTTTTACTTGTTGACACGTCAGGCATCTACTCACAAACTCTGTTATTTCCATTTTCATCCTAGTCAAACTTGAATCCTTTCCTCATCAACCGAGTTAAAGGGGCAGCTATCGTAGAGAATCGTTCTACGAACTGCCTATAATATTTCGCTAAACCCAGAAAATTTTTCACCTCTGACACTGTCCCCAGTTGCTCTCAACTTACCACTGCCTTAACTTTTTGGGGATCCACGCTGATACCCTCTGCAAAAATCATATGACCTAAGAATCCCACACTGGTAAACGAAAACGGACATTTACTGAACTTAGCGAACAATTGCTTTTTCCTTAGCATATTCAGCACCAACATCAAGTGCTTCTCATGTGACTTAGCACTCTTCAAATATACTAAGATATCATCAATGAACACAATTACAAATCGATACAAATACCGTCGAAACACCCTATTCATCAAATCCATAAATGTCGCTAGTGCATTTGTAAGGACCCTTCCCAAATTTAATACCATGAATACCCTTTTATCCTTAAATATATTTAGCAAACCATATAAGGTTCCCGACATAACCTTTGTACGTACTGACCACACCTACCTGTCAGACGCATGATAGCTTACAGGTCAAAGATGAGACCTCGGAATAGTGGGGTCCAAAAAGTAACACACTCTGACACCAAATGTCAGTAGGTCAGATACTTCTGGAACCTCTATTGGAATAACACAAGACAACTAACTAGTCAACCTCTTGTGAACCGTCAATAACTCGTCACTCTGGGTCACTAACCGCACCAACCCACTGACTCGGATGACGAAAGAACCAAACTTGCTTGAATTGAGTTTCATTGACTCACCCCGAGTCAAACTCGATATCCCTGCTCCTCCAGATCACTCCGAGTGATAGCTCGATATCCCTGCTCCTCTTGAGCACCTCGAGTGATAGCTCGATATCCTTGCTCCTCTAGAGCACACAGAGTGATAACTCGATATCCTTGCTCCTCCAGAGCACCCCGAGTGTTAATTCGATATCCCTGCTCCTCCAAAGCAATCTTGGACCTCAACGATATGGAGGAGAAAGATCCCTCGAACGCCAACATTGGAGAACCCCCCGACGATCTAGCGGAGACATACCCTCTAACGCCAATCGGAGAACCCTCAACAATGTAGTAGAGAAAAACACCATCCACTCCAATCATCGGGAATCCCATGGTATAATCCAATACCTAGAAGTATGCATACCCATGCAATCCCGGAACCCTAGTCCGTTCATAGCGCGAATAAAATACCAATCATGGACGCCCTAGCCCCAAGGAACTCTTGACACATTAATGACCCAACTACCTTGACCTCACGAGCTCAAAACCCACTACATGGTCAACCGTAATTTCTGGGATTGCCCAATCGGGGCTCTAAACAAACTCCTATCGCCTCCAAATCATCAAAATCCGATCTGGAACATCCCAAAACCCTAGCCACGCGCCACCGTGACCTTAGAATCAGCTCCACGCACCGACACGCGTCGACAGAAGCCCAGACCATGCGCCACACTCTAGCCACGTGCCGCCAAGCGCTGCCACGCGCCGCCACGCGCTGCCACATGCCTCCACACGTCACCACGCGTCGTCACGCGTTGCTACAGTAACCGACACACTGACCCGGTCTAACCTGGATCGATCCAACCCGGCCCAACTCGGCCTGACCTAGTCCAGCCCGACCTGATCCACTCGACTCGATAGGTCCACTAAACCCGATTGGTCCATTCAAACTGACTAGTCCACTTGATCCCGACTGGTCCGCTCGAGCTGATCGATCCACTCGACTCGATCGATCGTCGGTGACTCGCTGGAGAAGACGACCGGACCGTCATCGCCGTCGCCAGAGGCTGGCTGGAGAAGATGACCGGATCGCCGTAGCGCCGCCATCACCGTCGCTGGAATCCCCCATTTCCAGCCGACCTTGAAATTTTTCTAACTTCCTCAAAACTCAACTGTTTTTCACAAATTTTATGTCTAAATCTATCTACTCGAACCCAGGAATCCAAATATGACCTCAAAACATTAAACCCATACCTATGCTAGCTAGAAAACCGATCCGGCGTCTCCCGCAGTTGTCTCCTCCGATGGTTTGTACGGTTGTGCTCACGGGAAGGAAAAAATCCCGAATAGTTCCACCAAAATGGGAGAAATGGCCTTGAATCAAAGTCCACTTTCATGGGTTTTTTGAGTGTTTTTCTCACAAGGGTTCCAGGGGGGTTATGTGGTCCAGCGAGAATGTGAGAATAATCATGAATAATTGATGGTTTGAGGGTTAAAATATCTACCCCAACTGAAATTACCAAAATGCCCCTAAAGCTTCTAGATCCGTAACGATCTCACCGGGTATCCGTTTTTTACGTGCCGCCTGTCTACAAACTCGTGTGTTCGAGACCTACGCAACGACCGGAGAAAAATTCCCAAAAGCACTGCCAGTCAAAAAATGACTCCCGAAGCCATCCAGAACCGAGGGTAAAGTCGTCCAATTCTCAAATTAATTTAATTTTGGTCCGGGTCGTTACAACATTAGTTAGACCAAAGGACATCACCAGGAACTCATAATGCCCATAGCGTGTCCTGAAAGCCGTTTTAGGAACATCCTTTTCCCTGATCCTTAGCTGATGGTACCCGGATCGAAGGTCAATTTTAGGGAAATATCTTGCCCCTTTTAATTGGTCAAACAAATCATCAATTAGTGGCAAAGGATACTTATTCCGCACCGTTACCCTATTTAACTGCCGGTAGTCGATACATAGCCTCAAACCACCATCTTTCTTCCTTACAAATAACACCGGCGCACCCCAAGGTGAGACACTCAGTCGAATAAATCCCATATCCACCAAGTCCTGGAATTGAGTCTTCAATTCCCTCAATTCCACCGATGCCATCTTGTATAATGCCTGTGATATAGGTTGAGTACCCAAAAGAAGCTCTATGGTGAACTCAATCTCCCGGTGACGTGGCAACCCCGGAAGATCCTCCGAAAACACATTTGAAAACTCATTCACCACTGGAATATCCTCTACTCTCATTGGAGTATCCTGAGAATCGATCACGTGAGCGAAATAGCCCTCACAATCTTTCCTCAATTATTTCTTAATCATCAAGGCCGATATTAATCCCGAGGGAAGCACCTTACGATCACCTTGAAACGTAAGTTCCAGTAGACCTAGACTCTGGAAGACTACCCTCTTGTAGAAACAATCAATGGAGGCATGATGCATGGTTAACCAATCCATCCCTAGAATCACATCAAAATCATACATGTCCAAGGGGATTAGATCTGCCTCTAACTCATGATGTCCCACTGCCATCGGACAACTGCGTATCACTAGGTTCACCACTAACCTATCTCCGGTGGGGGTAATAATGCACATGTCCCAACCAATCGGTGACAATTCTCTATTGGAAAAAAATGTAAAATCCAGAGAAATAAAATAATGATAGATAACATACCAGTAACCACCTCTGGTGCAACTCGAGCTTCTTGCTGAGTCATAGCAAAAACTCAAGCTTGTGTACCAGAAGATCGTCCACGACCACTCTGTCTCCCACTAGCCCGGATGGCCCAATTGGACTGGCTCTGGCTCCCTGCTGCAGTGTAACGACCCTAACCAGGACTTAAATTAATTTGAGAATTTAATTAAGGAAAAGACAATTTTACCCTCGATTTCGAAAGGATTCGAGAATCACTTTTTGATTGGCAGTGTTTTTGGAAATTTTTCTTATGTCGTTATGTAGGTCTCGAACTCACGAGTTTGTAGACAGGAAGCACGTGGAAAACAGAGACCCGGTGAGATCGTTCTGGGTCTAGAAGCTTCAGGGGCAGTTTGGTCATTTTGGAAAAGTCCAAAAATTTAGGGGGATATTTTCTCTATTTTTGGACTCTACCCAGACCAACAACCACACCCAGACTCTCTCTCATCCCTCATAAATCTCTCTCTCCTCCTCATGCGAACACCGAATCCACCACCACAATCAACTCATTTATAGGTCTTTTCAATCTAAGTAAGAGTGGAGGTTGGTCGAAACTTTCCGGTCGAATTTCGTCCGAACCAAGTAAGATCTCGAACTCCCGACATCATTTTTGGGTTCCTGGTGAAAAGTATATGGATTTACATATGCGGATCGTGAAAAATGGTTGAGAAATGAAGAAGTTGGCAGCTCGCCGAAAATGGCGATTTTCGGTGAGAATTTCCAAATTTTGGAAACTGTAGACGACGACTATCTGTTCATCATCTCCGGTGAGACTCCAACAACTGGTCAATCGGTGACGACTGATGTGGCCTACCAGGTGGCAGCCACGTGGCAGCACAGTCAGCGTCCAGACAGCAGTAAGTTTACTGTTGAGTGAATTGATGCCGTCAGGATTTGACGGAATATGCTGACGGCATTAGCATATTTTGTCAAATGATAACGGTGTTATGACGGAACCCTAACGCTGTTAGTCTGAACGAAATATTTCAATTCCATCAGGTTTGACGGAATATTCCAATTCCGTCAGGCTTGACGAAATATTAAGTCAGAGTGACGGAATATTCAATCGTGAACAGTACAGGGCACGTGAGGGCGCGTGGTCCAGCCTTCTACCAGCACGTGGGATTGTTTTCCAGCCCACGGCGGCATGTGCATTGGGTTTTGGGACATTTTGAATCGAATTTTGGCAGTTTTGAGGCCATTGGAGTTCATTTTGACCCCCGTTTGAGTAATCCCAGCGGTAATGGTTGACCATGAAGTGGGTTTTGGCTCAGGAGGCCAAGGTAGTTGGGTCATTAATGTGTCAAGGAACTCTTTTGGGCTAGGGCCTCCTTGACTTGGTATTTTGGATGTATTGAGAACGGATTGTGCTTCTAGGATTGCATGGCATGCGTACTTTTATGTATTATGTTATACCACAAGGTTCTCCGATTGGCATTGAAGGTACGTCTTCGCCAGATCGTTGAGGGGTTCTCCGATGTTGGCGTTCGAGGGGTCTTCCTCTACCACATTAGGGAGGGTTCTCCAACTGGCATTGATGGTACGTCTCCGCCAGATCGTTGAGGGGTTCTCCTATGTTGGCATTCGAGGGGTCTTTCTCCACCACATTGTTGAGGGTTCTCCTACTGGCATTAAGGGTAGTCTCCGCCATATCATTGAGGGGTTCTGCGATATTGGCGTTCGAGGGGTCTTTCTCTGCCACATTGTTCAGGGTTCTCCAACTGGCATTGAGGGTACGTCTCCTCCAGATTGTTGAGGGGTTCTCCGATGTTGGCGTTCGAGAGGTCTTTTTCCGCCACAATGTTGAGGGTTCTCCGACTGGTGTTGAGGGTACGTCTCCGCCAGATCGTTAAAGGGTTCTTCGATATTGGCATTTGAGGGATCTTTCTCCGCTAGATTGTTGAGGCCTGAGGTATGTCATGGACGATTCCATCATACTCTCAAGATGATTTGAGGTATGTCATGGAGGATTCCATCATACTCTCAGGATGAACCAGGATATTGAGCTACGACTGGGGATGAGCCGGGTATTGAGTTACCACTCGAGGTGCTCAGGATGAGCCAGGATATTGAGTTACGACTCGGGGTGCTCAGGATGAGCTGGGATATCGAGTTACCACTCATGGTGCTCAGGATAAGCCGGGATATCGAGTTACCACTCGGGGTGCTCAGGATGAGCCGGGATATCGAGTTACCACTCGGGGTGCTCAAGATGTGTTGGGATAACAAGTTACCACTTAGGGTGCTCAGGATGAGCTGGGATATCGAGTTACCACTCAGGGTGCTCAAGATGAGACGGGATATCGAGTTACCACTTGGGGTGCTCAAGATGAGCCGAGATATCGAGTTACCACTCGGGGTGCTTAGGATGAGTTGGGATATCGAGTTACCACTCGGGGTGCTCAGGATGAGTCAGGATATCGAGTTACCACTCGGGGTAAGTCAGTGAGACTAAATTCAACTAAGTCTTGCAACTTCGTCTTCTGGGTCAGTGGGTTGGTGTGGACGGTGACCCAGATTGACGGGTGGTTGACGGTTCACACGAGGGTGACACGTCAGTTGTCTCGTTTATTGCGGAGGAGGTCCTCTGAGGTAGTTTGTGAACTACTAGGCTATCATGCGTCTGACATGTAGGTGGGGTCAGTCAAGTACATAGGAGGTTCTGTTGGAACCCCTGTAAAGTTTATTTAATGTTTCTAGAGGTTAAGGGTATTTCAGGTATTAAACTTTTGTGTTATAAGCTGTCAGTCGAGAGGCTGGGGCGTACAACAACTTCATGAGGTTACTGTAGGACCACCACTGGTATGAGGTTTCAGTAGTGTCTGACCTACTATCAACTTGGTATCAAAGCTTGTTAACAGAGGGCTATAAACTTTGAATCATGATCAGGGGTTCTCACACTGTGATCTATGGCGAATCATAGGCTCTTACCCTGACATAACCAGGCGGATTAGCCACCAGTGTGGTTGCTCAGTCGAGAGGCTAAGATGGTTAACCAGTCCTTAGGGGGAGATTCTACCGAATTTTTGGCAGAAGTCTCATAATTAATTGCAAGGACTTAGGGGTATTCTTGGAATTTCTTTAGGTTGTTAGACGGGAGCATGGTTCTTTCCGAGTTTCGAGGGGAAATTCTGGAAGGCTCTTGTCAATTTGGTATCAGAGCTCTAGGTTTCACTTCCTACAGACCGCACACTTGTGTGCAAATTATTAAGGATTCTTGTCAATGAGATGCCTCCGAGACGTTTGTCTCTTCAGTGACTTAGAACAGAGGGAGGCGGAGAGTTGGGAGTCAGGTGATGCACGGGCGAGGTAGGCGTCGCTGTTCCTGGTGAGTGGACTTTGATTTATTAATTAAAATGCATGGATGAAGGTATATTTGAATTAAATATTGTTATGTGTTGTTTTTGGTACATTTATGGGATTTAGAAATTGTGCTATTAAATGATGACTAGACATGGGTTTTTAATATTACAGTGGAACATTGTTTTGGGTTGTGGCCTGGTTTTATGGATTCTATTATTAAATGGTTTTGACTTGATAGATTTTGAGTCCAGGGTTTTGGGGGTAAACCCGGATGTGTGATTTCCTTGGATTTGGGCATAGACCCAGTTTTTCAATGAATTTGGCTTAGACCAAGAAACAAGGATTTCAAAACATGGATCTGAATTACTGTCCCCGAGGGTCGAGGTTTTCCTCTGATGTTGGCATAGAGGATCTTTCTCCGCTAGATCGTTGAGGTGAGCTACGGCTCGGGAGACCATTTGGAAGGCGGTGATACAGGTTTATGATAGTACATGATTTTGCACAACTTGAGGTATATCGGGTTTGTGGAGGGTTTTGAGCTACGACTTGGAATTTTATTTGGGAGCAGTGGGATATATTTTGATATATCTTGTGTCGAGGATGGTTTATATGATTCTAAACTCCTTTGAGGAGGGTTTCAAAGCAGGGTTGTCGACCACGGTACGTTTTTCATTATTGCGAATTTTCGTGGGTCCAACCAAATGTTTTAACAAAAGATGAAAATTCTGTTGGTTTTCAGATTATCTATATATATTATTATATATATAGATAATAAATTAAGATGAAATGAAGATGACTTTACCCTCAGTTTCAGATAAAAATTCTGTTGGTTTTCAGATTATCTATATATGAGTTAAGGGAATTTCGGGGATGAAATTCCTTTAGGGGGGGGGGGGGGGGGGGGGGGGGGGGGTGGGGGGGTGGGGGGTGGGGAATTGTAACAACTTAGGCCAGAAATTAAATTAATTTTAGAATTTAATTAAGGAAAAGATGATTTTACCCTCAGTTTCAGAAGGGTTTGGGAATCACTGTTTGACTGGTAGTGCTTTTGGAAATTTTTCTTGGGTCGTTGTGTAGGTCTCGAACTCACAAGTTCGTAGATAGGCGGCACGCGGAAAACGTAAATCCGGGGAGATCGTTGTGGGTCTAAAAGCTTCAGGGGCAATTTGGTCATTTTGGAAAAGTCCAAAAATTTAGGGGGATATTTTCTCTATTTTCGGACACTACCCAGACCCGGATTCTCTCCCCCCTCCCTCAGAAATCTATCTCTCCTCCCCGTGTGAACACTGATTAAACCAGCACAGTCAACCCATTTATGGGTCTTTTCGATCTAAACCGAAGCCAGGGATGGATTCCCCTCGACGTCACGAAGCTGTTGGGGTCAATCTCGAAGCACAAACACCACCGAGGACGGCGGAACAAAAAGTGAAGGTTGGTCAAAACTTTCTGATCGGATTCCGTCCAAACCAGGTAAGATCATGAACTCCCGACTTCATTTTTGGGTTCCTGGAGAAAAGTAGATGGATTTACATGTGCGGATCGTGAAAAATGTCGAGAAATGAAGAGGTTGGAAGCTCACCGGAAATGTCGATTTCCTACAGAATTTCTAGATTCCGACCACCGTAGACGGCGGTGATGACGGAGGTCCGGTCATCGTCTCCGGTGAGACTCCGATGACTAGTCGACCGGTGGTGGCTGACGTGGCCTTCCTAGTGGTAGCCACGTGGTGCCACGTGGCAGCACAGTCAGCAATCAATTGACCGTTGAGTCAACTGACGCTGTTAGGATTTGACGAAATAAGTTGATGGTATTAGCATATTCCGTCAAATGATAACGGTGTTATGACGGAACCCTAACGTCATTAGTCTAAATGGAATATTCTAATTCTGTCAGGTTTGACGAAATATTCTGTCAGAGTGACGGAATATTCCACTGTGAACAGTACATGGCGCATGACGGCGTGTGGCCGTGCATGAGGGCGGGTGTAGCGTGGTCTGGCCTTCTACCAGGGCATAGCGGCGCGTGGTCCTGCCTTCTACCGGCGTATAGCGACGCGTGGGGCTATTTTCCAACCCACGGGGGTGGAGGGCTAAGGTTTTGGCACAATCCAGATCGGATTTTGGCCATTTTGAGGCCATTGGAGTTCGTTTTAAGCCCCGTTTGAGTAATCCCAACGGTAATGGTTGACCATGGAGCGAGTTTTGGGTCGGGAGGTCAAGGGAGTTGGGTTATTAATGTGTCAAGGAACTCCTTAGGGCTATGGCTTCTGTGATTTGTTATTTTGGATGTACTGAGAACGGACTGGGTCTTCGGGATTACATGGCATGTGTACTTTTATGTATTATGTTATACCACAAGGTTCTCCAACTGGCGTTGAGGGTACGTCTCCGCCAGATCGTTGAGGGGTTCTCCGATGTCGACGTTCGATGGGTCTTTCTCCGCCACATTATTGAGGGTTCTCCGACTGGCATTGAGGGTACGTCTCCACCAGATCGTTAAGGGGTTCTCTGATGTTGGCGTTCAAGAGGACTTTCTCCGCCACATTGTTGAGGGTTCTTCGACTGGCTTTGAGGGTACGTCTCCGCCAGATCGTTGAGGGTACGTCTTTGCCAGATTGTTGAGGGGCTCTCCGATGTTGGCATTCGAGGGGTCTTTCTCTGCCACATTGTTGAGTGTAACGAACCGGACTAGAAATTAAATTAATTTGAGTATTGGATGTTTTTACCCTTAGTTTTGGACGGGTTCGGGAGTCAATTTTTTACTGCCAGTGCTTTTGGGAATTTTCTTGAGTCGTTGCATAGGTCTCGAACTCACGAGTTCATAGACAGGCGACATGCGAAAAATGGAGACCCGGTGAGATCGTTTCAGGTCTAGAAGCTTTAGGGGCAGTTTGGTAATTTTGGAAAAATTTGAACTATAAATAGGATATTTTTCTATCTCTTTGGGAGATTGGTCCATGTCAGTCTTTCTCTCCTATCCGACCCTCTCCGTGTGAACACCAAACCCCTCTTCTCATCAGACAGATTGCGGTCCGACTTGACCGAAACCAAAGCCAGGAGGGTCTTCACCATGACCCCACGAGCATTTTGGGGTCACCATTGAGGTGGTAGCACTGCCGTAGGCGACGAACGAAGGAGAAAGGTGGACCGAAAATTCTCGGTTATTTTTTTACCAAACCAGGTACGATCTCGGAACTTTGACCTCATATTCAGATTCCTGGTGGAAAGTAGATGAATTTACATGTGTGGATCGTGAAAATCGGTCAAGAAATGAAAGAGTTAGAAGCTCGCCAAAAATGGCAATTTTCGGTGAGAAATTCAAGTTTTCGACTAAGCAGACGGCGGAGGCGCGGCATCTCAATCGTCTTCTTCAGCCATACTCCGACGACGGTGACCCTGGTCATCTTCTCCGACGAGTCACCGATGACCGATAGGGTTAAGTGGATCTGTCGGGTTGAGTGAACCTGTCGGGTAGAGTGAACCGATCGGATTGAGTGAATCGGTCAGGTCTAGTGGATCGGTCGGGTCGAGTGAGTGAGTTCTCTGATGTGTTTCCAGATGATCTTCCAGGATTACCACCACACCGTGAGATTGAGTTCACCATCGAGCTTTTTCCAGGTACTCAACCTATCTCACAGGCACCGTATAGGATGGCACCGGCAGAATTGCGAGAGTTAAAGACTCAGTTGCAGGACTTGGTGAATATGGGATTTATTCGCCCCAAGTGTTTCACCATGGGGTGCGCCGGTATTATTTGTGAGGAAAAAGGACGGTGGTCTGAGATTGTGTATCGACTACCGGCAGTTAAATAGAGTGACGGTACGAATTAAGTATCCTCTGCCAAGGATTGACAATTTATTTGATCAACTGAAGGGGGCAAAGTATTTTTCAAAAATTGACCTTCGATCTGGGTACCATCAGTTGAGAATCCAGGAAGAGGATGTTCAGAAAATAGCTTTCAGGACTCGGTATGGTCATTATGAGTTCCTGGTGATGCCCTTCGGGTTGACTAATGCCCCGGCAGCGTTTATGGATTTGATGAACAGAGTGTTCCAAAAGTATTTGGATCGGTTTGTGATTGTGTTCATTGACGATATCTTGGTGTATTCAAGGAGTGCCAAGGCACATGAGAAGCACTTGAGGTTGGTGCTGAATATGCTTAGGAAAAAAGCATTTGTTTGCCAAGTTCAGTAAATGCCAGTTTTGGTTGACCGAAGTTGGATTCTTGGGTCATGTGATTTCGGCTGAGGGTATCAGCGTAGATCTCCAAAAAGTGGAGGCAGTGACGTTTGAGGAGCAATCGGTGCAATTTCTGGATTGGAAGGAAAAGGTACTTCGCAGAAAGACTATTCCTCTAGTTAAAGTGTTGTGGAGGAATCATAACGTGGAGGAGGCCACGTGGAAAATCGCGGAACTAATGCGGGCACAATATCCTCAATTGTTTCATGGTTAGGAATGAATTTTGAGGACGAAATTTCTTAAGGAGGGTAGATTGTAACAACCCGGAATTTTAATTATTGGGTTTATGCAATTATTTTTGTAAAATGACGATTTTACCCTTGGTTGGTAAAGGGCTTGGAAATCAAGTTTTGTTTCGAGACACTTTTGGTGGTGTTTTTGGTACCGTTGCGTAGGTCTCGAACTCACGAGTTCGTAGACAGGCGGCACGCAGAAAACGGAGTTCGTATACGGAAGTTATGGGTCTAGATGTGCAAGGGCATTTTGGTAATTTGGTTTTGGGAGAAGATATTTTAACCCCCCAAATCAGACTTATCTGATCCATGTCATCTTCATTTTATCTTCACTCATTCACTCTCGGGGGGGCAAACAAAAATGCAAACACACCCACCCGAAACCGTGCGAAAAACCAAGAGAAAAACCATAAAGTCAACTTTGATTTCAAGGCTTCAACTTCCCGTTTTGATCAACTAATCGTGTTCTACTCCTTCCCACGATCACAACCGTACCAACCATCGAAGGAGAGGACCACGGTGGAAGCCGAACCGAGTAAAGGAAGTTTCGGATCTTTGGATCGATTTTCCGGCTTATACAGGTACGTGTTTGATGTTTTGAGGTTATATTTGGATTCCTGGGTTTGAGTAGATAGATTTAGACGTAACATTTGTGTAAAACAGTTGAGTTTTGAGGAAGTTGTAAAGCTTGGAGTTTCGGTCGGAAATGGCGGATTCTGGCGAACCAGACGGGGCATAGGTGGCGGTCCGGTCATCTTCTCCAGCCAGCTTCAGGCGACGGTGACGATAGTTCGGTCGTCTTCTCCGGTGAGTCACCGGTGACCGGTCGGGTCGAGTTGAACCGGTCGGGTCGAGTTGAACCGGTCGAGTCGAGTTGAACCGATCTGGTCGAGTTGGATCAGGTCAGGTTGAGCCGGACCGGGTTGGACCGGTCCAGGCGCGTGATCACTGTAGCAGGCGCGTGACCAGCGCGTGAAGGTACGTGGGCGCGTGTGCCGACCTTCCGGCGGCGCGTGGCGGCGCGTGGGGCCTAGTCTGAGGTCACGGTGACGCGCGGGAACTAGTTCTCGACGTTCTGAATCCGTTGGTACAGGTTTCAGGTTGATCGGACGTCGTTTAGAGGTCGTTTTGGGCAATCCCATCGGTAATGGTTGACCTTATTAGCGGGTTTTGAGCACGGAAAGCCAAGGTAGTTGGGTCTTTATATTGCATGTGTTCCTTGGGCTAGAGCGTCCATGAATTAAGGGTTGGATGATGTTTGTGAGTGGACTTTGGTTTTATAAATTGAAATGCATGCATCAGAATATTTTTGTTTAAATACGGTTATGTATTGTGGCATTGAATGTCTGGATTTTAGAAATGATTACTAGACATATGTTTTCCACTATATTAGTTAAAGTGTGATTTGAGAAATATCATGAGTTTTGGACTCGGTTTTGCTATCGTTTTGACGTGGAAACTATTGAGTCAATGGTTTGGGTTTTGACCCAGTTGTATGAGTTTATCGGATTTGGTTAGATTTGAGGGAGGCCAGGACCCGGGACTAGGATCCGTTATTAGCGGTGAACCCGGTGAACCTCCAAGATAAATATATTTGAGGAGGACCAGGACCCGGGACTAGGATCCGTTATTAGCGGTGAACCCGGTGAACCTCCAAGATAAATGGTTACCGAGAGATATGCCAGTCGAGAGATATGCCGACTGATGCGATATGATAGCCGAAGGTTATACCGGCTAATGATATGATATGCCAGTCGAGAGATATGCCGACTGATGCGATATGATAGCCGAAGGTTATACCAGCTAATGATATGATATGCCAGTCGAGAGATATGCCGACTGATGCGATATGATAGCCGAAGGTTATACCAGCTGATGATATGATATGATAGTCGAGGATACTTGCCGACTGATGAGATATCATAGTACAGAGAGTTGTGATACATGACTAGCACACCCCAAGGGATACCCTGGTGGCTAGGGATATGATAGTCGAGAGATTTGCCGACTGATATGTTATGATAGTCGAGAGATATGCCGACTGATATGTTATGATAGTCGAGAGATATGCCGACTGATATATTATGATAGTCGAGAGATATGCCGACTGATATGTTATGATAGTCGAGAGATATGCCGACTGATATATTATGATAGTCGAGAGATATGCCGACTGATATGATATGATAGTCGAGAGATATGCCGACTAATATGATATGATACATGACTAGCACACCCCAAGGGATACCCTGGTGGCTAGGGATATGATAGTCGAGAGATATGCCGACTGATATGTTATGATAGTCGAGAGATATGCCGACTGATATGTTATGATAGTCGAGAGATATGCCGACTGATATGATATGATAGTCGAGAGATATGCCGACTGATATGATATGATACAGGACTAGCACACCCCAAGGGATACCCTGGTGGCTAGGGATATGATAGTCGAGAGATATGCCGACTGATGTGATTTGATAGCTGAATGTTATACCGGCTGATGATACGATATGATAGCCGAGGATATTTCCGGCTCTAATATGAACCAGACGACAATTGTCATGGGCTTAAATCAACCTATGAAAATACTTCGTCAGCCAGGTCAGTGGGTTGGTGTGGGCGGTGACCCAGAGGGACGAATTATGGTTGGTTCACAAGTATCTGACTAGTCGGTTGTCTTGTGGTATTCCAGTAGAGATGTCAGCAGTGTCTGACCTACTGACATTTGGTGTCATAGGGTATTCCTATTTGAACCACCACTGTTCTAAGGTCTTGACTTTGACCTGTATACTATCCTGCGTCTGACAGGTAAGAGTGATCAGTAAGTACAGAGGTTCTGTCGGGAACCTTATAAGGTTTAATAAAAATTATTCAAGAACAAAGGGTATTTCTGGTATTTAAATTTTGAGGTAAAAGAGCTGTTAGACGGGATAAGGGTTCTTTCCGGGTTTTGAGGAAAAATTCGGGAAGGGTCCTTACAAGGGATATCGAGTTATCACTCGAGGTGCTCAGCAGGAGCAGGGATATCGAGTTATCACTCGGGGTGCTCTGGAGGAGCATGGATATCGAGTTATCACTCAAGGTGCTCTGGAGGAGTAGGGATATCGAGTTACCACTCGGGGGCTCTGGACGAGCGGGGATATCGAGTTTGACTTGGGGCGAGTCAGTGAGACTCATAGAGCAGGTTTTGAGCTCGGAAGGTCAAGGTGGTTGGGTCAATAATGTGTCAATAGTTCATTGGGGCTAGGGCGTCCATGATTTGGTATTTTGTTCGCATTGTGAACGGACTAGGGTTCCGGGATTACATGGGTATGCATACTTCTAGGCATTGGGTTATACCAGGGATATCGAGTTATCACTCGAGGTGCTCTGGAGGAGCAGGGATATCCAGTTACCACTCGGGGGCTCAGGATGAGCCGGGATATCGAGTTTGACTCGGGGCGAGTCAGTGAGACTCAATTTAATCAAGTCTGGTTCCTTCGTCATCCGAGTTAGTGGGTTGGTATGTGCGGTGACCCAGAGTGACGAGTTAGGGACGGTTCACAAGTAGTTGACCAGTTAGTTGTCTTGTGTTATTCCAGTAGGGTTTTAGCAATGTCTGACCTACTGACATTTGGTCTCAGAGCATGTTACTTTTTGGACCACTACTATTCCGAGGTCTCGGCTTTGACCTGTAAGCTATCCTGCGTCTAACAAGTAGGTGTGGTCAGTAAGTACAGAGGTTCTGTCGGGAACCCTGTAAGGTTTACTAAAATTATTTAAGGATAAAAGGTATTCCTGGTATTAAATTTTGAGGAAAAAGAGTTGTAAGACGGGATAAGGGCTTTTCACGGATTTCGAGGTGAAATTCGAGAAGGGTCCTTACAATTGGTATCAGAGCTCTATGTTAACTTTATGCAGACCGCACACTTGTATGCAAATTATTTAAGAATTCTGTTAACAAGATACCTCCGAGACGTTTACCTCTTTAGCGACCTTGAACTGAGGGAGGCGGAGGTTTTGTGATGCACAGGCGAGGTAGGTGTCGCTGGTTCTAGTGAGTGTACCCTAGGTTTGTAGATGACAATGCATGCATACACGTATACTTGAATTAAACTCTTTTATGTATTTTATAAATCTTACTGGACACATGTTTTCAACATTTCAGTGAAATTATGTTTTGGGAAATGGCATGGTTTTTGGACTCGGTTTTAATATTGTTTTGACGTGGTAATTATTAAGTCCATGATTTTGGGTTGGACCCGTAGTTATGATTTTATGGACTTTGGCCATGAATAATTTTTCAATGACTGTGGCTGAGGCCAAGAAACAAATATTTCAAAAAACGGATTTGGTTTTCATTGGTTTTCTGTTCCGATGGTAGATGTAGCTCCAACTGGCATTGAGGGGTTTTGCTCCGCTGGTTGTTGAGGATGTTAGATATAGCTCCGACTAGCGTTGAGGGGTTTTGTTCCGCTGGTTGTTGAGGATGTTAGATATAGCTCTGATTGGCGTTGAGTGGTTTTGCTCCGCTGGTTGTTGAGGATGTTAGATATAGCTCCGATTGGCGTTGAGGGGTTTTGCTCCGCTGGTTGTTGAGGATGTTGCTCCTACTGACATTGAGGGGTTTTGCTTCGTTGGTTGTTGAGGGTTCTCCGATACTGATGTTGAGGGTGTCTCCGCCGAGTCGTTGAGGCTGTTTAGGCATAGTACAGAGTTTTATAGTACAGGGTTTTCAACACACCTCAAGGTATACCTGGTGTGTGGTGGATATGTCGGGAACAATGGTTTTGATATATTATGTGTACATGTTGGTTTACATGATTTGAACTCCTTTGAGGAGGGTTTTCAAAGCAGGGTTGCGGACCACGGAATGTTTTCATTATTTGGATTTCGTGGGTCCCACTGAATGTTTTTACAAAAGATGGATTTTGGTTTATCCTTATTAACTTGTTTGAAAAGAAATGTTGTGTATGCACCCATTGTTTTATACAAGATGGAGGGTCTTCTCCAGCACATATTCGTCAAGGTTTTCTCCAACTAGCGTAGGAGGGTAGTTCTCCGCCTGATCGTTGACTGGTTTTTCGATGCGGGCGTTGTAAGATAGTGCTCCACTAGATCGTTGAGGATGACTGCACGTAGTGCACGTACCCCTATCTGACACCTGGCTTCGAGGTATATTCTGTGTTGAATGGATACTGGTGCCTCTAGGATGTCTCCTGGATGTAGTTCTCTCCTACGATTTGTTGTCGAGATTGGAATGAAGAAATGTGCAGAGAGCACGAGTTCTCTTGGGAATTGCGTATGGGGCCAAGTTCGTGTCGGTGGTGACGCGAGAGGAATTGAAACAGGAGGTTGGTTCTTAACTTGAGTTAGGGAAATTTTGGGGATGAAATTTATGTAAGGGGGGAAATTTGTAACGACCGGAACCAGAAATTAAATTAATTTGAGTATTGGACGATTTTACACTCAATTTTGGACGGGTTCGAGAGTCACTTTTTGATTGCAGTGCTTTTGGGAATTTTTCTTCGGTCGTTGCATAGGTTTCGAACCCTTGAGTTTGTAGACAGGCAGCATATGAAAAACGGAGACCCGGTGAGATCGTTACAAGTCTAGAAGCTTCAGAGGTAGTTTGGTAATTTTGGAAAAGTTTGAACTATAAATAGGATATTTTTCTCTCTCTTCGGGAGATTGGTCCATGTCAGTCCCTCTCTCCTACCCGACCCTCTCCGTGCGAACACCAAATCCCCCCTTCTCATCAGACAGATTGCAGTTCGACTTGACCGAAACCAAGGCCGAGAGGGTCTTCCCCGTGGCTCCGCGAGCATTTGGGGTCACCGTTGTGGTGGGAACACCACTGTAGATGGCGGACGGAGGAGGGAGGTGGATTGAAACTTCTCGACCATTTTTTGACCAAACCAGGTACGATCTCGAAACTTTGACCTCATATTCAGATTCCTGGTGGAAAGTAGATGAATTTACATGTATGGATCGTGAAAATCGATCAAGAAATGAAGGAGTTAGAAGCTCGCCATAAATAGTGATTTTCGGCATGAAATTCCAGTTTCCGACGAGGCAGATGGTGGCGGCGTAGTCGTCTTCTCCGGCCATACTCCAGCGATGGTGACGGAGATCCGATCATCTTCTCTAGTGAGTCACCGGTGATCGATCGGGTTGAGTGGATCGGTCGGGTTGAGTGAACCGATTGGGTAGAGTGGACCGGTCGAGTTGAGTGAACTAGTCGGGTCGAGCAGACAGATCAGGTCGAGTGAACTGATTGGGTTGAGTTGGATCAGGTCAGGCCGGGTCAGACAGGGTCAAGCGCGTGGCCGACGCGTAAGAACGTGTGGCAGGCGCGTGAGAACGCGTGGCCGGCTCGTGGCTCGTGGTCCGACCTTCCGCCATCGTATGGAGCCGAATTCGGGGTCATGATGACGTATGGCTAGGGTTTTGGGACGTTCCAGATCAGATTTTGATAGTTTTGAGGCCATAGGAGTTCGTTTAGAGCCCCGATTAGGCAATCCTAGTGGTAATGGTTGACCATGGAGTGGGTTTTGAGCTCTAGAGATCAAGGTAGTTGGGTCAATAATGTGTCAAGAGTTCCTTGGGGCTAGGGCGTCCATGATTTGGTATTTTATTTGCGCTGTGAACGGACTAGGGTTCCGGGATTACATGGGTATGCATATTTCTAGGTATTGGGTTATACCATGGGATTCCCGATGATTGGCGTGGATGGTGTTTTTCTTCGTTACATTGTTGAAGGTTCTCCGATTGGCGTTAGAGGGTATGTCTCCGCCAGATCATCGAGGGTCTCCAATGTTGGCGTTCGAGGTATTTTTCTCCGCTATATCGTTGAGGTCCAAGATTACTCTGGAGGAGCAGGGATATCGAGTTATCACTCGAGGTGCTTTGTAGGAGCAAGGATATCGAGTTACCACTCGGGGGCCCAAGACGAGCCGGGATATCGAGTTTGACTCAGGGCGAGTCAGGGACACTCAATTTAGTCAAGTCTGGTTCCTTCGTTATCCAGGTCAGTGGGTTGGTGTGGGCGGTGACCTAGAGTGACGAGTTAAGGACGGTTCACAAGTGGTTGACCAGTTATCCTGCGTCTGACAGGTAGGTGTGGTTAGTAAGTCCAGAGGTTCTGTCGGGAACCCTGTAAGGTTTACTAAAATTATTTAAGGATAAAGGGTATTCCTAGTATTAAATTTTGAGGAAAAAGAGCTGTCATACGGGATAAGGGTTTTTTACGGATTTCGAGGTGAAATTCAGGAAGGGTCATTACATTGAGGGTTCTCCAACTAGCATTAAGGGTACGTCTCCGCTAGATCATTGAGAGGTTCGCCAATATTGGCGTTCGAGGGGTCTTTCTCTAACAAATTGTTGAGGGTTCTCCGACTGACTTTGAGGGTACGTCTCTGCCAGATCATTGAGGGGTTCTTCGATATTGGCGTTCGAGGGATCTTTCTCCACTATATCGTTGAGGTCTGAGGTATGTCATTGAGGATTCCATCATCCTCTCAGGATGATTTGAGGTATGTCATGGAGGATTCCATCATACTCTCTGGATAAACAGGGATATTGAGCTACGACTGGAGATGAGCTGGGATATCGAGTTACCACTCAAGGTGCTCAAGATGAGCCGGGATATTGAGTTATCACTTGGGGTGCTCAGGATGAACTAGGATATAAAGTTACCACTCGGGGTGCTTAGGATGAACCAGGATATCGAGTTACCACTCGGGGTGCTAAGGATGAGTCAGGATATCGAGTTACCACTCGGGGTGCTCAAGATGAGCCGTGATATTGAGTTATCACTTGGGGTGCTCATGATGAGTCGGGATATCGAGTTACCACTCGGGGTGCTCAGAATGAGTCGGGATATCGAGTTACCACTTGAGGTGCTCAAGATGAGCCGGGATATCGAGTTACCACTCAGGGTGCTCTGGATGAGCCGAGATATCGAGTTACCACTCGGGGTGGTCAGGATGAGCTGGGATATCGATTACCACTCGGGATGCTCAGGATGAGCTGAGATATCGAGTTACCACTCGGGGTGCTTAGGATGAGCTGGGATATCGAGTTACCACTCGAGATGCAAAGGATGAGTCGGGATATCGAGTTACCATCCGGGGTGCTCAGAATGAGTCGGGATATCGAGTTACTACTTGGGGTGCTCAAGATGAGTAAGGATATCGAGTTACTACTCGGGGTGCTCAGGATGAGTCGGGATATCGAGTTACCACTCGGGGTAAGTCAGTGAGACTAAATTCAACCAAGTCTTGTACCTTCGTCATCTGGGTTAGTCGGTTGGTGTGGGCGGTGTACCAGATTGACGGGTGGTTGACGGTTCACACGAGCGTGACACGTCAGTTGTCTCGTTTTATTACGGAGGAGGTCCTCCGATGTAGTTTGTGAACTACTAGGCTATCCTGCGTCTGACTGGTAGGTGGAGTCAGTCAAGCACAGAGGAGGTTATGTTGGAACCCCTGTAAAGTTTATTTAATGTTTCTAAAGGCTAAGGGTATTTCAGGTATTAAACTTTTGTGTTAAAAGCTGTCAGTCGAGAGGTTGGGGTATAAAATAAGTTTGTGAGGTTACCCTGTAGGGCCACCACTGGTCTGAGGTTTCAGTATTGTCTGTCCTACTATCAACTTGGTATCAGAGCTTCTTAGCAGAGGGCTATAAACTTCGACTCATGATCAGGGGTTCTCACATTGTGATATGTGGCGAAGTATGGGCTCTTACCCTGACATGACCAGGCAGGTTAGCCACCGGTGCGGTTGCTCAGTCGAGAGGCTAAGACGGTTAACCAGTCCTTAAGGGGAGATTCTGCCAGATTTTTGGCAGAAGTCTCATAATTAATTGCAAGGGCTTAGGAGTATTCTTGGAATTTCTTTAGGTTGTTAGACCGGAGCAGTGTTCTTTCCGGGTTTCGAGGGAAAATTCGAGAAGGGTCCTGTCATGCAGTACCAGATGTCTGCATTGCTACCTGACTTGGTTTAGAATTATCTTAGTCCAAAGAACTATTGCCCGGACGATGGGGACATTCTCTCTTGAAATGACCATTCTCCTCACAAAAGTAACAACCGGTGTCACCAGGGCATTTTGGTAATTTTAACTTGGGGAGTATATATTTTGTTAAACCCAATCATTTTTACATCTTTATTTCATCACTTCAATTCATTATCATCTTAATTTCTCATCTTTTCTCTATAAAACACACATACCTGAACCCGTGACACAAAAACACCCCAAAACCCACAAAAATAAACTTTGATTCAAGGCTTAAACTTCCATTTTTATTCCACTAATCGGATTCTACTCCTTCCCACGATCACAACCGTGCCAACCATCGAAGGAGAGGACTACGGGGGAAGCCGAACCGAGTATAGGAAGATTCGAACCTTCCGATCGATTTTTCGGCTAATACAAGTACGAGTTTGATGTTTTGATGTCATATTTGGATTCTTGGGTTTGAGTAGATAGTTTGACATAAAATTTGTGAAAATGGTTGAGTTTTGGAGAAGTTATAAAAGCTTGAAGTTTCGGCCATAAATGGAGGATTCCAGCGAAACCAGATGACAGCGGCGGCTGGTCATCTTCTCCAGCCAAACTCCGGCGAAGGCAATGCAGTCCGGTCATCTACTCCGGTGAGTCATCGGTGACTGGTTGAGTCGGGTCGGGTCAGACCGAGTCTGGTCAAATTGAACCGATCAGGTCGAGTTGAACTGGTCGAGTTGAGTGAACCGATCGGGTTGAGTGACCTCCAATAGAAAAGGTGAAGGTAGTACAGCATTAGCACACCCCAAGGGATACCCTGGTGGCTAGCGGATATGTCGAGAATAGTGGATTTGATATTTGATGTGTCCATATCGGAATAAATGATTTTAAACTCTTTTGAGGATGATTTTCAAGCCAGACTATAGACCACAATGTGTTTTCCTTATATGGATTTTTTGTGGGTCCTACTAAGTGGTTTTAAAGAGAAATGAAATTGTGGTCATTTTCAGATGTTTTTACATCATGAACTGTTTTATTTGATGCATGCATGGTTTTATAAGTGGAGGGGGAAAAGGTAAGATTTCCTCGGAAAATGATTTATAAACGATTATTTTTGTCCACTCAGAACTTTTGTGTTTAAATCCCCTATAGGCTGTTGAGTTGAGTTGACGAGGACACTTCTCTCGAGACGGAGGCATTAGTATTCCGGCTGCAAGTGTAGTTAAAATTGAGTAGGATATCTAAATTTTACTATTTATCCTACTTAGACGCTCTGATATTATATGTTATTTGGTTAGACGTTATTGTTGGAATTGTTGAGTGCTTTGAATCCCTTGTCTGACAGGTGAAAGTAAAATTATATTATATTAGTAAGGATTTGAAGGGTATTTTGGGAACCTTTTCCTTAGGTTGTCAGACGGGATCAGCATTCTTCCCGGGTTTCAAGGGGAAATTCGGGACGAGTCCTGACAATTGGTATCAAAGCACTAGGTTAAATTCATGTAGACCGTACACCTAGTGTACAAGTGAAATTTTGGTATTAATGAGTTACAGCTTCTTTTCAGCGTAATGCCTCCGAGATGCAAGTCCCGTCAACGGTCTGGGAATGGTGGAGATGGCCATGAACCTGCAGTGGAGCCTGATTTGAGGCAGACACTGGAACAGCTTGGTCAGACTTTAGCTTTTGTACTCCAGGATAGGGCTTCTAATGAAGTTTCTGATATTGAGACAGCCCAGAGACTGGGGGCGACGATATTTATGGGCGAGTCTAGTCCATATGAGAATGAGGAGTGGATTACTCGCATGGAGCGGGTATTTTTTATCATGAGATGTCCTCCAGGGGACAAAGTTCTGTTGGCCACATTTTTGCTCGGTGGTTCTGCTTACCACTGGTGGTCACTGGTACGTTCTCTATATTCAACCGTAATGCTTGTGTTTTAATAGATCTCGGGGCAACTCATTCTTTTATTTCTCGGGGTTTTACATTTTTTACTGATAGAGAATTGTCCCCGATTGGTTGGGACATGGGTATTAGTACTCCTACCGGTTATGGTTGAAGGTCATGGGTTGGAGGCAAATTTAATCCCCTTAGATATTTTTGAGTTTGATATGATTCTGGGGATGGATTGCTTGGCCATCCACCATGCCTCCATAGACTGTTATGACAAAATAGTGGTTTTTCTGAGTCCAGGTTTGCCGAAACTTACGTTTTGGGGAGATCGTAGGGTACTACCCTCTGGAGTGATATCGGCGTTGACCGCTGAGAAATTGTTGAGAAAAGGTTGTGAGGGGTACTTGGCTCATGTGTTTGATACTCGGGATACTCCGATGAGAGTAGAGGACATTCCTGTGGTGAGGGACTTCTCTGATGTGTTTCCAGAGGATCTTCCAGGATTGCCATCTCACCGGGAGATTGAGTTCACCATAGAGCTTCTACCAGGTACTCAACCTATCTCACAGGCACCGTACAGAATGGCACCAGTAGAATTGCGAGAGTTGAAGACTCAGTTGCAGGACTTGGTGAATATGGGATTTATTCGCCCATGTGTTTCACCATGGGGTGCACCGGTATTATTTGTAAGGAAGAAGGATGGTGGTCTGAGATTGTGTATCGACTACCGGCAGTTAAACAGGGTTACCGTGCGGAATAAGTATCCTCTGCCAAGAATTGACGATTTATTTGATCAATAGAAGGGGGTAAAATATTTTTCAAAAATTAACCTTCGATCCGGGTGTTCCAAAAGTATTTGGATCGATTCATAATTGTGTTCATCGACGATATCTTTGTGTATTCAAGGAGTGCCAAGGCACATGAGAAGCACTTAAGGTTGGTGCTGAATATGCTTTGGAAAAAGCATTTGTTTGCCAAGTTCAGTAAATGCCAGTTTTGGTTGACCGAAGTTGGATTCTTAGGTCATGTGATTTCGGCTGAGGGTCTCAGTGTAGATCCCCAAAAAGTTGAGGTAGTGGAAAACTGGGAGCAACCGAGGACAGTGACAATGGTGAGGAGCTTTCTGGGTTTGGCAGGATATTATCGACGGTTCGTAGAAGGATTTTCTACGATAGCGGACTCGTTGACTCGGTTGACTAGGAAAGGAGTCAAGTTTGACTGGGATGCTGATTGTGAGCAGAGCTTTCAGGAGCTAAAGAGAAGGTTGACTTCTGCTCCAGTATTAACCCTTCCTGATGGTAACGGGGGATTCAAGGTATATAGTGATGCATCTTTGCGGGGTATAGGTTGTGTGCTGATGCAGCATGGGAAAGTGATAGCGTATGCTTCCAGGCAACTTAAACCCCATGAGATGAATTACCCCACACATGATTTGGAGTTAGCTGTAGTAGTGCATGCACTGAAAATCTGGAGACATTATTTGTATGGGGAGACGTGTCGGATCTTCACCGACCATCAGAGTTTAAAGTACTTGTTCACTCAGAAGGACTTGAATTTGAGGCAGAAAAGGTGGCTTGAGCTGATAAAGGACTATGATTGTATTATAGAGTACCACCCAAGAAAAGCCAATGTTGTGGCAGATGCCTTGAGCAGGAAGTCTATGGGTTCTTTGGCCCATTTACATACAGTCTACCTACCGTTGCTGGTAGAGTTCCGTAGAGCGGGGATTGTACTGGACATAGATAGCCAGGGGGCTTTGTTGGCTAGTTTCCATGTGTGGCCTGTTCTGATTGATCAGATTATTGAGGCTCAACTCTAAGATCCTACATTGTACATTATCAAGATGGAGTTGGAGATTGGGAACAGGCAGGACTATGCGGTTAGGGATGATGGAGCCTTGGTTAAGGATGGACGGTTGTGCATACCGAATGAGCTGGAGCTAAATAGGGAAATTCTTGATGAGGCTCATAGTTCGGCTTACACTATGCATCCAAGTGGTACCAAGATGTATCACACCCTAAAAGAACAGAGTTTGTGAGTAGATGTCTGACATGTCAGCAAGTGAAAGTAGAGAGGCATAAACCCTATGAGACACTGCAACCATTACTTATCCCGGAATGGAAGTGGGATCACATTACAATGGACTTTGTGTATAAACTTCCAAGGACACATAATGGACATGATGGGATATGGGTAATTGTTGATAGACTTACAAAGTCGGCACATTTCTTGCCAGTGCGGGAAGATTACCGGATGAGTAGGTACGCCAAATTATTTGTTGATGAGATCATACGACTGCATGGGACTCCATAGTCAATTTTTTCAGATAGAGATCCTAGATTTACCTCCAGGTTTTGGCGGAGTTTGCAGAAGGCTTTTGGCACTACATTGCATTTCAGTACAGCCTTTCATCCTCAGACGGATGGTCAATCTGAGAGGACAATCCAAGTTTTGGAGGATATGATGAGGGCTTGTGTACTACAGTTAACGGAAACTGGGATTCACACTTGTCTCTGATGGAATTTGCATATAATAACAGTTACCAGTCGAGTATTGGGATGTCTCCTTTTGAGGCACTGTATGGGAGGCAGTGCAGGACACCTTTGTGCTGGAGTGAAATAGGTGAAATGAGACTGTTAACACCAGAGTTGGTGGGTTTGACTGAGGAAAAGATTACAATCATCAGAGAAAGGTTGAAGACAGCTCAGGATCGCCAGAAGAGCTATGCAGACCGTCGAATCAGAGACCTTGAGTTTGAGGTAGGTGACTGGGTGTTCTTGAAATTATCTCCCTGGAAGGGAGTGGCACGTTTTGGTAGACGAGGAAAACTGAGTCCTCGCTACATTGGCCCGTATAAGATTTTGGAGATGATAGGATCAGTGGCATATCGTATTTCTTTACCCTCGGAATTATCCAGAGTTCATGATGTCTTTCATGTATCTTTGCTCCATAAATATTTATTTGATTAGTCTCATGTGTTGGAAGAGCAACCACTTGAGCTGAAAGACGATTTGACGTTTGAGGAGCGACCGGTGCAAATTCTGGATTGGAAGGAAAAGGTACTTCGCAGAAAGAATATTGCTCTAATTAAAGTGTTGTGGAGGAATCATAACGTGGAGGAAGCCACTTGGGAAACAGAGGCTTTAATGCAGGCAAAATATCCTCATTTTTTCCAAGGAAATAAATGAATTTCGAGGATGAAATTTCTTAAGGGGGGGTGGATTGTAACGACTCAGAAAATTTTATTTATCAATTTTGTAAGTTATTTTTGTAAAAGGACGATTTTACCCTTAGTCGGTTAAGGGCATGGAAATCAAGTTTTGTTTTGAAACATATTAGGTAGTCTTTCTGGTACCGTAGTGTGGGTCTCGAACTCACGAGTTCGTAGACAGGTGGCACACGGAAAACGGAGTTCGTGTACGAAAGTTATGGGTCTAGATGTTCAAGGGCATTTTGGTAATTTTGACTTGGGGAGTAGATATTTTGTTAACCCCAATCATTTTTACATCTTCATTATATCTTCATTTCATCACTTCAATTCATTATCATCTTTATTTCTCATCTTTTCTCTATAAAACACACATACCCGAACCCGTGACACAAAAACACCCCAAAACCCACAAAAATCAACTTTGATTCTAGGCTTAAACTTCCATTTTTGTTCCACTAATCGGATTCTACTCCTTCCGACGATCACAACCGTACCAACCATCGATGGAGAGGACTACGGGGGAAGCCGAACCGAGTATAGGAAGATTCGGACCTTTTGATCGATTTTTCGGCTAATACAGGTACGAGTTTGATATATTGATGTCATATTTGGATTCTTGGGTTTGAGTAGATAGTTTAGACATAAAATTTTTGAAAACTGGTTGAGGTTTGGAGAAGTTATAAAAGCTTGAAGTTTCGGCCAGAAATGGAGGATTCCGGCGAAACCAGACGGCGACGACGGCAGCGGCCGGTCATCTTCTCCGGCCAGACTCCGGAGACGACACGGTGGTCTGGTCGTCTTCTCCGGTGAGTCACCAGTAACTAGTCGGGTCGGGTCATATCGGGTCGGTTTGTGTTATATCGGGTTTGGTCGAGTTGAACCGATCGAGCTGAGTGAACTAATCGGGTCGAGTTCGATCGGGTAAGGTCGAGCCAGGCCGAGTTGGACAGGTCCAGGCGGATGGGCACTGTACCAGGCGCGTGACCGGCCCGTGGCAGCGCGTGGGCTCGTGTTCCAACCTTCTGGCGGCAGGTGGTGGCGCATGTTCCGACCTTCTGGCAGCGCGTGGCAGCGCGTGGGGCCGATTTTGAGGTCACGGCGACGCGTGTTGACTAGTTTTCGATGTTTCGGAACTGTTGGTACAGGTTTTGGGTTGATCGGATGTCGTTTAGAGGTAGTTTTGGGCATCCTAAGTTGCTGCATTTTCTAGAACAGCATAGGTAGACCTCCCGGGGTTCAAGGAGTTGTTATATAAGAGTCTTATTACTAGCTAGTAATCCCGATTGTTGTTTTTGACAGGAGATATTGTTCCGGGAACCTTGGAGGAACGAACAAGACGGGATTGAGCTTGCTTGGACAGGTTTGTGAGTGGACTTTTGATTTATAAATTGAAATGCATGCATCAATGTATCTTTGTTTAAATACTTTTATGGATTATTAGATTGAATTTCTGGAATTTAGAAATGATTGATGGACACATGTTTTCTAATATTTAAGTTAAAGTGTATTTTGAGAAATGTCATGGTTTTTGGACTCGGTTTTGATATCGTTTTGACGTGGAAATTATTGAGTCCATGATTTGGGTTTTGACCCGTATGTATGAGTTTATCGGATTTGGCTATATTTGAGGGAGGCCAGGACCCGGGACTAGGATCCGCTATTGGCGGTGAACCCGGTAAACCTCCAAGATAAACATTGATTTGAGGGAGGCCAGGACCCGGGACTAGGATCCGCTATTGGCGGTGAACCCGGTGAACCACCAAGATAAATATTGATTTGAGGAAGGCCAGGACCCGGGACTAGGATCCGCTATTGGCGGTGAACCCGGTGAAACTCCAAGATAAACACCAATTTGCGGAGGACCAAGATTCTCTATTGGCGGTGAACCCGTTGAACCTCCAATAGAAAATGTGAAGGTAGTACAGGACTAGCACACCCCAAGGGATACCTTGGTGGCTAGTGGATATGTCGAGAATAGTGGATTTGATATTTGATGTGTCCATATCGGAATAAATGATTTTAAACTCTTTTGAGGATGATTTTCAAACCAGACTGTGGACCACAATGTGTTTTCCATATATGGATTTTGTGTGGGTCCTACTAAGTGGTTTTAAAGAGAAATGAAATTGTGGTGATTTTCAGATGTTTTTACATCATGAACTGTTTTATTTGATGCATGCATGGTTTTATAAGTGGAGGGGGAAAAGGTAAGATTTCCTCGAAAAATGATTTATAAACGATTATTTTTGTCCACTCACAACTTTTGTGTTTAAATCCCCTATAGGCTGTTGAGTTGAGTTGACGTGGACACTTCTCTCGAGATGGAGGCATTAGTATTCTGGCTGCAAGTGTAGTTAAAATTGAGTAGGATATCTAAATTTTACTATTTATCCTACTTAGACGCTCTAATATTATATGTTATTTGGTTAGACGTTATTGTTGGAATTGTTGAGTGCTTTGAATCCCTTGTCTGGCAGGTGAAAGTAAAATTATATTATATTAGTAAGGATTTGAAGGGTATTTTGGGAACCTTTTCCTTAGGTTGTCAGATGGGATCAGGGTTCTTACCAGGTTTCGAGGGGAAATTCGGAACGGGTCTTGACAATTGGTATCAGAACACTAGGTTAAATTCCTATAGACCGTACACCTAGTGTACAAGTGAAATTTTGTTATTAATGAGTTACAGCTTCTTTTCAACGTAATGCTTCCAAGACGCGAGTCCCGTCAATGGTCTGGGAATGGTGGAGATGCCTATGAACCTGCAGTGGAGCCTGATTTGAGGCAGACAATGGAACAGCTGGGTCAGACTTTAGCTTCTGTAGTCCAAGATAGGGCTTCTAATGAAGTTTCTGATATTGAGAGAGCCTGGAGACTGGGGGCGACGATATTTATGGGCGAGTCTAGTCCAGATGAGGCTGAGGAGTGGATTAGTCGCATGGAGCGGGTGTTTTTGATCATGAGATGTCCTCCAGGGGACAGAGTTCTGTTGGCCACATTTTTACTAGGTGGTTCTACTTACCACTGGTGGTCACTGATACGTTATCTATATTCAACCGTAATGCTTGTATTTTAATAAATCCCGGGGCAACTCATTCTTTTATTTCTCGGGGTTTTACACTGTTTACTGATAAATAATTGTCCCCGATTGGTTGGGACATGGGTATTAGTACTCCTACAGGGGATATGTTAGTGGCGAACCTTGTGATTCGCAGTTGTCCAGTGATGGTTGAAGGCCATGGGTTGGAGGCAGATTTAATCCCCTTAGATATTTTTGAGTTTGATGTGATTCTGGGGATGGATTGGTTGACCATGCACCATGCCTCCATAGACTGTTATGACAAAATTGTGGTTTTCCGGAGTCCAGGTTTGCCGGAACTTATGTTTCGGGGAGATCGTATGGTACTACCCTCCGGAGTGATATAGGCGTTGACCGCTGAGAAATTATTGAGAAAATGTTATGAAGGGTACTTGGCTCGTGCGTTTGATACTCGGGATACTCCAATGAAAGTAGAGGACATTCCTGTGGTGAGGGAGTTCTCTGATGTGTTTTCAGAGGATCTTCCAGGATTGCCATCTCACCGGGAGATTGAGTTCACCATAGAGCTTCTACCAGGTACTCAACCTATCTCACAGGCACCGTACAGAATGGCACCAGTAGAATTGCGAGAGTTGAAGACTCAGTTGCATGACTTGGTGAATATGGGATTTATTCGCCCAAGTGTTTCACCATGGGGTGCGCTGGTATTATTTGTGAGGAAGAATGATGGTGGTCTGAGATTGTGTATCGACTACCGGCAGTTAAACAGGGTTACAGTGCGGAATTAGTATCCTCTGCCAAGGATTGACGATTTATTTGATCAACTGAAGGGGACAAAATATTTGATGTGTCCAGATCGGAATAAATGATTTTAAAATTTTTTGAGGATGATTTTCAAACTAGACTGTAGACCACAATGTGTTTTCCTTATATGGATTTTGTGTGGGTCCTACTAAGTGGTTTTAAAGAGAAATGAAATTGTGGTGATTTTCATATGTTTTTACATCATGAACTGTTTTATTTGATGCATGCATGGTTTTATAAGTAGAGGGGGAAAATGTAAGATTTCCTCGGAAAACGATTTATAAACGATTATTTTTGTCCACTCACAACTTTTGTGTTTAAATCCCCTCCAGGCTGTTGAGTTGAGTTGACGTGGACACTTCTCTCGAGACGGAGGCATTAGTATTCCGGCTGCAAGTGTAGTTAAAATTGAGTTGGATATCTAAATTGTACTATTTATCCTACTTAGACGCTCTGATATTATATGTTATTTGGTTGGACGTTATTGTTGGAATTGTTGAGTGCTTTGAATCCCTTGTCTGACATGTGAAAGTAAAATTATATTATATTAGTAAGGATTTGAAGGGAATTTTGGGAACCTTTTCCTTAGGTTGTCAGACGGGATCAGGGTTCTTCCCGAGTTTCGAGGGGAAATTTGGGATGGGTCCTGACACTTATCCATCTCAGTCGCCACGAGAGCCGGTACAAATCGTGACAACTCAAATTTAAGCTCATATTGTGTCACCGTCATGTCTCCCTGCTGTAACTGTAAGAACTCAGCCTCTCTGTCATCTCGGTATGAGCGAGGATAAAACTGCTCAAGGAAGCACTCCCTGAAAGCTTCCCAAGTAAAGGTTCGGACATCTCAGCCCGTCAGCTGCAAAGCATGCCACCAACGGTACGCATAACCACTAAGAAGAAATATGGCTAGTTGCACCCTATCCTCCGGAGGGCACCTGATAGAAGCATCTTTATGCGACGTTTTATCTTATTTTCTTATACTTTTCTTAGCATGTTTCCTATGTTTTCTTAATACTTAGCTTGTTTTCATGTTTTGTAGGCTTTTAGGAAGCAAAATTACAAAAGGAGTTACTGAGTGCTGTTTTGGAAATCTAAAGAGGAAACTTTGAAACTGACTTCAGAAGATGTGTCAACTTCTCGAAATTAACTGCACCTGTTTTGGAAGAACTAGCTGATGGGCCATATATCGTTGGAAAGATACCAAAGTCTAGTTTCTAAAGGAATTTACGGTTTGTGAATTGGAATTTTCTAGAAGGAGTTATGGCCGTTTTAGTACAGCAATGTCAGGCTGCGCGGGAATTCAGCATTCCTTCTATTTCAAGTTATCTAATCCTTATTAGGCTTGGACGACTAGAAGGCCAGTTTGTTAGGGTTATGAGAGGAGCCTTTTTAATCAGAGAAAAGAAGAAAATAATGAGAGAAAAAAAGGAAAAAAAGGAGCAGCCACGGGACATAAATTCTTGGTAACCAAGGGACAAAGAAACGCTTGCTCTCCCTCATTCAGCGAATTAATATGCACATCAATTCTTGGCAGTCAAGGGGCAGACACACACACAAGGGAGAAGCAAAGAGTCTCCCCCTCACCTCACTTGGAATGTCTCCTTATCTCCCTCAATCTGAAAAACGTGAGCCTCTCACACAAGGTAGCAATTTCTCTTCCTTTTTCCCTCACTTGAAAAAACTACTGAAACGTCGGAGGCTCTCACACAAGGACTCAGCCACACCATCCCATTCTGCTCCATCATTCAAGGTTCCAAGGTCTTAAATGATGGAAGCAAGGTGGAACGTCAAGGCGTCATCCAATCACTCTGGCTGACCAACACATCATCAAAGAGCTATCTTCTTCCTCTTTTTATTTTATGTTTTGTATGTTCTTGTTGTCTATTTAAATTATGGGTAACTAAGTACGTTAGTTAGGGCTCGATTAAAGCCCTAATCATGTTTCTTTAAGGATTTCGATATGCCTTTGCTGTAAACTACTTTTGTGATGCTTAATTGATTAATTTCATATTATATTTTACTCTTTACATATGTTATGTTATGCTTGATCACCATATGCATGCTGTGTATTGAGTTTGTTACATAGGTAGATTTAGATGACCGAATTTTGTGCTTGTGAGAGTAACAAAAGAACTAGTTATAAGTTCTTGAAATTAATCATCATGAATAACTAGAATAGATACCATGTTCTAGGAGTTGTGTGTTTTTCGATTTCCATTGTGTTATGCGTTCTTAAAGTGCAACTTAGTAGATACCATGCTAAACACTTTAAGGATGAAAAGAGTTAGCGTAGATACCCATGCCTAACTTGTTGCTTAGGGAAATCAATAATTTAAAGAGTATATATAATGCCTTTAGGTTGACAAACATGAGCATCTAAAATCTGTTTTGTAGCATTGTGCATGTCGTTTGCTTAAGGAAGAAGATTAGCGGTGAACATCGAATCCCTAACTGGTTTTCTCATTGTTTTAACCTCAATCTAATTCTATTTTTAATCAAACGCTGTTTTTAATATTTTGTTTCGCAATTTTCAGTTTTCAAAATCATCTTAAAATCATTCTTTTGAACCCCGAGTGCCTTCGGTTATTGCACATTAACTTTGATTAGAAATCTTAGGGTTTTGAAATAAGTTTTTTTTAGGGTTTTCTTTCACTTTTGCATTCTTAGTTTGTGCCATTTGGTTAGTAGTTCTAGGAAATCAATTTTAAACACATATTAATCCAGTCCTCGTGAGAATGATCTCGTATTTACTTTCTATACTATTTGTCTGATCTTATGCACTTGCGAGTTAAACCGTGTATATAATTGCGTAATTTTTAGGTTGCTATTTGTACAACAAGTACAAATAGCGAGGATAAAACTGCCCAAGGAAGCGCTCCCTGAAAGCTTCCCAAGTAAAGGTACAGACATCCTAGTCCATCAGCTGCAAAGCTTGCCACCAACGGTATGCATACCCACTAAGAAGAAATATGGCTAGTTGCACCCTATCCTCTAGAGGGCACCACATAACAGCAAACACTTGTTCCAAATGAGTAATCCAGTCAACAACATCATATGGGCCTAACTCGCCCGTAAACACTATCACCCCAACCTCTGGGCTCGCTCAATATCATAAACTTCAGAAGTAGCCCTACCCAGAAGTACAGTCGCCAATGCCCGACCTAATTGATCTTGGGTCTATCTCAAATCAGGCTCTTATACGGGATCATGTGTACCCCTAACGTTATCAGCTTCATGACTGTTTCCAGGCCACGGACGGGGCTCGTGTCTCGGAGGCATCACGCTGAAAAGAACCATAAGTCGTCAGTACCACAATCAGCTATACACTAGGTGTACGGTCTACAGGAAATTAAACCTAGAGCTCTGATCCCAAGTTGACAGGACATTTCTCGAATTTCCCCTCGAAACCTGAGAAAAGCCCTACTCCCGCCGGACAACTTAATAAAATTACCCAGAATACCTTTAAGTCTTTGCAATTAATTATGAGAATTCTGCCAAAAATCTGGCAGAACCTCCCCTATGAAATAGGTAGCCGTCTTCCACCTGTCAGACGAAGGATCAAATACTACTCTCGAATTCTAATGTCACCAAATAACCATCAACGAAGTTATAATTACAATAAGTCCAAAAGTCTTATCAGAGCATCTAGGTAGGATAGGTAAATACATAAATATAAATCCTACTCGATAGTCTAGGTAAAGGCGCAGCTAAAATATAATGCCTCCGCCTCTGGATGTGCCCTCGTCAACTCAACGGTCTAGAAGGGATTTAAAACATGAAAAGTGTGAGTGGAAAAAATAATCGTTTAAAACAATTCCAGAGGAAAACATACATTTTCCCCCTCCATGAGTAAAACAATGCATGCATAATATAAAATCCCTTTTTACACAAATAATATATAAAGATAATCCGAAAATTACCGAAAAATCCATCTTTAAATTAAAACACTCGGTGGGACCCACGAAAACCCGAATAATGAAAGCATCTCGTGGTCCACAACCCCGCTTTGAAAACCCTCTTCAAAGGACTTTACAAACTATGTAAACAGACCTAGACACAAAATATATCATAACATATCTCACTGATTCCCGAATGGAATCCCTAGCCGTACTCGATATCTGAGCTGACTGACCCGGGTCCAACCCTTCACACACTTGATATACCTCGAATTGTGCAGAACCATGTGCTATGTGTAAACAGCCTCAACGACCTAGTGGAGAAATACCCCTCGACACCAACATCGGAGAACCCTCAACGATCTAGCGGAGAAAGACCCTCGACGCCAGCATCGGAGAAAACCTTGACCCTCGGGGATAGTGATTCAGTGAAAACAAAAATCCATGTTTTGAAATCCTTGTTTCTTGGCCTGAGCCAAATTCAATGCAAAACCGGGTTTATGCCCAAATCCAATAAAATCACAAATCCAGGTCCAAACCCAAAATTCCTGGACTCAACCGAAACCCAAAATCTATAAGGTCAAAACAACATAAAAGCAAAGTTCATAAAGCCAGGCCATAGCCCAAAACGTCATTTCCAATTTATTATTGGGAACTCGTGTCCAGTACATTCAAAATTCCATAAATTTGCAAAAAAACAATACGTACCAAGAAATTATTTCAAATATACATTTATGCCTGCATTATAATTTACAAAATCAAAGTCCACTCACCGAATGTCCAATTAAACTCAATCCCGAGTTGTACGCTCCTCTGAAGTTCCCGGAGTAGTATCGCCTGTCAAAAGTAACAATCAAGGTTATCAACGATAATTAAAAACCCTACATTCAAACTCCCCCAAACCCCGAGAGGTCCACCCGCATTCCACTAAAAATGTAGCCACTTCAGACGCCCAAAACTACCCCTAAACGATGCCCGATTAACCCGAAACCTGTGCCAAAAGGTCCAAAACATCAAAAACATGTCGACACGCATCGTCGTAACTCAAGGACCGATCCCACGCGTAGCCACGAGCTAGCGGGAGGCCGACGGCTCGTCCACGCCCCTGCTACAGTACCCCACGTGCCTGCACGCGCTGACTCGATGCTGACTTGGCGCTAACTCAGCCGCCAGGTGACTCAGCCGTCGCCGAAAATAGCCATTGCTGGTAGACCTTGAAATTTTCCTAACTTCTTCAAATCTCACCTGTTTTTCACAAATTATTAGTCTAAACCCATCTACTCAAGCCCAGGAACTCGAAACTGAAGTCTAAACACGAAACCTATACTTGAGTTGGCTAGAAAATCGATCGAAATGTTCGATTTTCTCCTTCCTCTGTTCGATGTTCCCCGTGGCTGGTACCTCGACGGTCAGTACATCCGTGATCGTGAGGAGGAGGAGAAGGTGATGGGTTGCACCAAAACGAACGAGGTTGCTTCGAATCAAAGTTCAAAGTTTGGGGTTTTTGGGTTCAGTCACATGGGTTGGATGCAGATCGCGAAGAGAGAGAGAGAGAGAGAGAGAGAGAGAGAGAGAGAGAGAGAGAGAGAGAGAGATAGAGAGAGAGAGAGAGAGAGAGAGAGAGAGAGAGAGAGATAGAGAAAGAGAGAGGAAATTAGAAGAATTTGGAGAAGTCTGGGTTAAAAATATCTATCTGGAGTAAATTACCAAAATGCCCCTAAACATTCTAAACCCACAACTCTCTCATATGAACTCTGTTTTTCGCGTGTCGCCTGTCTACGAACTCGTGAGTTCAAGACCTACACAACGGTCTACCAAAAACTTCCAACTGTGTCTCTAAATAAGAAGTGATTTTCGAGCCCCTTATAAAACCAAGGGTAAATTCGTCATTTTCCAAATTAATTTACGAAAATTCACTAATTAAATTTCTGGGTCGTTACACTCGGGATGCTATGAGGTATGTTATGGAGGATTCCATTATACTCTCGGGATGCGATGAGATATATTATGGAGGATTCCATCATAGGCTAGTTGGGATATTGAGCTATGGCTAGGGATGAGCCGGGATAGAGTTACGACTGGGATGTGCTGGGATATTGAGCCCGAGTCGGGATATTGAGCCCGAGCTGGGATATTGAGCTACGGTTGAGGATGAGCTGGGATATTGAGCCCGAGCTAGGATATTGAGGATGAGCCCGAGCTACGGTTGAGGATGAGCTAGGATATTGGATTTACGTAAATTATTTATGTAAAATGACGATTTTACCCTTGCTTGTTAAGGGGCGTGAAAGTCAAATTTTGTTTCGAGATACTTTTGGTGGTGTTTTGGATACCGTTGCGTAGGTCTCGAACTCACGAGTTCGTAGACAGGTGGCACGCGAAAAATGGAGTTCGTGGACGAAAGTTACGGGTCTAGATTGTTAGGGGTATTTTGGTAATTTTTGACTTGGGGTAGATATTTTTAACCCCAAATCATTGTTTCATCTCCATATCATGATCTCACTCTCATCTCTCTGTGAAAACACTCACATCGAACCCATGTGCGAAAACTCACCAAAAAACCCACAAATTCCAAGTTTGATTCAAGGCCAAAACTTCCATTTCTATTCCACTAATCGTATTCTACTCCTTCCCACGATCACAACCGTACCAACCATCGAAGGAGAGGACCACGGGGGAAGTCGAACCAAGAATAAGAAGTTTCAGATCTTCCGATCGATTTTTCGGCTAGCACAGGTACGTGTTTGATGTTTTAAGGTCATATTTGGATTCCTGGGTTCAAGTAGATCGATTTAGACATAAAATTTGTGAAAAATGGTTAATTTTTGAGGAAGTTGTAAAGCTTGGAGTTTCGGCCGGAAATGGGGGATTCCGGCGGAAACCAGACGGCGGGGCCGGTAGCCGGTCGTCTTCTCTGACGAGTCGCCGGTGATCGGTCGGGTCGAGTAAACCGGTCGGGTCGAGTGACCGGTCGGGTCGAGTTGAATCGGTCGGGCTGAGTGACCGGTCGGGTCGAGTTGAACCGATCGAGTTGAGTGAACTGGTCGGGTCGAGTTGGACAGGGTCAGGCCGAGTTGGGCCGGGTTGGACCAGTCCAGGCGCATGGGCACTGTAGCAGGCGCGTGACCGGCGCGTGAGGGCGCATGGTGGCGCGTGTTCCGACCTTCCGTGTGCGTGGCGGCGCGTGGGGCCGAGTCTGAGGTCACGGTGACGCGTGACATCTAGTTTTTGACGTTCCAGATCTGTTGGTACAGGTTTTAGGTCGATCGGACGTCGTTTAGGGGCTATTTTGGGAGTTTTAAAGTTGCTGCGTTTTCTAGGCCAGCATAGATAGACCTCCCGGGGTTTAGGGGGTTTATATTTAAGGTTCTTATTATTAGCTGGTAATCCCGATTATTAATTTGGACAGGCGATACTGCTCCAGGAACTTCAGGGGAGCGTACAGTTCGGGATTGAGCTTGCTTCAACAGGTTTGTGAGTGGACTTTTGGTTTATAAACCATAATGCATGCATCAATGTATCTTTCATTTAAATACTGTTATGTATGGGTGCAATGAATTTCGGGAATTTAAAAATGATGCTGGACACATGTTTTCCAATATTTCAGTGAAAGTGTGTTTTGAGAAATGGCCTGGTTTTTGTATTTGATTTTGATATCATTTTGACATGGTAACTATTTGAGTATTTGATTTGGGGTTTAGACCCGTAATTATGATATTATTGGTTTTGGCCATAAAATGATATTTCAAAGAATTTGGTTTAGGCCAAGAAACAAAGATTTCAAAATATGGATTTAGTTCACTGGTTTTCTGTCCCGATGGTTACTGTTGCTCTGACTGGTGTTGAGGGGTCTTGCTCCGCTGGTTGTTGAGGGTTCGGACTTTGGTGTTGAGAGGTCTTGCTCCACCGGGTCTCGAAGCTGTCTATGCGTAGTACAGAGAATTGTTGTACATATTTTAAAACATCTCAAGGGATACCCTGGTGTGTTGTGGATTTGTCGGGAACAGTGAATTTGAGATATTATGTGTCCAGATTGAATTAAATGATTTTAAACTCCTTTGAAAAGTGTTTTCAAACCAAATTGTGGATCACAAGGTATTTTCATTATACATATTTTATGTGATTACAACTAAGTGGTTTTAAAGAGAAATGGAAATTTTGGTGATTTACATATGATGTTTTTATATTATAAACTGTTTTATGTGATGCATGCATGGTTTTATAAATGGAGGGGGAAACAGGTAATATTTCCTTGGAAAATGATTTATAAATGATTATTTTTGTCCACTCACAACTTTTGTGTTTAAAACCCCTTCAGGCTGTGAGTTTAGTTGACACGGACACTTATCTCGAGGCAGAGGCATTAGTACTTCGGCTGCGCTGTGTAGTTATACCTGAGTAGGATATCTAAATTATACTCTTGATCCTACTTAGACGCTCTGATATTATATTGTATTTAGTTGAACATTAATTACGGGAATTATTGAGTGCTTGAATCCCTTGTCTGACAAGTGGAAGTATTTATTATTATTATATTTTGTAAGAATTGAAGAAGGGTATTTTGGGAACCTTTTCTTAGGTTGTCAGACGAGATCAGGGTTCTTCCCGAGTTTCGAGGGGAAATTCGGGACGGGTCCTGACATTTATATTATGCATGAAACCTCTTATTAGACATATTAATAGTCTCACTATCTCATCTAAATCCCATGTTGGTGTTCTGTCTTCCCCTCATGGGGTTAGAATTACTAACCTTATGTTTGCAGATGATTGTTTGATTTTTGGCAAAGCCTCTAAAGTGACAACTAGAAATATTCTCCAAGCTCTTAATGCGTTTCCTCTTCCCTCTGGCAAAAAAAAAACTTTCACAAGTCTTCTGTCTATTTCTCCTCAAATGTGACAACTCAGGACATAAATGTTATTGCCAATATCCTTGGCATCCAACATAAAGCTACGGTTGGTAAGTACTTGGGGTTCACAACATAGTTTTCTGGAAAGACCCGGTCAATGCCAAGGAATTAATTCAGAAAGTTCAAAACAAGCATGCTGGTTGGATGAGGATACTCTTTCTCGTGCTGGTAAGCTTACTCTGCTAAAATCAAGTGACAGGACCCTTCCCGAATTCCCCCTCAAAACCGGGAAAGGCCCTGCTCCCTCTGACAGCCTTTAACCACAAAAGTTAATACCTGAAATACCCTTAATTGTGGAAATATCAAATAAACTTTACGGGGTTCCAACATAACCCCCTTTGTACCTGCTTGACCTTCACCTACCTGTCAGACGAAGGATAGTCTAGTAGTTCACAAACTACCTCGGAGGACCTCCTCCGCAATCAAACAAGATAACTAACGTGTCACCCTCGTGTGAACCGTTAATGACTCGTCAATCTGGGTCACCGCCCACACCACCCACTGACCCTGATGACGAAAGTACATGACTTGGTTGAATTGAGTCTCTCTAATTTATCCCGAGTCGTAACTCGATATCCCAGCTCATCTTGAGCCGCAGCTCACTAACCCGGCTCATCCCAAGCCGTACCAGATATCTCGGCTCAACTCGAGTCGTAGCTCAATATCCCAGCTCATCCTGAGTCGTAGCTCACTAACCCGGCTCATCCCAGGCCGTACCTGATATCCCAACTTAACTCGAGTCGTAGCTCAATATCCCGGCTCATCCCAAGCCATACCTGATATCCCGGCTCAACTTGAGTCGTAGCTCAATATTCCGACTCATCTTGAGAGTATGATGAAATCTTCCATAACATACCTCAGATCATTCATCACGGTCAAAACCCAAATCACAATTCGTGGCATATCATAATACGTAGAAATACACATGCCACGAAATCCCGGAAACCCAGTCCGTTCACAGTACATCCAAAGTACCAACTCAAGGAAACCCTAGCCCTAAGGAATAGTCCATCTTCCAGACCCCACTTACCACCCCCCAACCCCCCCCCCCCCCCCCCCCCCCCCCCCCCCCCACCTCCCCACCTCTCCCCAAGCCAAAACCCTCTACGTGGTCGTCCATATAGCTGGGATTACTCAAACGGGGCTCTAAACGGACTCCAACGACCTCAGAACCACCAAAATCCGATCTAGAATGTAACAAAACCCTAGACACGCGCTGCCGTGGGTCGGAAAATAGCCCCATGCACCGCCACACGCCGATAGAAGATCGAACCATATGCCAAGCACCGACCTCGTGCCACCACGCGCCTCCACACGCCTCACGCGCGTCTGTACTGTTACGGTAGAATATTCCGTCACTCTGACGGAATCGGAATCTTCCGTCCAAACTAACGGCGTTAGGGTTTCATCATAACGTCGTTATCTTTTGGTGGAATATGCTAACGCCGTCAGCAGATTCCGTCAAACCCTGACGGCGTCAGTTGACCCAATAGTCAACTAACTGCTGAATGGTGTTGTACAAATAGCAACATAAAAATTACGCAACTATATGAACGTTTTAACTCGCAAGTGCACAAGATAAGACAAATAGTAAATAAAGAAAATACGAGATCATTCCCACGAGGACTGGATTAATATGTGTTTAAAATTGATTTTAAGATGATTTTGAAAACTGAAAATTTAGAAACAAAATATTAAAAAAAAAGCAGCGTTTGATTAAAAATAGAATTGGATTGAGGTTAAAACAATGAGAAAACCAGTTAGGGATTCGATGTTCACCGCTAATCTTCTTCCTTAAGCAAACGACATGCACAAAAACAGATTTTAGATGCTCATGTTTGTCAACCTAAAGGCATGATATCTACTCTTTAAATTATTGATTTTCCTAAGCAACAAGTTAGGCATGGGTATCTACACTAACTCTTTTCATTCTTAAAGTATTTAGCATGGTATCTACTAAGTTGCACTTTAAGAACGCATAACACAATGGAAATCGACAAACACACAACTCCTAGAATATGGTATCTATTCTAGTTATTCATGATGATTAATTTCAAGAACTTATAACCAGTTCTTTTGTTACTCTCATAGGCACAAGATTCGGTCATCTAAATTTACCTATGTAACAAACTCAATACACAGCATGCATATGGTGATCAAGCATAACATAAGGTATGTAAAGAGTAAAATATAATCTAAAATTAATCAATTAAGCATCACAAAAGTAGTTTGCAGCAAAGGCATATCGAAATCCTTAAAGAAACATGATTAGGGCTTCAATCGAGCCCTAACTAAAGTACTTAGTTACCCATAATTTAAATAGACAGCAAGAACATAAAAAATAGAAAATAAAAAGAGGAAGAAGATAGATCTTTGATGATGTGTTTGTCAGCCAGAGTGATTGGATGACGCCTTGACGTTCCTCCTTGCTTCCTAAGCCTTTTAGACCTTGGAACCTTGAAGGATGGAGCAAAATCGGATGGTGTGTGTGAGTCCTTGTGTGAGAGCTTCCAACGTTTCTGCAGTTTTCTTTTTGGGAGAAAAAGAGACGTTCCAAAGTATGAGATAGAGAGAGACGTTTTTCACTTTTTGTGTGGGAGAGTGACTCTTTGCTGGCTGCCTTTTTGTCTTCACTCACGTTTTTTCCTTGTCCCATGTATGTGTCTGCCCCTTTGCTGCCCAGAATTGATATGGGTGTTAATTTCCTTAATGAGGGAGAGAGACATTACCGTTTGCATTCGCTGCTCAATCAATCCTCACGTTGTGGTTGCTCCTCTCCCTTTATTATTTGTTTATCTTCCTTTTTCTGATTAAAACGTTTCCTCCCGTAACCTTAATAAACTAGGCCTCTAGACGTCCAAGCCCGATAAGGATTAGAAAACTTGAAATAGAAGGAATGCTGAATTCCAGCTCAGCCTGACCTTGCTGTACTAAAACGGCCATAACTCATTCTAGACAACTCCAATTCACAAACCGTAAAATTCTTTAGAAACTAGACTTCTGTATATTTCCAACGATATATGACCCATCAGCTAGTTCTTCCCGAGCAGGTGCAGTTAATTTTGAGAAGTTGACACATCTGCTGAAGTCTGTTTCAAAGTTTCCTCCTTAGATTTCCAAAACAGCACTCATTAACTCCTTTTGTAACTTTGCTTCCAAAAATCCTACAAAACACGAAAACAAGCTAAGTATTAAGAAAACATAGGAAATATGCTAAGAAAAGCATAAGAAAACAAGATAAAACGTCATATAAATATGCTCCTATCAAATTCCCCCACACTTAAGCTTTTGCTAGTCCTCAAGCAAAATAGAAACAAAGAATGAAAGAAAAACCAAAGACTCAATAATTCAACTAAACCTTCCAACATTTGTCTCTGAGATTTTCAATGAATCATGACATATTAAGATTCATCATAAGCATAAGAATTGGTCCACATGATCCGAGAGTTAATACACCTTCATAGAAATCATACACATACTCACAATTAAATCAATCAAAACACAAGTACAAAGAGAGATAAGAATTAGCTCAAAATTCTCACCGAATAAGCTCTGATTTTACCTTATATTTTATGGTTAAGTCACTCTTTCTATACTAGTTATATGTGAGAGGATTGATATAAAATGGAAACAAATTGCTCACATATGATATAACAAGAAAGAAAGGCACTTTCAGAATTTTTCTTATGAACATGACTCATGAAAGGAATGCTACTACTTGAATGCAAGAACAAGTGACACCATATGCTCATACTTCATTCAAATCTCCACATATTGATATAAACACAACAAACAAGATCAGAAGGTCTTTATGAGGATTGTAATGAGGCCAAAGGGTAAGGGGTTAAAGAAAGAATGGATATGGATAACACAAAGTTCTTAAAGAAATAGTAGAAGCATGCAATGATGTTAGAGACATAAGAACTTGTATCACTATCAAGGCTTAAAAATCATATAAGTACCGATCAAGTGCATACACTCAATGGCCGATTTGAACATTAGTGACCATACTTCAACAATCAATACATGAACGGTCACAATGTTGATTTATTTTTTTCTCTTTTTTTTTTCTTTTCATTTTTTTTTCTGGTGCACACTCTGAACCGTGTACAATTCTTATCTCTTTTTTTTTTTTTTTTCTTTTGAACATTCCCCCAAACTTACTCTTTTAACACCTCTTGATTCACAATTAAGTCTCTACAAATTATGCTTCACTAATCTTTAAGAAAAAGGGTAAGGATGAAAGTGTTTAGGCTAGGTGAGGAAAATGAGGGTTATGAAACAAAAAGGCTTAAACAAAGGCTCAACAAGGGTTTACCTAGAGGAAAGTATATCATGGGTCAAAGGCCATTTTGGCAATGGTGGTAATCTAGGTGCCTTCATCATCTCAAGTATGTCATGCAAATCAATTCAATGCCTCGAAAAGAAATTAGTACCAGTTCTAGCATTTAGTTCCAATGATGATAAGCAATTCAAGTAGCAACCAAGCAAAGAAAGAAAAGATCATACAACAACTTAATTGACAAGAAAGTGATAGATTAAACAAATACAACTATCTCAAACAAAGGATAAAGGCTCAAAAGCTCACAAAAGGGTTGTATTGATCTTCATTCAATTAAGCATGTTATGGATACCACTTACTTGGGTGATTACATGTGATTTTGCATATGATAACCATGAATACTTGAGTATTAACCAAAGAATAATTTCAGACCTTGAATCATGCTTATAAGTCATACAATTAAAAACCAAATCTCATCATTGTGTTGGAAAGAAACCTAAGACACAAAAAAAAAACACAAAAACTACCCAATTTAACACGAGTAAAACCGACACAAACTAGGCAAAAAATAAAGCTGTAAAAAAAAAAAATTTTAACCAATGCAAAATCAACGGAAAACACAAGTGTTTCCCCCTCACACCTAAATCTAACATTGTCCTCAATGATTGAAAGTTAAAGTAAAACAATGAAGCATTTAAGGAAGGAGAAACAAGTGACGACACACACAAAGAAAATAAAACAAAACAAAATAAACGAAGGCAAAGTTAACGATAAAGAAGGACAGGGTGAGAGAAAGCAAATCTGATTGTCAGTGGTTGTAGAGTGCCAAAACTGTCATCATCTTCTTCACATGGGTTGCCTCCCAACTTCCCTTTGGGTTACCTCCCAAGTAGTGCTAAGTTTATAGTCTTCAGCCAGACTGTTGGACTCTCATGCAATGTACTGAACAGGTTGGAGAGTCACATCCTCCTCTCTAGGCTCAAAGCTCATCTCAATATAGGGCTTTACTATGTGCCCATTCACCATGAATGTCTGATTCTTCTCTTTGCTATGAACCTGTAAAGCTCCATGAGGTAAAACTTTTGTAACAACATAAGGACCGTACCACCTAGACTTGAGCTTACCAGGGAAAAGTCTCAATTTTGAATTGTAGATCAACACCTTCTGTCCCACATGAAACTACTTCCTAACTAGCTGCTTATCATGATACATCTTGGTCCGTTCCTTACACAACTTAGCATTCGCATATGCATCATACCTCAACTCTTCAAGCTCATTCAGCTGTAACTTCCTCTTGTCACCTGCTTGTTGCATATCATAGTTGAATTTCTTAATAGCCCAATATGCTCTATGCTCCAACTCCACTGGTAGGTGACATGCCTTCCCAAGGACTAGACGATATGGGGACATGCCAATGGGGCTTTTGTACGCATTCCGATATGCCCACAATGCATCATTCAAGCGTAGAGACCAATCCTTCCTTCTAGTATTCACTGTCTTCTCTAGGATGCTTTTGATCTCTCTATTGCTTATCTCCACTTAACCACTGGTTTGAGGATGATATGGAGTGCCAACCTTATGTGTGATCCCATATTTCTTCATTAAGGAAGCAAAAGCCTGGTTGTTGAAGTGGCTACCTCCATCACTAATTATTGCCCTTGGTGTCCCAAACCTAGTAAAGATGTTATCCTGCAAGAACTTCACAACAACTTTGTGATCATTAATTTTTGAGGGGACAACCTCGACCCATTTAGATACATAATCCACACCCACAAGAATATATATATATATATATATATATATATATATATAACCAAATGAGTTAGGAAATGGACCCATGAAGTCAATACCCCACACATCAAAGAGCTCCACCACTTGAATGTTTTGCAATGGCATCTGATTTCTAGAAGAGATGTTCCCTGTTCGTTGGCATCTGTCACAAGAGCTGCAAAACCAAAAAGCATCTTTAAACACATTAGGCCAATAGAACCCAGATTGTAATACCTTAAGTGATGTTCTCTTTGCTCCAAAGTGTCCTCCACATGCAAACTGATGACAATGTTGGAGAATGCTCATATGTTCCTCCTCAAGAACACACCTTCTGATAATTTGATTTGGACAAAATTTGAACAAGTAGGGCTCGTCCCAATAGTAGTGCCTAGACATAGACACTAATCGCTTCCTTTCTTGGCTCGACATACCTGGAGGAAAAACCTTAGTAGTTATATAATTAACAATATATGCATACCATGGAAGTTGTAAATCAATTGCAAATAACTGCTCATGTGGAAAGTTTTCACTCAAGGGAAGCTTGTTCCCTTCTTCATCAAGAAGTAACCTGGACAAATGATCTGTAGCCACATTCTCACTACCCTTCTTGTCCATAATCTCAAGATCAAATTCTTGCAGTAAGAGCACCCATCTAATCAACCTAGGCTTAGCATCTTTCTTATCAAACAAAAATCTCAAAGCAGCATGATCAGTAAAAACAATAACTCTAGAACCAATCAAGTAGGACCTAAACTTCTCCAAAGCAAATATAACAGCTAACAATTCTTTTTCAGTAGTAGAATAATTAAGTTGAGCATCATTCAAAGTTCTAGAGGCATAATAAATAGCATGAGGTACCTTGTTAACTCTCTGACTTAGAACAGCTCCCAAAGCATAATCATTGGCGTCACACATGAGCTCGAATGGGAGGTTCCAATTAGGTGCCATCATAATGGGTGCAGATGTGAGTAGCTTTTTCAATGTGTTAAAGGCATTCATGCACTCTTCTGTCCACACAAACTCAACATCTTTAGACAATAACGCGCAAAGAGGTCTAGACATTTTAGAGAAATCTTTTATGAATCTTCTGTAAAACCCTGCATACCCTAGAAAACTTCTCACACCCTTCACAGATGTAGGAGGAGGTAATTTTGATATGATGTCAATCTTTGCCTTGTCCACCTCAATTCCCCTACTAGATATTACATGACCTAAAACAAGACCTTGTTGTACCATGAAATGGCACTTCTCCCAATTCAGCACTAGGTTGCATTCCTCACATCTCTTTAGAAAAAGCTGCAAATGGTTAAGACAGTCATCAAAGTTAGAACCAAAAACACTGAAATCATCCATAAATATCTCTATAAATCTCTCCACCATGTCTGAAAATACGCTCATCATGCACCTCTGGAATGTGGCAGGTGCATTACACAAACCGAATGGCATCCTTCTGTATGCAAATGTGCCAAAGGGGCATGTGAACGTGGTCTTCTCCTGGTCCTCTGGTGCTATAGCAATCTGATTATAACCACTATAACCATCTAAAAAAAATTAATGACTATGACCTGCTAACCTTTCTAACATCTGATCAATAAAGGGAAGAGGAAAATGATCTTTCCTGGTTTCATTGTTGAGCTTTCTATTATCAATGCACACTCTCCAACCTGTGGCTAGCCTGGTAGGAACAAGCTCATTATCTTCATTCTTCATCACTGTGATTCCACTCTTCTTAGGCACAACATGAACTGGACTTACCCATTTGCTATCTGAGATGGGGTAGATGATGCCAACATCCAAGAGCTTAAGAACCTCTGCTCTCACTACTTCCTTCATGTGTGGGTTAAGCCGTCTCTGAGCATCCATGTTAGGCATTGCATTATCTTCGAGGATTCTATGCATGCACATGGATGGACTTATGACTTTGGTGTCGGCAATGGTCCACCCTAATGCAGTCTTGTGCTCCCTAAGAACTCTCAACAACTTCTCTTGCTCCACCATACTCAAGTTTGCAGCAACTATCACTGGTAATGTCTGGCTCTCTCCCAAGTAAGCATACTTCAATTGTTCAGGTAGTTGCTTCAATTCTAGTTCTGGTGCTCTGACAATGGAAGGGACAAGAGCAGTATTAGTAGACGCAAGAGTTTCAAAGGAAGCTACATAATTACTTGGATAAGGCTTAGAAGCCTCAAGAGAATGCACAGCTTCATGGAGATCTATTTATGTAACATCACATCCATGTTAATAATTCAGCCTTGTGAGGTTGTGGGCTATCCATGCCTCCAAAGGGTCAAGGCTATGTACCTGAAACACTTGCTCAACAACACTTCCTACCACATCAATCTTGAAACAATCATGGTTATCATGTGGCAATTTGATGGTGTCGGACAACATGAATTCTATCTTCTTACCATTAACTTTCATGCGTATAGTACCCTTTTCACACTTATCTTCGTATCATCAGTTATCATAAAGGGTCTACCAAGAATAATAGGTAATGAAGATGGCATAGGGGAATCTTCCATATCCAGAACAACAAAATCAGCAGGCAAAATAAATTCATTTACCTGAACCAAAACATCCTCTAATATACCTCTAGGTCTTTTGATGCTTCTATCTACCAATTGCAATATAATTGAGGTTGGCTTGAGCTCCCCCAACCTCAACTCCTCATAAACGGTATAAGGCATCAAGTCAATGCTTGCTCTTAAATCAAGCAAAGCACGTTCAAAAAGACGGTCACTAACCCTGCAAGGAATAGTAAAACTACCTGGATCTTTTAGTTTAGGTGGTAGCTTTCTCAATAAAACCGCACTTACCTCCTCAGTCAATGCAACTTTCTCATGTTCCTGAAACTGTCTTTTGTGTGTACAGCAATCCTTTAAAAACTTAGCATAAGATGGAATCTGTTTAATTGCATCAAGTAAAGGAATGTTGATTTCTACTTTTCTCAAAGTTTCAAAAATATCAAGAAGATGTTTTTTCTTTCTTTTGCTTAACTAACCTTTTAGGGAAGGGTGGCAATATCACCTTCTCCTTCTCACCTACGTTTGCGGCTGGAGGTGGTTCAACACTTTCTGGTTCATTCTCATCTATCCCCACCTTGTTGTCAACTACCTTGCCACTTCTAAGGATTGTCACAACCTTGAGCTTCTCCTGGCCTCCCAGATTAGGTATGGTTTGTGATGGAAACTCTCATTTCTTCCTCTCACTTAACTCGTTTGCCATTTGCCCTACTTGTGCCTCCAATCTCTGAATAGCTTGGCTAGTTGTTGCCTCTAGTTTCTGAATGTTCTGACTAGTTAGAGCATTTTTCTGTTGTTGTGCAGTCAAGAACTAGAGTATGGCACCTTCAAGATTATTCTTCTTCTGGTCAGTATTTGGTTGTGCCACCTGTGATGAAGCATGATAATTATTTCCCTGCTGGAAGTTCTTCTGCTGCCCTTGTGGATTAAGCACATTCTGACTATTGCTCCAATAGAAATTTGGGTGGTCTTTCCATCCTGGATTATAAGTGTTCGAATATGGGTTGTTCTTGGGATAATAGTTGTTTTGCCCCCACATAATTAGCTTGCTCATGATCTATAAAATAAGACATAGGACAAGTCTCAGTACTATGATTAGAATGAGAACATATAGCACATACCTCGACTTTAGAAACTTGTTGAACTTGAGAGATGTTCTGAGCTGACATTGTTTTCACTAGCATATCTAACTTCTTCTCCATTGCTGCCATTTGACTCTGAACTCCACCATTTGTGCTAACTTCATAAACACCTTTACTTTTTACTCCTTGTCTCCCTCTTGATGAGAATTGCTGAGAATTTTCACTTAGGGTCTCAAATAGCTCAATGGGTTCATCACTGCTCTTTTCCATAAGCACACCTCCACAAGCCGAATCAACAAGATTTTTGTTAATATCATTTAAACCTTCATAAAAAGCTTGTACCTGATCGTCTTAATATAGATTGTGGTGTGGACACTTGAGAAGAAACTCCTTGAAATGCTCCCATGCCTCAAAGAAAAGATCTTCATCCTTCTATTGAAAGGCTTGAATCTCCCTTTTAAGTTGTCTTGTCTTTTGGGCTGGGAAAAACTTCTTCAAGAATTTAGTAGCCAATTGTTCCCAAGTAGTAATGGAACCTGCAACCAGAGAATTCAACCACAACTTAGCATTATCTTTTAAGGAGAAAGGAAAAAGAATTAACCTGATTCCTTCTGGAGTTAAGCCCTGGATGTTCTGAGTCTTGCAGAGATCGAAGAAATCCCTAATGTGCAAGTATGGATCCTCAGAATGTGTGCCTCTGTAGTGCGGCACCATGTTAAGAAATTGAGGTGATAAATTGAAGCTGCCTTGCGCAGTTGGTTGGTAGGCAATGCATGATGGTTGATTAAGGTTTTGAGGGACAAAGGAGTCCTTCATTGGCCTTCGAACATGTTCCTCCCCCATTTTGTTCTCTGATTCTGATCTTTCTACTTCTTCAAAATCTTCTCTGTGTGTTAAATTTTGCTCTCTCAGCTTGCTTTCGAAGACGTCTAATAGTTCGTTCAATCTCAGGATTGTATTCACCAACCGCTAAATTTTGGGATCGACGACCTTGCATAAACGAAATTCAGCCTGTAAAAGAAAACCAAAATCAATTTCAGCACAAATCAGTTACACAGTCCCCAGCAACGGCGCCAAAACCTTGTTGTACAAATAGCAACATAAAAATTACGCAACTATATGCACGTTTTAACTCGCAAGTGCACAAGATAAGACAAATAGTATAGAAAGCAAATACGAGATCATTCCCACGAGGCCTGGATTAATATGTGTTTAAAATTGATTTTAAGATGATTTTGAAAACTGAAAATTTGGAAACAAAATATTAAAAAAAAGCAACGTTTGATTAAAAATAGAATTGGATTGAGGTTAAAACAATGAGAAAACCAGTTAGGGATTCGATGTTCACCGCTAATCTTCTTCCTTAAGCAAACGACATGCACAAAAACAGATTTTAGATGCTCATGTTTGTCAACCTAAAGGCGTGATATCTACTCTTTAAATTATTGATTTCCCTAAGCAACAAGTTAGGCATGGGTATCTACACTAACTCTTTTCATTCTTAAAGTATTTAGCATGGTATCTACTAAGTTGCACTTTAAGAACGCATAACACAATGGAAATCGACAAACACACAACTCCTAGAACATGGTATCTATTCTAGTTATTCATGATGATTAATTTCAAGAACTTATAACCAGTTCTTTTGTTACTCTCATAGGCACAAGATTCGGTCATCTAAATTTATCTATGTAACAAACTCAATACACAGCATGCATATGGTGATCAAGCATAACATAACGTATGTAAAGAGTAAAATATAATCTGAAATTAATCAATTAAGCATCACAAAAGTAGTTTGCAGCAAAGGCATATCGAAATCCTTAAAGAAACATGATTAGGGCTTCAATCGAGCCCTAATTAAAGTACTTAGTTACCCATAATTTAAATAGACAGCAAGAACATAAAAAATAGAAAATAAAAAGAGGAAGAAGATAGCTCTTTGATGATGTGTTGGTCAGCTAGAGTGATTGGATGACGCCTTGACGTTCCTCCTTGCTTCCTAACCCTTTTAGACCTTAGAACCTTGAAGGATGGAGCAGAATCGGATGGTGTGGGTGAGTCCTTGTGTGAGAGCTTCCAACGTTTCTGCAGTTTTCTTTTTGGGAGAAAAAAAGACGTTCCAAAGTATGAGATAGAGAGAGACGTTTTTCACTTTTTGTGTGGGAGAGTGACTCTTTGCTGGCTGCCTTTTTGTCTTCACTCACGTTTTTTCTTTGTCCCATGTATGTGTCTGCCCCTTTGCTGCCCAGAATTGATGTGGGTGCTAATTTCCTTAATGAGGGAGAGAGACATTACCGTTTGCATTCGCTGCTCAATCAATCCTCACGTTGTAGCTGCTCCTCTCCCTTTATTATTTGTTTATCTTCCTTTTTCTGATTAAAACGTTTCCTCCCGTAACCTTAATAAACTAGGCCTCTAGTCGTCCAAGCCCGATAAGGATTAGAAAACTTGAAATAGAAGGAATGCTGAATTCCAGCTCAGCCTGACCTTGCTGTACTAAAGAGGCCATAACTCATTCTAGACAACTCCAATTCACAAACCGTAAAATTCTCTAGAAACTAGACTTCCGTATATTTCCAACGATATATGGCCCATCAGCTAGTTCTTCCCGAGCAGGTGCAGTTAATTTCGAGAAGTTGACACATCTGCTGAAGTCTGTTTCAAAGTTTCCTCCTTAGATTTCCAAAACAGCACTTATTAACTCCTTTTGTAACTTTGCTTCCAAAAATCCTACAAAACACGAAAACAAGCTAAGTATTAAGAAAACATAGGAAACATGCTAAGAAAAGCATAAGAAAACAAGATAAAACGTCGCATAAATATGCTCCTATCAACTGGACGCTAACTGTGTTGCAACGTGGTTGCCATATGACATGCCACATCAGCCACTGCAGTTCGTACCGGTCATCGAAGTACGTCGGGGACAACTACCGAACCGACGCCGTCGTCGCCGTCGCCGGTGGTCAGAAACTGGAAATTCTCGCTGAAAATGGCAATTTTCGACGAGCTTCAAGCTTTTCCCAAACTCCACCGATTTCTACGATCCATACCTATAGATTCATCTACGCAACACCAGGAACTCGAAAATGAAGTTAGGTGTTCAAGATCATACCTGGTTAGGTCGAAATCCGACCGAGAAGTTTCGGTCCACTTCTCCTCCTCCATCCACCATCTACGGTGATGCTCCCACCTTGAAAATGACACCAGACCGTTCATGAAGTCGAGGGGAAGACTTCCCCGACTTTGGATTTGGTCGAATCGGCCCCAAAATGGGACGATGAAGGTGAGGGTAGTGCAATGATCACACAGGGAGATAGAGAGAGTTTTCGAGGGAGGAGATAGAGAGTCTGAGTTTGGGTTGAGCAGAGTCTCCGGAGAGAGAGAAAAATATCCCTCTAATTTTGGACTTTTCCAAAATGACTAAACTGCTCCTGAAGCTTTTAGACCCACAAAGTTCTCACCGGGTCTCCATTTTCAGCGTGCCGCTTGTCTACGAACTCGTGAGTTCGAGACCTACACAGCGATCTAAGAAAAACTTCCAAAAGTACTGCTAGATAAAAAGTGACTCCCGAAATCCTCCGAAACTGAGGGTAAAATCGTCATTTTCTTAATTAAATTCTTGAATTACTTTAATATCTAGTCCAGATCGTTACAATTTCCCCCCTTAAAGGAATTTCGTCCCAAAAATTCCCTTAACTCAGGTCAACTGAACCTTTGATGTGATTCCCAATGGAACATGTGCACCATGCACATGTCTTTGTTCCCGTCTCGACAATAAACCGTAGGTGAGAACAACATCCAGGAGACATCCTGAAGGCACTAGAATCCATCCAACCCAGAAATTACCTCAAAGCAAGGCTCTGAGCCCGGGAGGTCCACCGCGGGGCCTACTCCCAACATGACTACAATTACCTCAAGTCATAATGGCACATGACCAAATAGATCTCAAAGTCAGGTGTCGGAAAGGGTCACGTGTACCAAGTGCATTCAGCCCCAACGATCTGGCAGAGGACTACCTGCCACGCCAGCATCAGAAAATATCGACGATTTAGCGGAAGAAATGCCTTACCATGCCAGTCTCAGAAAAATCCCTCCACATATCCGAGCATCTCATTATATGCGGGTCCCTGTACGATGCATAGACAGCCTCAACAATCTGACGGAGAAATACCCTCCTCCAACGCCCGTCGGAGAAACCTCAACAATGTGACGGAGAAATACCCTCCAATGCCAACATCGGAGAACCCCTCAACGATTTGATGGAGAAATACCCTCCAACGCCAGTTGGAGAAACCTCAATGATGTGACGGAGAAATACCTCCAACGCCAACATCGGAGAACCCCTCAACGATCTGGCGGAGAAATACCCTCCAACGCTAGTCGGAGAAACCTCAACGATGTGACGGAGAAATACCCTCCAACGCCAACATCGGAGAACTCAACAATCTGGCGAAGAAGTACGTTCCAATGCCAGTCGGAGAAAACCTCGACGAACACGTGATGGGAAATACCCCTCATCATGTGTTGGAGAAAAAAAAACATGACCCTTGGGGACAGCAATTCAGTGAAAATCAAAATCCATTTTTTGTTAAATCGATGGGACCCACGAAAACGCAAATAATAAAAACAACCCGTGGTCCAAAACCCTATTTCGAAACCCCTCCTCAAAGGAGTTTAAAAACCATGAAACCAACCTGGACATAAAATATCATAAACCTGACTCACTGCTCCAAGAATGGAATCCCGAGCCGTTGCTCTCCTCAACGATCTGGCGGAGAAAGACCCTCGATGCCAGCATCGGAGAAAACCTTGACCCTCGGGGACAGTAATCCAGATCCATGCTTTGAAATCCTTGTTCCTTGGCTTAGGCCAAATTTATTGAAAACCCGGGTTTAAACTCAAAATCGTGGACTCGATCGAAATCCAAAATCAATCAAGTCAAGCCATATAAAACCCGAAACCATAAATCCAGGTCATAGCCCAAAACGTCATTTCCAAATAATTATTGAAAGCCCGTGTCCAGTAATAATTTATTAGCATAATACTTGACAATTCCAAAATTTACTAAATATAATAGGTAACATGAATTTATTGAAACATGCCTTTATGCATGCATGATAATTTACAAAACCAAAGTCCACTCACCAGCAATAGCGACGCCTACCTCGCCCATGCGTATCATGACTCCCAACTCTCCGCCTCCCTCAGTTCTAGGTCGCTGAAGAGACAAACGTCTCGGAGGCATCTCGTTGACAAGAACCCTTAAATAATTTGCACACAAGTGTGCGGTCTGCAGGAAGTTAAACCTAGAGCTCTGATACCAAATTGACAGGACCTTCCCGAATTTCCCCTAGGAAACCGGGAAAGGCCCTGCTCCCGTCTGACAGCCTTTAACCACAAAAGTTAATACCTGAAATACCCTTAATTGTGGAAATATCAAATAAACTATACAGGGGTTCCAACAGAACCCCCTTTGTACCTGCTTGACCTTCACCTACTTGTCAGATGAAAGATAGTCTAGTAGTTCACAAACTACCTCGGAGGACCTCCCCCTCAATCAAACAAGATAACTGACGTGTCACCCTCGTGTGAACCGTCAATAACTCGTCGATATGGGTCACTGCCCACACCACCCACTGACCCTGATGACGAAGGTACCTGACTTGGTTGAATTGAATTGAGTCTCTCTAACTTACCCCGAGTCGTAACTCGATATCCCTGCTCATCTTGAGCTGCAGCTCACTAACCCCGCTCATCCCAAGTTGTACCAGATATTCCGGCTCAACTTGAGCTGTAGCTCAATATCCCGGCTCATCCTGAGCTGTAGCTCACTAACCCAGCTCATCCCATGTCATACCTGATATCCCAGCTCAACTCGAGCTGTAGCTCAATATCCCGGCTCATCCTGAGCCGTAGCTCACTAACCCGGCTCATCCCAAGCCGTACTCGATATCCCGGCTCAACTCGAGCCGTAGCTCAATATTGTATATCATCTTGAGAGTATGATGAAATCTTTCATAACATACCTCATATCATTCATCAGGGTCAAAACCCAAATCACAATTCATGGCATATCATAATACGTAGAAATACGCATGCCATGAAATCCCAGAAACCCAGTCCGTTCACAGTACATCCAAAGTACCAACTCAAGGAAACCCTAGCCCCAAGGAATAGCCCAGCTTCCTGACCCCATCGTCCCGTCCTCCCCACCCCCCCCCCCCCCCCCCCCACCCGAGCCAAAACCCACTTTGTGGTCATCCATATAGCTAGGATTACTCAAACAGAGCTCTAAGCGGACTCTAACGGCCTCAAAACCAGCAAAATCCGATCCGTAATGTCCCAAAACCCTATACACATGCCGTCGTGGGCCGAAAAATAGGCCCACGCGCCGATAGAAGACCGGTCCACGCTCCACGCGCCGGCCACATGTATGTACTGTTACGGCGGAATATTCCGTCGCTCTGACGGAATCAGAATCTTCCATCCAAACTAACGGTATTAGGTTTCCGTCATAACGTCGTTACCTTTTGATGGAATATGCTAACGCCGTTAGCAGATTTCGTTAAACCCTGACGGCGTCAGTTGACCCAACGGTCAACTAACTGCTGACTGGACGCTAACTGTGTTGCCACGTGGCTCTGCGTGGCAGCTGAGTCAGCTGCTGACTGGTAGCCACGCATCTGCCAGATGGCATGCCACGTCAGCCACCGCATTTCATACCAGTCATCGGAGTACGTAGGGGACGAAGACCAGATCACCGCCGTCATCGATGGTCGAAAATTGGAAATTCTCGTCAGAAATGGCGATTTTCGGCGAGCTTCAAGCTCTTCCCAAACTCCACTGATTTCTACGATCCACACCGGTAGATTCATCTACGCAACACTAGGAACTCGAAAATGAAGTCGGGTGTTTGAGATCATACTTGGTTCGGTTGGAATCCAGCTGAGAAGTTTCGGTCCACCTCTCCTTCTCCATCTGCCGTCTACAGTGACGCTTCCACCTCGAAAATGACACTAGATCGTTCATGAAGTCGAGGGGAAAACTTCCCCAGCCTTAGATTTGGTCGAATCGGCCCCAAAATAGGACGATGAAGGTGAGGGTGGTGTGGGGATCACATGGGGGAGAGAGAGAGTTTTCGAGGGAGGAGAGAAAGAGTCTGAGTCCAGGCTGAGCAGAGTCTCCGGAGAGAGAGAAAAATATCCCTCTAATTTTGGACTTTTCCAAAATGACCAAATTTCCCCTGAAGCCTTTAGACCCACAACGTTCTCACTGGGTCTCCGTTTTCCGCGTGATGCCTGTGTACAAATTCGTGAGTTCGAGACCTACGCAGCGTCCCAAGAAAAACTTCCAAAAGTACTACTAGAAAAAAAGTGATTCCCGAATCCCTCTAAAATTGAGGGTAAAATCGTCATTTCCTTAATTAAATTCTCCAATTACTTTAATTTCTGGTCCGAGTCGTTACATCAAGTGTGACGAGCATCCCAAACCATGTGGTATCTTATTTCCTATGCCCCAAGAAAGTATCAAAAGTGATCAATAATGGGTGTAGAAATTTCTTCTGGGGGAATCAAAATTTGGCTCCCCCAGTGGCTTGGAAGGAGGTTTGCTTGAGCAAGAAGAAAGGTGGTTTAGGTCTGCAATCTGTGGAAGATTTTAATGTTCCAGCACTAACAAAACTTGGCTGGAAAATTCTTACAGACAATGACAATTGGTGGGCGGAGATAATGAGAACCAAATATTTGAGAAATAAGCCGTTATTCCTTTGCTCCAAAAGAGTTAATCATTCATTGGCTTGGAAGGGAATTCTAGACAATAAGGAGATTCTTTACAAGGGAATGACCAGGATAGTCGGTGATAGTAAGAATGTTAGCTTCTGGGCGTCTAATTGGGCTCTGCCTGGTCCTTTGGCTAACACTCTTAGTCCTTATAAGATGCAATCAATTGATTGGGGTTTAACTGTTGATAAATGTATAATGAATAATCAATGGAACATGCCAATGCTGCAAAGTTTAGTCCCTACTGAAATTGTTGAGATTATCCGAGCAATTCCTCTGTTGATTGCAGGAAGTGACACAAAGGATAAAGTTTCTGGTCGTGACCCGAAAGGTAGATTTACCATCATGTCTACTATTCAGTTCCTTGAACGAGATCGCCTGACTCACCCTCAAGCTTTGGTTCTTAACTGCATGTGGAAGTTTAAAATCCCTTCCAACATGAAGATATTCAGTTGCCTTCTTCTTAGCGACAGGTTAAACACTAGAAGACGCCTCATGCGCGTTTTTTGAATCTCGGATGGATCTTGTGGAATTTGTGGTGGAGTGGACGAGTCTGCTTCCCCACTTTTTATTGAATGCTCATTCGCTCAAGTTGTGTGGAATGCAACCTCGCCAGGCCTCAAACCTTCCAATAATGATATCATTTTTTGGTTAGCCTCACTATCAAGTTCGGATAATTCTGAGCTCTCTCCCTTTAGTCAATGTCTCTTAATTTGTTGGCAAATCTGGGAGTCTAGGAATAGAGCCATATTCTCTGAGGAAACTCCTTATCCTAGCAGAGCCCTTAATATGGCGCGCATGGTTGGTTCTGACTACTTCAAGGTTTCTGCTCCTTTAGGTTATTTGGGGATGAATTTGGATTGCATTACCTGGACCCCTCCTTCTGAGGAGTGGTACAAGCTAAACTTCGATGCCTCTGTCACTGGTGGTAGCACTGATGCGGCTGGTTTTATAATTTGGGATAAGGATGGCCTCCCTTTGCTATATGGTGCTATAAACCTTAGTGTCACCAATATTCTTGTTGCTGAGGGTTTGGCTCTCCTTGATGGGTTAAAGGCATCGACTAGTATTGGATGTCACAAAATCATTATGGAGGGCGACTCTAAGATCATTATTGATGCAGTTAATGAAGTGCTTTGCCCGCCTTGGAGAGTGCTTCGAATCATGTCAAATATCAATCGATGGAAGAGGAGTTTTAGTGCTATTCAATTTAAGCATGTGTACCGGGAGGCGAATTTTGTTGATGATGCGTTGGCAAAGCTAGGTCATCGCGCAAATATGGAGCATAGATGGGTGAGGTCTATCCCCTTGAAAGTGATAGTTCCTTGGAAATTTGATCTTGTTGGATGTGGTTGCCCTAGGGGCTTTTTGTTGTCTTAATTTATTTTCCTTGTATCAAAAAAATTAATAACACTTTTAGTATCCTTGTTTTGCTAGGCCAGAAGCCTTGGGCTTTATTTTCTAATGAGGCCCACCCACATGCAACCCGTTTATGTATCTATGGATGATCTGTAGTGTCATTGTAGGAGAATTAGATAGCATCAGACATGAAAGGGAATTTACCTTTTCTGATCCTACTATTTTAAGGAGATTGAATTTGATAAATCTTTTTCAATTTCTACTCCCTATAATCCTCTTATAATGAAAGCACATTCGTTTTTACATTCAAAATACATTTATTGAAGTTGACGGGTTATCCAATCAAATTCAATCCTAGTCACAAAACGTGCCCATCTGGTTTATCTAAATGTGTCATCGTCTGAAAATGAGATTTGAGACAATTTATTTATTAAAACAATAGAACCTCGATAATTTAATACTCGATAAATTAATAATCTTGGTTCAATTATATTTTTGGTCAGTCCCGACTTGGGGTTAACGTATTAAATTAATAATTCGTTAAATTTATATTATAAAAAATTGGCATAGGTTCTATATAATATATAAATTAATAATTTCTTAATAAATAGTGTATAAGACAATTAGGCCTTTATAAAATAAGACTCGATCATTGTTTGTACTTTGTTACTTCTTGAAATTGATGGCACATTGGACCCCATCTCTAATGTTTCTTAACATGGTATGAATTTTTTTTTTATGCAATGATAAGAAATTTTGTTGTAGTTTTCTCATATTGCACTCAAGAAAAAATTCTTCAATGTTATTATCGTTTTGAAAGCTTATTTTCGCAAAATGGGCTCAATAATAGAATATCTTCAACTTCATCATCTTGATCATTTTTATTAATTACAATATCTCTAAATTAATAATAGAATATCTTCAATTTCATCATCTTGATCATTTTTATTAATTACAATATCTCTAAATTAATTGAATTTCATAGTCCTGAGATTTCTAATTATTACAATATTCTAGATGCAAGAGTTATTTTCAACTAATAAATCCAAAATTATATATAATCTTACCTAAAAGTTTAAATATATAAATTTATGTCCCCAAAAAACTTCATACAATTAGCCTATTAGGGCGTGTTTACTTAGGGGTAATGGGAATCAAATCAAAAACAATGATTCCCATTACGGAATAATCATGCATGTAATTGCACAATTAGATTTTAAATAGGTGAGCCCCACTTAAAATCCTTAATATCATTACCCCAAAATGGATAATAGGATTAACTAGGGAGAGGTGTTAATGATTCCCATTACCTATTTTAATTTTTTAATGTACCAAAATTACCCTACAACTTTTATAGTCACTACAGCGTTTAGTGACCATAAAATTACGTGTACCCTAATTTTATTTTGAATGCTTCAATACTCTGACGGCTAAACCCTTCAATTCTCCATACGGTGTTCTTGTTCCAGACGTTTTTTTTGCTCCAAAGTAGGTAAGTACATTATTTTTTGTTTTTATTCTTCTACTCTCCTTCAAAGCTCACCACGATTGAGGTTAATTTATTTTTGTATTTAAAATATTGCCGGTGTATTCTTTTGTGGCTCCTGGGGTTAGTGTGTATTTAGAGAATGATCAGACAAAAGAACTAGATGCTAAAATAGTTGAGAAAAAAAGGCATTTTAGCAATCAATTAATTTTTATTCCGATTCATAACAGTTAGTAAACAATAACAATGAAAATCAATATTATTATTGATTTAATTCTATATAGTTAGTAAACAACTCAATGGAAATATTTACCCCCTTCTCCGATTACCCACTTCTCTGATTGCCTACTTCTCCCATTATCCACTATTCTCATTCCTGGTAAGTAAACGTGCCCTTAAATTAGAACAAGTCGTTCTTTTATGTACAATCCATTAAATTTGAAATTGCAATGAAGATGTTTTAATTTTTTTTTGTAAATAAATTGCAATGAAAATGTTTCAAATATATAACACTATCCTACTACACTTGCTAACGCGTGTGAAAATATTTATTTTATTTTAAAACTTTTAAAAATAAAAAAGATATAAAAAATAATTAATTATAAATTAATCCAGTTTTGAGGTATAACATATAAGTTAGTCAATTTACTGATTTATCAGATTTCACTTAACTAATTTACTCTTTTTTTTTACTTAATTTCTTTTTTTAGTTTCCTAATACCCTTTATACCCTTTTAACCGACTACTTACCTACTGCGTCTATATTTTGGGACTCTGTTTATCAAATGTGGATGAGGAATTTTCAAATTTTAAATTTTTTGTATTTAATTTTTAATATTTATTTTGATAAGATAATTTTTCCAAATAAATTTCCTACGGATTTATTTAAGAATTAACTATAAATTAACGAGTCATTTTAATCGTCCAAACTTCTTGGTACTATCTGATACTTTTGCAGGATTACAGTCATACATGTATTTTATCTATCTTATAATTTTTTTTTTGTTTTATTCATTCTGATTATAGTCATACATGTAAAAATAACGGTATAGTAGGTAAATTAATAATTATTTGCGTATTACTTACCAAAATTAACAATTAATACCTGTTCTTGTGGAATTTATAAGGAAATTGGTTATCCTGGTGTAAAATTCAATTTTAATTTTTTGCCCCACATGGTTATTGAAACTTGTCAATTTTTTCAGCTTTTTTTGTTCCGAAGAAGGTAGCACCTTTGACCTTTATTTTATTCAAATTTGAATTGTTTGATTTTGTTTACAACTAAAATTTAGTCTTCTTGGTTATGTTTTCCTCATCTTTTTTATTTCTTACCTTTTGTTGTTCTAGCACTATATGGTGGTATGGTGGATTTTAATTGATTGCATGTTCAGAGATGCTAATTTACCTACGGTGAGTAATAGGTATAGTGGTCAAATGTGCATGTGCAAAAATTTACGATTCATTTTACCTACAACAAATTGTTAGGATAAATTACAAATAGGTATATTAGGGTGGGTGGATTGGTGGATTAGGCATGGTTGAATAATATAACTATAGGTAAATTCAAATTTAAAATCTAACTATATTTATATACCTATAGTTTAAGTACCTGCGACAAAGGAGTAAGCCAAATTTTTAGAGTCAAGTAATATGATGTGTAATATATGTATAAGTATATTATAACCGAATTCAAATTATATATAGAGGTATATTAGGAATATGATATGTAATATAGGTATATTACAATTTAAATTCTAATTATATCAAAAGGAAAAAAATAAAAAATTTAAAAGATAGATAAAATACCGGTATTATAATCTTGCAAACCTATCATATATATAGTATCCTAAAAGGCTTAGATGATTAAAATGACTCATTAAAACATACCAGGAGGAAATTTATTTGCAAAAATTATATATCTTAATTATCAACATAAATATTAAAAATTAAATAGAAAATTTTTAAAATTTGAAAAATTGTCATCTACATCTGATAACCAGACTCCCAATAAAATAGGTATATATGGAAAATAGCCGGCTAAAAAGGTATAAAGGGTATTAGGTAAATAAAAAAAACAATTAAATAAAAAAAGAATAATATGTGAATCTGATAAATCAATAAGTGGACTAATTTATATGTTGATTATTAAAAATAGATTAATTTATAGTTATCCCTATAAAAAAAATGAATGGTCCAATAACCACCCACTTCATCCTCCACTAAGTATACTTTTTCCTTTATTGTTTATAGTTTTATATTTTATTAATATTTTTTCTATTTATTTAGTACAATTATATTATCATTCTTATATGTAATCTCCTAATGTGCTGTAAATAAGGGGTATTTTTGTCATAAAGCTTGGTGAAGCTCGTAAGAGCAAAACCCCACCTCTTCCCTCGTAAGACCAAGATCAAAGCCCCACATCGTGGCACCCCCTCATACGTGTATTAAGAACGAAAATAAAAGAAACAAAATTAACTCTTAATTTTTTTTTAACGAAAATGGGATGAGTAACTACGTGAACCCATTTACTTAATTTTTTACTCCCCATTTCTTTTATTAATTTTATTTAATTATAAATTTAACATTTGTTTTACTATTTCAACCTTATATATTATATCACAGAGGCATTTTCGACTTCCGACGCAGATTAGTCTTTGATTAAAAATTTTGGAATAATGAGATATTGCGTGTATATTATATATACATATATATACATTTTAATAAGTGAAGGGGTATTTTCGTTAAAAAAAAATTGTGAAACCTAACGACTCCCTTAATTTTATAATAATTGAGATTATTGTACTTTCGCTTCTATTTTTTATAAGAGCCAGGGTCACCGTGGCGCCAAAGGGTGAGGCGGGAACACGCAGACACATGCAAGCCGCACGCCCAAAGGTTCGACGCACGTGCACATGTGGACAAAAGATTAACTGCCACATTAACAACTTCGACTGTCTGAGCGTTGACCTGCCTGAGGTGACGACAAGTGCCCGGACGTCGTAGGGCACAAAACGGTGCGTTTGGCGGCCTGACCAAACATTAAAAATTTAAAATAAGTCGGAAGAAGAAGAAGGAGGCAAAAGAGTGACGGCGTGAACGAGCCCTCCTTCCTACTTATTACCTAACTTAACCAACCCACTGCAATTTGCATGGTGATTTCTGATAGCCACCCTTTTAGCCTTTTACCAATTATTCAAACCCCGAACACATTATACAAGATTAAACTAATCTAACCACAATTAAACAATTGGCGGGAAGGATTAAACAAATGGCGGGAGTGGTTGTCAAAGCCATGCACTTCTCTACGCGTGAGTCATACTCGGTAGACGTATCTAGGGTGTTTAGGGCGTCCATCATTTATCGTAACTATCATAATTAAACCAATATGTATATTATGCACAACAATATCATTTTTTAGTTGTATAAAACAACAACATTAGGTGACATTATTACGCTACCGGTATTCTAGTAGTATAACATTTGTAATACATGTAGAGATCTCATATATATATTGGTATCTACTTTATTACGGATAATAAAAATGGGCTCAATAAAAACGATACAAATTAACAATATTTTTGAAACTAAAATACTAAACAACATAAGTTAAATATTGTCATTTCAACTATTAGGTCAAAATTTATAGAAAAACTTGATATCTTAGTCTTTATTATTTGGCTTATTACTCAAAATGCTCTCCGAACCAGATAGTGAGTCTCAATTTGCTCCCCCAACGCGAAATCGTAACAATGTAATCCATGAACTCCTTCTGTCAAGTATGTTGCACCAAAAGTTAATCTTCGTTACTAACGGCAGTTAGAAGAGGATATTTTGTCAAAAAATTAAAACAATTACCCTAAAAGAAAAAAATTATTCCCCAATCCTCCACAAGCCCAAAGAAATTGCTGAGATCGACAACACCACAGATATACTCGGAATGGTCCTCCGAAAAATAGTAAATTTTGGCATTCACCGCCGGCATTTGAACCATGCCGCCAGCACAGGCATGCCATAGCTGGGAATCTAAACACTTCTCCACTTCCTTTAATCCGTCTTTTGATACGCGACTACAAAGCTCAAGGATTCCTCGAATTTGACCAATACAAGGGTGACTCAACAAGTAGTATAAGGAAAAAAGGTAAATATCTTCTTTTCCCGCGTGTTCTCGACGCGCCCGTTGAAGCGGCTGGGTTGGTACAGCAGGCAGCGTTGTGCGTTCAGTACGTCGTCGCTGTCACCGGCCGTGGCACAAATGCAGAAAATAAAAAAGTTCAAAATTTAAAATTTAAGAAAATGAATTGATGTGTGTGTGTTAGCTGGGGAACAGAGAGAGAGGGGTCGTCTTGTGTGAGAGGGGGCCTTGAATGACAGAGTGGTTAAAATCCCCTTGACCCGCAATGTCAAATTTCCCTTTCTCTTTCCCAACCTTCATGGTGCTTAAACGACGTCGTCGTCTCACCGTGGATGGGCGGCGACGACGACTTTCCCCAATGCCTCCAACCTTCGCCCACCGACACTCTGTCGGAGTCCTCCTCCTCCTCCTCCTCCGCCTCTGCATCCGCCACACGTGTCCGACTCGTCCACACGCCGATCCTCCTGCTAGTCTGCTTCCACAAGGCGCTGCGAGCCGAGCTCGACGATCTCCGTCACATGACATCGGCGGTTTTGGAGAGTGGCTCACGTGACCCCCAAGGCCGCGACTTTGTTCTCCAGCTTCTGCGCCGGTTTGAGTTTCTCGACCTCGCTTATAAGTACCACTGCTCTGCAGAAGATGAGGTTTGCTCAAAGTTCCCAATTTTGTTAATAATCTCTAGTTTCCATATTAGAAAATTGAAATTTCACAGTTTAATTACTTAGTAAGCAAATTCTTCGAAACTTGGTTTGATTTTCGAAGTGCGAAACTTCAAATTAGTTAACTTTGAGTAAAAGGTATCTGGAGCTGCACACATTATCAACTCTTTATTGGAACCAGTAGAATTTTAAATTTAATTGTTTAAATTTGTTGGCAGGTTATTTTTCTAGCGTTAGATGGACGAACAAAAAATGTTGCCAGTACATATTCACTAGAACATAGGAGTATAGATGGTCTTTTCGTTTCTATTTTCAATAGACTAGATGTATTGTTAGAGGAAAGTGAGCATTTTTCGAAGCAATTTCAAGAACTTGTGTTTTGCATCGGGACGCTTCAGGCGTTTGTTTGCCAGCATATGCTCAAGGAAGAACAACAGGTATAGCCAAAAAAGTTACCCAACCAAATTCAAAATGTTATTTGTGACAATGTTCTTTAAGCAAGATTTGATTGTATTGTCTTTGTGGTGCAGGTTTTTCCTTTGATTCTCCAGCAGTTCTCTCCCAAAGAACAGGCTTCACTTGTGTGGGATTTCATGTGTAAAGTTCCCTTGGTGCTTTTAGAGGATCTACTTCCGTGGACAATTTCCTTTCTTCCACCTGATGAACAAGAGGAAGTTATACATTGCATAAAAGAAATTGTTCCCGACAAAAAATCACTCCAAGAGGTAGATTCTGGGCCAAGTGGTTAGCCTAGTGTAAGTCAACTTTTTGGTATTTGCTAATTTAAGTGTTTGTGAAGGTGGTACTTTCTTGGCTTTCTAGCAATGAACAAGCCACTGGAGGAGCTCAACCTGCCGGTGAATCTGCAAATATGAAAAAACTATTGAAGTCTCATTCGCCTAAGAGGTTTTTTGATGAAAATAAGAGTTGCATCAAGGCAGAATTCATCCTCCCTGATCTAAGATACAATCCGATTGATGGTCTTCATCTTTGGCATAATTCCATTAGGAAAGATTTGACAGAAATTCTGGAGGAGCTGTATCTATTAAGAAGCGCAAACAATTTTTCAAATCTTGAGTCAATAGTGGTCCATCTAAAATTCTTTGTTGACGTCCTTACCTTCTACAGGTAATTAATGTGGTTGCTGATGTTCTTATGTGCTCATGTTTTTTATGTTCAGTTAATTGATACTTATCGGATGTTTTCTGACTTACAGCAGTGCATTTGAGAAGTTGTTTCATCCCGTGTTAAAAGAACTTTTCAATTTCTGTCATTATCTCCCCAATGAACAATCTCCCGGTGAATGCCATGCTGAAGGTCTGCAGAGGTTGATATACTGTAATCTTCAAAATGTACCTCTGAACAAATTTGTGGAGAAGCTTTGCTGGGAACTTGAGTCTTTTGTGGTGGGAATCAACGAGAATTTTACTTTCCATGAAACGAAGGTACACTCTATAAAAAGTTGAAGTTCTTATAAATTGAGAGAAATCTAATCATCATTCTATGCTCTTTTATGGCTTTAGGTAACCATGATTTACATTGATCATATATTTATTAACTCTACTCTCGATGAAAACTTACTAAATTACCATGAAGAAAATATTCACCATATTGATTGCAAATTAACACTTACCCAGTTTTTATCAGGTATTTCCCATGGTAAGGAATAACTGTAGCCATGAACTGCAGCAGCAACTGCTGTATGTGAGCCTTCATATCCTGCCACTCGGGTTGCTAAAGTGCATGACTACTTGGTTTTCAGCTTGTTTATCTGAGGAAGAATCCAGGTCCATCCTTAGCAACTTGATTCTGGGAGATTCTTTAGTCAATAAATCATTTGCATCCCTCTTACATGAATGGTTCCGCATTGGCCATTCAGGTAAGACCTCTGTTGAAAAATTCCGAAAGGAGTTGCTGCAGATATTCAAGAGCAGATGCACTTCATTATCCAAACAATTCTATGATACTACTGGATCCTCATCAGTAAGTTCCAATATGCAATCTTGCGAGGGATCAAGCACTCAGCTATTGGAACCAATCTCTTCCAACAAGGGCAAGAACTCTATGCCATACTCATCTTGTGCCTCCAACTCTACCAGGAATTTTGACATGTCATACTCCAGTGGAACCCATCTTCAGATATATTTCCCTGGAACAATGAAAAAATCACATTACTTTCCTGAAAGTCTTAGTGGAGAAAACATTCTTGACCATATTCTCCTTGAATCAAAACCAATAGATCTCATATTTTTTTTCCACAAGGCTCTCAAGAAAGATTTGGAATACCTTGTCTCTGGTTCAGCTCACTTGGCCGAAAATGTGGCTTTTCTCACAGATTTTCGCCGACGCTTCCATCTTGTACAGTTTCTGAATCAAATACATAGTGAAGCGGAGGATGAGGTTGCCTTTCCAGCTTTGGAGGCAAAAGGAAAACTGCAAAACATCAGCCACTCTTACACACTAGACCACAAACTAGAAGTTGAACACTTTCGGAAGATATCCCTCATTCTAGATGAGATAACTAAATTGCATGTTCCAGGTTCTGAGGCTGATTTAAACACTGTGGATCAGAAAATGCTGCAGCACCATCAGCTGTGCATGAGGCTTCATGACATGTGCACATCAACGTGCAAGTTACTGAGTGAACATGTTCATCGTGAAGAAGTTGAACTTTGGCCCTTGTTTAAAGAATGCTTCTCAATTAAAGAGCAAGAAAGGATCGTAGGATGCATACTTGGTCGAACAGAAGCAAAAATATTGCAGGATATGATACCCTGGCTAATGGAATCTTTGACACCAGAAGAACAGAAAGCCATGATATCTCTATGGCGCCAGGTCACACGAAACACAATGTTTGATGAGTGGCTGAGAGAATGGTGGGAAGGGTATGATACAGGTAAGGTGGTAGATGAGTCAAATGTCCCTCCTTCATGGACTGCAGATCCCTTGGAGATTGTCTGTACCTACCTGTGTGGATCAGGTGGACTAGAAGGAAATGTTTGTAACAAAATTATCAATATTCCAGAAATAGAATTCCCTGCTGCAAATACCAAGCCATTGGAAAATAGTGAGGTGGATGGGTTGCCGAAAGATTCTGATAGTGCCCAGTGTAATTACACTGATACAAAATATACAGAACCTTGTGGTGAAGGTAACAAGAAGATATGCAAAGAAGTAGAAAATGCTACAAATCAAATTGATAATCAAGGTCAACCTTTTCAAGCAAGCCCGAAATCCAAGTATTGCGAGTGCCTACTGACACTAAGTCAAGAGGAGCTGGAGGCTGCCATAAGAAAAATCTCCCGTGACTCTTCCTTGGATCCTCAGAAGAAATCATCTATGATCCAGAACCTGCTAATGAGGTTGGTCATGCAAATACCTGTGCTATTTTTCTTTTTTATTATTTTCCATCCAATTTGAGTATTATATCTATTTTGAGGGTGAGGCAAATTACCATTATACATATATGTAAGATTAATTTGAAAATACCTTGGTATCTGTAAGAAAACTTTGAGTATATACCATCAAGTATCATAATGGTCTGTTACTAGTGTAAGAGCCAACTTTCCTATGTAGATACTATCTTTCTCTTTTTGTTTTTTTTTTTGGTGAAAATATATCTCCTATTTGTTAATACTAAAAGAAAGAGTGTCATGCAACCTGGTTTTTCCTATTTTTTTCATTTTCCCTTGATCCCAAATTCCAAGAACTTAAGCTGTTAGCAAAGGTGCCCAACAATGTATATATATATGAAGTTAATAAGCAACATACAAATACAACCACTTCACATGTAGGCCTATAATAAAACTTAACCAAATCAGACCTTACACATGCTCACAAATGTACCAGATATAACTTATAAGGGTTCCACAAGATTCTAAGTCTAACACAAGACCAAACAAAACTGATACGATATTAATTACTCTTCATTCTGAAACTTAAGCTATCAGGCAATGAGAATTAAAAAAAATGTATCTGTAGACCAACTCAACAAGAAGCATTAACACTATTGGAAAACTATCTGTAATCTAGCTGATGAACCTAATGACCAGATAATGAGACCATTTATAGTGTGCTTCCCTCGACGAAACTAGCTTATATGTCAATTTTAGAAGATGTAGTCGACTAGGTTGGCCCAAAGAAGTGTAATATAATTTTGTAGATCAGATATCTTACAAACATGATATCAAAAGTGTGTTTCTTTCTTGCTTTATAACATGTCTATGTTTTTGCTACATGCTCATGAAATGTGACATAAATTAAATGACAAACTTAAAAATATTTATACTGTTTCAGCCGTTGGATAGTCCGGCAACACTCTGAATTAACTGTCGCAAGTAATGGGAAAGAATTTCCTGGTCAGCATCCATCGTATCAGGATCCTTTGGGACTGACCTTTGGTTGCAAACACTATAAGAGGAACTGTAAGCTTTTTGCCGCCTGTTGCAACCAGCTTTTCACCTGCGTACGCTGCCATGATGAGATGGCTGATCATCAGATAGATAGGTATCAACAGTATGAGCTACAGTTCAGGGGTTTAGCCTGCAAATATCCTAGTTTTCTTTTTCTAGTCCTTACTTTTTTGCTGCTTCTGCAATGCATATGCAGGAAAAATATAACAGAGATGATGTGCATGAAATGCTTGAAACTTCAGCCAGTCAGACCCACATGCTCAACTGCTTCCTGCAGTAATTTATCCATGGCAAAATACTTTTGCAGGATCTGCAAAATATTTGATGATGAACGGTAACTATCCTGATTGGCCTGCTTTACTGTATCTTTTTTCTCAGAGGAGTATAACTCAGTTCAATGGATGACCTTAAGTTTAACTATAATAAGCACTTAAAGTCCTTAAACTATAGGAAGAAAAAGAAACAGAACAGGAAAGAAAATTATATAGAAATCATAGGAAGAAAAAGAAACAGAACAGGAAAGAAAATGATATAGAAATCATAGGAAGAAGCAGATACGTACCAAGCTGAAATGTATGGTTGGATAGTCTATAATCTCATTACCTCATCAGTCAGGCCATTTTAGTTCTATGTTCTAGTCACCAAAATGACAGGATAGTCTGCAAGGAATTAAGTACTTCTGGCCGTTATCTACTAAACTAAACTGGACTATTCCTGTCCATCTGGGATAGGTTTAATGCTACCTTGCCATGCCAATTGGCTAGTCTAATATTAGAGTCACCGGTTCCAGAATTTCACTGTGGTTCTAACTGAGGGAGCTGTTTAACAGGGTCATCTACCATTGCCCTTATTGTAACTTGTGCCGACTTGGAAAGGGATTGGGTATTGACTACTTCCATTGCATGACTTGTAATGCTTGCATGTCACGTTGTCTGTTGAAGCACACATGCAGAGAGAAATGCATCATGGATAACTGCCCTATCTGCAATGAAGACATGTTCACCTCCAACTCTCCGGTGAAAGCTCTTCCATGTGGTCATTTGATGCACTCAACATGTTTTGAGGTATTTTCCTTTCATAATTTCTTGCTTTTCTCCCAAGAGCTTTTGCAAATATTCAAACTTCCTCACCAGTACTTCTGCTGCTGCTTCTAGGCCTACACCTGCACTAACTATACCTGCCCAATCTGTGGAAAGTCACTTGGGGACATGCAGGTCAGTTACCAAATATTTTCTGCAGTTTAGCTTTTTTTTTTAATTGTTAGGATTGAAGTACTGTGCTGACTATGTGCAATTTATATTTCTTGCAAATAATACATCCCTTTAAGAAAATAAATAAATTTAAAAACAGAAAACAGTCATTTAAAAAATTCTATATGATTAAACTTGAAACATACTATTAAGAGTTTTTCGTGAGCTTCAGAGAAACTAAGAAACTTTCTTCTGTGCATTAAACATCATAGATGACTGAACGAAAACAAGCTATTGAGAGAATTATCTTATCTGATGAGCACTGGAGTTCAATTTGATTAACTAATATTACACCCTAATGGCATGTTTGGATATGCTATATTCTCCAAAGCTCACTCTACCTGTTAATGATTTAATGGATACTTGCTTGAGGTGTCGAATAGTATCCAAACGTGAAGGGTGAGGCATTCCTCTTGTGGCTCTCAAACCCTATGATTGTTCTGCAGGTGTATTTTAAAATGTTGGATGCATTTTTGGCTGAAGAGAAAACTCCAGATGAGCACTCTGGACAAACTCAGGTTGGTCTCCTAATTTTCTTGTCATACACGTTAGCTTCTAATGCTTCGGGACATAGATCTTCATTGACTGTTAAAAGAAACTGCAGGTCATACTTTGCAATGACTGTGAGAAGAAAGGAGCTGCTCCCTTTCATTGGCTTTACCACAAGTGCCCATCCTGTGGTTCATACAATACCAGGCTTCTATGACTCGGCTCTGTACAGTACCACTACGAAGCTACTTTGCATGTAAGGAAGAGCTTGTATGAATATTTAGGTTTCACCATTTATGAATTTGTACATTAAGTTCCCTCATTTAGAGATCTATATATTTCATAATATTTCCAATTTAAAGTTCAACAGCCACAGATACTACCAAAAATAAAAAATAAAAATTCCATTATAAACTCATTTGTAGAACACAGAAAGTCAAAATTCTATAAAAGAAGCTAAGTATTGTGGATTTTTATTAACAAGACAAAATTGTTGGGTTTCCCGTATGTATTACTTCATGTTGGAGATTATAAAAAAAAAATTGATTGAAGAACAGCCACACTACTTTTATTTAAGCTTACTGATCTTCAGTTGACACTGGTAAGACTAAAGCATGCTGCTGCATTCTTCAATGCATTCTCTGCATGCCCCATTGATTGCATTGTGTCCTTAAACGATTCTTCCGAGCTGAAAGTACATACATTTGCATCAGATATGAAGTTATGAACACAAGAGTCAACAAAAAACTTAAAAGTTTAGATCAGAAATGATAAAAAAAATGTACCTTACCCATAAGCTTCTTTGGAATCAATGCAAGACTCTGTCGTCAATGGTGTCGAAAAATGGATGCAGCTCTTCATAATCTTGAACAACGTCTGGGTGGATAGAGAGGGGCTGGAGAACTCCCAATTGGGATTGAATCACCTCCGAATTCTCATTATTGTTGTCGTCGGTGTTATGGAGAAAAGGACTTGCAATCCACATGGGATTTGCAACATTGTTATTATTATTGTCTTTTGAGTCAATGTTATAGGCAGAACTACAAGCAGCATCACTGCTATTAGAGTAAGACTGCTGCTGGTGTTGATTTACAGGTAAAGCAGGTATGGAATTATTATTATTATCACTGTTATTATCATGACTATAAGTTTCAGGGTTGTGATTGAAAAGTGGGAGAGGGGGATTATTAGGTGGGGCCATGCCTAATTCTAATTGAGAGGTGAGAAAATCAGGCATGGGTGATGATGAAGAAATGTGGTGTTGGTGCCTGTACATTGCAAGCTGTGTTTGAACAGCTTGAAGCTCTTCATGGGCGACAAGAATCTGGTATTGGAGCTGCCAGATGACCTCCCAGCAGCCGTAAACTGGAAACTTGTCTCTCACATTGGCCTGGTAGATTATGGACTTCATGGCCTCCTGTTTCTGGCGAGGGTCCAAAATTTTGAGTATATTCAAGACGTTCCTCACTCCAAAGAGTTTGTGTGCATTTTGGAACATTTTGGGTTGGTCTGGAGGGAAATATGGGGCTAAAGGGCACTCAGATGTGCACTTTCTTCTCTGGTATTTGCAAGCAGCGCAGGCCTGGCTTGTGGCACCCTTTAGGGTCATTTTATTTGGGAATCGGCAGGTGATGACCGAAAAGCGATCTGAAAACCGCGACAGCGAAAACCCAGAAAGGGATTTGAGGAGGAGGAGTAGGAGGAGGAGGAGTAGTGATTTTTTGGATCTGAAAAGGTGTGATAATGTGCGGATTTACTGGAAGTGGAAGAGGAGACTGAGTAAAAGAAAGAGATTGAAAGAGGAAGGCTATTCCGAAAGCAGCGGGGATTGGGTTTTTTTGAGAGTGTGTTGTTTTTGTGACCGTTGGGGACAAATGTTGGAAGCTCTTGGGAGAGTAAGAGTTCCTATAATTTTGGGCCACTTCGTTGGTCATACCTACTTCACACTGACCCGATTCTCCCAATTCTAAATCCTAATTTAGCTAGTAGATGAGCTGACGGTTAAAACTTTTTCACACGTGCGTAAAAAGTAAAACATAGCTGGATAGATTTTACTGTTGGATAAGTATAAATCCATATGGTGGTGTTTCAATTGGAATGTTACACATGCCAAAATCGTAAGTAGTGGCCAAATCACAGATAACTTGTTAAAATGACAAGATGTACATGTGTTAAATTGTGATTTTTCCTCTCTGATTTGGACCGAGTACTAAATTGAAGCAAAATTGCTAATGGTAAATTAGAAAAGCAGGAATAGATCTTTCATTTGAACCCATTGCAGTAACCAAATGGAGCAACATTTACTTTTAAGCTACAGTTCTGATCTATACAAAAACCCTTTTTCAAAACTTGGGGGAAAATATGTAGAAGATAGAAAACGTCTAGCAAAAGACATTGGTCTTGAACTTTTCAGAAACCTATAACGCCCCCGTTACAACTGTTACATCCTCCAAAGAAACAACAGGGAATGAATGCCATTGACGGAAAACGGCAGATTATGCTCCTTAAATGATACTGCCTACATCAACAAATCCACAGCAAAAATTGCAGAGAGACAGTGAGCTGATTATGCTGACGATTATTCGAGAAATCGCCTGATTATGCTGAAACTCTTTAGTACATGGTTGCTCCCTCAAAAACTCTTCATTATATCACAAAACTGTAAATTCTTCTGTATCAGAACTCTGGACTTCTTACTATCCTTTTTCTGAGACTGACGACAATACTTCACTACGATCCAACCAGCAGGCTACACGGAGGGATTCATTACTACGATCGCTTCCTCACCATAGAAAATGAACGAATGCGAAAAAAGTCACTTACAATGGCCATCTTCTTCTGTCTAAAATGGTAACTGAGTTCCACAGAAGGCCTAGTTTACAGCTTCAAAGAAAAGAACTTGTGGTTGCAAATGCCCTCTTTCGCACATGGAAAGGACGTCATCCCAGCCACCAATCACCTGGAGATCAGACACAAATTATAACAACGGGCAAAAGAATAGCAAAAGAAGAAGGCATAATTTACACTAGTAGGTGAATTTACCTTGACAGTTTTATCATCATACATGATCCAGCATTCACGCTCATGACTATAGGCAAAGCAATGATAATGTTGACCATAGTAGCAAACCTAAAAGTAAATCATAGATATGAGATGAAATATATACCAGTTTCTACAAGTTCTTGTTGAAGTACATTCAATGTGAGATTCAGTAGTTATGCAGAGATAACAATTGGCCAGTTTTCCATGAGACAAGAAATTGGCGATACCACGACTTTCACGACTCCAAATAAAAAACCAAGGTCTATGTGTGTATAATTAATGCTAAAATATATGCATGATATTAAGGGTCATTTAAATATGCATACCACAGAAACCAAGTTATGTATGTTCTTTGGATCCAGGCCACGATAAAGGACACTGATATCTATCTCAGTGTTAAGAGCTGCCAATGTTGATCTGATATCGTCAGCAATCTCACATGTCTTCTGCCAACCAAGAACTGCATGACAAAATATAAACATATTTATTAGTTTTCAACAGAAACACACTTTCCCTTTTCTCAGCAAATATTTTCTCGAGAACTCTTCAAGTCAAGTCACCTGTTGTGAAAGCATGTGGTGGACTAGAGAGAATGTGATGGATATAGTTGAGTTTCCCGCAGCCACCAGCTTCAGGATCACAGGCTAACTGATGATTCATCTCCACAACATTTAAGAGCTCGTCATAGGAGCTTTCGGCACACATAAGCTGATAGAAAAGACAGATAAAGAGAGATGGGAGAAATCAGTAACATGCCAAAATCAGTAATAAGCTAAAATTTCAACCATCAGAACAAAAAACTAACAGACAGACAATCACAAAAATTCCTAGCTGATACCTTCATTGTCCGGAGAGCACTGGCATTAATGTTATGGAAGAATGAAGTGTACTTGAGATGTCTGGACTCCAAACCACAATGGTAGCAATTCATTCGTTCAAAAATGTCCATTCCAAAAATGGTATGCACTATACAAGCATTGTTTGTACAATCCCAAGACCCCGGACAACCACTTTCAACTGATTCAGAATCAGATACACTTGAACCAGGAGTAAAGGAACGGTGAAGACAATCAAATATGACCCCTAAAACTTCAGAAGCATCGTTCATCTGAGCCTGTATAGTTACTTTTTTCTTAGTCCCAACTTTCAAAATAAAGATAAAAGTTGTATGAGGCAAGGATAAAATAAGATCTCTAAAATTACCTCCTGGAAGAAATTACTTTCTGGATACAGATTGCTTAAAGCTATTCTCAAAGCAGTGGGGGTAACTGCTTCTTTTCGCATATCTGCAGATGCATTGCCCAAGGCAGTAAAGATTTCATACAACGCACAGACGACACAAGGATCCCCCACATGTACATGCTCTGATGTTGATCTTCGTAGGAACTCATCTCGAAACAGTCTAATATGCCATAAAGACTGAAATGATGCAATAAATAGCAATGTTCTAATATCAGACAAGTAAATAAAACAATGAACCAAGGACAAAATCAGAAAAGTAACTTATATCCCACAGACCTGTATAATAACATTAAGGAAGCAGTTGTATTCACCAATTTCATTCTTTAATCCTGTGCCAAATATGTCGGTTTCACCTGCATCATCATTTGTGATGTCATCATGTAAAAGAACACCATTATCTACCTCTGCAGATATCCTTTTGGTCATCCTCAAATTTGAAGCTACAGGCAACTTCTGACGTTCCTGGAATGCATCTGAGGAATGGCAAGAATGAAAAGATTAGGCAATTGCACATGCTACGAATATCATAGTAAATGGTAAGATTCAGAGCTTCATTTTTTGGAAAGATGGATTTGTGTTACTGCTAGTAGCAGTACAAATTGGAAAGGATAGAGTACTTCTCAATCAGTCTCATGATGTCAGGTCAGACTGTGTTTACAAAACATATACGTAAGACTCATGACACACACAAGCCTGTCTACTAATCAATTTTAGAATCACATAATTGCTAGTCATGCATGAATACCCCCAACCAAATTATTGCACAAAATTATATATCAAGATTCAAAATATATACATAATGCTTTTTATTGGTGACAATAACTAATCCTGGCTGGAATAGCTACCAGAGACGACTGCTTTCCTAACCAGTAAAGGCTACTGATATAGTTGAACTCCGATAATGAAATCTGAGATCATTCTAGTTCTTTGAGACTGTGTAGAAGATCACTTAAACAATATGTAAATCATTCTTTTAATTAGCTGGTAATCTATAAACTACTTAAATGGAGGCAAAATTCCCCTCCCACAGGCACTCCTACCATGGGTTGAACCGTAGGCCTTCCCCTCACTAAGGATAGAAGTACCACCTTGACTACCACGGCCAGTGGTTGGTACATGAAAAGCTTAAATAACATAACAAAGAAAGCTCTACATGAACAAGACAATAGTTTTACCAAGGCTTTGGCGTACAGCCTTTTTAAGGTCAGCTTGGAACCTTTCTTCATCATCTTCCTCTGCCCGTTTCTGTCTCAATCCATTTGTTCCGTTGTCTGCCAAAACAGTATTAACTGGTTTCACTTACATTAATTCCAAATTCCAAAAGTAGACCACAAAGTTAATGCACATGGTGAAAAAAATGGTTGTAACATTGAAAATTAAAGATAGATGCTCTATGATCATATTTGCAAAGCATTAAAAACAGAATGTTCAAATAAAACATCATGAACTTCATGCTAAAGAATCAGACGAATCATTAAGCATGTAAAAATTTTAATTTCATAATAAACTACAAGAGAACATTTTGGACAATCAAGTAAAGAAGAGAATACTAAGTAGAGATCATGCTAGAAAAGTAAAATCTAAGATATTACCAAAAATCTAAGATAAAATAATTTCCATTTATTATAAAATGGGATCAGGGGAGAGGAATTTCCCAATGGACAAGCAACCAATGACAGGGGCACTAATGTTGACAACTCCACATTGTACACCAAGCACCATTTAAATTATTTGAACAAAAAGGGTGAAGTTTTAGAACTAGAAGAAAGCATGGGTTAAGTGTAAACTTACTGCTGTCTCCAAGGAGATTGTCATTTGACCTACTTTGTTGTCCTAAGTGACCCTCAACACTTGACCTCCCAACTTCAACATTTTCCCTTTCGGCTTGAGACTTTCCATCAGGCCCTTTTGTAGAACTTCTCTGCCTTCGATTTTTCCTTCCTGTCCGTCGCTCAGAAGGCAAATAACCATCCTCCTCTATAAGTCCTCCATTAGGAAGGCCTGGTCAAGAAGATACACAATGAAAACATCTCCTATTACTAAAATAATACCAGCCTCATATAAGCAATCCTGCACCAACCTTGGTTAACTTTAACTTGATGTGCACCACTAATCATTTGAGCACCAGAAATGGTAGAAGATTTGACTGGCACTGCAGAACCATTTGCCATATTAACAGGCACTTCTAAATTGTTGGGGACTTCACTCTTCTGTGCCAACGACTCCTGGAAAGTAAACTTTCATAAGGTTTAATACTTTCCTAAATAAAATCTAAATTATACAGCATGGAATTCCTCTTTAAATATCTTCAGTATCCAATTCAATGTACCAATTATTTATGGAAATTCTAGAGAGAAGAATCCATCCACGGAAAGGACACTTCGTAACAATGATTACCTGCAGAGAAGGCTTAAAGGCCTCATGCACATCTTGAACATTAGCACAAAGGTCCAAGTTAACACCAAGTGACCCCTCTGCCACCTTCTCTGAATGGATTTGAGTAGACTTTTTAGTTTGCTCTGCAAGTTGCTTTTGCTTAGCTTCCTTCTCAATTTGCCTCTGATACTCTAAAGTTTCTTCAAGCTTTCTTTCCTCTGCTTCAAGTTCAATTCTCCGTTTAGAATCCTCTTCCTCTTGTTTCAAGTCATCGCCATTCATAGAAACAACAATCTCAGAATCTGGAAGGTCACCATCGAATGCAACTGAAAAGGACCTGCAGCAAGAGACACGTCAAATGTATATAAGAAACAAATTACCCAGTACAAGTGACCATAATGAAAGGATAGATTATTAGGATAGAGTCCCTATGAATGTTCATATTAGGAGCACGGGGACATACAGCTCAGAAGTCTCATCCTGATGTACATAATCGTCGGGAACACCATTAGCCTGCAGAAGTGAAAGATGAGAGTTGGATATTAGGATATCTTAATGGATTTGTAACATATATATTGACCGCCACAAAGAAAAAAAAAACACAGCTAGAACCTTAGCCTCTTTCGCTTTTCTAAATTCCTTGTTCTTCTTCTTATCCTTAGTTTTATCCTGTGTATGTCTCAAACTATCATTTCCTCCTTTGACACCTTTCTTAGAATCAAGTGCAAGTTCTGCCAAAAATGCTTCTCTTGCAGCATCCGACTTTTCTGTGGCATCTTTCTCTGCCAGATCCTCCAAATGAGCCTATAGGTGGAGAGAGTGGCACAAGACTACGTAAAGTTAAATTCATAAACATTAGGCACGGAACAAAAATTCAACTTGTTCAATACATACCCGCAGGTAAGACTTCACTAGAGGCAACAGTATCGAACGATAATCATGGGCAGAAACAGGTTCAAGCTTAATTTCCAATTGCTGCATTCCAGTAACATTGCGCATAATCCGTGCATCTATTATGCTAAGCTGCATGAGAAAAAAAACTGAGGTAAAATGGGAACGATCAATATCATTTTTTCAATCAAAAGGCAAGCCAATTTAGAATACCAACTGACCTCTACATATAATTGTTCTTTCTGTCTCTGGATTGCAACTTCTACACATGTGTCCACCTGATGCACATAATCCTTGGCTCTCCAATCATCATCTTCCCCAGATTCCAAGTCACATAACTGTGAAGTCACACCACCATAAGTTTCCGCATATCCGAACTGATTAATATTGAGAGCTTCAGATTCTTTTAAAACATTTGATATGGCATCTAACTCAATCCTATGGCTGAGGAACATCACATCATTCTCTCTCTCAAGAAGCTCTTCTCTCCTCTTCCTAAGGACAGACTCAAAGCTGCGATGGGCAAACTCTCTGACATTTTCTCTCTTCTTACTTTCTTCAATACAAAGATCCTCCACCGCCTGTAATGCTTCTTCATAGCTTAAATGTTCACTCTTTCTCTCACAAAGAGACTGCAGGTGGTAAAATTCCTTCTCAAGCATCTGAAGGATTTCCATACCTTGTTGTGTTTTCTCTTCTTTAGTGTGCACCCATGATGTCAATTGTTCCCCACTAGTTGGACCTGCAAACATCCAGGACAGCAGAGCATCGGAATCAGGAACAAACCCATTTCCATTTCCAACAACAGCAGCAGGAGCAGCATCAGTTACAGTATGGCCAGCACCACATGTACAGTCAGATGACAATAGACACTCATCTAAAAGGAGGCAGGATGCATCTCCATTGAGAATAATCCTCTCTTTAATCTCTACACCTTGATTTGCATTATTCGCATCATCCACAGGACTGGTACTTTTCTCAGAATATCTACCTAAACCACATGCTTGGGACAGGTCCTGCAAGAACTTCAGGATTTTCCTAAGCTGGGTAGCTCCGAGAAAGCAAATGCAAATAGGTGTTTGCTCCACACCATGGTTAAGAAGCTGAGAACCAGAAGCCTGTAGCTCATCCACTGTAAATTGTCTCACCCTGTTAAGATGGCTTGCAGCAAGATATTTGTGCCTGATTAGCACCTCAAATAAGGCATGAATCCTTTCAAGAAGCTTTGCGCGTTCAGAATCATCAGAAACTGGCCAACCGTTAGCAACAGAAGAATAATCAATGGCCTCATTGCCCTCCTCACATTCTCCACAATCAACATGGGAAATTTTCTCCACGTTATTGCTCTCAATAGTAGAGTCACTAGGATTATCCCCAGGAATTTCCTTCTCAGGCGAAGAATCCCAAGCATCTTTGAAACACTCATCACAGTCCTTGGTATGATTCTCCGAGTAGAAGTCCTCAACAAACTCAGGCTCCTTGCATTTTCTTTGAACCCTAAGCATTCCAACTGCCGCCGACACATCCAGGGGTTTCCAAGAATAATTAAGCAGCATCTCAATCCATTCATTGTCAGGATTTTGAGGCAATACTGATTGCATTTTCGGCATAAGATTTCCCATATGCTCTTGCACAACATGTTGCATATGGGACTCACAGTCCACGAACTTGTCATTACATCTACAGCAAACCCAGAACTTCCAGCTCCTATTACTCTCTGCAAATGCCAATGCTTCTGATAAAACCTCATTTGCCAAACCATCCTTAAATGAACTAAACTTTTCCTTAAGATCACTAACTCTAATCCTAAGTAACTCTTTCTTCATATCAACACTCACTGATTTCCAATAAGACCGAACCCAATCCTTCCTCTCCGCAGAGGACCCATTTTTCCTCAAATTCCCAAACTTTCTTCGCTCACTACCTCTCTGACTAGACCCCGATGATGAATCCAATCCCCTATCACTCTTCTCACCCTCATTTCCCAATTGGGGCACCTCAGACTTCTGCTGCAAAAGCCTCGCAGCCGCTACACGAACTTCAATCTCTTTCCTTCTCTCCTCTGGTGTCTTAGTGGCCTTCTTAATCTCATTAGGCCGCCTGGTTTGCACCAACCTCATCTCCATTGGGTCCTCTGTGACCCTCCGAATCGGAATCAACCGAAACTTCTCTTCCCCATTGCCCAAATTCTTCATCCAAGTCGAAATTGAAGCGATATTCGACTTCTGAATCAACTGCCTCAGCTCATTCTGCACGTACCCAATTCTTGCATCAGCTGTCGATATCTTATGTTGGCTCTCTTCCTGCAAACTCTCCTTCGCGGGATCGACCGGCTTCTCTAACGCCAGTGCTCGCTCGCACTCCGCCACCACTTCCTCATACTCTTTCCCATCGTTGGCAGCCTCGTAGAGCAAATTGGCGTAGAAGTGCGCGAACTCGATTGAGTTCGGCGACAGCTCGACGGCTCGTCGCGCCGAGTCGATCGCGTTTCTCAAATGCCTGTTCTTCGCATTGGGGTCGTCGATAATCGAAGCGACCCTGACGCACACAGTCCCCTGAACACGGTGAATCAGAGCCGAGTGAGCCGAGTTCTCGTACCGCTGGCACGACTCCTTCATTAGCCGCAAGGCCTTGGTGTGGTTCCCCCGCCGCAGAGCCGTCAGGGCTCGCTCGCATTCGAGCTTGGCCGCCGAGTTAGCCGAACCGTCCGATTCGATCGGCGACGATTCATTCTTATTGGAGAGGGCATCGGGCTCGGCCTCCACCAGAGCGAGAGTGGTATCCGCTTGCACAGAAACGACGGCGCCTCCATCGGCTGGAAGTGGCTGAACCGCCGCCGGCGACTGCTTGGGTCGCGGAGCAGCGTTTCGCTTCTTATGCCCCATATATGAACTATACACCAATCCAACTCACATGCATATATGTAAATATATATCTATTTTATCTCCATATGTATACATATATGCGTGTATGTATAGATAGAATGAGAGTTTCGAGAGAGAGAAGGTAACTTACTGGAGACGATATCGGGGGTAGAATCGTAATTTCAGAAGGAGGGACGGAGGCGGGATGGCTGATCGGCGGTGAAATTGAGGGAGGTGAAAGAAAGAGAGGTAGACGGAGAGAGACAGTCACACACTACCTACTGATAGTAGCAGTGCCCATGGAACGCACGTTGATCAGGGAAATATTAAGGAAACCCCAACATCAAGGTCATCTTAATCTTTTATGTATGTCCGTCATCCAGATATAACACCAGGTTAATACGTTTCATTTTCAAAAATTAAATTAATTATTCTTGAATTTGATATTTATAATAAGGAAATTAATATTTAATATATATTTTTTCTATTAATATCATCGTATAAAAAGATAATAATAATAATAATAGAAATCATCATTTGTGTGTGAGATTTTGATTAGAGTCTCTTAAGTATGGTTTATTTTTGTAATTAGTCTCAGAAGGCTTTTTGTTTTTAAAACATAGAAAGTTTTCATTTTCCACTCGGAAGGAAGAAAGATGTGCAATAATTGACAACAAAGAAAACTGGTCAAGATTTTTGTTTTTGTGCCCTTTTTTTTTCTTTCTTTTTTGTTGGGTCGGAATCTTCATGGTTGAGGTATTCAACTTCAAACAGGTAAATTTTGTATGGAGTTCACAATCATCGGATGGACAAAGAACACGTGACAATATGAGAATATGAGATGCGTTAATAGTCATTTTAACCTTAAATATTTTAATTTAAATTTTATTAGTTACAATTACAAGGACCTGATTAATAACGCCCAACAATTTTCCTTTAATTCTAAATATTTTTGTCAGACCTCATTAGTTATAAAAGATATAAAGACTTTTCTTTATATGGAGTAGCATGGCGTATAACAAACAGCAAGGCAGAGAGTAAAGTTTACACCAATCAACCAGTAGACTTGATAGACGGCAACATGTAAACAAATTAAGATAACGTCTTTTGTTAGAGACCCGACGTCCTTTTAAAGATAACGTATTTTATCAAAGACCTTTTAAGAACCGGACTTTTCGGTAAACTAAAAGTCCTCAACATTCACCAACACCAATTTCTCCTCCTCCCTATTTTGCAAGACAGAATCAACCTCACCAACTTTCAGTCCATAAAAGAATAACAAGAGGGGGAATCTGAACTACCTACTCTTCAAAAGTTCGGCATCATTTTCAACTAATTTCAAATGGATCTTCATCACAAGAATGTATGAGAACAAAATCTAAAGTAGGACTCTGATACTTTGAAAATAGAACCTTTTTATTCGACTAGAAATAGCTGCACATGAGAGAACAACATCAATACATAGTCACAATACATAATAAGGGCTAATAATCAACCCAACACAGCCCAACCCTACTCATATTTCCCGGCCTGCTCATCTTTCCTGCGGATAAAAGAAACCAAAATTTACGCGGTAATGAAAGAAAGGAAGCATTACCGACTATAATAAATGCATTCGGTCCACATAAGATTGGAGCAGCCATCTGTTAAGGGGCTCCCCGCATCCCACAAAGCAGCCAGAATTGCCGTTTTCAGTGAAGAATGGGAAGCTAAAAATATGAAGTAGTTCCTGCACTGCCTGCCTCACCAACGAAGATCCAGTGACCCTACTCCTCCGGCCCCATCCAGTCACAATATCAATCCGGCTTGGACAAATCCCAGATATGAGCATTTGTTGGCGAAACCAAGCTAGTGTTCTTGATAGCGCTGTTACAGCAGTACCATCCGACATAACATGGAGGTTTATGAGCCAATAGCATGAGCTTTTCTCTTTAATGGCCTCTGGATAGACATTCTTTTGTGCAGCCACCTCCCAGACTGAACCAGCCTCCTCCTTTAGCCCTGACTTGTGAAGAAAATCCACTACTGCATCTACAAGCCCCCTCTTGCTTTCTCTATCCTCACTATGCATCAGATCCAAGAAATTAGTCATGTGCTCTCGCACATTTCGACCATCAGGTCCTGCCGATGGCATAGATAGTAGGAATGCATGTGCAGGATGGCGTGTGACTGACATAAGCTCACAACAAAATCCCATGTCGTAAGGTGACCGTGCTTCTGTGCAACAACTGAGAAGCAAAGTGTATGTCTGCAAAGAAGGGCTCAGACCCAAACCCACCATACTCTGCAGCAAGTCATAGGCATCTGACAGCTGATGCATCCTTAGAAACGCACTGAGCAGAGAATTGCAAGTAGGCACATTAGGCCGTAAACCTGCATGGAGCATTGCTTGATACCAATTCCACGCTTTTTCAACATTTCCAGCCTTACCCCACAAATCAACCAAAAGACCATAAACAGGTTCATCAGGTACCCAGTTCTTCCGCTTCATTTCAGCAAAAATCGCCTCTGCTTCCTCGAGATACCCACAATGGCCAAGCACCTCCATTACTATGCTATAAGTTACTTTATCTGGTTCAAATCCCGCACCTTGCATGTCACGGTAGAGCTTTAAAGCAGTCTCATAATTCCTTGCTTTGGTCTGCAAAGCTATCATGATATTATACGTGACCAAATTGGGAACACAACCATGATTAACCATCTCACAAAACAGCCGGTGAGCAGCAGCTAAATGGCCAGCTTTTCCAAGACAGTTGATCATAACACTGTAAGTGAATGTGTCAGGAGAAAGACCAGCCTCTTGCATCCTATCATACAGTCGAAGGGCAACATCAAGAAACCCAGATTTTGCATGAATGTCAATTAGTGTGCAGTACGTGACACGGTCAGGTTCACACCCTGCTTCTTGCATTTGATTGAACACATTCATAGCCTCTTTCAAATAGTTTGCACGACCATAGCTATGAATCAGCCGGTTATATGTCACAACATTTGGCTGGCATCCTTCTTTCACCATCTGGTTAAGCAATTTGTTAATGGCACCAAACTGCCTGGAACGGCCAAGGATGCCAACCATGGTGGTATAAGTGTGGCCGTCATGCTTGAATCCTGCTTGCCGCTTTAGCCAATAAAAAAAGCCAAGAGCAACGGAATGATCTTGAAGTTGCTTCAAAATTTGGTTTGCTTGATATGCATCCATTGAACAGTTGAGATTTCCAAGAGCCGCCTCTGCAGAAGGACCCCATCTAATCTGTTGCAGAATGTGTGAAACATTTTGAACAACATTCCCAGTGTGTGCAAACTGCCTGTTGATCGGAGCTATTCCTGTTGACATTTTCATATCTCTTATAGGTCTGTTGAAATCTTTAGTCACACGACCCATAGCCTCTGCATCAGAAGTCTGCACATTGGAACTGTAATTTGGTATGAAGCTGTTTATATGAACTTTTGATTTCCGTGGCATAGACCTTTTATCATGAGTGTCAGATAATGCACCGTGAGCCACTGCCGAGTTTTCCATCCTAGTATATGGAACATGATTACCTTTAACAAAACTGGGTTTCTCACCTTTTCCCTTTGAACCCTGATTATTACTTGTAGGCTTGGATGCAGATGCTATCTCAGTAGATGGTTTTGGATGAACGCTAGAGAAATGCTCTCTTTTTATTTGTTTCACATGCGATGGCTTGACACTGGAGAGGGGCCTGGTGGGATCAACCATACAGTTATTCGGCAAACTAAGAATTCCAAGCCCATCAGACAAAGGAAGCTTTCCATTTACTATATCAGACAGAAAATTTACAGCTGCAACTCCAGCCTTAGCAAACTGGTCTGCAACATGAGGTGAGGAGTTTACCACATCTGTGGTACTAGAATAACTTACAGCCTCTGATTTTCTAAAAGATCTTGGGGCCGTTGCAACCTGTTTGATAGAAGATGTTTGCTCAACACTTGCAGCTTTCTGAGAACTTACCACTTTTACTGCATCTCCTGAAATGATGGTTCCTGGCCTCATAGAAGGTTTGGATACCATGGCAGATGGATTTTGGGCAAGTAGACCTCCATGTCTTGTTTCCTGCCTTTGTGAAATACAAGTTTCATCTTCAGAGCAAGTGCATGAACTTCCATCTGTTGCACTACATCGGGACCCATTAAGGAAAAATGACCTCGCACTGCTTGAGAGGTTACTTATGTGCTTTGCTCGCAACATAATTTAAAGACACTGTATTACCTGCACAAAAACAAAAGGATAAGGAATTAGCAACATGTAAATCAACATGGGAACTTTTGTAACATCTGAATAAAGAAAATGCTAGTGACAGTCCGTGAGGTACAAGTCATACTAGTTATCAAATCAAAGTTGCATCAAAACTGAATATAGATTATCCTAACCCTTAATACCTGGAATATACGTCCCTATAAGGAGGTACTTCTTCACAGGGAAGATATCATTCATTCCCCTCAATAAGAAACGATCTCCTTAAATAAGGATTATCGATCATACAATCAGACTTCATTTATCAATTTATTTAAAAATAGCCTTGAAGTCCCCAAAAGTGCTCAGTAATCCCAAATGGAGGTTCCAGCCTATACTACTCTGCTCCGGCAATGGTAATGGCCAACCCACATATTCTGCTTATTGATTCAGAGATCATTGGTTTGGAGAACCTCACAGAAACACCACTTTAAATTTGAAGTGATTTGTAACGACTTCTTGGGAGAATAAACTGCAAAGAAGACATTGTCAATTGTTTTTCTCATCAAGTACTCCAAATCAGCTAGACGTATTCCTACACAAATTAGCATCTGAATGCTGTAGCAATTGAATGCACAATATCGTGCATAGAATACCACAAATCATATTTACTTTGATCCTCGTCTCATCAATAAATTGTTCTTCAAGCTTATTTACTCAACCACAACAAATCCCCAAATCCAAAATACGTAAACATGTGAAGAAAGAGTCAAAGGGGACAACCCCACATCAATAAATTGTTTGTTCAGTTGATGTATTTTCTGCAAGTTCGCTCCGAAAGGCTTGGAAGGATTCTGATTTAACAAACAACCTGTGACAAAGCTTGATTAGGTAAGACTCCTAAGTTAAGGGATCGTGTTTGCCACCACGAGTTTGGTGTGTTCTTCAAAAACTAAAACCCAACAGAGGCGTTAAATTTATCGACAATTGCAGCATCCATCTTGCAAAGATTTTATCTGCAATAACAGCTGTAATCTCTCTAGAAATAAATGAAGTTGCTCATTCATTTTCGCCTTCTCCTGGTAAGAAGCAAATGACATAACTCTTTATTTCCGTAACTATTACCTTAATTGATGTTGAACTTACACTTCATCTACAATTTGTCATTGAAGTTTCTTAGTGTTAAATTTCTTGGTTTGATTTTCTATTTTACCGAAAAACAAAACCATCAAGACTTAAAAATATCCACAACATTCCGTATACATTATAAATTGAAAAATCTTCCTTTCCACCCAAATGAACATGAAGATTCAAACTTTCAGACCCAAAAAGGCACCCTCCTATGTTAATCAAAAGAAATAAAAATCACAGAAATATAAAAAAGAACCAATCTTTGCGACATCTAAGAGTTGTCCAACCAAAACATATCCTCAATCAACATTATACAAAGGGCAAATCACTCCAGTCATCCACAAAAACAAAAAATTCTCTGAGACAAAAACAAGCATACCCAGTGAACAAAAATACTGAAAAAACACCAAACTAGGAGACAGAGAGAGGTACCTATAATGGTGAATGGGGTCCTGGATTGTTGACGCGTCTCCAAACGGAGGAAGATAGTAGAGAGAGGGAGGGCGGCGGCTCTGCTCTCTCTGCCGTCAAGGCTCGAGTTTTTTCTGTGTTTTATTTTTCCAACCAAATTGGGAGAAGGAGGCCTTAGAAAGCAGCTGTTTTTGGTCTTTCGCCCTACTTTCTAATTTTCCCTGACGTGTACTGTCACTGTTTGTACCACGTGTCAAGACCTTCATGGTTCGCACGTGACCTACAGAAGGTTCTGATCAAATCCCCTTCTAAAGATTTCTCGGTTCAGATTTTTTTTTATAATATAATCTCTGATTGGCAATAAGGGTTTGGTATTTTGGAATGATTCAGTGCGGCACTTATCACCATTCGCCTGAAGAAGATCTATTTAATGTCTTTAACCATATAAGGACAACAATTGCTCCAATGAGAAAATTGAGAGGAAAATAAAGAAAATTAAGAAATTTTGTGGTATTATGGTTAAATTTATTGAATTAAAGAAATTTTAAATAATAATTATTGTCTCTTAGTTATTCTACACACGGATAACTTTAAGTCAATTTTTCCTCACTTAGTATGTTTATCAAACTTAATAACAAATAGTAATATCTCGAGTATTGTATATAAAAAAATTAAGGTTTTTTACTCAAAATGTCCCTTGAACATGAACTGTAGTCTCAAAATTGACCATAAACTCGATTTATATCAGGATGCCCCCTGAAATCCCCTTTTCGTCTCAAATTGCCCCTTTTCTGTCTAATATCATAACGCACCGTCAATTTAAAGGGCAAACTTGTTACTTTGGACAAATCATCAATTGAATGGTCCCCACTGAGAAAACGCGGCTAAGTTCAAATTTGAGAGACTCTAGTTCATCAGTCGAACTAGTAGTCTCAATCCAACCAGCGAGAAGCAAAGAGAAAGCTAGGGTTTAGTTAGTAGTGGTAGTGTTCTTGAAGGTTGCGGCAACCAGTGAGAACCAGTAGCCTTGTCCCTTGAAACCATTCAACTTCGTATTCCTTGGCGTCGAATTTCACTGGTGGAAACAAACCTAGAAACCGTTCAACTTCCTCTTCCTTGGCGTCAAATTTCGTTGGTGGAAACAACGAAGGATGATTCCTCGCGAACCCAAAGTCGAACAACCAAAATACGATGAGTAAAATGAGTTTTTTCAAGAGTTTTCAATATGGATTTTCTCTCTTTGGTAATATTTTGGGGTTTTATCTATTTTTCACATTCGGGTTTGTGTTGATTGTTCAAAAATGGTATTCTTTCTATTTTCTGTTTGGGTTCATTATACAAAGTTCAAATAGGGTATTTTATATTTTTCATGTTAGTATGTAATGTTGTTAGGATTAGGTACAACATTTTGCATTAGCATATTTATGTAAATTGTTGGATGTTTATTTCCTCTGTGTGGCTATCTGTGTGGGTATATGTTAGTTATTATGAATGTTGGTATGTTAGTAATAGCCTTAGAAGTACATTGAGGGTTTTTGTATAGAGGTTAATTGTTTATGTTATTTCCTCTGTGTGGAAACTAAAAAAACATAGATGAATGCTGGGTAATTGGTTTGGTGGTTCAAGACTCAAAAAACAAAGATGATTACTTGTGCTATTTCCTTTTATATTCTATGTGTGAATTAGGTTGTGGAATGTACTAAATAGAGTGTATTCCTTTGTTTTGTAGATGATGCAAATATATCCAGTTTTGAGGTGCATCACCGTAGTGTGGTGGTGGAAGGGGGGAAAAAGGGTTGACACTGTAATACAAGGGGGGAAAGGTTAATTGGTTTGACTTTATAATGATTGATTATATATCAGTGTTAGAGATGAAAAGTGTGGCTAAGGAGTTGGGTTATGAAACTAGTTATGCGTCCATCTATTTTAAAGAGTGGAACAGTGGGAACTTGGTTAAGTTGAGTGGTGATGGAGAGATGTACCAGCTTTTTAAGGGATATATGAAGTCAGAGTCTAAAGTAATCTCTTTCTACTTAAGACGTGGTGGTGGTGATGGAATTAAGCTACTCTGAGAGCTGGATTCGGTCAATGTGGAACAAGTTGTTGAAGAAGTTGCAGTTGTGGAAGAAGTTGTTGAAGTAGCTGAGGAAGTTGCAGCTGAGAGGGGGGAAGAAGATGCAGATGTTAGAAAGAAAAGTAAGGGAAAATGAAGAGTTATGCAAGAAGAAAAGGGAAAATAATCCAAGAGAGATGCTGCCAAAGCTAAGATATTGCCTAGAAGAATGAAGGATCATGAGTCAGATAGTGAAGAATATGATGAGCTTGATCCATAGTTTATTGACACTAAGTTTGTACAAATAGAAGAACAGGGTGTTCAAATGACAGACATGGATGATACTATGTTTCAGAATTATGTAGACCATGAAGAAGTTGAATTTGATCCCAATGGTCCTGAACATGATGAAAATGTGGCATATGAGGAAATTGGGGAAAATTCACCTAGGCTGAATAGCTTTGATCCAGAAGTAGAAGAAAGTGATAGTGGTGAAGATCAGACTGAACGTATGGGAAGGAAAAGAAAATATGGTCGTGCATATAAGGACTTCCATCCGGAAACTGATATGGAAAATCCCTTTTTTGAACTTGGTTTGAAATTTGCTTCTGCGACAATCTTCAGATAAGCAATTAGATTGTACTATGTGATAGTTGGGAGGGAACTTAACTTTAAGAATAATGAGGCTAATAAGATCAAGGCAGTGTGTGGCGATGGCAAAAACTTCAAGTTTAGCGTTTATGCTTCAAAAGTGAATGGGAGAGACTACTTGCAAGTGAAAACCTTCAATCCAAAACATGATTGTAGCAAGAGTGTTTACAATATTCATGCAAATACTAAGTGGTTGGTGAGAAAGTATTCAAGACAGCTTAGAAGTAAGAAGTGGGGCTTAACGGAGTTTCAAGAGTTTGTGACCCAAGAATCAAGCTACTGGCCACGGAAGTCCACTTGCTATAAGGCAAGGTCTATGGCCATAGAGTTGGTTGAAGGTAAATACACTAGACAATATGAAATCTTACGGGACTACTGTGAGGAGTTGAAAAGAGTGGACGGTGAAAGCACCGTGGTGATTAAGTATGAACTTGAGGGTGATGGGCTGCCTACATTCCAGAGGGTGTACATTTCATTAGGGCCTTATAAAAAGGGTTGGATTGAAGGTTGCAAGCCTTTTATTGGCTTAGATGGGACTCATGTTAAAGGCACACATCCTGGATAGATTTTGGTTGTTGTGGGAATGGATGCACACAATGGTATGTATCCAATAGCATGGGCCAATGTGGAGGTTGAGAATTATAGTACCTAGAAATGGTTTCTGGACATTTTAGGTGATGATTTGAAGATATTGAACAATCATGGGTACTTGTTTAGGACTGATAGAAGAAAGGACTTCTTGAAGCTGTTGGTGAGTTATTTCCACATGCAGAGCATAGACACTGCATTAAACACTTATATGACAACTTCAACAAGGATCACAAAGGCCCAGCTTCGAAAAAATAGCCCGGGCCACTTATTTGGCATGGTTCCATGCTGAAATGAAGAAGATGCATGAACTCAGTGAGCCTGCACATTACTGGCTATGTCAGCAAGATGCTAAGCAATGGTGCCGTGCACATTTCAACCCTGCCTTCAAATGTGACATCTTAACCAACGATCTCAATGAGGCTTTCAACAAGGAAATCATACCAGCAAGAGATAAGCCTATACTAACTATGTTGGAGAAGTGGCTGAATCGCCGCCGATAATGCTGACATGAATGTGGATGATATTTTGGAACTGTTTGGAATTGAAATCAATGGAGATGCATATGTTTTGTAACTTGTGGATGATATTTTGGAACTGAATGAATGTAGATGATTATATACATAAATGTAAACCTGATTGCACAAAAATTGTAAACCTGATTGCCCAATTTTTTCCATTATCTTTTCATTTCATCCATTACCACAATTGGTCAAAGAGTTACAAATTGAGACCTAACCATCCATTAGATACATAAAAACCTATACACCATCACATTCTTACAATATGAACATAATACAAAACATAACCAGCCATCCATTACAAACTACTCCAAAAACCATTACATTCTTTGCCTACTACAAAATGAAAGATACAATTCAACCAAACATAAAGGCAATAAGAAATGCCCAGGAAACCAACATTCCAATCCAAAGCTTTCTAGCTGATGCTTGACTTTTTTCCAAATCCTTTTCCAACCTATCAATTGTCCTCAATAATCCAGGTATTATAGTCTAAGCTCTAAGACACATCTTGGAATCCAACCCAAAACCCACAACACCCTTGCATAATAAAAATATCAACAATTATTTACCAGAAATCTCAACAATTATTTACCCAGAAAACTCAAATTTTCAATTCAACACACAGAAGCCTCCACAATTTTTTACCAAGAGATTCACACTAGCCAAAACGCACAGATATTTTACCCAAATTAAATAAAAGAAGTACAAAATTCTCACCCTAGGAATTGGATAAGCTTGGAACCTCCGCCCTAGATTTTTCTGGGTCCATGAGGTGAGAATTTTGCTGGTCTTCCCACAGTAACAACAATTCGACTTATTCATCCCTCATTTTTCCATTTTTCCACTTCTAAGAAAGATGAAGAGATGAATAGATGAAGAACGCCTAAATTTAAGAAATTAGGGCAAATTGGAGCATATTGGGGAAGGAGATTGAAAGAAGGGGAAGCACACGCAGCTTCAAGTCGAAGGCGCCACTATTCGAAGGCGAAGCCGGCATTGTGGTTGCCCAGTTTCAAGCGACGGAGTCTTCACCCATAAGCCCTAGCTTCTGCCCAAACTGATTTTGTCTTCGATTGGGAGGAGGAGGAAGCTGGGCTGGTCTTCGATGGGGTCTTATAATGGCTGAATAGGCAACTCAATTGCTAACTTATCCAAAATGACAAGTTTGCCCTTTAAATTGACCGTGCGTTACGATATTAGATGGAAAAAGGGGCAACTTGAGACTAAAATGGGATTCCATGGGGCATCTTGGTACAAAATCGAGTTTATGGTGCATTTTGAGACTAAAGTTCATGTTCATGAGGCATCTTGAGTAAAAAGCGTATCTCAAAGTAGTAAATCCAAATGCTTTTGATGAAACCAAATAGATGTTGTATTTTTATTTATTTGTTTTGATAAATTGAAAAATAAAATTAAAAAAAAATATTTCATATTCTTTAATTTTTACAAACTATTATTAGTGAGTTGTCAAATTTTGCATTAACTTGTTTTAAATTAATTTATTCATGAACAAATTTTTTTAAGATGAAATCATATTAGACTCACCCCTAGCACGTAAAATCTCAGAAAAAATAATAGAGCAACCCGCTGTCATAATTTCCACTTAAATCGATGCCGGTGGTATTAACAAATCCATATATTTGGCAGATCCGACGGTTATGATGGTGCAAGGATAACTAGCAAGTTGATGTAGACGCTACACAATAGGAAATGCACCGGAAGGCCGTCGACGTGGACCGAGAAACACCTCTCAGACAAAAAGTCCATAAATCGCGGTCAAACTCAAATGTTTGTTTTGTTTTGATTACATACAGTCAAACGCGACATTTTGTATTTTTATTGGAACAATCTTCCTTGTTGCTCAAGCAAAGATCTTGGACAAATAGGTAAATTTCAGTTAATTTCCCTAATTATATTGCTTTAATTATTCCGCTAATTATAATCGGATCAAAGTCTTCCATATACCACCAAGGTCAGCCCATAAAACATGAAATCGAGACTTGACCGCGGCCCATTACCCATACATATGGGGGCCCAAAAATTGGACATTTTTATATATCCTTTGTTTATTTGTCTACCTGTTATTGGGGGCCCAACAAATCATGCAGGCCTCGTTGCATCTTAATTTGATGGCATGGAGTGATGACGTGTTACTTTGATTCCCAAAAAAAGTTCGGGATTTGTGCTTTTACATATTCTTCCCTCGCACGTGCACCGTCTAGTAAAACAACGGTAAATTTTTCTACGCAATTCAAAATCATGAAGCATAAAATTCCTTAAAAAACTAATTTCCATTTAAGCTAGGTGTGCGAAACATAGGCTAGTTCATTATAATGAAGCCCATTTAAATCTGCAAATTTAAGCTTGGGTTTTGAGTAAAGAAGGGGATTTCTTGGTAAAGCGTCGTGGGCACCTTAGGACCGCGTAGATCTTAAAATGTTACATGAAAGAAAAAGAAAATCGTCCCAAGCGTGAGGTTATGAACTTCTGAAAACAGAAAATATGGAAAAGTAAATCCGGATCTACCGATATTATACAATAGTGGAACACAACTTGAATTTATTTATTTCTAAATAAATTTAAAAAATCATTAGAAACATAGGAAAGCTCAAGAGCGGATGACATTCGACACTCGAAGAGTGTATAGATCACGAAAATACATGGCTTTCCAAATTCCCAATACCAAAATCATGAACAATGATTATGGAAAAGGGCGGGCGGGCGGCTTCATATTTTGTTCAGTACTCATGCACGTAGACAAGATGTTGGCAAAACATATTGAATTGAATAGTACTATTGCATGCATTAAGGCCGGCCATGGCCATGCATGTTGACACCATGATTATGTTTGGTGATGGCTTCAAGAAAGAAAAGCATCCATGCATGTGTTCTTCTTTCCCAGCTCACCCTCCACGCCTACTGCATATAAAGTTATCACCTTACTTCACTTTTTCTCTACACTTACCTTTTTTCTTTTCATTTTAATTTCAACAAGTGGTCGATATCACCGCTATATATTTGCTGGCTAGAAGACTCTCTAGCTAGCTCCATCTTCGTTATTATTTTGAGGGTCGGTCGGTGGGTCCCTTTGTAATATTTGATCAACGGTGAAAAATACTCTCTGTGCTTTTATGTTTTTAATCTTTGCTTGTGGTAAAAGTTAAGAGACTTTTTGGTGCGTAAAACGATTCTCCACAAAATTATTAGTAATTCAGAAATGCTAATCAAATGCCTGCAGTTAGATTACAGATGCTTGAAGCTTGAAGCTTGAAGCTTGAATAATGATGGTGAATGATATGGAGTGGCCCACACAAATCGATTAAGTCAAAAAATCTTTCCCTTCTCTTCCTTCCTTCACACGTATAATCTTTGAAGCAATGCATACGTTGTACAAGTTAATCATTGTGATGAGGGTCGTTGGTTTGTAATTGTATGATTGAAGTCCACTTTTTTGTTTTTTTTTAAATCAAAAAGTCTACCTTTTTTTTTCTATATACTTCGAGATAAACGATGATGCAAAGTGAAAAAAAAAAAGAAAAGATTTTTTCACAAATTTTATATATAATCAATTGTTTATAAACTAGAGACAAACATATTTTTCGTTTATGTATGGATGGACAAGTAGAAACCTAGTCACTGGTCAGGAATTTAGGTGGTGATGATGGATACTTTATATAGATAAATATTTATAATTTTTTACAATCGAAGGAAATTAGTGTTTTAATTGTATTTTAAATTTAAAAATTAATGTTAATATAGACACTTTATATATAGACATGGTGGAAAAACAAAAAATAAATATATGGCAATGTCAATGGCTGAGAGAATTAATGGACATATATGTTATCTATTCTCCAAAAACAATTGTAGTATCATCTATTTTGAGCACTCAAAATTATGCAAGACAACTACTCATGAACTCAGATTTTCAATACTTATTAGGTGAAACTCTCTTGTTAATAGAGAATCAATTAGAAAGAACCAAGCAAAATAAATAAACTTACAAAATTTTTAATAATATTTGTGTAATTTGCATATACATATACAAGTAAAAATGTAAAAAAATAAATAAAAATCACAAGAGGGACCTGAGACCCTTCAGGTCCCAAGATAGCTCCACCCTTATGAACAAGATACATATTCTAAGTCTTAAACTTGTACATTAGTAGTGTTTAAATCTACCATCATACGTTAAAATATCTCAAAATAAACTTCTTCTTTTTTGTCTCTACTAACCCTTAGGGGTCTGGATCGTGCTTAATTTGACAGATTAAGATACTATACCTATATGGCCATAAGTTTTTTCATATCATCAATCACCTTAATGCACTACTTAGTTACAAGTATACGTTATCAGGCTCAGCATCTCAAAATAAACTTAGCTTTGGCATTATATATATGGGTCCATTATTAATTTGATTATTTGAATGAATACCTGACTACGATCTAAAAGCACTAGTCAATTTCAACACATTATTTGCTGAATTTGTAGTTTCAATGGATCGACATCAAAGGAAATGGAGGGTTGGAGAACCATGCATATAATTCTAAGTCCAAGTTGATATTTCAACTCCCAACTAATTCAAAGCTAGCTCGAATGCAAATAATTAATTATGACAATAGTAAAAGTTAAAATTGGAAATCATAAATCAACAAGTTTTGGTTTACTACACAACTTATGGTGGTCGACCTTGTAAACTCTTGAAAGAATAATGTTATTTAGACACACTAAATTAATCACATTTAGTGACCATATTGATGCGACATTTTATTTACCACATAAAATAAATACAAAGTGTTTTAATTTATTAAAATAATAACATTCATTGATTGACACATCAATGTGGTTACTAAATATGGTCAAATTTGTGTGTCTAAATAACATTACTCAATTATATGTTTTCTATTTGTGATTATGAGTTAACCATTCAACGAAGTACTTGTTTATTATCACAATGTGATATAACTCTGAATAAGTCACTATTATATTCTCAACTTAGAGATATTTGGGGTGTGTTTGGATGAGGAAAAATAACAATGGATTTGGTCGAATTTTGAAATTTCTATGTATTAATTATGTTATTTGGATTCATAAATTTGAAATTTAGAAATTAAAAAAAAATATTTTGGATGTCCCAAATTCCCACTTTAAATTCCATATAAACAGATGTCATTTCCTAAAACATTAAATTCTATATTTAAATTTAATTATATTTTTATATTATCCAAACAAGAAACTTCACGAAGTCTAAAAAATTTATTTGCCGTCAATTTAAATTTCGTCATTTTATAAATTTTTGACAATCTTAAACTTATTCGTCCAAACACACCTTTAAAAAATTTAGGGGAACAAAATAAAGTCTTTTATACAATAAATATAACGATGATTATCTTCACAACACAACTACATGAAACAAACCCTAACTAGAAAAGAAGTGATTGAATTGAGTTCTACCTAATGAAACACCTTCTTCCTTTGTGAATTACATTGTGGTAAAAGGAAAGGCTTGTTTGGGAAGAAGGAAAAAAACCAACATCATAGCTTTTAGTAAAGAAAACATGCGTAGGTCATCATTTTGTTGACTTTAATCCCTGGAATCTTAAATTTTCAATTCTGCGGGCTTTCATTTTCTTAGACTTTTCCATGTTGACCAAGTCATCACCTAATTTACCCCAAAAATTTCTCCACCCTTTCGCCCTTTTGCAATTTGCGGCCCTCTCTCTTTCGTATGTGTACTGTTTTCTTTCAATTTTATCCTAAATTGATATACACTCTTGTATTTAGTCCAACCTGTGTTCCAAATGTGCAAGCAACACAATACCACTATTTATAATCATCAAAATTGGTACACTTTGACTCAAAAATTACACGTGGATACCGAAATCGAGGTATGTTGTTTGTTACCTGGACGGTGGGTTCAAGTGACGAAAATCAGACATAAAGCGTCATGCAAAATATAACTAGTAAAAACGAAAATGTAAATTACTATGCTCTGAGTTTTCATTTGTCCCGATTTTTTCACACTTTCATTTCACTAGTTACTTTTCACACGATTTTCTAAATTCGTCACTTGGATTCCGAGTTTAGATGTCGGCCAGTATACTTTGATTTTACTGTCCATGTGGACTTTTCGAATCGGAGTGTGTAAGAATTACATATCACAATTTGGATTGAGATGTACTTTAAATTTCAACTGTTGATATATGTTTCTATTTTATTTTATTTTTTGTAAAAATTAAAAAAACAAATTAAACATTTGATATGGCCGGCATGATTGGGTCTCATTCTTGATATATTCTCATAAGTCATAACATAAGCTAATTGATAATATGACAGTCAAATGGTCTCAAACGATGGAACAAATTTCTATTTTTATTTTTAAAAATAAAAAATAATAAAAAATTTGTGTGTGTTTATAATAACTTATCATGAACATGAAAATTTAGTATGCATATATATCACATAAAATATGTTAATTCTTCATTTTGATAAAAAAATTGCAATATCCACGTGGCGATACTTCTGCGCCCCATATATAACGCGTACAGGGGACTCATCGCATATGGACTCATCAAATTAGTCTAATAATTTGGTATTAGTTTTTGGACAAAATACATTGGACGCTGACCAAGTCAAACATTCGCAGTGAACCTGTCAACAGGTGAACCAACTTCAACAACTAGTGTCCATTGGATTCGGTCCCTCCACGTCATCACCGATTCAAAAGGCACAAACCAACGGCTCAGATTATTTTGGGGCTTTATCATTGATCAAAATTGCATAATTCTGTTGTTAATCTTGAATATTTTATTTAACAGCCAATCATGCAAAGTGGTTGGTTCCTAAAACTTTCAAGATTTAGCTTAGAGCTGACCTTCTAATTTCTTAGCCCTAATCAAATCAAAACAAAGATTAACAATTAAAATTATGCCTAATGCTATGAATAGTGATATGTTTTATTCTAACATTTGTTATTTATTTGAAATATAAAAAAATTCCCACATTAGAAACTTAAATAAATAAATGAAAATTATACGAGTTATCAATTAATTTCTGATTTTAACATTGCTTTATTACGAATTTTAAGTTAAAACATACATATGTAGGATAGTTAACCATAAAGATTTTGTAAGAAAAAATCTCCTCTAACTAAAAAAAGAAAAAATATGAATTATTACCAACCGTGTTTATTTATTTGATATAAATAATTAAATAATCTATAATTTTATTAATATTTAGGTGGGATGATTTTAAAATAAATATGACATATACAAAGAAAGTTTGTTCATAAATTCTTACAAAAATGGTGGATCGAAGATATTTTCAGCTACAAGTACTATTCATATGGTAAATAATATGGCATAAATGGTAGACTAAATCATTTATCCATATTAGTAAAGATACTTTCTCAGATACTTAACTTCACTAGATACAAATCTAGTGTTAAATTACAGTAATCATAAATGTGTACCTATTAGGGCACACCAGAGTCTAATGTTCCCTCCAACACGAGATTCCCTCCAACTCAAAATGACAGAAATTCCTGTGGCCGACGCCAAAATTTCTGGGAAATTAACTAAAAGCTCTCCAATGGAACACACAGTGAGGGGATTACATGATTAAAGCTAAACAAAAAGCTTTAAATTTTTTTTATTTTTTTCAAAAAGCTCAAAAGTTTCAGTTTTTTCGTTTCTCAACTGATCAGCGCGCGTTCTCTCTCTCACACCTGTCACGCAAGCACGCACGCACGGCGGCACCACCACGGCGTTTTGGTATAAAGCCAAAAGGAGCAACCTCATAGAGGTTGTTCTTTGTTTTCTTCTGGCGCTTTTCAGAGCTTGAAGAAGAAGAAGAATTAGAAGAAGAGTAAGCTGAGTCTGAGAGGCTTTGACAGCTACCCATGGGGAACTGCAACGTGTGTGTGAGAGCTGACGTCATCGAAGACCAAAGCTCCAACAAGAAAAAGGCCCGAGAGCGACGGCCCAACCTCTACTCCGACGACCCGATCCGGTCCCCGGCTCCGATCCGGGTTCTCAAGGATGTGATCCCGATGAGTCACCGGACCCGGATCGGCGACAAGTACATACTGGGTCGGGAACTGGGTCGCGGCGAGTTCGGCATCACTTATTTGTGCACGGACCGGGAGACGAAGCAGGCCCTGGCCTGCAAGTCCATATCCAAACGCAAGCTCAGAACAGCGGTACAGAATTACAGACCACAGCACCTGAAATCCTCACAGAAACGACATGGCGTGTTTGTTCTTGCTAGTTTTTTTTTTGTAATTTGGGTTTATTTTTTTGGTTCAGGTGGATATAGAGGATGTGAGGCGGGAAGTGGCGATAATGTCGACGTTGCCGGAGCACCCAAACATTGTGAAGCTGAAAGCGACTTACGAGGACAACGAGAACGTCCACTTAGTTATGGAGCTCTGCGAAGGCGGTGAGCTTTTTGATAGGATTGTTGCCAGAGGGCACTACAGTGAGCGAGCTGCGGCCAACGTGGCCAGGACTGTAGCTGAGGTGGTCAGGATGTGCCATGCCAATGGGGTTATGCACAGAGACTTGAAGCCTGAGAACTTTTTGTTCTCCAACAAGAAAGAGCACTCGCCGCTTAAAGCCATTGATTTTGGGTTGTCTGTATTTTTTAAGCCTGGTAAGTTTATGGGTGTTTGTTAATTTGGTGAGTCCTATCTGGGTTTTGAAATTTCATGGCTTTGTTTGTCCTTAGGCTTGTATGTGCCTTTTGAATTTGTCAATTTGATGGATTTTTAATTTTGTCTGTGTGGGTTTAGGGGAGAGGTTTATGGAGATTGTAGGGAGTCCGTACTACATGGCCCCAGAGGTGTTGAAGAGGAATTATGGACCAGAGGTTGATATATGGAGTGCCGGAGTTATTCTTTACATTTTGCTATGTGGGGTTCCTCCATTTTGGGCAGGTATGCTAGTAAATGTTGCTCTCAAATCTGTTTAAACCCGGTTCATTTTTCATCAACTGTGAGGTTTTGGATTGTAACATTGTTATTCGTTGACACTTTTTCTACAGAGTCGGAACAAGGTGTGGCCCTCGCAATCTTGAGGGGGGTGATTGATTTCAAGAGGGAACCCTGGCCTCAGATTTCGGAGGGTGCCAAAAGTCTTGTTCGGCAGATGCTGGAGCCGGATCCGAGAAAACGCTTGACTGCTCAACAGGTCCTTGGTAAGCCTTCAGCAGTGTTTGTCACTGAATCTTGTGTCATTTGAGGAGTTGCATAGTAGTTGGTCACTTTCAGTATTATAGCTTTGGAATAGTGTTGATTGGTGATGAATTATGCGCTCATCTTCTTTGTTAAATACATAAGGAGTGATTTATGCCATTTTGTTTTAGAAATTTGGAAACTTTGGAGTCCAAATTCCATCTGACTGAAGTATTTTGATGTTATAAGAACGTTGGGTTACAACTGTTTTCACAAGTCCTAGTAAACATCAAACAACTCAGACCTACTCTGCAATAAATAAAGTCAAGTAAAACAAGAGAACTCATTGATAAAAACCATGTAGCAATATAGTAGCAATTATCATAATGCGGTTGATCAAAGGAGCATTCTTTTTCGCATTATATCATCTTAACAGTGAGTAAAGGTGAAATTTGGGATACGGCAGGACTAGCTACGTGCAAGCAATTAGATTTTATTATTGTAAGTTCTTCCTTAAATCTCCAATTATTAGTCTTATTTGCAAATCCTAGCATGTCACTATGTCTGTTGATTCTTATTTTGTTTTCTAATCCAGTTTCAGTTCAGGTTTCTGTTTTGTTGTTGGAGTCTGTTGGTCCTTTCCTCCCTCTAGATGTTTGGTTGCACGGCTTTGTAGAGATGATATTTTGGTCAAATAAATTCTCATTCATGAAAATTAAGATTATAAATGGTAAATACTGTAAATTTACTTAATAATGAAACCCATGGTTTGCGGTTCTTTTGGGGTTGGAATTTCTATGGATATGAAAATTAGTTGAGTTTCTAAGAAATTAGATAGGCAATCATTTGTCGTAGTATGGTGGGGTCCAATAGTTGAGATTCAAACAAGCGGCTTGCTCACCAGAAATATGTCCTCCAAGAAACTGGAGGAACCCATTTTTTGTGGTTACTACATTGTAGTTCCAATTTGACTGAAACTGGAGGAACCCATTTTTTGTGGTTATCACTTATCAATGTGGCATGAATTTTGCTTAAACAAGAAAGAAATTATGAATTTGTGGCTGTTTGGAAATGCTATGTATTGCTGCTACAAGATTGAATAACTATGCAACACAAATTGTCTTTTACGAAATAAGTGAACTGACTTTTGCTTTGTCTTCTGAGATTACAACAGAACATCCATGGTTACAAAATGCAAAGAAAGCTCCAAACGTTCCATTAGGAGATATTGTGAGGCCAAGGCTCAAGCAGTTTTCAGTAATGAATAGATTCAAAAAGAAGGCCCTAAGGGTAAGCATTTGTTTTTACCCACTTTATGAGTGTCAGCTGTAGTATTGGCTACTATTGCAATCAGGTGTGGTTCATGCAATACATATAACATTTGGGATTTCTTTTATTCCAATCATGTTTTGTAGGTAATTGCAGAACACTTATCTGTCAAAGAAGTAGAAGTAATCAGAGACATGTTTACATTGATGGACACTGACAAAGATGGCAAAGTAACATATGGGGAACTGAAAGCTGGGCTGCAGAAGGTTGGTTCACAATTGGCTGAACCAGAGATTAAGATGCTGATGGAAGTGGTAAGTTCTGCGATTTTAAATTATAGGACTTCTCCTTTTGCATCTATGCTTTAAATTTTGCACGGATTTGGCCTCATTAATAATTCCTGTTATGGGTTTTGAGAAAATTTGTTCATCTCCATGCTCCAAATATCTTAGAAATTAGCTTCTTGAATTGAACTAAAACCACAATAATTTCCATTCAATTGGCTTCAGTATATTAATCATCTAATGGCGGCCTAGAACTTGCTAGTATTGTCATATATCTTATATGTAGGACCCACCTAACAAATAAAATGGTGCCTTATTATGCTCTTTCCTTTAGGCTGATGTAGATGGGAATGGAGTTCTGGACTATGGAGAGTTTGCAGCAGTGACAATTCACTTGCAGAGGATGGAGAACGATGAGCATCTCCGCAGAGCATTTGTCTTCTTTGACAAAGATGGAAGTGGATATATCGAATTGGATGAGCTAAAGGAAGGTTTACAAGATGAATCAGGTGAAACTGATACCGAGGTGCTGAATGACATCATGCGCGAAGTCGACACAGACAAGGTTTGTCTTTCATCTTTTTTATTTGCTCCTTAAACCAGTATTTTCCACTATCTTTGAAAGTTTGCCCTACTTATTATTTCTTTGCACAAAACATTAGGATGGGCGCATCAGTTATGATGAGTTTGTTGCGATGATGAAAACTGGAACCGATTGGAGAAAGGCATCCCGACAGTATTCTAGGGAGAGATTCAAGAGTTTGAGTCTCAACCTAATGAAAGATGGTTCACTGCAACTTCACGACGGGCTAACAGGTCAAGCCATTGCCGTTTAACTTGTGCAACTGCATTCTTTGTTTTAATTGTGCATGCTGGGGGAGCTTCTTCTTATTTATTGTCTATACACCGAAAATCATGGCCATTAGGGTTTTCTAAACTGAGATTCGAGGACAAATACTGAATCAAAATCCTCCTAGACTCCATTGGCTTGACTTAGCAGGTTGTTAACTTGCTGGCTTAAGGACACACACTCCATGTTTAAGTTGCAAGATGAGCTGTTTGTGAGGATCGTCCGAGCCTCGTGTATACATAGTAGTACCGTAGTTTTTGCCTTTTCGGATCATGTATGTTGTACGTGTCGCATCCACTTGTATATGTTGTCAAATCTACATCATTGTGTTTGATGGTTTGCTTACTAAATTGGATGGCAAGCAATTTGTTTCATTGGCAATTTGAACTTTGAGCCTTGAGGAGCTGTCTCTGGTTCTCTCATTTTGTATTTATTAAAGTGAGCCTGATTTCTTATTGCATTTTCTTGAATTTCCAAAATCATTTTCTGCTTCCCAAATTAGAGTGGGGCGTTGAATTGGGCTTTTGGGGTGGGCTTTACAGCTTGAAGAAAGCCCAGTGTTTAGCGCGAAAGACGGCTACTATCTGTGAAAGAAATTGTAGCCTAGTATATTTAGTTTAGTAATCTAATCTTAATAAAATATTATGCTTGTGCAATCAGTATACATAATCACCTAAAGATCTTTATGCAAAAGGGCACTTGAGAATATTTGGAAAATCTCTTTGGGCCCCCATATTCTATGGCTCCGCAATCTAAATTAATAAATTCAATTCGACAAAAAAAAAAAAAAAAAAAAATGAATAGACCTGAAATTCAACTGCCTCTTCGGTATGGATTATGGAAGGCGACTCCACGTGAGTTTCACCCACGGTCCACCGTAGCAAGAACACGAACAAATTGATCTTTTCGCAGCAGAAGTATTTACAGGTTTCCTTTCAGTAAAAGGGTGAATAATAAACAATTAGCATATTTATCTATTTATGAGCTAAGTAATTCAAATAACATCAACCATGATTCATGATCGACCAACCACAAATAAAGGGAGATACAGTTCAAATTAAATTTTAAAACTAATTATATTTATCTTGAATTATTCAAATTTTAAAAATTGAATCTCGAATGATATGTGGGTTTAAGTAGGCTTAAGCCTTACTATATAAAAATATAAAAAGCCTTTGTTTACCATATTGTTACTTTTATTATTATTATTTGGTGAATCAATAAAGTGGGACCCACGTAGCTCCGTCCATGACTCTCCCAATTCATAACCGAAACCCCCAACGAAAACGAAAATCGCAAGAACCGAACCAGAAGAAGACGAACAAGAATCTCAAGGAGGAAGAAGAAGAAAAGGCACACGCGGCGATTATGGGGGTTGACTACTACAACATACTCAAAGTCAATCGGAACGCCACGGAGGACGACCTCAAGAAGGCCTATAAGAGGCTGGCCATGATTTGGCACCCGGACAAAAACCCTGCCGGGAAGCGACCCGAGGCGGAGGCCAAGTTTAAGCAAATCTCCGAGGCCTTCGATGTCCTCAGTGACCCCTCCAAGCGCCAGATCTACGACCTCTACGGCGAGGAGGCTTTGAAATCGGGACAATTCCCTCCGGCCTCTTCTTCCTCCGCTCGCCCCGCCACGCCTGCCCCACACTACTACGCCAACCACCACCACCCTCAGCGCCAAGCCCACCCCAGCGCCTCCTCCTTCAGGTTCAGTCCCAGGGACGCTGAGGACATTTATGCCGAGATTTTTGGATCGGACGCTGGTGGTGGTGCTGGAGGCGGCGTTGCAGGGAGGTATAGGGATGGGTTCTTCAGGACGTCCAATGGGGGTGGACCCGACTTTGCCGGAACTAGTTGTGGCGGGCCTGGGTATGCGAGGAAGGCCAATGCGGTTGAGAATTCGTTGCCCTGCAGCTTGGAGGAGCTCTATAAGGGGGTCAAGAAGAAGATGAAGATCTCCAGAAACGTCTACGATTCTGTTATTCCTGGGTAATTCACTTAACCACGCCCTGGTTTTATTTTCTTTACTTTCAAGCCAAGCACTAAACTTTATGTTGTTCTTAAGTTGTCTGTTATAAGGCAATCGGTGGTTGGTTAGGTTAGACTCTCTTTCTTATGAAAAGTTAGTTAGTGTTGATAGTGAAGCACTAATCTTTTTAATTATTTCAATCCATGTTTAATTAAAATGGTGGTTTTTTTGGTCAAGTAACTGAAATGGGATTCTGCCTCATAAGCTTAGCCCAATATATATTCATATAGATTGATGTATAATTCTTCCATAACGAATGTCATGAATGATCTTTTTGAAGCACGGGTTTAAGATTTTCAAAGATTCACTAGCAGATATGCTTGTATTAGCCAAGAGGAAACAAGCATATAATTTGGTTGCACATTTGTAATTAGATGCCCAGATATTGTCTCATTAATGCACGCTGCTAAATCAAATTTTGCTTGAACAGGGGAAACTTGCTACTCAAGTATCAAGTATATTGAGTTATGGGTTATATGTGTACCCTGATTCATATCAGTGGGAAATTAGTACAGTCACCCATAGTGGATATGTTTGAGAGATGGTAAGATAAACACAAGTCTATGCTGTTATTGTTTGAGATTGGCTCTACCGATTTGGTAGGCTGTTCACCTTTCTTGGGTTTGAGGGGCAGGTTTGAAATTGATTATAACGTGTGTAATTTCTGGGTAGAGTGGGTACCAGTAGTGTAAATATGAGTTGGGGCGCCTGAGAATACAAGGTTTAGATATGCTCTTCACACTTGTTAAATGAACGAGCAAACAGATAATACAAATTATATTTTATAAATAGTTAAGCAACTTAGAAAGTGCTAATGAAGGCAAGAAGTTGTTGTTTAACTCATCAAACAAGGTCTATGCTCTATGGTGGGCTGATATTCATGGGCTCCATCTCTCCTTGAAATCAGCCTTTCGTTTGAAATAAGCCTTGTGTTTGAAAGTTAACATCAGTTGGCACATTCTTGATTCTTTCTTACTTTGGTACCAATTATTTGATTTGTAAGATTAATAGCTACCTGTTTGCTTATGTAATCTGATGTTTTGGGTCATCTTGCATTTGTAGTGTGATTAGTCATTGATGACTCTGTAGTATTGAAAGGGAAGTCACTTGCCATTTGGTCATAAATATACAAATGAATGTTATTCATCTTTTTATAAGCATCATCTTGCACTAAAATAGAAAACTACTTGGCTTTGTAATGTGATAAAAGAAGTAGAGACCTGTAATGTAGAACCTTTTACTTTTCAAAAAAGTGAATGAAATTTCTATGCGTCAATAAATATCTGGCTTTTGTTAATCTTGGTCTTATGCACAAGTAATTATCTTGCAGTAAGGTTCGGAATGTGGAGGAGATTTTAACTATTGAAATCAAACCTGGTTGGAAGAAGGGCACAAAGATAACATTCCCCGAGAAGGGTAACCAGGAGCCTGGTGTCATTCCGGCAGATCTAATTTTTGTGGTGGATGAGAAACCACATGCACTTTATAAGAGGGATGGAAATGATTTGGTGGTCAACCAGGAGATAACATTGCTGGAGGCACTTACCGGGAAGACTCTTGACCTAACCACCCTAGACGGAAGGAATCTCATGATCCCGTTAACTGATATTGTCAAACCTGGCGGTGAAATGGGGGTACCAGATGAGGGAATGCCTGTTTCAAAAGAACCTGGGAAAAAGGGAAATTTGAGAATTAAGTTTGATGTCAAGTATCCCTCAAGACTCAGCGCAGAACAGAAATCCGATCTGAAAAGGGTTCTGGGAGGTGTTTCATTATGACTGCTGCTAACTATGGATCTCATGGGTGACCATAATGTAAATATAATACGTGTATGCTATTCAAAGAATGTGAATACTAGAAGATTTCTGGGTGAAAGGAGAAGGGATGGATGCGGTTCTCGCAGGATCTTGCAAATCTGCTGGTTTTGGATGCATCATGTGGTACGAGGAAGTTAATTAATGCCATCTTTAGGGGTCAATTCATTTTCTATTTTCATTTGCATTCTATATACCTGGAGATGTCCTTGGATTTTGAATAGTTAGTGATGTGAGTTGCTCACTTCTAGAAATTTGATTATTGAATTTGATGCATTGGGTGATTAGAGATTCAATCTGGGGATTTTTTTTCTAACATTTTTGGCCGTTCATTTGAGTTTTACTCAATTTTGTTGCTTGAGAATTAAATGTGTATTTAAAAAAAAAAAACTATTTTTCCCTTCCAAATTGTCTTTGGCAGCGTTTTTTCATTTTTGATACAATGATATTTAGGAATAGGGATTGTACATATTTGATATTGATTTTATTCCTAATAAAAATTGAATTTGATATCAGGCACTATATAATGAAGATAAAGAAAAAGAGCACTAGACTCTAATCCGACTGTTATAATGGTTGGCAGGGAGTTTTCGTTTTCGGCGATAAAAGTAACCAAGCCCCTAGGCCCAACTGGCGGAAGCTAAATGGGCCAAACAAAGAAGCATAAATCCTGGGCCTTCTAGGGAACCAACCAACTTAGTAAACATTTCAGATGTCAATATCCCCTAAAAAATATGAGAGAATCGGGCAAGTTTTTAGGTGATTCAGATCTAACATATTTCAATATTACAAAAATGAGAAAAAAATGGGTAGATTAGTGACGTATTTTGTCATTTAGTGTTATGACTTAATAGTATTTCTCTCTACATGTTATGTGGGAGGTCTCAAATTCGGCTCTCGTAAATGACGAGATCGATACCGAATATGTATATTGCAATCCCTCATTGTATAAATAAAATGACATGCTATTGTTGCCAGGCTTGCTAATACAATTCATTTTAGTATGCAAAACTCAACATTTAATCACTAATCTTTTTACCTATTTTGATGTAATTGGATAAATTAGGAGGAGAGTGTTAATTAAATTATTTTTTTCTGAAAATTTCACAATAAAAATAAATAATAACAATCAAAATTAAATAAACTGTAATTAAACATTAGAAAATTCGTCATTTAAAAATATCATTTTATATCACATTTACATCTTATGGTTATTGACAATTGGTTTTTGCGTGAGGGAAAAAGAGAGATTAAATAAATAAACAAAAATATGTTCTGAATACAAAGAAGAAAGAAGGAAGTTATACAGAGATGCCGGTCCAGATTCAAATAATTATATAAAGAAAAAATGAAAGCGAAAGAGAAAGATAAGAATATTATAAAGCAGGGTTCTTTTATTTAATTCATTTATTTTCCACAAATGATTTGTTTTGATGAAAGAAATAATAATATCACTTGACACCTACTAAACAGGGTGTAGTTGTATTGCATTATTCAAAGGGGCACGTGGCACACTCTCAACACTCATATCTCCACTTTTGTTTCTTCAGAGGCTGGACCTCATAATCTCCAATTTTTTTTTTTATATCATCAATTCAATCCATTGAATAAAATAATTGAATTCCTGTGCTTGACACCCTTGCACACAAGTACAATAATCTATGCAGCATCCAAGTACTTTGGCCTAAACAAATTATAAAAGTGTCGTGTACCCTGTACCGATATCGAAAGTCGAATTTGAGATTTTAAGGGTTTATATTTTTAAGAAATAATAAAAAAAAAAAGGTCATTCGCACGAATCATTTATCAATTGTAAACATTAATAGAGACGTAATCAACAATCATTTTTTTGGTTTTGTTAGTTTGTGTGTTGGTTTGTTTAGGCCTGGGCCGGGTTGTTTATAATCTCATTTGAATACAAAACCAAACAATGAGTAGGATTCTGGGATCCAGTAATCTACTATTAATTAAGTATTAACTACACTAACAACTAATTTTTTATGATAAACAAAATGCAAATTAAAATAAAGAAGAGCCCCTAGGGCAACCACAACAAGAGAAATCAAATATCTAAGTTCCAATGGCTTCTCGAGGCATTACTCTCTCTCATTTTTAATTCAGATCATGTTGTCGGCCAAAGAATCAGCAATAAAATTGACTTCCCAAAAGATTTGAGTGAAAAAAATCGATTTGAATTTCTGATTCCAACATTTGGCATTAGATATAATCCTTAGAATCCTCCAAGGAGCTTTGATTTTTCCATGATGGAATCAATCACAATCTTTAATTAGCTGACCTTTAAACGTGGAAGTTAAATTAAAAAGGACAATCACAAGCCCTCAAGACTAGGTCATCTTCAATACAGAAAAAAAATAAATTTAAATACTAATAGAGTTCAATTATATGCCACGAAATTCTATATTTGTAGTATGTCATTGTCTTATTGATGTGATGTTTATATTATAGGTTATTGGTGTAGATTTTCTTGATCTTGCGTTAGATATTTTTGATATCATCATATTAAAACAAAAATTCTTTAAAATATTCATTACCAGGTTTAGGTTTAGGTTTAGGTTTTGATTTTGATTTTGGTTTTAATTCATGTAATAAGTAAAGTCGATAGTCAATGTATATAATCTCATTTTTCAAGTTTTAGTTTTGATTCTCGTAAATGGTGAAATTGATAGTTAATGTATATAGTCTTCCTTCCAAATACTCTTGTAGTCAATAACACTATCAGTCTAATGATATATTTCTTGTCATATAGTGAAAGATTTCAAGTTTAACTTTCGAAAAAAAGATTCGAATTGAACTTGATTTGTATAATCCCCTTGGATATCCTTGTATCAAATAAAGAAACCCTCTAGAAAGGGTATATATATATATGAGATAGATATTAGGTAGTGGCATAGTGGGGTGCCCTAAACTCCAAGGTACTTTTGATTAGTGAGTTGGCAGTGATCATTAGTGTAGCTGGTTAACAACTTAATAAGCTATAAGCTAATTAGGTTAACCATGTAATGCCACTTGGGCACTTATTGTTTCTAAAAGCAGCTTTCATTTCTCCATCAACCTATCCAATAATATTCCTCCCCAAGTGCATACTTACAACTCCATCTAAGAACAAAACAAAATCGCATCTACAATAAATGACAATTCCACGTGTCAAGTCTTCATTGGTCATATTCGGTGAAGAGACGAACAAATACATGCATCCTTCTTCTGCAAGAAATAACTTTTAACTTTAATTTGGGGCTCGGAGAGGCATCATCTCATGAATCAAAACATTAGACAACTACTACACTTTAAAAGCTTCAACTCAATAATATACATCAAACTAATCGTATAAAATTCGCAAACTTGTTTTTGTCATTCGCATAAATTAAAAAATGATCTTACGAAAATCAGTATATAATAGAAAATTTAGTAGAAAATATGACGACGAAAGTACGAAGATTCAAATAATATAGAAAATTCAAAAACGTAAACTAAAATCGTTGAAAAAATAAGTATAATTATGTTATTTACGATACGAAATGTGTTTACTAAACCAATAATGATGGTTTTGGTAATAAAAAAAAAAACCAAAAATGATGGTCACCAACCTTGAATCTGAGTGGTTGGAAAAACGGAGTTGACGTGGCAAAAGAATAAATGGTAGAAAAAGGGAGAGGGAAGCACAACGTGGACGTGGACATGTGTTGGTGCCTGCAAGCCGTAACTTTTAGGTGATACAAATTACAAATTACAAATGAATAAGAGTCCTATTCAGGAATCATGAGGGACCATCTCTGTCTTTTTGTTGCTTCTTTGGACCATCTTTATGTTTTTATCTTTTTCTACCATTTATTCTTTTGCCACGTCAACTCCATTGGTTCCAAATACTTTTGCAACTTGCCTCAAATCTATCACAATATTCAACCATTCAAACAACAATAGTCCAAGTCTTTCACCAAAAGGAAAAATAATAATAATAATAGTCCAAGTTTTTCACCAAAAGAAATAATAATAATAATAATAATCCACCTCTTTCACCAAAAGAAAAAAAAAATTAATAATAATAATAATAGTCCAAGTCTTTCACCAAATGAAAAAAAAATAATAATAATAGTCCAAGTCTTTCACCAAAAGAAAAAATAATAATAATAATAGTCCAAGTCCTTATAAACACACTAGACTAGTCGACTCCCCAAAATTATGTGATAATAATACAATCTAATTTCCATATATGCTCTATCTAAGTTTTTCACAAATTATTTCTATTATTATAAAGGTAAGAGGGTGAGCAGATTTTACCATAAATGTCATATGAAACTACCCTTTGAATAATAGGCCTTAAAAAAAATAAATCATGGATACAATAATAAAATTCAAATATTCAATTTATAAATTACAAGAATGAATGGTTAATGGAAGATGAAGTGGGGATAGTAAATAGATGGGTAGTGGATTCAAATAGTTACTTTTTCCATTTTTGTTTTTATAAAAATATTAAACGTTAATTTTATTCTTTTTATTGTAAAATTTATAACAATGATAAAAAAAAAAAAAATTGACACACACGTTAGCAGGTGCCAAGAGACTAGTATTAATAATGGGCAAACATCATTTTACATCTCAAGGTTTGGTTTCGGGGTCAATTTCATAATGGACTACTAGGTTTCAATTTCATCATTTGACTCCATGTGATTCTGAAATCACATCAATTTACTCCATATGCCTATTTTAACTATTAAATCATCAATTAAGTTAAGGGCATTATTGGTATTAACTAAAAATTCTTACTTATTTTATTTTTTATTAAGTGACTAATTATTTTGATTTAGTTACTCTTTCAAATTAGTGCATTTAAACAAACTATAAGAGCATAATTAATTAAACTTAATATAAATGTAAATGTAATGCTCTTATCGTTTGTTTAAATGGACTAATTTGAAATAATTAGCTAAATCAAAATAATTAGTCACTTAATGTAAAATAAATTTGGTAAGAATTTGAAATGAATACTCATAATGCCCTTAACTTAATTGATGATTTAATAGTGAAATATGCAGATGGAGTAAATTGATGTGATCTCAAAATCACATGAAATAAAATAATGAAATTGAAACCTAGTGGTCCATTATGAAATTAGTGTCAAAATCTGGGGGTATAAAATGATGTTTATACCATTAATAATAAAGAAAAGTTATGGTAGCTTTTGTTTTGGTGGGTTTTTGTGGGTGCACTTTTCTCATGATTTGGATAAAAGGATTCTCATCCATATGTAGTGGTTGGATGATATAATGATTGCAAGATCATATGCCCAGTCACAAAAACAAAAATTAGCAAATATATTTCTGGCCATTCATTCCAATTTGGATTTTTTTTTTCATTATATATTAATTTACAGTAAAATATTGCTTTTATGGGTACTGAGTAGCACATTGCCTAATCCGTTTTGGGACCTCTATGGCCACATAAACAGTTTAGTTCGAGGACCGCTATATTTAATTCTTGATCTTTTGATGGATTGAGGAACCAAATCATTAATGTTTACAGTGTGTGATACAAAGCTTTGATTGATCTTAGGGTCGAATTTACCGAAGTTTTTTCGACTTCAAGCTTATTTTGCTCGTTCTATCGTCCTTGTTTCGTTGTTGGTGAAACCCTTGTCTCTAGGAGCATGATTTGTCTTCATAGGATTTTTGTTTGTGATGCAGCTTAGTGGGTTTTGATTAGAGCATATGTAATATGGTGGTGAATAATATTCCTCGTCGACTTTGTGCAAATAAGTCAAGCACCTTTTATATCGGGTTGGTTGTGTTAGGTTTTCTATTTTTGTGAGATTGCAAAAATGAGTTGTTTAGACAATAATGACCTTGATGATGCTTAGGAGATTGAAAGTTATATGACTTTGTGCGTTATTCCTTCTACATCGTTTCTATATATGTCGAACCTAATCACTAGGAATATTTACCCATATTTATCGTCAAGCAATTGCAGCCTAACTTATCTTTGTTTTGTATATTTTGTTTCCATCAATAAAATTTCGTATATTCTCAAAAAGGTAAAATATTGTTTTTATGGGCACCGAGTAGCACATTGCCTAACCCGTTTTGGGACCTCTGTGGGCACATAAACAATTTTGTTCGAGGACCGCTAGATTTAATTGTTGATCTTTTGATGGATCGAGGATCCAAATCATTCATTTTTGTAGTGTGTGATACAAAGTTTTGAAGGTGCCATATTATACAATCAATAAAGACCCTTTTAATAAAAAATGTCAAATATCATTTCTATAAGCGCACATTTATTTACCAGGAATGAGAATAGTGGGTAATAGGAGAAGTAGATAATCAGATAAGTGAGTAATCATATAAGTGGGTAATCATTCTCATTTAGTTGTTTACTAACTATATAAAATTATAACAGTAATGAGATTGATTTTCATTGTTTTTGTTTACTAACTCCTATGATTCGGAATAAAAACTAACTTGATTACTAAAATGTCCTTGAGCGCACACACACACAAAAACATATATATATATATATATATATATATATATATATATATATATATATATTAAGATAAAGGTTGAGCCTTACATAGCCAATAATAATAAATTCAAAATGTCATATATCTTGTTGTGATTATTAATTAATAACATATGAGAAAATATGTCTGATTGGTTTTTTTTAGCAGTATATAACTCATTGATAAATATTGTAAATCATGTTTTGAGTTGTTAAAGAAGTTGGCTCAGAAATTGAGGATTTATTCACATGAGAACATCATTACTAGGTAGAATTATTGTAATTAATACTTGTAAACTATATTCTTAGTTTTTTTTATTTTAATATTGGGTTGGGGTATTTGGAATTATTGTAGAATTATATGTTACTTTAGTAAATTAAAATAATGAAAATGGGCAATGAGAATCATTAACATCCCTCCCCTAGTTAATGAGATTACTCCAAAATGGATAATAAGATTAACTATTTTGAATGAAGAATTATTACTTAATTACAAGTAAACGTAGAAGACATAAGTAATAAGAATCATTACCTTTAATTTTATTCTTATTACTGATAAGTAAACATGCTCAAAAATTAAATAGTAAGTACGTGGTTTTTTCACATACAAAAGAAGATTTTTTCAAGTCGAAAATTTACCATCAAAAGACAGAGATTACTTGCATTTTTAATAATGCATGTATTCGGCCTCTCAAAACACATATAATTATATTAAGATCAATTATATAACACGTGTTGTTTTACAAACCAAAATACTTATAAAACAAAAGTCCTTATCATCCAGATCCAGGTAATTAATATTTTTAATTTCCTGAGCTATTAAACTATTTATGATATTGTGAGGGAATAAAATTTGAGTCTGAAATTTTATATTCACCAAAAAAAGTGAACCTCTGTTGGGTTATGACTCGACTGCCACTAAACTACTTTTATAATTATTTGTTTTCGTTATTGTGATAGAGTTAAAATAAATTAATGAATAATAATCTTTCATTTCTAATTCCAGCCATGCAAACGAAAGCTTCACATTTTATAGTATTTGTGTATGCAAGCATGGTCTCTATTCTTTTTTGTTTTTTTGTCAAACACGCAGTATCTTAAAGTTTTTAACTAATGATTAATATGCGTTAGGGGTCGAAAAGACTCACAGAGTCATTTCAACATGCTCCTGTCCACAAGTCATATACCAGTTTCGTGTCTCGAATCCAAAATCAGGGAACAAATTAACCTTCAAATTTTCATTTAACCACTTGCTCGTAGTTCATGATCTCTATTCTGTACAAACAAAAGAAGATGTAAACTTTTAAGATAAGATTTGAATATAAAACGTTTTCTTTCATGATTTCAAAAAGGAATTTACCCATTGATAAAAAGTTCAGCCATTTAGATAATTAAAATGAGGAAAAAAGAAATTTAATTACATTATATACACATTTGAATTTTGAAGTCGTGTACCATGAGAATTACAATTCATTACAAGTGATATTGGTAATTCTCTAAGGATAATACTTGCATTCCATTCTAGTGGTAGCTCCTCGTACTACCATTTCGATTTATCAAATTATTTTTGTCCATATATCATAATCGGAACTATTTACAAGTTAAAGATAGAGATTTGTTTTTGGTCTAATATAAGATTTTGTTTATAATTAGTTATTTACTTATAATTTTTTTGATTATTTGTACAAATAATATTTTGTTTTTGAGGAATCAGTGAAATTTGAATAGAATTACACAACTAATCGAATATAAATATAAACCGTTTTTGTTTTTTGTATGTTTCAAGTCTAAGATGAAAGCATATTATCACTAAATTGTTTACATATACTTTATCTGTGAGTTTTCGTAGCTCTCGGCGCAAATTAATCATTAATTAAATTTTTTTGGATATTATGTGTCACTGAAAAAAATATATTTACATATACTCGATTTAAATAAAAAGGAAAAAGACAACTGAAGACTTGTTTAGCAAATTATTGAACCATAAATTTTACCATAATATCAACAAGAACAGAAAAGAAGAAGGATCTAATATATACGAGTGGGGATAGATACAAGATGCATTTACGATTGGATTGGCAGAGATAAAGGTTGAAGTCCCATCGGGAGCCGATGTGGTGCATCACATCTTATCATATCCTTCTCTCTTTAATTTTCCTTTCATATGTAAATGGTGCAAGACGTGGTACGGTACAGCACGGACCGTACCTCCTTTTGAGAAGGAGACAATGGTCGTGTGGGACCATTTGTTGCGCTGTGCTGTTCGGATTTTAGGCCTACTGGCCAAACGGGACGTGCCACGTTGCCCACGGGTCTCATCCGTGTCATCGCATGCACGTTGTGGTGAAAAGGACCCCGCCATCGAGCCTCTAAATAATTGTGTAGTTTTGTTTTTTGTTTTATTTGAAATAGACAAACTATGTTATATTGTATTCATTTTATGTCGAATTTGATCGTAAGGGTTGATATTGTATTAATTTTGATAATTAATTATAACAAATTTGTACATGGTGTGTTTTAATTTAAATTTAATTAATTAATTTAATATTTAATACTTAATTCAAAAAATAGAGAGACTTTTATTTAATAAGAAGAACATGAACTAAACACTCACTACTTGGATTCTCATTTTAGAGATACATTATTTGCTTGGAACTCAAAAAAGCATTAGTTTCTATGCATTTGAAGAAAACTTTGCTGTTTAATTATTGATTATTACAAGAAGATAACACTTCTCATTTTTCGTTATATTATGAGTAGCTAAAATACCAAATTTTGTAGCATCTCTAACTAATGATGCCTAAAGTGGGAATTAGTTATCTCTATCACTATTCTTTTGTTGTAGAAAACAATTGAAAGTCGACTTTAATAACCATATCCATAAATTTATTAGTAATTTACTTTTATCACGAGAAAATAATACAACAGATTTTTTAGCATCTCTAACTAATGATGCCTAAAGTGGGAATTAGTTATCTCTATCACTATTCTTTCGTTGTAGAAAAACAATTGAAAGCCGACTTTAATAACCACATCCACAAATTATTCATTATTCATTAATAATTTACTTTTATCATGAGAAAAGAATACAACAAATTTCTTTTTTTTGAGAAAAGTCGAAAAAAATAAAAATATCATTTTTCAAAAGATAACTCTTGACATTTGAGATTTATTTGCATGCGTGTAGAAAGCATTATTGTTTCGAAAGAAAAAAAACAATATTAGGAAGGAATCATTTACCCTAAAGTGTAAACGAAGATTTGAAAAAGAACAATCCTACTCATTTTGACTTTAATCTTACTTTTGTTTAGGCAACTGTCCAATTGCAAATGGAATAGGACATGTTAAAATGACAACAAATTCAAAAGGCAACCATAATAATTTATTTACTTTTGTTTCACTGTTGTGTCACGTCCATTTATCTCTGTCATGGGCCAACAAAGGTTTTCCCAATCACGTGGACATGCCTGATTCTCATGCACATGCATACAAATTCCATTGGCGAACATCCTTTTTAATTATGTCGTCACAAATATGTTTCTTTATATCCCATCAATTATGTTTACGATTCATTATCTAATTTTTATTCATGCTTTTGATTTTAGAATTAAAATTCAACAGCTTCCTTATAAAGTAATAGACAAACATTTTTAAAGTAATTGATAGTTTTGTACTAATCATCTATTGATATTCTTAAACACTAAAATTTCGTTTGGTACGCCGTATTGTACTAACTATATCAGTCAGATCGACTAATATTTATTAATAATAAAATAAATTATTATTATTAATTATTAATTTATTATTATTATTACTATGTATTATCATTATTATTATTATTAATATTATTACTTTTCAAGATTGCTAGTTATCTGACTATTTAATACGGATAATTTCGTGTGTATTATTTTAATGGGTATCGACCGTATAAAGGTACTCAACCGTATTAACTTATTGGATGATTAATTAATACAAGTAGTACCAAACACCGGTTTCGTACTATATTATCCAATATGATTCTTTATACGATGTACCAAATGTAGCCTAAATAAACAGTGGAGTGGGTTCGAGTTTCGATTTTCGTAACTAGTGAAGTTGGATCAAATTCAATTTTCGTGAAGAATAAAATCGACACTCAGTATATATAATATTTTTCGTGATATTTTTATAATGACAGAAGGACACTTTTTAATAGTGATCGATCTCGTCCAAAAGAGTTTTGTCGGGTTTGATCTTAAGGAATTAAATTGTAAGTGCTCTTCCTCCTCGTATTTAATCAAGTGAAAGTGAAAGTGAAACAAAATGTTTTTGTTCACGAAAAAAGCAAATATCATCATGATACTCCATTGATCTTATTGTGACCAACCTACTCGATCTCTAGAGGAAAAAAGTAGTGGGAAAAAAAACAATAGGAAAAAGAAACAAAAGTAGCTAGTGAAAAAAAATATGGAGGAAATATTAGAAAAAGATTAATGCTATTCTACTTCTTTTAACTATTAATCTTCCGCTAATCTTCTATTAATCTTCTATACTTTCATCAAAATCGTGTTGAAACTTTTTATGGTCTCATCACTTTAAATACGAGATTAAATGGTTACTATTTATATTGAACAATATGCATGTGGATGTTTTAAATTAGGGAAATTGATAGAAATAGAACATTCTCCAAAAATCTATTAAAAAATAGAACTCTAAAAAATTTGTTTACAAAAATAGAACTTATATAAAGGGGATTGTAACCTTCTAGTAACCAACTGACTATGAGACACACACTACGATCAAAACCCAAATCGCTAAAGCTCCCACCGCGAATTGCTGCCTCCCACGAAATCTCAACCCTAAACCCCAATTGAATTTCGTGGATTCCAACTGCGACCTAGGCAAGAAACATCCCCAGCCTCCACGAAATCCAAGCCCTAAACCCCAAATCTTCCATACTCCACGAAATCGAAACCCTAAACCCCAAATCTTCCAGACTCCATGAACAGCAACCACAACCGCCGTGCCCACTTCCGACCAACCCAACCCTCGCCAACGACACCAAACCCTTCCCCTCATTAAGACGAAGCCATCCCAATCAGCCATCGACTTCAAACCCAGAAAACATCACAGTCACCGACGTCGTTTTCGACCGACCTAGGCTACGAGACCACCTCCAATCGACTCTCCTGCACAAGGCGAGCCTACCCCTCTCCTGCATCGGGAAATACAAGGGTAACGATCTTCTACGGGACTCAGACTGGTACAGCCGAGGGCTTCATTAAGGTAAACAATTTTCGTTAAAAACTTGTGTGCTTTGTATTTGTATTAAATTCCAATATCTTTGAAATAGAAGGGAAATTCCAATATTTTGTGGAGAATGATTTTTTGCTTGTGATAAAAGGGGTGACCTTTGTTAGGTTTTGGGGTTTGGGTTGGTTTTTTTCCCTTAGAAGGTTGATGTGGAAGATTGAATTTTTAGGGAAATGTTGAATTAAGATAGCTGAGTAGTGGTTTGTGTTAAGGATTTTAGGATTCCCTAGCTTTACGTGTGTTGCTGGAGTCATCTTCCGATGTTTGTTCTTGGGGAAAGATAACCGCTTTCTCTAAATGGATTCAAAACAATGTAGTGGTATTCTAAAATTTCGGCAATTTATGTCAAGAAATGGAAATGATATGGTGTGTTCATAATGTGTTGATTTTTTTGCCTCTGGAGATTGGACCCATGAGATAATGACAGGTTGAGATGTTAATGACTATAGTGCAAGTTTGATATACACTTAATGTGTTCTTGGTCGAGGTGTCTTACTGTGAAGTTTTATATACAGTTGATGAATTCATGAGAGCTTCATTGTCCTAAGCAAGTGGATGTGATTTTGGACTTATCATTTAGGAATCATACTATGGATCACGAATGTGGTAACATGTTAATATATTGTGCTAATTGTATAGAAATTTAACATGCCTTTCTGGGCTTGTGATCACACATTGACTATTGCAGCTAGGAATGCCATCATGATGTTTAGTTTCTGTTCAACACAGCTAAAAGTGATCTATTCATTTATTTATCCTCAACTTACAACATAGGTAGTAGGTTACATAGTTCTTTTGGGAAGTCTTCTTACTTCTATATAATTTGGATGGTAAATAGATTTGGGTTTTCCAATTCGTTTATTTATAGCTTTTAACTTTAATTTGGATGGTAAAAGTGATCTATTCATTCATTTATTGTATGAGTTGTGTTTTCATTCTTGTAAACGGTAATCTTAGTTGATCGACACCCTTTTCATCAAAGTTTGCTCTTTTCTATCCTCAGAGTCAGGTAGTGTCCTCATAGTCAAGTAGTGTCTTCATAGTTAGTGCTGTTAGAATTGGTTGTTTTGGTTTTGAATATTCATAAAATTATACTCTGTTTTGTCCTCAAAGTCAGGTAGTGTCCTCATATGTTGATAGATTGATTGTGCATGTCATGAGTATGAATTACCACATACTAATTCCAGAGGACCATATATTCACAACAAAGGTACAATGCCCTTGTCAAACAAGGCGATGCCTTAAACTAATCAAGGATGAACTCAGACCTGATGCATTGCCTCAGTTTGAGGCCACTTGTTTTAGACATCTCCTTCAAATAGATGAGTTGGAGTGGAGCCATGCCATAGTGCATGGACTTTTGGTGCACAAGTTAACGGGACGTGGCCTCAAACCAAATGAAGAGGTGTTCTTTCTACCGGGGGGACGTGTCAAGCAGTTCACAACAAGGGATTTCTGCTTGATTACGGGTCTTGAAGATGGAAAGCCTTTAGAACCTAAATCCTTTTATAGACAAAGTAGATTGAAGAACAAGTACTTCAAGAAGACGAAGAAAGTATCAATTGCCATGGTGGATGAAGCATTCAAGGCTTGCAGGCATTTAGGCGATAAACTGAAATTAGCCTTGGTATATTTTGTTCAAATGGTCTTGCTTGGGAGGGAAACATCTACTCTCATAGAGTCTCTAGTGAGAAGCTCGAGGAGTGGAACAAATATCCTTGGGGAAGAGTTTCTTTTGAAAGAACAGCTGAGTCCCTAGTGAGGGCGCTAGTTGATTATTATAAGAAGAAAAAGAATGTAGTTGAGGAGGAGATCAATGAAGAAGAGAATGCAGAGGATGAAGAAGGCAATGAAGGAAATGAGGGAGAGGGGGGGGGGGGGGGGGGGGGGTGGGGGGGTGTTGGGTGGGGAATTGACTCGCGAAGGTATAAGCTGCGTGGGCTTGCTAATGCTTTTACGTATGTCATAGAAGTTATTGAGATATGTTTTCATTTAGTTTTTGAATAAGTATGTAAGTAGTCATTTTCATTTAGTTTTATCTTGCTTCAGACTTGGGCATTTGAAACATTCCTCGCTTTCACTAATCTGGGGTATGTTGAAGTGAGTAGGAACAACGAAGTTCCCCGGTTACTCCACTGGAAGCATGGGAAAGCTACCCAATTTCACAAGCTCCAAACTGAGATATTCTAGTCAATGGTGGTAAGTGTGGATAGTTTTCCAAACATCAGTGTGTATATGAGCAACTAAATATATATGTTGGTGTTATTGCAGGTTGAAGTGCAGAGTTTATTTCCAACCAACAAGGAGGTTGATGGGCCTGTAGCATTGGTTGTTGGGCAGCCATCCGGGAGCAAAGATGCACCGGAGGTCGATTTTAGCCTCCCTGATCTGACGATTCTAGCAGGGAATGATTTGGGAGCTTGGTAGCAACTTGTCCAGAAGCTTGTGAGTTCAGTTAGACAGCTTACAATGGAGAATAAGGAGTTGAGGAAGAAGGTTTACATGCTTGAGTTGAACAAGGAAGTACACGATCTTTGTGTCAAGCATGCTTCCTTTGAGAATGTTGTGCAAGTCAAGCTTGTTGATTTTGAAAAACGCCTCACTGAATTGGCATCTAGTCATCGGGATTCATGCATCCCCTCACTACATCACGAGGAATGTGAGGATGAAGGCTTTACGAGCTTCCCCTCACCACAGCAAAATGAAGTTGAAGTTGAGGCATTCACAAGCGGCCCCTCACGACCTCACGCAAAACAGCAAGAGGCCAAAGAGGTTGACGCAGTTCAGGAGGGCCAATGAGGGACCCGTATTGAGGTCCCTCAAGATTTGCAAACCTCTTAGTAGTATTCCTTGGTTTGCCAACAAATTGCTGAATTCTTGAAAGGTTATGTGGAGAGCCATGAAGCTGAGGTTCATACTGAAACTCCAACAGCATACCCCGTGGGTGGTGAAGGCATTCCACCCATTGTTCTATCGGATGCGGAGACCCCGAAGGGCACCGGATTGAGGATGAAGCATAAGGCTCCATCCTTGCTCTCCCCATTTACCGAGTTTGGAAGGAAAAAGCAGCGACGTGGAGAGGGGTTGGATGCACCTGCCAAGTACGACCCTTATGCTCCTATACCACGGGAGGATGTGGTAATTTTCACTGAATTTATAACAAAGTGGACAACTACACCTATGTAAGTACTTTCTTCCATTTGTTGGTTATCAAATAGGCATGATTCAATTTGAATCATTTTATTTACTACGGTATTGATTACATTTGGGAGCTACTTGAGGTAGATGGGTTCAGTGTGGGTTTAAAATTTTTTGTCGACTTGTTGGACACCTCAAGTTGGATTAGAGATGAGGTTAGTAAGTGATTTGACAAATGTTTAGTTCAGTAGGATTTAGGCTATAAAATACTATTGAATGATCATAATTTTATATTGCAGCACATGGATATGGCTTTGTACTTGTTAGGAAACGGCAGTCTGACCATCCAAATATATTCAAAACCAATTGGATGACAACGAACTCCTTTTTTCAGGTATATAGTTGGTTTCAATGTGTTAATGTGTTATTTGGTTTGATATGATGTATTTATACAGTATGTTCTTTGCCGAAAATTTGTTGCTTTGTAGCAATATTTGGAGGGACACGCGAAGGAGAAATTGCCAACATTCGATGAAGTTCGAGCAGTTTGCCCCCTCTCTCGAAATGTGAAGGCAATATAGAACTACATTTTGGGAGCTTTCCCAACAGGCTTTGCTTCCCCGTGGAAGTTAGATAGGCGCATATATTCACCTTCGATGTTTTGGAGTAACCATTGGGTGGTTCTTGAGTTGGACCCCCTGCATAGTACTGTCAATGTTTTTTATTCTTGTTTGTCGAACACTTCCCAAAAACCTGTTGGAGAGAAGCTGTAACCACTTCTGAAGACCCTCCCTCGCCTCCTCCACGCGATGGGAATCTATGAGGTCCATTCTCTCATAGGAGGCCGAAAACCTCTCCATGCCGACCACATAAAGTCTTGGACTCACTGGAGGTTCCAAAACAACATTCCAAAACAACAAGACGGGTTATATTTTACATCCATTAGTTATGTTTCCCTCATTAATTTCTTAAATTCTGTTACACCCTTGATGACATGGTTCATGGTGTGTTTTATTTCAGCTCTCCTTGTGGTGTTTTTGCTGTGAAGTTCATTAATAGTTTGGTTTCCGGGAAACCAACATCAGCTTCTTGTGAGCAGGGTCAAGTGCCTTCATTCAGGTTGAAGTTGGCAGTTGAAAACTTGCGAAGGGAGGCATATTGGTAGCCTTGTTTAACCAACACAATATTATTTGATGATGTTTTTGTATGTGTTTTGAAGTTAATGTGATTAGGTATCATGCAACAAAGTATTTATTACTGATGTTTTGGCATGTGAACAAATTGCATATTAGTCTGTGATGTTTTGGTATAGCCTTGTTAATGTTTTGATTTTAAAGTTTGGAGGTATTATTTAATGATGTATTGGATGTTTTGTTCTTAAATTTTCTTAAAATTATACTCTATGCTCATATATGTGACTATTGCATTTGTTGGGCAGCTAGGTTTTTTTAAATTTCTGAAAACTTCATCAAAGTATGCTATTTTCTGCTCTTATAGTCAGGTAGTGTCCTCATAGTCAAATAGTGTCCTCTTTGATGTTTTGGTCTGGAATTTTCTCCAAAGAATGTTTGTTTTCTGTCCTCACAGTCAAATGCTTGTTTTCTGGCCTCATAGTCAGATAGTGTCCTCATAGTCAAGTAGTGTCCTCATTGTCAAGTAGTGTCCTCATAGTCAGATAGTGTCATCTTGGATGTTTTGGTCTGCAAATTTCACCAAATTATGCTTGTTTTCTGTCCTCATAGTCAGGTAGTGTCCTCATAGTCAGGTATTGTCCTCATGACACGTGGACTATTAGGTCACTATCATACTAGATCTACAAATTCATCTGGTCATCTTCAGACTAGATCTACAAATTCATCTGGACATTTTCCCGACCTCACACCTGCAAATTCATCTTCCTCACTCCCCAATTGGTTATTTGCTTTAATTTCTTGAATGCCCAACAATTGTGGTCCATCCACCTTAACAAAAATCAAACATAGGATTGAGAGAGACTAACCTCTGCACAAGAGACCTCCTCCTTGAACACCCTTCTGGAGAAGAAGATGAGATAACTCAGTTGTAGCAAATATTTGTTTTCCTAACCTGGATTTAAAATTTAGTTATTTGCTTTAATTTCTTCAATGCCCAACACTTGTGGTGGTTCATCCACCTTAACAAAAATCAAACATATGATTGAGAGTGACTAACCTCTGCAAATGAGACCACTTACTTGAAGATAAGGACGATGAGAGGAAGATAGAGGATGAGAGGAATTTTGAGGATGCTGAGAGGAATTTTTGCAGGCTCTAATTTCTCAGAGTCAGCTGGTTACTACAAAGTTACTATCCCCTTTATATAGGTTCTATTTTTGTAAACAAAATTTTGAGGGTTCTATTTTTGAATAGATTTTTGGAGAGTGTTCTATTTCCATTAATTTCCCTTTAAATTATTGATCTAAATATATACATGCTTAAAATTACAATAGAAATGAATGGATTATTACGAGGCCGGTCATTGTCTCACAAATCATTATCAAATAATTCATCATGTTTATTTACAAATTGCAATGCATTCATGCAGGGCCGACCCTGAGGACAGCCCGACAAGGTAGCCTCCTTGGGCCCCCAAAATCTCAGGGTCGGCCCTGCATTCATGCTTACTTGGTGTGAATTTCTTTCATACGATAATAGATTATATTTGTATTCCCCTTCGAGATATGATTTATTTCATACGTTTGATCATTATAATTAAATATTAATATATTGAATATTATATAAAATTCAAGATGTTTTGAATATAGCTAGAGATATATCGTTTTTCATTAGTAAAAAAAAAAAAAAAAATAGACGTACATAAATGAAAATTTACTCAAATTTTGTTCATAGATTTCCATCCTCTATATGTATGTATAATATAATAGATTTTTCTTTGGTAGAATGATTGGCCGTAATTCCAACAAAAATGTAATACATATGTATAATATCTTAACGTGAAGATAATCACATATAGATTTTTCTTTCGACATACATATATCGAATCCAATATTTCAAACCAACTAGTGAAGATTTAAGCAGGTGGCGAACCCCAACCCCAACCCCAACCCCAAATTCTAACCTACGCACCTAACGTAGGGGTTGGTGTATATAGAGATGAGGCTGGCAATATCTTGCCTAAAATGAATGACAAATGGTGTCCTCCATCCATCTCCTTAATTATTATTATTAGGTCTAAATTTTTAAAGTCAATAAGAGATCATGGGGTTATATTATTTAATTAAACATTTTTGTATCATAATTACAATGTGCGATTGAGTGAATTGAAAATTTGAAAGTAATTGCCAATGCCAACACACGTGAAAAGTGAGAGAAATTAAAGCGAGAATAATATGCTTCTCATGAGCTACATAGTTTATATGATGACACATCGAAATAGGATATTTTATAATATATTATAAAGAAGTATTGACACAGTTTGACGACTGACGCGTATAGTTTACATGAATATCAAAATTGAGACATGTTGATTGATAATTGAATCAGTGGCTAAATATCGACCAATCTGTCTCGATTTTGATTTTGATGTTCATGGTAATTATTTGAATCGAAATGTGCCAAATACAATTAAGGCAAGCATGAAGAGTGTAAAAATAATTGGGCATAAAAAAGTGATGAGAGAGTCCGACCAGTGACGAGTTTGCTTTCCGTCTTTTCTTTTTACGTCACCTTTCCGTTCCGTCTCCTTATCGACTATGAATTTTCCAAAGCTTTGATTTCCTTGTTTTTCCTTTCTCTGCATCTCGTGTGACGTGCCAAAGAGCTTTTGAGGACCTTTTGATAATTACGTTTTATTTTTATTTTTATTTTTTATGATTGAAATATAAAGTAAAATATATAGGGAAAACCATAGATGAAGGAGGAGTAGGGACGAAAATTAAATTTTTATTTCTCTCTTAGTTCCGCTTAACTTAATAAGATCGTAAATTTTTTTCAGATTATATTATTGTTTATAATATTTATGATTGAATTCTTAATAGATCTGTAAATTATGATACATATTTATTCATCTAAGTCTAAGTGTCTGAGATATACCCATTAAATATAAAAATAAATAAAAATAAATAAATATAATATATATATATTCTAACAAAAATAAATTCATAAATAAAAATAGATTTTAATTTTTAATTCTTAGTTTATGTGCATTTCTTTAATAATTTATTATATATCTCTATCACTATCCCTTTTAAATTCTTATTCATCACTTCGACAAAAGAAAAACTTATTCATCATATTCATCTTCTTCATATACTTCCCTTATTTTAAAAGTAGAAAATTATAAAATCTATATTAAACCGGTTTTGATTGCAGCATATGACTGTATAACTAAAAAAGGTAATTAAGGCTATGTTTGTTTATGAGAGATTTAAATTTAATAACATTAGTAAATTTGTTATAAAAATTAAAAGGAGATGATTTTGGCACTCCACAAATTACTTATTGCACTCTAATTTTTTACTTTAATGCTTTTTTATTTTTTCATGAATCAAACTTCCAAACCTACCCCTCTTCTTTTTGAATATGATATATTTTATTTTTATATATTTTGTTTATATAAAACATTAGGATTTCTTTATTTTTTTCCTCGAAAAAACATTACTCTTCCGCTTTCTATTTTCACAATTGTGAGTACTTTTCTGCCATTAAAGTATAAAGGTAATTCTAGGCTGCTTGAATTTTTTTTTGTTAGAAGGCTGATTGAATTATATGGACACTTTACTGCATATGTACCTGATAAAAAAAATTTGTTGCAATGATAGAAAGACGCATAGGCAGTAGTAAATAGTAAAGTTTGGTGATGATTTATTATTGGGTTTTTTTAAAATTTTTATAAAATAAAGTAAATTAAGAGATAAGGGTAAGTTCGGAAGTTTGATTCACAAAAAAATAAGAAAACATTAAAATAAAAAATAGAGTGCTAAAATCAGTTCCCAAATTAAAAAATGCTAAATTTGAAATAATTAGATTTTCGATTAAAAAAAAAACTAGATTTTGAAATTAGTATATGGATAAAATCCTTTGAAATCCATTTGTGTTTTTTTATTTTTCTTCTTATTCACATGCTATAATACATGCATTGTTATACTCTATCACAACTTTTTAAACATTAATATGAAATTTAAATGAAAATTCAAAATCCTTAAAAAATGGAGCCTAATAGATTTTTGGGTTTGATCATGATTTGTTCGAATAAGTGATGATATATTTACAAAAAGGACTTTTTCTTACAAGGCTCACATACACAAGAGCTAACCGAGGCCAAGCTAATTCTGGTCCTTGCTGGATCTTATAGAGCGTGAGTAGTCTTAAGGATAAAAATACGATAAGTAAATACATAATTTCGAGTGATTAGGTAAATTTCGTTTGGACTAGTAATTGACACAGAAGAATCTAAATCTACAAAACTACGTCACTACAAAGGGGATAGGCAAATTTGGGTATCACTCATCACAACATTTTACATTAGTGTGAATCAAATTTGAAGCATTCTCTAACTACATGACAATTACCCCTTGAAGTCCCTACGGCTTAGTGAGACTCTTCTACCTTTGTAAGTAATTAAAAGGTCAAACACAACTCACGAGGACAGCAATATATATTTATTTTGAATTTAAATTTGAAATGTGGGTACATCCTAAAATACCATTGAAAATCACAAACATTTGGATAATATATAATTTTTTGTTGAGCAGTAAAAAAAAAACTACGAAAATGCATTTTATGCGTATATATAGGCTGAAACTTTTCCTCAGTAGCTGGTTTCTTTGCCAGTCGCCAGTCACCAGTCACCAGTCACCAGTCACCAGTCACCAGTCACCAGTGAGGTCAAAGTTGCTGCAGACGAAGGTAAAGGGTCATTTTCAACCTTTCACTACCAAATTTTGACTGCGTGGAGCGACCCTTCTTCTCACCAAGCACACACAGCCTTTTCAGCAAACATTTTCATAAATAATTTCTCCACATAAATATACCATCCTTTTCAGAAAGAAGAAATTCTGAATTAAAAAAGAAGAAAAAATTCTTGGTAGGCCAATAACCTTGTTGCACCAGTCCATGTGCAATTCATGATTCAATGGCTTTGGTTGGCAACCTCATCTATAATTTATTATTTTATTACAATAGATAGAAATAAACTTTTTCCTGAGTTTAATTTAATTTAATTTTCATTTTTATTTTATGTTCCATTATTAAAGCTGCACTGTTTTTTCTGATAAAAAAGAAGTTAACAAAACTTTTAGTATTTAAAGTTGGCAAGTTAGGAATGCTTCAGAGGGAGGTTGAGGTTTTTAGGTACAAAGGGAAAATATTTTTCAGGGGTTCTTTTTTATTTGTGGTTTTGATGAGTATTACAAAAAGAGTCAGTAGAAAAGGTTGTGACTGTTACTGACTGCCACTCTTGTACTCGCTATAGAGGTTCATCTTCTTGGTTCCTGCCTGCGGGTGTGTTTGGTGGCGGAGGGGTCCTTCTCATTTTGGCTGCCGTGCCATAATTCTAATCAAACTCAAGTTTTTGCAACTGGGTATGGCTTAATTTCTTTATAAATATCAGCTTTTTAGCTATCAAGCTTCAGTTTTTTCTTTCAGCCAAAAAGAAACGTTCATATTTTTTCGTGCACAGAAAAAGGGCTCGTTTTTATTGTTGGGTTTGAATGGGGCCTGATCTTTGAATGGTTTTTGCAGAGATATAAGGGAAAAAGAGAGGCAGTATTGGAGAGGAAGAGAAAGATGGGGGAAGAGAAGCCTGAAGTATTGGACGCTGTGTTGAAGGAAACTGTGGATTTGGTAAATAGATCTGAGAAATTTGAAGCCTTTTTTCTGGTTTGTTCATCTGTATTTGGTTTTGTTGACTGGCTTTATATGAGCTTTTTGAGTGCAGGAAAACATACCCATTGAAGAGGTGTTTGAGAATCTGCGATGTAGCAAAGAGGGGCTCAGCAGTGAGGCTGCTGAGGAAAGATTGACCATTTTTGGGCACAACAAGCTTGAAGAAAAGCAGGTTAATTTTCATGCTCGGAGCCTCTTTTTCTTGTTATTATGGTGATTTAGAAGCTGACCCTTTTCTGTTCATGTTCTGGGTTTGTTCAGGAGAGCAAGTTTTTGAAGTTTCTCGGGTTTATGTGGAACCCTCTCTCATGGGTTATGGAAGCTGCTGCTATAATGGCCATTGCTCTTGCAAATGGAGGGGTAAGTGTCCAGCGTTTGTGTCGCTGTCGCCAATTCTATGCTATTGTGTTTTTATGGTTTTATTGATTTGCACCGTGATTATCTTTATGCAGGGTAAGCCTCCCGATTGGCAAGATTTTGTGGGTATTATAACTCTGCTCGTCATCAATTCCACTATTAGTTTCATAGAAGAAAATAATGCTGGTAACGCGGCAGCAGCACTCATGGCTCGACTTGCTCCAAAAGCCAAGGTATCAGATGGGAAACTTGCTATCTATTAGTTCTGCTATGAAAACTGAATGATCCATAATTATCCATAGTTTAATTATCAATTCTTGATGAAATGGTTCTTAACTGATTCTGTGGTTACAATTAGTTTTCTGTGGTGATATATATGTTTGAATTTCTTTGTTGAGTCTTTTTCCTGACAAAGAAATGTTTGAAAGGTTCTTCGAGATGGAAGGTGGAATGAGCAAGATGCTGCCGTTCTAGTACCCGGTGACATAATCAGTATTAAGCTTGGTGATATTCTCCCAGCTGATGCTCGTCTGCTTGATGGGGATCCTTTGAAAATTGATCAGGTTGGTATGCGATTATTACTGTTTTGTTTATCATGTTCAAGTTTGTAATAACATGTATGGTGAATCTTGCAAGGTTTTGGTTGTTGTTCTGAAGTTTATGTTTTGGCCTTTGCAGTCTGCACTTACAGGCGAGTCCCTTCCAGTGACGAAAAGCCCTGGGGATGGTGTTTACTCTGGTTCTACTTGTAAGCAAGGAGAGATTGAAGCAGTGGTCATTGCCACCGGTGTCCATACCTTCTTTGGAAAGGCTGCTCACCTTGTTGATAGCACTAACCAAGTGGGCCACTTCCAAAAGGTAGGGGAACAATAGTTTTATATTTTTCGTTTATTTTGGAATTTCTACATGTGACTTTATTGGTTCTGATTTTTTTTTGCTTTTAGGTATTGACTGCAATTGGGAATTTCTGCATATGTTCTATAGCTGTGGGAATGGTTATAGAGATAGTTGTCATGTACCCGATACAAGACCGTGACTATCGTCCTGGAATTGATAACCTTCTTGTGCTTCTCATTGGTGGAATTCCAATTGCAATGCCCACAGTTCTGTCAGTGACAATGGCTATTGGGTCTCATAGACTATCACAGCAGGTTGGCTTGGTTCCTTGCAATGCTACAAGTTTGTGTGGTATAAGTTGTTTGGTACATGATTAATTCTGTTAATAATGACTGCAGGGAGCTATTACAAAGAGAATGACAGCAATTGAAGAGATGGCAGGCATGGATGTCCTTTGCAGTGACAAGACTGGAACTCTAACATTGAATAAGCTTACTGTTGACAAGAATCTTATTGAGGTTGTTAAGAGATATGCTGCTTACTGGTTATTGGAATTTGTTTCCTTAATGAAATTCCTTGTTCAAATTTGTTCTTGACTTTTAAATTTAAACTTGTAGGTTTTTGCAAAAGGTGTCGATCCGGATACTGTTGTGCTGATGGCAGCCCGAGCCTCCAGGGTGGAGAATCAAGATGCAATAGATACAGCTATAGTTGGGATGCTTGCTGATCCCAAGGAGGTATTATGATTGCATAGCTGTGAAGTTTTTTATACGTATTTTACTAATTTTGATTTAAGTTTGAAAATTTTCTGAAAGATTTTTGTCATACATGTGTTTTTACCTTATTAAAGATTCCCTTTCTTTTGACTTGTTTGAAAAGGCACGTGCTGGTGTTCAAGAATTGCACTTCCTTCCTTTCAATCCTACTGATAAGAGAACTGCATTGACTTATCTTGACCGTGATGGTAAAATGCATAGAGTTAGCAAAGGCGCACCAGAGCAGGTAAATTGCACTCCACTTTGTCAGTGTCTCCCCCTTTTCTCCAAGATTAAATCCTAATTTGGAATTTTCTATTTAGATTCTTAATCTTGCCCACAACAAGTCGGATATCGATCGCAGAGTTCATGCTGTTATTGATAAGTTTGCTGAGAGAGGTTTACGATCTCTTGCAGTAGCATACCAGGTTACTGAATTGCTGATCTTTTGTTTTCTGGTTCTGTGTTATAATTTAAAAGTATATGTATTTTAAATTCGTGTCCTTCATTTTCTGCAGGAAGTTCCAGAAGGAAGGAAGGAGAGTGCTGGAGGCCCATGGCAGTTTGTTGGTCTAATGCCACTCTTTGACCCACCTAGGCATGACAGTGCAGAGACGATAAGGAGGGCTTTAAATCTTGGAGTTAATGTGAAGATGATTACAGGTGTGTACTTATTTTAGGTGAAATTAGTATTGATTCTGTTTGTGGGAATGTAAAGAGGTCTAAATAATACTCTGTTGAATCTAACAAATCATAAGCAAAACAAAGTGGATATTTTCAGTTAACAGCCTTTTGTCCCTTCATCATGGATGCTGCACCATAGTGCACATTTTACTTGATATTGTGAACACTAATGGCGTTGTAATGTGAATGTGTTAATATTTTCATGTTATTTTTAGATAAAGAGACATGTATTTGACCTTTAGTAACGCAGATGCCATGTGACTTGACGTTGAAGGAAATGGTTTGAAGATGGGTTCTGTTGTTTTGCTTTAGTATTGTTAATCAATCAGTCACTAATGCTGCTAGCATGTTTCAGTTGTATTTATGCCATCTCACCTTCCAGCTCATTAGAAAAAGTGATGCTATTAATTACTTGTTTATGCTGTCATCTTGCTTAACCTTGTATTTTCTCAGGGGATCAACTGGCCATAGGAAAGGAAACTGGACGTCGCTTGGGGATGGGGACCAACATGTATCCTTCATCTGCTTTGCTAGGACAACATAAGGATGAGTCGATTGCTGCTCTACCAATTGATGAGCTGATAGAAAAAGCTGACGGCTTTGCTGGTGTTTTCCCAGGTAAGCTTCTGACATCACCATAGTTGGGGAAAGCTCAAGTATTTACCAACTTATATAAATGAGAAAAAGGTTTCAATTTTTGCTCCTGGCTGCCGGAAATGGTTTAAATTCACCTTGCTTATATTGATCGGATGAATATTGTATTGGTTCAGAGCACAAATACGAGATTGTGAAACGATTGCAAGCCAGGAAACATATCTGTGGAATGACTGGTGATGGAGTTAATGATGCTCCTGCCCTCAAAAAGGCTGATATTGGTATAGCTGTTGCTGATGCAACAGATGCAGCTCGAAGTGCTTCTGATATAGTGCTAACTGAACCTGGCCTTAGTGTCATCATTAGTGCTGTTTTGACTAGTCGAGCAATCTTTCAGAGGATGAAAAATTACACAGTAAGCTTTTGTTCTCAATGTTGTATAAATTCTAGTGATAAGTCCACATTAGCGGTGAACTGATCAATAACAAATTTTTGTCATTTATATTTTGCAGATATATGCTGTTTCCATCACAATTCGTATTGTGGTAAGTTAATGGTTCTTTGGTTTGATCCATGTAGATGTCCATAAAATTTTCAATTAAATCTCCTTCAGACTGTCCTACAGTATTTTCTAAATTCTGACCCTCTAATATGTTGGCAGCTTGGTTTCATGTTACTGGCCCTCATATGGAAGTTTGATTTTCCACCTTTCATGGTGCTTATTATCGCTATCCTCAATGATGGTTTGTTTTTTCCCTGTTCAAAATCTCTCTTTTTTCCTTTTCTAGTCATTTGATTATACAATAGTTGTGGAGATTTCCTATCTCTTACTGCTGACTGAAGTAACTATTTTGATTTATGTGTCAGTTACTTAGTACCTCTCGAAACTTACAAACGGTATAACCTTTTAGGTACTATCATGACGATATCAAAGGATAGAGTTAAGCCATCTCCTCTGCCAGATAGCTGGAAGCTGGCTGAAATTTTTACAACGGGAATCGTACTTGGTAGTTACTTGGCAATCATGACTGTGATATTCTTTTGGGCAGCATACAAAACAGACTTCTTCCCAGTAAGTTTCTCTGCCTAGTTCGATTATAAAATGTCCTGATCATTGCTGATGCATTTACTTGTAGTCATAAAATGGGTGAACCGATTGTTAACTCATGTTAATGATTAATTAACTTCTAGCCACTACTTGTTTCAGAGAACGTTTGGGGTGTCAACCCTTGAAAAAACCGCGAATGATGACTTCCGGAAGCTTGCCTCTGCTATATATCTACAAGTGAGCATTATTAGTCAGGCCCTCATATTTGTTACAAGGTCTCGAAGTTGGTCCTTTGTTGAGCGACCTGGCTTGTTGCTTCTGGTGGCTTTTGTGATAGCTCAGCTGGTGAGCCAATTTACCCAATCATTTCATTTTGTTCACATTCTGATTAATCCTAATTTGAGCACTGAGCTTTTGATCTTCCACTTTGAGCAGATTGCCACCTTGATTGCAGTCTACGCCAGTTGGAGTTTTGCTGCCATTGAAGGGATTGGATGGGGTTGGGCTGGGGTGATCTGGCTCTATAACATCGTAACCTATTTCCCTCTAGATATCATAAAGTTCATGATACGCTATGCCCTCAGCGGGAAGGCCTGGGATCTTCTCATTGAGCAAAGGGTATGATTGCCTTTAGCTTGCTTACATTGTTTTACGTGATCACGAAATTTCCTGTGAGCTGTGTGCTGAGGGATTCTTTTGTTTTCCAGATTGCTTTCACAAGGCAAAAGGACTTCGGAAAGGAACAACGTGAGCTTCAATGGGCACACGCTCAAAGAACATTGCATGGGTTGCAGCCACCGGACACCAAGATGTTTACAGAACGAACACATTTCACGGAACTCAACCAGATTGCAGAAGAAGCGAAGAGAAGAGCCGAGATTGCAAGGTAAGCAACAAGCTTTCTTTTCAGCTCGATCCAAAACTTGCGTTGATTTGATTTTCTCCATTAATCTCTAACTGCGAGTCCACGTTCTTCTTGTAGGTTGAGGGAACTCACTACACTCAAGGGTCACGTAGAATCCGTGGTGAGAATGAAGGGGCTTGACATCGACACAATTCAGCAAGCGTACACTGTTTAATGGAGACATAATTTTAGTTTTATTTATTATACTGTATAAGATATGATGAAGAAGATGATCCCTCGTATTACTGAGAGTAAAGACGTGTACTCGGCATGTTGTGAGTAAAAACTTCGTAGGCAGTCGCTTTAAATTTGCTACTCTTTTCTGCTTTCAGTTTTTGGTATGTAAAATGAGTGCTGCAATCAGCTGTTTTCTACTTCCTCCTCTCCCCCTACACCCCCTTACCTTTTGTGATCTCTCTCACATGATTTGGGAAAAATAAACTGCTCTCAATTAATCGACACCATTTACAAAGAAATTACAGTTGGTAATATTATTCGGAACAATGTCACATGTTACTATTCCAACTGTGCTATAAAGGGCTTGCTAGCTTGTCTCGCACGTCACGTAACTTGGGGTTTCTTATCCAGCGTTTCTGATTTGCCTAGTTCAATTTCAAGGGCATTATTGTCCCCGGTGCCTTTGTAGTTGTACCAATTTGCACACACTAGAAAGTACCCAAAATTGGCAACTCCTAGAGCAGCAATCAAGTAATAGAAGTAATCCAGTCTCCCCTTGTTGAGATCCTCCGGCAGCCAATTTCCAGTGGCAGCCCTGTCAGTAGTCCGGTGGACTATGGCGATTAAGAAGCCACTCAAGTAACTTGAACCCGCCAATCCACAGAAGTAGAGAGACCCTGCAATGCTTCTCATGTTTTCAGGGAACTGCTTGTAGTAGAATTCAACCTGGCCAATGGCAGTGAATGCTTCAGCAAGTCCAGCTAGGGTTAGCTGGGGCACCAACCACAACCCTGACATGGAAGAAACAGCACCCCTGCTTGTTCTGATTCCCGGAATTGGTTCCACTAGAGCTAGATTCCTTCGCCGATCTTCAACGAATGCAGATACAAGCATGATGATAACCGAGAGAAACATGCCGATTCCCATTCTTTGCAAGAGAGTGATTCCTTCTTTATTTTTTGTGAGCCTTCGGAGGAAAGGGACAACAACGCGGTCGTAGATTGGGATCCATATGGTCATGCTGAGCATTAAGATGACAGGGTACGATGCAGCTGGGATGTTGAAATGCATGTTTCCAAGTTGTCTGTCGGATTGAAGGGCTTGGAACACAACATAGGTTTGTTGCTGGACAATCGCAACATGGTATGTGACAGCCGCTGCCCATATTGGCAAAACCCTAACCGCACTTTTCACTTCTTCCACTTGCTGCATGCTGCAAAGTCTCCAAGGCTTTGCTGCTGATCCATCCGGGTTTATTTCATCGTCCGGTGTCAGAATCGCTGCTTTGTCAAGGCATCTGAGACGCGATCAAAACATTTTAAACAACCAGTTCTTCTCTGAACATGATGTCCTTGAATAAGTCAAATAGAAGAATACAGAAAACAAAAGACGAACGTTCTCCACTGAGAATGCCGCATAATTACCTGAATTGGTTTGTGTAAGGAAGCTTGGAGTTGACTGAAGTGGGAGGGGTGTACATAAACATGGAGAGCCATGGGAGCTCTGGCTCTGATAGTTTCAATTTCCTTTTCTTGATAGCAACCATTATGACCTGAGCTACACTTTTCATTGGACTACCAGAGGCTTTCACTTTGACATACATTTTAGAACCCATGAAGAAAAGTGCACATGAAATCAACATCAAAATGGCTGGAAGGCCAAAACCAATAGCCCAGCTTACATTTGATTGGACATAGACAATGATTGTCAAGGCCACCGTTTGTGCAAATGTGAAGGTGAAGAAATACCAATTGAAGAAGCTGTTGATGCCTCTTTTGCCTGATTCGGTTTTCGGGTTGAATTGGTCTACCCCAAATGCCAAGTTACATGGTCTGATGCCTGCAGCTCCGGCTACTAGCAGCCCGAAACCGGTCACTAAGAACCCCATTTGCCCAGCTGTTGGCCCTTTACATGTCCCAATCTCTCCCCCTTTGCAAGGTGGAGGATGCAGCTTCTTGAACACAGCAGTAAAGTCTATCAGCAACAATCCCTACATTTGTTCAAGCATTGAATATCACGTTTTATAAAAAATAACATCGAGACTCTTTGCGACAAGAATTAAGACATGTTACCATAAAAGCAGTGATTGAGGAGAAGGCGAGAGTGTTGTAACGTCCAAAATAAGTGTCGGAAGCGAAAGCTCCGAGCAATGTAGAGAAATTGGTGGTGCCATGGAAGATGTTGACAATGGTTGCAGCTGTGATGCTCTTCATGTTGAAGACACTAGTGAGATAGACCAAGAGGTTGGAGGCGGCACCAATGGCTCCTAGCTTCTCAAACGTTTCATTTCCTAACGATGAAATCTTATGCAAATGCATCAGAACACAAAATTCACAATGAAATGGTATGTTGTACCAAAAATTATGCCGCAAACTCCCTACGTACTCACCTATTACAAATGGCATTGCCTTCCATCCTCTGTAAGTTATCGGCTCTTCGGATTTCGGATCATTCTTCTCTGCGATTTCTCCCATGTTTAGAATGTTAGATTCTAATTATGAACTACTCTAACGAAAAGTTTAAATCTATATAATTCAGACAAAAGTTGAAACAGACGATGTGATTAGGTGAGATTGGTCATTCAAGTGTTACTTGTCCATGACTAACTCGCTTCTTACCAGATCGATTGGGACAGTCTGTCTTGTCTGCTGTGATGCCAGTTGTCACCATTTGAGGTTTATTTTTTTCTTCTGAGATTTGGCTGGACCGACTGTAGGTCTGCTGTACGTTTTTTCTTGAACAAACCAACTTCTATAAATATCACGCAGTATATAGTGACTCGATTATATTATATATACATTGCTTTGTTTTATACAAGAGTGAATTATTATATATTTTAGGATGGTTTTGGTTATTTAATAATGTAAAAATAAATGTTTCTGCTAGTATATAATAAATTCATTTTATAGAAACGTAGATCCAGAATTATCTCTAATTTTTTGTCAACTTTGATTATTTAATAATGTAAAAATAAATGTTGCTATTAGTATATAATAAAGTCCTTTTATGTATATGAGCGAAGATCTAAAGTTTAAATTCACATGTACATATGTATAGGAGCATAGACCTAGTGTTATCTCTAAATTTTTTTTTCAATGAAGGGCGTACATATAATTAAGAGGAGAAAGTAAATTCAAATGTACATATATATAAGAGCGTGGACCTGGGTCTCGTTTGGAGGACACATGATAAGTTCTAAGGTTGGTGGTAAACGTCACTACCAAAGAGTGGTGGTGAGCAAAATGGAACTCATTAATTACCCATCAACATAATTACTTATTTACAAATGTTATGATTTTTTTTTGTCATCAAAATACCAAAGATTATACCGTCCAATGGTACAAACATTAACAATGGAAAAAGAAAAATAGAACATACGTATGAAATCCAAGATATTCGTCAAACACCAACTCTCAAACCTCCTGTTATGAAACTCGTCTTGATGTTACTTTTGGAAAGGATAATACTTGCATCCCACTTTCATGGTATATATTTGTACCACCCTTTTAATACATGTAATAATCCTTATACATATACTATAATCGGAATCATTCAACTCTTAAATAATTATTTCAAGATCATCTATGTAAAAAATCAACAACTTTTGAGGTCATTTAATCATTCATATGTAGCAAACACATTAACGTTATTAGTAACAATGAAGATACACATGGTGAAGCGTCCATTTATTTACACATATGAATGACGAAATGATTTCCAATTTGAGTGGAGATTTACAAGTTGAACGGTTCCGATTATAATATATATATACGGATTATTTGATAAATCGAAATGGTCATATGAAGAGGTAACACCAATGGTGTGATATAAGTATTCTCCTTTTTGAAAATGGGAGATGATTTCCGCAATCCATTTTTTATTTTCTGCACTCCACTCCTTAAAAAAATAAAAGAAAGAACTAAAAGTGGAGTGCAGTAAGTAAAAATGGAGTGTGAAAATCAGCTCCCTTGAAAATAAGTACCAATCATTTTTAATACCCAAGACAATCATTTAATGCATAAAATATACCTAATTAAGTTGGGAAAAAAATATCATCTCCATATTTTGGTATTAGATGTGATGACAAAAAAAACATAATCACTTGAAAATAAGTAATTTTAAGTGGATAGGTAATAAATTGGATATGAAATTAAATGCATTTATGAAATCAAATAATAGAGAGAGTTACTCAATACAAATATGAAAAGAATAATATTTTTCTCTTATTTAATTAACAAATTTATATATTGATTGAAATTGCTAATCATAATTAACTTGCATGACACACGATGAATGATAAGGTTTGGTGATAAGCGTTAACAACAAAGAGTGGTGGTAAGCCGCACCACCAAAGGTTGGTGGTGGTAAGTCTATGTTCACCTTCATCACCAAATTGTTCATCTTATAAAAAATAAAAATAAAATTTTTCTCCTTAATTTTTATTTTAGGAATTTAAATAAGTATTTTGATTTGATGGGCAGTTAATTTGATATAAAATTGAAAGTATTAATTATATTTAAACAAATAGAATATCTACTTTAAAAACAAATATGAGAAGAATTGTAACGACATGAATCTTAAATTTAAGTAAATTCAGAAAAATTAGTGGAGAAATGACAATTTTGCCCTTAGGTTTTAAGAGGGGTTTGAGAGTCACTTTTAGTTGGGAGTATTTTTGGAAGTTTTTCTTGGATCATTGCGTAGGTCTCGAACTCACTAGTTCGTAGACATGCAGCACGCGAAAAATGGAGTTCGGATGAGGGAGTTATAGGTTTAGAAGTTTCAAGGGCAGTTTGGTAATTTTGGGTAATCAGATATTTCCCATTTTTCCAGATTTTTTTTCATATATTTCTCTCTCCTCTCTCTATCTCTCTCGGCCGAAGAAGAACACACACACCCCACTTTGTGATTTTTCATTTTAGGCCAAACCACAACCAAGAGATCATACCATCATCTTCCTTACCTCATTTAAAGCTCAACCATACCCACCAGTGAGGTAGACATCGTTGAGGAAAGGAGATACGAGGGTGAACAGTATCGCCGAACCTTTTCAGCCACCACAGATAATGGATCTCAATTTGGACTTCATATTTGGATTCCTTGGCTCGAGTAGATAGATTTCCATTATTAGAACATTAATTTGGTTGAGAAATGAGCGAGTTAGGAAGCTTTGAAGATTGAGCGGTTATGACGGTTTTGGCCGGCCAGCCGGCAGCGCAGGCGAAGGGAGGTAGGGGGCGACTGAACGATGAAGTCGTACCCCTAGGTGAGCCAGAGGCGCATGAGGGAGCGTGGGCCTTCCCTCGGGCCTTGGTGACTTGTGTTTCTAGTATTTCGACGTTTCAGATCTTTTGGCCAGGGTTTTAGGTCAATCGGAGTTTGTTTAGGGGTAGTTTTAGACGTTCAAAGTTCCGTAACGCATTTAGAACGCACGCACTTCCTAGATTTAGGGGGTTGGATTTTAGGTTTATAATTTCCATTTGATAATGCAACATATCGTTTTGACATGCGTGGTGGCTCCGAAGGTCACGAGGGACTGAATAGCTTGAAATTGGACTCGTTGGGACATAACGGTGAGTGGAATTGTTTTCTTAAACTATAATGCATGCATATATTTGAAGTGTTTTATATTCAATTACGAATTTCAAAAATTAAATGGAATGGTTATTTAGTATTTTCATGAGTCTTGGGAATTAAGGATGGTTATTATAGAGCGTTTTCCAAGACTCGGGACCTAAGGATAATGATTTATGTGACTTTTCAATGGTTATGGATTTTGATATGTAAGAATATAGATTTATTATTGATAATGGATTCCTATAATGGTTTTGGGAAACTATTTTAAAATGGACTTAGGCTTAGGCCCAGGAAGGTGATTTTATAGACTCCGGCTTATGGATTTTAGGCTTAGAGTTGGAGTTATGTATTTGGGCTTAGGCCTAGGTATTTTATGGTTTTGGGGTTTTGGCCCAGGATGGTAGGTTAGGCTTTGACCCTGGTAGGAAGGTTGGTGGGAGTTTCTCGGTGAGGTATGGTAAAGAGGATTCGCTTATATGCTCAGGTGGATAGGAGGTATGGCGTGGAGGATTCCCTTATACACTCAGCATGATACGAGGTATGGTATGGAGGATTCCATCATACTCTCGGCATGATATGAGCTAGGGTATGGAGGATTCCATCATAGGCTCAGCGAGATACGAGGTATGGTATGGAGGATTTCATAATACTCTCGGCAGTATATAAGCTATGGTATGAAGGATTCCATCATAGGCTTGGAGAGGTATGAGCTATGGTATGGAGGATTCCATCATAGGCTTGGAGAGGTATGAGCTATGGTATGGAGGATTCCATCATAGGCTCGGATAGGTACGAGCTATGGTATGGAGGATTCCATCATAGGCTCGAAGGGGTATCGAGCTACGGCTCAGGATGACGGCTACGGCCGGGATATCTAGCTACGGATCGGGATGATGGCTATGGCCGGAATATCGAGCTATGGCTCGGGATGACTGCTACGGCCGGGATATCAAGCTACGGCTCGGAATAACGACTACAGCCGAGTTATCGAGCTACGACTCGAGGATGGTGGCTATGGTAGGGATATGGGGCTACGACCCTCGGATATCGGCTTTAGCCGGGTTACTATGATGACTGGTAAAATTGGATGTGACGTGGATCTCACCTAGGTAATGGATTGGTACTCCGATAAGTTGTACGTGTGTATATATATATATATATATGTTATGAATTACTACAAGGTGGGTGGTTATGATCATTGTTAGTGGGTAATCGTCACCACCAAAGAGTGGTGGTGAGCAAATTGAGACTTATAAAGATACCAAATTTGCAAGTGCAAACTCAAGCTTTTAGAGTCGTGATTTTACGTGTTTGTCCGTTACAAAATCAAGGGTATCGTCTGGGGTTAATGATTTTGGATTTAGGATTTTAGAAATTTTGGGGAGGTGGAAGGAGTGTTTGTGTAAGGAGGTGGGGTGGTAGTGGTGTGAGAGCTTTTGGCTAGAATGTAAAATTTGAGGCTAAATCCTAAGCCATAAGCATTAAGCTGATATTTGTTTAGTTTAGGGGCATTTTTAAAATTTTAAATTTAGATGCTAGAAATATTTTTGGTTGTTTTTGGAACTTTTGTCTCTAATTAATTTTCCATTTTAGGCAGAGTTGTCCTTATTGATTAAAATTCGAATAACTTGCATCCCACCCTGGTAGTAACTACTCGTACCACCTTTTTGAATTATCGAATAATCTTTATACATATATCATAATCGAAACGGTTAAACTCCTAATTAATAATAATTTCAAGATCATCTCAGCAAAAAATCAGCAACTTTGGAGGTCGTTTAGTCATTCATATGTATCAACAAATCATCGGGTATTAGTAACAATGAAGATTTTTATGGTGAACCGTCCATTTAGTTTATACATATGAACTGCTAAATTACCTCTATTAGGTTGATTTTTGTGTGGAAATGATCTTGAAATGATGATTTTTGAATTGAACAATTGCGATTGTGATATATAGGTATAAGGATTATTATATAAGTTGAAATGTGGTATGAAGTGGTACCACCATAATGGTTGAAGTATTGTCCAATTTAATATATGATCCTAGTCTCCTAGATGACTTTTTGTCAAGCTTACAATAGCATAATGGTTTGGCCCAAGGCCGGCCATTAGCTAGGGCAAGAAGGGTGCCCGTCCTGGGCCCAAATAAAATATATTATATCATAAATAGTAAAAAAAAAAAATTTAATAAGATAAAACTGAAATTAACGATGTTTAGCATATCGACTGGCAGAGAAACCAAAGAGCAAATAAGGCTTTCACTGGAAAAAAAAAAAAAAAAAGGCAAAGAAGACATCAATTAAATAACGATCAGAATTCCAAGCGGGACCTCGGTTTTGATTTTCACATTTCTTGATGAAGATTAAAGGTTTTAACGAGGCCTAATAGTATAAAAATGAAACAATCAATTTGTAAAAATTTACATTTTTAATGATTACGTGTGAATTGAGAGCATATTTTATATTCTTGCCCAGAACTTTCAAATGTTTGGGCCGACCTTGATTTGGCCAATTGTCAGGTTGGTCCAACCACTACATGTACCCTTTATCATGATTTCAAAAAATATTCAAATTACAGTAACTAGCGATTATTGAAACCAATTATGTAACAAAATTTTTCCGGAATTACTTGAATTGATCTGTGTGGGAAATCTTGGTGTTGATACAAGTTTCCGGTTTGTAATAAAAAGCGAAAGTCACCGTGGCACGGTTGCTACGGCGGTGGCAACCGCCTCTTCTTTATGGCAGGCACCGTGATTCTAACCGCAGTTGTAATCGCACCACCTTTTCATGTTGAATACAGTCGTGAAATAGAGCAATAGGTTTGATGATGTTCCAATGGTTCCTAATTTCTCCAAGGTCTCATTCCCTGCAATATTATTAGGTGTAAGTTGTTCCAATCAAAAAAACAAAATAAAAAATGGAAGATTAATTACCTATAACAAAGGGCATGGCTTTGATGCCATTGTACTTGATGACCTCAGTTACCTCATCATCTTTTGTAACAATCTCATTGTTCTTCACCATACTAGCTGTAGCTGGAAATGGAAAGTGGGAAATGATTAGTTAGCACTTAGCAGCTAGTGATTGATAGAGTTTTGAATGAGGTTGCCAATTAATATTTGTCGATCTACGTTAAAATTGAACATAATTTTTAATTAAAAATTTAAATTATTACAAAGAGAAGAAAAATTGGAACTCAGACGCATATAGAATTGGATAATCTTAATATTTTGAAGGAACATACTTTATTCGTACAATCTTTTCGATTTGCTAAAAACCGTCTAAGGATGGGTGAGTGACAACTAGGTCACATGCAATGTGTTCCCCCCATGCTTAGGATACCAAACATTTTCATCCAACCCCTTCATTAATACAGTCGGTCTCTTCACGTGGCTAATGGGTTTGCATATGCCTTGGTTTGGTTTTCTTCCTTATCAACACAAATTACATGTGGTAGTAAAATTTCTAAATTCAATGAGTGTGTACAATGTGTCGTTCATAAGTCATTGACCATATGACATGAAGGAATTATGCTCGAATTTTTCATATTCAAACAAGATGTTTATCGGATTGAATAGTTTCCATCCCAACTTCGGAGGCATTGCCCTCACTTCCTTTGTATTTGTACCACCTAGCAAGCACTATAAAATACCCCAAATTCAAAAACTCCAAAGCAGCAACCACGTAGTAAAAATAGTCCAATTTGCCCTTGTTAAGATCTTCAGGCAACCAATCCCCCATTGCAGAGCCTTCACTAGTATTATGAACCAATGACACCAAAAATCCACTCAAATAACTGGACATTGCCATCCCAACAAACAAAAACGAACCCCCAATGCTCCTCATGTTCTCAGGGAATTGCTTGTAGTAAAACTCCACTTGCCCGATCACCGTAAACGCCTCCGAAAGTCCGATCAACGCCAGCTGAGGGATGAACCAGAACGCCGACATCGAAGAAATTGCGCCTCTTCTCTCTTCGAACCCGATCGGATTCGACAAACCCAAACTTCTCCGTTTCTCTTCAACCAATCCCGATACGAGCATTGTCAAAATAGCAAGAACCATGCCAATCCCCATTTTTTGGAGCAATGTGATGCCACCTGTCAAACAAACAAAGAAATGAGAAACTAAAACAACGACAATCTTAATCTTCAGGTTTGTGGCCTGTAAGTGACCTTCTTTGCCGGTGACTCTTCTCACAGCCGGGACGATGAGTCTGTCGTAGATTGGGATCCAGATTGTGAGTGCAAGCATTGTGAACGCGGTGTACGTGGCTGCCGGGATCTTGAACCCGGCGTTGCCAAGGCGGCGATCGGATTGCAGGGCTTGGAAGACTGTGTAGGTCTGTTGTTGCACCATGGCAATGTTGTAAATAATGGCCGCGACCCAAATTGGAACCACTCTCAATAGGCACTTGATTTCTTCCACCTCCTGCATGCTGCAGAGCCTCCATGGATTTGCTGTTGATCCATCTGTGTTGATCTCGTCTTCATTGGTGATGATTGCAGCTTTGTCTAGGATTCTGAAAGCAGAGTTGCAACTTTTTCGTTAGTCAATGACTTCATTATAATGTCACATTAAATTCAAAATTTGGATATGCTCCTAAATGTCTTTTTTTGTCAAGCTTTTGGTTTGCCCAATTATATATGAGGTTGGTCCAACAGCTACAGCTACAGCTACATATATATATATATAGCCTCTTCTTTTTTTATGATTTCATTATTAATTGTGCCCTCCTATTCAAATTGAAATTGAACCAACCCGAATCGAACCATCAAATTTGATTAATCAAACAATTCGGTTTTGAATTTTGCCAAATTGCAAAATAAAATTGAACTGCTTTGGATGTTGAATCATTCCCGTCTATTAATTCGGTTAACTGAATTGTAGATGTCAACTTACAGTATTATTGAAACCAATAATACTGTAAAAAATTTCCGCCATAAATACTATAGTTTCGTGGTCTTGAATTTGACTCTCTTAAAAGGTAAAACCGATGCTCAGGGTTTATAATTACTACCATTATAATTATAAAAAGAAAAGAAACAATTCTTTCGAAGTTACCTGAATTGATCTGTGTGGGGGATCATGGTGTTGATAGAAGTTTTTGGGAAGTAATTAAAAAGTGAAACCGATGGTTCTTCCGGTGGCGGCAACCGCCTCTTCTTGACGGCAGCAACCGTGACTCTTACGGCAGTTGTAATTGCACTACCATCTGGTCTCACTTTGACATAAAGTTTAGAACCCATGAAGAACACAGCACATGACAAGAACATGAGAAATGTGGGAATGCCCAAACCCCAAGCCCAGCTGACACTCGATTGCACATACACAATGACTGTCAAAGACAGCATCATGGCAAAAGTGAAGGTGAAATAGTACCAATTGAAGAAGCTGTTGGTGGCCCTCTTCCCCGTTTTGGTGTTGGGATTAAATTGGTCAGCACCAAAAGCTAAGTTGCAGGGCCTAATGCCACCAGCTCCCACAACCAGAAGTCCCAGCCCGCTTAGTAGAAATGTCAGCTGCCATGGCGTTGGACCGGTGCACGGGAAATGAACTTCCTTTTTCAGACAGCTTGGAGGATGAAGTTTCGAAATTGCTGCTGTTAGAGTCAGCACCAGCATCCCCTGTAGAAATTAATAATCCACCAAATAAACATCAGGGCAATTTTCAATTTCTAGCATGTAAAGAGGAATTAGGAGTAGAATCAATTGGTACCAAAAATGAAGCAACCGAGGCAAACCCTAAGGTCTTGTAGCGGCCGAAATAGGTGTCACTGAGAAAGGCGCCGGGCAAGGTGGCTAAGTTGGTGGTGCCATTGAAGACATTGACAAGAGTTGTGGCTGTGATGCTTTTCATGTGGAACACTGTTGTGAGATACACCAACAAGTTTGATGAGGTTCCAATGGTTCCAAGCTTCTCAAAGGTCTCATTTCCTGAAATATTATTGGTCCATTATTTTCACATACCAATTAGACATTAATCAAATTAAACTAAATAGTTCTTCAATAAAAAAAAACTGTCTTTTCCTTACCTATAACAAAAGGCATGACTTTGATGCCTTTGTACTTGGGCTCAGGCAGCTCATCATCTTTTGTACCAATCTTCTCATTCTTCTTCTCCATACTTGCTGTAGAATCGAACTCTTTCTCTCCGTTCATCTCCATATTATATCACGTGCTGTGGATATATACAGTATCGTTCACCTGCTATATATACATTCGCATATATAAAGTGGGAAATGATAAGTGTATATATAGGCAGGCAGCTAAAGACTGGTAAATATATTTATTTGTGAAAGAGCTTGCCACTTATTTAAGCTCTCCATTGTGATAGGATAGGAGGAGGATGAGTGATTGGGTCATCTCTCTCTCTTTGCCTCTCTCACTAACTTATTGATTAATTTTTGTCAGGTTGTGCCGTCGACAATTTTGACCGTACGTGTGCATGCGGTTCGTTCTCTCGCTCATCAATTAGGGTTTTGATTTGAGATGGTGATGACGTTGAGAATTTGAACTCTCTGTGTGTGTCACTTGATTTGGATCCCGCCCTGATCGACCAACTGACCTCTAGCTAGGTTTTGGCACGATCTACAGGTTTATGTGATTCTCAACCCAGCTGGTCGAGTAGACACCAAACTCACGTGACTCTCACTACGTGATGAATCAGCTGTGACACCCTTTGTGTCAAACTGCATCAGACCTTAATGTCTCTAAAAGGCATAAATGCCCTACATTTGGATTTACCAAATTCAAGCCATAAGCACGTAGAAAAGAAATACATAACTGATTCCATAAGGAAAATGCTGTAAGTTGCAAAGTACTGTTTCGTGATTTATCTCTATACGACGAGGAAAGAAATAAAACCAGAATATATCAAACAGCTGTCACGGTTGGTCGATTTGAGGGCAATTAGTGAATTATGATGGTTAATTGAGACTGATGGTCAATTATTTCCTCTTTCTGATGACTGAGCAATGAATGTGTTCACACATGTGAGATTGTGACGCACTCATTAATTTGTATTTTTTCTTTGGTGGGTTTGTTTTTACATTGAAGAAACCTAGATGCACTACCGGAAAAGCAAGTTTGCCCGGCGAAATAGATTCGTCGGACAAAGTTCAACATTCGGGGCGAATCTCCGTCGTGCAAAGTTCGTCGGGCCACTGTCGTCGGGCTTGATGTCAGCCGATGGAAACAGTGAATTCGTCGAGCAATTCCCAACTTGTCAAACGAATCCTTTCGTGGTATATGATTTATCAAGCAATTCCAAAAGTCAACAACTTTTGCCCGACGAATTCATTTCGCCGGGCAAAGATAAAAAATTGGGCAGGTATCCACCGAATTGTTTTACTTTGCCCGACGAAGATGCTTGTTCGTCGGGCAAAATCTTAATATTTAAAAAAAAATTGTAATACTTTATTTAATTAAATAAATATATATAATTAAAATGAAAATAGTTTAAAATAAATACAATTAATCGAATCAAATGAAAATAAAAAAAAAATATTTATAAAAATTAATGTTATGTTTTTACATAATTAAAACTAAAGTAATGTTTTACATATTAATTTCTAATTACTCGACGACGGGTCGGGGTGGTTGGGTGGTCGGGGTCCTGGGCGGGCTGTTGGGCTGGGGGCTGAGGCTGTGCCAAAAGCTTATCCAGCTTACGCTCACTCAAGCGGTTAAACACCTTGGCGAGGGCGGCCTTGATTTGATCGTTTTGGGCTTGGATCTGCGAATTTTGGGCCTTGATCTCCACGTTTTCGCCCTGGAGGGTCTCAAAGTTTCTCTTGAGCTCCGAGATCTCCTCGGGATTGGCTCCCCGAGAAGAACTCAAAGAGGGACTGGAGACATCCCGAACTATCTCGTCGCCTGCCCCCGAATGATCTTCCCTAGACGCCTACCAAGTCATCGCTCCAGAATGGCGATCGACCTCTCGGGATCCGGTAGCTGCTGCTCCAACGGCACCTCGGGATGCTATTGCCTCAACTCAGCCTATGTCTGCTGGAAGCCTTGCTCCATCGCCGCCTACAAATTCGAATAAATATTAATTAGAAATATTATTATCAAATTAAAAATTAATGCTTAATATGCAAAAAATAAACTTACATGAAGAGTGACAGCTTCCTGGTTGCCTCGACCAACGTACACTTGCCAAAATTCATAACATTATACCAATTTCAACATTATACCAAACATCAAAATTTCAAAAAATCGTCAACATTAACCCGAAATTACTAAATCCAAAGAAACTTAGTAAACCAAATATTTATATTCCAATCCAATCCAAATTCACAATATTCAAGTAAAAACCCTAAATTCACAATCTGCCAAAATCCAATCCAAATTTCAATTCCAATTTCAATCCAATTTCATAATATCCAAACCAAATTTCAATTGAAATTTCAATCCAAACTAAAATTAAAATATAAACAATTACTATTGACAATAACCAATCCACATTAGCAATAGAGAGAGAGGGAGAACGAGTTCGACCTTGAGATGACTGCCGGCGAGAGAGAGACGACGAGAGAGAAAGTTGCGGCGGCGAGCTTGAGAGAGCAGGAGTCTGAGTGAGAGAGAGCGAGAGAGGGAGATAGTGGTTTTCTTCGCCGGCGACCTTGAGAGAGGAGGAGTCTGGTGTGTTTGCAAAGAGGTGAGGGTGCAGAGATAACGAGGAAAATGAATAAGAAGGAAGAAGAAGAAGAGTCAGTCGCGACATATCAGTGTCTGAATAACCTTGACCTACTAAGACTTCGTCGGACAAATTTTGATGAATTCATCGGGTAAAAAAAAGCGGTGGATATTCGTCGGGCAAGGAGTTTCAATTTCGTCGTACAGATATACGCTGCAAGTTTGAGTTTTCGCGAAATTTTTTGCGGAATTTATGAAATTTTATCGAAAAAAAATTGCTCGTGTTTTTTTAACTTTGCCCGATGAATATATTATATGTGCCCGACGAATTCTGAAAAATTGCCCGGCGAATTATTAAATTCGTCGGGCAAGGTGCTCATGTTGTTGATTTACAAACCAGGTCCGACGATATAATTTTCAAGATCGAGACCATTCACTTTTTGGTTTTACGTGCCTAAAGCCCCATCGATCGTTATCTTCATGTTTCATGGAGTTTATGTGCCTCGATCGTTAAGTTTGTGAATTTCAATAGGTTTTTTCGTAGTTTCGGTTCAATTGATATTCAAACGATGAAATTTCGAAAAATTGATCGTTCAATGGTTACTTTTAAGTGTGTAGACCTCACCCGTCGAAAATCTTGAGGTTTTGAGGATTTAAAGCCATATGATCGTCAAAACATATTTTGTTATCGTTGAATCATCGTGCACCGTTACCTAATCCCGAAAATTCCAAATTGGCTACTTTTTTGCGTAGGCGATCTATGACTACGTGTAATAAATGTGGACGGTTAGATCGTTCCATTTCATTTTTTAAATTATTGAAAATCGTAAAATAAGCATATTCATCAAGGAGTTTAAACACTTCCAAGGAAACTTCATTACATTTTTCAAAGTTTGGGTTCCATTGATATTCAAACGATTGAATTTGACCGATCCAACCGTTCATTTTGTGGTTTTACCTGCCTAGATCTCTCCCGTCCAAAATCGTAAGGTTTCGAGGATTTAAAACCATCGGATCGTGAAAAACATTGTGTAACTGTTGAAACATCACGCACGTTACCTAATCCTAGGATTTCCAAATTGGGCAATTTTTCGTGTAGGCAATCTATGAGTACGTGCAATAAAGGTGGAAGGTTAGATCATTCCATTTCATTTTGTAAGTATTTTAAAAATGTTGGTTAATAATTAAATGTAAATTGAATCTGGTATATATTGTCCGACGAAGGTACATGAATATTCGTCGGGCAAATCCTCTGACCCATAATTTGGTAAATTGTTTAACAATTTTAAAATGTTGTTTAATAATTAGATATTGGACAACTTTGCCCGACGAATGGTACATGAATATTCGCCGGGAAAATTGTCTGACCCATTTTTTTGTCAAAATTTTATAAATGTAAATGAATGACTTTGGTAAGGGCTATGTTTTTGTCACTCAACAGTAGCCTGTTGTCACACCGTCATACTCATTTCATGTTTTGCCACTCAACAGTAGCCCGTTGCCACTCAAAAGATTAATTGAAACTTTTATGAATGAAATAATAAAACATACTTATAAATCACACTTACTGATTTGAAGATGTATATTACATATATAAATAAAATCATTTATTTACAACTTTCATTCGGTGTCAGATTCGATTTCCCCCTCCCAATCACGCTCGTCATCCGAGATATGCACAGTACTTGACTCCTCATAATCACTTTCAATTTGTTCTAATTGCCCGATATCAATAAAAATGCCATCAATCGTAATTGGTGGGATGATGTCGTTGGTCCGTACTCCATCCATGTTTAGGGTGGATGCCGAGGAATTCACTTGGTAAACGATTTGGTCATCGTTTGTTTCCCTATCTTCTTCATGGTATCGGTCATCCAAGTCCCAAATATTTCTATGATTCACCATCTCAGCTACTCACCAACTAGCACCAACTTTTGGATCATCCACATAGAATACTTGTTTCACCGTACTAGCGAGGATGTAGAGATCACTCTCAAACCACCGGATGTTTGTGTTGACAGAGGTATATAATTGATCTTTAATGACACTGTCTGGGATACTTGGGTTCGTATCAAACCAATGACACTTGAACAAGACGACTTCCTTGTGGTCTGCGTATAATACCTTAACCACACTTAACAATTTGCCGTAGAACCCCGTATCAGCATTTTCCCCATCCCCTTGCACGAAGACCTTGCTGTTTTGCGTAGACAAATTCTCGTCTCATTCTGTGCACACGAACATAACTCTGTTAACGTGACAACCAGCGTACGTTTCTCCTCGAAATGGGCCAATGACCAGCTGCATTAATTCTGTTTTGAAATTTGGCGAGTTGTCATATTTCAGCTGTGTCATCTGGTAAGATACACACAAGAAATGAAAATGGTAAACTTAAAAACAATTTAATAAAATTGCAAATAAAATATTTGACAAACATGCTCGGAAAAACAACGTGGAAACAGTTGTTTGTCCATTTCTTCCCAATTCGAAGGATATTGGGCCTTCATCCACGCTTTGGGCTGCTCGTGGAAGGATCAGACTTCGTCACAGTTGTTCAGTATGAATCAATGAGCCACCTCCATGTCGCTATTGGTGAACGGCTCCGACACTAGACCAGTGCCGAATAGTCATGCGGGTTGGGCAAATACATATAGGGTTTCTAGACGTTGACCACCGTCATCGTTGTGCGAGGCCCTATTGAAGGGAGTTTCAACATTCCGAAGGTACATTGCACAAAATGTCAGTGCCTCATTTTCAATGTACGCCTCTACTATAGAGCATTCGGGACGTGTCTTGTTGCAAACGTACCGCTTGTAAGTATCTAACTTTCTGCAAGGAAATATACATTATGATTCACATATATACATGATAGTAAGGAAATATTATCAAAAAGCAGAAATAAGTTATACCTCTTGATTGGGTACATTCAACGATAATACACCGAGCCAGCTAGCTTTGCCTCATTCGGTAGATGTATTAGTAGGTGCACCGTTACATCAAATAATGCAGGTGGATATATTTACTCAAGTCGACACATGATGTAGACAATATTTTCGTTAATTGCTTCAAGGTCCGCCTTTACCAATGATCTGGCACATAGTTTCTGAAAGAACTGAGACAAATAAACTATCGTCTCCACCCCGATAACATACCATGAGCAGGAAAATCATTAATTGTCCACATTACGGCCGCTCGTAGAGTGAACATTTCTCCACTGCACTTATCGTATGTTCGGACACCATTTTCCCACATATTCATGAGCTCAACAATCAACGGCCGCAAATAAACATCGATGGAATTACTCGGCAATTTGGGCCTCGGAATCAAAGTATATGGAGGCTTGTGAATTCTTTCTTCATGCATCTCCAAGGAGGCAAGTTATACAGAACCATAACCACCGGCCAAGTGCTAGAGGGCTTTGCAAAGCTCCCAAATGGGACATTTGTCAAGCTGCTCGAATTCATCGTAAAACAATGCACAGTTGTTCTTGCATGCATGGATCTTGACATACCCTAAACCAAGGCCCTTCAACAGCTTCTTCGAGCTGTAATGATCTTTAGGCAGCCGGTTGTCTTCAGGGAGCATTTGGATGATGATGTCCATCATGTGATCAAAATGCTTGTTCGTTTGATTATACTTAAATTTCATGTGCATCAACTCCACAACTGCCCCTAGAACCGAAAAGGATTTACAACCGGGGTACAATTCACGCTGAGGTTCTTTCAACAATCTCTGTAATGGAGCTCAGAGTCTTTGGGTTGAAACATGGGTGCCTCATCGTCCATATCATCCGATGCGGCAGGAAAAACATTAGTTAATAGCTCAACGACTTGATCATTATCACATCGCCCATCCAAAGCACTTTTGTCCCGACAGGTCCTAGGAACCGAAGATGTCGATGCGGTAAATATTTCTTCACCGTGATAGATCCAATTAGTGTAGTTGTGTACGATCTGATTTCATTCTAGATGATTTTGGACCTCATTCAACGGCATCCAACTGCAGTTGTTACATTTACGGTACAGACACTTGATACGTCTTTCATCACTGCAATGACTACGTGCAAAGGCATTGAAGCTGTCGATCCCATCCAAATACTGATAAGAACATCTATCCAACATTTGCATCCAGCCTCTGTCCATTGTGCATGCTTTCACAAAATAGAGTCAACATAAGTAATTGAGTGAAAATTGTTCAGAAATTAGAACAAGTTAATATCAAAAGCCGTTCGTCTCCTTATGCCTCCGGTGATTTGGCCTTATCCTATTTGAGAGTGCATGTTCTGTGTTGTGTAGTTTGCGACCCACGATGCTAAGTTTCGATCGAGTGAAATTTCAGCAGCATCTCCCTACAGTTCCTCAAATGCACGACGTAGATATTATAAACAAATATCTAGTATGCATTCAGAGAATATTGAGGGGATACAAACCGAATTTTCCACAATCGAAACCTAACCTCGTAGACCGCAAACTACACAACACATAGTTGCGCACCCCTAAACTGTTCGAATAAATGGACAATTCAAGAGTCAGTCAATCAACCTGATTCACTGACTCTCAAACGGGTCTAAGATTTTGCATTGAATTTCATTATACGAAGTTAATCAACCCGATTAACTTCGCATAAACGGTTATGAAATATGAACATATTTCACTCCGTTGGAACTACATAAAGCGCTTTACAAAAAATATCACAACAAATTCACAAATACAAACATATATTAATTATGCATATCACAGAGTTTACAATTTTCTAATTTCCGTACATATTTTCTATTTTCCTGTTTTCCTAACATATTTTCTAATTTCCTAACATATTTTCTAATTTCAATAGTTTCATTACATATTTTTTATTTTCCTAACATATTTTCTAATTTCCTAAAATATTTCCTATTTCCTTAATTTCATAACATATTTTCTATTTTCATATTTTCCTAACAAATTTTCTAATTTCCTACACAAATTTCCACAAATTCTAAACATTTTCCACAATAAATACACAATTTCCTAACATAATTATATCCAAAATTCTTAACAAAATTAAATTGAGAGGCAAACACACATACCTTTTTATAAGTATTCCTTCAAATCAACCACAAATTTCCTAAAACACAAAACATAATTAGTTTTCAATCAAAAATCAAAATTTCAAAACAAAAAAAATTAAATTTCTCAAACCTTCAAAATAGTTATTGGTGATTGAGAGAGAAAGGGATTTGATTGGTAGTGAAAATGGTGATGAGATGATGATTGTTGATGTTATATAGCTAGAGAGAGAAAGAGTGAGTGAATGAGAGAGAGATATGTGAGTTGTCAGACTGAGAGCAAAAAGGCAGAGAGGAAGAAGAAAAAAGGGGCGTATGTGTTATTTAATGTGTTTAAACATTTTCCCGACGAAGCATATTCACAAGGCAAAGTTTAATGATTCGTCGGGCAAACTTTAGTTAACGTCAAGTTTTTCCCGACGAATAATATTCGTCGTTAGGTCTCATCTTGTCCGACGGATAGAACAGATTTGTCGGGCCAACCCTTACTATTTTACCCGCCAACAACTTGTTCTTCCCGCCAGCAGCTTACCCGGCGAGCCTTTGTTTCCGTCGGGCAAAATGTACTTAGGTGGCGAAAATTACTTCGTCAGGCAAAATTTTGTCGAGCAATCTCGGATTTCTTGTAATGATGCATGGTGTATTCACTCTACTACACTTATCAACCCTAAATGTGAAATATATCAAATCCATCCTTCATTTATATTATAATATGTAAAATGAAAATATTACGTGAGGATGTTGCAAGTACGTATTTACATAAATATAAAATTCGATCTCTCTCTTTTGTATCACATTTTTCTGGTCCCCACTCCTTGTATTTGGCTGCCCTATTCGGTGGTTGTACCCAAGAATTTCTTCTATTACATAGGCAGGCCAACAACTTTTCACTTGGATTTTTCTACTGCCCAACGCCATATATTTCAACTTCAAGTAGTTGTCAAGGGGTCTGCTCTTATTCCCTGCATATATATGATTCAGCTGCTTAGCAATATTTCCACTAAGAAATAGACATCTTTCACTATAAGTTGTATATAATATCATCCGGCACACAAAGATTTGACCCTATTAAAAACTTGCCATTTCGGCAACTAATTGATCGACAAAGACAAAATAAGTAGCATTCCTATTTGCCCCATTTGACTAACAAAGACATAACATTAAGGAAATTACTTGTATCCCACGCTGGTTGTATCTCATCGTACCATCCTTGGATTTTTCATATTTCATTTTTACATATATCATAATCGGAATCGTTCATTTTCTAAATCATCATGTCAAGATCATCTTCGTAAAAAATCAACAAAATTGGAGGTCGTTTAGTCATTCATATATATCACCTAAATGGACGATTCGTTATGAGGATATTAATTATTCTTATCAAAACCGTTGATTTACTTAATACATATGAATGATTAAATGACATCCAATCTTGTTGATTTTTTTACGGAGATGATCTTAACATGATGATTTAGAGAATGAACGATTCGATTATGATATATCTATAAAGACTATTTGATAAATCGAAAGGGTGGTACGAGGATACCACAAAGGTGGGATGCAAGTATTGTTCTAAAACTAATAATTAGGATAAAAGTAAATTATGGATAATACTTGCATCTCATTCTGGTTCGTCCCACCTTTTTAATTTATCGAATTATTTGTGTACATGTATCATAATCGGAACCGTTTATTCTCTAAATCACCACTTCAAGATCATCTCCGTAAAAAATCAACAAGATTTAAAATTGTTTAACCTTTCATGTATATCAAATAAATCAACACTTTTGGTAACAAGTAAGATCCTCGTGGCAAACCGTCCATTTAGTTGATATATATGAATGACAAAATGATCTTAAATTTTATTGATTTTTAGGATAAATGATCTTGAAATGATGATTATGATATATGTATAATGACAATTTAATAAATTAAAAATATAATACGAGAATGTACCACTAAAATAGAATACAAGTATTTCCAGACGAGTGGTCCATACTCCTTCTGTTAGGCTTTGAACACTCACAGCTAGCTTTGAAAATAATAACCCCACTTGAACATAAAAACAAAGTATCAATGATTCAAATGAGAGTATCTCTTTGTGGTGGGTAGAAGTGCACGGATTTTTTGAAATTCAAGTGTGTGGTGTCCATTTTCATCATTTGTGATAATTTGACATGGGCTACCCACATGTGTGGTCTCCATAGTAAAACTTGACCTCCACGTGCTAGATTATTTTATTTGAATCCACGTGCTAAATATAAAATATCCGTAACTCAAATAAGTAACGACATTCATTATTTTATTTGAATCTTCATATTTTTCTCGGGGAATTGTCATTTTTCTCGCCTACAAAAATACTTCTAATCATTTTTTCTTTTTTTTTGAAGTAGCACAACTAATATAAAAGATGCAACATTACAAACTCGCAATGTTATTTCTGTCATGCATGTATTTCCAAGCCTTTCTCCTCATCATCCTTTGAATCTCCTGAGCCATGAACAACTGGGTTCTCTAGCTGCACCTCTCTTCCTCCACCACCAGGTTTTCCGACCAAGACGTAATGCCGGCCGATCAAATTGAAATACACAAGATTCACAACTGCCACACCAGCCATGATGTAGTAGAACAAATCCACCCTATTCTGGTTAAGATCATGCCCCCCGAGCCACGCCGATTTGCCTTTGGTTTCAGTTACTTTGTGGATTATATTCACTACCAAATTTCCTAGATAACTTGAGATCGATAGGCTCAAAAAGAACACTGCCCCAGCAATAGTCCTCATGCTCTCCGGCATTTGCATGGTGAAAAATTCCATTATGGCCACCGCCGAAAATGCCTCAGCCAATCCTGACAAGGCAAATTGTGGCAAGAGCAACGCAAAGCTAGCCGGCGAGACCAAAGATTCATTTCTCAATGCTGTTTTCCGACGATGTGATTCAACAATGCCGGACACCACCATGCAGACAATCGACAACACAATGCCGGTGTTGATCCTTTGTTGCATGGTCAATCTCGTGTCCCGTTTGCACCTTTTCCTTGAAATCGGCACGTAAATTTGCTCGTAGATGAAGATCCATATTGCAAGTGTGATCATGGATACAATGCTCATCCAACCTGGTGGAAATTTGAAATGTGACCCGATTGATCGGTCCATTTGCAAAGATTGTAACACCCCAAATGTGCTTTGTTGGTCCATGGTCACGAAATTTCCAATTGCCGTGACCCAAACCGGCAAAATTCCCACTAAGCATTTCAGCTGCTCGACTTGCAGGATACTGCAAAGCCTCCAACCACTCCTAGGGTTTCCAACATTGTCCAATTCGCCCGAGCTGGTTATTATCGCCGCTTTGTCAAGAAATATGAACCGATTAGTATGTGGAAGCTTCAAAATTGCATCGTCGATTAGGGGAGGATCATAAAAGTAAAGCTCAGAATCCGGTCCAATGGTGGCAACCCTAGATTTTCTACAGGCGGCTACGATCACCTTGGCCATGTCGGAAAAGATGCTACCTTGAGGCTTCATGTAAATGTAGGTGTGACGGCCATAGAGGAAAATTGCTATGGAGAAAGCAAGGCACGCAGTGGGGATGGCAAAGCCGATGGCCCAGCTGATACTTGTTTGGATGTAGATGACTCCGGTGAGAGCCACAACTAGGGCAACTGTGAAGGAGAAGTACCACCAGTTGAAGAAGCTTTCGAGTTGTGCTCTTCCTATAGGTGTCCTTGTGTCAAATTGGTCAGCACCAAATGAGATGTTGCAGGGCCTGATGCCACCTGCTCCAATGGAGAGGAGCCCGAGGGCAAGGAAAAGGAACCCTAGCTGCCAACCATTGGGCTCAGAGCAGTGGGTTCCCTCTTTGCAGCTGGAGGGTCTTAATTGATGGATACTTGCAGTGAGGGTCATAGCTCCCATACCCTGAAAATTAAAAAAATGGCAACCATTCATATCATATCATCACTTAATCGAAAAATTTTAAATCATAAAATATGGTGTAAAAAAAAAGTGACAAGTTATAAATAAGGAATTAAATTAAAGTCATTCATATCATAACATCACTAAATAGTCGAAAATTTTGATAGCTCATCAATTTAGGTCAATTTTAGACCCGTGTTAGAGTCCATAAAATCTTAGATCATACAAGATTGGATGAGCCAAAATCTGAAATGATAGAAGAATAGTGAGAAGTTCTTACGAGGAGAGAAGAGAAGCCGCCGAAGAGGAGGGTACGAAACCTGCCGAGGTAGGCATCAGCAAGGAAGGCACCAAGTAGTGAGACAATATTGGATGAGCCATGCCATATACTAACCACATTCACCACAGATATTCCACTCAAGTTGTATTTTGTGCTCAGATACACTGTGATATTGGCTATCAAGCTCATCGAACCCAGCTTCTCGAACGATTCGTTCCCTTCAAATCAAATCAAATCAATTTATTAAAAACAAGTTCAAATAATTAACAAACTATACAAACACAAAATAACCCATCATATAATTAATTGTAAATTATATATCTGTGTACATACCAAGAATGTATTTGATAGCTCTCCATCCTCCTCTTCTACGAGGAGGTTTTGGAGGAGGGGCTTGCAGCTCAACTGATGGAGAATTGTTCACATCCTCCACCATCTTCATCTCTCGATCTCTGTCTGTCTCTGTGTGTGTTTTCCTATTTATAATAAGAAAGTTTTGCTATAAACCCTATAGGTTGGGTAGGATCGAGCGGCTTACTCGGAGTAGGCAAAGATTTGAAATCAGCTCAAAATGGTTGTGGATCCGTTGATAAAGTGTTGACGGACATATCATCACCATCCACTTTTTATTATGAGTTTGAAGTTAGAACGTTACTGACTTATTCGATCCCAAGTTTTTTTTGTTTTTGTTTGTGATGATCCCAAGTTTCGGTTAAGTCCACAATTTTCAGATGCATGGACTCTAAATTCTTTTTGGTGACATAATTTTTACAGTTTTACTAACAAATGAACTCTATCGTGAATATGAATTATCAATTACTAATATTGTACATCGTTCAATTTGGATCTCCTTCACCCTATCTGTATATAGGCTTATCGTTAGAAGTATTAACCGGTTGGAAGCAAATTAACCCATGCTAAAAGATTTGTTTCGGCCCACTAATTAAAAACAAATAGTTCTGAAGTAATTAATGGGACATCCTAAAATACTCATTAATTTAAGAGAAGATAATCGATGGGTCAGGCAAAAATACTCGTTATTTTACCAAAGCCCAAAGCTCCATCATCAAGCCCAATTCACAACTAAATTCGTAAACATAAAAGCCCAAACAATAGCCCAAACAACCAACTACGTCTGTTCAAATTCGAACAGAATCTTTCGTCCATTCCAAATTCATCCATACACTAATCCTATAACAGATTTCCTAGTTCATTTCTACCAAATTATACCAGACACTTTTCCAAATACTTTAACCCCTAATTTATTCTTTTTGATGAGTCATTCGCTCATGTTTAATCCGAGAACTATGAGTGGCTTGACTCCAGTTACAAATACTTAGGCAACCTGATATTCGAATTAGTGCAATTGCAAAAATCAAGCAAACACTTTATCCCTTTATCTCGAACCCTTTGAAATACTTTATTTTAAGAAGATGCAAAATTTCAATTCATTTGAAATACTTAGAACCAAAAGGTTTTTTCTTGTGACAAAGGAGTGTGATTGCGAGACACATATGACTTGGATGGATCGCACCTTAAAATATAATAAAACCTCTATTTCTTAGGCATGGTGGTGAGATTATGTTGTGAAACAATTTTTTTCTACAACAAAGGAGTATAAATTCAAAAGGTAAATTAATAAAACAACCTTAAAGTTATTAGGTCGGACCCTGTCGAATATGTTTAGCCGTTATGATAGCCTGGTAAGATTGAATTAAGCTATTATATTCAGTAGGCTGCCATTGACTTGCATTTTATAGTACTTTTAAAAGAGAAATTTGTTTGTATAAAAAAAAATTGCTAAAATATCACCTGAATTCTTACACCCATTTCAATTCGTCACCTTATAAAAAATTTAAGTGAGATATCACCTTAACTTTCTAAAATTTCTAAAATGTCACCTGATTTTAACGGTGTTCAATTTTACATTAAAAAAAGTCATTTTCAAGTGTATTTTTGACTTGTTATAAATTTTTTTTTTGAAAAAAACCCTTAGTTTTAAAAAACAGAGCATGGCCATTTTTTCTTAGTACATTTTATTCTTCTTTTTTGTTGTAAAAAAGTCCAAATTTCCTTTGAAATTGATGAAAAAATTGACACCATTAAATTCGGGTGACAATTCATGAATTTAAGAAAGGTAAGTTGATATTTCAATTAATTTCTTTTATGAGGTGAAAATTTGAAAACTAGTGTAAATGTGCATATTACATAAGAGAATATAATTCTTGTTTTGTGATATATATTCTCATTTTAACTTGAAGAAAACTGATATCCAATCATGAATGAACAGTGATTTTCTTGTTTGTAGAATTATGGTTGTTGAATACAAAAAATTCCATGCAACCAATGCATACTCCTACATATTTTCAAAGCCTTTTCAATCTTCTCGAGTGTTTATTTCTTTCATAAAGTCTTTCTTGAGTTTTATTTTTATTTCATAAAGTCTTTTACAAATTAATATCTTAATTTCTCATTCAAAGTGCTTATTTTCCATAAAAAAAAATGTAAAGAATTCAAAGTGCTTATTTTCCATATAAAAAACTGTAAAGAATTTTCCAATTTTTAAGTTAAAGTTGTAGGCATTGATACATTAAGTGGCCTTAAAACTTTTCTAGCTATAGGATGTACATTTGAACAAAAGATTGAACCAAAAATATATACTATCAGTCACCTAAAAAAATAATAAGTATTATGATTTAGTTATATTACTAGGGTAGTGCCCGCGCGTTGTTGCGGGTATGAAAAATGTTAGAAATGAGTTCAATACTTTAATTGAAGGGAATTGAGTTCATGTGAATATGTTTATATATATTTTTATGTAGATAAAATACATTTTGATTGTGATTGTTTATGTAGTTCAATTATTAATCCAATTTGGATTGACATGAACCTAATTCCATCAATTGGATGAAATAATAGAGTTGGTTATTTATTTTGAATTCAGTGTGATGTTGAAAATAGTTTGATTTCATTACCAATAAATACACCAAAACCATAATGTATAAAGATGTTCTTCAAAATAATCACTTGGAAGATAAAAAAGAGTAGAATTTGAAGGCCAAAATGTGGAGGAGAAAATTCAAGAGAAGGCAGCAGTGGAAAAGTTCTCAACGCCTGGATGGCTGGCTCTGGAAGCAAAGCAGAGCCAGCTCTCAAGCAAGAAAAGGTAGCAATGCAAAACATCTCAAGAAATGGATGGCTGTGGAAACAAACAAGGGACAGCTGTCAAACAAACAAGGTTCCGTATGCTCCTAGTTAGTCCTGGGTTCGATTTCCCTTGGGTTATATCCTGATTGTGGCTAGGGGTGCGCTGAAACGCGTGTGTTAGTCTTCCCAGCCCCCCGCGCAGATTAGTCATTGGTTGTCAGCTTTGAGATACTGCGTGTCAATGGCAAAAAAACAAGAGGGTAAAACTAGAACTTAACTATGGTTAAACACAGTATCAAAAACTCAACTTTAGTATAGATAATTTTTCACTTATACGTAAAAATGTAATATTTAACTTTTATGAATGGTGAAAAAAATATATATTTATATAATTTGATTTTTAATGACAGAATGATTGTGCTAATTAACCAATGCAAACTAGCTCCTACATATTTTCAAATTAAAGTCGCTCTTTATCTCATCACGTGGCCTCTGTTTGAAGCGTTTGAGTTGGAATTTCATAGTGTTCTTGTGTTTTACATAGAAAGTTTCAAGAGCTTTTCAACCTTTGTAATATTTGTAGCTAAAATTTTATGCTTATGATATTTGTTATGAATATATCCACATGTTTGAATTATTTGAGTTGAAAGTTCTAAGAATTTTCTAGTCTTTCTTGAGTGTTTTTATTTTTGTTTCATAAAGTCTTTCTTGAGAGTTTTTTTTATTGCATAAAGTCTTTCTCAAATTAATCTTAAATTTCTCATTCAAAGTGCTTACTTTTCATAAAAAAAAATGTACATAAATTTCCAATTTTTAAGTTAAAGTTGTAGACATTGATACGTTAAGTGGCCTTAAAACTTTTCTCGCTACAGGATGTACATTTGAATAAAAGATTGAACTCCAATCCATGATATAAACACCTAATCAGAATTATACTATTATGATTTAGTTATAATATTATTTTCCGGTTCAATAAGTGGACCGCATTAGATGTCTAATTTCAGGTTGTGGAGTAAGGGCGAAGAAGGGTAATCACTCATTCTTAAAACCAACATTCTTAAGACCAAAGAGTCGGGTGGAAAAGGATAATGGGTGTAATCCGAAAAAGGATTCATAAGTGGTTGTTAATTGAGTTGAAGTTACCAAATTCTGAGAAGTTGGTATCAATCTATGCTTAATTGCTCCACATATAGTTCCTCTAAGCATATCTTCTAAACGAATCAGGACCAATCCGAATTGATTTTGTAAGAGATCTTCTACAAAACAAATAGGTTATGTAAAAATGTTATATTTAAGTCTCATAAATAGTGACATTATATATTTATATAATTTCATTTTTAATGACAGAATGATTGTGTTAGTTAACCAAATTCCCCTCATATGCTTAGAGTACAATATATAGCTATATATAGGTCAAATTCTAATAGATGAACTTAGAGTATAGTATTGTTGTGTTATAAAGTTCAACAAAAAGTTTTACAAAAAGTTTTAATCAAATTTCCCTCATATGATTAGAGTATAGTATTGTTGTATTATAAAGTTTATAAAACAATAAGTTAAAAATCCCATAATAAGAGACAAAATTGAGATTAAGGCATCCCCCAAAAATAGAAAGAAACAAGCCCAACTTGGCAAGAAGCATATTGACCACGAAACCACGAACTAGGAATGGAAATGGAGTATCGTATTTTAATTGAAGGCTAAGCACAGACAGGGTTCCCCTGGTACCTTCCACTGGGTGCTCACATGATCAATTTTGTTTGATTTTGTCGTCCAACAAACCTCTTAAAATATCTTCATTATATTATGCATTGCATTTGCATGGCTGCGAAAAGGAATGATTCATATCAATATAGAAAGATGCCCACTTTTGGATGGGATATGCTTATTATTCCCTATTTAATTAACCAGCTCATTGGAGAGGAGAGTATCATGCCAGATCTTTAGAAGCACCTTTTTGTGTGGAAATATACAATAGTTTATGAAGAATTACAAGCTATCCTCAAATAAAACATATTGAATAATCAGATGAGGTAAATTACGGTTTAGTACTAACATATAAATATATTTCGCCCTATTCGTTGTGTGATTAGATGTTTTGGGTTCAAATATCATAAATGGCGAGCTCAATATCTAATCACTACAAGAAATTCAAAGTCATTTGTTGACTCTACCAATCATAGTGTGAAACAAACTCCACAAAATCCAGACGTCATTGTTATTGAGAGTGGTGAAGCTATAACAATCGAGGTTCGAAACAAGATATTTGCTGAAGTGATAGGGCCAAGAAAGAGGAACAAGGTGCGAGGATATGGGATCGGGGTATCTTGGTCGGACGTTCTTGGAATTGTTACCGAGCAAAGGGGTATATCAAGGGAGGTTCAAAGTCTAAGGCTGGCTGCAGCTAGGGCGGAAGAAAATATTAATTTTGTGAGGCAAGAGGCACAAGAAGCAGCTGAAAAACTAAAGGAAGAACTTAGAGCTGAACAAGAGGAGAACTTGAGGGTGGCTAAGCAATAAACGGTTGAGTACTAACATATAAATATATTTCGCCCTATTCGTTGTGTGATTAGATGTTTTGGGTTCAAATATCATAAATGGCGAGCTCAATATCTAATCACTACAAGAAATTCAAAGTCATTTGTTGACTCAACCAATCATAGTGTGAAACAAACTCCACAAAATCCAGACGTCATTGTTATTGAGAGTGGTGAAGCTATAACAATCGAGGTTCGAAACAAGATATTTGCTGAAGTGATAGGGCCAAGAAAGAGGAACAAGGTGCGAGGATATGGGATCGGGGTATCTTGGTCGGACGTTCTTGGAATTGTTACCGAGCAAAGGGGTATATCAAGGGAGGTTCAAAGTCTAAGGCTGGCTGCAGCTAGGGCGGAAGAAAATATTAATTTTGTGAGGCAAGAGGCACAAGAAGCAGCTGAAAAACTAAAGGAAGAACTTAGAGCTGAACAAGAGGAGAACTTGAGGGTGGCTAAGCAATAAATGGTTGAGCAATTCCAACTCATTTTAGCTAGGGCGGGGATCAACGTAGACATGAGTTCTATGGGTGGCCATTTTGCACAAAGTCACTAATGAGGTAGTTCAGGGCCTCAAACCACCCAATTTGGAAATCAGAGGTGCTACAGCTTTCATGACGGTTGTCAAAATTTTTTTTTTTCCTTTTGAATGCTCTAAGTTGTGGTATTCATGGGCAAGTGAATGTTGTAGTATTTGAATGATTTATGTATTTTGGAGTGAATTTTAAATTTTAAATTATATTAAATTTGTTTATTATTGTCAGAAGAAAAACACAAAACATTAGTGTCCTTTGATCTTTGATAATTGGCCATAAAGGATTTTATTTGTCCTTTCATCAAAAGGAACGCCAGTGTTGGGCACATGCAAATAACAATAGCTGCATCGTTTCCACTGTTATAGAACACTAATAATTGTGTCCATAGAGTCAAAAGACACGTATGATTATTGGTGGACGAAGTCCATCTTTCTTGTAGTGAATGTATGTTGTGGAATCTCCTTCCTCACTATCATTGCATAAAGAAAAATTAAAAAAACTCTAGCTATATACAATGTTCTTGAATTTTGGATGTATATGATGTGAAATCCCATCCCTCCCAGTGTAGAAAAGGTGCTTGATAAAGGTGGATTACTGGTATTACTGTAAGAAGATGACGAGCTTTAAAACATAACAAACAGTTAGAAGAAAATAACATTCAAATCAACTCCGCACACAAATTTTCCCCACATAAGCCTCGTAGGAATCAGCTAATAAGCCAGGAACGTTTCAAGTTTTTGGTGGGGGCCAAGAATATGTCCTGGAAATATATGCTTGTGAAGATTCAACTTGCAATCTTTTTGCACCATTTGTCTGTGGGATGGATACAAGTAAGAAATTAAACTCAATTTCTTATAATAATTAATTAACACGTACTATACTATTAATATATATGAACAAATAATAATATAATATAAAAAATTTCAGGTGGAAACTTGTCAACCCAGATGCTGAGATAATCTATCTTTCCCACCCAACACCAGCTGATAGGTTTAATCTAATTGGAGAGGAAGTTACCACAACTATTGGTGGGTGTTGTTACGTATGAATGAAGGTGGGGTTGCTTCCATGTCGACAATGATAGCCATCAATCAATCATTCACAACTTTCCTTATTTATAAAGCATCATATTTTTTTTTTAGAGACATCACGCCACAAATATAATGGACACGTTTTCTAGGGAGGGATGGGTGGCCTTGGCTTTGGGAGCTTTGCCACTATTGGGGTTGCTCTTGTGGTGGTGGAATGAGCTTTGGTATGTCCTTCCTCTCAAACTCCGCCCTTCGCCCACCGGAGCTAAATTGCCGCCTGGGAACATGGGACTCCCCTTTTTGGGCGAAATCCTCACTTTTCTTTGGTACTTCAAAATCCTTCGACGTCCAGATGACTTCATCACTTCCAAGCGAGCCAAGTACGGTTTATTATTTCTCCATGCTTCATTTTTTTTCACTGCTATTACGTATACCACATACTGTATGTATACGTAAATAACTTGTTTGGATCAGGTACGGTGACGGAGTAGGAATGTATAGAAGTCATCTATTCGGATCACCGTGCATCATAACATGCTTCCCTGCGGCCAACAAATTTGTGTTCCAATCAGATGAAACCTTCATCCTTGATTGGCCAAATGTTGATATTGTAGGGTCAAGTTCTATAGTGGCAGTCCAGGGGAAGTCTCACGCACGACTCAGAAGCTATGTCGTAAATGTGATTAACAAGCCTGATGCGCTACGTCGTATTGCTCAACTTGTACAACCACGCATGGTGGCTTCCTTTGAATCCTGGGCTCAGAAGGGTCGGATCAAAGTTTACGATGAAGCTAAGAAGGTAATTTTTTTTGACAAATACTATGAGGTATACCCACAAAATGCACTGATGAGAATTTAGAAGCGTTTTTTTAAAAAAAAAACACTATATACGTACATACATTATACACATATGTATATATTTTTTGTGTTTAATTTAGACGTATATTCTTACACATTAATTTTTTTAATATTACTTATAAAATTCATGTATTATAGACGTTTTCCATGTATTCTATATTAAAGGAGAAAATAGTTAGTAATTAAGGGATCGATGTCATAGAAACTTTCAGAAAACAAGTTCGGCACACACTGTACGTGCCTTATTAAACATAGGAGTTTTTTCTTCTTCTTATATACTAGGCTATTGTACTCGCTTATTCGTTTATTATTTTATTCTCTTCTTAATTTATTTTTCTTTTAATGTCAAAAATAAATAAAAGTAAAAATAAATTCAAAAAATGGATAAAAATAAAAAGGAATTAGTGGGGAGTAACTATAAATTCACTCCTTCCACAAAAAATTTAATTTTAAAATATATGTTTTTATTATGTTGTCCTTATTTATTAAATTTTCTTGTTTTAAAAATATCATTAATAAAAGGGTTTTTTGTCCAAATTTTTTTAGTGAAGCTTGCAACACCAAATCCCACATTTTCACTTTATGATAATAGAGATATATATAACACGAAAAAAAAATATAATATAATGTATAATATAATCAAGAGAATAGTACGGTTTAACATGCATGAAACGCATGCCAAGAGATTAATATTAATAATCACATATGTACATATTTTAGGCAATCTCCAACCATGAGCAGGCAAAGATCCAAATTGTAGGAACATTTGATAAAAAATGGCCTTATTCAACCACAATTCCAAGGGCCACGGACATATTATTTTTAAGGATCAATGGCCAAATTCTTTCTCAAATTTGTCTAAAAAAGTAGGAAAATTCCTAAGAGTCAAATTGAAGTGGGCCCCATTGATTTTGATTTTGCTAAGTTTTAGTATTTTATTGTCGTTCAATTTCATGTTTGAAGTGTTTTAAATGTAAGTTAATTATTGTGTTCGATGTTAGTCTAACTAGGCTAACACAAGTTTAATTAAATTATTATCTTTATTTACTAAAGTTGCAGTTAATTGTTTAGTGTTAGATCCTAATAAAAGGATAAGCTAGCTAGTTTCGAATTTTGCAATGCTAACTTGTCACATAACACATTAATCAGTGAATTATCATTTATTATAACGTACACCATAAAAAGAGGCACATTAACAATGAATAGTCATTTATTACAATAACACATAAAAAAAGACACGTGACAATACAACACACCAAAAAAAGAGACACCCAATAAACTTATCACAAAAGTATTTTGTCCACTTCAATCTTATCACAATGCACCTATAGGAAGTAGTCTAGTGTTTTATAGCTGGTGCTAAAAAATTATGGTGAATTTTGTTTATGAATATATATCTTGCAATTGATTGATTGTTTTTGTTTCACATATTAATTTTTACAGATGACATTTGAAAATATCGGAAAACTATTCGTGAGTTTGGAGCCTGGGCCTCTCCTAGACACCATTGATAAATTGTTTCATGGATTGGTTAATGGAATTAGAGCTCATCCACTCAACATTCCTGGCACTGCTTATCACCATGCTCGTCAGGTACTTCAATCTTAAACTCTTTAATTTAGAATAGTTCCATGGGAATTCTCTGTCCTTTTATTTTTGGACATAGTTTAAAAGCTCTTATATATATGAATGTGGATGAATAAATTGCAGTGTAGGAGGAAGCTGGAGGACATTTTCAGGGTGGAGCTGGAGAAGAAGAAAGCCCGAAACGATGCGGCGACGAACGATCTGATGGATGGTCTGATGCAGATTGAAGACGACGAAGGAAACAAATTAACTGATCAAGAAGTGTTAGATAACATTGTGAGCATTGTTATTGCTGGATATTCATCTACTTCCCTCGCAACCATGTGGGCTTTATATTATCTTGCCAAATACCCTAATGTCCTCCAAAAGCTTCGGGTACGTACCTATCATATTATGCAAAAATAAAAATAAAATAAATTCTTCATCAATTAATTGTTTGTTTGATCGTGTTGTGGTTCGAACTTAATTATTATGTGTATGCGCACAATAACAGGAAGAGAATATGGTTATAAATAAGAACAAGATTGGAGAGTTTATTACGAGTGACGATGTTTCAAAAATGAAATACACTAATAAGGTACGGTATTTGCATAAATGATCCGTTGAATATTGACCCAATTTTTCTAGGATTTATTAGAAAATCCATTCTCACGGAATTTCAATTATTTATCTAAACGTACCCATATTGATCGATGATATATAGGTGGTGGAAGAAACGATAAGATTGGCCAACATTTCAGCGTTTGTTTTCCGATTGGCTACTAAGGAAGCTGAGTATAAAGGTGCAAAAAAGTAGTTACATTAATTATATATGCTCTTAATTAATTAATTAATCACAATAGGCAAAAGAATTCCTTGGTTCAATTTGTAATCAAATTGGCAATTTCTTCAGGTTATAGAATACCCAAGGATTGGAGAGTGATTGTTTGGATTCGATATCTTCATATGAATTCAGAACATTTTGATGATCCAATGTGCTTCAACCCAGATAGATGGAATGTAAGTCAAAATTCATAATTTTTTGACAAATTAATGAATCATTTTTTTAACTAATTAATTAATAATGATGTACTTTGACTCCTTCATCAGCAACCATCAAAGCCAGGAACATACCAAGTTTTTGGTGGTGGATCAAGAATATGCGCAGGAAACATGCTTGTTAGGATACAACTTGCTACATTTTTACATCATCTATCTACAGGTGGATACAAGTAAGGAAACCCGGCCATATATAAATGATAGTTTTTTTCTTTCTTGTTTTGATTTATCGCTGCTAGCTAGTTAAGTAGATACGTAGGAGAAGATTTAAACACGAAACGTCGAGTTATTTGAATTATAAATTTTCTTGCAAACACATGCATATGATAGTACGTACATTCTACTAATAATATATATATATTATTGAACTTATTGTGATGTGTATATGGGTGAAATTTTCAGGTGGAAATTGATGAATCCAGATGCTGAGATGATTTATCTTTCACACCCTGCACCGGTTGATAAGGTTGACACCACCTTCAGCAAAATTTAGAAATCCATTTTCTCAAATATATATAGATATAGACATGGTTGACGGATCACCCCACTCCAAGTGGTAGGTCGATCGATCTCTAAAATAAGAACTTAAAGGAAATAGAAACCCTTTTTAAAGTTTTTTTTCTTCTTATTTTGAATCATGTAACACGTACGTATATGGATGTTAATTATATGGATGTTAGAATAAGTTTACATGGATTATGATTTTACTTAATATATGCAAATAGTACAAACACTAAGTTATTAAACCATATCATTAAACTACTTGATATTATTATTATTTTAATATTATAGTATATTTAAGAATGTCATAATATTTGCATTCCACTTTGATGGTACCTTCTCGTATTACCCTTTCGATTTATTGAATTTTATTTGTACATATATCATAATCGAAACCGTTCATTGTCTAAATTATCATATCAAGATCATCTCCGTAAAAAAAACCAACAAGATTAGAGGTTGTTTAGCATTCATATATATCAAATAAATCAATGACTTTCGTAACAATTAAGATTCTCATGATGAACCGTCCGTTTAGTTGATACATATGAATGACTAAAATTGATATTTCAATTTCGTTATTTTTTGCATATCTTATCTTTAAATGATGATTTAGGAATTGAACGATTTAACAATTACATAAATCGAAAGAGTGATATAAGAAAGTTCTACCAAAGTGAGATGCAAGTATAATCCTTCAAGAATCTTTTATACTTAAAACATCGATGAATCCCTTTATATTATCCTATTCCATTTCTCATTACGTGGTTTGTTTGATAAACTTTGCATTCATGGCAGTTCACAAATACACAACAAACTAACTAGCTTCCACACTGTTTTGTTTGATGATTAATACACCCGGCCAAGCTAATTAAATTGTTATTATTTCATCTACGAACAAGTCATATATGTACATATACATAATAGGACATAGATGCATGCACTCACATCTAAATAATAATAATAATGGCAAATTACACTTTACTATCCTACGGTTTACAGCAAGTAACACTTATATACCTATATTTTCAAATGTTGCAATTACTGCCCTATACTTTTTAAAACGTTACGACATGGACCCTTCATTAACTATTCCGTTAAATTTTCAGTTAAATGCTGATGTGGACAAAATGGAACCCACCATTTAAATAAAATATGTAACATATAAACACCAAATATGGCAAAATTAATAATAAATTATTTTTAAAAACTAGTGTATTTATAAAAATAAAAATTCTCCCTTCATCTTCTTCCCAGAACTTGCACGACCCACCACCATACCCTCCTCCCCTCATCTTCTTCCAACCACCACCACCATTAACATCTTCCTCTTCCTCATAGTCCTCCTCATCCTCTCTCCTTCTTCATAAATGACTTGGTACAAGAGAAACATTACATATTAAAAACAAAAATAAGAAAAGTGCAACCAAGAACCCAACAATTAACCCTAAGTGATTTGGATTAATCAGACTGTAGATTTAGTCCATCGAACGTTTTTGGATTGTGTCAAAGGTGTAACGACCCGTTTATTCAATTATGCAATTTTTGTAAATTAATTTAGAAAATAACAATTTTTCTTGTACCATTTCGTAGGTCTCGAACTCACAAATTCATAGACAAGCGACACGCGAAAAACGGAATCCAGATGTAGGAGTTATAGGTCTAGAAGCTTCAGGGGCAATTTGGTAATTTACTGCTCAGATATTTTTAAAAGACCAAATTTCCAAATTTTTCTTTGTTTTCTCTCTTTCCCTCTCCCGATACCTCCTTCCTTCCAGTGAACCGAAATCATCCTCTCCACTTTGATTGGCATACTAGCCAAACCAGCCCATGCCGTGATCACCATCATCATCCTCTCTTTAAGGCGAGTCTCACCAATGATCAATGATTGCGGTGGATTGAGAATCGAGGAGGAGAAATTCTGAGCTTCCCAGCCAATTTCTGGCCACCACAGGTGAGAGTTCTCACTTTTGACCTTATATTCGAGTTCTTGGGTTCGAGTATATAGATTTAGAATATAAAAATGTTAAATTTGGTTGAGATTTGAAGCTTTTAGAAATCTTGGAAAATGGACGGCTATGGAGTTTCCGGCCAGCTAGTCGACGGCGCCGGCGAAGGGAGGTAAGGGCGACTGAACTACACAGTCGCACCTCCTAGGAAGGCCAGAAACAGGGGCGGCCCGTGGGGGCACGTGCAGCCTCTCCCCGGACTTCAACTCCTCGTATTTTCAAGTTTTCGACGTTCCGGACCTTTTGGCGCAAGTTTCGGGTCAATAGGAAGTTGTTTAGGGTCTATTTTAGTCGTCCAAAGTCGCGTTAAACGCATTAGAACGAGCGTGTACTCCCGGGGGTTTAGGGGGTTGGATTTTAGGTTTCTAATTGTTGTTTAATAATCTCAAATGTTATTTTGACAAGCGATACCACTCCGAGGACTTCAGAGGAGCATACAGCTCGAGATTGAGCTTATTTGGACTTCCGGTGAGTGAATTTTGGTTTTCAAATCTTAATGCATGCATATTATGCGTTTTTACATAAATTCCTTTTAAATATGAATTTTGGTATAATAGAATAATTATTCTAAAATGATTTATTACCCTCATGAAATTTCAGAAATATTTGAATATTTATTCTAAAGGCTTATTTTGGATAATGAATTTTAAACTCGGTTACGAGGTTTTGGACTAAGGCCCGAGTATATGGAACACGATTCTAGAGATTCTGGACTTATGGATTTTAATATGGTTTTGAAAGGACTTAGGCTTAACTGGTTACGAACTTTTGGTTTAAGCCCGATTTTATGGATTTCATTATGATGGATTATGGTTTTATGGATTTTGGATTTATGGATTTGGCTTCGGCCAAACTTTTCACGTTGGGCTTAAGCTCGGGATTTCAATCTATTAGATTTTGGGTTTTTGGCCGGGGCTTTCTGTGGTTTTGGCTTAGGCCAAGAAAAAAAGATTTTAAATTGGATTTCGGACTTACATTATGATTTTTCTCTATGATTACCATCCCCGAATATTATGATATTTCTCTGACACATGACGTTGAAGTATTTTCCTTCATGTGCTTGTTGAAGGTTATTTCTCCGACACATGACGTCGAGGTACTTTCCATCATGTGCTTGTTGAGGGTTATTTCTCCGACGTATGGCGTCGAGGTACTTTCCTCCATAGGCTCGTTGAGGCTGTCTACGCGTAGTACATGGTTACGTCCACATATCTTTGAGGTATTTTCCAATATGTAGAGAGTAGGTCTTCGGGTTAGACCTCTCGGTTTCTAGCCATTACTTTGAGGTATTTTCGGCAATGGTTAGGAGGGCTTGTCCTCATGTTGGACGACACCAGATATCGAGCTATGACTCCGAATTACATTCGGGGGATGGTGGGATATTTTCACAGTACTTTGTGTCTAGGTTTTCTCATGATTTTAAGCTCATTTGAGGAGGATTTTCAAAGCAAGGTTGTGGATTACCAGATGTTTTCATTGTTCGTGTTTTCGTGGGTCCCGCCAGATTTTTATTTTATAAATGGATTTCCGGTAAGTTATTTTGTGATTATTTTATTTAGTTAGCTACTTGAAAAAGATTTTATAGTATGCATGCATGGTTTTACTTGGAATGGGAAGTTATCTTGCTTGGAAATTTGTGCTTTAAATTATTTTTCTTTTTATCCACATCCATTTTCCCTTATTTTGCGTCCCCTCCAGGCCGTTGCAGACGACGAGGTCACTTTCTGAGGCGGAGACATCACTTTCGGCTACTCTTTTACCTTACTAGCCCTTAGTAGGGTTTGTTAAACTTGTAAATCTTATTTGCCAACTTAGTTGCTCTGATTAACCGTTTGGAGTTGTTTGTAAATTATCTCCGAGGATTGATTGTCTAGATTCGGAGTTGGTTGGTTGTTGGTGATTTGATCTAGACTGTTTAATTGCTAATTTGTTAGTTGAATCATTTGTATGACAGGTACAAGACGGTTTGATCAAATTACAGGGAAGAGTCTGCCGAATTTTTAGTAGAATTCTCGTAGAGTAGTTACGAGGTGGTAAGAGTATTTTAGGATCTGTTTTGAGGTGTCAGGGGTTGTCAGACGGGAGAAGAATTTTTAACGAATTTTAAGGAAAAATTCGGGAAGAGACATGTCAAAAGGCCCTTTATTTGAACCTAAGTGATTAGGAATTTAACCCAATTGTAAAGAAGAAGCTTTGATTTTGAAATAGGCTAATGACTAAAACTGGGGCAAGTGAGAGCTTCATTCTCCATTTATCTTTTCTGCTGTAACTTGTACAAATCTCTCTCCCTCAAAAAACCCCCAACCATGCTCTGCTACTCTCACTCTTCTCTCATCTTCCAACCCCTCAAAATTCATAAGCCCCTAACTATAATCTGCTCCACCCAACCCAAACCACCACCCAGGAAACGACCCGCCGTCGACAGCCAAAGACCGGCCTTTAGGAACAGTAAGATATACGGTGCTTCTAGAAGGTCAATTCTGAAAACAATCAAGCAAGAGCAGGGGACCTTCACTACTCCAATCCCTGATGACCCCATGTTAATTGTGGTGGTGGTTGGAAGAAGATGAGGGGATGAGGGTATGGTGGTGGGTTGCGAGGGTTCTGATAAGAAGTTGAAGATTTTTTATTTATTTTTTATAACTAAATTAGTTTTAAAATTAATTTATTATTAATTTTGTCATATGATATTTATATGTCTTACATTTTAATTAAATTGAAGATTCTATTTTATTCATATCACTATTTAATAAAAAAATTAATGTATTTAATAAAAAAATTATTGAAATAATTAAATGATGATATATGTTGTAATATTTAAAAAAATATAAAATAGTGATTACAATATTTAAAAATTATATAGGCGCGGAAGTGTGAAAGAAATCAACACCAGTTCTTAAGGAATACAAGCGGTGGACTTGGACTTTGTGTACATCGTCTTGGACAAACTTCAACCTTAAGGAATGCAAGACTTAGACAAAGTCGGCTAGGAAGGCTCTGGACAAAAACTGAATTAAGTCTAAGATGTGGACTAAAGTGAACAAACAAGATTGTTTGTGTGAAGGAAGCTCCACAATTATGTGGCTAGAAAGAAAACCCACTGACTTGGGTTTAGTCAGAATCGGTGGGCTAAGTGTAGTCAATTACTTAGTAATCAAGACAATTAAAATATGTAAGAATTGTGTAAGCTAATCATTAAAGTACGTATGTATATATATTTCATTTTGCTTTTTCCCTTGACAAATATGACATTTTGTTCATTAATTATCTCCACATCTATAACTATAGAGCCATGCAATGACTGGTGATCTAGTCTACTACTAGCTAGTCGATCTTCACTTCGCGGAAATAAATTGAAGGATCAGTTTGTTTGTCTTTCAAAGTCAAAGTGTGTTTTGAAAACCTGACTTTTGCTCTTTTTATTTCAACTTTGATCCTAATTTATTGACACTATTTATTATTTATGCATGTGCAGTACAAAATGGTTTTAGAGCTTCCTAACCTTGTTAATATATACAGGATAATATATACTTGTACTCTACGCGACGATGCTGATGGTACATCTTCGTATCATTTTTTCGATTTATCGAATTATATATGTATATATATCATAATTGAGATCGTTCATTCTCTAAATCATTATTTTAAGATCATTTTTCTTTCATTCTCTAAAAAAACAGGATCTAGAAAAAAAATAAAAATAAAAAAACAGGATGTCTTATTGAGAAAGACCGGATGGATTGATGATTCAGTGAGCCACATAATTAAGTATGTTATTTACGTAATTAATTTTGTGGGCAGGTATGGTGATGGGGTTGGATTGTATAGAAGTTATCTGTTTGGATCACCGTCCATCATAGCTTGCTTCCCAGCAGTCAACAAATATAGATTCCAATCAGACGACACCATCATCTTGGATTGGCCTGGTCTCGATCTTGTGGGTTATACTTCCCTGGTGGCAGTCCATGGAAAGTCGCATGCAAGGCTCAGAACTTATGTCACAAATGTCATTAACCGCCCCGACGCTCTCCGCCGGATTGCCCAACTGGTCCAACCCCGGATCGTCGCCACACTTGCATCATGGGCTCACAAGGGCACACTCAAAGAATACGACGAGGCTAAGAAGGTAAAATAAATCATCAAATAAGTACCCTAGTTAGCTACGTCCCTCCAAAAAAATCATCATATATATATAGATATTACATATCCGTACAATTTTTATAATATGCTCAATTAAATATACAGATCGTGATGGTCACAATATTGAGGGTTTTTTAACAGAAAAATTAATGCTTTTCGGAGGGAGGATTGTTATGATACTCAGATCATATATAGAAGACAACTCTATCTTCAATTTTCACGGAAATGGTTGAGAAAACTAACTCGATCGGTGAAAGCTGACTGAATGACGATCGGTGTTGCTCGGCATATATTTCAGAGACTTTACTAATTAATATTGAAGTTTAGAAATGAAATTTAACAACTCTATCTTCAATTTTCACGGAAATAGTTGAGAAAATTGACTCGATCGGTGAAAGCTGACTGAATAACAATCGGTGTTGCTCGACATATATTTCAGAGACTTTACTAATTAATATTGAAGTTTAGAAATGAAACTTAAATCTTGTGTATAATTCAGAGCCAATAACAACTATTAGTCCTTCAAAACACATATATACATATATATATATATATATATATATATATATATATAAGATAGAAATTGATTCAGTTGTATAATATATTACAGGTAACATTTGAAAGCATTGGGAAACTATTTGTGAGTTTGGAGCCGGGACCTCTCCTAGACACCATTGACAAGTTGTTTGACTGATTGGTGAAAGGATTTAGAGATCAACCATTCAATCCTGGATCTGCATTTTGTGAGAATGTAAAAATACAAAAGTCCTACATTATAAAGTTGCACAATCTTGCAAAGGCTTATAAGAAGTTGAGCATCTCCCCCCATTGTCAATTGGTTTTGGGGTGGAACCTCAACTTCTTTCATGGTATCAAAGCAGGTTATCCCATGTGTAAGGCTTAACCGCCAAACGTGCTCCACGTCACCCAATCTGAGTTGTCCACGTGTTAGGCTTGAAAATTTGCCACACGTGAGGGGCCGTGTGAGAATGTGAAGGTACAAAATTCCCACATTGGAAAGTTACACAACCTTTCAAGGGCTTTGGGGTGGAACCTCAACTTCCTCCACATTTCACTGTAAACATCTTAATTTTTTTAAGGTTTTTAATAAAAATCAATAATAATGTGTACGTGCAGTGTAGAAAGAAGCTTGAGGGTCTTTTCATGGTGGAGCTAGAGAAGAAAAAAACCCGAAAAGAAGTAGTGACAGATGACCTAATGGATGGGCTTATGCAAATTAAAGATGAAGAAGGAAACAAATTAAGTGACCAAGAGGTGTTAGATAACATTGTGAGCCTTGTGGTCGCCGGATATTCATCTACTTCCCTTGCTTCAATGTGGGCTATATATTATCTTGCCAAATACCCTAAGGTTCTCCAAAAGCTAAAGGGTATGCATCACTATCCATTGCTCATAACACTCTCATTCATGTACTAATCAAAACGAAAAGAAATTAATTTCGCGATCTTTATTATGTTTAATTTATTGTTTTTACATGGACTTAAAATGCTGGAGGAGAATATGGTTATAAATCGGAACAAAAAAGGTGATTTCATAACTAGAGTTGATGTATCGAAAATCAAATATACAAACAAAGCAGTGGAAGAAACAATAAGAATGGCCAAGATTGCAGCATTTATTTTCCGATCGGCTGTCAAGGAAGCTGAGTATATATAAAGGTACGAATAAAGGATTGAGGAATGCTAATTATGTACGAAGAGAGTCGTTACATTGAATTATTGTATGTTGTCGCGCACCTTATAATTTTGATTCGATAGCCCATGCTAGCACTCCTCATGTGTTTGTATCCTAAACTAATGCAGGATATAGAATACCTTAGGGTTGGAAAGTGATTCTCTGGGTCCGATATCTTCATACGAATCCAGAGAACTTCCATGATCCTATATGTGCTTTAATCCAGATCGATGGAATGTAAGTTGTCTTACGGTTCTTTCTTCATCAATGATTATTGTAATTTAACTCAACAAATTATTATTTATTTATTAATGAATATACTTTCACAATTTTTAGGATCCGTATTTAAATACTTATTATTATTTCATCTAGAAAACAAACTATACATAATATATAGGACATCATTAAAGGAGTGTTGCAATTTCCTAGTCTTTCTTAGACTATTCCCTTTGTAGATATAAAATGACTGATATATACATACCAGTTTTTCTCCTTACAGCTAAACTATACGACTTTTTCTTAAAGAAAAGACATGTACGTACGTTGTCGTGAGACATTTAGTTCATTTTCTTATCCCGCAAATGAACTCTACATTTTTGCATCCACAATAACCCTTCTTGTTCCATCTACTTAGTTTTTTTTTTAAAAAACTTTAATTTCCATTTGTTGACGGTGTTTAGCGGATAAAATTGTCTACATCTTCGGTAAACTAATTAACTTCAAAGTGATTAACCAATTTGAAAAAGCCTGAAGTCTATGTTTGAAACGATCATTCTTCATATATATATATCTTAAGTGCAACCATCGACTTATTAACTCGTGAATAAATGAAATGTAATGTTAACTGCGGTGCATTGCGAAAATAATTTTAATTTTTAATTTTATTATTTCTATTTTTTAAAGAGTAAAATAACTGAAATTAATATTAAAAAAATCAAAAAAAATAAAAAATAGGTAAAATTGCAAGAGACAATCAACCATCTCGAATATCAACAAATTTCATATCACCGTGTAGAGCTCGATGAGTAGAACAATTTTAATACTTGGGTCGATGGCCAAAAGTGGCCAAAGGTGGTTGAAAATGTGAAAAACACTCCGAATTACGAAACTTTTTAAGTTAGATCCACAAAAAATGGACTAAGATGTGTGAAATCTAAGGACATAAGCGTGTTAGATTTGAAGAGAGAAACAAATCCTTACCAAGATCGCCGCCTGAGGTGGCCGGAAATGGCCGAAAAAGTCGGGTCGACTCGCCGGCTTCACGGGTCGCCCACCCGGTTTGTGATGAGTTTTTATTTTTTTAAGTTTTGTCGATTTTTTTTTTCAAATGACTTTAATTAAGCAAAACTATATAAATGTTTAAATAAATATGACTAAAAAAAATTATATGGTTATGTAATAAATTATTAAATGGTTAAATGATTATGTTTAAGTGGTTTTATGCTACGTTTGGTACGACGTATAAGGAACCAGATAGGATAATATAGTACGAAACAGGCGTTTGGTACAACTCGTATTAATTAGTTACCGAATAAGTTAATACGGTTGAGTATCTTTATATGGTTCACACCCGCTAAAATAATACCTTTCAAATTGTCCGTATTAATTAAATAGTCGGATGACTAGCAATCTTGAAAAGTAATAATAATAATAATAACAAAAATTTAATAATTAATAATAATAAAATAAATAGTAATAATAATAATATCAATATTTAATTAAAATATTTTTTACCAGAAATCCGGGCTTCATGGTTTCCATGTTCATGCACATAGAACTCTTTAGATGATTTGAATAAGAAAATTCATTTGTCATGTTTGGATGATCATTTGGTGCTATTTCAAGTGTGTTATGTGTTACGTACTTTTCGACAATAATTTTGTTATGAGCTTAATAATTAATTAAAATTGAATTAAATAAATAATTATGATAATAGTATTAATAATAATATACAAAATTAATATTTATGATATATATATATATATATTTATGATCAACTAGTATAATATAATCCGGCCAGTATAATATAGTCGGCATTTTAATCCGGTAGATCACCAAACGCTTGACTAAATAGTCAGTCTATCCGGTGCACAGATTAGTCTATCTGACTGAAATAGTCAATACAATATGGCATACCAAACGAGGCATAAATGGTTTATCCATTGAGAAAATGATTAAAAATCATAATCATACCATTTAAAAGAGGATCTAAATGGTGATAACCATGACCAGAACATTTAGATAAATAGTTAAACTATAACCACACCATTTAATATAAAAGGTTATAGTAACCACGGTTAATCATAATCGCATTTTTTTTGTTCATCCTTATTTACGATGATTTAGAATGATATAAATTGTTGATCGACCCACACCCACTTTGTTATATATGAGTTATATATACCTAGCTAATTATTTTGTGGGCAGGTATGGTGACGGAGTTGGAATGTATAGAACTCACCTGTTTGGATCACCGTCCATCATAACATGTTTCCCAGCAGTCAACAAATACATATTCCAATCAGATGATACCTTCTTGTCAGATTGGCCTAGTATTGATCTCATGGGTTATTCTTCCGTGGTGGCTGTCCATGGCGCCTCCCATGCACGGCTTAGATCTTATATCACAAGTGTCATTAACCGCCCGGACGATCTCCGGCGCATCGCCCAGCATGTACAACCCCGCATCGTAAGCACTCTTGAGTCCTAGGCTCACAAGGGCTGACCCAAACTATGCGACAAGATGAAGAAGGTAAATTTAAGAGCATATCTAGTGGTAAAGGCAAGGATAAAGGGCTAGAGGTAATGTTTAGCCATTTTCTGTGACATTGTTCATGCATTTTGCCTAAGGTTGTTTTTTGTTATTTTAATGGAGGGGAGGGGGTAATAGGCAATAATTCAAATTTTGTGTGTGGTGTGTTTTCGTTGTCTCATATTCTATATTTTTTTTTGCCCTTGATCCTTTATGTATTACTTAACTTATATGGTTATAAAAAAAAAAATTAAACATTATGACAACGAAGAATCTTTATTTTATCAAATTTAAATTATATAAAAAATAGTGCAAGTCTAATAAAAAGTACAACCATTAATTTAAATTGAAAAATAAAACCAACTAGTGAGGAGGGGTGAACCAATCTTGATCATTTTGAGGAGGATAATCACCTTCATGACTCTCATGATAGTTACCACTAAGATTGCTCCCTTGTCCATTTGTGGTTGCCAATGACCTCTTTCTCCAGTATCTTTGTTTGTTTGGACTCATCTTTTCAGTATCCTTCTCCATAATTCTACCTTCCTGTTTTATCCATCTTTCTTCCTCTTTTCATAATTCCAATGATTGTTAAAATTCCACCGCCTTTGCATAATCTTCATCTCTTTTCTTCCTTAGTGTCGCCTCTTCCAAATTTTGCATCGCAATGGCCTCCATGGCAGCATAAAATCGACTATTATCAACCATTTGTGACTTTCTTTTTCTCCGAGCTTCTTTTGATTGCTTCCTTCCCGGAGGCCTTACAGAGGAACCTACATTAGCTCCGGGATTTGCCTCTTCCCCATCTTCATCCAAATTAATTGGAGATTCAAGTGGCGATGAACCAATTGGAGAAGTTTGACTTACTTCAGGCTCTATGCGAGGTGGATTTTTGAAATACTCGCAATGTTTGCATATCTCCCAACAATGAAGAAACATAAATTGCGAATTCATTTTTGCTTTATAATAGACCTCTGCTTGTATCATCTAAACATATATTGAAAATAAATTAATCAATTAAAAAAATAAATCGTGCATAATAATAATCCATTCATAAACTAATAAACTTAAGATTTCACTAAAATTCTCACCTCATCCATCTCATTGGCACAATTACGGTGATAATTTGCAGCTCTTTTTGAAGCCCTTTGCCACTTTTTGAGCATGGGTCGCAATTTTTTCCACCTATTTGAAAACCCGTGAACTGTTCGGATATCTTCCACAGGACCCTCCAATTTTCGACATAGTGGTTACGAACAGGTATCCAATATGCATTTTTTGTTTGATCGGCTCTTTCAACTGCATCTGAAGTGACGGCTGCCCAAGCTTTGCATAACAACACTTCTTCATCAATTGACCGTTTGTGGTTTGGTGCCATATTTGATAACAGCAAAATGTAAAAAATATAAGTAGAAAGAATTTGGGTTTGAATATGAAATGATAAATTGTGTGATGAATGATGATTAAAGAATGGGTATTTATAGAAGTTTAAAAAAAAATTTAAAAAAAATTCTTAACGGCTAGTTTATAGAGTTTTACTTTTTATTTTTTTAAAAAAATGGCTAATTTTTTGAATTATAGCGCCACATGGCCCCATTTGATTGGAGCCATCTTTGTAGCCGTTGGAGTTGCTGTAGAGAAACAAGATTGCTGCAGGTTTTGCTTGGTGGGCCACCAGCCCAGCCCGGGCATGTAAAGCCGCCTTGCCCAATCCAAAATGGAATGGGTTAGAAGCTTAAACCCAAGGGCTGGAGGCTGTTTTTTGCCTAGCCCAGGCCATATTGGTCCGGTTAGAGTTGCTCTAATTATCAAACCCTAGAATTGGTATATAAATACTAAGCCGAATTCAACTTTAATTAGTATCATGTACGTGTTTTACACACCAAATTTCAAGTTTATATCTAAGTTTTTAAATTTTGCTTTAAGTATCATGAATTATTTAAAACGTTTTCACCTTAGTCCTTCGATCCGTTACAATTTCTGTCATAAATCCCGTAATTGATGATGTGTCTTATGCAGACCCACCCAAAAATAACTCTGAACTGAATATTGCGGAAAATGAGTCATATTGCATCACTTTTCCGCCAAATAAAATGATACAAAATCGCTATTTTGTTCCTAATTAAAGTGATGCAAAAGAACTACTTTGCCCATAAACTCAGTTTCAGAGTTATTTTTTAGGCCCCTTCGTATAAAACACGTCATGAATTAGCGTAATATGATGAAAATTATAACGGATGAATCAGAGTGAAACGTTTCAAATAGTTCAGGGTATTTAAATGCAAAATTTGACAGCTTAAGTATAATTCTATAATTTGGTGTAAAATCCAAGACACGTACTAAAGTGTAATTTACCCTATGTCTTATCACTTCAAACAGAAAAAGATATCCCTTAATTATAACAATATATACAGTCGATAAATAATTAAATGATCGATTATGTACAGGTAACATTTGAAAATATTGGAAAACCATTTGCAAGTTTGGAGCCGGGACCTCTCCTAGTTACCATTGACAAGTTGTTTGATGGATTGATGAAAGGAATCAGAGCTCAACCACTTAACATTCCTGGAACTGCCTATCACCATGCTCGTCAGGTTCTTAATCTTCAATCAAAACTGAGTTAAAGGATTTTATTAATCCGAGTCGGATCGAATATCCATGTGTTGTTATATGAGAATGATGATGAATGTACGTGTATGTGCAGTGTAGGAAGAAGCTTGAGGGTATTTTCATGGTGGAGCTAGAGAAGAAAAAGGCCAGAAAAGAAGTTGTGAAAAAGAAATAAAAGGAAAACAGCAAAATTGAAATCTATTTTAGTTTTTGGTTTTGAAACGTCTGTATTTGGGTATTTGTAGTATTTTTTGGTCGCTTTGTTGACCAAAAGAAAACTTAATCGGCCTCTTTAATTTCTTGTAAAAAGAAATAAAATTTGTTATTTAATATGGTTATTATTATTATTTTTTTTTTCATTTTATAATATATAATTTCATATTCGAATTTTTACAAAGAACAACGTCAAAATATCAAATATCAAATGTATATCATGCGCTTCTCCAAATATCGTTAGTTGCGGCGGGGAAGAGCATAACCCAGCCCAACTGATGCGTTTTACAGGTAAGTATGGGCCCCCGTGCGAACCCAAGCCCAACTGTAATTGAAACGTAACCGCCGTTTGAAGCGAGATGTCGTAAATTTGCAAACAAGGGTGTTAAGTGTTGAAACATAAAAGGGTCAATATTTTAAATTGCGATAAGTGACAACGGCCACTTCTTGGTACACAACTTTCCAGACTCAATTTCAAAAGCCTGTCTTTTATTTCTGCTCATAAAAATTATACGAAACATCAATTTCTTTCTCTCTCCCTCCCTTTTCGTGCTTCAAAATATTATTAGTTTAATGATAATGGTAGAGTACCCCACCTTTGTTGCATCTTGTACCTCACTCTACCAACCGCTGTCATCATAGTTTTTACACTACCACCACTCTCTCTCAAAAGCATGAGAATTTGAGTGACTGAGTGGGTTCAGTAAGAGTCCATTTCAAAGAAAATGAAGAAGGGTATCTTGGTTTGGATTTTCTCAGTGATTTCAGTGGCAATCTTCTACTCCCATTGCTCTTTTGCTCTCAACCCAGATGGTAATTTCTCAAACCTTCCACTTTCTTTTTTGGGGTTTTCAGCTCCTTGTTCTCTCTTTTTGGTTTCTGTGAATTTATTCTTGCTGGAAAATGGGGGAACTGGGTTCAAGTTTTCATCTTTCTTTTTTGGTCATGGCAATTTGTTTTAGCGGTCGAGTTTTTGTTGAGATGGACTTTCTGAGTTTCTTTGATTATCAAAGGTAAACACATGTTAAAAATCATATCTTTAATGGGTTTAATTCCTTGTTCTGCATTTTCCCAAGTATCATTATTGGGGGTTATATCTCCAGCCTTCTCATTAATGGAAAACATTCAAAAATAAAATCACATCTTTTTTGGGTTTAAATCCTTCTTCTGCATTTGATTTAGGGTTTACATGTTTTTGCTCCAGGTTTGACATTGCTGGAAATCAAAAGCACTTTGAATGACACTAGGAACATGCTCAGTAACTGGAAAATTACTGATGATTCACCCTGTTCATGGACTGGTATTTCTTGCCATCCTGAGGACCAAAGAGTCAGCTCGATGTACGAAACGCCCAATTTTTCATTTTCCTAACCCTCTTTATGGATTTAATTCACTTATACACAGTGTAGTTTCATATGTTTTGTATTGGGTTTTGCAGTAACTTACCTTACATGCAACTAGGAGGGACTATATCTCCCAGCATTGGTAAACTCAGTAGATTACAGAGACTGTGAGTACAATGCTGAATTTTATTTATCCTCAATCTCTAAGTCACCAGCTGAGACGTTCTTCGATTTTGATTAATTTGTTTCTGTTGTTCATTTTAAAAATGAACCAGGGCACTTCACCAGAACAGCTTACATGGATACATTCCTAATGAAATCACCAAATGTGCTGAGCTCCGGGCTCTGTAAGTCGAAGCTATTTCTTTCTCATTTCTATTTCTCCTTTGAGTTGTAAATGTATTTGAGTTAACCATGTGACACTAGAATTGAGCATTGCATACCCTTTCTCTTCTGCCTATTAGGTACTTGAGGGCTAACTATCTCCAAGGAGGTATACCATCAGATATTGGAAACCTTTCTCATCTCACCATACTGTAAGACTTTTGTCTTCATGTTTTCCTTTTTGCTTCACTGAGGCTTTACTTAACTATCACATTCTTGTATTGGAAAATTGACTACTATATTTTCCCCATAGTACTAACAGTTATCTAATTTTGGTTCTTATTACTCGTGTTTAATGAAATTTGAATGAAATTGTAGGGACTTATCAAGCAATTTATTGAAGGGTGCTATACCTTCATCTATTGGCCGCCTTGCACGGTTGCAATCTCTGTATGTTCCAATTATAATTGAGTACCTAACCGAATTTTAGCAGTCTTAAACTCTAAACTATACTTCACAGTTTTCAAATTGGATGCTGTCTCAAATAGCTTACATGTTTCTGTCTTAGGAACTTGTCCACTAACTTCTTCTCTGGGGAAATCCCAGATTTTGGAGTCCTAAGCATATTTGGGAACAAGTCGTAAGTACTCATACCTTCATCCAATCACTCATTCAATAAACATGTATTTTGTAGGTTGCAGTTTTGTGCTTTCTAAACTAAGATATAGGCATGCATTTGTAGTCCTGTGAGCTAATTGCCAGTTTTGATTGATTTTTCTGTGAACCTCTGAATTGGTGGATAGATTCCTGAATAAAAACCGAACTACCCACTAACTTTGCAGTACTTGTAGAGCATTAAATGTGCACAATACGCCTACAGATGGAACTGTCTTCTTCCTTTCTTAGGCATAGGTGCATAATGTTTAATTTTTCATTCTTGCTCTTGTTCTGAAATTTTCTTAAACGATAGGTTTATTGGCAACTTAGATCTTTGCGGCCAACAAGTAAACAAGCCTTGTCGAACCTCGCTGGGATTCCCTGCAGTGCTACCACATGCCGAAAGTGATGAAGCAGCAGGCAATTTTCAATCCCTTTTCATCAACTTTATAGTTGATTGACACATTTTATAACTCAAGATCTTTCTGTAATTTTGTAAATCACATTGAACCAAGTTCTTATGTAGCATGTGTTAATGTGCTTATTCTAATTCTGTTGCATTCACTGTGGATATTGCAGTGCCTGCCAAGCGATCTTCTCATTACATCAAAGGAATCCTTATTGGTGCAATGTCTGCCATGGGATTTGCAATTTTCATGCTCGTTGCCTTCCTTTGGGTGCGGTTACTATCCAAAAAAGAAAGAGTGGCTAAAAAGTACACAGAAGTCAAAAAGCAAGTAAATCAAGAAACAAGTAAGCTCAATGCTTTCTTGACTTTAGAAACTTCTTAATCTAATTTTTACAAAGGTTGCTGATTTTTTTTTTTTTTGAACTTTTGATAGGCACAAAGCTCATTACTTTCCATGGCGATATGCCCTACCCTTCATCCGAAATCATTGAAAAGCTAGAGTCACTTGATGAAGAGGATGTTGTAGGATCAGGAGGATTTGGTACTGTATACCGAATGGTCATGAATGATTGCGGAACATTTGCTGTTAAAAGAATTGATAGAAGTCGGGAAGGATGTGATCAAGTTTTCGAGAGGGAGTTAGAGATCTTGGGTAGCATTAAGCACATAAATCTAGTTAACCTGCGAGGCTACTGCAGACTCCCTGCTTCAAAGCTTCTTATATATGACTATCTAGCAATGGGCAGCTTAGATGATTTCTTGCACGGTAAGTATCACAGCTCCCAATGTGCTACAACTTGAATCGAATGCTTATTTGATTTCATTTATTCTTGATGCCTTTATCTCCTTCAGAACATGGGATGGAAGAGCGGCCTTTGAACTGGAATGCTCGTTTGAAAATAGCCCTAGGTTCTGCCCGGGGGATAGCATACCTGCACCATGATTGCTCTCCAAAGATAGTACACCGTGACATAAAATCCAGCAACATTCTCCTAGATGAAAACTTGGAGCCCCGCGTGTCTGACTTTGGTCTTGCAAAGCTTTTGGTTGATGAGGATGCCCATGTAACCACGGTGGTTGCTGGCACTTTTGGTTATCTGGCTCCAGGTTTGTGTATAGTCATATTATGCTCTTGATGTAAATTGTAAATGTCAAAATTATTGAGATGCTAATCGACTGTCTTTGATTCACCGTGCGCAGAGTATCTGCAAAGTGGGAGAGCCACTCAGAGGTCGGATGTATATAGCTTTGGCGTACTTTTGCTAGAGCTTGTGACAGGAAAGAGACCTACTGATCCCACGTTTGTACAAAGAGGCTTAAATGTTGTTGGTTGGGTAAGTTCCTAACGCATTCACAAAATTTTCAGACAAATGTTTGAAGACCTTGTGTTGATGCTTTAAGACCTTAATCAATTTGCAGATGAACACCCTATTGAGAGAAAACCGATTGCACGAGCTAGTTGATAAAAGGTGCAAAGATGCAGATTCTGAAACTGTAGAGGCAATTCTTGACATAGCAGCAAGGTGCACAGATGCAAACCCTGATGAACGGCCGTCGATGAACCAGGTACTTCAGTTGCTTGAGCAAGAGGTCATGTCACCGTGCCCGAGTGATTTCTACGAGTCCCATTCTGACCATTGTTGACTAATGACTGCAAAAATATTGCTGACTAATTAATTCGTGTTGTGTTACATTGTGTTCTTGTGCTTCCTTGTCCCTCTCTAAGGGGCTTGCATGTAAATTATATGTATCTATCAGACAGTCAGACAAGCTTATGGTTTGCATTTTGGCCTTGCACCTACTTGGCAAAACATGTTTCACGTAGAAATTCGTGGGGTCACTGGATGAATTCTTGATAATGTAAATCGACACGGCGACAAACAAAAGGGACAACATGAAGGATCAAAACGACAAAAGAAAGCAAACATACGTACACAACCCATATATCGACTTGTATATTAAAATCTCGAAATAATTTTTTCCCAGCTATCACACGATGTTACTACTCTATTTATATTATACTTTACTGTCGCTTTCGACTTTTGGAAAAATTGCAGAAGTTATACAACGACCTTATATTCAGCCTCACCAGGCAAGAAGAGTCGCAAATTCATGCGAAGCAAAATGAAGAAGACTTTCGATAATGGCTTTTTAAGTTTACATTCACCATCACCAGGCAAGAAGAGTGTCACAAATTCATACGAAGCAAAATGAAGAAGACTTTCGATAATGACTTTACAGTTTTCCAAGTGAAGCGATTACATTTATAAAATGCGAAGAGTTAATATCTGGATAAAACCCGAAATATTTTTATTTTATTTTCTTGATAAATCAACCGAAATATTTTTAAAATATTGACATTTGGATGGTATTTATTATAAATAAACACAACTTCACTTTTACCACCAATTTAGTTGATGGATTTATCTGAGGTATTACGGGAAATTGATTTAAAATTATTGATTTGTTATAAAGTTATAAACAACGAAAGCTCTACATAATTAAGTTAGACGCAAGTATTATGTATATATCTTGGCACTCGCTCACCGGTGTGCTAATTCTTTTTGTTAGAAAAAATTAAAATTAAAAAATATTGATTTTTAATTTTTTTAAACAAAAATAAGAGAAATAACTGCCTAAATCCAATCCTTTTTTTTTACTACCTATTCTTTTCATTAACCACTATTATTATTTTTTAATTTATAAATTTAATAATTAATTTTATTATTATATTCTTAATTATTAAATAATTTAAAAAATATTTTCGTCAGAATATTTTTAGTGAAATCTTTTAATCCTCCTGATTTTATAATAATAGAGATATTAATGAATTCCCATCAAAATTTCACAACCTACACTTTCCCAAACAAAAATGTCAGGCACTAGCTCTTAGTCACACAAACCGTCAGAAAGCTTCAAGGCAAGGTGGCAATCGTCACCGGCGGCGCCAGCGGCATCGGCGAGGAAATTCGCCTCGCATGGCACAAGCACCATGGTGATCGCGGCATCGGCAAATCGATAACGGCCCTAACCACGGCTCAACCTACATCCACTGCGACGTGTCCGACGAGGATCAAGTCAAGGCGTTGGTCGAATCAACGGTCCAGATGTACGGACGCCTCGACATCATGTTCAGAAACGCCGGCATCGGAAGAACGACGTCGCTGCAGACGGTACTGGACATGGACATCTCCACCTATGACAAAGTCATGGCAGTCAACGCCCGCGGGATGGCGGCGTGTGTGAAGCATGCGGCGAAGGCGATGGTGGAGGGGAGCGCGAGGGGGAGCATTGTGTGCACGGCGAGCTAGGCGGCGTCCGTGGTCGGGACGAAGTACACGATGTCGAAGCATGCGGTTTTAGGGTTAATGAGGTCGGCGAGTATACAGCCGGGAGAGTACGGCATACGCGTGAACTGCGTGTCGCCGGAGCCGGTGGCGACGCCGCAGGGTTGTGCAATGTTGAAGATGGAAAGTGATGAGATTGCCGAAGTCAAAAATGTGGAGGCGGAGGATATATGGAAGCTGATGGAGGGGCGGATGGGGTTGAAACGAGGGAAGTTGATAACGGAGGAGAGTACAGCGGATGCCGTCGGTTTTTTGGCATCTGAGGACGCCGATTTCATCACCGGCCATAATTTGGTGGTTGATGGTGGGGTTAAGTTTTAGATACTTGTTAGTGTTGGACTGTTGTACTGTTGTATCGTGTAGCTCGTCGTTTCCAGCTAGTTGTTTGTTTTAATGTTCTTGTCTTTTCAGCTATTTGGGTGGGCACTCTTTTTGTTAATCGAATTTTTTCGAATAGCAAATTTTATAATAAGATTTTAATAAAGTTCTCAGAACTCAAACTTCTTTGTAAGCGCTCTTTCAATCAATAGAACTATCAAATTATGTCCATGAATATATAAATAGAACATATATATATATTTTTAATATATTTCAATTTTGTGCATTCTATTTGCTCGTACTTTTTCTTGGAATTGCTTTGTAACAAGGACTTGAAATTTACTTCGCAAGAAAAATTCTTATTAGGATAATACATGTATCAATTTTTGTTAGGATAAATGTTTATCTTTGACATCATTCGAATCACATTGTATAAAAATGAAAAAATAAAATGTCAGATCACCACACTAATAATATCACTCACTATTTTATGTGTCAAATTATCTTCACATGAATTAGCAGTCAATATTTGCATTAGTACTTTTTCGTACCACCGTTTCAATTTATCTAATTATCATTATACATAAATCATGATCTAAACAGTTCAACTCCTAAATTATCATTTTAAGATCATTTACTCAAAAATTCAACAAAATTGGAGATTATTTTGTCACTGATATATATAAACTAAATGGACGGTTCGCCATGAGGATTTCAATTCTCACTAAAACCGTTGATTTATTTGATACATATGAATAACTAAACGACTCATAATTTTATTAATTTTTTACGAAGATGATCTTGGCATGATGATTTAGAGAATGATCGTTCCGGGTTTGGGTTCGAACTCGTTCCGATTGAATTGGAAATTGGGGGTCTTGATTCAAATGTGGAAAAAGGGCACAAAAATGTGAATTACCCAGTGATTATGGAAGAGGCGACGAGGCAATCGAGAGGGGCTTTGCAAACCCTAACGGTGATGGAGAACTGATCAGATGGGAGCAAGCCCAACATAATAGAAATTGTATACTTTATGGAGTCCTTGGCAGATTTAGAAACGCCCTTGGCGATAACAGAGGTGTCGAGGAGTTCAATTCGCTTCAGCGTGCTTGGGATTGTGGCCACAGCTGCTCCGCCTCCGACCCGTTAATGGCCCTCTGCGTCGAAGCTGTGGGGTTGGAGAGGACAACGAGTCGACGAGGTGGAGAAGACGGAGAAGTCGGAGAAGACGAAGGTTAAGGAGAAGGCATGAATTTTGTTTTGTTTTTTTGTTTTATTTTTTTTATAATAGAATATTTATTAATGTTTTATTAATTTTTTTATTATTTTTTATCTGACATGGAGTTCATGTCAGCATTAAAAAAAGGCCCACAAGTGCCACTTGACACTTAACAGATTGCTAATAGTGGGTACCTAGATGTTGTGTTTTGATAGTTTGGGTACATAGATGAAAATTTTCATAGTTGAGGTATGAACTTGAAATGACCCCTATAGTTTGGGTACTTTTATATAGTTTAGTATAGCCTGGTACATGAGCATCTGGGAGCAGATCCGCTGTCCCAATTCAGTGTCCTATTTTATGTCCCATTCCTAATTATGTGACACATGTCCATCTACTTAACTTCAGAATTAACCCCGTTAACTCTCAAAATTGAAAAAAAGAAGAAGTAAATTTAAGAGAAAAATAAAAAACAACTTGCGAGTTGCGACCTCCACATCCCCTACCCCTTCCTTGACCTCCTCCCCCACTCTGCCAAACCCACATTCGCTTGCAGCAACACTCAAAACCATGAACTCCTTTCTCCTTAGTTTGAATTGCTTCCATGATCTCCTCCCTCAGCCCCAATCCAATCCACCACACCAATCCCTTTCTCGTTCTCGAAATTTCTCACAAACCCAACGCCCCAAAACCGTTTAATTCTTCAATAACATCCTAAAACCCATTAATGATTCCTTATCCCCCATTAGAAAATTGGTAAAGGAAAAGGACAGGGATCAAAACTACGCACCCAACCCAACAAGACCTTCTCCTCACCTTCGGTCAACCATCGACTGAACCACCAGCAAACCCTTATCTCGCTGTCCGCTCTTGCTACCACACTGGCCACATCTCTACCCAATCTCCCCTTAAATTTGGATTCATATTGGATTTCTAGGTTTTAATTTTGATAGTTTTCAAGGGTTTTAAATTTGCATATTAATTGTGTTTATATGGGTTTCAATTTTGACAGTTTCCCAATGAGTTCAAATTCTGATTTCATATATGTGTTCATGGGTTTCAATTTTGAGTTTTTGACAGTTCCCCATATAGGTTTCAAATTTGGATTTCATTTATGTGTTTCTGGGTTTCAATATGTCACCCATATGAGAAGACTGATGTCCTACTCTAGTGGGGGTTGGACTAAGGGAGGAGTTGAGAGTTGAGACCCAGTTCACGGAAGGGGATGAATGACAGAACATCTGCAAGATTGTTTTTTCTTTTTTTGCTGCAAGGGAATGTGAGCTTGGTTGAGCGAGGGAGGAGGTAAAGGAAAGGGTGGAGTGTGGAGGTAGCAAGATTTTTTTTTCTTTTTCTTTTAAATTTACTGTTTTTATTTTATTTTGAGAGTTAACCGGATTAATTTTGAAGTTAAGTAGATAGATTTATGTCAAATAATTAGAAATGAGACATGAAAGGAGACACTGAATTGAGATAGCAGATACGCTCCCGGAGCATCTTCCCATGAAATAGGGTTGACTGTGTAAAAGTACCATCGACTCCACTTAAACCCATGAGAGAAATCATAATTAAATAATCATATAATTAAGAAGAAACAAAGTAATTGCACTAATCCATTTAATGATTGTTGATGATTAGTGGTTCTTTTGCCCCCAATAAACATTCTGTACTTTTTTTTATATACAATTAAAGAAAATATATTTTAAATTAATGTGATGGATGTGTTAAGTTAAACAATAAGCACTTTTAAAAAAAAATAAAAATAAATCAACAAGTATAAATCATTTTCATTGTTTATGTTAGTTAAATTTGAGATTTCAACTTATAATTAAGAAGTATTAAATACTACTAGATGATAACGCGGATATTGTACAAAATATATACTTATTTCAACTTATAATTAAGAAGTATTAAATACTATTAGACGATAAAGCGAATCTTGTATAAAATATATACTTATCCTCTTACCATATTTTTCGGTGTAAAGTGTAACATATAATAATTTTTGCATTGTTAATTAAAACTTGGACATGTAAATAGAAATAGTTATGATTATTTAAGAATTAATCAGTTTGAATATAAGTATGCTAGAGATAATAAATTAAATTTAACACATGGTGTGGAATGTATATAATGGATCAGTCACTCATCACCACGTCTGGGGGCCAGATTGTAATTAAAAGTCAGAAGCCAACTACTAGGCTTATGATATAGAATTATAGAGCTGTCCTCATATACTTTTAAGTATATTGGTAAATGTTAATGCTTTCTTTGAAAACAATCCAGGTATTATATATGTAAAATGAATGTGAACTAAAATTAAATAAAATTGGACTAATTAGCACCATAGCACATTATCAAAGTTTTATATGTAGTTGCAAGTTTAACCATTATTGACTCTTTAATTTGTTGTTAATGGAGGAGGAAGTGGTTATTTGACTCTCATGCACCCCACTACTTGTAGCTAGGAACCTAGAAGTTTGAAAAACCGTTTGGTTCATCAATCACTGTTAGGTCATAATTTATACATATTTTATCCATAATTTAATATTTCTTTACTTATGTTTTGTTAGTATTTCGCACTATGAAACTGGAGAAAATAATATATTTGTGAGCAGTATGCAAAATTAAATAGAGCTTGGAATTACAAGAATTTGAGAATCATTTCAATCGGAGTTGATGACAAAGTACAATGAAACCAAGATTATGTCCCTGACAGCATACGCGAATCCCGTGGGCCCACGGTCAGCTTCAAAATCAACCCAAGGTCATCTCCCGGTCTATCTCGCAGGTCATAATTCCTTCCAAGATCATCTTAAGAAAATTCCGAAGATTACTTCAAGACCCCACGGGAAGCCCGCATGCCCGCCCGCGAGCCCGCAAGGATGCCCTTGACAGCTAGTGTTCACACTCATTCTTCATGTTTCAAGGGGATTTCATGCCTATTTGATTAGGAAATATTATGTTTGGTCATTTTATGTTTAGGAAAGCTTTTAATTAGTTTTCTTAAGGGTGTGTTTGGATGAGGGAAAATAAAGTGGGATTTGGGTTAAAAATGGTATTTTAACTTTCCAATGGTCAAAGTTCCGCGTTTGGCAAACCAGCGTGAAATTTGGCAAATTCCAATGAGAAAATACTTTGGGATTTTCTTGCTCAAATTCCCGATCCCAAATTCCATGGTTAGAGGTCGAATTGCACAATTCTGGGAAAGGAGAAATCTCTTTTTCTACGCGCGAAAATCTTTTTGCCCGCCCAAATAATTTTCATCCCTGCGTTATCTCGTTAAATAGCAGAGGCTCCAAAACAATATGAACGAGGAACGATAGTTGCAAAAGAGAAGAGGATGGTGCTCTGTTAATCTGGTAAGCTGTCAATTTTAGTTTCAATTTAATTGATTTAAAATACTAAAATTCTTGTATAATTTGGGTAATTTAATGGAACCACAGTTGGAGATTTGGCGACTTAGTGCTATGGTCTAGTGGTATTCCTCTCCACTTATTATGTGGGAGGTCTCGTGTTTGACTTTCGTCGGGTGAGGTTGATACCCAATATTTATATAATGTAATCCCCATCCCTCAATATCCTTTTATAAAAAAAAAAATGGAACCACAGTTGGAGATTTGGACGAATCGGCTTTAAGGTCACTATCGCCGTCGACGACCGACGACTTCTCCTCTACCAATCTGTCGCTTTGCTTCACAGTAAGTCTCCCTCACTCAATTAAAATTTTGTGAAAGTCTAGGTTCCTTATGGAATATAACATGTGTGAATGGAAGCAATGAGTTTTTTGAAATTCTGGGTTCCTTTAAACTTTCGATTGGATTCTGGGTTCGTTACTAATATGTTTATGTTTTTGTTTTTGTTTCTGTAATGGGTTTTTGTTTGTGATTTTGGGTTCCTTTAAACTTTCGATTGAATCCAATCAAATTATTATATATTATATATTCTGTAATGAGTTTCTTTTTGTGTCGAAATTCATTCCATAAGAACACAAGCAAATATCCAATCAAACAGAAACCCATTTGTCATACAATATACAACATATATTTTAGACTTATCCTTTAACTTATTACAGAGTTTCTATTTGTGTTCTTATGGAATTAAAGGTTGCAACTTTCAGTTTAAAATTTTGTTTGAAGTCTAAAATATGTGAGGTCTTCTGTAAATTTCGTTTATGTAATAGTCAGAAAGATGGAATTGAACAATGAAGGGAGACACTAGCTATATATAAATGGGAGTTATTCTGTGCACAATGAAGGGAGACACTAGCTATATAGTCAGAAAGACAGAATTAAACAGACTTGTAAATTTTCTAGTCATGCCAAGATTTTTGATGAACTTGGCATGCTCATTCTTTGCACATTGTATTGGCACCATTTCATGAGGAATAATTCATCTTGTATTGACACCATTTACGTTTTCTTGTATTGGCACCATTTCATGAGGAATAATTCCATCTTGTATTGTGCACATTATATCCCCGCTCCCATTCATTTTCTTGGTCTTCTGTTGTAAAATTCTCGAGTTGGAAAGACTGAATTGAAAAGGGTACAAGGATTTCATTGTTAAGAGCATGTGCAACTTTGAATGCAGAAGAAAAAGATTTGAGCTTGAAAGTTGAAAATTTGAATTTAGTTTTCAATTTGCAGGTGGGTGTTATATCATTTGATTTCAAGTTAGATGCAGTAAAAGGACATGATAGTGAGGACCCAGAAGTTGGTTATACTCAGCCTAGAGTCGTGCTCTCAAAATATTCTTACAAATATGTTGAATATTCTTGATTATTATCACCTAGTTGACAAAGTCCAGGTAAGTTCCACAAAAGAATTTGCCTATGGGTCCAAATTATTATCTTGAAGCTTCCCTATCGGAATCTCTTCTGGGTAAAGAAAAGGCTTGCAAGGCATTTCAAGCAATTCAATATCCTTCTCAAGCATTTCTATGACTTCATTCATCGAAGGACGATATGAAAGGCTTCATTTGTACACAGCACAACGCTGTTATAACCATCTTTTTTATTTTCTTCTTTTCAATGTGCTGTTTCTAGGAAACCAGATATTCTACAAACATCAAAACATTAGAATTTATATTTCTGTCATTTATAAATTTCTATATAGATGATCTCCAAACATGGGAATTCATAAATGAAGGAAAATTAAATGATGTAATTGTGGTTCCCATGATTTACTTTTCCCATGGAAATATGAATTACTTCATCCAAACACACTCTAAATGTTTAGGAAACCTTTTTCTCATAGAATTCAATGTAAACTTTTATTTATTTGAGAATTAATAATTCTCTTATAACTAGAGGTTCTAGGATTTTGTAAAAAAGTCCGGAAAAATACACTGAAGTATACCATAGAGCAAAACACTGTCTTTTAAATTGTACTTTTTTTTCAGGTTAGGGTTTCTTGAAGCCCTAACCATGGTTATTATTTAATATGATTTTGGCTCTAGATTCTTTGATTATGAACGCTTGATAAATTTAGATTACTACTTTAATTTATATTCTTTTATGTTTATGAGATTGATCACCTTGTTTGTATAAATTACTGATAGAATTGCTTGGTTTACTGACTTTATCATCTTGTAATTCACTTAGTATCGAGAGGTTGAGTTAAGAAACAATCTTGTAATCTGAATTTATAACAGCCCATGATAGATGACATGTTCTAATCTTAGTGTGATGACCTATATCTCTTTTAGTACTTAATGTATTCGCTCTATGTTAAGTTGAATAGATGCCATGCTAGATTACATAAGTGGATAGAAGGTTAGAGTGTAGATGCCATACATCTAGCATACAAAGTAAGAAGAAGATTAATGTGTAACTGTACTGGGCCAAGGTCTGTTGCATGGGCATCTTATCAAGGAACATTCATAGGATTTGATTCTAGAAAATCTTGTTAGGAAGTAATTGTGGTTAGTGGTGGATTGATTGTCTTAACCAATAATTTTTATTAATTGTTTTAGTTTAGGTTTCTTTAGTTTATTTTATTTTTAATTATGTTAAACGCCCCAAACTATTTGTGTTTGTATTTTTATTTTTTATTTTTATTTTGTTAAGTCTTTGAGTTGATTAATCAATCTAAGTAATAAAGTGGAACATAATTAAGACTAGTCCTTGTGGGATTCGACCTCTGCTTATTTGCTATATTATCTATTTGATTTGTGCACTTGTAAGGTTAAACTGAATAGAATAGACCACATTTCAGACACAAGCTTTAACACAATTTTTCAACCCTTAGATTTAAAGACTTTTAAAGGCTGAGATTAAAGATGATATGACTTTTTACTTAAAACCTAAAATTTAATTAAAACTAAAATAATAATTAATAGATTTTCTTTAATATCTTAAAACTAAAAATTAACTTTTAGAGAAACCCTTTTAGTCCTCATCTCTTCCCCGTACAGACTATCCTTCTTCCTCGCGATATTGGTTTCCAACAAACGAAGCAATTTACGATGAAGCGATGCACGGAAAATCCAGAGTTCTCGTTCTACTCACAGCGAAATCCTCGGTGTATAACCACCAGAGCGTCGTCGACGTGCAGCGAGGACTACATCACCACTGGGCATCTTGTTGGGCTGCGATCTAAGGTCTGTGGTGATAGAAGGAGATACCATTAGGGTGTGATGTAAGTACTTTTAATAGGCACAAAGCTCATTAGTTTCCATGGCGATATGCCCTACCCTTCATCCGAAATCATTGACAAGCTAGAGTCACTTGATGAAGAGGATGCTGTAGGATCAGGAGGATTTGGTACTGTATACCGAATGGTCATGATTAATGATTGCGGAACATTTGCTGTTAAAAGAATCGATAGAAGTCGGGAAGGATGTGATCAAGTTTTCGAGAGGGAGTTAGAGATCTTGGGTAGCATTAAGCACATAAATCTAGTTAACCTGCGGGGCTACTGCAGACTCCTCTCTTCAATGCTTCTTGTATAGGACTATCTAGCAATGGGCAGCTTAGATGATTTGTTTATTTTGTTTTGATTTACTAAATATGACAATTAAAAAAAATGAATGAGTGCATTTAGAAGTAATTAATTTTGATTTCAAAATCGTAATTAAGTTTCTAACACTATTTTTTCAACCCTAAGTAGTTTTTGGTCACTGATGAGCCAAAAATATACTTCTATTTCTCATTTATTTAATTAGTTATTATTATTATTTTGGAAGGAATAGATACTCGAATTTATTAAATTGATAGATTTATTCTAGAAGGAGTATTTGGAGCAAAAGAAGGAAATATGTTAAGGAATCCCAGACCACAAAGGAAACGTTTTGACAATATGGCTGCATTAATGAAATCCCAGTTCAAGTAGGAGGAGTTGAATTCTTGCCTATTTATGTTCAAACTAGGAATTAAATTTTCTTATTTTTTTTATTTTACTCATTTTCAGTTTAGGATTAGGAATATGTCCTTATAAATACCCAAGCTTGGCATAGATTGAGACACACAGAAAATTCAGATCAGAATTCTCCACCTAAGTGGACGGCAAAGCTGGGAATTTCGGCTACCCTTGTTCTACAAACTGTTTGTTCTCTTAATTTCAATTTTAATGAAGTTATTTCTATTCATTATGAGCATGAGTAACTAATTTTCCCACTAGGGTTAAACCTAAGCCTTAACATGAATATGTGATTTATCATTTTCCTATGTTGTCGTATATGCATGCTTTGAATATTTAATCACTGTTTAAAACTATCTTTATGTCTTAATGCTTGATCACCCTTAGGATATTTAGACAAGTAATTTGATGCAATTTTATAGGAATGCCCACCTAAAAATTGGGATTAGCTTCTTGTGATTAAGGATTGTAATACTTCTAGGTTAAATGCCATAACTAAGAGATTGCATGGTTATAAAAGATTGGTATGAACTTAATGAATCTTGCATGTAAAATTAGATCTAAATGGCATAGACTAATCGCATGTTAGGTATACGTTTTCACTTGAATGCCCACGAGGAAAATATACTTTCGAAAAATCTAACCTTAGATTCTTTTTTAAGTCACATATGATTGTTAATGGTGAAGGTTGAACCCTAGTACTTGTTTACATTGTTTACTTAATTTTTATTCAGTCACCGAACTTATTGCAACTATTTTTATTATTAATTAAGAGTGAATTCTAAAAATAAGAATTATCTATATCAGTCCCTGAGGAAATCGACCCTGCTTACAGTGCTATACTACAACAGCCCTGTACTCTTGCAGGTATTATTTGTGTGATTTTACCCCTTGTTTTGCAGGTGGGAAAAATCCTATCAAGAAATTGGTGCCGCTGCCGGGGACTGTGCCCATTACTCTTATTTTAATTTACTTTTTAGTTAATTATTTGTTTTCAATTTTTCTCTCAACTTCTCATATTCTACATTTAAGCACAGGTCTCTATTCTTGCAGGACTATCTAATTGTGCATGGTTATTGCTACACGATCTACGAACCCGATTCTAGCACAATTCGATCATGAACCTGAAAGAACAACAAGAAGAAGAAGACAACTACAATCAATTAACGCAAAGTTCACACTCCAAGGCACTTTCCTTACGGATTTGTTCACCGGAATAGACAGCACACTGCCCGCACCAATGGCATTAACAATACCTGAAGTCGGCGCATCGCTTAGCAAAAGCCTTGAAGCACGTGGGAATGGAACCCCACAATGCATCGTGTACCCCGAGGTACAGGACGGAGTCACTTTTGAGATCAGGCATCACATGCTTGAGCTTCTACCCACTTTTCATGGACTCCCAAACAGTGATCCGAACATGCACTTATCTGAATTCTTGTCAGGGTGTGACAACATCATTGTTCGAGGAATTTCAAACGAGGCAATTAAGTTAAGGCTTTTTCCTTACACCTTGAAGGATAAAGCTCGGGCTTGGCTACATTCATTACCTCCGGGAAGCATAACAACGTGGGAACACTTACAGACAAGGTTTCTAAACAAATTCTACCCATCATCCAAGATTCTCGCTTTGAAGAAAGAAATACTGGCCTTTGCCTAGAAATCTAATGAGTCGTCTCATGATACTTGGGAGCGATACAATGACCTATATATGCGTTGCCCTCACCATGGATTGGATTCAGACATGCAGATGAACATCTTTTATGATGGATGGACTCAACCACATCACCAAAAGTTACGTCAACGCATCCGCAGATGGTTCCCTCATATCCAAAATAGCCCGTGAAGCATTTGAAATATTTGAGCTAATGGCTAACGAATCTCAACAATGGACGGATGATGGCTCTCATACGAGGGGACACGTCTATGATGTAGCGCAAGGACATGGTACCCCTAATATTGCGGCACAAATCACCCAATTGGAAAAGAAGATCAACAGTTTGATGCTCACCACTGCTGACCCAAAGACAACACAGGTTTGCGCCATATGTGAGAACCCTACACATAATGTCCTCCAATGTCCTCAGAATGATAGGTATCCTGACCTTGTCCAAGAACAAGTAAATGCCATGAATTCCTTCCCAAGACCCCATAATGATGCCTACCCCAATACATATAATTCTAGATGGAGAAATAATGCAAATTCTGGGTGGAATGGACAACACCAGATCCGGCCCAATTATCAGCAGAATTATCAACAACCACTCAACAATCAGACCCAACCGGCCGCACCACGCCAATTGAGTGTAGAAGAGCAGCTTACCAGGTTTATTGAGATCTCTACCCAAAATCAGCAAAACACCCAAGCATCAATTAAAAACTTGGAGCAGCAAGTTAGCCAACTGGCCCAAGAAATTTCTGAAAGGGATAAAGGGGTTTTTCCTAGTCAACCTATACCAGACCCAAGAGGGGCCGAACATTGCAAAATGGTGAGAACCTTACGAGGGGGAAAAATTTATGACAATCGGGAGGCAGCAAAGTCAACCCATTCAAAAACTAATATTGCCGAGCCAAATATTGAACCTGAACCTCAGGTTGAATTATTTACCCCAAAAATTCAGTTTGCTCCATCCAACGCCCCTTCCTACACCCCACCACTGCCATTCCCACAAAGGTAGCAACGCCGCTCAAACAAAGACCAATAGACCATTAACTTCATGCAGACATTAGCCAAGGTCCATATCAATCTACCTCTATTGGATGCTATCAAGCACATCCCTTCCTATGCAAAATTTTTAAAGGAGGTATGCGCCAATAAGAAAAAAATTTTAGACCTGGAAAAAGTGATTTTGACATAACAGTGTAGTACAGCCCTTCTACACAAACAACCGCCAAAGAAAAAAGACCCGGGCAACTTTACTATTTCCTGCACTATAGGGAATTCCGAATTTCAGCAATCTCTAATAGATCTCGGATCAAGCATCAACCTTATGCCCTACTCAATATTTCAGCGGTTAGGAGCCGGAAAGCTCAGGCCTACACCAATGGTTCTCCAGTTGGCTGACCGATCCCTCACTTACCCCAAGGGCATCATTGAATATCTCATCATCAAGGTGGATACAGTATATCTACCCATCAATTTTGTGGTACTCGACATGGTGGAAGAAAAAGAGACGCCCCTAATCCTTGGCCGACCCTTCATGGCCACATCCCGCATACTGATTGATGTAGAAGTTGACACTCTTACATTCCGTGTGCAAGACCAAACTGTGGTATTAAACCTGTTTGAAATGGCTAAAAGACCCACTGAAATTTCATGAGTGTTCAAGAATTGAAGTTTTGGAGGATATAAACTGCATGGCACAAAGACAATTGCTCTATACCGACCCTCTAGAGGCAGCCCTCATTGACCCCATCCTTGACCAAAATGAAGAAGATATTACAGAAATAATGGCGGCACTAGTAGCAATCGGCCACCCTATCCACGGTGTTGACCTCAGATTGAAGCACTTGGGCCACCAAAGACGCCACAACAGCCTTCCATTGAGATGGCCCCTCAGCTGGAAAAGAAGCCCCTTCCAGCTCATCTCAAATATGCACACCTTGGTGATCAAGAGACTCTGCCCGTGATCATTGCAGCAGACCTCGCTAACCTAGAGGAAGACAAGCTACTCAGAATCCTACGAAAATACAAGGAGGCAATTAGGTGGACTATAGCCAACATCAAGGGCCTTAGTCCATCAATCTGCATGCATCGTATCTTACTGGAAGAAGACAGCAAGCCTACTATTGATGCTCAAAGGCGATTGAACCCAATCATGAAAGACGTTGTTCAGAGTGAGGTCCTAAAACTTCTAGACGCTGGCATTATGTACCCAATTTCAGACAGCCCATGGATAAGCCCAACACAAGTTGTACCTAAAAAATCAAGAATCACGGTTATTACTAACGAAAAAGGGGAGAAAGTTCCTACAAGGATGACTACGGGGTGGAGGGTGTGTATTGATTATCGCAAGCTGAATTCAGCCACACGAAAGGATCACTTCCCACTCCCAGTCATTGATCAAATGGTGGAGCGATTAGCGGGTAAAGCATTTTATTGGTTTTTAGATGATTATTCAGGGTATAATCAGATTCCTATTGTACCTGAGGATCAGGACAAGACTACGTTCACGTGCCCATTTGGCACTTTTGCCTATCGGCGTATGCCTTTTAGACTGTGTAATGCACCTGCCACTTTTCAGCGATGCATGATGAGCATATTCTTAGACATGGTGGAGCGAATAATTAAAGTGTTTATGGATGACTTCTCCGTATACGGAGATTCATTTGACAACTGTTTGGACAACTTGGCCATTGTTTTAGAAAGATGCAAAGAGACGCATTTGGTATTGAACTGGGAAAAGTGCAACTTTATGGTGAAGCACGGTATCATGCTAGGACACCTAATTTCAGACTGTGGAATCAAAGTGGACAAAGCCAAGATTGATGTCATTAGCAACCTGCCATGATGGGTTCTCCAGAAGATTTATCAAGGATTTTTCAAAGGTTAGTCGACTTCTATGCAATTTATTGGCCAAGGACTCGGACTTCATATTCGATGACAAGTGCCTCGAATCATTCACGACCCTGAAGACTTTTTTAACCACAACCCCAATTATCACCGCACCCTTACATTTTCAAGTCATGTGTGATGCATCATATTACGCAGTTGGAGCTGTTCTAGGACAGCGACAAGACATGCTACCAAGTGTGATATACTATGCTAGTCGAACCTTAAACGATGCACAACTCAATTATTCAACAATAGAGAAGGAGCTCTTAGCAGTGATTTTCGCATTGGAAAAGTTCCGATCATATCTAATCGGAGCTAAGGTAATTATCTTCACTCAGCACGCAGCATTGAAATACCTTTTTGCCAAGAAAAATTCAAAACCTAGACTCATACGATGGATTCTCCTGCTACAAGAGTTTGACATTGAAATTCGTGACAAAAATGGGAGTGAGAATGTGGTGGCTGACCACTTATCTAGGCTGGTGAACACCACTGCAGTAGAGTTTGAATCATTGCCACTCCAAGAAACTTTTCCTGACGAGCAGCTCTTCGCTCTTATGCAGCACACGCCATGGTATGCAGATATTGTGAATTTTATGGTTAGTGGCAAAATTCCCATTGATATTACATCCAAACATCGAAAGAAGTTTCTATCCACTGTCAAATATTATTTCTGGGATGAACCCTACCTATTCAAGCACTGTGCAGACCAACTTATTCGAATATGTGTGCCAAGTGAAGAGTAGGAAAGTGTCCTACGATTTGCGCATCAATCCGAGTGTGGAGGTCATTTCGGTCCAAAACGAACCGCATCCAAAATTTTACAGAGCGGTTTCTATTGGTCATCTTTATTCAAAGATGCTTACACATGGTGTAAAGCATGTGATCACTGCCAGCGTGTTGGAAACCAGTCCAAACGCAATGAGATGCCCCATCAGAGCATTTTGGTTGTTGAAATTTTCGACGTTTGGGGCATTGACTTTATGGGTCCGTTTCCCTCATCTCACGGTAATCTCTACATCTTAGTGGTTGTGGACTATGTCTCTAAATGGGTGGAAGTTGTTGCCATTCCAACAAATCAAGGATCAGTGGTTCTCAAATTCCTACAAGGTACAATTTTTCCTAGATTTGGAGTCCCCAGAGCTATCATAAGTGACAGAGGCAAGCACTTCTTGAATAAGCCTTTTGCCTCATTACTGGCAAAGCATGGCATAACTCATCGGGTGGCAACACCGTACCGCCCCCAAGCATCGAGGCAAGTTGAAGTTTCTAATCGCGAACTGAAGCGAATTATAGAGAAAACAGTGTCTTCTACGCGAAAGGATTAGAGCACAAAGCTGAACTATGCACTATGGGCATACCGAACAGCTTATAAAACCCCAATTGGGATGTCGCCATTTCGACTGGTTTATGGCAAAGCATGCCATTTACCCGTGGAGTTAGAACACAAAGCATTCTGGGCAGTCAAGCAACTCAATCTTGCCTATGATGAGGCAGGAGAGCAGTGTAAACTAGAACTTAGTGAGTTGGAAGAAATTCGTAATGACGCTTACGAAAATTCAAAAATTTATACAGAAAAGACCAAGCTTTTTCATGATCGACAGATTTTGAGAAAGGAATTCCATCCAGGACAAAATGTACTCTTATTTAACTCCCGGCTCAAACTCTTTCCAGGGAAGCTTAAGTCCCGTTGGTATGGACCATTTGAAGTTGTCCTTATACATCCACATGGAGCAGTGGATATAAAGAATGTCCAAACCGGAAAGGAATTCACAGTTAATGGACATCGTCTGAAACCTTATTTGGAGTCACCCTACAACCTAGCTAAGGATGTCGTGACTTTACAAACACCTACTCAATGATCCTATCGGCCCTACGTCAAGCTCTAGACGTTAACTTAAGCGCTTAATGGGAGGCAACCCACCTATATCCTTTTAGATAGTTTATTTGTTTTTGTTTTCCCTTTCTTTTCTACCCTCTACTTAACTAACATGCAAAAACTGTTTTTCTGTTGTTACCTAGCACTACGTGTGATTGCAGGCATACATGGTTGATTTGATTGGCGTGCCCTATCCACTAGCAGTCGGGTACAATCATCCAACAAAATGTAGACATGCTTCAGAATCTCAAAATCAAGGATGGAGGAGTCATACCTGGGCTGATGACGATCGTGATCCTAGGTCTATTATTACAAAACTTTTACATCAAATGAATTGAAAAACCTAGGAGTCTACACCCTAATCTAAGTTTGGAGGTTGGGCCTGCACATACACCAGCCAGGGTCAGTATTCTATTAAAAAAAAAAAACCAAAAAAAAAAACCAACACATTTTGGGTCCGTCCACAATACGGCCCACATCGGAGCATGAATTTACCTGACGGCCCAACCAAGCACATGAGCTGCATCCAGGCCCAAGTCAAGCAGCCGAAGCCGTCCAAGCCCACTCAAGCGACGGTTACATGGGTACCCAACCTGGCCCTCATACGCCTTACTATTAGCCGGGCGACCCACGATACATCCCCACCAGATTAGACTTGGACCCACAAGACTCCCGGCCCAATCACGACTGAGCCCCGACCCGCGGTCAACTCGGGCCCTATTTTTGGGCATACGGTCAAATCAGGCCCAATTTCGAGGACCTCAGCCAAAAATGGACCGGGCCTATGGTGGCTTCCTCACTTCACCTCAGCCTATGATAGACTGTTTCCTCGTGGGCCCAAGCCCAATCGACGATACTAGTCCGAAGCTTACAACCTGGTCCTCCCTGCCCATACTCATGAGCCCATCGGGCCCACTTTCCGAGCCGGGTACCCCCAGCCATATGCCCCGAGTGTTCCCACCCATTGGAGTGGGCTCACGCTCATACTTTGGCCCACTACGGTCACGGCCCAGCAACTTACTCGTGGGCTTATCGATTGGCCCACTTTCGGCCTCCAACCCACAACCGTTTTATGTATTTTTTATTTTTTTATTTGTATTTTTCTAAATTTTTTTATTTATTTTTATTTTATTTTTTTTATTATGAAACAGACAAAAACAAAATGATAATTGCCTACCCCCAAACTTATCAAGCAACATGTCCCCATGGTGCAAAAGAAGAAAGACAACGACATGCGAAAGAAAAGAAAAAAGAAAAACAAAACAAAAGAAAGAAGTAACACAAAAATAAAAGGGAAATAAAATAAAAGGAAAAGAAAATAGAAAGAAAGAAGAGCACTTGGGGTCGAACCAAAGACCTGAGCAGTGTCCCAAAGGATTAAAACGTCGTCGTCGGGGCAGGGAGTGTGCGCAATACCAAAACGCCACCGTTTTGTCGTTGCGATAAAAGCTGGGTCTTATGCATTAGGGTTTCATTTCTCACCCTAGTCGTCCCGGTGCTTAGAAAATCGGGAGAGAGTTGTCCCAAAAGTCTCCGAAAACACCCACCATGCAGTCACACCGTGCGGTTTCTCCGACCATTTTCATCGATGGTCCACCATCGTCGTGAAGGCGAGGACCACCACTAACCTCCCAACGCCGATACCCAACCAAGTCCGAGAGAAAAGCCTCAAATGCTAGGAAACCCGAGCACCCGTCGGAGCCCAGGACGTTGGAAATGAGAACGGCTTGTACACCGACCAGCACCACGCGGCTCCTGCGGCTGAGAGGGAACCAGCATCAGGGATCGGTAGCGGTTGCAAGGTAAGGCCCCTCACTTTGTCCGATCGGTGGCGATGTTCAGTTTGTGGATGATTCATTTATATGTAGTGAGTGTGTTGTGGGATGTGTGAATCGGGTCCGGGAAAGCAGATCGGAGAAATGACAGCGGGATGGAGGAAAGAGCAGGAGCGTCGTGGAAGTGGCCGACTGTCCCAGGAAAGGGAGCCGAGCATGGCATAAGGACATATTTTTAGCTTGGATGAGTGCTGCTTTATATTCAATGGAAGGAAGGTTAAATTAAGTTTAACATTTTTTGGAGCGTTTGTGGGTATCGTAACTAGTAAACCCTTAGGAGACACAACTCCTCCTATTAGGGATACCTAGGGGTTTAAAGGCGTGTAGTGCTTGCTCAGCGCTATCGAGTTCCCTGCGAAAGTGGCATTTTATTTTTCTTAGTTTTGTTTTATTTACTTGAGGACAAGTAAATATTCAAGTTTGGGGGTATTTGATGAGCCAAAAATATACTTATATTTCCCATTTATTTAATTAGTTATCATTATTATTTTTGGAGGAATTGATACTCGAATTGATTAAATTGACAGATTTATTCTAGAAGGAGTATTTGGAGCAAAAGAAGGAAATATGTTAAGGAATCCCAGACCACAAAGGAAACGTTTTGACAATATGGCTGCATTAATGAAATCCCAATTCAAGTAGGAAGAGTTGAATTCTTGCCTATTTCTGTTTAGACTAGGAATTAGATTTTCTTATTTTTTTTATTTTACTCATTTTCAGTTTAGGATTAGGAATATGTCCTTATAAATACCCAAGCTTGGCCTAGGTTGAGACACACAGAAAATTCAGATCAGAATTCTCCACCTAAGTGCACGGCAAAGCTGGGATTTTCGGCTACCCTTGTAACAACCCGGATTTTCAATTATTGGATTTAAGTAAACTATTTATGTAAAATGACGATTTTACCCTTGGTCGGTAAAGGGCATGGAAGTCAAATTTTGTTTCGAAGCCTTTTCGGTTGTGTTTTGGATACCGTTGCGTAGGTCTCGAACTCACGAGTTCGTAGACAGGCAGCACGCGGAAAACGGAGTTCGTGGACGGAAGTTATGGGTCTAGATGTGCAAGGGCATTTTGGTAATTTTCCATGGAGGGGAGATATTTTGTTATCCAAATCAGAGTTTATCTGATCCACCTCATCTTCATTTCATCTTTATCATCTCGTTCTTCTCTCTCTGTGACAAAACAAACATAAACACAAAACCTTCAACCCGAAACCGTGCGAAAAATACCAAAGAAAAACCATAAAGTCAACTTTGATTTCAAGACTTCAACTTCCAGTTTTGATCAACTAATCATATTCTACTCCTTCCCACGATCACAACCGTACCAACCATCGAAGGAGAGGATCGCGGAGGAAGCCGAACCGAGGATAGGAAGTTTCGGACCTTCCGATCGATTTTCCGGCTAGCACAGGTACGTGTTTGTGGTTTTGAGGTCATATTTGGATTCCTGTGTTCGAGTAGATAGATTTAGACATAAAATTTGTGAAAAATGGTTGAGTTTTGAGGAAGTTAGGAAAGCTTGAAGTTTCGGCCGGAAATGGTCGTCTTCTCCGGCGAGTCGCCGGTGACCGGTCGGGTCGAGTTGAACCAGTCGGGTCGAGTTGAACCAGTCGGGTCGAGTTGGACCGGGTCAGGTTGAGTCGGACCGGGTTGGACCAGTCCAGGCGCGTGGGTACTGTAGCAGGCGCGTAACCGGCGCGTGAAGGCGTGGCGGCGCGTGGGCGCGTGTTCCGACCTTCCGTCGGCGCGTGGCGGATCGTGGGGCCGAGTCTGAGGTCACGGTGGCGCGCGACAAGTAGTTTTTGACGTTTCGGACCTGTTGGCGCAGGTTTTGAGTTGATCGGACGTCGTTTAGGGGTTGTTCCGGATGTTTTAAAGTTGCTGCGTTTTCTAGGCCAGCATAGTTAGACTCCCGGGGTTTAGGGGGTTTATATTTAAGGTTATTATTATTAGCTGGTAATCCCGATTATTAATTTGGACAGGCGATACTGCTCCAGGAACTTCAGGGGAGCGTACAGTTCGGGATTGAGCTTGCTTGAACAGGTTTGTGAGTGGACTTTTGGTTTATAAACTGTAATGCATGCATAAATGTATCTTTGATTTTAAATACTGTTATGTATGGGTGCAATGAATTTCTGGATTTTAAAAATGATGCTGGACACATGTTTTACAATATTTCAGTGAAAGTATGTTTTGAGAAATGGCCTGGTTTTTGTACTCGATTTTGATATCGTTTTGACGTGGTAACTATTTGAGTATGTGATTTGGGTTGAGACCCATAATTATGATTTATTGATTTTGTCCATAAAATGATATTGCAAAGAATTTGGCTTAGGCCAAGAAACAAAGATTTCAAAGTATGAATTTGATTCACTGGTTCCCGTCCCGATGGTTATTGTTGCTCTGACTGGTGTTGAGGGGCCTTGCTCTGTCAGTTGTTGAGGGTTCGGACCTTGGTGTTGAGGGGCCTTGCTCCGCCAGGTTGCGAAGCTGTCTATGCATAGTACAGAGAGTACAGATAGTACAGATGGTACACAGAGTTGTACAGATTTGAACACATCTCAAGGGATACCCTGGTGTGTTATGGATATGTCGGGAACAGTGAAAATTTGAGATATTATGTGTCGGATTGAACGAAATGATTTGAATTTGAGATATTTTGTGTCCATATTAAATTAAATGATTTTAAACTCCTTTGAAGAGAGTTTTCAAACCAAATTGTGGATCACGAGGTTTTTTTATTATACAGATTTCATGTGAGTCCAACTATGTGGTTTTAAAGAGAAATGAGAATTTTTTGTGATTTACATATGATGTTTTAGTATGATAAATTGTTTTATGTTATGCATGCATGATTTTATAAATGGAGGGGAAGAAACGTATTTTCTTCGAAAAGGAATTTATAAATGATTATTTTTGTCCACTCACAACTTTTGTGTTTAAACCCCCTTCAGGCAGTTGAGTAGAGTTGCGCGAACACTGATCTCGAGGCAGAGGCATTAGTACTTCGACTGCGCTGTGTAATTATATTTGAGTAGGATATCTAAATTTTACTCTTGATCCTACTTAGACGCTCTGATATTATATTGTATTTGATTGGTCATTAATTACGGGAATTATTGAGTGCTTAAGTCCCTTGTCTGACAAGAGGAAGTATTTATTATTGTTATTATATTTTGTAAGGATTGAAGGGTATTTTGGGAACCTTTTCTTAGGTTGTCAGATGGGATCAGGGTTCTTCCCGGATTTCGAGGGGAAATTCGGGACGGGTCCTGAAAATTGGTATCAGAGCACTAGGTTAAATTCATGTAGACTGTACACTACGTGTACAATTATTTTGGTATTGATGAGTTATAGTTCTTAACAGCGTAATGCCTCCGAGACGCGAGTTCCGTCAACAGTCGGAAAATATTGGGGACACACCTGAACCTGCAGTGGAGCCTGATATGAGGCAAACACTGGAACAATTGGGTCATACGTTGACTTCTGTTCTTCAGAGTAGGACTGCTACTGAAGGTTCAGACATTGAGAGAGCCTAGAGATTAGGGGCTACAATATTTATGGGTGACTCTAGCCCAGATGATGCAATAGAGTGGATTACTCGTTTAGAGCGAGTGTTTTCGGTTATGAGATGTCCTCAGGGGGACATGGGTATTAGTACTCCTACTGGGAATATGATTAGTGGTGAATCTCGTGATTCGTAGTTGTCCAGTGTTAGTGGAAGGTCATGCATTAGAGGCAGATTTAATCCCTTTATATATTTTTGATTTTGATGTGATTCTGGGGATGGATTGGTTGACTATGCACCATGCCTCTATTGATTGTTATGACAAGATAGTGGATTTCAGGAGTCCAGGTTTACCAGAATTTACATTCAGGGGAGATCGTAGGGTACTACCCTGTGGAGTGATATCAGCTTTAACCGCTGAGAAATTGCTGAGGAAAGGTTGTGAGGGTTATTTGGCTCATGTGTTTGATTCTCGGGATACTCCGATGAGAGTGGAGGATATTCCAGTGGTGAGTGAGTTCTCTGATGTGTTTCCAGATGATCTTCCGGGATTGCCACCTCACCGGGAGATTGAGTTCACCATCGAGCTTTTGCCAGGTACTCAACCTATCTCACAGGCACCATATAGAATGGCACCGGCAGAATTGCGAGAGTTAAAGACTCAGTTGCAGGACTTGGTGAATATGGGATTTATTCGCCCAAGTGTTTCACCTTGGGGTGCACCAGTGTTATTTGTGAGGAAAAAGGATGGTGGTCTGAGATTGTGTATCGACTACCGGAAGCTAAACAGGGCTACGGTGCGGAATAAGTATCTTTTGCCAAGGATAGATGATTTGTTTGATCAACTTAAGGGGGCAAGATATTTTTCGAAAATTGACCTTCGATCCGGGTACCATCAGTTGAGGATCAGAGAAGGGGATGTTGAGAAAACAGCTTTCAGGACTCGTTATGGTCATTATGAGTTCCTGGTGATGCCTTTCGGGTTGACTAATGCCCCAGCAGCATTCATGGATTTGATGAACAGGGTGTTTCAAGAGTATTTGGATCGGTTTGTGATTGTGTTCATCGATGACATCTTGGTGTATTCGAGGAGTGGTAAGGCACATGAGAAACACTTAAGGTTGGTGCTGAATATGCTTAGGAAAAAGCATTTGTTTGCCAAGTTTAGTAAATGCCAGTTTTGGTTGACCGAAGTTGGATTCTTAGGTCATGTGATTTCGGCTGAGGGTATCAGCGTAGATCCCCAAAAGGTTGAGGCAGTGGCAAACTGGGAGCAACCGAGGACAGTGACAGAGGTGAGGAGTTTTCTGGGTTTGGCAGGATATTATAGACGGTTTGTAGAAGGATTTTCTACGATAGCAGGGCCGTTGACTCGGTTGACGAGGAAAGGAGTCAAGTTTGACTGGGGAGCTGATTGTGAACAGGGATTTCAGGAGCTGAAGAGGAGGTTGACTTCTGCTCCAGTATTGACCCTTCCTGATGATACTGGGGGATTCGAGGTGTATAATGATGCCTCATTGCGGGGAATAGGCTGTGTGTTGATGCAGTATGGAAAGGTGATAGCGTATGCTTCTAGACAACTTAAACCCCATGAGTTGAATTACCCCACACATGAGTTGGAGTTAGCTGCAGTGGTGCATGCATTGAAAATCTGGCGACATTATTTGTACGGGGAGACGTGTCGGATCTTCACCGACCATAAGAGTTTAAAGTACTTGTTCACCCAAAAGGACCTGAATCTGAGGCAGAGAAGATAGCTTGAGCTAATAAAGGATTATGATTGTACTATAGAGTACCATCCAGGGAAAGCCAATGTTGTGGCGGATGCATTGGGCAGGAAATCCATGGGTTCTTTGGCCCATTTGCATACAGTCTACCTACCGTTACTGGTAGAGTTCCGTAGAGCAGGGATAGTACTGGACATGGACAGCCAGGGGGCTTTGTTGGCTAGTTTCCATGTGAGGCATGTTCTGATTGATCGGATTATTGAGGCTCAACTCCAGGATCCTACATTGTGCATTATCAGGATGGAGTTGGAGGCTGGAAACAGGCAGGACTATGCGCTTAGGGATGATGGAGCCTTGGTTAGGGATGGCCGGTTGTGCGTACCGAATGAGGTGGAGCTAAAGAGGGAAATTCTTGATGAGGCTCATAGTTCGGCTTACGCTATGCATCCAGGAGGTACCAAGATGTATCATACCCTAAGGAAATACTATTGGTGGACTGGGATTAAAAGGGAAATTGCTGAGTTTGTGAGTAGATGCCTGACGTGTCAGCAAGTGAAAGCAGAGAGGCAGAAACCATATGGGGCACTTCAACCATTACCTATTCCGGAATGGAAGTGGGATCACATTACGATGGATTTTGTGTATAAACTTCCAAGGACACATAAGGGACATGATGGGATATGGGTAATTGTTGATAGACTCACGAAGTCTGCACATTTCTTGCCAGTGCGGGAAGATTTTCGGATGAGTCGGTATGCTAAATTGTTCATTGATGAGATCATACGACTACATGGGACTCCAGAGTCGATTGTTTCGGACAGGGATCCTAGATTTACCTCCAGGTTTTGGCGGAGTTTGCAGAAGGCTTTTGGCACTACCTTGCATTTTAGTACAGCTTTTCATCCTCAGACGGATGGTCAGTCTAAGAGGACAATCCAGGTTTTGGAGGATATGATGAGAGCTTGTGTACTACAGTTTAAAGGGAACTGGGATTCACACCTGGCTCTGATGGAATTTGCTTATAATAATAGTTATCAGTCGAGTATTGGGATGTCTCCTTTCGAGGCACTGTATGGGAGGCAGTGCAGGACACCATTATGTTGGAACGAAGTGGGTGAAAGGAAACTGTTAACACCAGAGTTGGTTGATACGATTGAGGAAAAAATAAGGATCATCAGAGAAAGGTTGAAGACAACTCAGGATCGCCAGAAGAGCTATGCAGACCATCGAACTAGAGACCTTGAGTTTGAGGTAGGTGACTGGGTGTTCTTGAAACTATCTCCTTGGAAGGGAATGGTACGTTTTGGTAGACGAGGAAAACTGAGTCCTCACTACATTGGTCCGTATGAGATTTTGGAAAGGATAGGACCAGTGGCATATCGTCTTGCTTTACCATCGGAATTATCCAGAGTTCATAATGTTTTCCATGTATCTTTGCTCCGGAAATATATGTTTGATGAATCTCACGTATTGGGAGAGCAGCCACTTGAGCTGAAGGATGATTTGACCTTTGAGGAGCAACCGATGCAAATTTTGGATTGGAAAGAAAAGGTACTGCGCAGAAAGAGTATTCCTCTAGTTAAAGTGTTGTGGAGGAATCAAAACGTGGAGGAAGCCACGTGGGAAACCGAGGAACTAATGCGGGCGCAGTATCCTTATTTGTTCCAAGGGTAGAGTTGAATTTCGAGGACGAAATTTCTTAAGGGGGGTAGATTGTAACAACCCGGATTTTCAATTATTGGATTTAAGTAAATTATTTATGTAAAATGACGATTTTACCCTTGGTCGGTAAAGGGCATGGAAGTCAAATTTTGTTTCGAAACCTTTTCGATTGTGTTTTGGATACCGTTGTGTAGGTCTCGAACTCACGAGTTCGTAGACAGGCAGCACGCGGAAAACGGAGTTCGTGGACGGAAGTTATGGGTCTAGATGTGCAAGGGCATTTTGGTAATTTTCCATGGAGGGGAGATATTTTGTTATCCAAATCAGAGTTTATCTGATTCACCTCATCTTCATTTCATCTTTATCATCTCGTTCTTCTCTCTCTGTGACAAAACAAACATAAACACAAAACCTTCAACCCGAAACCGTGCGAAAAATACCAAAGAAAAACCATAAAGTCAACTTTGATTTCAAGACTTCAACTTCCAGTTTTGATCAACTAATCATATTCTACTCCTTCCCACGATCACAACCGTACCAACCATCGAAGGAGAGGATCGCGGAGGAAGCCGAACCGAGGATAGGAAGTTTCGGACCTTCCGATCGATTTTTCGGCTAGCACAGGTACGTGTTTGTGGTTTTGAAGTCATATTTGGATTCCTGGGTTCGAGTAGATAGATTTAGACATAAAATTTGTGAAAAATGGTTGAGTTTTGAGGAAGTTAGGAAAGCTTGAAGTTTCGGCCGGAAATGGAGGATTCCGGCGAAACCAGACGACGGCGACGGCGACTGCCGGTCATCTTCTCCGGCCAACTTCCGGCGACGGCGACGGCAGCAGGTTGTCTTCTCCGGCGAGTCGCCGGTGACCGGTCGGGTCGAGTTGAACCGGTCGGGTTGAGTGAACAGGTCGGGTCGAGTTGAACCAGTCGGGTCGAGTTGAACCAGTCGGGTCGAGTTGGATCGGGTCAGGTTGAACTGGACCGGGTTGGACCAGTCCAGGCGCGTGGGTACTGTAGCAGGCGCGTGACCGGCGCGTGAAGGCGCGTGGCGGCGCGTGAAGGCGCGTGTTCCGACCTTCCGTCGGCGCGTGGCGGCGCGTGGGGCCGAGTCTGAGGTCACTGTGACGCGTGACAACTAGTTTTTGACGTTTCGGACCTGTTGGTGCAGGTTTTGAGTCGATCGGATGTCGTTTAGGGGTTGTTTCGGATGTTTTAAAGTTGCTGCGTTTTCTAGGCCAGCATAGTTAGACTCCCGGGGTTTGGGGGTTTATATTTAAGGTTCTTATTATTAGCTGGTAATCCCGATTGTTAATTTGGACAGGCGATATTGCTCCAGGAACTTCAGGGGAGCGTACAGTTCGGGATTGAGCTTGCTTGAACAGGTTTGTGAGTGGACTTTTGGTTTATAAACTGTAATTCATGCATAAATGTATCTTTGATTTTAAATACTGTTATGTATGGTTGCAATGAATTTCTGGATTTTAAAAATGATGCATGACACATGTTTTACAATATTTCAGTGAAAGTATGTTTTGAGAAATGGCCTGGTTTTTGTACTCGATTTTGATATCGTTTTGACGTGGTAACTATTTGAGTATGTGATTTGGGTTGAGACCCATAATTATGATTTATTGATTTTGGCCATAAAATGATATTGCAAAGAATTTGGCTTAGGCCAAGAAACAAAGATTTCAAAGTATGGATTTGATTCACTGGTTCCCGTCCCGATGGTTATTGTTGCTCTGACTGGTGTTGAGGGGCCTTGCTCTGCTAGTTGTTGAGGGTTCGGACCTTGGTGTTGAGGGGCCTTGCTCCGCCAGGTTGCGAAGCTGTCTATGCATAGTACAGAGAGTACAGATAGTACAAATGGTACACAGAGTTGTACAGATTTGAACACATCTCAAGGGATACCCTGGTGTGTTATGGATATGTCGGGAACAGTGAAAATTTGAGATATTATGTGTCGGATTGAACGAAATGATTTGAATTTGAGATATTTTGTGTCCAGATTAAATTAAATGATTTTAAACTCCTTTGAAGAGAGTTTTCAAACCAAATTGTGGATCACAAGGTTTTTTTATTATACAGATTTTATGTGAGTCCAACTATGTGGTTTTAAAGAGAAATGAGAATTTTTTGTGATTTACATATGATGTTTTAGTATGATAAATTGTTTTATGTTATGCATGCATGATTTTATAAATGGAGGGGAAGAAACGTATTTTCTTCGAAAAGGAATTTATAAATGATTATTTTTGTCCACTCACAACTTTTGTGTTTAAACCCCCTTCAGGCAGTTGAGTAGAGTTGACGCGAACACTGATATCGAGGCAGAGGCATTAGTACTTCGACTGCGCTGTGTAATTATATTTGAGTAGGATATCTAAATTTTACTCTTGATCCTACTTAGACGCTCTGATATTATATTGTATTTGATTGGTCATTAATTATGGGAATTATTTAGTGCTTAAGTCCCTTGTCTGACAAGAGGAAGTATTTATTATTGTTATTATATTTTGTAAGGATTGAAGGGTATTTTGGGAACCTTTTCTTAGGTTGTCAGACGGGATCAGGGTTCTTCCCGGGTTTCGAGGGGAAATTCGTGACGGGTCCTGACAACCCTTGTTCTACAAACTGTTTGTTCTCTTAACGTCAATTTTAATGAAATTATTTCTATTCATTATGAGCATGAGTAACTAATTTTCCCACTAGGGTTAGACCTAAGCCTTAACATGAATATGTGATTTATTCTTTTCCTATGTTGTCGTATATGCATGCTTTGAATCTTTAATCACTGTTTAAAATTATCTTTATGGCTTAATGCTTGATCACCCTTAGGATATTTAGACAAGTAATTTGATGCAATTTTATAGGAATGCCCACTTAAAAATTGGGATTAGCTTCTTGTGATTAAGGATTGTAATACTTCTAGGTTAAATGTCATAACTAAGAGATTGCATGGTTATAAAATATTGGTATGAACTTAATGAATCTTGCATGTAAAATTAGATCTAAATGCCATAGACTAATCACATGTTAGGTAGACGTTTCCACTTGAATGCCCACGAGGAAAATATACTTTCGAAAAATCTAACCTTCAAAGTTGGATGTATTGATTCATAGATTCTTTTCTAAGTCACATATGATTGTTAATGGTGAAGGTTGAACCCTAGTACTTGTTTACATTGTTTACTTAATTTTTATTCAGTCACCGAACTTATTGCAACTATTTTTATTATTAATTAAGAGTGAATTCTAAAAATAAGAATTATCTATATCAGTCCCTGAGGAAATCGACTCTGCTTACAGTGCTATACTACAGCAGCCATGTACTTTTGCAGGTATTATTTGTGTGATTTTAATCCTTATTTTGCAGGTGGGAAAAATCCTATCAGTCACCTCACAAATGAATTTGATTTCAAAATAGTATCCAATTTAAAATACAGATGACTTAAGTAAGAGTATTAAAAAAATCAAAATCACCACGCCCATGGCACTCGCTTGAGAGGTTTTGAAGGGCTCAAAGTTGTCATCCCTGCACCATTCTGTTTTCTTTTCTTTTTTGATTTCCTTATTTCTTATTGATTATTTTTTATTTCCTTATTTCTTATTGATTATTTTTTATTTCTTATTGATTATTTTTTATTTCCTTTGATTATTTTTTATTTCCTTATTTCTTATTGATTATTGAATTATTTTATTATTTAATTTGTATAGTTCAGCTAAAAAGAGACAAAAACATAAGGCAAGTGCAATTCACAAAGAGACGTAAAGGACTGTTCAAAAAGGCTAAACAGTTTTGCAACATGTTCGACACACAACTCGCCGTCCTAGTATTGTCGAAAACCGGTAAGTCTTATGATTTCGGACATTCCTCCGTGAACGCCGTCCTCTGTCGGTATTTTCCGCCGCCGGCGGAAGAGGATCATCAAACAGACGAGATGAGTATGCAAAAGAGAGAGAATTGTTTTGATGACTTGGAGCGCGAGACGACGGCGGAGAAAGTGGAAGAGTTGATGAAGAAGGAGGTGAGGGCATGTCAAAAGGTTGAAGAGTTGGTGTCATTGAAACAAAATTATATGATGCTTCTCGACAAGGTTAAAGAGAGGTTGAAAACTATGTCACCGGATGTCCAAGGTGGGAAGGAACAATATGTGGAGATCAATCCAAATTATCCACTATCGAAACACAAAGACATATCGCATGATGAGGAGCGTGATGATCACGGGGTTGATAATTATCGTTTTACTGAATTAAACAACATGTCTCAAATTTTTCATAATGAATATTTGGGATATTGTAAGCCACAACAAGTTTCGGTCAAATCAATATCAATATTTGAAGACGCATTGCCTGTTGAAGATGGTGGTTTTATTGAATTAGGCGACGTGTCTCAATCTTTATATGATAATTATTTGGAAGATGGTAAACCACAACAAGTCTCGACCAAATCAATATCAAATTTTGAAGACATATCGTCCAATTCAATTCTAAATGAACGGGACCATCACGGGGTTGATGAAGTTGAATCCGACATTATGTCTCAACAGTTTTGGAATACAAATTTGAACAATGATACCCAAACAACTGAAGACATATCGCCTATTTCAACTCTAACAACTGCTTTTGAGGATCATAACGATGATTTGGAGAACGGAGATACCATGAATATATTTAGTCATCCTTCGTGGACATCAATGGTGAATCACTTGTTTGGCCCAGAACATGGTGATGATGGTTACTATAGTGGCTTGAATGGCGGCAATGCTACCATGGATACAGTTGGGTCATCATCAGATTTGACACAACACAATTTTAATTGACATAATCACTGCCAATGGATATAATTACAATTACTTACATACCATAATAAAAAATCCTCAATATTATTATGAAGATTCAAGTTCCAATTTTAATTGACCCAAATATTGTTCTCGACCATGATGCTATGTTATTTTTTCTTCTCTCATATATTTCATTTCTCAAATTTGTCTTTATGATTGATATATAAAAGCTGAAACTATTTATTATTTAAATTATGATTTTAAGATGATTTTTTGTCAAAAAATTACAAGATTGGTGGCAGGCATGGACCACCCTTAAGAGCTAGGGTGCTCCAGCCCACCTGAAATTGATGACCGAAAGTAAATTTTTTTTAATGCTAGTTTATATAGCACACCTCATTAATTTGCTATACACTTAAATAAGAGGGATAATGAATTATTTTTGAGATCGTATGATATAAAATTATCCACATAAAAGATGAACTTGTTGCAATTTGAGTGTTTTATTGTATTATATGGTATGATTATCTATTGTTTCTATGCACAAAGTATGTAATTTAACTAGTTGTAATTTTTTTATCAATGAAATTCACTCATTTCATCAAAATTTGATAACAAAAAAATTCACGTTAAAATTTAGCCCACCGTATTTTAATTTCTGGATTCGTCCTTGATTGGAGGTCGTTTAGCCGTTCATGTATATAAACAAATCAACTGTATTAGTAAAAATTAAGATCTTCATGGTGAATCGTCCATTTTTAGTTGATACATATAAATACTGAAACGATCGCCAGTTTGGTTGGTTCTTTGCATGGTTAATTTCAAATAACGATTTAAGAGTTACACAATTTTAATTATGATGTACGTATATATGAGAATAACTCGATAAATAAAAAAAGTTCAACGATAATGTCCTCCAAAATGGGATGGAACTATTATATCCTATTTCATATATCCTCGCTTATCCAAGCTACATATATATTGTGTAAGGATATGGGATTACAAACTAGTATGTCATGCATGTGTATAAGAATTATTAAGACTAAGTTTTCCATCCATATTGATCCATCATAGTGTTCAAATATATAGTTGATCGATCCATCCATATTTAACATCGTTTCTTAATTTGCAGCAAATTAATCAGAAAATTACTTTTCTCAAATAAAATGACTGACGCTCTCTCAGTCGGACAAACCATAAAAAAAGCTTCAAGGCAAGGTGGCAATCGTAACCGGCGGCGCCAGCCGCATCGGTGAAGCCACGGCCCTCAAATTCGCCATGCATGGCGCACCCGCCGGGGTGATCGCCGACGTCCTGGACGACAGAGGCCAAAACATCGCTGCATCAATTGACGACAGTACTAACCACCGCTCAACCTACATCCACTGCGACGTGTCCGACGAGGATCAGGTCAAGGCGTTGGTGGAATCAACGGTCCAGATGTACGGCCGCCTTGACATCAAGTTCAGCAACGTGGGCATGGGAAGCGCGTCACAGCAGACTGTCCTGGAGTTTGACCTCTCCACCTACGACAAGCTCATGGCGGTCAACGTGCGCGGCATGGCAGCGTGTGTGAAGCACGCGGCAAAGGCAATGGTAGAGGGGAGCACGAGGGGGAGCATCGTGTGCACCGCGAGTGTGGCGGCGAGCGTTGGGGGTCCAATTTTCACGGACTATACCATGTCGAAGCACGCGGTTTTAGCGCTGATGAGGTCGGCGAGTGTGCAGCTGGGTGGGTCCGGGATACGCGTCAACTGCATGTCGCCGGGACCGGTGGTGACGCCGCTGCTGTTCTCGATGTTTAAGATGATGGAGGCGGAGGATTTGGGAAAAGTATTGGACTCACAAATGGGGTTGAAAGGAGTTGGGAAGATGATGTCGGTGGAGATTGTGGCGGACGCTGTCGTGTTTTTGGCTTCTTACGACGCGGAATTACTCACTGGCCATAATTTGGTGATTAATGGCGGGTTTAAGACCTAAGATTCTTACGACGCGGAATTTCTCCGAGATTTTATGTAAAAAGGAAAATGATAGGTAAATCACATAATTTACAAACCACACATATTACAAGAGCCCATATTTGTATTTGTGGGTCCAAACTTGTATTTTTGTGTGGTTTGCAAATTATGTGTGGTCTTTCTAGAATTGTCCGTACGCATAAAAATATAACCGCTAATAAATCTATCATGTAACCGTTAATAATTGTAAAAATATAATCGTTAATAAATTTATCATATAGTGAATTTTTGAATGAACTTAATTATAATAAATATAACATATAACTAATTTTCTATTTTTTGAATAGAACTATATATAACAAATAATCACGTAATGTTATTCATTAAATTTTTTTTTTAAAAAAAGTTAGGTAAATTGTCACTCCTACATGCCAAACACTACAATAGACTTGTAGATACCGTGACCAAAGGAATAGGGGCCAACTCCAAGCCAGCTGGCCAATCTTAAAAAATATAAATCTAACCAATCCCCAGTATGATATTTTGATTGGTTCGCCAATCCCCAGTATAATATAAGTGGCATGCTAGCTAAACTAACTCAATCTTTGATATGGGCAATAAAAAATTGAAAGGAAAAGTAGCCATAATCACCGGTGGTGCGAGCTGTTAGAAATAGGGTTGAACAAGGTGGTTAGTCGTTTTAGCTGTTAGCTTATTGTTAGGAATTAGTTAGGTTGTTATAGCCAGCTATGTGCCAACTACTAAGTTAGTTATTTTGAGTTAGGAGGTTAGAGAGTTACACCGTGTAATGAGAAGTATAAAAGAAAACAAGTGTAATAGATTAAAGGTAGAAAAGAATCAAGGAAATATACAAAGAAGGCTCAACTACAAAAGGTTTCTAGATCTCTTTTCATTTCTCTCTAAACCTTTCATTCCTTTTGCTTTGTTTCTCACTGAACACCATGAATTTGAACATGGTATCAGAGCCGTAAAGGCTCACTGTTAAGATCCTGGCTCTCGTTGCTGATCATGGAAGCTGTTAAGTTGAAAATCGATGAAAGACGCTGCGATTCTTGAAGGTCTTGATTTCTTCACCGTTCCGATCAACTACCATTCTGAGTTCTTATTCCTCTATTTCTTCCTCTTCTAAAGATAAGTGTTCTTTGGGCCTCTTCTTGTTAAATTGAATCGCGAAATTTGTGTTCTAGAAACTTTCTCTCTAAGAAGTTTTGTGTGTAAATCTTGAATTGTTCAAACACATTGTTATAATCATGTCTTCAGCTATGGATTTACTTAAGCATGCGACTGATTTTGTATTTGCTAAGCTAGACGATACAAATTATATCTCATGGAGTACTATGATTCAGAGATTGTTAAAAGGTTTTCACTTGTTTGGAGATCTTGATGGTTCGTGTATCTGTCCTCCATCAACTAGTGAAACCTTTCAAAAATGGATTGATAACGATGTCGCGGTACTTAACATGTTAATCACAACAATCTCTGAGGAAGCTTTTACAGAAATCATGACCTGTGAAACTTCTCGTGATGCGTGGCTTACACTGCAAGAAAGATTCTCATCTATGTCTGTGGCCAATCTGATGCAACTGAAGACCAATCTTCAAACTATACATAAGGGATCATATACTATTGAAGGCTATCTTATCAAGATTAGGTCAGCCAGACAACGATTGGCTAGTGCTGGACTTGTGGTGTCAGACAAAGACGTGATCTTGATCACCTTGAATGGATTACCTTCAGAATAGCATGCCTTCAAGTCTCACATTCGAGTAAGGCCTATCTCGATCACCCTTTCAAAACTTCGTACACTACTACTTGCTGAAGATGCAGACTTGTCTAAGGCATCTGTACAGGCTCAATTGTCTCTCCTTACAACTATATATGGTTACAACCAAGTCCACACCCGAGTCTCAGACACAGCTCTCTAATGCACCACCCTCTCAGGGATCTCAGTGGCAAGACTCTAACTCTAACCAGAATTCTGGTTGGCAAGGGAACAATAACTATCAAGGCTCCAACTGGTTTGGTAGAAATAATCGTGGAAGAGGTCGATTCAATGGCTATCGTGGTAGGAACAATCGAGGTCGATATAACAACTACTACAACAATTATAATGGCTATCAGAATCAAGGATATGGTGGTTACAATCCAACCTACAACTTAGGTTCCAATCATAGCTACAATGGCTATAATCCCAACTACAATTCAGGTTATAATCAACAGCAGCAAGGTCGTGCTCCTTCAGGCCTTAACCCATACACAGGCTCCTCTCTTGTTCCTAATCCTGGGGTACTAGGTTCTGTCACAGCCCCACAAGCACAATCATACATATGCCAACTGTTCAAGCTTCCTGGTCATGAAGCTCCAGGATGTCCTCAAAGGGGTCACTGGAGTTCCACACCTCAGCAAGTCCCTCCACCACAAGCTTACTCAGCTACATCAAGTTTTGAGTTTTCAGATCCCACTTTTGGCTTGCTGACACAGGAGCAACACATCATATGACATCATATACCTCTCAACTACAACATTCGAAACCTTGCCCTCCAAACTCAGGTATTGTTGTAGGTACTGGAGCTGTTTTACCTATTACTAGAGTTGGAACTGTTACATTGCATGTGTCTGGTCATGTCTTTGATTTGTCTGGAGTATGTCATGTGCCTAATTTGATACACAGCCTTCTGTCTGTCCACAATTTTGGTAAGCATAATAACTGTCAAATGCTTTTTGATGCATCTTCCCTTCGAATTCAAGACACAATGGGGAAAGTGTTGTACCAGACTCTTAGTCTTGCTGGTTTGTATCCCATTCCCATCAATCTACATTCTGTGGTTTCAACTCTTGGTGCTGGTTACTTAGGGCAGAAGGTTTCTTCATCTCTCTAGCATCAAAGACTTGGACATCCTTCTAATGCCATCTTTGCTTCTATGCTCAAACAAGCTCAAATATCTCCAACTCCTGAGCCCTCGTCTCACATTTGTGATTCATGTCTTCAAGGCTAAGTTTCAAGACTTCCCTTTACTCTTTCTGCTCATAAGGCATATGTGCCTTTTCATAAGATACACTCTGATGTATGGGGGCCTAGCCCTTGTACCCCTCTCTAGGTTTTTTATTCTATGTCATTTTCATAGATTATTGTACACGAGATACTTGGATATACCCTTTGCTCCATAAATCAGATGTTTACTCAGTCTTTGTCAAATTTCATGCATATGTTACAACCTTTTTTGAAAAATCTATCAAAATCTTCCAGAGTGATGGGGGAGGAGAGTTTACTAGTAAGGCCATGGTTGAGTTTCTTACCTCTAAGGGTATCCAACACTTTAAATCTTGTCCTTATACCCCTCAGAAAAATGGCTTGGCTGAGAGAAAGCCTAGACATTTAATTGAAACCACCATCACCTTACTAAGAGCTGTTTCCATGCCGTCTTTGTTCTGGTTTCATGTATGTTCCACATCCAACTACCTAATCAACATAATGCCTACTCCTATTTTGCATATGCAATCACCCTTTTCCTGTCTGTTTGGTTCTTTTCCCTCCTTAGATTCTATTCATGTGTTTGGTTGTGCTTGCTATCCATATTTGAGACCCTACACTAAGAATAAACTCGAGTCCCGATATGCTCAATGTGTTTTTATAGGCTATACACTTGACTATAAGGGTTTCATGTGTTATCATATCCCATCTAAGAAAACCTACATTTCGAGACATGTGATTTTTGATGAGTCTCACTTTCCCTTCTCTTCTGTTTCGAAATCAGGTGTTTCTTTGGTTCCTTGTAGTCTTTCTTCTTCTCATTCTGGCAATGTAACAGTCTCTAGTTGTACTCCATTATCTGTTGGCACTAACAGCTCTTCCAGGAACCTTTGTTCTTCCATCTCTCCTTCAGCTCCTGCCAATGTGCCTATACACTCATCTCCTGTCTCACCAGTGGCTCCTGCCTTGTCTGATGCACTACATGGTTCTCCCCGTTCTGTTGATGCTCCTGTGAATGCTGCACCTATTCCACTTGTGGCTGATCTATCTAGTTCTCTTCCTCAAGGTGGTACAACTTCACTTCATCCTATGATAACTAGGTCTAGATGTGGAATCATTAAACCTAGCAGGAAAGGGTTTCTTGCCTTGCACACTACCTCATATGTTCCTGGTTCCTTGATTGAACCTATGTCCTACAAACAAGCCTTACTTGTGCCTGAGTGGCATCAAGCTATGCAAGATGAACTTGATGCACTTCATCACCAGAAGACTTGGTAGTTGGTTCCTCTTCCTTCTCATCGTGGTGTCATTGGCTGGAAGTGGGTCTGCAAACTCAAGAGCAATGCATATGGTTCAGTGGCTCAACACACGGCACGTTTGGTAGCTAAAGGCTATCTTCAAGAGGCTGGTATTGATTATGAGGAAACTTTTAGCCATGTGGTCAAGCACACTACTGTTCGTCTTATTCTTGCCCTTGCAGCTCAATTTCGATGGTCCTTAAAGCAACTCGATGTGAAGAATGCATTCCTTCATGGATTTTTAAGTGAGGAGGTGTTTATGGATCAGCCTCCTGGATTTGTCAACTCTACCTATCCTAATCATGTTTGCAAGCTGGATAAATCACTCTATGGTCTGAAACAGGCTCCACGCGCATGGAATGCTCGATTCACTTCCCATATGCTGAAATTGGCATTTGCTCAGTCTTCTTCCGACTATGCTCTTTTCACTTCCCACAAAGATTCCATTTTGCTTATTGTTCTTGTGTATGTTGATGACATCATTGTTACAGGTACCAGTCCTTCGGCCATTACTCCCTTATCCGTGCTTTAGGTCTGGAGTTTGATATGAAAGACCTCGATCCCTTGTCCAACTTCTTAGGCCTTCAAATTGGGTACACCGATGCTGGTATTTTTGTGCATCAATTCAAGTATGTTATTGATCTCTTGGCAAAGGTTGGAATGTCCAACTGTGGATCAGTTTCCACTCCCTTGGTTCCTGATAATAAACTGCTTCTAGGTGCTGGAGTCCCACTCTCGGATCCCTCTCTCTACCCCAACATGGTAGGTGCTCTTCAGTACCGAACCTTTACTTGACCAGACATCGTGTTTGTTGTCAACACTGTGTGTCAGTTTATGCATGCTCCTACGGATGTTCACATGATTCTTGTCAAACGTATCTTGCGTTATCTTCAAGGTATTCACGACCTAGGTCTGCATTACATCTCGGGCCCTTTACGCATTCAAGCATTCTCCGACGCAGATTGGGGAGGTGATCCCAACACCAGACGGTCTACATCTGGTCACATTGCTTTCCTTGGCCAAAATCCTATCTCCTGGGGTGCAAAGAAACAGACTACTGTCTCCCGTTCCTCTGCTGAAGCGGAGTATCGATCCTTGGCCAATACGGCTTGTGAACTTTTATGGCTTTCCTATCTGCTCACTGACCTACGCCTCAAATTTTCTCATGTCCCTCTTCTCTGGTGTGACAACATAGCGGCCATTCAGCTTGCTCACAATCCTGTGTTTCATGGGCGCACTAAGCATGTGGAGATAGACGTTCACTTCATCAGTGAACAAGTTCAACGCCGTTCCCTTCACTTGGCCCATGTTCGATTTGCTGATCAACTCGCAGATCTGATGACGCACGGCTTGCATACTTCTCAGTTCACAGTCTTTCGTAACAATCTGCTACTTCGTCATCCTCGCATCAAATTGCGGGCAGATGTTAGAAATAGGGTTGAACAAGGTAGTTAGTCGTTTTAGCTGTTAGCTTATTGTTAGGAATTAGTTAGGTTGTTATAGCCAGCTGTGTGCCAGCTACTAAGTTAGTTACATTGAGTTAGGAGGTTAGAGAATTGCACTGTGTAATGAGAGGTATAAAAGAAACAAGTGTAATAGATTAAAGGTAAAAAATAATCAAGAAAATATACAAAGAAGGCTCAACTACAAAAGGCTTCTAGATCTCTTTCATTTCTCTCTAAACCTTTCATTCCTTTTGCTTTGTTTCTCACTGAACACCATGAGTTCGAACACGAGCGGCATTGGCGAGGCCACCGCACGTGTTTTTGCCGAGCATGGCGCCACCTTGGTGGTGATCACTGACATCCAAGACGAGCTAGGCCGTCATGTAGTCGAATCCATCGGCACACATATATGCAGCTACGCACACTATGAAGTATCTGATGAAAATCAAGTCAAGATAATGGTAGAAAATACGGTACACAAATATGGCCAGCTCGACATCATGTTTAGCAACGCCGGAATTCTTGGCCGCCAAGATCAAACCGTTCTTGACCTTGACTTTTCAGCGTTTGACCGGTTGTTCGACGTCAACGTGCGCGGAATGGCCTTGTGCGTCAAGCATGCAGCGCGTGTCATCGTCGAAGGCCGGGTGAGGGGTAGCAATGTGTGCACTGCCAGCACGGGGGCGAGCCACGGCATGGAGGATCGGACGAATTATTGCATATCGAAGCACGCGGTGGTTAGGTTGGTCCGGTCGGCGAGCGTGCAGCTTGGGGTGCATGGGATTAGGGTGAATTGCGTCTCACCGGGTGCTTTGGCGACGCCAATGACGTGTCACGCGAGGGGAAAGAAGTTGGGGAACTCGAGAAGGAGTATGGGAAGTTCGCACGCGTGAAGGGGGTAGGGATGAAACCGAGAGACGTGGCGGAGGCAGTGTTGTTTCTTGCTTCTGAGGGTTCTGAGTTTGTCACCGGACATGACTTGGTTGTGGATGGTGGGCTTGTTCGCCCATTAGTCCGGCACTTTATGATGGACCAATATGCGTTGGTTTCCAGGCCCAAAATAAGTCGACTATTGTATCCCATGAGTCCGCCACTTCTTTCGAAAATAATTTTTGTACTTAATTTTTCTCTTCGTGCATTGTTCTATTTGTTTTCGTTGGTTGATTTTGTTTTGATTTATTAAATCTGACAATTAAAAAAAATGAAAAAGTGCATTTAGAAGTAATTAATTTTGATTTCAAAATCGTAATTAAGTTTCTAACACTATTTTTTCAACCCTCACTAGTTTTTGGTCACCTCACAAATGAATTTGATTTCAAAATAGTATTCAATTTAAAATACAGATGACTTAAGTAAGAGTATTAAAAATCAAAATCACCACGCCCATGGCACTCGCTTGAGAGGTTTTGAAGGGCTCAAAGTTGTCATCCATGCACCATTATGTTTTCTTTTCTTTTTTGATTTCCTTATTTCTTATTGATTATTTTTTATTTCCTTATTTATTACTGATAATTGAATTATTTTATTATTTAATTTGTATAGTTCAGCTAGGAATTTATTTCTGTAATTTAATTAGTTTTCGTAAATCACAAATAAGACATTCCTAGGGCAATGAGGTTAACCGAAAGAACCAAATATATGAACGACATTATTATTATTATTATTATTTGGCTGGGCTAATTTAGGCATGCAGGATTTGAGAAGAAAACACAATCAAGAAACAATGGAGGTAAAAGAAGAAGACGAGAGATTACAACTAAAAAGAGACAAAAACAGAAGGCAAGTACAATTCACAAAGAGACGTAAAGGACTGTTCAAAAAGGCTAAACAGTTTTGCAACATGTTCGACACACAACTCGCCGTCCTAGTATTGTCGAAAACCTGTAAGTCTTATGATTTCGGACATTCCTCCGTGAACGCCGTCCTCTGTCGGTATTTGCCGCCGCCGTCGGAAGAGGATCATCAAACAGACGAGATGATTATGCAAAAGAGAGAGAATTGTTTTGATGACTTGGAGCGCGAGACGACAGCGGAGAAAGTGGAAGAGTTGATGGAGAAGGAGGTGAGGGCATGTCAAAAGGTTGAAGAGTTGGTGTCATTGAAACAAAATTATATGATGCTTCTCGACAAGGTTAAAGAGAGGTTGAAAACTACGTCACCGGATGTCCAAGGTGGGAAGGTACAATATGTGGAGATCAATCCAAATTATCCGCTATCGAAACACAAAGACATATCGCATGATTCAGCTCTCAAGGAGCGTGATGATCACGGAGTTGATGATTATCGTTTTACTGAATTAAACAACATGTCTCAAATTTTTCACAATGAATATTTGGGAGATTGTAAGCCACAACAAATCTCGGTCAAATCAATATCAATATTTGAAGACTCATCGCCTATTGAAGATGGTGGTTTTATTGAATTAGGCGATGTGTCTCAATCTTTATATGATAATTATTTGGAAGATGGTAAACCACAACAAGTCTCGACCAAATCAATATCAAATTTTGAAGACATATCGTCCAATTCAGTTCTAGATGAACGGGACCATCACGGGGTTGATGAAGTTGAATCCGACATTATGTCTCAACAGTTTTGGAATACAAATTTGAACAATGATATCCAAACAACTGAAGACATATCGCCTATTTCAACTCTAACAACTGCGTTAGAGGATCATAACAACGATTTGGAGAACGAAGATACCATGAATATATTTAGTCATCCTTCGTGGACATCAATGGTGAATCACCTGTTTGGCCCAGAACATGGTGATGATGGTTACGATAGTGGCTTGAATGGCGGCATTGCTGCCATGGATACAGTTGGGTCATCATCAGATTTGACACAATACAATTTTAATTGACATAATCACTGCCAATGGATATAATTATAATTACTTACATAACATAACAAAAAAATCCTCAATATTATTATGAAGATTCAAGTTCCAATTTTAATTGACCCAAATATTGTTCTCGACCATGATGCTATGTTATTGTTTCTTCTCTCATGTAACTAGCACTTTTTTTTTTAAGATCTCGATGGTTTTTTTTTTAATTTCTTATTCATCGTTTTCATTTTCTTTATCCCATAATCATGTGATTTAGATTTTTATTTTTTGTCATTTGATTATTGGAGTTTAAAAAACTTAGATAATAAATTCATAAACTTGTCAACCAAACAAGTTTTGTTTTTAAAAAAAATAAAAAATTTGCCAGTACATGTTTGTAACTGATTTATCAGTCATTTAAATTTGATTAATGATAACATATTATCGACATTCCAATCTTTCTTAAAAGCAATGTTTGCAATTGGCCCCAAAAAATATATTCTATTGGCCCCAACGGCCAATGGCTGGCTCTTGGGCCTCACCAAAAGACGACACAATCGAAAATCCAGGTTTGTAAATCCTCAACGGTCCGATAGAGACCTCCCTCTGCCTCCTCTCTGTTTTTCTCCGTCTGCCTCGTCTCTATTTTCTTCTCCTCCCAAAGAGATCAACTTCACATCTATAATCCATCTACATCTTCAGCAATCGGAAGAGAAAGAGACACGGGAATGCAAGTGCTGAGAAATTTTCACTCATTTTCTTCGTCAATTCTCTTGGAGAGGTCTCTCGGCTTCGAATATGGTAACAAAAGAAGAAGCACAAAAACGAGTCGCCAAAATTATGCGATTATGGCCTCCAGCAATTTGGCTGCTACTTCACCAGCATGGGACAGCTGGAAGCCCGAGAAGGTCTCAGCTGCTCCATCTCTCAGTGACATTCTTTGGCCTTCGGCAGGTAATTTTTAATTCAATTACTTGCATTAATCATGTTCATGGCCGGAAGTGTGTTTAAAAATTAAAATAAAGATTGAATGAAAAACAGGGGCATTTGCAGCAATGGCAATATTGGGGAAGGTGGATCAGATTCTGTCTCCCAAAGGAATTTCAATGACGATTGCGCCTCTAGGGGCTGTTTCTGCTGTGCTCTATGCCACCCCTTCTTCCCCAGGTGCTCGGGTATGTTCTTCTACTTCTCTCTTCTTCTCTGTTATCAGCCTCGCGTATATATTTCATGAAATCTAAACCAGTCTTAATTTTGTTATTTTGTTAATTGTTTGGTGTAATTTGAATGCCATATATAAGTTGTTTTTGTTCTTCTCTGAGGTCTGAGCAGCCTACTCAATAGTCACTGACACATTTACAAACGGACAATTCTCACTCACCACTCCATCTGCATGGACCTAAAATCATAAAAATGAAAGATAGCAGAATTTTTTTCTTGATACATGGTTGAAAATAAGGTTCAAGTAGAAATGCTTAAATTAAATATTGATTTTTTTTTGGTGCGTTTGGTTAAGGATTACCCATAATTAATCCCAACTTATTTAGAATGATGGTCTAATGGAATTCCCCTTTCAATTGTTGTGCAATAGGAAATTTCAAGTTCGAATTTCATAAATACAAGGTCTATATTTAATGTAGTGTAAAGTAATCTTCCTATTTTCAATATCATTATATCAAAAACAAAAAAAAAAAACAAAAAACCAATCACTATGGCAGTGTCTCCTTATCCATGATGTCATTTCGACCTTAGGTTATGTCCACTTATTTTCTTTCACTTTGCGAGGCGATGTCGAGGCTGAGGATTGGCTCTAAAGTGTCTCCTTATCGATGATGTCACTCCAACCTTAGGTTCGGTCTTCTTATTTTTTTTTCACTTTGCGAGGTGATGTCGAGACTAAAGGTTAACTTGGTTTCACCATAAATCAAGAGAGCTGATTTTGACACTCCACAAATTACTTGTTGCACTCCACTTTTTTGTTCTAATGTTTTCTTATTTTTTTATCAATCAAACTTCCAAACACCCCTCTTCTTTTTGAATTTATATTTTAATTTATTTCTTTTGTTTATGTAAAACATTTGGATTTCTATTTTTTCTTTCTCGATAAACCCTACTCTCCCACTTCACATTTCTCCCACTTTCTATATAGAATTAAACACTATACAGAGCTTTTCAGTAATTTTCTAACAAAATTCTTCTCTATTACCTTCATTAATGCCAGCTCTTTATTTAATATAATCACCAAATGATGGTTATCAACTCCCAAAATTTTACTGAACATTTTTAGCCCCCACACATAGAGAATAATTTTGTTAAAAAATTACTGAAGAGCTCTGTATAGTGTTTAATCGAAAATACAAAATGAGAGAGATATGAAGCGGGATAGTAGGTTTTATCGAGAAAAAAAAAGTCAAAATATTTTAAATAAATAAAGAATAAAAATAAAATATGTTAAATTCAAAAGAAGGAGAAATACGTTTGGAAGTTTGATTCATAAAATACTAAAAATATATATATTTAAAAATTGAGTGCAACAAGTAATTTATGAAGTGTCAAAATCAACTCTCATTAAATTAAATTATGAGAATAATTTAACGGTTCAAAAGGTGATCCCCCAACTTAACCCATTACTCTATGTCCATCATTCTATCATTACTCCTTTGAATTCCCCAATTGGGCCTACTTGGGTCAAGTCCTGGCGCTTTCACAAGAAAGCACGATCCTTTGAATTCAAGGTGCAACTAGCACAAAGGCGTACGAAACTCAAATGCAAAAAAATGGCACTCTTTTAAGAGTAGTCACACGAGTCCAATTCCCGTTTCAATCCAACACTCTCTCTTAATTTTGACCCTAACTTATAATCAGGACGTTGCAATTCAAAATATTTCAGTCACATTCAACTCTGGTTTTGCAGAAGTACAATATGTTCATGGCACAAATTGGGTGTGCGGCAATTGGTGTGGTGGCATTTTCATTATTTGGTCCAGGATGGCTTTCTAGGAGCTTTGCCTTGGCTGCATCCATTGCTTTCATGACTTACACACGTTCCACACATCCACCTGGTATAATATTAGTATGTATATTCCTCAATCTTAATTCTCACTTACTAGTAAAACTATAACCTATGTGTTCATTTGGCAGCTGCAAGCTTACCAATATTGTTCATCGATGGAGCTAAGTTTCATCACTTGAATTTTTGGTACGCTTTGTTCCCGGGGGCCGCCGGATGCCTTCTCCTTTGCTTAATCGTGAGTTCTTACCGCACAATTTATCTGATCATCAATCATGTAAAAAATTTCATCAATTATAGTATCAATCCAACTCGCCATCTCATTCGTCTGTCTCTCAATACTTTGCAGCAAGAGGTGGTGTTATACTTGAAGGACAACTTCAAATTTTGATGCTTACACAAAGGAGGTTGTTGTGAAATGTGATCTAAATTTGTTGTCCCTATTCATCTGAAATGTGGTCCTAAATCCAGTAAAGTAGCGCATATATTGATAAATATCTGTTTTGTCATGGTCCTTCAATTCCCTCCATGGACTAAGACTTTCCAGAGACCCTCCAACCCCCACTGAGTTTATTTTGGTTTGGTATAATATCAAAAAGTTATTTTGGTGCCCAACAACTTTCAAGGAACCTCATGTTCCTGAGTTGAAAAATTGTGGGCTAAGTTTCTAATTTATTCCTGAGGTTAGTGGAATGTGACAAATGTGGGGATAAAAATAATACGAATATACTGTGACGATTTTATTGGTTATCTTTTTAATAGAATCAGGACTTATTTATTTGTATATATATAAGAACTTATTTAAATAGAAAATTCCTGTTAAATCTTATACTTATAAGAATTAAGAACGCACGAATAAATTTAAACAAGTCATTAATATTTGACCTAAAATCGGTTGTTAGAGCAACAAGTAAAAGAAATGAACTTCTTCTCACGGTTGGCTATCCTTACATAATGTACTAGATGGGGCAGGGGTAGTGAATGTTTTTGTTATTATTAACGGTGTGAGAATGGACCTTAGTTATATAGGCATCAAATCCTGATGAATTTTGTTAATAAAAAAACATAACACGGTATACAAGTTACTTATCCATCATTCCTTTGAAATTTTAACTCACAATTAAATGTAATGCCTTAGATTACAAGTAACTAGAGTACCAACTAAACCCTAAATTAAATTTCTAATGTAGATTAAAATTACTAACCGTAGTTGATTAGGTAATAAACTGTAAGTTGGAATAAGTTCCAACAAATTAAGGATGTGTCTGAGTTACTATAATTTTTGTTGGTTTGAGAGGATTTAATGCATGGTAAAATCATGTAAGTTTGAATGGTTTGATAAACAATATATGAAAACATGGTGAAAATGATCACCCAAAGTCCCAAATATGCATAAGAAAACCAACAAAATCCATCAAAAGCATTCAATAAAAGCTTTAAAGCTCTGAATCAATCCAATTCATTGGTCTGGCAAACAAATTTACTAATGCCAATGACGTCCTCTTTTTCAAAATGAAAAAGAAAGCCCCCACCAAATAAATAAATTAAACAAACCAAAAATCATGGAAGGAAATTGTGGAGGAAAAGGGCGGCACGTGCGAAATGGGCCCATGGAAAGCAACTGGACCCGTGTTACGTAAGATTGATGGGAGAGGGGAGACCATGGTGCATGGACAGATCCGTCCAATCCCATTAGCGCTGCCTGCCATCTGGGGCCCCACTGGGCCTGTTGGGGCCCACTCTTCACGCATCCCTCCACTCTATGCTTATCTGTATCTAACATTTTTTTGGTTATAAAATGCTCTCAATTTACTACAGAAGATGGTGGGCCCCGCTTAATTTTTGACCAGCAAGCAGGGTTGTGAATCTGGTGCCACGTGGGTGAGAAGAGGTCCACGTCGGGTGGTGGCCCAGCGAGCTGGAAGATTCTTCGGGGAGTTGCTTGGTGGACGCTGCCTTGATGGTGATGGTTTTCGACGAGACTAGCTTAAAAGGAAGGATGAGATCCGATCATCGTAGCTGTACACGTGGTGGCCACACGTCCTAACCCAAACACTCTGGGTTTTTGATGGTCGGCAGGAAATCTCCGAAGCGCCTCGTGATTCGAGAATAAGGTACACTTGGCTAAAGATGTATGGCTCCACTTTTTATGTGCCGTAAGGCTCGGTATATAAGTAATAAAATCTTTTATTTTTTTAGATAATACGAAATATCATTAATTAAACAAAGATATAAAGTAAAGACAAATTAGACTGTAGTAGTTTGACAAAAAATATGGGTAAATATCTCCCGTGATTAGGTTCGATATTTGTCGAAACGATCTAGATGAAATAACGCACAAAATAATATAACTTGAATCTCCTAAGTATCATGAAGGTCATTATTGTCCGAACAACTAATTTTTACAATCCCACAAATGGGAAAACCTAACACAATCAACCTAAAATAAGAACCGCTGGATTTATTTGCACAAAATAAATTAAAAAGAAAATAAATAAATAACCCAACAAAAGGTACAAATGGGTCACTTCCACCGTTGTAGCTGCCTATCACTTCCGTTATTGCTGCTTCCGCAGAATTCCGAAGACGACGAGGATACCGTCCACCGACATATCGCAGATGTTTCAATCAATCATGATTGACACCACACCACCAATGGAGGACTGCGATGACTCGATCAAAATCCACCAAGCCACATCACGAGTCAAAACCCTGTGAAGGCATATCATACTCCTGAAGACAAGAGTTTCACCGGTAACTTGACCAGCTGGGACGCTGAAACATGTGATCATTATCGACACCATGACGATAGACGATAAAATGAAGCATGAAGACGAACAAACTTCGGTAAAATCGACACTAAGATCGATTGGATTATCCGGTTTATTCACTATATCTCTATGGGTACCAGGGGAAAGTCCCCTTAGACCCGAAAAAGATCAGTCAAAGAAAAAGTTTTTGAAGAAATATTTCTTTTGTGGAGGAGGCTAGGATTTTGGAGAGGAATCGATACTCATAAGTAATAAAATCTTCTTAACTCTTCCCTATGGTTAAAAGTTGTCTCAATCCGTATCACTTAAAAAAAAAAAAGACTTATTACTAAGGCAATTTAAGATTGATTTTCATAAAAAATTAAGTCAATATTTAATATGTATATTGTGCTCTCCCATTTTAAATATCATTGCTAAAAACAAAATAATAATAATATAACATATCACAAGCGATATTAACACTTAAAATAGCCAAAATCAATCAAACGAGAAAGCAAATTTGTAGAGTTTTGGTCTACTTAAGAAACTCATTTATATAAGTATAAATGTGCGTTATAATATCACTTCATGTTTTCCTAATTGTTTACATGCGGTTGGTGATGAGTTGAACAATATTTTTCATAAGGATAACGTTGGATGCACAATTTTTCGTACGAGTATAATATTATTTATGTAATTTAATATATAATTTGTGTTAACAAAATAATGTGAGGAGAATGACTTTTAATCCACTAATATTATTTATGTAATTTAATATATAATTTGTGTTAATTCATATTGTAATGTGTAAATATACAATGTGTCAATAATATCGTCCAGTTACACAAATGTTCAAAACCTTGGATTTGTCTGAAGTAAATAGACCTTAGGAAGTGGGAGAAAATAAGCAAGCCTGAGCCTAGAGTTCATGCTAGCTATAATGTCTTCAAATTTCAACTTAACTTGCATTTTATATTGTTTGTAATTCACAATTAGGTCATAAAACTTGGGCTATGTTTGGAGTTTTACAGTTGGAAAGCAGCTAAATTGTCTAATACTAATGTGAAAAATTGTTGGTTTTATTTATTTATTTATTTTAACAAAAAATTCTCATTTTTATCATGTAAACTTTTAAGAAAATAGTTTCGTAATTTACAGTCACAACTTCTCGTTTAAATTGTAACTTGATGTGAGAGAAATTGAATCAATAACTTCTAAAATAATATAAAGATGCAAACTCGTCTTAACAACTAAGCTATTCAAGAAAATACTTGAAAAAGTATGATTCATACGCAACGACTCCAACACCTTTAACATATAGTTTTTTTGGTTGGAATTTTGTCTATTGATTATTACTAAAAGGACTTGTGTATATTTAATCACTTTAATTAATGTTAATTGAATTTTAATAAGGGAGCCAATGGTGAATGGAAACCTAATTAGTGGCCCGATTCCATTGGAGGAGTTTACTATTTATGTATGAAAGAGAAGTTAAACCACGCGTGACATTGATGTTTTGCAATGATTAAATTATTAAAACTATATGGTTTCTAAATTTCTATCATAATTTTTAGGATAAACTACATAAAAGTATCTAAACTACAGGGGTTATTTCAAGTTTATACATGAATTATGAAATTTTTTATTCTAGGTATCAAAACTATATAACCATAAACAAATCACTACATCCGTTCCATTTTCCATCCAATAAGCCGTTAAAATGACACATGACAAGTAATTGATCCAGTCAGTTAGTGATGTGGCAAATATTATAAGGGCAATTTCGTCATGTCACTATTTTATCCCATTTCCTTTATTCCCTTCGTCTTCTTCTTCTATTTTTCCTCTTCCCCAATTCATCATCTTCATCAATCATCATCATCCCATCTTCATCAGTCCCCTTCTTCCTCTTCCCCAATTCATCATCTGAACCCACCACATCATCACCAGGAAATTGAAAGAACAATAAAAAAGAGAAGTATCTTAACCTTCTTTCAGGGTTTCTATGAATCAGAGAAAGAACAACTTGAAATTATCTGGGTTTTTATGAATCTGAGTTCTTTCATCTTCTTTTTTCTCCAGATCGGTGCCGACTTCAAGGTCGTCACCCATCGAGCTGCCACACGACCTGGTCATCGCCCTTCAAGCCGACCTCGTCGTCACCCAACTTCGAGTTCAACTCCAGGAGCTCTTTCAGCGGTCGATAACATCGCCGCTCGATTCCAGCGGTCGATAACATCGCCGCCCAACTCGTCGACCTCCATCTTCTTGATCTGGATTTTGAACCACGATTCCATAGGTGCAAGCTCGAGGTCGCAATGGGAATGGTCGAGTGGGATTGTTTATCAATTTGGGAATTTAGGCTCACCGTGAAGGTCGAATTGTTTGTCAATTTGGTGAGACGATCATCTTTTTTTATAGATGCTCTTCTCTCCCACTCTCAATCTCTCTTCACCTCCTAGATACATCTCTTATTTACTCTTAACTTCAAACAACGTCGACGGAAACCCCCTAGCCTCAATCTCTCTTCTCTCATTCTCATTCATTTCGATTAGAACATGCTGACATAAGAGACGACTAGCACGACATCGCTGACGAGCACGGCATAGCCACCACCGCCGCCTGAGGTTTTGTTTCTTTCTTTCAACATTTGGTTCTTCACTTCTTTTTAGTGTGATTAAGATTAAATTTGATATGCAGTTCTATGCATATGTATGCAAATTGCATTGCTATGCAGTTCATAGATGTTGATGAAGATAAGATGATGATGATTGATGAAGATGAGATGATGATGACGAGATGATGATGATTGATGAAGATGAGATGATGATGATTGATGAAGATGATGAATTGGGAAAGAGGAAGAAGGGAAGAAGGGAAATGAGATAAAATAGTGACATGACGAAATTGCCCTTTTAATTTTTGCTACATCACTAGTTGATTGGATCAATTACTTACCACGTGTCATGTTAACGACTTATTGGATGGAAAATGTAACGGAGGTAGTGATTTATTGATGATCATATAGTTTTGGTACCTAGATGAAAATTTTCATAATTGAGGTATGAACTTGAAATGACCCATATAGTTTGGGTACTTTTATGTAGTTATATATATTCATCTCCACTTTGCCTAATACAAATGGAGAGAACTACATATGAATGGAAGCTAAGCATCATTTGCATCAAAAGTTGGCTTCCTTTGATTTTCTAGTACTTGCCATAACTATGGATTTAGTCAATGAACAAAAATTTCCTTTGCTAACTAAGGAGGGAAAAACCTGGGATTTCGTTGCTCTAATTAAATTCGATATATATATATATATATTAATTTTTATTAAAGAAGAATTTTTCAAAATATAAATGAAGAAAACATCACTCGATTATTGATGATTGATATTCAGTGTTTAACTCAATGTGTAACTTAACTTCAAATTCGTATGCGAATCTTTTCGTAAAAAAAAAAAGGATAACTTATTTTGGGTGGCATAAACTGTAGTTTCCAACCAACAACAGCACCAATTTACTTATTGCTAATTTGAAATTTTTGATCAAATTTGCTAAACCAATCACCATATTAATAATTTGGCTAAGATCATATATGATTCTCAAGAAGATAAGCAAGAACGTCGATCACCATCATTTTGATGGGTTTGTATGCCAAATTTTTTCTTTCTTTTTCTTTTAATGGGACCCTTGCTAATTGATGGGATAATCATAATTTTAAGACCACTAGGTTTGGTAGCTATTTTCTCATGAATCTAAACCCAAAACGACACCATTCTGATGAATCATTCATGGCCAATTTTGATGAAGTGATGGATGGTTATATTGGGAAAAAAAGAGGGAAACAACTTATTATCTTTATGGGTTTTTTTGTTCATAAAACCTATGCTGAGACTAGAAAATGTGCAATATAAAAAGGTGATTTTGGCCTCCACCAATAAAAGGAAAGAAAAAGTAGAAGAATCAAAGTAGAAATAAATAAATTTGAATGACTCATCATGAACTTGACCCCCACAACATAAAAAAAGATGAGCAATACCTCCATAGATGCTTGCGTCAATCGGCTTCACAAGATATTTGTGCAACCAAGCAACAATATGATTCAAGTCAACTAAGTTTACACCTTGTTGTAATCACATTGATTATGATAAATGTACTCCTTTTTGTATACTCGAGTTCGAACCATTTTCTCCGTAGTTTATGTTCGCTTGTAAAATATCAAATATTAGAAAAAGAAGTCATGGTTGGGCAAAAAGAAAGAGCTTCAATGACACGTTATCTAATGTTGATAATAATGCTTCACATTCGAAGCCGTAAGACGAGATTCAAAACTAGGCACTTTGATAAGAAACTATTGTATTTTCACATGTCACTGAATACGAAACGTTTCTTTCATCGAAACATGTATTTTCACATGTCACCCATAATTAGGCACTTTTTTCTTTGGAACTGAAAAAAAATAACTAGGAACTCGACGATCTAATAAAAAACAAACATAATTTCACAAGTTGCCCTCGTTATGTTAAGATTTCCGTGATCTAGGGTTTCCTTGCTCTTTAGTACAAAAGGTCTCATTGAGTTACATGCCAATCATCTGCATGTCAGTCCCTATTTGGTTAAACATTTCTGCAACTCAATTTGACACTTGAAAAGTTGCCTGGTGTGCAAGAAAAGGCACTATAGAGGGAGGTGAAGGAGCGAGAGGAATTGAGTGGCATTTGCCATGAAGCTAAATTAATTAACAAGATAATTTTATTTAATTACATTCCAAACAAAAATGGTCCATTAAACACTAAGAACCCCAAGAAAAAAAAAAAGAGTACAAATGGGGTAAAAAACCACCATCTTCTGCATTTGAAACCTAATCCCCACCACCACATCTGGATCCACCGGGTTGCCGTTGCTTCGACTTATTCTCAAACTTGTATGCCATAATAATTAAACAAGACAATACACCTAGTAAGACCATGTCCAGAAGGGTTGTTCTTCCACAGGGAACCCGAAATTACACGTATTTGCAGGCATGTTCGAGTAATCGACATCTTCAAGCTTTGGGAAGGTGTACGTAGGCAATAGGGTTTTGGTCAAGTTATCTTCTTCATCCTGGGACAGGTCAGACTGGTCCGGTTCGAAAATGTACGAAGAATCACCAGGCTCCAAGAGTGAAGAGTGAACCCCTTCAGTGTAATGTGGGCTGTCTGAATCAAATATATCACTCTTGCCTGAACTTAGATCTTCCGGCTTCGCGGCCACAGTTGAGGCTTTGGAATTGGATGCTTCACATTCTGAGACCGAATCAGAAACCGGCTTTTGTTGCGGCTCTTGACATGATTTGTTCGTATCAGATAGTTCTGAGCTTCCTCCCTCTTTCTCTTTCATGTGAAGCTTGTCTGAGAGGATGAGAACCTGATTGATATACACAACAATTCAAACAGATATATCAGGTAAAATTCATAAACAAATTAAATACAACAGAACGGAAAAAAAAAGAAAAGGCAGTGAATTAGAGAGATTAAAGTCTACCTCAGCCTTTAGTCTATCATTCTCTTTGGCAAGGTTGTCACAATCAGCCTTGAGATTATTGTAGCTGGCTTGTAAGACGTCATAATCCTTCTCCAGCTGTTTTGTTTTCCACCGTGCGCGGCGGTTCTGGAACCATATTGCAACCTGCCGAGGCTGCAAGCCAAGGTCCTTTGCAAGGAGGATTTTCCTCTCTGGTTCAAGCTTGTTTTCCGTGTCAAAGCTTTTCTCAAGAAACTGGACTTGATCGGCAGTTAGCCGCCTCTTCTTTCCAGGTTGATGGAAATACGCATCATAGTCGTCGTCCCCATTGTCTTCGTGCTCATACTGGTGGAACAATGACCTCTTTGATCCATTTCCACCACGAACATCTTCGAAACTCACCATTTGTCTTGAACCTGAACAAGATAGAATCTGTAAATCAGAACACAAATTTCCCGATGATCACCAAAAACTAGTTCGCTACACACGTTAAAAACCAAATCCTGAATTACTAAAGTCCCTCTTGCCACAAAGTTTTCATTAGAAGTCCTATGGATGGCCCAAAATGATGATTATTAGCACTCACTTCGTGTTCAAATCCGAACAGAGTCTTTTTTCTGTTCTTTAGATGCTGATGAACTGGGATCCTAGAGTATGCAAATCCCAACCTTTATTTCATTCAGACATATAAAAGTAAAATCAACCTATCCATCACCATAAACCCGGAAACACCCCCATCGAAAGTAATCCAGACAATAAATTTACAAAGGACTTCCAAATCACCCACATAATGATACACAGTACAAGTGTAAGAACAAACAACTGTAAAATTTCAATGTTCAAAAGTTTTCCAGCAAAAACCATACAAATATCCCAAAAGATTAAAACTTTTAAGTAAAAAACAAAAAACGCACAACAGAGAGACAGAGTATAAAAGAGGGTTACCCAGAAAAGAAGTAGAGGAAGAATTAGAAGAGCCAGAAAGGAAGAGAGAATCGAGAGGCTCAGAAGCGCAAGAACCCCTCTGATTCTGAAGCAAAACGCTGAGGCTGGATGAAGAAGCACCACCGCTGTAAACCCTCCCACCGGCCATGTTAATCTCAACACACTCCAATGACCACGAATTAGTTTTTTTAGTTTGTGTTTGTTAGAATTACTCAATCAGACATCATAGCTTGGGTTGTGATGATTGTGGTAATCAGAAGCTCTGGTGTTTGAGACGAAGAATCACGCTTTGTGGCGGAAGAAGCTGGTGATGATGATTTCTGTGATGTGGGAAGTGTGGGAACAGCGGCTGCTCACACCCATCACTCAGAAGAAGGAGACACAGAGGGTCTTCAAATTGGAGATTGGGGTGAGAATGGAGAAGAAGAAGAGGCTCTCTGTATTTGGAAATCTGAGAGAGAGAGAGAGTGTAAGAGAGAGTTCCTTTCCTTTCTTTCCTTTCTTTCTCTGAAGCTCTTGGCGTGGGGATGATAATATAGTAAAAGCCCAAATGGGGTTCTTGTTCGAGGAGACGACAAAGATGGGAGTTCAATTACCATCCTGCCCTTGCTGGCAAAGCATCAGTTGTATTCAATATTCATAAGTCATAACGACATGCATAACCCAAATATTATTGTCATTAAATAAAAAATGAAAACACATATATTATCATCTCTTCTTATCTTTTCTTATGTTTTCCTTTGAAGTATTTGATCTTTAATCTTTGTTGCAAATGACAAAATAAGGCCCTTGTTATTGTATTTTGTCTTGTATGATAGATGCATCTATAACTTCCACGTTTTTCTAAAATTAAAGGAACGATTTTATCATCGATAATAAAAATTATTTCAGATATAAAGTATATAAATAATCTTATAAAATTCGTTGTGCTTTCAATTCAATTGAAAGGAAATAAATTTTTTTTAATTCACCATCCCTATAGATGTGTGCCTTGTAAGCTCTTCCTTTTTCTTTTTCTTTTTCTTTTTCAATTAATAGGAAGATACTATAAAACTCAATAATATTCTGAGTTTGCACAATAAGTTGTCCTAAATAAGTCTTGCAATATCACGAGACTCATCTTATTCTCATGAAAAAGACATAACAAAAAAATGTTTGCTTTTGTAGACTTTTGACATTTTCACTTACAATGTTAATACCTTAATTATGTTGGTTACGAATTCTCAAAACCCATTCTCTAAAAATGACTTTAAATGAATTTAAATATTGCGCAAAAAATAAGAAAAATTGTTGCTACCGTCTATAAATTTTACATTAATTTTAGCTATCGTTCATGAACTTTATTATTAGTAGCAGACGTCCATGAACTATGTCTAAACATGTAAGGACAATCGTTCCGTTAAATTTCTCAACGATTTGTGTTAAAAATAAGGGTAAAGTTATTCTATCATGTGTGTTTTTTTTTTAACAGAAATCGTTGAGAAATTTAATAGAATGACTGTTCTTGCAAGTTTAGACATAGTTCATGGACGTATGCTGCTAATAATAAAGTTTATGGACAATAGTTAAAATTATTGTAAAATTCAGGGACGCTAACAATCATTTTCCTTAAAAAATAAATTATAAATTACATGGTAACACTTCAATAATTTACAGTTTTTTTTTGTCAGACTAACCAACAATATTTTTATTCTATCATTCGACCATTTATATGAATAAATATTAATATTTTTTTTTTATCAAAGTAAATATTTATAAATTTGAATACTATTATGCAAATATTTGGAAAGATTGAAAATCATAGTGAGCTAAGTGGAGACTTGTTCATTGTTTTTTTTTTTGTCATAAGACTTGTTCATTGTTATGGACAAATTTTGGTTTTGTTTGTTTACAAAGACGTGCAAACAACATTGCAAGCATTATAATATACACGGATTTTTCGTTTAAATAAATAATTTGTTCTTATTTATGTGGAGGAAAAAATTATTTTTTATATAACTTGAGAGAGCTTGGAAGATGTAGTGGAGGGTATATTTGTAAATGGATATGGGGTAATGGAAGGTGAAAACGAGGGAGAACAGAGAAACAAAAGAATCATGTCGAAGCGGTCGCTTTCGGAAGGGACTGAGTTGGATAATGGGAACGAGTCAGAAACGGATTACTCACTGACCGAGTCACCCCCTCTCTGAATACGACAGCTCGGTGCCACTTCAACCACTTGAGGGCTCGCGTTTCAACATGGCGGGTCAGCATTGGGCCACGTCTACGTGATGTGGGCCCAATCATGTCTCTCTTCACAGAGATTTAAGATTTTTTATTCTCGGGGTCTCACTATCAGATCAGCCCAGGAGCCCATCATCAGCCCAATGCCAACTCCCGGTGATGTGCTTATTTGTACTTATCTTAATTTCAGAGTCTAATCACACTATTTAGTATTTACATTCCAACTTATCTCTTATCTCACATGATGTTAAGTTATCAAAATGTTTCTTTTTTGCCTTATCAAATAATTGCATACGAATATTTAATGTTTTTTTGTCAGAATAAAAAATTTAACGAAAAAATTAAAAATGAGTGTTTCGAAATACTTTTTAAAATTAAAAATTAATATAAAAATAAAAGTTAAAAATTTACTGAAGTTAGTATTACATTTAAATTCATCCCACGTATTTGAAATTGATTTTAATATGACATTGTCTATAAAATACATAGGAAATTCAAAGCAATTAGACATTGTCTAGCGAGAGTATTACATTCCCATTAAATTATCCCACATTTTTAAGTGATGTAAATATGATGCTAGAATGTTGAAAGATTTATTTTCTCCTATCAACATACGAAAATTCTAAAGATTAAAAGTTGAAATTGAGCCTACTAGAACAATTCGGCCCATTCACGGCCAATCTCAAATGTTACATTTCAACTCATTCCATATTTGTTGAATTTGATTATCTTTCTCACCTATCAAATAGTTGCACATGAAAATTCACATGCTAAATGAAATATAAATGAGTTTATCAGAGCAATTCATGGTCGCTCAGAGATTCTATTATCATGAATATTAAGTGTGTTATATATTTGTGTAAAATTTTATACATAATGATGAATTCGGAAATTATATGATTTTTGTCAGATTCCCCACCCAAAAAAAAAATTTCTAGTATTTTAGTTGGACCTTATATGTTAGGATCGACTTTGTTACACTCGTTTCACATGCCCATTATTTGTGTTGGATCTTTTTTGTTGTGAGCTGTCAACAATCGGCTCTAAAGCCCATACATTAAGTAAAGGATTCCTTGCCACCTTGACCCAATTCTGCCCTAGGAACCCAGTTCTTGTTGATATCAAGTGGGTTGGTTCTTTTCTTTCCATGTTTCCCGACTCTTTTCAAATAATGTAACAATTTTTCATTTGTTATAAATAAATATAAACATCGTCACTTGATGTGAAAAAATTTAATATTCATATTAGTACACTTAAAGGCAAGTGGGAGTTCCAACTTGTGTGGATTGGATTGATTTCAAAGAACATAAGCATTAAGCAAAATGCACTAGAATTTCTTCTCAAACCTTCACCCATGTTGGCCACCATTTGGATCTTTCAAGTTTTCTTTCAATATATTTCTATTTCATGGCCAAACTGAAACCACTTATGCCCTTTTGGTTGCTATTTCTAGTACATCTTCACCTCACTTTACTAGAAGCCTGCATTTCTGGCCAGAATTTTACCACATTGAAGCTTTTCTCGGCCAATGATTGTGGGTTATGGCTACCGCAGTTCGATTCGAATTTGGAACCTTAAAAATGGCATCACGAGGAATCTTCTAAGCTTTGTTAGCAAGCTTTGTGAAGACAGCTCATGAGTTCAACACCACCCATATATGTCTGCACACCAATTTGTCCTTGCTGTGACTTGTGTGAAAGAGAGAGAGAGAGAGAGAGAGAGAGAGAGAGATCGCCATTCTTTTTCAAAGGCATTATCTTCTTTCCATTGATTTACATTATGGATTGAAGAAGATTAGAAAATATCAGAGATTTGAGCCACACCAGCAATCAAGTACTCGAAAACGTATAAAAAAGATGCATCATATGAATAATTTTCTTTTACGAAATTAATCAATTTCCAACGGACTTCCTCAACACAATGGCACACCTTTAATCTTCATGATAATTGAGCTAAAACATACCGATAAATTTCGAATTATCTGAACGCAAAATTAAATATGATTTGGATATTAAAGAGCAGCAACTTTTGAAATTAGCTGTGGAATATTCTTAATGAGATCAGTTACATGTTTAACATTCGCACTCTAATGTTCTTCTTGAGGAATAAAAATCGGATAATTATATCCCATTGTGATGCTGAGATGAAGAGTATATATGCTTCGTAAAAAAATCAGTTCACTCTCCAAAAAACTCCCAAAGAAAGTGAGAAAATAAGAACTCAAAGTTAGCTGTAACTTTCATCTACGGAAGATGCTTATGCCTTGCACCAGAAGCAAAAGAGATAAAGATGAAATTTTAATGTTAATTTAATCTCTGTGTTTCACTTTTAAAATATTTGGTTTTCTCATTTTTTCGATCTGACAAGTGAATGGTGTGGACTGCTAGCTAGTACCACAGTGGATTGAAAAGGGCATTTGCACACATTTGTCTCCGAGGAATTTCAGCCACACATTTTGTAAGATCAGGTGGTTGAGAAAAGAAACCTGCATCACAAGGCAACAACATAGAATGACATGCCCACATGTACACAATTTTGTCAGTTCCTAGTACCAGTCACTGAGAATAAGATGAGTCTAGTAGTAACAAGAAGCATCCCCTCAGCTGAAAGCTATAAGAGCATTGCCACAAGACAAAAATCACGTGAACAATGAAAAATACTCAACATTTTGATTGGGATTTCAAGCCCTAAAGTTCCAAAATCATCAATGATCTTTGTTAAATTCGGTTTAATAAAACAAAATCTTTTCGCAATTAGGGTTAGTGGGGCAGTGTTGAAAAGCTTCATTTCTAACTCTACCTTCAAGAACAACATCATAAGATTAAGACCCTCATTTATTTTTTCCACCCCACTTGCTTTTAGTTTTGTACTATATCCATCTTTTGTGTTGATATCATTATCTCCATTGACAAGTAACACAAAGCACGGTTAGTTCAAGCAATCACCTAAGTTCACATTTCATTCCCAATTTTATTCCAATGGTTGCGCGAGGAACGTGATTAGTATGCGCATTTCTGATAACCTGCCTTGATTAATTAATTAATTAAAAAGTGACAACTGAATGTTGATGTCAATTCAGAACAAATTAGAACACCAATTGGTAATGGTGGGACTGTGGAAGTATGTTTGGCTCCCATTTTACTTCAGAAACTAGTCACTGTCATGGAGTCTAGACCTTTCTTCTTATTGGCCTATAAATATGGCTCCATCCATCACTCCCAAGCTCAAGTAATCAACCGAACTTTCAACCATTTAGCCTAGAACCTCAAAAAGAAGATGGTGAGTTTCAAGATTTCTGTGTCCTTGCTTTATTTACTGATATAAGTACTTGATTTTTACTTCGCCGATGATTGTAGGATCATGAAGCACAGAACTTGAACATATGGGAAGGCTATGTAGATTGGAGGAACCGACCAGCGAAAAGAGGGTTCCATGGAGGCATGCTTGCTGCTTCCTTTGTCTTAGGTTTACTGATCTTCAACTCTCTTGTGTCTCTAACTTTACTTTAGTTTTATTGCATTATGTCTCTAACTTAGTTTGTTCAGTGGTGGAGGTACTTGAGAACCTGGCTTTTTTGGCCAATGCAAGCAACCTTGTCCTATACTTGTCCAAATTCATGCATTTTTCTCCATCAACGTGTGCCAACATTGTCACCAATTTCATGGGCACTGCCTTCCTCCTTGCTCTCCTTGGTGGCTTTCTTGCTGATGCTTTCTTCACCACTTACGGCATCTATCTGATAAGTGCGGCAATCGAATTCATGGTGAGTTTCATTCAACAAACATGTACATTTCAATATCCTTTGCTTCCTCATCCTCAACATTTACATCTATCTGATAAAAAAATGGGACAGAAATTACATGTCATTACTCATTAGACACTTTGTTACTGATTTAGACTGACTGATGGAGCAGGGCCTACTGATTCTCACAATCCAGGCTCAAATGCCATCACTAAAACCACCAACCTGTGTTTCAGTGAGCACCAAGAGTCCATGCCAGGAAGTTGATGGTGGGAAGAGAGTGATGCTATTTGCAGGCCTTTATCTGGTGGCACTTGGAGTTGGAGGCATAAAAGGGTCTCTTCCGCCGCACGGGGCGGAGCAGTTTGATGAAACAACCCAACAAGGCAGGAAGCAGAGGTCTGCATTCTTCAATTACTATGTCTTCTGTCTCTCTTGTGGTGCTTTAGTTGCTGTGACTTTTGTGGTTTGGATTGAAGACAACAAAGGCTGGCAATGGGGTTTTGGAATTTCCACTGCAACAATATTGATCTCCATCCCTCTCTTCCTGCTAGGCTCCCCAACTTACAGGACCAAAGTCCCTGCTGGAAGTCCAATCACAACAATGTTCAAGGTAATATTCAGATCACAATCAATAATAAGTCAAAGGGTTGATTTTTAACGCTCACTTCTCCTATAAAATTTGACTTTTCTCACTTAACTCTCAATATGGCTATGTTGCGCTCTAGATTTCTCCATTTCTATTAACTTTGTTGATCCGTTAAATATGCTTACGTAGTAGTGTATTTTGGTAGCGAAGTCTATATGGTCATTAGTTGACCAATCACTTGCTGACACGTGAATTTAGACCCCCCACTCCATCTCTCTCTCCTCCTCCCTCTTTCTTCTCCTTTCTCTCTTCCAGCAGAAAACTTAGAGAGTAAACTCTCCCATCACCAGATTCACCACCCTTACCCAAACACCTTGACCTCCTTCCGCAAAACTTTCTAAAACCTTAGTTCCTTAACTGCCAAACTCTACATAACAAATTTGATTCCGTTAAGGAGAAAGAGATCTCACAATTCTAAAATTTGAGGCCGACTTGTCAAATAGCATCCTTAGTTTCTTTACAGACAAAAAAGTAAAATCATGATTTCAATTTCGATTGCCTAAACAATGTTGTGTCAAACAGGTTCTTGCTGCAGCAATTTTCAAAGTCTGCAAAGCTAGAAATCAAAGCAATGCGGTCACAAACATGGCCATAGCTCTATCTTATACAAACCAGGTACAAGAAAATAATAAGGCAAGTGAAACACCAAGTGAAAGCCTCAAGTTTCTCAACAGAGCATTGACTATTAGGCCCTCCCATCCAATGCTAAAATGTACAGTAAAGCAAGTTGAGGAGGTCAAAATAGTCTTAAAAATCCTACCCATCTTAATGTCTACCATAATGCTCAACTGCTGCCTTGCTCAACTCTCCACATTCTCAGTCCAACAAGCCTCCACCATGAACACCAAGCTTGGTTCCTTGACCGTCCCACCGGCCTCTCTCCCGGTCTTCCCTGTCCTCTTCATCATGATCCTTGCCCCGGTCTATAACCACGCAATCCTCCCATTCGCAAGAAAGATGACCAAAACTGAAATGGGGATCACTCATCACCAGAGAATTGGGATTGGACTCATTCTCTCAGTCATTGCCATGGCAGTTGCTGCTCTAGTGGAGATCAAGCGTAAACACGTGGCGGCTGATCACGGGCTGCTGGACTCCGATAAGCCTCTACCAATCACATTTCTCTGGGTGGCTTTGCAGTACTTGTTCCTTGGCTCAGCTGATCTTTTCACATTGGCTGGGATGCTGGAGTTCTTCTTCACAGAAGCTCCAATGAGCATGAGATCTTTTGCCACTGCCCTCTCCTGGGCCTCACTTTCCATGGGATATTACCTCAGCTCGGTGCTCGTGTCCATTGTCAATGGCGTCACCGGGGCATACAGGCACACGCCATGGCTGGTTGGCAACAACTTGAATCACTATCACCTTGAGAGGTTTTACTGGTTGATGTGTGTGTTGAGTGGAGTCAACTTTTTCTACTATCTCTTGTGGTCAAGCCGCTACGAATACAGATCAATGGGGTCTCATCATTTCAAGGAAAATCAAAATCAAAATCAAAATCAAAATCAGCCCTCATGTCCAGTGTCCTAGAGTTTGATGGCTGATTTTGTTCCATCTTGTTGAAAGTTAATGCATATTTTCTAGAAAATTCCACATAATGCTAGAGAGTACAAGAAGCATCAAGAACAAAGGAGATGAATATTTGAGAAAGATGTGGAGAATTCTAGAAAATACAAGAAGAATGAAGAAGAGATTCAGGAGAGACTAGCCAAGACAAACTCTAGAATATTCTAAAGAAGAAAGAAGAATATCTAAAATTCTAGAAAGCTTTAGAAAAACTTCATCAAGTATAAGTTAGAAATCCCTAGGAAAATCTAGAGAAATTATGATGAGATATTGTAAGAGATTAATGTAGAAAATTCTAGAAACTAACTACAATGAGTGGCTAAGAACTCTATAAATAGAGGAGTGGTGCCATGTAATGAAGTAATGCAAGAGTATGAAGAAGAATCAAGTGAGAGTGAAGTAAGCTCCACAAAGAGAGCTTTGAGTGATACTAACCGGAAGTAGCTAGATCTTAGGTTAGAAGCTAAACATTAGCCCGCCTAAGTGAAAGTCTTGTACTCCTCTGTTGTATCAATAAAATTGTGTTTGTGTGATAGCCTTTCCTAAACTCTCATTCACTTATAAACTCAATATAAACACTTCCAAAACTCATTAGTGGTATCAGAGCTAGTTCGATCAAGAGCAAGTCGTGTCAGAGCTCATTCGATCAGCGGAGCAAGTTTGGGCGTTGGGTTCAATCTAGTCCTCCATGATTTCTACATCAAGCCAAAATTCTATCCAGCTTCTAATCTTTTCCGGAGAAAATTATGATTTTTGGAGTATCAAAATGAGATTTTATGTCTTAAGACTTATGGGACATAGTAGAAAATAGTTTCTCTACTCCAGAAAATCCCACCGTGGAGCAGTTGAGGCAATTGAAGAAAGATCAACAACAAGATGCGAAGGCCCTATATGCTCTCTAACTAGCCTTGGATGATAAAATATTCCCGAGGATCATGGGAGCGACTATGGCAAAGGAAGCGTGGGAAACGTTGAAGGAGGAGTTTCACTGGAACGAAAAGGTACGTTTCGTAAAACTACCAACTTTAAGAAGAGACTTCGAGAATATAAAAATGAAGGATTCTGAGACTGTTCCAGATTATTATGCAAAAGTAAAAGAAATTGTAAATCAGTTGAGAGCATACGGCGAAAAAATCACCGATGCTAAAATAGTAGAAAAAATGCTTATCAGTCCTACTAATAAGTATAATTCAATAGTTAGTGCCATTGAACAGTCGAAAGACATTTCGACTCTTTTAGTGACAAAACTAATGAGCTCATTGGAAGCCTATGAGAAAAGACTGAGTAGGCGAGAGGAAAGTCCAGTAGACAGCGCATTCCAGTCGGAATTAAATTTAAAGTCTTAGAAATCTGAAGAAGGGGAAAGGAGAACAAAAGAAAAGTTTAGAGGAGGAGAAATTCCCAATAATAAGTGGGAAAATGAGAAAAATAATGAGTGGAAAAAATATCCTCCGTGTCGGGTGTGTAAAAAAACAAGCCACCCAGAAAAAGAATATTGGTTTCGAGGAAAGCCCAAATGTCGAAATTGTAAAAGATTTGGGCACGTAGAAAGAGAATGTTGGTACAAGAAAAACCAACAAACCAACTTTATAGAAGAAAGTGAGAAGAACGAACACGTGTTCTACACTCGTCAAATGTCAGAACAAAACAACCGGAAGTGATACATCGACATCGACTGCAGTAACCACATGGCAAGAGACGAAAGTATCTTCGCTAGCATAGACAAGTTTGTCAAAGGCAAAGTCAAGATGAGAAATGGTGCTTTGGTGGAGACGCGAGGAAAATGTACGACCTCTATCCCAACTAATGAAGGGACTAAATATATAAAAGTTGTTTTATTAGTTCCTAGCCTGGAGCATAATCTATTGAGCATTGGTCAAATGCTCAAGAATGGATACTTTACGTATTTTTCTAGAAATTTGTGCACAATATATGATGCAAAAAATAAAATAATTATGAAAGTGAAGATGGAAAATAGAAATTTTCCTATCGAAAAATGGAATTTCCTTTCGAAAAATGGAATTTCCTTGGAGATACTGCTACAATAGTAGGAAGGAAGATCGATGCCTGGACAGAGAAGGCACGCAAGGTTACAAGGCAAATCAAAGAGGAAGTTGAAGCAGAAGCAGAAGCTGAAGCAGAAAAGACTTCAGACACTCCAATTGCATCTACAGCTCCACCAGCATCAAGATCAATTCCTCCGTCAAAGCAACAAAAAACTTCTCCAGAGTCGAAGTCAAGAAGAGCCAAACCTCTCAAAGAAGAATACGAGACATGCACCTTCACGACTATAGAACCAGAAAGTCTTGAAGTTGTAAGGAGACGAGACAAAAGGAGAAATCCGATAAAAGAAGAAAGGAAGCTAACAAAAAGGCTCATAGAGAAAGGACGAGCACATAAAGTTCCAAGGCCAAGGAAAGCCTATGATGGACGAAAGCTAGTGCGTAAAAATGGAGCAGCCAAAGCAACAAAGACTTCATCAGTATGAGACTGAAGAAGAGAAACAAGAAGACATCTACGCAAAGACACTTTCGAGACAAAGTCGTGAAGCAAGCTTGAAGAATCTCAAATATGCATTAAGGAGGAGTGTTGAAAGTTAATGCATATTTTCTAGAAAATTCTACACAATGCTAGAGAGTATAAGAAGCATCAAGAACAAAGGAGATGAATATTTGAGAAAGATGTGGAGAATTATAGAGAATACAAGAAGAATGAATAAGAGATTCAAGAGAGACTAGCCAAGAAAAACTCTAGAACATTCTAGAGAAGACAGAAGAATATCTAAAATTCTAGAAAGCTTTAGAAAAGCTTCATCAAGTATACGCTAGAAATCTCTAGGAAAATCTAGAGAAATTATGATGAGATATTGTAAGAGATTAATGTAGAAAATTCTAGAAACTAACTACAATTAGTGGCTAAGAACTCTATAAATAAAGGTGTGGTGCCATGTAATGAAGTAATGCAAGAGTGAAGAAGAATCAACTGAGAGTGAAGTGAGCTCCATAAAGAGAGCTTTGAGTGATACTAGCCGGAAGTAGCTAGGTCTTAGGTGAGAAGCTAAACACTAGCCAGCCTAAGTGAATGTCTTGTACTCCTCCGTTGTATCAACAAAATTGTGTTTGTGTGATAGCCTTTCCTAAACTTTCCTTCACTCATAAACTCAATATAAACACTTCCAAAACTCATCAGTGGTATCAGAGCATCCAAAACTCATCACATCTCTCCATCATATTATAAATTTATTTATATTTATGTGGCACCAATATGATGAGCTGATATCAGTCATTAAAATGTACTAGAATTTGAAGCCGGATTTTGTTAATCTTTTGTGAAAAAATGCCAGATCAAATTCATCAATTTTCGTTGCTGCTCAAAACCAATTCCAAGGATTAAACTAACAAAGAAACAAAACAAACACGATTTTCCACATGAGCCTTAAAACACAAACAAAAACAACACAAATTCAACAACCATCAAAAGAGAAGGGAGGATCAACTTCAAGAGTGAATCAGTCGACGACAGCCAGGCCTTGATATCGTTGGCGGGAGATGGCCGATTCCATAACATGATTGGGGCCAATATACCCCTCATTGTCGACGAAGCACTTCGCAAAGTTCTTGTCATAGCCAATCATACTCACCACCCCCAATTGTACATAATGCGCCACCGGCATTTGTTTATTACAATCATTCAGATCCCAAAACACAATTTGTGGCATCACATACCCTTTCTCCTTAAACTTGTTCTCTATTGCCACATAATATTTCATCCAACTCCGCCCCGAAGAATCATCAAAATCTTGGTCGCCGGTGAACACAAACAGCCTCTTGATCATTTGCTCCAGCTGCAACTGCCCATTCACCGCCACTTTAAGAATCAAATCAAACACCTTCGGAATCATTTGCTCCGGCTGCAACTGCCCATTCACCGCCACTTCAAGAATCAAATCAAACACCTTCTGAAAGTTGTTGGCAAAGTTATATGGAAGAGCCAACTTGCCGCCAACAGGAACAATTCGTCATCCTCTTTTCCTTCTAGTAGGTTACAGATGAGCTTAAGGGTTGTTAGGGGATTGTGGGACCAGGCAAGGGGGAGAAGGTGGTTCATATATGTCCGGGTGGCCGGCGAGTCATCTACCACATTGAAATAGAGATCACGGCAGGCGTTACCGAATGAGAGGACAGTTTTGGGCTTGGGGGCAGAAGTGAGTTCTTGCTTTTGGAGTAACGGTGGTGGGAGCGTTGCCGGAAGTCTGAGCTCCGGTGAACCAACAAGAGGCGTAGGTGGAGCAGCAGCCAGTCTTGAGAGTTGTGGAAGATTGCCCACAGACTTGGCAGCTTTGAGAACAGAAATGAGTCGAACTTGCCCTGTTTTCATGGCGGATCAAATTGATTATAATCTGCTCAATGAAATGAATTTTGTTGCAGAGAAGAAGAAATGAGATTAAAATAGGGCACCGAGGGTTTTGTTATACTTATACTTGGGGGACAAGCAAATTAGCAATTTCCTCGGATGTAAATCTCTGCATCTACCCATTATCTTTTAACATCTCAATCTCTTATCATTGAATTTTAAATCAGAGAATTTTAAGTCATCATTGAATTTAGTCCACTTATTAATTTAGGTATTTTATCAATTTTTTATACCAAATTAATTTACCCTTAAAATAAGTAATTGCAGCAAATTAAAATTTCTTATTTTTTTAATAAGGAAATTCCTTATTTTTGGATTCATTATTGATCTCAAATTTAAATTTTGAATATTGAACACTTTCTGTTTTATCATGAATATCTTTCTGACTAAGATTATCTGCATTAAACAAAACAAAATTGTCAAAAATTAAGAAAATATGTATTAAACCCAAAAAATCGTATGGAAACTACCTACAATAGGGAAAATAATAATTTATTGTACCTGTAAAAGAGATGTAATTATTCACTCCCCCAAATATTTTACCAAAACTATAGGCAAAAAGACATATATACTTTTATTTACCTGCTATATGCGAGATAAACGTAGTGTACCTAAAAGATAGAAATAAATTTAATTCCATTATATAAAAAACCCAGAAATTTTATCAAGACTGTAGGCAAAAAAACATATATACTTTTATTTACCTACTATATAGGAGATAAAGTACACAATATGACAGGACCCTTCCCGAATTACCCCTCGAAACCAGGAAAGAACCCTGCTCCCGTCTGACAACCTAAAGAAATTCCCAAAATATCCTTAAGTCCTTACAATTAACTATGAGAATTCTGCCGAAATTTCAGCAGAATCTCCCCTAAGGACTGGTTAACCGTCTTCCACATGTCAGACAAGGGATCAGATAACACTCCAAATTCCAACAGACATCAACCATCCAACGATGTAATCGAAATTTTACAATCAGTCCAAAAGTGTTATCAGAGCATCTAAGTATGATAAATAATTACATAATTAAATATCCTACTCGAAAGTCTAGGTAATTGAGTAGCTGAAATTCTAATGTCTTCGCCTCTGGATTATGCCCACATCAACTCAACAGCCTGGAGGGGATTTAAAACACAAAAGTTGTGAGTAGACAAAAATAATCATTTTGAAATCATTTTTGGAGGAAATCTTACATTTTCCCCCATCCACGAGTAAAACCATGCATGCATAACATAAAATCCCTTGGTATATAAAATAATATATATAGATAATCCGAAAACCAACGGAATTTTCATCTTTGTTAAAACACTTGGTTGGACTCACGAAAATCCGTAATAATGAAAAACATATCGTGGTCCACAATTCTGCTTTGAAAACCCTCCTCAAAGAAGTTTAAATCATGGAAACCGACATGGACACCAATTATATCAAAACATATCCTTACTGTTTCCGAATAAAATTCCGAACCATAGCTCAAAACCTTCCACACACCCGATATACCTCGAGTTGTGCATAACCATGTACTATGCATAGACAGCCTCAACGACTCAGTGGAGAAAATACCCCTCGACACCAGCGTCAGAGAACCCTCAACGATCTGACGGAGAACAATCCCTCGACGCCAGTCGGAGAAAACCTTGATCCTTGGGGACAGTAAAACAATAAAAACTAAAATCCATGTTTTGAAATCCTTGTTTCCTGGCCTAAGCCAAATTCATTGAAAAACCGGTTTATGGCCAAATCCATTAAAATTACAAGTACGGGTCTAAACCCAAAATCATGGACTCAATATCCATCACGTCAAAACGACATAAAAATAGAGTCAAAAAACCAGGCCACATCCAAAAACATCACTTTCACTGAAATATTGAAAACCCGTGTCCAGTAATAATTTATTAGCACAATTTCTAAATTCCAGAAATGTACCAAAATAATATATAATAAGCAATTATATCAAATATACCTTTATGCATGCATATAGTTTAAAAAACCAAAGTCCACTCACCACACGTCCAAATCAGCTCAATCCCGAGCCGTTCGCTCCTTCGAAGTTCCCGGAGCAGTATCGCCTGTCAAAAAGTAATAATAGAGATTACCAACTAATATTAAAAACCCTACATTCAAACTCCCTAAACTCCGGGAGGTCCGCTTATGTCTCACTAAAACGCAGCAACTTTGAATGCCCAAAACTACCCCTAAACGACGTCTGATCAACCCGAAACCTGCGCCAACAGATCCGAAACGTCGAAAACTTATTGACATGCATCACCGTAACCCGAGAACCGGTCCCACGCGCCGCCATGCATCGACGGAAGGCCGATCCACGCGCCACGCACCGCCACACGCCTGCTACAGTGAACCACACGCTGCTACAGTGTCCACGCGCCTGCTACAGTGTTCACGCGCCTGCTACAGTGTCCACATGCCAACTCGGTTTGACTCGGTGCAGACTTGGCCTGACTCGGTGCTGACCCAGTGCTGACTTGGCCGCCAGGTGGCGCCCACGTGGTTGTTAGGTGGCCTCCACGTGACTCCACGTGGCTGCCATGTGGCATGCCATGTCAGCCCCATCTGACCGACCCAGTCGTCGGAGTCACGACGGAGAAGACGACCGCACCACCATCTGCCGTTGCCGGAAAACCCCATTTTCAGTCGACCTTGAAATTTTCCTAACTTCTCCAAAACTCAACCGTTTTTCACAAATTTTACGTCTAAAACCATCTACTCGAACCCAGGAACTGAGAAATGAACTCAAAACAATAAACCCATACCTGTGTTGGCCAGATAATCGATCGAAAGGTTTTGGTTTTCCTTTCCTCAGTTCGGTGTCTCCCGCGACTGCCTTCTTCTATGGTTGGTACGTCAGTGATCACATGAAGGAGGGAAATTCGATTAGTTAAACAGAAATGGATGATCTTGCCTTGAATTGAAGTCCTAATTTGTGGGGTTTTGGGTTTTGGTCGCACGGGTTCAGGGTGAGTCCAGAGAGAGATGGGTGAAAATGATGAAGATCTAATCTGATTGGGGGTTAAAATATCTATCCAAGCCTAATTTACTAAAATGCCCATGAACATTCTAGACCCGCATCTTTCGCACACGAACTCCGTTTTCTGTGTGCTGCTTATCTACGAACTTGTGAGTTTGAGACCTACGCAACGGTACCCGAAACACAGCCAAAAGTGTCTCGAAACAAAAATTAACTTTCACGCCCCTTAAAAACCAAGGGTAAATTCGTCTTTTGAAAAAATAATTTACAAAAATTAAATAATTAAATTTCCGGGTCGTTACACAATATACCTAAAATATAGAAATACATTTCATTCTAACCTATTATATAGGAAGTTTACCCTGTATTCATCAAAATAAAAATACCTCACCCTATCTATTATATAGAAAGACAAGCCTAATATATTCTACTCTCAAATCATGATTTTTTTAAGCAAAAATTTCAACAAAACCACAAGCAGATGGTGCAAAAACCATTAAAATTATAAATCCTAAAACCTAGGCCGTAAGTGATGAAAAAAAAACCTAGGCGTTGAGAATGATGGCACCACCATCTTCCTTAATCTAATGAGCTTGGCCTTCAACAACAGGTTGGTTATAAGGTTGCTACTCCGACTGTCCCCAACACTTGGAAGTATCGATCAACAACGCGACACTTCCTTTGTTCACATCCACCTTGTCTTTCACCTCCTAGCTAGGCACCATATTATCCATAGACCAGAGCTAGCTTGTGAACATTGCCCGTGGTTAGTGCTCACTCCCTCTTCTTTTGATTCTTCCTCAATTATTGGTCTTCATTTATCTTCTTATAGGATTAATTCAATCAAATTGATAATTTAAATTTCAAAAACTGATAATTGATCTAAGTATTAGGTATATTTTAGTATTTAAAAAAAATATATTATAATATGTGTGAAAAGGGTAAAAGAGGTAGTGGAAAAATAAAATAGAATAAAATGTTGATGTGGATTTACAATAATCAATTTAGTGGACTATTTTAAATGTTGGTCATTAAAAATGGACAAATATATAATTAATTAATTGTTTTATTATTTAATATTATTTTGTATTTACTAGATTACCCTTTAATTTATCTTCCTTTTTTTTCTCCAAAAATTTATATTATGTTAACTAATATTTTTTTTAAAGAATCTATTTTTAAAGTGTTTGAATTTCAAATGGATTCTTCATCCCTTTAGTTACCTGAAATAGAAAATATATAATTGTACAAAAAAAATTGAAAACATAACAGAGTCCATACAAAATATAAAATACCTAAAGAAAAGGTTTATAGAATGAGTCTACTTATGAATTAGGTTATTTGAAAATTTAACCTGTGAATTAAGTTGAAAAAAATCACATGTGAGTTAAATTGATTGAGTCTGTTATAAAGGTAAACAAATCTCATGAAAATCCAAACGAGAATATACCATTGAGATAGAAAAATTAACATATTGCCGGCTCATTACATAGGAAGACAGAATTAATCTGACATGTGATGGATGTATGTAAAAATCAAATAAAAAACCACATCAATGCAAGCTAAAAACAAAAGAAATCGAAATTTACATAATGAAATTACCCAAAATAAAGCAATAAATTATTTCTCCAAATTAGATATTTTAACAAATACTTGAGGATATGTATAAACACACAGAAAAAACTCAAGTTGGAGTAGATTGTAGGTTGCACCTGCTTATAGGTTTTTGAAAATTAAGGGCTTTTACCGTGAGGATAAATAGGAAAATTTAGTGTTTTCTAATTTCTATTAGAATGATAAATAGACATTTTTTTAACAGACAAATATGTTTTTTTTTTGAATAAGCAGATAATAACTTTTTATATTTTGTGGAATGTGTTAAAAAATGGCATAATATGTAAATTGTGATTAAAATATGGATATATGTTTATTTATTTGACTGGAGATGATGAGTTAGGAATTTCATTAATAAAGTGGACTATATTAAAAGTTCATCTATTAAAACTGGACCTATATATAATTACCTCATAAATAAAATAAGGATAAAATACATAAAAGTACCTAAACTATAATGGTCATTTCAAGTTCGTACCCCAACTATGAAAATTGGCATTTAGGTACCAAAACTATCAAAACACAACATCTAAGTACCCACCGTTAACAATCTGTTAAAAAAATCTGTTGAGTGCCTAAGTGGCACATGGGGGTAATTTTTTTTATGCTGACATGGACTCCATGTAGATAATTTTTTTTTAAATATATTAAAAACAATTAATAAATATTAAAATAATAATAAAAATAAGGACAAACTACACAAAAGTACCCAAACTATAAGGGTCATTTCAAGTTCATACTCCAACTATGAAAATTTTCATATAGGTACCCAAACTATTAAAACACATTATCTTAATACCCTCTGTTAGTCAATCTGTTAGTCAAATCGTTAAATGCTTATGTGGCAAATAGGTTTCAATTTTTATAATTATAATAATCCATGTAGGCAAAAAAAAAAAAAATTCTTTATAAAAAAACAAAAAAAATAAATAAATAAAAAACAAATAAATAAAAGATTGCATTGATTTGTCTCAAACTAGAAAATAATTAATAAAAAATTATTATAAAATAAAAAAAAAATCCAAACAAGTAAATCAAAACAAAAAAACACAAAAATAGAACAAACGATGAACACCCCCATAGTTGTTACACAGAGAATTTGATTCTAGGAGAGAAGAAAGAGCTGCCTCTGCCGCTGCCTCCTCCAAAATTCCCAAAATTCCCAAATTTGTGTTCCTATTTTCTTCGATTTAGAAAAAATTACCCCAATGTGGATAAATTACCCCTTTCACCCTTGCCAAACGACGCGAAGATGTGAAAGGCTTCATCGTCGACGACGACGGCCTTGGGTATTGTGATGAGGGCGAGGAAGAGGATTGGACCCATGTGGGGTTTTCTTCCAATGAATCAAATCGTGGAGATAGGCCCAAGAGGAAGAAAATCGAGAAAAAAGGATAAGGAGGCCTGTCCTAATAAGCCCAATGCTTTGCTTACGGTCGCGGCTGCGATGATGGGGAAGCAGAGGCTTTCGTCCATGAAGAAGTTGGGTTTAGGCTTCGGTGGCTGGGGGAGGTTGTAGAGGTAGGATTGGATTTTATTGATTTGTGGGTTTTTTTTTTATTTTTCAATTTTACAGATGGAGAAGGTGAAATTGGAGGTTGAGGAAAAGAGGAAGCGACCAACGAGGAGAATAATGGAGGCGATTGAGGTTAGGATGGTGTAGAGGGCCGAACAACCTTAGTGTGGCCCAATCATCTCACCATCATCGTCGTCACTCTCACCAAGCTCAGATTTTGGCGGCGGTGGCCCAATCAAAACCCCATCTTCATCCTCATCGTCTACATGGTAAGGCTTAGGATTTTCTGGGAAGTTGTTCGTCTTAGAAGAAGAGGGCTTCTCTGCAAGTTTGTTAATGGACCGGCGAGTGGTGTTGTGAATGGCATCGAGAGGGGTTTGAGCCTTCGATTGCTTACTGAACATGAGAGGGAATTCAGCTTTGATTCCGTCGTATATCTCTGCTCGTCATCCGCCATTGAAATTTGTCTCACTATACTATAATGTGCTTTTTCTTGTTCTTCTTTTGATCCTTATTCGTCGTCGATGGCCAAAACAATTTGTCCTTAATTTTGTTTTGTATTGCAATTTGTATGATTTAATATATTAATTTTTTAAATTGAATTTTTATGTGTTTTTATTTATTTATTTGGAGTCCATGTCAGCAAAAAGATGGTCTACTTGGAGTCCATGTCAGCAAAAAGAGGGTCTACTTGGAGTCCATGTCAGCAAATATTTTTTAAAAAAATAGCTAGCTCAGATTTTAACAGATTGACTAACAGATTGACTAACGATGGGTACTTAGATGATGTGTTTTGATAGTTTAGGTACCTAGATGAAAATTTTCATAGTTATAATATGAATTTGAAATGACCCCTATAGTTCAGGTACTTTTGTGTAGTTTATCCTAAAAATAATAAAACCAAAACAAAACCTAATCTCACTCTCTCTCTACCGAATCTCACTCTCTCTCCCCGAACCCTCTATCTTCCTATTCTTTGAGACAACGACGAGGCCACGGTCGCAACCCCATCTTCCGACCAATCCAACCCCGCTAGTGACACCATCTTCTTCCCCTCGTCAAGTCGAGACCGTTCCTGCCAGCATCGCAATCGAAGCTCGCCGCTGAGGGAGAGTCAACCCAAAAAACCCAGAAGGCAGCAGATGAAGAAAAGAAGGCAGAATCGATTAGATCCGAATTCCCAAATGGTAGTGTCAAGATGAAAATGAAGCTCAATAGGGACATCAACAAGATAAACTCATAAGCCTTACACCTTGTCTCGTGCTCAGCCCAGCTCTTCCTCGAGTTCTTGGCGGAGAGGTCGGCTTGGCTGAGGTTACGACGGAGAAGAAGCGCAAGATTGTGAAGCTCGAACACATACGAATCGCCGTTAAGAGGCACAACCTGACATGCGATTTTCTCATCGATGAGTTTCCCATGCCTTCTCAGTAGTCTGATAAGCTAGCAAACGATCTGAGCCGCTCCCCACCGTTTCTAGTAGCTCAGTACCAACTAAACAGGATCGAAGCTGATCTCGCACCATTACTGATGAAGCCCAAATTGAGAGCGATGATGCCCCAATTGAGAGCGACCATGACCCAATTGAGACTAGCAATCTCCCAATGAGATCGACAATCTCCCAATTGAGACCGGCAATCTCCCAATTGAGACCGAAAATCTCCCAATTGAGATCGAAGATTCCCCAATTGAGAGTGACAAAGCTTCACTTAACAGCGGGGAAGCTTCACCTAAGATCAATGAAGCCCCAATTGAGATCGACGAAGTCCTAATTGATCAGAGCTGTTTTCCTTGGATTTTTTTATCGGAGCTGTTTTGCATGGGTTTTTTGATCGTCCATTTATTTTAAAGTTTATAATGTAATTTCGGGGATTGGGCATTCATCGTTAGCTGGGTTTGGGCATCAATTGAGGGCTGATTTTGGGAGTGAATTTGTGGGCAGCTGGGATCAGCCGTGGCCTTCGAGGTCGAGAGCAAAGCAGGTGAAGCCGTTTTGGGTGAGGAAGATTGGTGTTTATCAATTTTTTTGTTTTATAATTTATTTTACACTTTTATTAATTGTTTGTCGCTTTTTTATTATCTTTTTATCCACATGGAATCTAACTCGGCATAAAGTTCAACCAAAAAATAACAGTTCAGCACTTAATATATTTTTTTAACAGATTGCTAACGGTGGAAGACTAGATGTTGTGTTTTGATAATTTGGGTATCTAGAAGCCATTTTTCATAGTTGAGATACGAACTTGAAATGACCCCTATAGTTTGGATACTTTTATGTAGTTTATCCATAAAATAAACATCTCAATCTTTTAATTTTTTTTTCCTATTTTTTCATCTTCAAGTTTCTTTTACTCCCAACAAAAAAAAAAGTTTCGTTTTCCTATTTCTTAATTGGAATTTAATTGTACCAGAAATTAAAGTCTAGATATAACATTACAAAAAAAAAAAAAAATCTAGATATACCATTTATGATTCGTTTGTTTTGCTTCACTCCATTTTGCTATTAATACCAGGCTCGCAAACTCTAGCAAAAGAGTAACAACAACTCAATTATATTTTTGTTCAATTCATCCTTACAGTTTGAGTTTTGATTTTCGGCTTCAAGTTCGAAGTTTTTTTTTGCTTCGTTTTTGTGTGTTGTCAAAGCAAATATGATGGGAGAGAAACTCTAAATACTTTTATTAATAGTAATGTAAAATGTTTACAAGACTACAATAGCAAACATAAGAGAACCATGATAGAAAATCTAATCATAATCCAACTCTTATAAGTAATTAAAACCCAGGAAACCAAATCCTCATATATATATATATATATCATATATATAACACAGTACATTTTATTTCAACAAGCTTCAAGTTTGAAGTTTTCTTTTAAGTAGTTTGAAGTTTTTTTGAAGTTTCAAGTTTGAGTGACATACAAGTATCTCTCCATGGAAGTAGATGAGCAAGTGCTCCCAAGCGACATCATATTGTATCAGATACTCCCACGGCTACCGGCAAAGTCACTAATTCGATTTCGGTGCGTATGCAAGTTTTGGTCCTCTCTTATCCGCGGCCCTTTCTTTGTGGCTACTTACCAGAACTTCCATGGCACCAACAATACTACAAGCCTCCTCTTCGTATCTGATACTGATACTCGGGCAGGAAAGTTATGGGGATACCTCTCCCTCTCCTCCTCACAAATAGTTGAAGAAGCAAATCCAACACCTGTCGCAAAACTTTCATACATCCCTCCTTACCTACCTTACCCCAAACGTGACTACAAAGCAGTGAGTATCAATGGGTTAGTATGTGTATCAGGGCTATGTCCAGATCCATCCGGGATTTGTGAGCCTGTTTTTGTATTTAACCCTATCACCGGAGAGTCTATCAAAATTCCGGTTCCATCAAAGAGGCCTGGTTTCTGGCCCCCTGCCTATCACTTTGGATTCAGTCCTCTTACAAACGAGTATAAAGTTGTCCAAGTCAATAGGAATAAAGCTAGTGGCCTCGTGTTGATGAATATTTTCACCTTGGGTGATACGAATATGCCTTCATAATGGAGGGAGCTACAGGTAAACCTAGGTGATGTGAGTATGCGGTTCGTGGATGGCGTGTGCCTACATGGGTCCATACGTTGGATATATTGTATGGGGAAAAGAACAAGCATAATTGTATTTGATGTTAGAGACGAAAAAATCACACAAATCCCCTTACCTTCCGGTTTCGTTGCCGACTTTCTTGACGACAGTTATGCCGTTCTGACCGAGGTGGAAGGATGTGTGGCTGTGTTACGTATCGATCGATACTGGCCAGAGAACATTACATTGGTGTTGTGGATTTTGAGGGACTACCAAAACCATGTATGGGTTAAAGAGACTATCCTACTCAAATATGATGAAAGCCACTTTCGTGCTGAGTTTGGGGTGAAATTTTTAGGCACAATACACACAGGTGAGCTAGCGACCGCATGATGACCGCAAACAAACACTCAAATTGTATCTTTAGGATATGTAGAGCAAGCATTGTACGTAGAAGAATTGAAGTCATTATTCAACACAAAGAGAGTTCAGAGTTCAATGATGGCTTCAAGCCAAGGTGTGCCCGTCTAGTTACTAGTTATGTGGATAGCATTGTCCCTTTGAAATAAGATGGCTGCTTTTTATGCTCTATTCCACCTGTTTGATGCCACATTTTCTCATTTTAATTTCAGATTTTCAGTTTTCAGTATAGAGTTTGAAGGCCACTTGAAATTAAGAGCTTTATGTTTTTCATTGTCATGTAAGTTTTACTAATTAACTCTAATTTGTTCATGTTCGTCCAATTTTGGACCATTTATATTTGTGATGAATTTTATGACGTGTGGGAAACGATTTAGTATGTTTTCGTTTTTAGAGCACCCAACTTACGATTCGAAAAGTTTAAACCATGCGTAGTGGCTAATCCATGAACTTGTATTTACAACTTGACTAGTTGGTTTTGGCATAAGTTCTTTAACCATTGAGTTTGACTGGGGAGTATTTTTCTCTTTCTAGTGTGTTGCAGCCCATATCTTCATATCATTTTATTGAATCGAAACATCTAAAGATTATTATCAAGTCAATTTCATGCCGAAACTCACAATCTAAACTCAGATAACATCACTAAACCTAGCAATCACCTGTGTTTCGACGAGCACCAGCAGCATTGATGATGGGAAGACAAGAGAAAAATGCCCACTCCACTCTTCCTCCTTAGGCTCCCCAAAATCCAGAACCAGAATTAGTTCCTGCAAAAGTCCAATTGCAACTATTAGCACAAAATTACATAGCGGTCACATGAACAAAACAAACCTCATTCACTCTCAGTGTAAACGATCAGCCACTATGAATGTTAATCAAGCTTTATTTAATGCATCAAAATTTACATTCATCCAAGCAACAACAATGGCCACAATCATTTCGAACTTTCCTTGATGCAAAAGAATCGAACAATTCAAAAACATTTATAATTTCCTTCTCTAATTTAGTAAATATGATGACATACATAATTCTCAATTTATCCTACCAAAGTGAAAAATTGAACAAGAACCATTAAAAAGGAACTCAATCAGTTTCTTGCAAGAAAAGTGTAGAATCTTTACCGACCACAGGAGCTTAAAGTATCTCATGACTCAAAGGGACCTCAACTTAAGACAAAGACGTTGGGTGGAGTTGATGAGCGACTATGACTGTACGATCGACTACTATCCAGGCCGTGCTAACACCATGGCGGATGCTCTTAGTCAGAAATCGTATGGACAAGTGAGCTCGATTCGAATTACAGAACCTTCCCTGTTCATCAAACTGAAGGAGACAGGTGTTTCTGTGATGGCGCATCCCGAAGGTGGATTGATCGCGCATTTTCAAGATTAGATGTAAATTGCAAAGATAAAGAACTAAATTGACCTTCCATGGAGCAAACAAAGCACATCAGCTACCCTTCGTCATGTATGCTTTCACCTGCAAACAAAAACAAGAAACCAGATCATCCAAAACCCAATAAACGCTCTCAGAATCAGCAAAGACATTTAAGACCCACTTGAACTTTTGAAGAAACTCACAATTTGAAGAGCTGGGTTGTCGGGATTCAATCCTGAAAACTTGATAAAACCTGTGGAACTATGAATTGCAATCTCAATTTTCAGCTAGGCAATCAAGCATTTTCTATGTCAACCATTTGAACTACATTAAGGAAATCACTAACATAATAAGCAGATGATATAATGTCACCGCACAAACCACCACTCTATCGAAACTTCGTCTATAAAGAATTCCATGAAAATTTCTACAGCAAAGACATAGATACTAAGTCCTTTGTTGACAAAGTCACAGCACAAAACTACTCATCGTCATATCATCTATAATTTCTTTATCATCATCTTCATGTACATACATATATATAAAATAACATTTTAACAGAATATACCTGAAAAATACATCACAATTAAGAACACGCAATTCAGCTGCTTAATCACTCAACGAATACAGAAAGCAAATTCACAATGTAGTCTCATTTTGCTACATAAATAAGATTAATCTTGCAGAAAACCAGAAATTCCAGAAAACAGAGCAACAAACCAAAAAACACTGGCAGAATAAGCATAAATTAAGATGAATCTTCAAAGTGTCTCATCAAATGTTAAAATAAACTTCAAAGAATATATAATAACAGCTCACAAATGAAAGGTTCCAACATACATAATTAAAAATTGAAAGGTCTTGTAACCAAATAAAAATGAGAGTTTCCAACGTACATAATGAAAAAGACATTCTACTCTTTTGGTGAAATAAACATCAACAGCAAGCTTTGTTTTTCCCAACCGGGAGTGCCTTCCACATGCGAAATTGTTTCTCATTTTCTACGAGCCAAGTGTATGCCTTCAGTCGATCATTTGGACTAAGACCAGGAATTTAACTTCACTATAATCTTCTGTTGGATCAATATTTTGTTTTTGTGTACTGTCAGCGATAAAATGTTCAAAAGATGAAGCCATTTTAGCTATTGAATCAGCAAGAGCATTAGGCTTACCTCTTTCTTTGATGGGGGAATACTAGCAGGTGTTTGATTTCTTCTCTTCGGATGAATAGAGGTGGGTGAAACATCATGAATGTGAGAATTTTCAAAACCTTCAGTATCAGCATCCAAATCAGTAGTATCAGTAGGGCCACTCTTAAGGGTCATAACATCAGCAGCTTCTGCACATGTTTCAGCACCTTCTGCACATGTTTCAACACCTTCTCCAGTAGCTCTATCTTTGCTACATAAGTCCACTAAATTATCCCAGTTGGTATTCCATCGGAAAGTTTTAGCATCATCATAAGACTACCAGCAATTTGACAATACAGATCTGGAGAATCGTGTGTCACAGCAACATGGTAGGCTTGTTGGACAAAATGTTGCAAACTGGGGTGGATCTATAGAGAATCATGGGTCACAGGATTTGCTTGTTTAAGAATACAAATGTTGCAACTAAGTATTTAATTTAGTACATGCTGAATATAATACTTCATTCTCCTGTGCACACAAAATTATGAACCAAGTAACTCAGCATGATATGTGCAACTGATGAAGAGTAGTATTAAAAGAATGAACCCCTTCTACTTAAATTGGAAAGAAGTATACGGCAATCATAATTCATTACTCGACAAATGAGTTCTCATACAATAAGCCAATCCAAACTATCAGTAGCCTTAAAAGGACAATCAAGTTTCACAATTTGATGCCAACAGACAAATGAGTTCTCGCACCATAAGCCAATCCAATTAACCATAATCAAGCATCTAAGCCAATCCAATTAAACCAAAAGGAACCATCTAAGAAAATCCAATTTAATAATTTGTCCTTGTTAAACAAATATATAATCTGGCATATTCAAATATGGGTAAGTTTCAATATTTTCTTGGGAACCAAATATGACATCACGGTTACATTACTGAAACAAGTAAAATTGAGAAAAGGTTCATTACAAGAAAAACCATAACAGAAAGAATCCATATAAAACGCATCAAGAAAAACCAACAAACCATAAATTCGAGAAGAACCCAATTGAAATTAGTAGTAAGAAATTGAAAAATTAAGAAAAACAGAAAATTAACTGAAGGGGGGAGGAGGTTAAGAATGAAATAACAGAGGGTATAGGCTTGGAAGCTTCCTTGACGGTAGAGCGTACAAGAGGGCTGAAGAGTAACGAAAACCAGAGATTGACAAAACCAGAAAATTGCTTCGCTGCAATGAAAACCAGAAACAAACGTTTACAGGACAAATTTGAACAAATCTTGCTGCAAAAAATGCCGACCAGAGCTTCACAATATCAGACCCCAAATATTCAAAGTCATGAAATGACATTCTCGAATTTTCATTCCTTCTCAAAAGATATTTCAAGGATTAAATCAACAGAGAAACAAAGCAACACAATGTTTCCTGAAGAGCCTTAAAACACATAAAGAAAAACAACACAAATTAAACAACCAGCAGGCTTTGATTGAAAAAGAGAAGGGAGGATCAACTTCATCAGTGAATCAGTCGACTACAGCCAGGCCTTGATATCTTTCTCCGGAGATAGTCGATTCCGTAACATGATTGGGGCCAATATCCCCATCATTGTCGAAGAAGCATTCCACAAAGTTCTTGTCATAGCCATTCATACTCACCACCCCCAATTGTGCATAATGCGCCACCGGCATTTGTTCACTATCAACATTCAGATCCCAAAACACAATTTGTGGCATCACATACCCTTTCTCCTTAAACTTGTTCTCTATTGCCACATAATCTTTCTTCCAACTCCGCCCCGAAGCATCATCAAAGTCTTGGTCACTGGTGAACACAAACAGCCTCTTGATCATTTGCTGCGGCTTCAACTTCCCATTCACTGCCACTTCCAGAATCAAATCAAACACTTTTTGAAAGTCAGTATCACCGTGCCAGTCCTGCTTGTCCATTATCCTCATAAACCGACACTTGGACTTAAGATCATCGCCTTGTATCGAAACTAGCTGAGGATTCCTACTAAAAGTAAAAACCTTTCCTTTCCACGGCTCTTCACTCAGCTCAGACACACAGTCCCATACCTAATGACATATTCATGGGAGGTCCACACATTCTTCCCGAGACGTCACACACAGCTAAGCAGTCGTTGAAATTTCCCGGCTTTGAATACTTCTTTTCATCATTACCGTCTACTGAGGCTCAGCCAAGTCCTCGAAATGATGATGATTCACAAAGTGTATGATCTCATGTGGCCGCATTGCATCTCCTTCAATCCCCGACTCTCCAGCTTTGACATCTTTCAAATAATCCTGAATTTGAGGCTGCTTATGCCATTTTCGAAAATCAACTTCAATGTCTTCTTCATCCATGACCGTCCGATGGCTTCAAAACCTCATTCATCAGCCGCTGCCGGACCTCCGCCACGTATTCCTCCACAGAAACATCTTTCTTTCCATCCTCCGGCGGGAAAAGCCTCCTCTCAATGCCCTCACACAGCAATGTGGTGCAATCTTAAGTAGGAATCAACAGAAGGGCACCATCTCGCTGCGGAGGTGAACTCAAATTCCAACAATTTGTCAGGATTGTTTTCACTTTCATTATCCATCTTCTTCTTCAGCTCCTCATATTTCGTCAAATTTTGAAGATCAGACTTGAAGCTCTCAGAGTAAAGATCCAGAACCCGGTCATATAATAATCCAAAATTGGGGTCATTCTCATATATCTCAATAGTCTTCTTAGCCAACTCCATCATCTCCTTTCTCTTCTCTCTGCTTATACTCACCTTGTTTTTGTTTCTATAAGATCTCCGCGGCGGAGTGTCTACTGTCTTCTGTATAAACTCCTTGTAATCAAACTTCCAATCAGTCCTCCGCAACCTCTTCCTCGCAGCATTGACATCGACAACCCCATACAGATTCTCCAAAATGTCTACAAAATGCCCCACCCTCCCGGCAATAGTCACCACATTGTGGGCTAGGGTTTTGGGGTGGTTATGGAAGAGCCAACTTGCAGCCAACAGGAACAATTCATCCTTTTTTCCTACTAGTAGCTTACAGATGAGCTTAAGGGTTGTTAGGGGATTGTGGGACCAGGCAAGTGGGAGAAGTTGGTTCATATATGTCCGGGTGGCCGGCGAGTCATCTACCACATTGAATAGAGATCATGGCAGGCGTTACCGAATGAGAGGGGGGCTTTGGGCTTGGAGGGGACGGAAGTGAGTCGGAGCTGTTGGAGTGACGGTGGTGGGCGCGTTGCCGGTAGTCTGAGCTCCGATGGACCGACAAGAGGGGTAGGAGGAGCAGCAGGCAATCTTGAGAGTTGTGGAAGATTGCTCACTTAGCATAGCCATGCTTTGAGAACAGAGATGAGTCGAACTTGCCCTGTTCTCATGGCGGATCAAATTGATTATAATTTCTCAATGGAATGAAATTGTTGCAGAGAAGAAGAAATGAGATTAATTGGGCTCCAAGGGTTTTGACGTTTTGTTATCCTTGGGAGCCAAGCAAATAAGCAATTTCTTAGGATGTATATCTCTGCATCTACCCATTATCTCTTCTTTTTTGGTAAAAATCTTTTATTATCTCAATCTCTTATTGCCTTATCCCCTAAAAAAATAAAATAGATAAAATTAAATCTTACAAATGTTGTAAATAGTTTAAAGATTGTGGCTATTCATGTAAGAGTATTTATGTAAATGTATTGTGACCCTTATAGGTTATTTAATTAATAAAGAACGTTTTTACTCTGCCTCCAAATTTTCTTCTCTCCAATTATACGTATTATTCATAACACGTTATCAGCATGACCTTCTCTAAAATTGAAGATTCTTCAAGAGAAGGATTATTGCTCTTCAAACCAAGTATGTTATCCAAATTCAATATCATATACATTATTGTTTTATTGATCAAACAAACCCTAGAAATATGAACTCTAGGTCAATGGGTTGAATTTGAAATTTAATTGATAATTCATCAAAAATATTTGGCCGTATCTTTATCCCTATATGTTAGATAATTTAATTGTTGATGTTTGATAATTATTGAAAAATGTTTCGATAATTACATAATGAAAAAGAAAAATTATTTGATTATTTGATGATGATCGTGTTGAAATTGGATTGATGAATTGATAATTCATGATCATGAATTGATTATGGATTAGTTGCTTATGGCGTGCCCAGAAGGCTCCCTCATGGCGCCGAATGATCATGCCAGTAGCAAATGGCATTACTCGTTCGTGTGGTCTGCCAGCAGCAGCCAAGCAGAAGGCTAGAGAAAATCCTTGCGGCATGAGAAAATCCTTAATGCTTGATAATTTTGGATGATGATGATGTTTGATATTTGATTGATGATGATGATGATGTTTGATATTTGATTGATGATGATGATGATGTTTGATGTTTGATATTTGATTGATGATGATGATGTTTGATATTTGATTGATGATGATGATGTATGGTATGGTGCTCGAGAATGGCATTGCTTTGAAATTTAATTAGAAATTTGTCTTCTTGCGGCTCAATTTTTGCCGAGAATGGTTTTGTGTTCTTGCGACTCAATTTTGCCCAACACATGCTAGGGCAACAATAGATGAAGCCCAGCAGCCCAGAAGGCTGCCCAACACCAGATGGACATACCCAACAAGCCCAGTAGCAATCCAAGCCCAGAAAGCCTTTCAGCTTTGGAACTTTGGAGCCCCAATTGGCCTGAAGCCCAAACCCAAACCAGTCATGGGTCAATGGGTCAACCCGACCCAGTCTGGTAAACTCAACCCGGTCCGGTCCGACCTAACTTGGTTCGATCCGACCCAACCCAACCTGACCTAGTTCGACCCGACCCGATCCAAATTGGTCCAACTGACCCAATCCGACCCGACCTGGTCCGATTGACCCGATCTAACTCGACCTGGTCCAACCCGACTTGGATCTCCACATCATCATGACACATCATCATACCACATCACCAGAAGTGCCACATCAGCATCAGAAGTGTTAAACAAAAAAAAAAAAAAATTTTGCAACACTAAGGTGTTGAACCATCAAACAAGTTGTACGTTGTTTAAACAACTTAATGCCAAAAACATTTATTTAAATCATTCCAAATAATTATTTAGTACTTATTTAATTGTTTAAATATTTATATTTACTTAGATTGTTTACTAGCAAATGCATGTGTTTAGATGTATTTAATTGAACTAGAAGTCCATAAACGAGCTAGAAATTCATAAATGAACCGGTAGTTCATATTGAATACCGAACCCGTAGTTTCGATAATGCAATAAAATAAAAGGAACTCGAAGTTTTCTTCATAACTTCACTAGACATGATGAAACTAGTAAATTTTACATGTTTAAATCCGATTTATCATATTATGTTATAGAACTTGGAGTTCTTAATAATTGCTTATGGATGAGATTGCCCAAAGCACTAAATGCGATTATTTGTTCCTTATGGAGGCTCTAGAAGAGCAGTTTAATTATCATATGGACGTCTTCTTGCCTGAAGCAAGGAATGACTAGCATAACATCCGTTTTTCAGGATTATTAATCCACGAATGAATATAATTCGAAGATATGCCGGATCCAGTCACTTCTCAAATTTTGTGTGGAGTAGTTCACCGAAGCTAACCTTATTGAGAAGATTTTTCTCCACTTTCCCTGCCTTTTGTTTGATCCTGCAGAATCAATACAAGGATATGCAATTTACCAAATTCATGAAATTGATCACTACCATGTTGTTCGCCAAAAAGAACAACAGTTTGGTACTAAAAAATGATCAATTTCGATAAGCTGGTATTAGAGCAAACTCCATTGCCTGAAGCAAACATTATTGCTTAAAATAAACACATTGCTTGAAGCAAACATTGTTGCATATCGCGATTCAAACTGTGAAAAGAGAAACCAGGATCGTGATAGAGGCAAAAGGCCCAACCTCCCAAGACGTGGAAAGAACCCAAATGACCGGGATCAGCACAACCATGGCGCACACGGCCAAAGGCTCCCATGAACCAAGTACCCGTGATCGAGGTACATGTGGTGGGTACGCACTCTCTCAACCCCCAAGGACTGAAATGAGAGAAACAATGGTCTGGCCCATCACCACTAGAACTAGAATCAGGAAGATCTGTGTTATAGATGTGGATGAATAGATCACTAGTACCGCACCTATCGTGCACCAGCGCAAGTTGCAAACGAGTATCATGCTAGTTGCGGAACTCGAGAGACCAACTTAGTCGAGTAATCAGTTCCCACATACGGATCAATTTGGTGATTTATGTTTCTGGATTTGAAAATGTGGTTTTTGCCGAATAAGATTTAATTCAATACAAATATTTATTCTCATGCATGTGATCCATTGAATTAAATTTATGAATAGGCATGTCATGTGGGGAAGTTTTTTGTCTGGCTGATAGTGTTATTACGCACACTGTACTCCGAGATTGGAAATAATTTACAAACTTATTGCCTAATAATACATATGTGATAACCATATCAGGCCAATCCAACCTGATTGAGGGCTATGACAAAGCCCATTTTATTTTGTCCAATGGTACTGAATTTACCATCAATGAGGCCTTACATTCTCCACGTTCTAGAAGAACGTTTTTGAGATTTAAGGATATTTGAGCCAACGGTTATCACGTTTAAACCACTAAGAAAAAGGAAGTGGAATACGTTTGCATAACCTTCAATATGTATGGCTAGAAGCGTACATTGGAGAAGCTAGCCAGAAGCTAACCCACCCGAGCAACTGCTTATGATGGCATGATCAGTTGGGACACCCATGTAAAGGTATGATGCACCGTATCCTCAATTCATCGCACATGCATCCCTTAACTAATAAGGACCTTGTGTTTAATGAAACACTATGCCAAGCTTGCTCGCTAGGAAAGTTGAATACTAGACCATCATATGCAAAGATGAGTAATGACTCCACCATTTTCTTGCAAAGAATACAAGGGGATATTTGTGGACTTATCTAACCACCATGCGGACCGTTTAAATATTTCATGGTTTTGGTTGAGGTATCGACAAGGTGGTCACATGTTACACTATTATCCACACACAATGATGCGTTTGTTAAACATCTTTCCCAAATCATTAAATTGAAGGCCCCACCACTTGGATTCTCTTATACAGTCTATACGACTCGATAATGCCGGAGAGTTTACATTGAAATATTTTAATGGTTATTGCATGTCCCTTGGGATTGATGTTGAACATTCGGTTCCCCATGTTCACACCCAAAATGGTCTCGCAAAAACACTCATTAACCTTGGTTATACGAACCAAGCTTCCAATTTATGCGTGGGGTTATGCAATTTTGCATGCAACCATGTTGGTCCAGTTGAGACCCACTGCCACCCAACCCTATTTTGCATTACAACTGGTGACAAGGTACGAACCTGACGTTTCGCACTTATTGTAACGACCCAAAAATTTAATTAGTGAATTTTTGTATATTAATTTTGGAAATGACGAATTTACCCTTGATTTCATAAGGGGCTCGAAAATCACTTTTTGATTAGAGACACATTTGGCATTTTCTCGTGGACCATTGCGTAGGTCTCGAACTCACGAGTTCGTAAACAGACGACACGATGAAAACAGAGTTCGTATGAGAGAGTTATGGGTCTAGAATGTTTAGGGGTAGTTTGGTAATTTGCACTTGGCATATATTTTTAACTCATACCCTCTCCATATTTTTCTCATTTTATCCTCTCTCTTCGTGATCCTCATCCAAATCGTGCCACCGAACCCAAAACCCCGTACCCTTGACCTTTGATTCGAAGCAACCTCGTCCATTTTGATTCCACCCATCGGAATCTTCTCCTCCCCGCGATCAAGGACGTACCGGCCGTCGGGGGAAACAGCCACTAGAAACACCAAACCGAGGAATGAGAAAACCGAACCTTTCGATCGATTTTCTGGCCAACTCAGGTATGAGTTTCGTGTTTAGACTTCAGTTTTGAGTTCCTAGGCTTGGGTAGATAGTTTTAGGCTATTAATTCGTGAAAAACGGTTGAGATTTGAAGAAGAAAGGAAATAAATTTTATGTATTTACCTTTCCTACCTAGTTGCTCTAATAAGCCTTTTGGACTCATTGTAAATTATGACTACTTCGATAGTTATTTGGTGACGTTGGGATTCGAGAGTGGTATTTGATCGTTTGCTTGACAGGTAGAAGACGGTTAACTATTTTATAGGGGACGTTCTGCCGGATTTTTGGTAGAATTCTCGTAACTAATTGCAAGGGCTTAAGGGTATTCTAGGCAATTTATTAAGTTGTCAGGTGGGAGCAGGGCTTTTTGCAGATTTCGAGGGGAAATTCGGGAAAGGTCCTATCACTTATGCGTTTTTTGGGTGTGCAGTTTACGTGCCAATTGCGCTGCCACAACATACAAAAATGGGTCCTTAATGCAGGAGGGGCATATATGTCAGTTATGAATCCCCCTCCATTATACACTATTTAGAGCCCTTGACATGCGATCTCTTTACCGCTGGATTTGTGGACAGTCACTTTGATAAGACAGTCTTCCCGTCGTTAGGGGGAGATAAGAACGTCACCGTTCCTGAAGAACGACGTGAATTGACGTGGAATGTCCCCACTATGTCTCATCTCGATCCCCGAACCGCACAATGTGAGAATGAAGTGCGGAGAATTCTAGATCTACATATTGTAACTAATAATATGCCAGACGCTTTCTCTTATCTAGCTAAAGTGATGAGATCACATATACATGCTGCAAATGTGCCTGCAAGGAAAGACGTCCCTATAGGACGCGTCGTCCCAGATGGACAAGTCATCCTAGACGGATGAGGTACGACCATGGCGGCTAACCAGTCATATGTCCCTACCCAGAAGCGAGGTGGACCACTAGGTTCGAAGGATTCTCATCCCCGGAAGAGGATAAATTTGGCACAATCGAATCCCTTAAAAATCTTAATATCAACTGATCCATCTCATGAGATAATTTTGGATTATGGGTCTGTCCTAGAAGAGACGATGTTGGGGGACGCTCCAACGTCTGAACCCACTCCCGAGAATAGAGAGATCTCGGTAAATTATGCATGCTTAAGTGAGATATGGAATCATAATGCTATTATCATCGATGATATATTTGTATTCACGGTAGTTACCAAAATAATACCTAGTGATGAAATCGAACCTCACTTTGTTGATGAATGAATGCCAACTTAGAGAAGACTGGCCAAAATGGAAAGAAGCAATCCAGGTCGAATTAGAATTCTTGACAAAAAGGAAGGTGTTAGGTCCCGTCATTCCTACACCTCCCCATGTTAAACCTGTAGAATTGAAATGGGTAGTTGTAAGGAAGCGTAATGAGAAAGATGAGATTGTGAGATACACAACTCATTTAGTGGCACAAGGATTTTCTCAACGCCCTATGATTGATTACGAGGAGACGTATTCTCCCATAATGGACGTCATAACGTTCCGTTACCTTATCAGTTTGGTAGTTTCCAAAAAAACTGAATATGCGGCTTATGGATATGGTCACAACTTATCTCTCTGGGGATCTTGATACAGAGATATATATATATATATATAAGTTCCCGAATGACTTAAGATACCTGATACAAATAGTTCCAGACCACGGAACATGCTCTCCTTTTGTTTGAGGTGTTCATTTTACGGATTGAAACAATCCGGACGGAAGTGGTATAACTGTCTAAGTGAATATTTGTTCAGGATGGGATATATGAATAATAAACTATGCCCATGCGAGTTTATTAAGAAAAGAAGTTCCAAGTTTGCTATTGATTGGTACTCCTGAAGAGATCAAAGAATCTGCTAAGCACCTGAAGTTAGAATTTGAAATGAAGGATCTTGGGAGAACGAACTTCTGTCTCAGCCTGAAGCTCGAGCATTGTGCATATGAGATTTTAGTCCATCAACCGAATTACATCCAGAAGATGTTGAGACACTTTAATGAGGATAAAGTGAAACCTTCAAGCACGCCCCTGATCGTCTGGAGTCTAGATCCTAAGAACGACCCATTTCGTCCCGCAGACGATAACGAAGAGATATTAACACTAGAAGTTCCATATCTAAGTGCAATAGGCGCATTATTGTACTTGGCTCAATGCACTAGACCAGACATTTCATTCATTGTGAACTTGCTAGCTAGATTTAGCTCTACGCCAACACGCCGCTACTGGAATGGCATAAAAGACATTTTCCGGTTCCTCAGAGGTACGCCAGATATGGGTTTATTCTATCCCTATGCATCGAGGAATGGATTAAACCCTCTTGATCCTCAGAATGATGCACGCCTTGTTGGGTATGTTGATGCGAGTTACCTATTAGACCCACACAAGGCACGTTCCCAAACTGGTTATGTCTTTACCATTGAGAACACAACAATATCTTGGAGGTCTACGAAACAGACCCTTGTTGCCACCTCTTCGAATCATGCAGAGATTCTAGCTCTTCACGAATCAGTTCGTGAATGTATATGGCCGAGAGCCATTACGGGGCATATTCGAAGTACTAGTGGTTGCATTCCACCAATAATGAACCGACGATTATCTACGAAGATAATGCTGCTTGCATCGAGTAGATGAAGACCGGTTTCATTAAATGAGACAATACCAAGCATATTGCACCGAATTTTTTTCTTCAGCCAACAACAACATGTTCGAGGTATTGGCTTAAGTAGACTGGCTGATCTACCTATTCGGTAGTTTTCAGGGGGAGTATCCTGAAGCATACCAAGTATCCCGAAGTATACAGAGTATCCGGAAGCATACTCACTTTACCATCGTGTACTCTTTTGTCCTACGTCCAGAAGATGCACACTTTTGTTATGGTCACCCCATTGACACTGCATCCAGAAGATGCCATGATTCGACTCATATGCATTTGCTCATCTTTTCCCTTCGACCACGAGTTTTTCCCACTGGGTTTACCGGGAAAGGTTTTGGTGTAGCAACTCTAATGCATCATATCCCATGGACGTGCTATCTGCTCATTATCCAGAAGAGTCGACTTCAACTACCTCCGGAGAATCCGATGCCACTACTCTGTATCCACGTGCGTTGCACTCTATTTCCTTCGACCATAGTTGTTTTTGTCCCACATGATTTTTATTACCTGGCAAGGTTTTAACGAGGCAACACATAGGCGCGCAACTATGCAACAACATTACATGGAATATCCAAAGGGGAATGTTGTAAATAGTTTAAAGATTGTGATTATTCATGTAAGGGTATTTATTTAAATATATTGTGACCCTAACCCTACTACTATATAAAGTAGGTTATCTAATTAATAAATAATGTTTTTACTCACTGCCTCCAAATTTTATCTCCTCCAATTATACGTATTATTCATAAGAGTAAAATCTTTTTATTATTTCTTCATCTTTAAGTTTCTCTTACTCCCATAAAAATAAATTTCTTTTTCCTCTCTCTTAATTGGAATTTTCTGATTTTATCAAAGTTCATTCATAATTTGCTACTTACCCATTATGGGTAGGGTGTGCCCTTTGGGACACAAGTTCTAGTCCACCAATAACTTTAATGTCCAACTTAGTTAACTCTTAATTGGAATTTTATTGTACTAGAATTAAACTTTGATATGATTTATGATTCGTTTGTTTTTCTTCAATCTATTTTGTTATTAATAATACTAGGCTCGCAAACTCTTGCAAAGGCATAACAGCAACTCAGTCATATTTTTGTTCAATTCATCCTTACAAGTTTGAAGTTTTTTTGAGCTTCAAGTATGAGTAATTGATAAGCAGGTATCTATATGGAAGTAGATGAGCGGAGGGAGAGAGGGTCCAGGAGTCCTGGGCCCCTCCTCACTTATATATATTGTTTATATATACCCTATAATATCTGTACATTATAATATATTAAAAAGATATTGACAAAAAAGGAGGTAAATATTAAATAGATCCTATTCTAGGAAATCATTTTTCTTTCCCTTATGAGTTCGTTTTTATTAAATTAATCAATTTATTTGTGTGCACTTGGAAACTTTGTGTTTATAATTTCTTATTTTTATTAAATTTCCTATATGAATTTCTATTACAACGACTTAAATTAGTCGACATAAAATTTTCTGTTATAAAAAGATACCACAAAAGAAAAACAAATGCTACATGGACTTCAAAAAATAAGACTTCCATTGCAACAACAATACTACAAGCCGCCTATTCTTACCTGATACTTGTGGAGGATACTTCTCCTCACAAATAGATGAAGAAGCAAATCTAACACCTACTGCAAAACTTTCATACATTGTTCCTTCCTACCTATTTTACACCAAAGCAGAGAGTATCAATGGGTTAGCATGTGCAATAGGGCAATGTGCATATCGGCTATGTGCATCAGGGCGATGCCCATCAAGGATCTGTGAGGCTGTTTTGTATTTAACCCTAGCACCGGAGAGTCTGTCACACTTCCGGTTCCATCAAAGAGGCCTGGTTTCCGGCCCGTACCTATCACTTTGGATTCAGTCCACTTACAAACCATGCATGGGTTAAAGAGACTATCCTACTCAAATATGATGTGAGCCACTTTGGTTGTGGGTTGCGGGTTATATTTTTATGCACAATACACACAGGTGAGCTAGCGATTGCACTAAATTGTACTTCTTGTGCATATGGAGACGACCAACAACCACTCGAATTGAATCTTTATAATATGAAGAACAAACGTTGTAGATGACGCGTGTTATTATTAGAGAAAGTTCAGAGTTCAATGATGAGTTGAAGACAAGATTTGCCCTAGTTACTAGCTATGTGGATAGCCTTGTCCCTTTGAAATAAGATAGCTGCGGTTATGTTCTATTCCACCAGTTTTATGAAATGCTGAATGCTTGAAATTTCAGTGCCACATTTTCTGGATTTAATTTCGGATTTTCAGTTTTCATTATAGAGTTTCAAGGCCACTTCAAAGTACTAGCTTTATGTTTTCACTGTCATATAAGTTTACTAACTCTAACTAGTTCATGTTGCTCACAATCTTGGAGAAGTTCTGCATGTTCGGGAGCAAAATCTGTGATGAATTTTATAATGTGTGGGAAAAAATTTAGTATGTTTTCGTTTTTAGAGCAACCAACCTACGATTCGTTCTGTATATCTGAAATGGCTGTTTGAAAATTGTAAGGCATGTTTAGTGGCTAATTCATGAACTTGTATTTACAACTTGATTACTTAGTTTTGGCAGAAGTTCTCTTTTTAGTTTGTTGCGGCTCATGCTAACTGAATCGGAGAATTATAGTCTAAAACTCATATCTTCATATCATTTTATCGAATGGAAACATCTAAGATCATTACCAAGTCAATTACATGCTGAAACTCACAATCTAAAATCAGAAAAAATCACTGAACCTAGCAATTACCTGCTTTTCGATCAGCACCAGCAACATTGATGGTGGGAAGAGATGAGAAAAATGCCCACTCCACTCTTCCTCCTTAGGCTCCCAAATATATAGAACCAGAATTAGTTCCTGCAGCAAAAGTACAATTGTAATTGTTAGCACAAAACTATTTAAATTTGCATAGCCTCAACATAAACAAAACCTCATTCATTCTCAGTGTAAACAATCACCCACCATGGATACTAATCAAGCTTTATGTAATGCCTCAAAATTTACAGGCATCCAGTCAACAACAACAAACACAATTATTTCAAACTTTCCTCGATGCGAAAGAATCGAATAATTCCCAAAAAATTATAATTTCCTTCTCTGATTTAGTATATTTAATGACATACATAATCTCAATTTATCCTAACAAACGAGAAAATTTGAACAAGAACAATTAAAAAGGAACTCAATCAGCTTCTTGCAAGCCATCCAAGACAATTGACCCAACTAACAAGCCAACAGCCACAGCCCCAAGAGTACCGGCCACCACAGCTTGCACTGCCACGAGGGCCGTCGAATCATCGGGTATAACCAAAATGGCCACCACCGCCGCCACCAGAATGGGCAGCGCCGCGGAGGCCAAGGCAGCGGGGGAGTAGCCTGCTACTTTCTCGAGCAGGCTGAGCAGCCCAAGCTCCTCGGCCTTTGAAAACAATCCCAATTTCTCAATCGACGAGAGGGTCAGACCAAGCCCCTCCACCTTGGATAAAATCCCCGCCTTTTCGACGTTGCTGAGGACCTTTCGCTTCTCCAGCTTCTTGAAGACGTCCACTTCCACTTCTTCGGCCCCTTCGTAGAAGATTCCTGCTCCGTACCATTTCTTCTGCCAGCCGCCGTCGAGCTTGTTCACCTGCAAATTCATCAAAATAAACATTTTCTCATCAACCAAACAAATGGGTATTTGTATAATTGTACTTTCTTGGCAGCCAAACAGAATTAAATTACAGAGAAAGATCAGGGTTACCTTCTTTTGGGGTGCCATGGAAACGATTGTTGAGGGTCTTGATTTGGTGGGGAAGTTGCGGGGACGGCCAGAGATGGGATTGTAGAGGGGTTTAGAGGAGAGGAAATTGCTGGTGTGGTTGAGACTTCCACGAATGTTACAAGTAGCTGAAAATGTTGCAGCAGTGACCGCCATGGATGATGTATCTCAAAGCTCTCTCGCGCTCTGTGTGTTGTGTCTATAGACTGCCACGTGGGAAGATGAAGAAGGGCATCGTCTGTATATGTGTAATCTAAACGTTATGTTACCCGCCAATCAAAATGATGAGTGGTGATAGCTTTATCTCTCCAAATTCAAATTAATTACAAGAAATGTTTTATTCCAAAATCAGATACGATGAAGACGGCCAATTTTTGTGATTGTGATTGGAGTTATATCTTGTCTGCTCATGACTTTTAATTTCTCTCCTTATTAATCTTGCTTAGTCCATAAAATGCATAAAAGTATCCAAATTATAGAGGTCATTTGAAGTTTATACCTAATTATGAAAATTTTCATCTAGGTACTTAAATTATCAAAACATAACATCTAGGTACCCACCGTTAACAATTTGTTAAAAAAATCTGCTAAGTGCCCAAGTGACACTTGTGGGGCCATTTTTTATGTTCACATGGATGCCTTGTAAAAAAAAAAAATTAAATATATTAAAGATAATTAATAAAATATTAAAATAAATAATAAAAAAAATTAATAAAACCAAAACAAAACCTAATCTCACTCTCTCTCCTCGAACCCTCATTCTTCCTCTTCTCTGCAACAACGAAGAGGCCACCGTCGCAACCCCCGCTTCCGACCAATCCAACCCTCGCCAATGACACCATTTTCTTCCCCTCGTCAAGTCGAAATTGTTCCTGCTAGCATCGCAGTCGAAATCACTCAGCCCTATAACCCTAAAATCTTAAATCGAATACCAGCCCCAAATTCAATCGCAAACATCATTTGCGATTCCTCAACCGACAACCTCTGTGGAATGCGAGCTCGGGTTCATTGCGAGGCAGACCAGGCGAATCTACGCTGGGACTGCGTTGAGAAAGTTCACGGAGCCAATTTTTTGGTGGCCAAGCACCCGAGAAGCCTTCTCTGTCGTGGACGTCAATCGTCAACTCAGTGGATCGATTCGGGACCTAAGCTCATGCCCACTCTCTCGGTTTGTGAGATCTGTGTGCAAAGCCATGTAAATAAGGTTGGCCAGCCTGAGGTCGTTGAAAGCAAAGCAGAGGACGAAAATGATGACGATGGTAATTATGGTGATTATAGTGACGTAGATGATAATTATGGTGATGATGATGGTGATAATTATGATGATGGCTATGGAAAAACTGATGCAATTGACCTTGAGTCAACCTCTCAATTCAATGATGATGGCCAATTCGGCGTGAGGAAGAGACCTACCGAGCGGATTCCGAGCATTTTCCTGACTTCGATGGCGGCGATTCCTGCACAGTTCCATAGAGGGTTTTTGCTGAGCTTCTTGGAGTTGTGGTCATCTGAGATCTCAGATATGGAAATCTCGCCCGGAGAGACGTGGGGGTCGAGAGTGAGGGAGACGAAGTCGCTGAGCCCAATGACGGCACAACCAAGGAAGTCAAATCTCAGGCCGAGATTAGTCACCGTAGCAGGCGCGAAGGCCTTGACGGAGGTGAAGACCGGTTCAGGTTCGGCGGAGGTCAAGGTGGGTCTAAAGGGGAGGGAGAGGTTGCATCGGAGAAGTGATTAGGTTTTTTTAACTTTTTTGTTTATTTATTTTCTTTTATAATTTATTTTAAAATTTATTAATTATTTTTAATATATCAATTTTTTATTATTTTTTTGTCTACATGGCGTCCATGTCAGCTTAAAAAGGAGCCCCACAAATGCCACTTGGGTACTTAACATATTTTTTAAACATATTGCTAACGGTGGGTACCTAAATGTTGTGTTTTGATAGTTTGGGTACCTAGATGCCAATTTTCATAGTTGGTGTATGAACTTGAAATGACCCCTATAGTTTGGGTACTTTTATGTAGTTTATCCTAAATTTAATTAGAGAATTTTTGCAAATTCATTTAGGAAATGACGATTTTACCTTTGGGTTTATAAGAGGCTCGAAAGTCACTTTTTGTTTGGAGACATTTTTGGAAGTTTTTCTTGGACCGTTGCGTAGGTCTCGAACTCACGAGTTTGTAGATAGGCAGCTCGCAAAAAAAATGAGACCCGGTGAGAGTTCTGGGTCTAGAAGGTTCAGGGGCAATTTGGTAATTTTTACTTGGAAGATATTTTTAGGTCACACTCCAGATTTTTCTTTTTCATTTTGCTCCCACTTTCCCCATGCTTTCTCTCACTCATCCACACCGTGAAACACACAAACCCTCAAATTTGGTTTTTTGATTTAGGCCAAACCACCATAAACAAATTACATCATCATCATCCTCTCTTCATTCTGAGCTTAACCATATCCACCATCGAGCTTGATAGTGTTAGGAGAAGGTGATAATAATGTGAACAGTAACCGCCACATTCCCGGCCATTTTCCGGCTACCATAGGTAATGAATCTCAATTTGGACTTCATATTTGGATTCCTTGGCTCAAGTAGATAGATTTCCATTATTAAAATGTTGAATTTCGTTGAGAATTGAGAAATTTATGAAGCTTGGAAGTTTAGAGTGGTTATGGAAGATTTTCTGCGATGAACAGTAACCGCAGCTAGAGGTAGTGGCGAGTACCATGCTACAGTCGCGCATGGGGTTTCCGTCCGTCCACTGGCGCGTGGAGCTCCTTCTCGAGCTCCGACGAACACGTGTTTTTAAGTTTTCGACGTTCCGGACCTGTTGACGCAGGTTTTTGGTCATTCGGAGTTCGTTTAGGGGTTGTTTTGGACATCCGAAGTCGTTGCGTTTTTAGTTAAAATGTATGCGTACTTCCGGGATTTTGGGGGGGTTGGATTTTAGGTTTTTAATTATCGTTGGTAACCCCGATTATTACTTTTGACATGCGATACCGCTTCGGGGACTACAAAGGAGCGTACAACTCGAGATTGAATCCTCATGAGGCTGGTCCAGGGTTGGTCCATGGTTCGAATCCTCATAAGGCTGCAGCTGGGGGATTTCGGAGGGGGGCCAGGCTAACAATACCTTTGTGCCGGTTGTAGGCCGGTGGGAGGAGGACTCCTATAACGATGCTGCCAGGGCCCGGAAGGCAGGGACGGGTCGTTACACAAGAGGCATTTGAAGTAAAAAGTCAAAAAAAAATTGAAGTATCTTAGAGATAATAAAAAAATGAAAAAAAAAGCTTTAGCGTAAAAGAAACATGAAACTTGACTGGGCCCAATGATTTAAGGCCGTTGACTCTTTCTATCCAATTGTAAATTGTGAACCAGTTGTAACAAGGAAGGGCCGTGGCGACTTGTGGACTGTGTTTAGAATGTATACATGACATTATTAACACTCGAATAATACAAAAACAAAGCCACGTCATCTCTGAGGATTATTTGCCGTTATTTGTATTTCAATTACTTTTTGTTATTATTTCTCTATGCATTATTGGTAGGTTTTAAGTCCTAGTTGCGGCAAAGCATAGAAAATAATTTATGTTTAAACAATTTCTCATTCAATTAACAATTCTTTGATTAGAGTTAAGTTTCTTGGCACTTCAGTTTTATTATTCATTTTCTTTACTAGGCTTTCTCAATTGCTAATAATGGTACGTTCGCATTTAACACAATCTTTTGATTCCGATTATAGAAACTAAATAATTTGGGGTCAACAAGAAATCTATAATTATCATACTAAGTTTTGTTACTCTTTTATTGATTTGTTTTTTGTTTTTTTTTAAATAAATGGTGTGCCTTTTTTTTATGTGAATAATTAAATTCTAAAATTAATCACAATTGGTGACCCAATGGTTGGGGGGTTCCAGGCTCAGTATGCTTCCGATTCGTCCTGGTTCGATTTCTGCTAATGAATTTTTTGATTGTGGCAAGGGGTGTCGTCTTCTCGATATCCGGAAGAGTGGACTATTGTAGTTCGCCATTAGCTGGTGGCCAGGGGTGCGCTGAAGGGTGGACTGTCGTAGTTCGTCACTAGTTGGTGGTCATTGGTGCGCTGAAACACGTGTATGAGTCGTCCCGAGGTAGGAGTAGGCTAAAATACATGTGTGAGTCTTACCGACTCCCGAAATGATGGACTATCGTGATTCAACATTAGTTGATGACAAGGTGCGTAAATGGTGAATTGTCGTAGTTCGACCTCCAAAAGAATGGACTATTGTGATTCATCACTAGCTGGTTCCATTTTAAAAGAAAAAAAAAATGAATTCCAAAACAAATAAATAACAAAACCAAATCAAATACGGATGTGCCTAGGTTTACTCTTATCTGGTAACTCTGGTTTAGTAGATTAAAAATCTTATATTATATAATGACGATGATAAAAAATAGCAAAATTCACACAATCCATTTGCCGCGATAAAAATCTAAAAGCTTCTCACATTCCCCGGTTTGCTATTCGGAGTTCTCATCTTCTTCGTTTTCAAGGGTCAACTAAAATTCCTTAAAAATTGCTAAGAAGGTACAATTCGCGTCGCTTTCATTGTAATTCTCAATTTTGGATTTTGGGTTTCTTTGCAATTTTCATGTGGTTGGAGCAAGATTACGCACTTTGAATTTTCTGCGTATCTTCCTAACCCAGTTCTGGTTTTTTATATATCCTTTTTAATTGAATTACGTTATAGGTTTTAAATTTGATATATAAATGGTAATAGTTTTTTGGTTTAAAATGGAATGGTAATAGTTGATTTCATGTCAAATTTATATCTATCTTTTGGGTATATTTATCTGTGAAGCGAAAGAGAATGAAGATAAAAGAAACAAATGAATCTTGCAGGGAACCCATATGCCATTTTCTTGGTTTAGACGGCAAAATATGAGCTGTTAGCTGTCACAATCTTTTATTTTATCTCTTGGTTTTATCTTGATGAATACTATGTGCTGCTGCCAATGATTTCTATTTCACCGCCAAAGACGTTGTTTTTGAGGTTTTTTTTTCTGCTTTGGTATTTAGTTGTATAAAGTTATACAAAGTCTTTGTTTTTGTTTGCTGTTACAGCTCATACTTATCATCAAAGTTTCTAAGTTATAGCTAGCGGGGAGGGTTGAGAAATTTGTTGACTTTCATGTTTTCCATTGTGCCAGAGTGGTAAAGCCTGAAACTTTGTATGTCTTTTAGGTTTTGGAATTATTATTCTGAGAGTCTTTAAGTAAACTTGTTTGGGTCGTCTCATTCCTATCTTCTTTTTCTTCTTCCTGTGTTTTCTTGTCCTGCTTGTCTGGTTTAGTAACTGTAAGTCTCTCTCTGTGTTATAAATAGCTTTGAGGTGTTTGTGTTCTTGTTCTCGGGATCTCGTTAATGGGTTTTACTTCTAACAAAAAACTTCTTTGTACATGAAAATTTCTTTTTACATGACTAAGCTACTTGGGTGAATTGAATTTGGTAGGGTTTTGGTGTGGAATATGGCTGTTGAACTCGTGGTCTGTATATATTCGAATGATTTATCACATGCACCTCTACTACTTGTTCAATTAGGAGTTGTAAAGGAAGATTTTCCGATATCAAACACTCTCTCTATATATATATTTGTGGGTTCTCTTGCAAAAAACATGATTATTTGACTGGTTTTGCTTTCAGCTCTTTCAAATTTATGTTTGAGTTTCATAATGTGGACAATTGGTTTGTGAACTTACGTTCTCATTCCTTTCAGGCTAAATTAAAAAAACTCTTGTACTTTACACTTATATTACCAATACTTTATAATATGTGTGTTATATATGCATATGAACGTTTCTAATGCTGTGGAAAATCTGAAATCATGGTTGTTTCTTTTCAATCGTTCTTTTACTTTCTAGAAACTGTTAGTTTCCCGAAAATTCCTGATTTGCATATATGTTTCTTGTAGACAAAGAGACATGGGTAATCTATTTTGCTGCGTACAAGTTGATCAATCAACAGTAGCTATAAGGGAAAAATTTGGGAAGTTTGTCGAAGTTCTTGAGCCCGGATGCCATTGCCTGCCTTGGTTTCTTGGGCATCAGCTTGCTGGTCATCTCTCTCTTCGTTTGCAGCAATTGGACGTGCGGTGTGAGACCAAGACAAAGGTTTCTCAATTTTCATAAGTGGAGATGACTTAACCTATATCATTTATTATCATTGTGTGTCTTTTTAATTGAAAATTGAGTACTTTCATTTGCTATAGTTTTCTGACAAAAAGAATTTCCCATCTCATTTTATCATATAGGCTACTGCCTCAGTTTATATGCATTTTCCCTACTTGCATCGAAGTAGAAGCAACATGCACTCTGTTCTAAGTTTACAAGTAATCACATCAGTGCATGCTAAAAGATTTTCTAAGTATTTTTTGTGAGTTGACGACAATAATGAAAAAGGAACTAAAAAATTATAAATTGAAATATTTTGGTATGTTAGTTTTGACTTATTACATCTATTCAATAAGTAACTGTTTGATGTACTCTTTAGGACAATGTGTTCGTCAATGTCGTTGCATCTATTCAATATCGTGCTCTGGCAGACAAAGCAGATGATGCTTTCTACAAACTCAGCAACACAAGGTCTCAAATCCAGGCCTATGTTTTTGATGGTATAAACTAAATATCCTTCTAAATAAATTAGAGATATGCAGCTGTTGAGTATTTTTAGCTTCTCTTTTTATCAGATGTATTTTAGCTAATTGAGTTTTCTTTTCCATTTTTTTAGTGATTAGAGCTAGTGTTCCAAAGCTCAATCTGGATGCTGCCTTTGAGCAGAAGAATGAAATTGCAAGAGCTGTGGAAGATGAGCTCGAAAAGGTAATGTGGCAAAACAAAAGTAATTTAATTACCAGGGACTCTATATACAGTACTTGTTTGTGACGATGTTACACCTTTTCCATTTCAGGCCATGTCGGCTTATGGTTACGAGATTGTGCAAACACTCATTGTTGACATAGAACCAGATGAGCATGTGAAACGGGCTATGAACGAAATCAATGCTGGTATAATTCATATCCCTGATGATTATCAAATTCTTTTGATGGTGTGTTCACTTTCAATTGTTTTACCATTTGTTCTATATTTTTCAGCTGCAAGAATGAGGGCGGCAGCTAATGAGAAGGCAGAGGCCGAGAAAATTTTGCAAATTAAGCGAGCTGAGGGTGAGGCCGAGTCCAAGTATCTCTCAGGGCTAGGTATAGCTCGCCAGCGTCAAGCAATTGTAGATGGTTTGAGAGACAGCGTGCTGGGATTCTCTGTCAATGTTCCAGGGACAACCGCAAAGGATGTCATGGACATGGTCCTTGTCACTCAGTATTTTGACACCATGAAGGAAATCGGCGCTGCCTCTAAATCCTCTGCTGTGTTTATCCCCCATGGACCTGGTGCTGTCCGCGATGTAGCTTCCCAGATTCGTGATGGACTTCTGCAGGGCCAGGGCACTCACTAGTAGTCCGGGTACTTGTCCAATGTTTTCTTGCTTATCTGCAAGTCATACTTTTGAGTCATCAGGAGATGTTCAAGTTATCGTTTCGTTTCGTCGTTGCTTTGATTGGGAAGCCTTTAAGATTTGTATGGTGACTGTGATAAGGATTCTCCATATCTAAACTAAATCTTGTACAGGTTCACCGTTCCTTGAGCAATTAAATGTGAAATTAAATAATACAAAACCAGAATTTATTTACTGCCTTCAGCAGATTGATGTTATATTTATTTTAGAGCCTAACAGCAAGAGACACTCCAAGTTTAGGAGTCTTTACGCCTATAAAACCCAATTCTCCAGACAGAGACAGAAAGATCTTCTCCCACAACCCTTGCTGTACAAGAACACCAATGCTTTCATGTGTGCTAACTCGAGCCTTTGCCAGAGTCGACGGCGAAAATGCATGCTGGGCGCCGATGGCAACGGCGGTATCATCGCCGGAAAAGCTATGCTTCAACTCTGCTCCAAGGGCTGTGTTGCTCAGAGGGTTCACTATGCTGTAGCATGAAGCTTTCAAAGTGTCAACCTTGTCCCTGCATAATTCAAACTATTTGTAAATTAATTTTTTTTTCATAATTTGTGAATTTTGTTTCTCTCCTCTCCTAGTTCTCACTGGATTGCTCACAAGGACAGGGAAGCAGTAACAAAGTCACTATTGAAGCTCAAACCAGCGTTGAGTTTTTCGAATGTGCCGGTAGCTATGTCAAAGGCAAGGTCAGCTCCAATGGAGAAGAGACTGTCTCCTCCTATGACTGCAGAGAAGTTTGCAATTGGATCAATTCCTTTGAGCGGATTTCGGATCATTCCGATTCCTCCAGCAATTGCGCAAACCCCATTTTCGTATTGCATTTCCATCTGTTACCAAATTGATGAATGTTGATCTAAGAGTAAGGCTCAAAAGAAAATTTAAGACCCAAATTTCGAAAAAGATCGGAACTCTTACCCTGCCATAATCTGGTATGATAAAACTGAAGAGTGTGCTGAGTCCTGGAGCAATTTCTTTAACTGCATTGGTCACAAAATACCCAGAAACCGCGTTAAATTATGATGCTTTAGCAGAATGTGATTAAACCGGATGAGACCAGATCAACCTTTGTATGAGACATCAACGCTCCAGTGGAGGCTTTGATGGTTAAACCGGATTGGCTGCTGATCTGGGTAGTCCTTATAGAGAAGATCTGATCAAAAGTTGGGACACAAGAAATGGAAAAAAAGTTTAAGCAATGAGAGATCAAACAAAAAGGGACACAAATTGAAGAAGATGGGTAGTGGTGGAGAGTGTTGACAAACCTCTGGCTTCCTTGCCAATGTTGTAGAATACACCTGGAGTTGGAGTTCTAGTCATTGTTTGTTGCCCAAGAAATGGAGAAATGAAGCTTAATGATGATCACAAATCTTGATTAATTTGGTAATAATTATGATATATATAAGGACCATGATGGCATGGCAATTTATTGAGAAGGCAGAGAGAAGTCACCAAAAAGTAGGGGAAGTTTCCTTATTGATGACAAACTAATACTTGGTAGTTGGTACCATGTTGTTGAGGAGTATTTTTCTTCAATCCCATTTGAAAGTTCTCTATGGTGGAGTCTTCCCATGAAAGGATATGTAGCTTATAGAATTTACCATATTATTTCACCATGTCACGTGATGTTATTAATTCATATGTTCAAATTTAAACGAAACGATAAAAATTAATCATGATGTAAGTGTCTTTATTTAACAACTCCTAGGTAAATCAAACATCTTATAAACATTGCCTTTGTGTTTTCTTCTGAATTAGGGTTGATACAACTCTGGAAGTGAAATGCTGTAGGAATCAACTAATTATGCCATCTGCTTTGTCCTTGTGAATAGTGAAATTCATCAGATTTTGAGAATATGTGACATTGCCTCTAAACAACCCTAAGAAATTGAGTAAAACTTTCTTCTTTTTATATAACTAACCATATTCGGAAAAGTATAATATTAGTAGCAGAAATTGACTAAAACTTGGCTATATCATTTTGGGTTGAGCCACATTGCGCTGTAACCAACTTCTTTTTCTCGAATCAGAATGCATAAGATGAAGTATATCTATTATAACCAATGTTACTATGTTATTGTATCGTCATGTCTGTTTTGATTTAATTTTGAATTGATTTCTATTTATCTATTTACATGGGAAATGAATAATGGTACATTTATTTAGTAATAAGATACAAAGAATTTGAAGCACTTTGCAAGTCTTGTGTCAGTGGCTTCTCTTGGATTTGTGACACCTTGATCCAACTCCATTTAAGAACCTTTTAAGAACCATGATCTTTTTACTCTTGAGGCTTCTTTTTCTTCTTCTCCTCCTTTCCATGATCATCATCTCTATCCTCCTTATCTTCACCTTCTTTGTTGTTGTTTACACCCAAAAAATCCCACTTTGGCCAGGAGCAAAAATCAGCAAAATTAAAGACTCAATTCTTTAAACATTGAGCCCAAACAGCACCCACTTGGGAATGTAAAAAAGTGGAAGCGTGAAAGAAGGAAATTGGCTCTGTCACGCCGAAAATGTCAAAAGGCAAAGGGGAGGAACTTGACAAGGTCACTGCAAACAAGTCCAGGTAGAAGCCTACATGGCAAGCCAAGTTCATCCTCAACCGCCTATAAAAGGAGAAGAATCCCTATTCTCAAAGGACAACCAATCAATCAAATAAACAAACAAATTGATCAACCTAATCAATTTCAAAAAAACTGCAAACCCTCAAACGTTTCTTTGTTCAAAGACTCGCTTCTTTAGGCACAACCTGTTTCTTTCGATCTAGGATCAAGATTCAGTTCTCTTCTCAACCCCTCTCTCAGTTCTTACATCAAGAACACAAAGCTCTCCTTCATCCCGACTTGCTTCCCAAGTTAGTCTTAAAGATCCCCAAACATTCATCTTATCCCGACTGCCACTCAATTCAGTCTTTGTGGCATCCAAACACCCAACCTTTGACGTCTCAATGTCTCATGAATACTCTTCCAACCTATGACATGATTTTGATTGATGTTCATTCAGTTGATGATTTCTAGAAGATCGTGCATTCTCAAGGCTTGATTGCAAAAGAAATAATTTACTTTCAGCACTTGTAATTTACTTTCTGCATTCAATACTCAAGCATTTACTTTCTAAGTGTTTGTACTTCACTTTCATCGCAATACAACAAATTTCCTTAAGTTGTTCAAGATATTCGGGATATAGCAACCAATGTGTTTTATGACTGATTCTAAGTCATAAAACCATCTTCGTGTTATGGTCCGATATCGTCATCCCGACTTAAGGAAGTCTGTCTGTCTAACTGCCATCTAATTAAATAACAAGCTACTAACATGGACATTTCGGACATAACATAAACTGAACTTGGACTAGACTGGAAATAAAATTTATTAAAGTCCTTAGATACATTAAGAAGAATGCATAGAAAAGAGCAATCCAATCAATTTGCCCGCTTGCCTCACAATCACTTGATTAAAGAACGGTTTTTGGGCCGCAAACGGAACCATCTTCAAACTGTCTAGTAGCAGTCTCTACTAGTGGCCCGCCTACTTTGAAGGCAACTAAGGCCTATTTATTTCTTGGTCAGCCCATTTAGGAAAGGACCGTGACTCGAAGGCCCCTTAGCCCACAGCTTTCAACCCATTCAAACTGTCCGCACAACTCATCCACTAAGAGAAACTCCCAACGAGCCCGCTCCTTCGAACGCAAGACGACCCCTCGGTAAAGAAACATCGAACGACGACCTCGGGCCTATTGCCGCATTTTTGGGCAGAACAATTGTTCTTCATGACTTTCCTTTTGATCCGTTATTCACTTTCATCTTCTGCCTCCTTGTGACGTTTCCCTTTCTTTTTACTCTTGCCCTTGATGGAGCCCTCATCTTTCTCTACCTTTGTTGTCTCTCCCATATTCAACTCAACACAAAAAGATATTGGTAATTGAGAGTTTCCGCTAATCAAAACCAAAAAATCGATGAATTTGGAAGACAATGAGAGGAGCAGCAAAACCCTTAATCATCTTCTTAATTATCAATGATAAAAAATTTGCGTATTTAGCGAGAATTTTGAAATACCCACTCAAATTTTATTTGCTCTCACACCACCAATAACTTAGTATATACCCAAATACAAAAATCATAATTTAAAAAAAAATGTAAATAGATAAAATAAAAGTGTGAAAAATATCATACTTTCTCAGCATCGTTAGAGCAAGCTCATCGACAATATCATACTTTCTTCATTGCCTTTCTCTTATACCAAGTTTTAAAGTCAATGAATCAAGTCAACAATAGAAAAGATAACATGATGACAACTTTGCCACTTTCCCCTCCAATCCCTCCCACTTTCTTCACTCCTTACAATGTTATTAATCACCGCTTTTTCATCTTAAACCACTTGCTTGGTTTCATTGTAATTTCACCCTCTAATTTAGGCACCTAAAAAAATGTTAACATATTATATATAAATATATATCCTCTACTCTTCCTTAACTCCTTCCATTCTCCTCTACATTAACCGGTCCGACAAGCTTGGCAGCCGCCGGAAGAAATTCAAGCTCGCCGGTGGCATCGCCTCTCGGAACATGGGGTGGCGGAGGTAGTAAAATCCCAAGGCCACAGCAACCATTTTTGGTGGCACAGCATACAAAACGACCGTGATAGCTAGACACACTCCAATGAACAATTTTGTGGCTCTTGGGTCCCTCCAACTCACCAAGGCTTGGGCCCTCTCTCCTTGGGTCGCAAAATCTCCCAAAACTGTTTGGACCCGGGCCGCCAACATTCGTAACCGGTCATACCGAACCCGGATGATATCGGGTGGTCTTGAGCTTGGGATAGTGTCAAATTCCTCGTCAAGTTCATCCGGGTCAACCGTATCCGCTTGCGAAAGCCGGATATCCATTCCAGCTGGTATCTTGGGCTTGAACCGGTAATACCAAACGCCGATTAAGAACACGTATAGAAACCCGGTTGGGACAATCAAATCCGGGTACCAAACAAGAACCAAATACAACACGTGGACCAAAACCGTCGTAACCGGGTTTCTCCACCGCCTGATATCATCTAACCATTTTGCTAACCCGACAAGCCAAGCAAGCACCGCCACAATTCGAAACCAATTCGCTTTGCTCTTCCTCATGCTCCACGTATGAGAATCAGCATCCAACATGTACCGGACCACCTCGGGCCCCATAGGTGGCTCGGAGCGTGCGAGCCAAGCTGCCACCATGCGAGTGGCGGCGCCGCGTAAAGCCTCCTGTTGAGCCACCCCGAGCGGGCGGAGATAGTGCATTCTAGGTAGCAATGGTTGCCCGTAAACCGCACATGTCTCGGGAAGCAATGACGGGCAGGCGAACCGGACCGCTAACTCAATTTCACCCATTTTTTTCAACCCGGTTCGCATCAACACCAGCAGCGGGTACGAGTTCGTATACACCTTGTTGCTCTCCAGCGTAGATATACGTATTCGTATTTTTCCTATACGGCAGTCTGGCTTTTCCTCTGCCACGTCAGAAAACATACGCCAGTTGTCGAACACTCCAATGGTGAGGACTGTGCAAGGGTCATAGACCTGCCACGTGTATTGCTCGTTCCAGCGCGGGTCAAAGCTGTCTGTGATGGTCCGGGTCCGGACCCACTTCTTCCCGTACTTGGCCACACAGTAAGCGTCCGTTGAGCCTTTCCCAGTCGATTTGGTTTTCATCGGAAGCAAGCCCCGCGCGCCAAGAATGCCCAGCTCCAAGATGCCTATAGCCGGCTTCCACAGCTGCTTAGCCGTCGGCCTAAAGTCGCTGCACACATGCGCCGCTTCATCCAGCACGTGATACCCACCCTCCAAGCAAAACCGTAGATGGATTCTTCCGCAGTAGGGCCCACCTCCACTGCCCTCCAGCCCGAACCACTTGGACGCCACGAAGCGCTCGTCGATTCGCTGCTCGATCGAGCTCACCGGAATTACAATGTGGCCGAGTAGTGCAGGGTCCTTGTTTGTGCGGTCCTCGACGAGTAAAATCAGCGATTCTTCGAGAGGCTCTCCGGCGACGAAGATGAGGTCCTCGTTCCAGTGAAATGACGCACTGTGGTTGTTCATAGACCCTCGCCTGGTTCGAGCCGATTGAGACCCGAGCTGAGCTTTTACTCGGATCTCGGGAGCCGTCAATGGAGGTAAATTCGATGCAATGTGAAGGTCCTGAGCTTCCATAATCGTCAATCTCAGATACCAGAGCTTCGGCGATTGGTAGACTTTGGAACGTGTGTGAGCCACGAATGGGGCGTCAGAGCTCCACGCTTCCGGGAACACGTCATCGGCTTGGGTCCCAATCCAAACGGAGAGCTGGATATCGCCGGTGACTCGGCCGGAATTTTGATCTCCGGCGCCACCATCTAGACGGTACCAAAGCGGCGCCAAGGGACTGTCGGGAGGGTCTCGAACCGGCACTTCGGATAGCTCGAAGCAAATGCCTCCTAAGAACTTATCGGACGGCGAGTCGTGAACGGAGATTTCCAATTCCGAGCTCGCAGAGTCAGGCCGGTTGTGTGCGAGGGCGAACACCTGATTCCACTCGGGCGAGTCAGTCGGCTCGCCTGGTTTGTGAACCGCCACCTTCGACCTCACGATGTGGCTTGATGTACGGACCTTGACGCATGGGCTCTCGTTCGGAGCGAGTCCTCGTGCCTTGACGACTCTGATGAACAAGTACTGCATAGGCTCGACGAGATCGCAAGGATGAATCCTCTCTTTCTCCGCCCCTGCGCACTTTCCAGGAATCACCTTGGGCGCGAAGTCTCCGTTAGGCCTCTGCATTCTCACTCTCTCACCAATTGGAGGGAATCTGCGTATCTCCATTTTTCTGACCTCTGGTTGAAAATGAACTTCCGGTTGAGGATGATGATTCGACACCTCATGAACCGTCGGTTCACAATGTACTTGAACCATCGGCGGCGGTGACTCTTCGACGACCACAACCGGTGGCGAGTAAAAGCCTTCGTGGATTGTATTATTCTCAACCGGCACTGCTTGCACCTCAGACACCCTACCTTCCTCGACCATCACAACCCCGGGAGTCGGAGATCTTGGTTTCTCCGGCGGAGGCTCTTCCTGTGGAGGAGGCGGTTCCTCAACCAATTCGTCGTAATAATAAATCCTCAGGCCAATCTCGCCTCTAATCCAGCTGAACACGCTCTTCTTCTCGAGCTGGAAATACACCAGTCCCTCGTCGCCACGTTTGGAAAATTGGGTGCCGTACAGCTTTACCCTGCCAAGGAAGTGGTTTTTACGAGCGGAGCCACTGGAATTTCCGAAACGCTTGTCATTGAGGACCTCGATTTCGAGCTCTTCATATTCCATATGGTCAGGGTCGGAGACGACGAACTCGAGCGCCTCGTTCCAGACTGGGTTGAGTGACTTGAACTTTGTGGAGGTCCTCTTCCGCTGACCGTCGAAGTCCGCCACCACGTAGGGGCTGGAGCTGCCCTGGCCATCCTTGGGCAGAAGGTCACGAGCGTCTACAACTTCGACAATCAGCTTCCTTACTGTCGTCGGCGGGTGCGGTGGCTCAGACTGTTGTTGCGGCGGTGGCTGTAGCTGTTGTTGTGGCGGTGGCTGTTGCTGTTGCTGTGGGGGCGGGTGCTGCTGGGGCTGGGGTTGGGGTTGGGGTTGGGATTGTGGCGGTGGCTGGTGGTGTTGTTGGACCTGGAAGGACACGGTGCCAGTCATGTTGTCATTTTTGATGGTGTGTGTCAGTTTTTGGTGTTGAAAAAATGATTCGAGGGTTGGACAAAAAAGTTGGTTAATTGGGCGTAGATAGCGGGAAGGAGAGAGAGAGTGTGTGGAAATGAAGCGGTGGTTTGCTTTTGAGCTGTGTGCGTACCTCTTTTTTGAATTTGGGCATTGCTGGGCTACAGAAGAGAGTTTTTGTTTCTATTTTACAGTAATTTATAATATATTATCATATATATTTTATTTGGTTATAGATTTTGTTGATAGGGGAAAGATTAGAAGGGAATGTCTTTTGTTTGCTGGGTTGCAGTTGGGTGGAGGGAGGGAGAGAGATTAGATTCCATCCTCACTCTTGAAGGCTTTCAATTCACTTTATTAGGTTAGCCTGTAAATTATAGCTCACACATTCCTCTTTCTTTTCCTTTTTTTCTCCCTCTCCTTTCCAATCTATATATTTGTTTAAGACGTGACATGGTATTTGGGTACAGCTTAATTAATTTAATCTCAAATAGTAGTCCCAACAATTTTGGGATATCATCACAATTTGTCACAAGAAGTCGAATTCATTAATCACATTTCTGGATAATGATGGAGCAGTAGTACTGGACTAGGACTACTGCTGGGGAGGAGAGGGCACCTGATTCTAGTCCTAGTCCCAAGTATGGCCCTAACCTTTCAGTGAAAAGCACCCACATTTTGAATAAAGTTGAGTGACAAAGCATCGCCTTTTATTCTCCTACCCTATATCTATCAAACCAACAAACGTACTCATATATTCTAACTTTTTTTTTAGGTATTTTATACCATCTGCGTTTGAGACATGGGCAACTGTGTTCGAGAAGCACCTGGGCTCAACCCTCCCCTTACTGTATATTTATCAATCAGTAACAAAAGTTAAATTTTCAGTAATATTTTGATTTCATTGTATGAATGAATGAATTTGAAGATAATTGGAATTTAATTTGGGCACGCATATCAATATGGTTATGGTGTGAGGTGTGAGGTGTGAGGTGTGAGAAGTGGGAAGTGGTGTTTCTTTGTTTGTGCCTTTTTGAAATTGGTGGGTTGGTTGCTCAAAGAATCTGATCCTTGTTAGGCAATATGCAGACTGAGTAAAGTCATTTTTGAATCGATGCCCTTCTGTTGTTTTGGCATAACTTTCTTTGGCTCTCCACTGTGGTTGTGGATGATCCGATGATGAATGAGATGGATGCTAAAGCTATGCGTCGACGAATAGTTGTACAACACATCAATCCCTCACTAGTCACTACAACAAGCCCATTCTGGTTCTCGACCTCTATTATTTCCTCTGTGTAGAGGTGTCAAACGGCCAGGCCCGGTCCAATCCTGACCCGGGATGGACCCTTTTTTTTTTAGCTCGATTTAGCAAAAGACAAAAGTTTTAGATTGGGCTGAGTTTTAAATTGTATGCCCATGCGTCTTTGAGCCGGATTGGATTTTTTTATCGGCTTAGTATGGCATGACACAAATTTTAAACGTTAGGCCCGTGAGCCATTGAGCCGGACTGGAGGTTTGACACCTTTGCTGTGAAACTAGTGCCATAGGCAAAAACAAACTATAACATGTAACTTACTTGCAATGAAGTGCAACTAATACTAATCAAACGGTATATTTCTCCTGACAATGTAGTAGAAAATTTCATATTCTATTTTTATAAAATATGAAATCGATATTCACTGAGTTAAATTCCCCACCCACATGCTTATTTGGAAAAAAGGAATCATGAATTAGAACGGTTAGAAATAAATAAGAGAAGAGACGGAGGGCCCCATAAGCCCCCTCTCACTTAGATATGTGCAACTTATTACATATATAATATTATAATATATTTTATTTATATAAATATTAAATTAATTATATTTTAAGAAAATATTTTTAATTTCATTATAATTTTGTTTTGATTAAATAGATCAATCAATTAATTAATTATTATACTTGTGAACTATGTATTTATAATTTCTTATTTTTATGTAATGAGCCACTAAAAATATGATATGATTGTTTTAGATCTTTATTTAATTTGATATTATTATGTTGATTTAACCCAATTGAATTAGTTTATGAGTTAAATTACATTAAAAGTTCAATTTTTTATATATAGTATTTTATGAAAAGCCCCTCACAATTGAAATCATGGCTCTGAATAAGAGAAGTAATTGGTACCCGATGAACTACTCCCCTAGTCAATTTAATTTTAGATTTTCCAAAGTATTGGATTGCAGATTGTAATATGGAACTAGCATATATATATATATATATATATATATATTTTATACAAGAACTCACATATCTTTGATCCTCTATATGATAGTAAACACGAAAAAATCAAAATAATTTTAATGCTCATATTTCATTGAATGCATGAAAAGTTGCCAATCAGAGTAATTTGTAATACTCAATAGAAATAAGAGGCGAAGATTACAAGCATTTATCTAGCTTATTCATTTGTAAGTTCTTTTTCTGCACATATTGTAGGATTATAAACAAAGTATATGCATGTAAAATATTAATCAACAGTTTTTAATAATTAGCCTTATAAAATTCTCATCATTATCTGCAGATCGGAACTAACGAGAAACCAACAGCCCTAATGAGAATGCAATTGCTCAACACCTCCATTGCAGCCCTTAAAATCCCATCTTCACCCTCCCATTTCCTTAATTATATTCTCTGCACTAAAAAAATATGTGCTCGTTTCCTGATAACTCATTCTTCACCTCACCATAATTATCGCCTCTCTCATCATCATTTTTGGGACTCAAACCTTCCAAATTTTCGTTCTTTTGCTCAATTGAAGGTTCCCCGCCGCCGGCGGTGGGGGTGGCGGTGGCGGCGCGTTCTTCGACTACGTTTAGATGATCCTTTATTTTCGGGCTCTGTCTGTCCTTCCTCTGCTGGTGGTGGTGTTGCTACCTTTGGTATGGTGACAAAGAGAAAGCAGTCAAATTTAATTTTATCGATGTCTGAGTTTGGTGGAATGGCAAAACTCTGCCCGAAATACGAGGATATCTCGTTCACTTGCCTTCGTCCAATCACTGTACTATTCCTAGCTTTGATATTCACAACAAACATCACCTCCTCCTTCTTGAAACCTAACACAAAATATGTTACATAATTAAAAGATAATAAGAAATAAAAATGGATGGTGATCGATTATAAAGTACAATTAATTAAGCACCTGGAAGATCAACAAGAAGGTAATGGCCATTGGAGTTCTCTGTCCAGCCGGAGGAAGGTACAAACTTTTCGCGCAACCGCGCCGATGTAGGCGGACTCTCCACGGTGGCTGTTAATGATGGTGATCTTTTAACCGCCATCAAATGATCAAAATGCTGTATGAAACTAAACCTTGTAATAACCAATTAAGATCAATGTGATGCAAAAGCTTGATAATTATATTTATATGTTGAGATTCAAGTAACTTTTCTTGTGGGAAATGAGATGAGGGATCTTATTCCAAACTTAATCAAGCTGCAAATCAATGGTATGTTGGATGGCCTGCATGTGAAGTTTTGGGTGGTGGCTTCTAATTTTGTCTCCTTGCGTTCCTTGTGTCTAAACCAATGTTTAAAACAGCGATAGCGCTTCTAGAACGGCGGATAGAAACCTAGTGTTTAAGCCGTTTCTTTTAAAGACAAAAATCAATAAATAAATAATATAATAAATACTACTAAATAATTATACAATAAAAATTCATTCTAAACACAAATAAAGAACATAAATATAAATATATACATAAACATAATCACTTATATACAGTGAGTGCAATTAATAGATTAGTTAAACCTTAATGGATTTGTGTGGTACATTTGCAAATTATGGTGATAGATAGATTCATAGAGATTAGAGACAGGGACAGTAAAAGAACGGGAAATTAGATTGGTCCATTCATTTAATTCCACCACCACCTCAATTAATTAAATTCCAATTAGTCCATTCATTTCAATTGGTCCACACTCCACCGTCCACCACCCATTATCTCTTATCAGTTATTTCATTTGGAAATTGGAATGATCAACATTCGACAAAGACAAGACTTCACACTCCAGACCGGAGACAGAGACCAACCAATTCCACCACCCATTTCTTCCTCACGTCTTCGAGAAGGTTGTGAATACAATATAGAGAGAGACCAGAGAGAATGTGAGACAGAGAGACGGAGAGACGACTGGATCGATTGATCGAGAGGGACTCAATACCTGAGATGGAATCGTCGCCGAGCAAGGTGAGTCGATTTGAGTCTGGGCAAGAGATTGCAGCGACGCTGGTGCGAGTGCGATTGGAGCGCCGGTCATGATGAGTGAGTCTCGAATTCAAAGCTGGGTTCTACGAATCGTTCTAATTTGGGTGAAATTTGGGAGAAATTTTTAGTCCCGAAAAAAATTTTGAAGACCAATTCTAGCCGCCTACCCGCCCAGCTGCCCAGGAGCCGCTGAGCCCGCATAGGCGCCAAAGAATCCCCTGCCGCGTTTCTCTGTAGCATAGGCCATATTCGGGGCGGCTCAACCTCGCCTAGCCCGCCATTTAGAACATTGGTCTAAACTACCTCTCTAGTGTTAGATGCAGAAATTGTCAGAACTCGGAGAATTCCTTCTCGATCTCCTTACACACAGTAAACAAAATAAACGGAATTAAGGTTGAAGCACCAGGGAGGAGTGTTCTTGGTTCGATGCATAAGTTAGTTTTGAGAAAATAAACTGATAGAATGTTGTAGCAATGTTGTGAATTATTTTGAAAGTGAAATGATCATTTTGGCTAGTTATAGAGAAGGCTCATAAGTTACGGAGCATTCTGACTAGTTGATAGATTTTATTATTTATTAATTAAATTTTAATAATAAATAATTCTTAAGGAGAATATTTTTTATTATTTGACGATAATCTGATTAAATAATATTTAAATACATTATCTAATGTGTGGATATTTATACACCGTCAATGTAATTATTACCAAGTATAATTTTATCATTGTAAAAATTATAGATTAGGTGACTTAGGAACTCATGAATTCTAAGGGACGTAGATTTTTTTGGTAATTCCAATAAACTATTTTTCAATGAAAGTAGGACTTCGGTTTGAATAATCCTTTGTGCCACAGTTGAAATCCCGCTGGATTTATGATTAGCTCAAAGTAGAAAGATAAGATCTTAGGCCCAAAGTTTAGTTTCAGGTTGACTTTTAAAGCCCGCTTGAGCCGAGGGTTTGACTCCAAGCTGAAATAGGAGCCGGTTAGGCTTTAGTATTTGACTCCTATTTAAAGTGGAGTGTTGATAGCCTCCCTTCATAAAACATATTTTTTTTTTTTGGATAATTTCCCTTCATAAAACATTGGCTCCTGTTTAAGTGGAATCTTGATAGCCTCCCTTCATAAAATATTTCTAAACCAAAAACTTAGAAATTAGTTGTTGTTGGAGCCAGGGTTGGAATGGAGAAAATCTCCATCATTTTCCTCTCCATAATAGTAAACGTGAAAAAAATTCAAAATAATTTTAATGCTCATATTTTATGAAGTGCATGAAGAATAAGAATAATTATAATACATATTAGAGATAAGAGGCGAAAATTGCAAGTATATATCTTATTCATTGGAAGTTCTTATTCTGTACATATATATTGTATGGATTATAAACAAGTATATGCATGCAACTTATTAATGAACAGTTGTTAATTAATAATTAACACACAGAGCTAGCTTAATTAGCTTTATTTAATTCTTAGCATCTCCTCCTCCTCCAGATTGGAACTTACGAGAAACCAACAAACCTAATGAGAATGCAACCGCAGCTGTTATCACTATCCCTTTGTTTTTTCTCAACAACTCCATTGTAGCCCTTAAAATCCCATTTTCACCCTCCCATTTCCTTATATTCTCTGCACTAAAAAATATGTGCCCATTTCCTGATAACTCATTCTTCACCTCACAATTTTTGGGCCTCAAACCTTCCAAATTTTCCTTCTTTTGCTCAATTGAAGGTTCCCCGCCGGTGGGGGTGGGGGTGGGGGTAGGGGTGAGGTTGGCAGTGGCGGTGGGGGTGGGCGTGGCGGTGGCGGTGGGGGTAGGGGTGGGGGTGGGGGTAGGGGTGAGGTTGGCAGTGGCGGTGGGGGTGGGGGTGGGGGTGGCGGTGGCGGCAGCAGTGGCTGCACCTTCTTCGACTACATTTTGATGATTCTTTATTTCGGGCTCTTTTTGTCCTTCCTCTGCTGGTGGTGCTGTTGCTACCTTTGGTATGGTGACAAAGAGAACGCCGTCAAATTTTCCGGTGATGTTATCGATGTCTGAGTTTGGTGGAATGGCAAAACTCAGCTCAAAATACTGGGATTTCTTCTCGTTCACTTGCCTTTGTCCACTCACTGTAATAGTCCCAGCTTTGATATTCACATCAACCTTCACCTCCTCCTTTTTGAAATCTAACACACAATATATATGTTACATAATTAATTGTGGAATATGATTAATGGAAAAATCCAATATCTACCCTAGTCGATACTCTTCGAGATATTTCTCTGTGTTACTTTAACACCATGTAACTAAAAGATCATGTATTTATTTATAAAGCATAATTATTTAGTACCTGGAAGATCAACAAGAAGGTAATGGCCATTGGAGTCCTCTGTCCAGCCAGAGGAAGGTACAATCTTCTCGCGCAACTGCGTCGATGTAGACGATGATCTCCCGGTAGCTCTTGCTGATGTGGATCTTCTAACGTCTGCCATCAATGATCAAAATGCTATATGAAATTAAACCTTGAAATAACCAATTGAGATCAATGTGATGCAAAAGCTTGATAATTATATTTATATGTTGAGATTCAAGTAACTTTTCTTGTGGGAAATGAGATGATGAGATAGGCATCTGCAGATCGATTGATGAACTTATTCCAAACTTAATCCAGCTGCAAATCAATGGTATGTTGGATGGACTGCATGTGAAGTTTTGGGTGCTGGCTTCTTTGGTCTTCAACCGGCGGACAAAGGACACTATTCCTTGCTTTCCTTGTGTCCAAACTACCTCTCTAGCTTTCTGTCTCTGCCGCCGCCGCCAATTTAAGTTATAAAATACTCGTTCATTTAACATTATTTCTCTTTTTGAATGTTTAAAGAAATTATAAATTCGAATCCCCCATCTACTAATAATAAAGTGTGGAAGCTCATCCTAAGTCTAAACTTCTGAACAAAGTGTGGAAGCTAGCCATTCCTCACAAAGCAAGATTCTTTGCCTAGCTCTTGCTCCAGAGAAGCCTCAACACCAGAGAAAGGCTCCAACGCCATCTTAATATTGAAGATCCAGGATCCTCCTTCTGCGATCATGATGAGGAATCTGACCAACATCTGTTCCTCGAATGCCCATTTGCTCATCACGTATGGAGCTGTGCTGACCCTGTGCTTAGGCCTCCGCAATAGATGGACCTCACCGATTGGCTCTCTAATCTGCCCAACAAGGATGATCATGACCACTTAGGCTCTCTTAGCTCAGCCAACCTCATCTGCTGGAAAATCTGGACTGAAAGAAACAACTGGATTTTCAAGTAGACAACTCCTTCCCATGTTCGTGCCTTAATCTCAGCTAACACTATTGAAAGAAGCTTCCTTACTGCCAACTGGAGAAAAAAGCTCAAAAATTCCAGCAGGGAGGTTATCAGATGGAATCCTCCTCATCGTGGTGTTTATAAACTTAATTTTGATGGTTCAGTGAGAACGGATGGTAGGACGGCGTCGGGTTTTGTGATTAGAGATGAAAATGGGTTTCCTATCCATGCGGGCTCTAGGAATTCTGGTTTTGCGGGACTGCTTATTGCTGAAGTTCTTGCTCTTATTGATGGTCTTCGCAAAGCTCATGAGTTAGGGATTAATGATATTGAGGTGGAGGGTGATTCGAAAATCCTTATTGATGCTGTCACCCACCCTTCTTCTCCTTCGTGGTGTCACACTAATATCCTTCAGAATGTCAAGATCTTGGTTCCTCGCTTCCACACAATTAACTTCAAACATGTGTTCTTTGAAACCAACTTTGCGGCTGATGCCTTGCCACCTTTGGGCACTCCATTGACCATGTCAATAATTGGAGTCATTCAATCCCTCCTAAAGTGATTAGCCTGGCGTTTTTACCTCCTTTGTGGGGGCTGTCTTTGGGGCTTTGCCCTCTAGTTGTGTTTTTTTTTCTTTTAGTAGCAAAAAAAAAAAATCTACTAATAATAAAAATAAAAAGACAATTTTTCCAAACACTCTTCTAATATTGTGATCGGTTATATAGTTGACTTATTTTAATTTTTGATTAAATTATTTGTACAATTATACCAAAGTTATTCGATACATTATGAACCGACAATGCAATCAGTAAACATAATACGACATGTTACACAAGTCTTTTTAAGTAGATTTGTTGGATATTGGTTATTAGTTAGACTTTGAGAGGGGTGGTGAAGAGAGATTGTTGTTGGATATTGGTTATTAGTTAGACTTTGAGAGGGGTGGTGAAGAGAGATTGGGCACAATTAGAAGAGAGATAAAAAGAAAAGAAAAGATAGAGCTAACAAAAGAAGGCAAATAGAAACTTGGACCGTTGAAGGGGAAGGGGCTCCCCTGCTTTCCCTCCCTACGTCTCATTTTCATTTCTTTTTTGCTTCATTTAGATATCTGTGTTGTGCATATTTAACCACATTATCCCATTGTAATTCTGAGGAGTTGGATTTGCCCTACCCTGCCCTGCAAATTAAGGTCATTACTTCAACCCTAGCAGTCCGGTAGGGCTCAACCTTGCAACACAAGAAATCAATATCATTTAAAAAAAAAACACAAATAAGAAAACGAAAAAAATAGGGAAATTACGAAAGGTGGAAGAAAAAAACAATATTTGATAGGAAGTATGGCAATGGAAGCTGAGAAGCTGAATGTGCTGATTTTATGTCTTTTTATTGTTGCAATAACAATTCCAGCAGTGAGAGGCAACATCGGAGATTTTGACGAGCACTGGAAGCAGCGAGCGAGAGAAGCGAAGCACGCCGCGAACGAGGCCTACAACCCTAATCCAGAGGAAGTCACTCACAAATTGAACAAGGAGGTTCATCAGTAAGTTGTTACTTGTCACGCAAGAAATATATTCATTTTAGCCACCACTAAAAATATTGAACCATTTTAATTGATTTTAATCCGAACAGGACCTTGCATGATTTTAAGAACAACTCAAGAAGGAACTTGAGGGAGAAATACGAGGGTCCTTGCCTGGCTACAAACCCTATTGACCGTTGCTGGAGATGTGACCCACATTGGGAGCTAAACCGCAAGAAGCTAGCTGACTGTGCCCTAGGCTTCGGGCACATGGCAACCGGAGGCAAAGCCGGACCCATCTACGTGGTCACAGACAACTCCGACAATGACATGGTGAACCCGAAACCCGGGACTCTCCGGCACGCTGTGATCCAAACAGGGCCACTCTGGATCATATTTGGTCGCAACATGAAAATAAGGCTGAGTGAAGAGCTTATGGTGACAAGTGACAAGACAATCGATGCTCGCGGAGCGAACGTTCACATCATGGACGGTGCGCAAATCACATTACAATTTGTGAAGAATGTGATCATCACCAACCTTCACATCCACAACAACAAGCCTGCAAATGGTGGGATGGTTCGGGACTCGTTGAACCACTTTGGACAGCGGACGCGCAGTGATGGGGATGGGATTTCGCTGTATGGAGCCACGAACGTGTGGATAGATCATGTTTCGTTGTCAAACTGTGCGGATGGACTCATAGACGCCATCCAAGGGTCTACAGCCATTACCATCTCCAACTGTCACCTCGCCAATCATAACGATGTAACAAACAATTCATCATCATCTATCAACCTAGCTTCAGCCCCAAGAAATGAATTTTGCCCTAATTTTATTCACGATGCAGGTGATGCTGTTTGGTTCGAGTGATAGCAACTCGGCGGATAAAGTGATGCAGATTACGGTGGCTTTCAACCATTTCGGACAAGGGTTGGTTCAGCGGATGCCGAGGTGCCGGTGGGGGTTTTTCCACGTCGTCAACAACGACTACACGCATTGGCTGATGTATGCGATTGGTGGCAGTGCAAATCCGACCATACTTAGCCAGGGAAACCGGTTCATTGCTCCGTTGAATAAAGCCAGTAAAGAGGTAGAAGCATAAATATATACTAGCAAATTACATTTTAATATCATGTGTTTTATTTTTACATACACCAAATTTCCCAACTACACCTGAACAGTTTTAAAATTTTGCATTTGAGTGCCTTAATCTTTTTAAAACGTTTTACCTTAATCCATCCGTTACAATTTCCATCACCAATCCCATCAATTGATGATGTGTCTCATGCGGAGCCCACCCATAAATGACTTTAAACTGAATATAGTGAAAGTAACCGTATTGGTTCAGTTTTCCACTGAAATAAAGTAATACATAATTGCTATATTGCTTATAAAGTTATGCAAAATGACTACCTTTCAGAATCGTATTTGGATGACCCACATAAGACACGTTATGAATTAACGTGATTTATGACGAAAATTATAACGGATGAGCTAGGTTGAAACATTTTAAAGAATTCAATGTACTTATGCAAAATTTGAAAACTCATGTATAACCCTAAAATTTGGTGTAAAACACAAGATACTAAATTGTAATTTGTGCAATATGTAACATCATCATCAACACAACACATACAATCACAAATTAAGATGTTTTTAAGGATGTTTTTCTTCTTGTCATGCAGGTGACTAAGAGGGACAATGCAGCGAACCCTGTGTGGAAATCCTGGAATTGGAGATCAGAGAATGATCTTATGATTAATGGAGCATTTTTTGTTCAATCTGGAGGCCCCATTACGGTTCCAAAGGAAAATATGATCGACGCGAAGCCCGGGACATTCGTGTCCCAGCTCACACGCTTCGCCGGTCCTCTCAAATGTATCAAAAATAAGCCATGTTAATCTATATGTGTGCCGAAACGAAAATAAAATATGCATATATATATATATATATATATTTATGAAGCTCAAACAGAACCCCGTTCAGAATCAGAGGTTGTAGAATCTGGAAAATGAAAATAATATGATGATATATCGTCTTGAGCAAATCATTGGTTCTTTGCTATTCAAATTTATTTTTACAGAACAAATCTATTTTATGCTGCTATTGGGAAAATCGTCCAAAGAATCAATCAAGAAAGAAAAATAATTGACATCGAGGATCCTGGCTAAGAACTTAAAAAGTACTGACCTTTTTCAGTGCTTGATAGTCCACGCCTTATCAGCTTCTCATCTCTAAAGGCACTTCAAGTTTAAGCAACTTGGTGAACTGCATTTTGATCGAAACATATAAAAAGATTTTACACAAAAGGTTTTTTTTATAGGCAATGCAGCTTGATGACTCTAGACACACACCTGAGAAATCTTGAGTTCCAATTCGTCCCATTCTAACGATGCATTGCTTCCTTCCACGACCCCCGTTCCAGCATAGATCATTGCACCAAGACCCTACAATTCAAAAGGGTTATTATCTCCTGCTCGAAAGTCAATTCTCAATGTAACATAACAAAGTTTTCATTTTGTCGAAAGATTTTACTTGGTTTACCTTTTCCACCAATGCTGACCTAATGCCAACGGCAAACTCACTTTCTCCTCCTCCAAACCAACCAACTGGCCCAGCATACATCCCTCGGTCAAATACTTCTGAAAAGATTCGGAATATGTTGAATAATCTCAGTATCGTTGAAAAATTCTCAAAGGTCGAACTGAAACAGCTTGATGAATAGAGTATATGCGGCGGAAGGATCTTTATTAAAAACAAAATGCAAAATTCGTGCCTGTTTCGGCAATAAGAACTCGTGCCTCCTCTGTTGGAAATCCGCACACAGCTGGACTTGGATGAAGCGAAGACAATATGTCAAACTGAAAAGGAAGCAGATGCTTATTGCTAATTGCTTAGTGAAACTTCAAATTCAACAAAGAATATTGGGGGAAGGGGAATGAAACATGTAGGCGAAAACTCAATAAAGTCTCAACTCTCAAGTTTAGAAGTTAAATTTTATCAGATACATTTACCAGATTTAATCTAAAGAAATGAAGATTATCGGATACATTTACCTCATCGTCTTCACTTCTTAACCTGCCGGCCAATTTGGCATATAAATGTTGGACTCTGGGGAATTTACGGATTGCTTTCTTTGGTTCAACTTGGACACTGTTGCATACATTCTGCAAACTCAACAATAAATTTCAACATTTTCACTGATATATTATTTCACATTGGAATAAAATCAGACAATAAATTTCACACATAAAAGCACCCGAAAGTAGGCTTGCCTCTAATTTTCTTCTTATACTTTCGCGTACAATTGTAAACTCAAGGTGGTCCTTGGGACTGCAAATGAATGTCATCGGTTTAGAGGATGAGACTGGATATTAAGAACAATGAATTTCAAAAAGATTGAGTAGCACAGACAAGAATCCTGATGTTAAGTAGTCCGATAAATAAACCTGGAAAGTAAGTCAAGTTCGATTTGAAGATCTTCAGGCATCGTTTCACCTCTGGCTCGGGTTCCAGCCAGAGCCTCACTAGTAATGCAAAGCCATTTTCGGTGAAACAGTTGCTCTGGCTATTCATAAATAACATCAAAATCAAAACTCAAAAAACTTTCAAGATGATCATACAAATTACTATGTTTCAAGAGAATTACCGTGTTTCCAAAAAATGCCGGTGCATTAGGTGGCTGGAGACAAAACTGGTAAGCATTTTCACCTTCAACCTGCAAGCAAGCTAACCATGCTATCGGATCAATATCAGTGGCAGTTATCACTCTGCTGCTGCGTGCAAGTACCACCTGGATTCCACATACAAAGTTGATTTATTAACATCAAAGTAAACAACATTGACGCATGGACATAAATTATTAAGTACCTTAGTAAGTTCTGAGTCACTTCTTATTTTCTGTAACGCTCGATTCACAGCAAGATCCCAATATTTCTTACATGGGATGTGATTATTGCTTAACATCAGTGTCGAAGGAACCTGTCTTCGTAGCTTTAAAACAACCGAAGATATCTGCATCATCAAGAAAACATAAAACATGAATATCTTCCAGAGATACTACTTAACCAAGAAAATTTTACACAATCCGAATATTTGAACCTGGTGCATTGTTGCTTTAAGTGAATCAACCGCGTGTCCCAAAGTCCACGAGAGGGCATTGTCCCAGGCAACAGTTGTTGCTAGCACCGAACCATGTTCAAGCTCATCAAACTCAACCTGCCATTGAGTATCTAGCAGCAGATGGCATAAATACTTACGAGGATTCAAAATGACTAATTTGCTTGAATCACTAGATGCACGAAAGCAAATAATTGTTCTACCTGAGGAACCATAAAATAGAAGTAACCAAATGCCTCCCATTCAGATGATATGTTGGCTCTTGCATCAAAACGGATTGCCCCATAAGCGCGAATAAGAGGACATTCTATGGAGAGGAACCGCTTTAAGGACTTCCAATGCCGGTATGAGAATGGATGCCGGTCCTGAAAGAAGACTGCAGAACCAACACCAGCAACACTGACCAGCTTGTGTTTCAGTTGAATCTGGTTATTTCCATTGGTGGAATCAATGGAAAGATTAGAAGAATTTCCAGCTTGGCCTCTACCGGAGAAGAAGCAGCGTGGAAGGAATTGGTGTTGAGCATACAGCCAATCAATTGCTTCAATTTGCTGCTGGATTGGCACCTTCAAATACAATGCTTTCAAAATTATAATCTTTTTTTTTTCTGTGAAAGCAAGGCATTTAGCCATGTAATGTGGCACAACCACGTGGCAGAATCCCACTGCTCTAAAAATGAAACATTTTTGGCCTACTATGCAGTAAGAGATAAGAAGGATGACAGAGAAACAGAAACACTAGTTGAATTGAGCTCATGACTCATGGGTTACCTGGAGACGTATAATTCCTGAGGTAGAAGGTGGTGGGTTTGATTTCAACTCAGAAATGGCGGAGCTCAGCCTCTCCAATGCCATTGAAGGTGACGCAACTGCCGGAAACGACCGCGTTTCGACGGTGCCTAGAGGAAGGTGAGCCTCTCCCTGTCCTTGGCAGCCATTCATCGAAAGGGAACACAGCTGAGACCTCTGTTTACAGAAGCAAAAAGATTACAACAACAAAAAATATTGGCAGCAATTTTATGTTTAAACAGAGAAGGCATTTACATTATGAGAAAAATGAACGGTTTGCCTGCTGGATGCTACGCCGCCTTTGGTTACTTCTGGGTCCATGAAACATGCAAGGCACCGCCTTGCAGCAGCGGCGACAGCCATGAGAGGAGGAGAAGAGAGAGCTTTGGGAAGCTATGCTGGGGTGTTGTCCTTTATAGTGAACTTTGTGTGACAAAATATGCAGGGAGCTAGAGACAGAGACTTGGTGGTGGGTAATGTGACACGTGAGAGCAGGTCCCTAATCCACTTTCAGGAGTAACTAATAAAAAATTGTATTTTATACACAAAAAAGGAAAGACTCTTTTACAGGTGATGAGCAGGGTTTTTCATTTTTTTTCGTCAATGTGGGGAGCAGGGTAAACATGAAGGTTTGGTAAATTACATTGAATTCTTAAAAAAAAAAAATTTAAATTACTGTGCTGCTAAAATTACAAAATCAGAGGCATATTCAAGTGCCAATAACAGCTGAAACATATTAACAAAAATTGATGTTCTAACAAAACACTCTTGAGGAAAGAATCCCATGTCCTATGGCCTAGTCTTCACCCAGGCCGAGTGCACCAATCCGCTGTCGCCTCCTGTCAAAACCGGCTTTGAAGGATTCACCCTCTGCCTCTGCGCGGAGTTGGTATTGGAATACGTTCTGCCTCTTTGATTCGTCACTACCATGGGTTGCTGGGTTCTCTTTGTCGGGTAATGGATTAGACTTCTGCAGGTGTTGGAAGTAAAACACAATGAGACCATATAGATGGCCCTAAATAAGAACACATATAAGTCACACCGTGGGTGCTACTAAAAATTTATTTTCAATGTTAAGGTTTCAACTAAATCTCTACTGATAAGACAAGCATGATAGGTGAGGCATTTACATGACGAGAAAAACAGCGTATTTTATACTTTATACACAAACAAAGAAAGTCTCTTTTACAGGTGGAAGTGGAAGAGCAGGGTAAATATGAAGGTTTGGTAAATCACATTGAATTCTTAAGAAAAATAATTGGGAAATCCTAGCTAAGAACTTCAGAAACACTGACCTTTTCAGTTCTCAGTGCTTGATAGTCCTCGCTGTATCAGCTTCTCATCTCCCACGGCACTTCAAGTTTAAGCAACTTGGTGAACTGCATTTTGATCGAAACATATAAAAAGATTTTCCACGCAGGTTTTTTTTTTTTTAATGGGCAATGCAGCTCTTGATGACTCTAAACACACACCTGAGAAATCTTGAGTTCCAGTTCATCCCATTCTAACGATGCATTGCTTCCTTCCACGACCCCCGTTCCAGCGTAGATCATTGCTCCAAGACCCTACAGTTTAGAAGGGTTATTATCTGATGCTGGAGAGTTAATTCTCAATGTAACATAACATCGAAAATACTGAGAACTTTTCATTTTGTCGAAAGACTGTACTTGGTTTACCTTTCCCACCAATGCTGACCTAATGCCAACGGCGAACTCACTTTCTCCTCCTCCAAACCAACCAACTGGCCCAGCATACATCCCTCGGTCAAATACTTCTGAAAAGGTTCGGGAATATGTGAATAATCGCAGTATTGATGACAAATTCTCAAAGGTCGAACCAAAACAGCTTGATGAAACGAGTATATGAAGCGAAAGGATCTTTATAGAAAAGAAAAAAAGAAATTCGTGCCTGTTTCTGCAATTAGAACTCGTGCTTCCTCTGTTGGAAATCCACACACAGCTGGACTTGGATGAAGCGAAGACAATATGTCAAACTGAAAAGGAAGCGGATTCTTATTGCTTAGTAAAACTTCAAATTCAAGAAGCAATATTGGGGGAAGGCGAATGAAACATGTCGGCGAAAACTGAATTAAGTGTCAAGTTTAGAAGGAAATTTTATCAGATACAATTACCAGATTTAATCTAAGGAAATGAAGATTATCGGATACATTTACCTCATCGTCTTCACTTCTCAACCTGCCGGCCAATTTGGCATATAAATATTGGACTCTGGGGAATTTTCGGATTGCTTTCTTTGGTTCAACTTGGACACTGTTGCATACATTCTGCAAACTCAAAAATAAATTTCAACATTTTCACTGATTTATTATTTCACATTGGAAAAAAATCAACAATAAATTTCACACATAAAAGGACCAGAAAGTAGGCTTGCCTCTAATTTTCTTCTTATGCATTCGCGCACTATAGAAAGCTCAAGGTGGTACTTGGGACTGCAAATGAATGTCATCGGTTTAGAGGATGAGACTCGATATTAAGAACAACGAATTTCAAAAAGAATGAGTTAATAAACCTGGAAAGTAAGTCAAGTTCAATTTGAAGATCTTCAGGCATCGATTCACCTCTGGCTCGGGTTCCAGCCAGAGCATCACTAGTAATGCAAAGCCATTTTCGGTGAAACAGTTGCTCGGGCTGTTCACAAACATCATCAAAATCAAAAGTCGAAAAACTTCAAGATGATCATATAAATTTCTATGTTTCAAGACAATTACCGTGTTTCCAATAAATGCCGGTGCATTAGGTGGTTGGAGACAAAACTGGTAAGCATTTTCACCTGCTATCGGATCAATATCAGTTGCAGTTATCACTCTGCTGCTGCGTGCAAGTACCACCTGGATTCCAAACAAAAAGTTGATTTATTTACATCAAAGTAAACAAAATTGACACATGGAAATAAATTATTAAGTACCTTAGTAAGTTCTGAGTCACTTCTTATTTTCTTTAACACTCGATTCACAGCAAGAACCCAATATTTCTTACATGGGATGTGATTATTGCTTAACATCAGTGTCGAAGGAACATGTCCTCGTAGCTTTAAAAAAACGGAAGATATCTGCATCATCAAGAAAACATAAAACATGAATATCTTCCAGAGATACTAATTAACCAAGAAAATTTTACACAATCCGAATATTTGAACCTGGTGCATTGTTGCTTTAAGTGAATCAGTTGCACCTCCCAATGTCCACGAGAGGGCATCGTCCCAGGCAACCGTAGTTGCTAGCATGGAGCCATGTTCAAACTCATCAAACTCAACCTGTCAGCAGATGGCATAAATACTTGCGAGTGCGAGGATTCAAAATGACTAATTTGCTTGAATCACTAGATGCACGAAAGCAAATAATTGTCCTACCTGAGGGACCATAAAATAGAAGTAACCAAATGCCTCCCATTCAGATGATATGTTGGCTCTAGCATCAAAACGGATTGCCCCATAAGTGCGAATAAGAGGACATTCTGTGGAGAGGAACTGCTTTAAGGACTTCCAATGCCGGTATGAGAATGGGTGCTGGTCCTGAAAGAAGACTGCAGAACCAACACCTGCAACACTAACCAGCTTGTGTTTCAGTTGAATCTGGTTACTTCCATTGGTGGAATCAATGGAAAGATTAGAAGAATTTCCAACTTGGCCTCTACCGGAGAAGAAGCAGCGTGGAAGGAATTGGTGTTGAGCATACAGCCAATCAATTGCTTCAATTTGCTGCTGGATTGGCACCTTCAAATACAATGCTTTTAAAATTAAAATTATGTTCTTTGTTTTTTTTCTTTCAAACAAGGCAAATAGCCATGTAATGTGGCACAACCACGTGGCACAATCCCATTGCTCAAAAATTGAAACTTTTTTGGCCTACTATGCAGCAAGAGAAAAGAATGATGACAGAGAAACAGAAACACAAGTTGAATTGAGCTCATGAGTCATGGCTTACCTGGAGACGTATAATTCCTGAGGTAGAAGGTGGTGGGTTTGATTTGAACTCAGAAATGGCGGAGCTCAGCCTCTCCACAGCCATTGAAGGTGACGCAACTGCCGGAAACGACAGCATTTTGACGGTGCACAGCCATTGAAGGTGACGCAACTGCCGGAAACGACAGCGTTTTGACGGTGCCTAAAGGAAGGTGAGCCTCTCCCTGTCCTTGGCAGCCATTCATAGAAAGGGAACACCTTTGAGACCTCTGTTTACAGAAGCAAAAAGATTACAACAACAAAAATATTGGCAGAAAATTTATTTTTAAAAAGAGAAGGCATTTACATGATGAGAAAAACGAATGGTTTTCCTGCTGGATGCTACGCTGCCTTTGGTTACTTCTCGGTCCGTGAAACATGCAAGGCACCGCCTTGTAGCGCCGGCGGCAGCCATCAGAGGCGGAGAAGAGAGAGCTTTGGGAACGCTATGGTAGTGTGCTTGACAAAAAAATATGCAGAGAGCTAGAGATAGAGATTTGGTAGTTGGTAGTTGGTAGTTGGTAGTGGGTAAGAGATAGAGACTTGGTCGTTGGTACCTGGGATACAGCCTAGGCTGCCCCCTTAGCAAATCCGTCCTTATTGGTAGTTGGTAGTGGGTAAGAGATAGAGACTTGGTAGTTGGTACGGGGTAATCCACACTTTCAGGACTAACTAATAAAACATTGTATTTTATACACAAAAAAAGAAAGTCTCTTTTACAGGTGGAAGTGGAAGAGCAGGGTAAATATGAAGGTTTTGTAAATCACATTGAATTCTTAAGAAAATAATTGGGAAATCCTAGCTAAGAACTTCAGAAACACTGACCTTTTCAGTTCACAGTGCTTGATAGTCCTCGCTGCATCAGCTTCTCATCTCTCACGGCACTTCAAGTTTAAGCAACACGGTGAACTGCATTTTGATCGAAACATATAAAAAGATGTTACACACAGGTTTTTTTCTTTTATAGGCATTGCAGCTCTTGATGACTCTAAACTCACTCCTGAGAAATCTTGAGTTCCAATTCGTCCCATTCTAACGAAGCATTGCTTCCTTCCACGAACCCCGTTCCAGCGTAGACATTGCACCAAGACCCTACAACTCAAAAGGGCTATTATCTGATGCTGGAGAGTCAGTTCTGAATCTAACATAACATCGAAAATACTGAGAAAATTTTCATTTTGTCAAAAGATTTTACTAGGTTTACCTTTTCCACCAATGCAGACCTAATGCCAACGGCGAACTCACTCTCTCCTCCAAACCAACCAACTGGCCCAGCATACATCCCTCGGTCAAATACTTCTGAAAGGATTCGTGAATGTGTTGAATAATCTCAGATTCATGAAAAATTCTCACTGGTGGAAATGAAGAACATATTATATAAAGCCAAAGGATCTTTAATGAAAATAAAATGCAAAATTCATGCTTGTTTCGGCAATTAGAACGCGTGCCTCCTCTGTTGGGAATCCACACACTGCTGGACTTGGATGAATATAAGACAACATGTCAAACTGAAAAAAGAAGCACGTGCCTAGTGAAACTTCAAATTCAACGAGAAATATTGGGGAAGGGGAATGAAACATGTAGACGATAATTTACAAGGAAACTTTATCAGATACATGTTTTTTTTTTACACTTTATCAGATACATTTACGAGATGCAATCTAAGGAAATGAAGATTATATGACTTTTGGAAGGATATTTTATCAGATAAATTTACCTCATCATCTTCACTTCTTAACCTGCCGGCCAATTTGGCATATAAATGCTGGACTCTGGGGAATTTACGGATTGCTTTCTTTAGATCAACTTAAATTTCAACATTTTCACTGGCTCCATAGACCAGTGTTTAATTAGGATCCACAGGTTCCTATCAGAATGCGAAAGAATTTGGTGTTGGTTAAAAAAAAAAAAACTTTCAAGATGATCATAAATTTCTAATTTAATATATTTCTAATTTTCAAGACAATTACCGTGTTTCCAATACATGCCGGTGCATTAGGTGGCTGGACACAAAACTGATAAGCATTTTCACCTTCAACCTGCAAGCAAGCTAACCATGCTATGAGATCAATATCAGTAGCTGTTATCACTCTGCTGCTGCATGCGAGTACCACCTGGATTCCCAAACACAAAGTTCATTTATTAACATCAAAGTAAACAAGATTGACACATGGAAGTAAATTATTAAGTACCTTAGTAAGTTCTGAGTCACTTCTTATTTTCTGTAACGCTCGATTCACAGAAAGATACCAATATTTCTTACATGGGATGTGATTATTGCTTAATATCAGTGTCGAAGGAACCTGTCTTCGTAGCTTTAAAACAACCGAAGATATCTGCATCATCAAGAACACATATAACATGAAATATCTTCCAAATGATACTAATTAACCAAGAAAATTTTACACAAGCCGAATATTTGAACCTGGTGCATTGTTGCTTTAAGTGAATCAATTGCGTGTCCCAATGTCCACGAGAGGGCATTGTCCCAGGCAACCGTTGTTGCAAGCATGGAGCAATGTTCAAGCTCATCAAACTCAACCTGTCATTGAGTATCTAGAAGCAGATGGCATAAATACTTACGAGGATTAAAAAATGACTAATTTGCTTGAATAACTCGATGCATGAAGATCACATTTACCGAACTTCCTGTGTCGACGAGGATTCGTCCGACATCAAAGTTTGCAATTTGAGCCCTGATAATGAGAGGATCGTCATGAAGGAAGATGATGCCTCGTTCTTCCTCCTCTGAGAAGGTTATGGCTTCCCAACCAACTTTGCCAACCTTCTTTGCTCTACCAGATTGGTTGTTCGATTGGGTGGCCCGGATAAAGTTTTTTTTTGCTCTGTTGGAAGTGTAGGCAGAGGAGATTGTTGGTCCACCACTAATGGTGTTGATATGGGGATGACTGACGACTGGTCGCGCATGTTGTAAGAATTGGTTGATTTTCCCATCTCTGACTAACCCTTCCACAATATCCCAGAAGGCTACACACTCATCAATGGTATGGCCATTGAATTTGTGATATTGGCAGTATAAGTTGGAGTGGATTGGCGATCTATGATGTTCCGGTCTTGGCTTTGGTTTTTCGATCATGTTCTCAACATTCATCAAAACATTCTCCAAAGAAGTATTTAATATGGTGTAGGTTTCATACCTTGGGATTGGGCCCCTGGGGTGGTCTCCCTGGGGAGCTTGGTTGTTGGTCTTGTGGCCATGGTGGTTATTGTAATGCTTCTCCTTCTTCCCCTTGTAATTGTTGTCGTAGGAGCCTTTCCTCTTACTTGAGTAAGAGTTGTTCCCATAGCCTTAATTTTGATTGCCAGAATCATAATGGGGTTTGCTAGGCTGCACCTTTTGAGGGGAGGAGTAGACCGGAGTGGTATTTTGCTTAGTCTCCACTGGTGGAGCATTAAAAAATTCAGCCTTGGCATGGATTGCCGCTTGTCTCATTAGCTCGTTGTAGTCTTCCCATCCCTGAGAGAAAGCTTGGTACTTGAAAGGGGATTCCTTGAATATATTTGATATTCTAATTCTACACATAGACATAATCAGAATTTCTAATTTTCTCGAGCTGTATGAAGATAAAACTTCTTATACGTTTCTAGGGAGGGTATTCTTCATCTATCCCAATGAGCCATTTATCGAATAGTTGCAATTGATGTTTGATCCCGCCGAGAGGGAAGAGATCTTCGTAAAGTGGGTTTTTATGATCCGATAAAGAATCAAATCTATTTAAAGGCCACTGCGGAATGCACGGAAGGCCGCTTTGTCGTCAGTCTCTTGACATTTGGAATATTCATGGCTGAACCGGGCGGCATATTTCTGTAGGGTTTCAGTCTCCCCCTGCCGTAGTGACCCGAGGTCTTCCGTGGTCAACAAGCGGTCCGTCTGGATCATGAACTGGTTCAAGAAGACAGTATGGAGTTCATCGAAGGAATCAATCGTACTTGGTTCGAGCCGGTAGAACCAATTGAGAGTAGCCTCGATGAGAGTGGAGTTGAAGATCAAGCATTGGACCTCGTCATAGAGGTTTTTGAAAGCTACGACAAACTGGTAGTTGTTCATATGTGTGACCGAGTCGCCCTTCCCTGAGCAGGGTGTGATCTTAAGGGGCTTGACCTCCGATTCATGGCAATATTGGAGGATGCGAGAAGTGAAGGGACCAATGTTGGTCTTGATCTTCGTAGGAGACTTGGTTTTGTTCTTCTCGCTCTCCAAATCCCGAACTCACTGTAAAAGCTCATGAACAACATAATCAGTTCTGGGAGGGTTGGGTTGTGGGAGGGTTGGGTTGTGGGCCTAATCGTTCGGTGATGGGACAATGGCCTCCATTGCTAGCGCTCACCTTTGGCCGGTCGGCCATTCTTGGTCTTCCTACTGACTTGGCTACAGTTGAGTCAGCCACATCTTCCACATGTTGGGAATTTACCCTCAAGACTTGCTCTTCCACTTGGACCATTGGTACTTTCTGTCTGGTCGCCCTTATCAAAGCTGACTCTGATAGAGTGCGACCGCCCTGGGAGAGTGTAGGAAGAGGAGGTTGTTCTATGATCTTGGGATCTTTCGCCTGGTATGTTAGCCGGATGGGTTCAATGTGGAGTGGTCTCCTGTCAAGCAATTCGCGAGCATCCCGGAAGATTTGCGTTCCGAAAGGACCAACGCCATCATTCTGGCGGATAAGCATTCTTCCAGAGGTTTCTGGTCTGAGTCGTTCCGAGGGGCGTGGCTCCTGCCCAGCTCGGCCGACGAGTGCCCTCTCAGTTGCTGCTCATTGTTCTCTTAGCTCTTCCTGAATCGCATGGAGTAGAGCAAATGTTCTCTGGTATTGCTCTCTAAAGACTTGGTTTCTATTCTCGATGGCCATGTTGTTTTTCCTGAGTTCACTGACCTCCTACTGGAGTTTTTCCATCATTTTGAGCATGGCTTCTGAAGTGGAATCTGGTCTACCTCTGCTTCGCTCTCCTGAGAGAGGGGTGGTGTTTAGCTCTCCATCACCTTGTTCGGCCGACATTGTGGTCGGTAGGAAGGTGGAACAGTGGTACGTGAGCTAGTGGGGGTACTTACTCAGAATTCCACAGACGGAGCCAAATGTTTGATCTGAAAATGGACCTGACGGAATGTGGTCTTGATAGATGCTGGAGGTCTTCTTCTCGTTCGCTGGAAGACCTGCGAGACAAAAAAGAAGAGTACTTGACACCGGTGGGGTGTCGGCCTAGTGGACTCCGATGTTTAAGTTAGTAAGCGAAAGGGAGATCAAACACGAGTTAGGCAGCGTAAGGCTTAGTGAATAGTTGTTACCTTTTCTGGGGGAGTGTGCCCCATATTTATAGTAGCAATGAATGTGATGGTTAAAACCCTAATGTTGTGATGCCTAAGTAACCTCCAGGATGTTGACACGTGTCCTGAGGTGTTAAACGAGTGGTGGTGATTCGTTTGGGCGTTAGGGCAGTTTTGTTCCTGCGTGGGTGAGCATACCGACCAGATGATGCCGACTGGAGTGTGCCGACCACGGCGGTGGGTAGTGCTGACTGACAGCTGAAGCTGGTCGGCCAACCAGAGATGATTTGGTCGGCAGTTATGTGCAGTAGGTCAAGGGACTGTATATTCTGTGACGTTGGTCTTCCTCCTGGTGGTCGATCGAAATGGTATAAACAATGCACAAAAGCAAATAATTGTTCTACATGAGGGAACATAAAATAGAAGTAACCAAATGCGCCTGCCATTTAGATGATATGTTGGCTCTTGCATCAAAATGGATTGCCCCATATGCGGGAATAAGAGGACTTTCTGTGGAGAGGAACCGCTTTAAGGACTTCCAATGCCGGTATGAGAATGGATGCCGGTCCTGAAAGAAGACTGCAGAACCAACACCAGCAACACTGACTAGTTTGTGTTTCAGTTGAATCTGGTTATTGCCATTGGTGGAATCAATGGAAAGATTAGAAGAACTTCCGGCTTGGCCTCTACCGGAGAAGAAGCAGCGTGGAAGGAATTGGTGTTGAGCATACAGCCAATCAATTTCTTCAATTTGCTGCTGGATTGGCACCTTCAAATACAATGCTTTCAAAATTATAAACTTTTATTTTTTCTTTCAAAGCAAGGTAAATAGCCATGTAATGTAGCACAACCACGTGGCACAATCCATAGCTCTAAAAATGAAACTTTTTTGGCCTACTATGCAGTAAGAGATAAGAAGGATGACAGAGAAACAGAACACACAAGTTGAATTTGAGCTCATGACTCATGGGTTACCTGGAGACGTATAATTCCTGAGGTAGAAGGTGGTGGGTTTGATTTCAACTCAGAAATGGCGGAGCTCAGCCTCTCCACAGCCATTGAAGATGATGCAACTGCCGGAAACGACCGCGTTTCGACGGTGCCTAAAGGAAGGTGAGCTCTCCCTGTCCTTGGCAGCCATTCATTGAAAGGGAACACAACTGAGATCTCTGTTTACAGAAGCAAAAGGATTACAACAACAAAAAATATTGGCAGCAAATTTACGTTTAAACAGAGAAGGCATTTACATGATGAAAAAAATGAATGGTCTGCCTGCTGGATGCTACGCTGCCTTGGGTTACTTCTGGGTCCACGAAACATGCAAGGCAGCGCCTTGCAGCGGCGGCGGCAGCCATGGGAGGAGGAGAAGAGAGAGCGTTCGGAAGCTATGGTGGGCTGCTGTACTTTAAGGTGATTTTTTGTGTGACAAAATATGCAGCGAGCTAGAGACAGAGACTTGGTGGTGGGTACTGTGACACGTGAGAGCATGTCCCTAATCCACTTTCATGACTAACTGATAAAAAATTGTATTTTATACACAAAAAAAAGAACGTCTCTTTTACAGGTGGAAGAACAGGATAAATATAAAGGTTTGGTACATCACATTGAATTCTCAAGAAAATTACTGTTCTGATAAAATTACAAACTCAGAGGCTCATTCAAGTGCCAATATATAAACTACAAACAACAACAGCTGAATTGACATATTAACAAAAATTGATGTCCTAACAATATTCTTGAGGAAAGAATCCCAAGTCCTAAGGCCTAGTCTTCACCCAGGCCGAGTCCACCAATCCGCTGTCGCCTCCTGTCAAAAACGGCTTTGAAGGATTCACGCTCTGCGCGGAGTTGGTCTTGGAATACATTCTGCCTCTTGGATTCGGCAGTACCATGGGTTGCCGGGTTCTCTTCGTCGGGTAATGGATTGGACTTCTGCAGGTGTTGGAAGTAAAACACAATTAGAACATATAGATGGCCCAAAATAAGACCACCGGTGCTACTAAAAATTTCTTTCCAAAGTTAAGGTTCCAACCAAATCTCTACTGATAAGACAAGCATGATAGGTAAGAAACAAACCAAGTTGTATCCAGCACCCGGTCCAATCACCAAAGACAAGGCATTCGCCTTTTTTCCTGCTGATATCGAAAACCCAGTATAGCCAACCTGGAGGAAGGAAGAGAACAGCTAAGAAATAGAAGTACAAAATGGATTTGAAAGAAAAAGGAATTCAAGTTGTAACAAAACCAAAATCCTCGAAGAAATTATGGTCTCAAGAGCAGCTAGCACATTTAAGAATGTAGCCTAAATCAAAGGGGGCCACCAACCACGAATAAAAGCAAACTGAAAACCTCATTTCATTGGTCAGTGAAGTGAATCAATTCTATCATAGAACGTACCTATACAAGGGACAAGTCATGATCCTGGCATACTACAGTTTCAAAAGAATAAGCGACACACGAGGAACATATCATAACTAAGCATTTACATCGCCAAATGATTAGATGAGACAAGTGGATAACACATACCTGGTCACTCCAGCATACAGATTTTTCTTCCTTGCGATAAGCTTGAATCAGGCCAGAAAGAGCATTAAAATTACCCTTTGAACCTTCAGTTTTTTCGGTATCATCCTCATCTACTATTTCTGACCATTTACTCCTACCTAGTTGTTTCACTTCCACAGTTGGATGGTCTTCTTCAGCATCCAAGCTATTCCCGTCCTTTGAAGAGCCTAAACCTTAAGATTTACAAAACCTGATTAAATCGGGTCACCTCAAACATACTAATATGAAAAAAAAAAAAGCTTATCAATTCCATTATGAGGATCACCTTCAGCAGGAGGTGCTACAATCTTATCAGGTTTTCTTTCTTGCGATCCCAATAGACCATCATTATCTGCATCTTCTGTATCCATGTCCACCTGGTAGATATCATAAGAAAAATGAATTGGTATCAAACCAACATGATAATAGATCAACCTTCCCAAATATACAATAGTGATATCCTACTCATTGGCAAGACTTAATGATCAGTCATTGGAGTTCAGTCCAATGATTGGTGTTTATGGATCCCGGTTCATCAGTGAGTAACAGATGAAAGTTGATATATATGTAATGTGTTTCACCCACGCAAAATGAATGAAGTAACCCACGCAAAATGAATGAACAACACCCACAAGGCTGTTGATCATGTTGACTTAACGGAACTATCAACATGATCAAAAGTCTGGTAATCTGCAAGCTGATGTCTAGCAATCAAATTTACGGGCATGTATCCACATTTATTTTTGCCAAGTGACAATCAGATCACACAGTTAGCCTCATTAAGTCCGGCATATCTAATACCAGGGAACTCTTTTTATTCATATAAAGCAAAAGAGAGTGAGATATGATTCAACTTGCCTCTTGAATGTCATTTTCTTTCAGCTCATCTCCATGGAATAATGACTGTCAAACCAGTAACACACAACATCAAACCAAAGCCCAGAAGCAAATGTAAGCGAAGATAAATACTAAGTTTTTGTTACTTCCATTGGCCCTTGTAGCAAAGTGGTACCTCCCACAATTAATAAGGAAAGTCCTGGCTGTGAATCCTTATGGAGTAGTATTTGGACCCTGATAGTTAAGGATATAAATCCTATCTTTCAGACCAAATAATAATGATACCCATCCTATTGAAAACTAAGTTTTCCTTTTTTTTTCCCTTCCCCATTCCCCCTCCTAAAATTATCAAGGTAAGAGCAGCAACTGGACTCCACAATCAACTGTTTATTCCTACCACTAATGTTCTCTTTGAGCTCCTCCAACCTAACCCAAAGTGAAAGCCAAAGTTAAATAACAACAAACCTTGACGTCCAATTGCAAGTACATGGATGGAGCTTCCTCCCATTGTTCAGCCATCTTCTGTATGTCATCTTGGGTAAACCCATGCACATTCCTAGCTGTGCAGCCCTGAAATTCCAAGACATTTAAACAAAAACTTCCAAAAAAGAGGAAAGAAAACCTTTCTCATTTGATGTCTTATGTACACTTCCTTTAAGAAAAAGAACTACCAAACACCAGTTATAAAACACACATATATAAAACTCACCGCAGGATCCTTATATGACGCTTCTAGTATATAAACTTCATAGCCCGAACTCTGTGAAGAAAAAACAGGAAAATTGAGTGAAGTTAAAGAAAATAGATGATGAATTCCCAAGTCACTATTGAATAATCAACCACAAGTATTCTATTTTCCTACTCGGAGTCAACCACATTGGATACTGAAAACCAAACCATCATCCATTTACATAAAACCATCACAGTAATATTGCACTGCTAGTAGTAAAGAGGAAAATTTCTTCCAGATGGAGATCTGAAATGAGATTTCCTGCATTGTGCCTGCCTCGATCAACTTCCTTACATAGGCAGCAACCTTTAACAAAAGCACCACAAAATTTGGTATTTCGGACCAAATAAATGAAAACAGAACCGCCTAAACCTAAACCCCACCTTGCAACCTACGAACTAGGTAAGGCACTAAAAACACCGCTACTCTGGAAATCCAAACTACAGCCATATGTTGATAGCTCCATGATAAAACAAAACCTCTTTTGGATTGTCTTATCTTAAAACCATAAGAACTATAATTCAATCGATCATAATCAATTAGATTATGGAGGCCAGAACAAGATAGGTTGCAGAACTGGTGCTTGCTTAGACAGAACATCATATTGTCCCATCCGCCTACTTAAGAAAATTTAAAACTACTATATAAAATAAAAGTTCAAACCCGAAACTTATGCAGGAAGACAAATGATAGAAAACTAATTCAAACTTAACAGAATGATAGGAAATTCAAATTTATAGAATGATAATGAATATATGTGGCCTTCAAGTCCTGATCAAATTTAACCCATATTATGGAATAATGACCCTTGCATAATATCCATATGATAGTCACTATGTAAATTTTTTAACTGCATTACAGCAATCCTAATCTAGAATAGTGACACAATAGCAAATTTTTCACTAGCACCCCAGATAAGATGCCTGAGCTACACTGGATAAGGTCTAAAAATCATGGTGCCACTACCCAGTTTCGCATGAAAATGGTGAGTGCATTTCAAAAATAGAGTCGACACTTTAGAACACATGGCAAAGGTTGTGATAAAGAGAGAAATGAGGATATACCTTTGCAATTACCCAAAACTGAGCAAAATCAGCTACCCGCAGATTGCGGTCATCCACTAAGACGAAGCACACATACCACCAACAAAAGGGTCAATTTCCGAACAAAACTGCATCTGTAGTTAGTGAAAATGAACGCAGTGGATGGGCACTGCATCACCACTTAATCTATAATTAACTAGATCATTTTGCTTACTAAATGTACTGGCAAACCAGTATAGCTAGAATAATCTTTAATCACTTTATTTTTTTATTTTTAAATACCTCGGGAGTAGAAAACCTTTTAAAATGATAGAGGACAGGTTTGGAATCCTATCTAAACGACAATTCAGGTAGGTCACTTATTCACCCATGTTTTAGACGAGACATATGTATCAGAGCTAATGCTTAACACCAGCATCAGAGTGAGATACTGAAATCAAAGTACTCACTGCCTAAACATCCTTGGACCAAAAAGAATTTCACCAAATTGTACACAAAAGTTTCAAGTAATTCCATCCAAAATCTCAGGAATTCCAAAGCCTTATACAAAGAAAAAAAGAACAGGGGGAAAAAGTAGAGATCAGTCATCTGTTAATATCAAAAAGGCAAGTCATACCAATTACGAAGGTGAAAACACCCTCCTCAAGGGTCTTCTTAAATGCCTTCAGCATACTCAACCGATAAGCCTGCAGGGAAGACATACATATCAAAGGCTGCTACATATTTTATGTGAATAAACATATAAAAATCTTTAAACATACCTTGGCAAATAATAATGGGCTAGAAAAAACTAGAGGAAAATAATACAATAGTAAATTAAGAGCCAATATATAAAACCACCACCCACCCCAACCGAAAGAAGTTCCACAAGATTTTAGACAACCTAGTAGTGCCTAAAGTGAACAAGGCCCCCAACAAATTTATTCTGGAACTCAACCAAGAAAGACCAATAAAATCAAACAAGCAAGAAAGACTGATGAAAGCAATTATATACAAATTGCAGCCTTTTATGCAACAGTTCCCAGAAAAAGTCCCGTGCCTAGTATTTCCTCATACTACAGAATCTACATAAACCGCCTCCAAGAAAACATGACCTTGTAATCATGTAACCTAATAATAGAACAAACAATACCAAAGATATAAAAATGTAACACATATCAAACCAAATCACCAAAAGTTTCAGATATTTTCAGTTGCATTACCTCCTCCATATCAGGTTCATAACAGTACTCCATCACCTTCTTCACTACTCTCTTCTTGCCTCTGGCTGAACTTGTAGATTTTGAAGCATCACTTTCCTCCACCTTCAGGAAGAAAGGCAATACTTAGTTAAATAAAGACAACCCAATAAGAAAGTAAAACGAGACAAAGACACCAGGCATGAAAAAATTTACATGAATTAATCAGGATATTTTAAAAAAGAATAGCAAAAGAGAGACAATAATAAACCTTTTCTACTTCTGCCATAAAATAATCATCCATGGAATGAATTCGTGGAGCATCACCACCATTTTCAACCTCTAGGTCGCGCAACATTTTTGCTATGTAGCTCTTTCCACTACCTGATATCAAATGCATTATAACATTTCCAGAATACGTTCAAAGTCAAAAGCTCTGAAAGTAAGTGGGATGGCATGGGAGTTTTAAATAGTTTTCTGCAGTCACATCATCATGCTTGAAGAACATAATCGTGGTGTGTGAGTGTGAACGGGACAGTATGAAAGTAGCTTTTAACAGCTGCTTAAGCACCAATTTAAATATTCTTTGCTTCTCTATGAAGCAGACCACTCATGTCCCAAAGTTAAAACTTTCCAAGGACTTATAAAGAACAATGTGCAAAAGAAATTTGAAGAAACTTACCTGGAAGCCCTCGTAGGATTATCACTAAATGATCAGGACGAGTGACTCTATGTGGCTGCTTAAACAAGTGGGAAGCATCAATAAATTTTGGCTTATCCAAAGATGGCTGCTTTCGTGGAAATGGCTGTCCCTCTCCTACATACTGCTTTGATGATAATCGATGGCCAACATGAGATTCCTTGGGATTACAAGAAAAGAAAAAGTTTTATGAGAAGCCTAGAAGCCAAATAGAAAAAAGCAACCCAAATAACAATGCAACAAAAATGACAAAAGATGTGGAAGCAAAGTATACCTCCATAGCAAAGCCAGTAGGAGCATGCGAAAAAGGCTTATTATGGAAATAAGGGTGCGCCGGGGAGTGAGCTTCAGGAATTGGAGGATAGGGTGAAGACAACATTGGCGAGGAACTAAGGGAAATAGGAAACAATGAAGCGGGCGATTTCGATTGCGGGTCCATCGGAAGAGGAGGTGGAGGGGAAGTGGGAAGAGGAGGCTGCCCACTGAATGAACGAGAAGTTAGCATATGACCTGCATTGTCAAAAACTGCAGGCATATTTTGATGCCCAAGTGATTGTCTCATAGAAGGCCTCTGCATTCCATAGGTTTGTGGTTGCCAACTATCCATAGGGGAATGTTGTGAGTCATTCACAGGCCTACAATCTTTACTTTTAAACTGTTGAGGATTGTGGCTATGATAATTGCCATTACCAACTTCAAAAACCTCACTTTTTTCAGCGAACCTATTCGTTTCACCACTACAGGAAACTGCACCCGCCCCGCCGTGATCACGAATTAGCTTTAATCTCCGCTCATCCTCTGAAGTAAAACTCGAATTGTTCGGGATATACTCGCTCTTTAAACCCAAACCATCGACCTTCGGCCTCTTCAAATTCCTATCACCTTCATTAACGTACCCATTGCCACCATATTCATATGGTGGTGGTGGTGGCGGTGGTGGTGGTGGTGGCGGCGGTGGCGCCAAGCCTTCTCTATACGGAAATTGGCCATAAGTGTCTGTATGAAAATTAGGGTTCCTCTGCCACGGCCTCGGATTTTCAAATCCGTTGTTTGGGTGATTACCCATGTATGGGCTCTGAGTACCCATGGGTCCAATATACGGGTCAAAACCGGGTCTTTGGAAGGAGTGGCCTGAATCGTAAGGGAACATAGCGTTTTGACTGAAGGTCGGATGCGGAGGGCAAAAGGGGAAGTGAGAAATCGAGCAAACGGGGCAGAGGGTACCTGGAATTGGAGGTCGAGGACGCCATTGTTGGTGCTGAGGGTCCATCGGCTCTGATTTGAGGATCCTCAAAAAAATCTCTAGCCGGCTGAAAATAAATAAAATTTATGATTTGAATTCTGTAGAATTTGAGCTGTTACTGGAGTTAGGGTTTCGAATCAGTCAATGAAGAAGAGAAGAGGAAGATGTGCCTGTCAATCGACTATTCCAGAAAAATTGTTTGGGACTTGCAGTTGGACTGTTGGAGGGAGGTAGAGCGGTAAACTTCTGGTGCGTGCGGAATTCACACGTGCGAAATTTTTTAAGGAAACCACGCGTGCAAAGCCACCCACTCTATTGTAACTCTTTTAAAAAAAAAGATCTTGCCTTGATTAACGACTGCAAACTCTGCCATAAGCAACCAGCCTTCCTCTCTCAGCTCATCACAGACCCTGAGAAAATTTTGAGGACTTCGTTTCTCTCCTTAGCCTCTAAATTGCCTCATCTTCTTTCTGATTCTTGTTCTTAGTTTGCTAATTATGGCTGGAAGTGGAAGCAGAGACTCAGAGCCAGAGATACCCAATTCAGACTCAGGCCCAGCTTCAAATAATCGCAGGGGGTTGAGCATTGAAGGGTACCAAGTGGAAGGCTTGTCCATTGGAGGTCATGAAACCTGTATAATCTTCCCAGCCCTTAACTTATCCTTCGATATTGGTCGCTGCCCACAACGTGCTATTTCGCAGGACTTCCTCTTCATCTCTCATGCTCACATGGATCACATTGTATGCGAACCCGTCTCGTCTCTCCTCTCTTTATTTTGCTATTTGGGTTTTTCTAAAGACATGTTTATATTGATGGGTTTTTGGTTTTATTTGATTTTTTCACATTTGGTTTTCCCTTCACTTGCTGGGGTTGGTCTTTTGTTCTATGTACTTGTGATGGTGGAAGATTTTAGTTTTCTATCTAAATTTTACTGCTTTCAGAATTTGGAACACTTGAATGATACAATTTGACAGGCTCACATGGTTATCTTTTCAATTTGGTAGAAGTTATTGTAGTTAGTAAATATATAGCAAATGAGAGATTGGTATTTCTAAGTCTGCTAAATGAGACATATGTGTGATTTTTCATTGTTGCTTTGGACTGTTTTCTGCACAAAGACGTGATAGTTTGAGGACTTAAATGTTAAGTTTAAATATCTTAAATACCAGGATAAAAAAAATGAAATCTTTTAGTGATTGGATGTACATCTAAATGTTGAAAGAACTACCATGTATCTAAAGATTTGTGAGCGGAAAGCTTAGGTTTCTGATGGATATGGGGCACTGTGTTAATAAAGGGTTGAAGGAGGGATATCTTGTTTCTGTGTTGAGAGAGTTGGTATGGAATCAAATGGATCCGTAAATATAGTGTTTCCGTCAATGTCGATACTTAGAACCCCACCCCTGGGTGCCGAAGGAAAAGGGAAAAAAGAAAAAGGAGTCCAATAAAAATGGGTCTTTTTCTCATCATTTATGGATGGATACTTTTCACTGACCAGTATCTGACCATGGTAAATGTTGCTGCACTTCTACTTATGATTCATATCTATGTGACAGGGAGGACTGCCCATGTATGTTGCTACTCGGGGATTATACAGTATGAAGCCACCGACAATCATTGTACCAACATGTATAAAAGAAGTTGTGGCGGAACTCTTTGAGGTGCACAGGAAAATGGACCAATCAGAGCTGAAGCATAATCTAATTGGCTTAGATGTTGGTAATATCTGGTTGTCTAGAAAATTCATCCATCAAATGACTTTCTTCTTGCGTTTTCTACTTTTCAGAATGGATTTTCCATGTGTATCTTATCCAATTTATGCTTGCAGGAGAAGAATTCTATTTAAGAAGGGATCTCAAAGTAAAAGCTTTCAAGACGTATCATGGAATACCAAGTCAGGTATCCTAATTATATGTAACACTTTCTCTTTTGGAATTCTATCAAGTATCTGGTCGATAACTTATCTTGAGATTTATCGAAGTGCTAACTGGCTGTGCATGATATATGACAGGGTTATGTAGTCTACAAAGTAAAACAGAAACTTAAGCAGAAGTACATTGGTCTTTCTGGGAATGAAATTAAAAACTTGAAATCATCAGGTGTTGAGGTGTGTCTTAAAACGTATAGCATTTTTCTTTCTCTGTTTTTTTTCTTTTTTGGTTTCTTCTTTCAGTTACTGGATTGCATTTTTTTCCTTGTTAAGTACCGATAGGGACCAATAAGATCTAGTGACCTTACTGATGTGATTAAAGAGTTGGATGAAGTTTGTATAACTATAATCCTTTGGTTCTAATTCTATTGAAAGAAACGAAGAAGAAGATGAAGGGATGGAAGAGAAGAAAACATGTGTTCTATGACACGAAAGAACATCTATCCTCAAACTCATAATTACAACTTTTTGGCCTTATTTTGTCCGTTTTACACTTCTACAGCGCTTTTCCAAATATAAATACATGCATTTTAACAAAATTGTAGATTGTTTCCCCTCCTTTAGAAAGATGGTAGCAGCCCCGATATGAATGTAGCCATGTTAAATTGTTAATGCATCAATAAACATGAAAAAAGGCCCAATTTGAAACAGTAGTAGCTGGACCGAAGTCCACTCACAAGAACACAACGACTTGCTCCGAATGTTACAGCTTGGAAGAAATTTGTTAGCATACCTTTTAGTGGCTTTGATATGTAAGATTGTTCAAATCTAACGACCTGTTTGGACAGTTTGGTTTGGTAGCTGAAGCTCCACACATGTCTAGTTATTGCCTATTTTGATGTGCTTTTTTCTTTAAGAGTTTCCCCTCCCCCAGTAACCATTTTTTTTTCTTGGGGTTATCTTATTTGCAGATTACAGACACTTTAACAGAACCTGAAGTTGCTTTTACAGGAGATACCATGTCTGACTTCATAACTGATAGTAGTAATATCGATGTGCTGAAGGCAAAGATTCTTGTCGTGGAGGTGCATCACTTGTCTCTAGTTTCTAGCTTCTGTGAGGCTATTACAAATGGTTAATTTCTCACATTAGGAATGTTTCTTGCAGAGCACATTCATAGATGACTCAATTAAAGTGGAGCATGCAAGAGAGTACGGACACATGCATCTATCTGAGGTTCATCTCCAGACTCATAGATTCTTTCCTTCTTGCCTTCGTCAATCTCTGATTTGATCTTGTCATATGTGGATGGCTTTTTCCAGATAATTAGTCACGCGGAGAAGTTTGAAAACAAAGCAATTCTTCTCATTCACTTTTCAGCTCGATACGCAGTAAAGGTATGATGATCTATTCCATTACCGTTTTGTATTTTTGTCGTTGTTGAACCATTGTTGTTCACACTTGTGCTTTGCCAGGAAATCGATGAAGCTGTATCAGTGCTGCCTCCTCCGTTAGCAGGCCGCGTCATTGCACTTACAGCAGGTATTTGATGGCAAGCCAGTCAAGCTTCTTTTGTTTCTCCATGACATTAATTTTGGCAACTCAAGTTCGTGTACTCAAGAGTCAAGACAAGCATAAGCTTTCTTTTGTCTCCATGACATCAATTTTGCACTCGAGACAATACGCAATCGTCAGCATTGCGGATAGATATGCTCACTTAAGATCAAGAAATGAGTGCAAGAACATACATTTAGGCAAATCCTATTTGGGTTTTATTTGCTTAGGGTGTCCCTCTTGTACAAATCACAACATTGATACTTCATTTTGAATTCAAAATTAATATTCATTTTGATTTTCATAATATATTGTTAGTGGTTTATACTTCATATTCAATTTGAAAGGAAAAATTGAAATGCACAAAATGCAAAAAGGGGCAGGAATCATGAATGTTTGAATATAGAAGTTACTGCAATTCATTCTGTGAAAATTCCTTAGTACAATACGGCTCAATTTCGCAAAAGCAATTCAAAAAAAGGAACATTGATAGGAAAAAAAAAACCCTAGAATGCTAGTTTTAAACTTAAACCTTCAAGATATCAGCTGCAGCGGCCAAAGAGCAGCAGAACCTTGCTTCCAAGGCCAAGGAAGCAACCACTTCATTTATTGACCGGAGCTCTTCCTGAAACTCCGGATGCAACACCAATGCAGAGTAATTCTCATCCAGCATTACCCCAACACATCTCAAAACATCTTCAAGCTTAGGAACCCAATCACAAGCCTTCAAACCAAGCTTTGTTGATGCTTTGTGACATGGACCAACCTGAGGAAACCTCTCATACTTCTTTAGCCACTTCCCCAAATACCTAAGCAAACTCTTCATCTCTTTCCCACTCAACTTGCTAATCGCTGCCGATAACATCACCTCATCAAGATTCTTCGACGCCAACAGATAATGCAGACAAAGTTCTGCAGAAGAGAACCCATCATAGGCTAACATAAGCAAAATTGCAGCATCTTCTGCCATGTTCAGTTTCTTCCTAGAGAGACTTCTATCACAGGCCTTTGTCGTCGCTGACAAGGCCTGGCTCTCCCATTCCTTCCTCCCCTCCACAATGCTAGAAAACCCATCTTTGGGTGGATCAAGAAAGTACTTCAAGATCAGGAGCAACTCCGATGATCCGATATCAGATGCATGCTTAACACAAACACAAAGCAAGTCTGACCTCCTCTTTGCTACAAGTTTCTGAACCAAATTCGGATAATAAGAATTTGGCAAAAGCCCAATTTCAATCAAAGAGCGTACCAACTCCCACATTTCCAACACAAGGCAGGCATCCCAAATCAATCCAGTAACATCCTTGCCCATGAAACACCCAACTTTCTCAATCAAAGCCCGGGTATACCCATCATTAGACGAATCAACCTCAACCGAAATTCCAAGCATTTTGCTGATGTTCTCAAGAAAACGATTCAGGGTTGCCAAAAACTCAACCTTGGTAAACTTATTTCGGTTTTTGAGCTTCGTTGTAAGACTAGTGAAGAATTTCTTGCCCAACTCGATGAGCTCGGAGTCGGTATCTGAAATTTTCCACCCGGTAAGGGGGATTGCTACTGACACGGGGTTAGGGTCATCGACTTTTGGTTTCAATTGGGCAAAAATAGAATCTGGGTTAAGAACAATGGGGTGGTCTGATGCGGTATGTTGAGTTTGGGATTCAGCCGCGGCTTTGGCAATGACTTCAAGCAACGACATGACTGAAATCTTAAGAACAAATTAAAAACAAAAGAACTAGATAAGACATGCGATTAAGAAGAATAATTATGAAGCTATCAGAAATCAGAAAAAGGAAAAAATCTAAAAAATAAAAGGTTTGCAGATAGACGAGCGAACCTGGAGAGGCGTGGAGGTGTTGGCTTGAGGGCGGCGGCAGCAAGAGCAGTAAGCCAACGCCGAGTTCTTGTTGAGCAGAGAAACACAGGTTGAAGAAGGGTTTTAGTTCCTGCAGTCGAAAAAGAAAAGGGGGTTTTAAATAATATGAGGGGCGTTATTGGTATTTCGAAAATCAGTAGCCCAATCCAAACTCAGCTGGATCTGGACAATTATTGGGCTGGGCCAACTGGCCCTTCCTATTTTACTTGAAACATAAACCCATCTTAAACCCATGAAAGGTATTAGGCTCAGCTCTCGTAGATGAAAATATATATTTGCGTGAAATTTGATACACAGTTTGCCTAAATATCTTCGTCAATACCACTATAATGTATAGTGGGATGTACTTGAAATATAAACCCATGAAAGATCTTCCGCTCACCTCATGTAGATGAAAATTTATGTTTATGTGAAATTTGATAGTGTCTAAATTTCATCGCCAATACCACTATACGGTATAGTGGAATGTGATATTTCTCTCCATTATGTAGTGGTAAGTCTCAAGTTCGACTCTCATAAAAGATACATTGCATATAAATTCGTAAAAATTGAGACTTCTCACTCGACAATGAAGATGAATACCAGGAGTTTCTTCCTTAGAACAATTTCATATTTTCGTGTATATTATTATAAACTGTGATGCAAGGCTTGATGCATTGCTCTAGGAACATATTTTGTCACCCTTATTCATGGATCTCTCTCTGTCATCAAGCAGATATCACAGAAAGAAAAGAAGACACACAAGAGGGCAATGAATCAATTGCAAGACTTGAGAAGAAAATCCCATTCATTTATTCCCTAAATTTCTTTAAAAAATATATGGTCAAAGAGTATCTGCTATTTGTGCTACATCAGTGATGCATCTGAACCTGCTACATGCTTCTCCACATCAAACTGGAGAGGCAATGTTCTTCTCATCTGCTCCAAAACTCTCTCAGGTAGAAGGTGGAAGTTCCCAATTCTTCGGAATTGGGCCCACATCATAGATGATTTCTCTATGGCAAGACCAGACCAGCTTTATTGCTTCTGGGGTACCAATGCCAGCTCCCCTCGGGTCTCCAGACGGTCCAAACCTGTCACAAATCATTGTTTACCATATTTAAGCACTCGGAGATTCTCACAAAGTAATCAAATTTTTAAGAAATTTTGTACCCACCAGTGATTCTGTGGAGCTCCAGTTGTTCTAGCTCTCAAGCCAGCATAAGTCGTCCCATTTACTGTGTTCCCAACAACTTCCTGCAAATATAATTTCAGAATAAGTGAAACAAGTTGATCCAACGAACTTTATGCACTTCTTAATCGATGGTTCTAAACTTAAGCATGTTGCTCAAATCAAGAAACAATTTCTATGGTATAGATATAGAGACTGGAAAAATCTTGCCTGTAGAAAGATTGGATCGTTTGAAACAACAGCAGCTGTTAAATGTGCATGCATCCTCTCTAAAGCCTCCAACACCAGTGGGAGTTGATTGCTCTTATAGTCAGTGACAATCTAGGGGCAAATAATATATTAAGGTCAGTAGATAACACCAGCCAACTTACAAATCATCTAATTTATTTATAATTTATAGAAATTTGAATGATCAAGAAAGGAAAAGTAAATTATGAGTCCTCATAACAAAAACTTGAAAAATTCGTAGACTGACAATGATAAGATGAAGTTCAGTATATAACAAAAATACGAGAACAGAAAAAAGAACTCTAGCAGTGTATTTTTGTTACCTGAAATGGCCCAAAAATTTCTCTTGTCACAAGTCCATAATTTTCTTTCTTCAGGATTTCTTCAAGTGGAACATAAATGGCTGTAGGTTCTATGGCGCCATATACGGGTGGAATGGAATGATTCTGTAAAGGTCCACCCCCAAAGAGTAGCTTCGAACCAGTTATCTGAAGCAATTTGTTCTTGTGTTCTAGCATTGCTTCGGTCGTGAACTGCAAAAACACAACTGTGTAAAGGGATATGTTGCTAAATATCTTAAAGTAATACAGAACGGGACAAGTAATGTACGTACCGTAAGGACAGGGCCAATCGTTAGATCTTCCAAATTCCTTCTCTCAGCCAGATCTTTCATTTTCGATAGAAGTTCAGTCTTAGACCAGTTCTGAATAAGAAAATAAAAAAAATAATCAACAAACAAGGAAAAAAGATGATAGCTTTGTGAAACTCAAAATGTCTGCTAAGAATCAGTGGAAGCCACGGCCCACGGAATAGGATGTAAGATAGAAACGTAAAGCATAATCTCTTTAGCCTTGAATGTAAATTGCTGAGGACCATTTTGCACCGACATTTCCCCAACATAATTTAGTAGGTTTAAAACCGGAGAAGCTAACCTCATGTATGAAGAGCATCGACTGTGCAGAGCACTTCTGACCACTGCATGCGTATGCATCCTGATCACAGACCCATGCAACATAGTCTTCCTGACATATAGAAACGAAAACTGATAAATCAATAATGAAAGTGACTCCACAAACAAAGAGCTTCTAATCTAAAAAAAAACGGAATTTCTTAAGAAACCTCTTGAACGTCAGGCCCTAAGATCTTCCAGTCAAAACCTGCATCTTCCAACTTAATACGACCTTTTAGGTCAAGAGCCAACTTCTCAGCCACTCTTGAGCTACCGGTGAAGAGGGTCATTCGTATGTTTGCCTGTTGAAGCAATAGTAGTAAAAAACTTCAATACTATGTAAGCTATTTCAACCGACGTTTTGTAAGCTAGTAACATAACCTCTCCTAATTGCAAATATTTGGAAGAAAGATATTAGCAGATTGAACCAACCTCCAATAGTAGCTTGTTCATTGTCTGTCCATCAGAATTTATGAAGTCAACATCCTCTTCCGGTAACCCACAGTAATGAAGCAGCCTCATCATTTGCTCCATAACAATGCTTACCTACAGAAGAAAATGTTCATCAACAGGTAAATCATCCACAAAGAGAAAGACACAAAGAGCAACATGACAAAAACAAAATCTAAAAGGTTACTAGAAATTAATACTTATGACGGACATCGAATGTCATGTTAAAGAACGATAATTTAAACTACCCAACAATAAACCAGAAGAACATATACTAGCATACCTTGCTATCCACTTTGAGGACTGGCTTGTTACCCATATAAAGTGCACCCATCAACTGAAGTACAGGAATTTCTAGGGGAAAATTAAAGGGAGTAATAATTGCAACCTGCATAGAGATTCCTTTTAAAATCAAATTATGAAAACCAAAATATGTACCATAAAAAGTTAAGGCTTTGGGGTAAAATAGTATTGTAACAAAAAACTAGCATGTTCAAATTTAATGCTTACCGGACCATAAGGCCATCGAAAACCATGACTTTGCTGTCCAAGATGATTCCCAGGCACCCCAAAAGACCTTGCAAGGAAACGGACCTGCCACATATGTATTAAAAAGGATAGTACACAAATTTGGAAAGAAATGTAACTTCAACTTCCTAACAATGGTGGTTTTGGGGTGGAACCTCAACTTCCTTCATAGAATACATTCAGGTGAACCAGACAGATGCATATTTAAATAATCTACCTGATCACCACAGAAATTCTCCAGAAATTTTTGAGTAACATAAACTTCACCAGAAGCCTGCTGGTAACTTTTTGGAGCAACCCTTTGTATTAATCTTGTGAAGAAATCCGAAACCTGAAAGCAGTACGGTATTAAATTCTTTTCAAAACTATAATGTATTATTATATATTTATATGAAAAGTTTGAACTGGAAAGTCATAGTTCAAATTCAGTTAAGAGGTAAAAAGAAGAAACACAGTCCTGCTGTACATTTATTAGTTGTTACCTTTGGCAAGGATAGCATGTGAGCTGCCTTTGCAGATATGTCGCCAAACATAAGATACCTGCAAAAATGGTCCATCAGACAGTAGTCATTTTTGTTTCAAATTTCATAGAATATCTCTATCAAGTTCTTAAGAAGGGAAGATTTAATGAAACGAAAGTCTTGCTATTCTCTATGTGATATCAAGAACATAACAATAATAAATGCAAACCTCTCTGGTGATTTGAACGGATTGTGAAGACCATGTTTCGGGCACTTGGACAAGCTGTCCACAAACGGCTGCAAATGGCAGTCCAACAGTACAAAAAATTTAGTTAAGGTACACAGACAGTGATATAAAACAAGTCAAAGTTTAAGCTAATGGCGTTGGCATACAGGAAAACAAAATACAAAGTGAAGAAAAGATAACTCTAATGAATGCTAGTACACTACAATCGACATACCTGAATTCCTGTTTCATCGACTTCGCAAACTTTAATGAATGGCTCACCATTTAAAGGATCCAAAAGTGTGTTCCATCTAGAAGTATTCTTCCACTTACCCTGCACTAAAGAAATAAAACATTTTATTTTCAATAGAACTAAAATACTGGTTTTTCTTTCCCAGTAAGTTTTACCTTACTGAGAGGGCCATCATCATGCTATAAAATGATAACCAGGAAAATACAAACAAATAAAAGCGAAAAAATAAAAATAAAAAACCTAGTCCAAAGAATTGTTTCATTTCCGGTTTTAGTCTCCAATTATACTCCAGACACCAATTACTAAGTTATGCTGGAAATGACACCCTACTGAAAACTCGAGAACCTACCCAAGTTGAGTACTTCAGCAGGCCGTGAACCTGATATCTCTTCGGCTTCAACGGTGGCAAAGGGTAACCCATGAACAGATCTGCCATAAACGAGGGGAAACGAACGGTAATAATTCTCATCAGAAAGGTCATTATGAGTGACATACAAAATATCTTGTAAAATTCTCAGTTACATGGCAGAAATAATAGCAGACTAAACCCAATCCCCTCAGTTCTTTGAGAAGTAACAAAAGCTACCATAGAAACATCATCAGATACAGATATTCCAATCTTATCAACAATCACATAAATGTGCAGCATTTCTTGAATTTAAAGCCAAATGCATCACAATCTCCCGAAGATGGGAACATGGATCAATACAACCCAAACAAAGACGAAATGAACCATTGAAAATTTGAAACTTTCTGTACTGTCGTAACCTTAGACTAAGTGAATCATTCATGATGCTTAAAAAAACCACCTCTATCTAGTTATCTGAGTCTACCAGAATTAATGGCCATCAATCAATCAATCATCCTACACAAATCAAGTTACTTTTCTGAAGGAACAAATCAAAATACATTCAGATTGATACTTATATGCAAAAGCTTTCAACTTTTTTCCATCACAAAGCCAGATATCAATCAATGATTCAATTTAACAAAACCCAGTATCTAAATGGCCAGTAATCATTGAAATAACACCAACCCAGATATATTTTTCAACATTTTTAACAAACCCAGAAACCAAAATCAAGAAATTTATACCGGAAGCATTGCATCAATCATACCTTGAGCTGTTCAATGAACTGAGACAGCTTAATGCTGTTTGGGTCCCTCTGCTTCTCAATTCTCTGGAAACCAAAATTCTATTCATGCTGGTTGATTGAGAACTAGCTAACTAAATGGAATGGTGAAATGGGATATCGATCCTCCTCGCTATATGCAAAGTAGCTGTACACTCCTCAATGAAATTTACGTTAAGAAAGCTGTCACTTTCAGAGAGGCTTGGACGTTTGCGTGATTCCACTGACACATCAGCGCTTCACTCCAATGGCATATAAAGTAATAATGGTAAATCCCAAATCCTAAGTTGGGGAAAAAAATTATAAGTCCAACCCTAAAGAGCATATCATCCGGCCCACATCAAGGTTATGGGACCATTAATAGTTTATTTATTTTCTTTGTAATTTCATAAGAGTAATTGAGATTGTTCTTACCTGTTTACGTGGACCGCTATGAGTGCAAGTCCAAATGGATATATTTAACATAGAGCTTCTGTTTTTGAAACGATTATGAATGAAATACAAGATTTCCTTTTCTATCTTCCTCTCCCTTTCTCCTCTCTATTTCCTCCTACTGCTTGATCCTATCAACTAGTATCAGAGACCTTCTGATGCCCAAAAATCGCCACCCCCCTTCAACAGCTATGGCGGACCAATCTCTCAAAACTTACCTCACTTTCTCGCAGCTTTCTTCTCAATATCTTGAGGTTGCTGAGCAGGTCACGGATTTATTTGCCCAGTAAAATGAAATTCGCTCTTCTGTCGACGCCATATGTGAGTCTCAGTCATCGTTTTAGGTTTCCAACAAGCTGCAAATTGCTAGGTTCCAAAACACCTTGTTGGACACTCTCAAGAATTTATCGATAAGGTTGTCGTCTGCTTCCTCTTCTCGTGGTGGTTGTGCTCGTCTTTCTCACAACTCTGGGGATTTCTCTTCTATTTCCTCAGAGCATGAACCTGTCCTTGTTCAGGTCGCTCAATTTCCACCGCTCACTCAACCATCCCTTAACCCCATTCCTCCTCGCCTAATTTCTAAGGGTTCGCCTTCCCTAAAGCCGCCTTCCTATTCTTCTCCAATTTTTACCCAATCAACTCCACTATATTCTTCGCAACCACTTCCATTCCACAACCCACACCCACCTACTCCTTACTGCCCATACCCCAAGATTGACCTCCCACAATTTACCAGCGACGATCCATACGGCTGGGTCGCCATGGCTGAGTGATTTTTGGATTTCTACAAGATTCCACCCACTCAGCGAGTCCGTACCACTGCTTGTCACTTCAGTGCTGATGCTGCCATTTGGATGCGCTAGTTTGAGCAGCGTTTTCCCACCTCCAACTGGTCTCAATTTGTGGATTTATTACTGCAACGATTTGGTGACTGCGATTCTGCTGTTTTGGAGTCCACCTTATCCCATCTCCAACACGCAGGTATCGTTGAGGATTACATCGCAGAATTCACTCGTCTTTCTTGCAGAGCTATTGACTAGTCTGACTCCCAACTTAAGCATGTTTTCATTGGCGGTCTCCGTGAGGACATTTGTCATGATGTCCTCGCCGCCGCTCCCCTGACACTACTTCAGGGTCAGCGTTTAGCTCGCCTATTCCAATAGAAATTGATTGTCCAACGAACCCAGAACCCACACCTTTTCCATTTTTCTTCCACCATTCTGATACGTCCTTCGATGCCTATTCCTCCCCCACCAGTTCGCACATCTCCATCATCCCTCAAATTCCTCAAATGCCTATTCCTCAAATTCCATGACCCAAGATATCATCAGTTAACTACAACATTCATCCCACCCTCCAAAACACTTCACTTTCACCAATGATACCCTATATTATAAAGGCAGTATATTTGTTCCTATTGGTTATGACCTATGTTCCACTATATTCTCTGCTTTTCACTCATCTAAAGAAGGAGGTCACTTTGGTTTCCTTCGGACATATAAGCGGGTCTCTCAAAATTTTTTATGGCCTGGTATTCGGAAAGAACTCAAAGCTTTTATTGCTTATTGTGATAAGTGTCAGCACTAATCATATGAAACCCTCCACCCTCCGGGACTGTTATAGCCTATACCAATACCGGAGGGCATTTAGCAGGACATTTCACTTGATTTTGTGGAGGGGCTTCCAAAGTCAGCTGGCAAAAATGCCCTCTTTGTGGTGGTCGATCGATTCACTAAATCAGGCTATTTTATTGCCATCTCTCATCCTTATACAGCTACCAAAATTGTTGAACTCTTTGTACGTGACATATTTCGTCTCCACGGGATGCCTAGAACAATTATTAGTGATCGAGATGTAGTTTTCATAAGCAATTTCTAGAGGCTTTCTTTCAGCTGCAAGGTACAAAGATTTGTCGCTCTTCTGCTTACCACCCTCAATCCGATGGTCAAACTGAAGTCCTAAATAGAATACTTGAGCATTACCTTCGGTGTTTTGTGGCTAACAAACCATCATCTTGGGTCTCTCTTTTGCCATGGGTTGAATGGTGGTACAATACCTCCTTCCAATATGCCATCAAGATGACTCCTTATCAGGCTTTGTATGGTGTTCCACCTCCGTCCATCCATTCTTACCTACCCAGTTCCACTAATGTTCAAGCAGTTGACTCGGCTTTGCAATAGGATTACTCAAGTCCAATCTTCTCGTTGCCCAAAATCGGATGAAGCAGCAAGCTGATAAACACAGGACTGAGCGTGAGTTTTTTGTTGGTGACTGGGTTTTCCTTAAGTTACAACCCTATCGCCAAGCTTCAGTGATGGCCCGTGCAAACGCCAAACTTTCTCCTCGCTTTTATGGTCCATATAAGGTTTTAGCTCGGATTGGCGACATGGCCAATAAGCTGCAATTACCACTTCAATCCCGTATCCATCCTGTTTTTTCACGTTTCCCAGCTGAAACAACGAATTGATGACAAGTCTCCTCGTTCAACGGATTTACCGCTGGTGACAACTACTAGACAGATTCGATGGTCTTCAGCTAAGATATTGCAACGTGGGATTTTCAAGAAAGGCAATCTCCCAATTACCAAATGGTTAAGAAAGGCATTCCCCGGGCACTTACCGCCACCTAACTCAAGCTGAGGCTAGGGAGCGCCATTCTAAGAACCTTTGTCTTTATTGTGATGAAACCTATGCTCCGGGACATCGTTGTAAGCGTCCCTTGTTGGCTATGATTGAAGCTGATTTTTCTGATGATGAATTTCATGATTTCCAACCATCTCCACCCCTGCTTCCTCCAGTGTTAGATGATGTTCAACCTCTTACATTAAATTCATTATTGGGTGCTCCTCATGCCCAGACTATGCACCTCATGGGTTCAATTGATTCATTACCAGTCCATATTTTTGTGGATTCATGGGCTACTACCAATTTTTTAAATCCTTATATTACTTATATATTAAGTCTTACTATGGACTCTTCATCCGCCTACTCATTTGTGACTGCCTCAAGCATTTCGGTTAATACAGTAGGCACTTGTGATGTCCAGGGATATCGATTGACTACCTCTTTTGCTCTTCTTTTTGTAGCTACTTGTGATGTCATTCTCGGTATAGAGTGGTTGGAGTCCTTAGGCATCATTTCTTGGCATTTCAAGCACAAGATAATGGTATTTGTTGTCAATGGAAAAATGTATCAATTACAAGGCATCACATCACCCTTTTTGCCAGGGTCGGCACCTCACACTATGTTGCCACCATTTCACCCCAACACATTCTCTTGTATGCCTTGTCTTTCCACTAACGACCCCTTGGTCATTGGTTAGTTGCCTCAGGTTGTTCAGACCTTGTTGGACTATTATGCGATTTTATTTGAGGCTCCTACTGGGTTACCCCCAGCCCATTCAATTAACCATCGAATCCCCCTCAGTCCAAACGCTAAACCTGTCAATTCCAGACCATATAGATATTCTCATTCCCAGAAGATTGAGATTGAGAAACAAGTTTTTGAAATGTTGGCTGCTGGTATCATTCGCCATAGTACCAGTCCATTATCATCACCCATCATTCTTGTTATAAAGTAAGAGGGCACTTGGTGGATGTGTGTGGATTATCGGGGTCTTAATTTTGTCACTATTAAAGATCGATTCCTTATTCCCATTGTGGATGAGCTGCTTGATGAATTACTTGGTTCCTCCTTATTCTCCAAATTGGACTTAAGTTCAGGTTACCATCAAATATGTATGCATCTGGATGATATACATAAAACAGCTTTTCATACTCATGAAGGCCATAACAAATTTTTGGTGATGCCCTTCGGCTTATCAAATGCCCTTTCCACCTTCCAGGCTTTAATGAATTCTATCTTCAAGCCATTTTTATGACAATTTGTACTAGTTTTTTTTATGATATCTTGGTTTTCAACCCTAACTTGCAAGCTCATGTTCTTCATCTCCAACAAGTGTTTGACATTTTGAAGGCCCATTCTCTCAAGCTTAAACTCCCAAAATGCTCATTTGCTCAGCCCAAATTGGAGTACTTGGGCTATTACATTTCTGGTCATGGGGTGGAGGTTGATCCACGGAAAATCCAAGCTACTGTTCATTGGCCCAAGCCAGCTTCTGTTAAAGCACTTCGTGGATTTTTGGGCCTAACGAGTTACTACCGCAAATTTATTCCTCGTTTTGGCTCCATAACTCAACCTTTGACTGCTATGCTCAAGCTTAAAAACTTTCAATGGACTCCTGCAGCTGAATTGGCCTTTGAGAAACTCAAACAGGTTTTATCCACTACACTTGTCTTGGGCCTTCCTGATTTCTCTCAGCCCTTCACTGTAGAAGCTGATGCATCACAAAATGATGTTGGGGCAATTCTGCAACAACAAGGTCATCCTATTGCTTACTTAAGCAAACCATTATCAGGTCGCAATCTTCATTTATCGGTTTATGACAAAGAATTATTGGCAATTGTCTATGATGTTCAACATTGGAGGGCATACTTATTGGGTCATCATTTTCATATCAAGACTGATCATCAAACCATTGAACATTTCTTGGACCAACGAATTCATACACCGACTCAACACAAGTGGCTCACCAAACTACTCGAGTATGATTTTACTATCATTTATCGCGTTGGTCATTTGAATACTGTACATGATGCTTTATCCAGGAAACATGAAATTCTCCTCCTTATGGGTCTCTCATCTCCAATTTTTGATTGCATAAAGGATATTAAATCCTCTTACACCTCAAATTCCATGACCCAAGATATCATCAGTCAACTACAACATTCATCCCACCCTCCAAAACACTTCACTTTCACCAATGATACCCTATATTATAAAGGCAATATATTTGTTCCTATTGGTTCTGACCTCCGTTCCACTATATTCTCTGCTTTTCACTCATCTAAAGAAGGAGGTCACTCTGGTTTCCTTCGGACATATAAGCGGGTCTCTCAAAATTTTTTATGGCCTGGTATTCGGAAAGAACTCAAAGATTTTATTGCTTCTTGTGATAAGTGTCAGCACTAATCATATGAAACCCTCTACCCTCCGGGACTGTTACAGCCTATACCAATACCAGAGGACGTTTAGCAGGACATTTCACTTGATTTTGTGGAGGGGCTTCCAAAGTCAGTCGGCAAAAATGCCCTCTTTGTGGTGGTCGATCGATTCACTAAATCAAGCTATTTTATTGCTATCTCTCATCCTTATACAGCTGCCAAAATTGCTGAACTCTTTGTACGTGAAATATTTCGTCTCCACGGGATGCCTAGAACAATTATTAGTAATCGGGATCCAGTTTTCGTAAGCAATTTCTGGGAGGCTTTCTTTCAGCTGCAAGGTACAAATATTTGTCGCTCTTCTGCTTACCACCCTCAATTCGATGGTCAAACTGAAGTCCTAAATAGAGTACTTGAGCATTACCTTCGGTGTTTTGTGGCTGACAAACTATCCTCTTGGGTTTCTCTTTTGCCATGGGTTGAATGGTGGTACAATACCTCCTTCCAATCTGCCATCAAGATGACTCCTTATCAGGCTTTATATGGTGTTCCAGCTCCGTTGTAACGACCCAGACCAGAAATTAAATTAATTTGAGAATTTGACGATTTTACCCTCGATTTTGGACGGGTTCGGGAGTCACTTTTTGACTGACAGTACTTTTGGGAATTTTTCTTGGGTCGTTGCGTAGGTCTTTCTAATTAATATTTATTAGAATTTGTAGGCGGCGATGGAGCAAGACGTCCAACAGACACAGGTTGAGCTAACGCAACACCATCCCGACGTGTCATTGGAGCAGCAGCTACCGGGTTCCGAGAGGTCGATCGTCATCTTGGAGCGACGACTTGGTAGGCGTCCAGTGAAGATTGTCCGGGGGGCGGACGACGAGATAGTTCGGGATGTCTCCAGTCACTCTTCGAGTTCTTCTCGTGGAGCCAATTCCGAGGAGATGTCGGATCTCAAGAGAAACTTCGAGATCCTCCAGATCGAAAATGCTGAGATCAAGGCTCAAAACGCACTATCCAGGCCCAAAACGATCAAATCAAGACCGCCCTCGCCAAGGTGCTTGACCGCTTGGGTGAGCGTGGGCTGGATGAGCTTCTGTCACAGCCTCAGCTCCCGGCCCAACAGCCAATCCAGGACCCCGACCACCCCGACCCGTCGCCGAGTAGTTAGAATTTAATATGTAAAACATTGCTTTAGTTTTAATTATATAAAAACATAACATTAATTTTTATAAATATTTTTTTTTTCATTCTATTCGTTTTATTCTTATAATTGTATTTTTTAAAAAAAATTATTTTAATTATATTTTATTTATTTATTTAAATAATTTATTAATTTTTTTTAAATATTAAGTTTTTGTCCGACGCATACTCATTTCGTCGATTTATGTAGAGAACGAGGTCAATAATTAATATGCATAAAATCACTCCCCTCTTCCAAATGACGGTTTTTTGACTCTGGAATCAAATATATTTTTGTGCCTGACCTTAAAATTTTGGACCATCTTCAACTGAGAATATATGTTCCTTCATATATAGATGCTTCCTGGAAAATTCGTGGAGAGCATCAGAATAATATGAAAGCCATGGTCAATGGCCGGCAATGGCGTCCATCGGTGGTCGTAGTTGTTTTTCACATTTGCTCCAGATTAATTGTAAACTAAGAGCCAATTAAGGCTTTTTCAGTTTTAATTTCTTTGCTACATGACTTATTGCACGTACTACGAGTAATATAATTAAAGTATATATAGGTTTGAATCAATGAATAACTATTTACTGAAAAAGAGGTAAGTAGGGATACTTGATCCTCCAGTGTCCGAAAATTCCTTCCTTTAGGCAATAATTGACTCATATCCACAGCACAGCCTTGCTCTAACCTTGCCTTTTTAACTTAGGCTAAATCTATTCGACAATATACTTGAGAGACGAGACTATTTTGATGGCAAGCGATAGAATATGGGTGATGATAGGATATAATAATGCAGGAAGCTAGGATGAGGTTGATGTCGTGCTCATTGATCATAGCATATCCGTTATAGCTAGCATTGATCAAGTGATGATTTGGGAAGGACATGAAGTGGTGGTTATGAAGGTTGGTACGTGTGGGTGTGAATGTTCCCAGATAATAATTTTAATTTCTAAATCCCTAATTCTAATTCATATGAGTTTTTTTTCTTGATTATTTTGGTTGTTTAGATGAAGAACATAGTGCATGCACAAATTCAATTCATCCGAGTAGTTTAAATATATTCATGACAAACTTAAAATTTCTCTTCAGAACAAAATTGCAGATTAATTGTCATTGTTTACGTCGACACAGATGTTCTTGCTTGTATTGACAAACAGAAATGAGTTCCCTTCTATTGGGTCATTGGCAGGATCAGATGGGCTTTAACAACTGCTTAGATTGCGGATATTGAAATTAGACTACAATACAACATTATTAATTATGACATAAAAATTTGTCGTGAACAACTATAATACAACATTTTTATGATATAAAAATTTGCCGTATACAATATGGTGGATATGGAAGAAAGTTATTACGAGACATCTTCTTCTTCATATTATTCATGTAGCTAGTCGGACGTTTGACCAAAAATTCGTCTTTTCTATGTTGATCAACCTTGATTATAATTTCCCACGACAAATTAATTTTGGTGAGGAAATTAATTGAATATATTATTTATTAAAATTTAAGAAATATAAGACTTGTTAAAATAATTTTTTGGCTGGTTTGATAGCTTGACGTTTTATTTGACCAGCTGGGTCCATATTTAACAAATGAAAAAATGAAGACATCCATTGACATTTGAGAGCTTGCACCACCTACTTTCTTTTTTCTATTTTCTTTTTTGCTTTGTAGATTCCACTACAAATAAAACAAATATCTAGTGGGAAGCTCTTGAGCAATTTGACTTTTGATTTCCATAATACATATTGTTAATTAATTACTGATGGTTATTGGTTTCCTTCATGTAGCTCGTTGGCTATGAGTCTTAATTTTAGCCCAAAAACGAGTTAAATCTAACATGGATGTTAATTAGTAGTTAATAACCACAAAGGGAATATTGTTAATTAGGAGGGGCATAATTAATCTAGTACATGATTGATAAGTAGCATATATGATTAGCCTTTCTCATTATATATATTATGCATGAAGTTGGTTAATCAAGGACTTAATCATCACTTACGTTGAACGAATACAACAATGACTCAAGTTTAAGATTTACCAATTTTGAAATTTGATTAAATAGTAAAGCAGTACTCACATTCAAACACGAACTCAATATTGAAATTAGAGTCGAGCTAATTAATTTAAAGCAAATTTTTATTGGTATTTTTTTATCGAAATTTAGGAGAAGTTCATCTTTTCTTTTAATGTTTTTTTTTTTTTTTATATTCTATAGAATTTCTTGGCACATGTAGTATATTATTCATTCCATCTCAACCTCAACATGCATAAATGAAAAGATTATATAATATATATATTTATAAATATATATACAACTTATAATGCGATTTCTTGACTTATAATGCGATAGAAAGTCGTATAATAGACAACTCAAATATCTTCCTAAAAAAAAAACTCTAAAATCTGAAATTTGAAAGAACACGAAATTAAATTCTTCAATTGGTGGATTGGCCGAAGACTATATTATACTTAATTTCTTTTTCCATTTTCTTAAATTTGGAGTGTGCTACACACGTACCCAGTCAGGGGTTGAGTGCATGGAAATTTTATCCTTTATGGCATAATTGTTTTTTTCCAAGTCCTTCATGGCATAATTAAGTTTGCTACTTTTTATATTTCTGGGTGGAGTTACTTATATGAAAATTCCTAATTAAAAATTATAAATCAAAACTCTCAAATTTTAGAGGTCTTAATGAATAATTTGAAATACGCGTAAAAGAGAAATCCAAACACCAAGTAATACTTTGATCACGATAGTTGACCTCATGTATTTTATAGTAAGCCAAGCAGCCAAGAATCTAGCAGAAGTCTCAACGTTGCAAGCTTAGGCCGCTTTATTTAGTCACCAAAAAAATAAAATAAAATTGCAAAGACTTTTCGAATATGAATTCTCCCGCAGTCCCGCTATATATTATATATATAGTGCATGCAAATGCAGTATATGGGACTTTAATTGAGTTGTCTTAATTATTAATTAAGTTAGTTTATAATATTAAGACTGGTTGGAAACTAAGAATACCTCTAAATATTCAAAGGTTTAAAATTTATTATTTTCTCAACGAATGAGCGAGATTCGTATACTCAAGACCTTTTCCAATATATATCGAGAAAAAAACATCACTGTAATATGTATATAGCCCGTTGTTATACAGTGCCATACGTATGTAGTTGAACCAATAAATAAAATTAGTTTTCCCATATATATATATATATATATATATATATATGGTATTGTAGATGTAGACTAAACTAAGCAATTTGTTACCTATTGGAAATACGAAAAATAAAGCAATTTGTTACAAGTTGTATCAACACGTTTATTACACTAAAATAATGCTTACAAACTATGACAGGCATGAATAAATAAGTACATGACATTGACCTATTAGGATGTTAATACTTTAAACTAAGCTAGCTAGGTTACAACATTTCCATACAACATACAAATATAGCAAACTGAATTTTATTTTAGTTTTTTAAGAAAGGAACCCTTTTTTAAAAGGAGTCACATTGGAGTCATTTATGTCGGGTACAATTTTAGAAAAATTAGCGAACAATTTCACGCCATGGTCTTCAACTTAAATCTTGGTCTGATTACAAAAGAAATCGAACCGATAATTATGGAGCACACAAAGGCAAGCTCACTCTAACTACTAAGCTATCCAAATTAGATAGATCAAATAGCAAACTCAATTAACTCAAACGTACAGTAGTTGTTACTTGTTAGTAATAATGATAGAAATATACAGCAGAGTATATCTTTTTCTTTTTCTTTTTCTTTTTCTTTTTGGAGAATACTTAATTACATCTCACTCATGATGGTATGTCATCGTATCACCCTTTAAATTTATTGAATAATCTATACACATGCATATATCATCATCAGAACCGTTCAACTCCTAAATAATCATTTCAAGATCATTTATAACAAAAATCAACCAAGTTTGAGATCATTTAACCATTCATATATATATATATATATATATATATATATATATATCAACTAAATGGACGATTCACCATGAGGATCTTCATTCTTACCAACATCGTTGATTTGTTTGATATATATATAAATAATAAATTAAGGACCTTCAAAGTTGTTGATTTTTTACGGATATGATCTTAAAATTATTATTTAGGGGTTGAGTGGTTCCGATTAGGATATATGTATAAGTATGATTTCATTTCGAAAGCAAAAAATGTGGCTCTCCTATCAAAAGCAAAAAATGTGGCTCAATTACAATTTGGAAATAGATAGAGATTCAAAATCACTTATTTATTCTTATTAATTAGTAAGTTATTATTATTTGTAAATATAAAATAAATTATAAACAAAATAATAAAGTTAAATTGATTCTTTATGTACGCTCAAATATGTGTGTGTGAGTTTCTATTCTTAAAAAACACAAATTGACGTGGTTTACCACTAATTGATCCCTTTTTTCTTTAAAAAAAAATTGATTGAATTTTTGTTCATATATAATCGATTCTTCGTACATCGATCAAATCAGTCCCTACATGGATCAAAATTCTCATATCATGGATCGAGATTTATTCACCACTAAAGTAATATAATTTAAACATATCAATATATATAGTATATATTAATATTATTGTTGTCTCCAAGTCAAGTAGGTAGGTATATATATATATTGCTTGGAAATTAGAATGGACCAAATTAAAGACAAATTAGTAGACGTCAATGGTCTTGATCCCAACCTTATTTTATATAATGTATATGACATCATATAGTTAATTAACAATAGCCATATGGGCTGCCCATGGCCGAGTCTTGCGGTTACAAGTGGACTAGCTGCTTGTATTTTACTATTCCATATTTTTAATCTTAATTAACACCCATCATCGATCATGCCTCATATTGCCTCCTTTCGTTAATGCCTTTCAACGCCTTAATTTGCTTAATCCTACAATAATATATTCTCCTTTCTTTTCCAATTTTTTTCTTTTTTTTGTCAAAATAGTTCCCCTTTCAAAGTTTTTGAAACACCAATATATATACTTATTAATATTTCTAAAGCATGCATATGTACCTAATCCCACCAACTGTTTTCACACATCTAATTAAAAGGAAACACATCTTAAGGATGTACCTAATTTATCCCACCAACTGTTTTTTCCTGGCCACAAAGTGGCCCTATTTCGAACTCATGCCAATTAGACACCAAGAAATTCGTCATCTGAAAGTGCCAGTTTGCCAACTGCACCACACCTTATGGTTTAAAACTGATATTTTTTATTATTATTACTAATTTAATAGTATTTCAACTTACTGTGTAGTAGAAAATGTTAAATGTCAGATTCGACCCTCATCAAAAACTAACAAAACTGCTTGTAAATAATAACTTACGAGTTCTCTAGATTTTACCATTACTTACTCACGTACACTATTAGGTTAATTAAACTCCCATATTTACAATTTTTTTTTAACTCCACACACTTAGTCGATCGGGATCATGTAATTCAGATATCCAGTCTAATTACAATGCACCGACAGTAATCCCATGTTTTTAAATCATTTGAACCATTTTTTTTTTCAAAAATCATTTTTGAAACATTGACTCCATCTAAATTAGAATATCCATGAGTGAACAAATTGATCACCATAAATCATTTCTATATAAATATATCATCTCGATCCATAGATCATCAATTATAGTTTTCTAATTAATGATCGAATATAGATTTTTTTTTTTATCTGAATCGAATGTAGATTTACCTTAAAAAATAGGAATAATAATTTTGAATGCCAAGAGAAACAGTCTTAATCTTAATATATATATATATATATATATATATATATATATATATATATAGTTGTACAATATATTGGTGTCATCGATCTTTGCCAAATCAATATATACATAGTAAAAAAAGAGGGCGAAAATTGAATATATTATACAGCCGTAGATACAAGGCCCCTAATTAAATATTTAATTATTAGAGTATTACGTATAGACGAGAATCAATCAATTTCTTATTAAAAAAAAAAGAAAATTTATTTAACATAACGCGTGATTAAATTAATATAAGCGTTTGCAAAAATTTCGGTACACTTTGAAGGAGTAATTCCACGCCTAATTCTAATTCCCACATGGATGAATCATGGTTTAAAGGTGAATAAGGTCAAGTGCATGGACAAAATAAATCCAAAAAAGCAATAATTAATCTTGAAGTGACCTCGATCAATACCTAGTCTTACTACTATATTTAACATCCATAGTTGACCTGAATCTTATTTTTTTCTTACTAGCTACAAAACCCTAATGCCCCACCACCCCTGGAAATAAATATCCAGCCCAACTATTTTATTTGACCATCAACCAATCCCCATGTGACTTTTTGCAACGTACGAAACTTATTCAAACCTTGCATTAAAAGATTTTGAATTGAGTGGGGATCACCGAGTTTTGCGGCTTCAAGCGTTTGTCTCTCTTTCCATGTTATCTCAAACGTTGACATTTAATTCTTCTTAAATCTTTGTTTTCCTTAGTTTGTTTAACAAACCAAAACCCCAATCTATCATTCCGGTATAGTGATATTTCTCTTTGTTTGTATATTTTAAGTCAGTTTTGACTCATATAAAAAGTAGTGATCGAGTAGAGATAGTTAATTATGACTATTTATTCTCAAATTTGCCATTTATTCTCTTTCAAGAGTAGAATATTGTCGTATAAAACAAGATACCGATGTATAAGAAATGAAAAGCTGCAATATGTATATACGTGTTTGTTTGTTTCAATATTGGTGCAAATTGGAGAATGAGCTTAGTTGACATTTCGTGTGCAGTGGATATATATATATATATATATATATATAATTTTATGGGATATTTATTTTTTAATAATGATATTAATGAGGCCAGGTTATGTCTCTATAATATATGAGTTTGAATAAATTCAAGCTTTTAAACGGGTGAGTCAAATACTGCATGCTGGCTATAAAAGAAGAGGGGACAATTGAGGAGGCCTGCAGAATCGAGAACAGCCAAAAGAGGATAGAAATCAAAAGAGAAAAAAAGAGACAGAAAAGCTATGGAGGCTGCTGCTGGATCAGAGAAGGAAGAGAATAAGAGAGTAGCAGTGCTTGAATCTAGTAGTATCGATGCTGATGATCATCATCAAGAAGCTGCTTGCAAAGATGATGAAATTGTTCTCAAAGTAAGTGAAATTAATTAATTAATTAACATATTTTGCATCTGATTATTGCCTCGAAGTTTTCCTGAATGATTCGATCTATTATGATTGTCAAAAATATATGGAGTTAGCTTCTGATTTTGGTAGAATTAACTATACATTTGTTGAGAAGGTTTACAGATCCTTTTTCTCTACAGAAATTTGAATTAAAAAGTTTTTATAAGGAATATTATTAGACTTGCATGTAAATATGTGTGTGTGTGTGTAAATTTGGTTAATTTAAGTTTATATATATATATTACTTGCAAGAGCTGCAAAATTTTGATTAAAATTCATAGATATGCAACTTGTTTTAGATAATATGTATTCCCAGTTTTAATTTATACATCATTTACTAATAATATGCTAGATTTTTTACCCTTAAATTTTGCATAAATTAAGTAAAAATGAAATATTCTTCATGAATTCTTAGTTAATTAATTGATAGATGGAAAAAAAAAATTTAATTGCTAGCTAATTAATTTAAATTTCTTCTTCTTTTTATTGATATGAGCTTTCTGTGATTACAGGTTGGAAATGGAAGGTCGTCCCAGGAGAATAATGAAGTGAAATCATCTTCACCTGAACATAAAGAATTGAGTTGCAGCAAACGGGTATTGAAAAGTGAAATTAAGCCTTTCAATATTTGAAATAAATAAATAATTAGTCATCTTTTCATGCTTTTCTTCTTTTTCAATTTAAAGTATATATAACAAAAGCATAATTATTTAATCTTAATCCCTTTTCATGTAAGAATTTTGTAGATTTCTATTAATCGATCATGATGCTTAATTAATTAAACAGATATCAGCCACGACTACTATAAAGGGATGCTCTGAGGAACCTGATCATTCAATGGCATCTATTTCCTCAAGTCGAAAGGATCAACAGGTAATAATAATTATTAGAGCCTTAATCTATGCATTGTGAACTAATTAATTATTTCTTTAAGGTTAAAATAATTTCCTAAAATATTATTCATGATGATATAGGATATTTATAAGCTTGAATCTGCTAGAGCCGAAATGGGTGAAGTCAGACAAGAAAACCAAAGGCTCAAGAACTACCTAGGTCGGATCACCGAGGATTACCAAACGCTTCAAATGCAGTTCTACGACATTAAAAAAAAATCAAACAAGTCCAAGGATGTTCCAATTGTTGCAGCAAGTCCCTATAACAACAATTCCGATCAAGGCGACGAATCGGATCTCGTCTCCCTCAGCCTTGGATCATTTCCCAGCAAAAACAAAAGAGAGGAAAAGAATAAAAACCCTAGCACTAGTACTAGTCAAGGGAACAAAGAGAATCATGAGTCCGATAGAGAAAGCTTGTCTTTGGGGCTCGATTGTAAATATGAAGCACATAATAAATCATCGGGTGTTACTACACTGTCGGATCAAGTGCCGGCGACGAATCCAAGCCCTGCGAGCAGCCTTGAAGAAGTGCGAAAGGAAGACGCAGGTGAGACTTGGCCACCAAGAAAAGTTCTCAAGACAATGAGAACTGTGGAAGATGAAGTTGGGCAACAGAGTCCAGTTAAGAAAGCTAGGGTTTCAGTGAGAGCTAGATGTGACACACCGACGGTTAGTTTAATTAAATTCTACATGCATGCAAAATGGAATTAATGTATCGAGGTTTTATTGATAAAATATATGATTTGTTTGATACAGATGAACGATGGATGTCAATGGAGGAAATATGGACAGAAGATTGCGAAAGGAAACCCTTGCCCTCGTGCATACTATCGTTGCACTATTGCACCCTCATGTCCAGTACGGAAACAGGTATGTAAAAATTAACATGTTTAATTGACACATTACTTTTTTCATAATATGAGTCACAAAATAATAATTTAAAAACGTTCGTGAATTTCAATTAATTTCAGGTACAAAGATGTGCGGACGACATGTCCATCTTGATCACAACATATGAAGGAGCACACAACCACCCACTTCCAATGTCAGCCACAGCAATGGCTTCCACCACCTCCGCGGCCGCCTCCATGCTCTTATCCGGCTCATCATCAACCTCGGCCCGGTCTGGCCTCAACCCATCACTTGGATCCACCACCACCACTCCTTCTCATCATGACCTCCATGGATACAACTTCTATCTCTCCGACACCTCCAAATCAAGATTCTACATGCCCAACTCTTCATTGTCATCTTCCCTCCCAACAATCACCTTAGACCTCACTTCATCAAACCCTTCATCATCATCAAATTCCTTGTCCCATTTCAATAAATTTTCTTCTTCTTCATCATCAAATTCTTCTCACCATCCCACCAGCCTCAACTTTGGTCCTCATTCTGAATCCAACACCAATATGTCTTGGAACAACAATGGGTTCCTCTCCTATGGGTCGACCCAATTACCACCCTCCAATGTCAACACCAATAAGAACCAAATTGGGTCAATTGGGTCCTCACTTGGTAGCCTTGGAATTAGGCAGCCTATGCAACAAAACAATTACCAAAGTTTCATGTACAAAAATATTAATCCAACTCTTCCTTCTTCTCAAGGTTTTGCTCATCACCAGCTTCAACCATCCGACCCAATTGCTGCAGCAACCAAGGCAATCACATCTGACCCAAGTTTCCAATCTGCCCTAGCAGCAGCCCTCACATCCATCATTGGCAGTACTAGTAGCACTGTTGGCACACCTGGCATTCTAGGCAATAATAGCAACCAGTCATCATCATCAGTACTTGGCATGGAGAAATTCAAGAGTGATTTCATATTGGCAAGCTATTTCAACAAACAATCAGCAAATAATTCCGCGAATTCGCAGTCCGCCGGGAGCAGCAGCTTGATGTTTCTTCCACCTTCATTGCCATTTTCAAGTGCCCCCAAGAGTGCTTCTACTTCTCCTGGTGATACTAGAGACCGCAAAAGTTTATAGTTAATATAGGTTTTGTTAATTAATTAGTTCATATATATATTAATCAAGTAATTAACTATTCAACCAAGATATAGTTAATTAATTAAGCTGAGTTTGATTTTTGTGTATTGATTAAGTTTTCTTCTTCTTCTTCTTCGTTTTTAACTAGCAGTGATGGTATGGCTAGCTGTAATTGTAATTAAATTTTATTTAATCCAGGATATGTGAACGTATTTGGAAAGGATTAACCCTGGATTAGTTGACATAAGCTAGCTTAATTTGATGTTTTTATGCATATTCATTCATTTGAAAACAGTTTTGGGCTAAAACGTACTAATTGTTGCTCTGTATTCGAGTTTGAAATTCATTTTCTCTAGTTTAGATTTCAAAATGTAGATTCACTCGTTTATGCATCACCATTTTATTTTTTTATTTTCATATTTGGTTTTATTTTTTATGTTTAAGATATAGAGGAAAGAGGGATGAAGAAGAGTGGAGAAAATATATTGTGGAAGAGATAGAGAACAAATGTAGAAGTAAATTAAGTAAACAACATGAAAACTAAACTCTAATTTTCTTTTTTTTGGTGGTTTTCGAAGTAAAGATAGGGTGAATTCCCTTTCAAGATTTTGTTTTCATTCCTTTATTTTTATTTTACCTTTTTTATTCTACTATTGTTTTTCAACCTCCTTTTTCTCTTTTACATATTTCAAACATAAAAAATGACACTAAAAACTAAAAATTTAATCATTATTAAAAGGACCCTAAATAATTATTTGTACATATACTCTATCTAAAATATTTTACTACCTTTTGAATTATTGAAAACATGAAGTAAGATAGTTACAACGAATGTGCTTTTCTTTGTATTTGAGTTCGAATATCATTTTTCATAGTTTAAAATAAAATATCACTTTAAAAAGAATATAGTATTTTTTTTTTCTCAATAATATTGAGAAATCTGATATATACATCGAACTTAATATCTAAATTTTTTATTACACAATAAATAAAAAAAATAATCAAATCAATATTATAAAACAACTTAAAAGAGCTAATTAAAGCCACCCATTTCAAAGGTTTCATAAAAAGGAAAGGACAAAGGAAAAAGAAAAAGAAAAAAAGAAAAAAAGAAAAAAGAAAAAGGAAAAGTAGAGAAAATTCCTTCATTAGGCAAGTGAGGAAAGGCAAGAGAGGCAAGCAGCCGAGTAGGGACAATGCTGAGTAGACCGACCCCAACCACATCCCAAAAATCCCCAAATTTATTCCTCATTCACTTCATAATTCAATTCCTATTGATATACTCCCAAAGCTAATTTGCAAAACAAACACACACCACCCTTCTCTCTTTCTCTCTCAGCAGCCCTGTGTTCCTTAAACCTAATGGCTTCGATCTGATCAAACCCACCTCCATAACCCCTTCTTTGATCATCCTCTTCAGCAACCCAATTCTTAACCTGTTCGGATCGAGACCTCTTGGAGATTCGGAGCTCCAGGTGAGAGAATTTTCCCCAAATTATATTCAATTTCTCTTGTTTCTTTTCATTTCCCGGTTTAATTTTGAAATTGGTTGATATTTTAGGCGCGTATTGAAGGTATGATAAGAAAGATCCGAATTCTGTGTTTGGATGGGTTTAAATGCCTGTCTTTGTTAACATTTTGGTTACTTGTGGATTTTTTGTCCGAATATGGATTAGGGTTTTGTTTCCTTGAATCAAATTAGTGAAAAACGTTGCTTTTAATCGTTATCAAGCATACCACAGCTGTAAACATCTGAAAAGTTGCTTAATTGAAGTGAAATTTCCAGTTTTTGAGCTTAATTTCAGGTATTGAGCTTCGATTTTCTGTATACTTAGCTCAGCTAAACCTGCATAAGTGGTAATTTGATGTATTTGTATATTCTATTTCTTCGTGAATATGTATCACGTCCTTTGCGACAAATTGAGTTTCTCCAATTTTGGTTGTTGTGCAATTTGGTGGAAAAATGTAGTTTTTGATTTTTGGGTTGAAAAAACATGCAAGGGGGGATTCACCCAATGGATGGCTGATCTCGAAGATGTTTACTGGTTGTTGATTGCTGTGATGTATAGGTGGTAGCAAACTACAAATGTCGACTCCCGCAAGGAAGAGGCTGATGAGAGACTTCAAGAGGCTGCAACAAGACCCTCCTGCAGGGATTAGTGGGGCTCCCCAAGATAACAACATAATGTTGTGGAATGCTGTAATATTTGGGTAAGTTGGAAAATGAATAGTAGAAACTTTTGCGTTCTCTTCTGTTATGCAACATAATGTTTCACTTTTTGTTATGTTTTACGGTTGGCTAAGCCATTTCTCGTTTCTTGTCTGGTTTGGATTGCAGTCCCGATGATACTCCTTGGGATGGAGGTCAGTTAATCCTTGCATCGAAGCTTTTGATTATGTTAATGTGTTTCAGACGTGGAATAATCCATTCTAAGTTTTACATTCTCGAATGAAGGCGAACAGCCTGTACAGATCTTATGTTGTGCTCTAGTTAGATGTAAATTCCTGTATTTTTTCCTTTCTGATTTAATGTGTGTTACAGCTTATATCTTCTGATGATTAATTAAATTGGTGTTGAATGGATTCCTTATTTCACTAAGTTCTTAGATTGGTGTGAGAAGGGTATGTATGTTTCTGTTAGAAAACCTTAACACTGTTGATAATAACTCTCGGCTGAGCTATACAGGTACTTTTAAGTTGACTCTTCAGTTTACAGAGGATTATCCAAACAAACCGCCAACAGTGCGATTTGTTTCTAGAATGTTCCATCCCAATAGTAAGTTGGATTACACATATCTGGACTTCTCAGCTTTTCCTTCATGTCAAACTTTTCTCCCCTGGTTTCTGAATTCAATTGTTCTTTCAAATTTGATCAGTTTATGCAGACGGAAGTATTTGTTTGGATATTTTACAAAATCAATGGAGTCCTATATACGATGTGGCGGCTATACTCACATCTATCCAGGTAGGGTTTGATTGTATGGATATAGCATTGTTGTTTCCCTGATTATATTTGTGAACGTACATATCAGGTATCTAGGTATTCATGTCAGATATAGCTTGTATAAGCCTTAGAACTAACTGTATGGAGAAGTTAAAATGTTCAAGTAGCTGCACATGTCAATGGAGTTTAATGAACTGAACAGAATGTAAATGTCGATAATTTTAGTGTGTTAAAACACGAACAATCTGAGAAGACTCTTAACATCTACCATTTGCTTATTGCAGTCCCTACTATGCGATCCCAACCCAAACTCTCCTGCAAATTCAGAAGCTGCTCGCATGTTTAGCGAGAACAAGCGTGAGTACAATCGAAGAGTGAGGGAAATCGTGGAACAGAGTTGGACAGCAGACTAGCTCCTCCGCAGGGGAAAGCTTGTAGGAGAGTCTGAATTTGTTCGAAGGCATGTTATAAGTAGAATTGCTTCTGTCAAAATCATTGCGCAAACTTATCAACATTTATCATGTATTTCAATGTTTTCTTCCCAAATTATGACGTTTAGGATTTGCTTTGTCTTTTAAGTATATTTGTCGCCAATTGTCACTTTGCTTGTTGGTGAAGCTCATGTAAAATTGTGTTGTGTATCAATTTGCATTGGTTTGTTGTGAACTTCGTCTGGTTTTTTTTTCTGCCAATGGGGATGGAGAAATTGAATTTTGGACCTCTTTTAATATTTACAAAAAAAAACATCACATGATTAGCAACCAATTTTTCATTTTGTGCTTGATATATAAAAATTATATAAATTCTATGAAGTGAGATGAATAGATGATGAATTAGTTTTTTATTTTTGTTTTGTTGTGTATTTTTTTTTTTTATATTTGTTGATAAATTATTAGCAAATATATATTTATCGTGAGAACAAGGAAAATCAGATTTTTTTCCTTTTGGTAATTGGAAAAAAAAAACAGAATTTTTCACACAAGTTAACGAACAAAATTAATGCTCTTGGACTACGCTTTACTTACTTGAGCCCTAAGATTAAGTACGGGAACTTCTTGAACAAGTAATTTGCCCTAACCTTATCATAACACTCATTCACTAGTCACTCCTACTCCAGTTCGGATTAGGAAACTCCCAAATCTATATATTCCTTTCATGTAATATTCATACCTTCACAAACTCTTTCATTCATTCACTCACACAAAACTGCCCAACATGTCACTCAACCTCGCCCCCACATCCCCTTCTCTCGGCTCCTCCTGGCCGTGGCTCATGCTCCCGGACCGTCACCGCCACGCCCCCTACAACGATGAAGCCTACAATAACCAAGGCTTAAAATGGTTCTTCAGCCTCTACACCCACCAAATCCACTGCCTTCCCCTCCCAAAGGCTCGCGAAAAGGCAGTGTGTGGATCATCGTTAGGCTGGCTAATCTTCCACGATGAACACACATCCGCCGTGACCCTCCTTAACCCTCTCAACCGAGCCCAAATCAATCTCCCAAACCTCTCCTCTTCTCTGTTTTACAACCAAGACTCTTCCTTTGTTCTTCACAAAGCCATACTCTCTTCAGATCCTTCTCGCTTCCCTTTCGATTACAAAGTGTTTGCGATTTTTGGGGAAAAGCGAAGACTCGTGTACTACAAGGCAAGGGATAGGACATGGACCATGATACAAGATGCCGGGTCGTATTATGACGACATGATTTGCCTTAAGGGGGAGGAGCTTCTCGCCACCAATGAGATTGGAAAGGTTGTGTCTTGCCATTTTGACAATGACACCAAAGAAGATGCTGACTCGTTTTCTTCACCGAGAATTGACGAAATCTCTTACCCTTTCTTCTTCAAAGGTGGAAAAGTTTATCTTGCGGACATTGAAGGAGGGCTTGTTGTGCTCATAAGGTTTGTTCAGGACAGCTCTCTGAATGGCCATGAGACTTACAGTTTTGAAGCCTACTTATACGATGAGGGAGAAAGGGAGTGCCTACCGATCGACAACTTGGGAGGGTGGACGATTTTCGTAGGACACAACCAATCCACCGCAGTGGAAGGAGGACACTATAAGGGGATGATAAAACCCAACTGTGTCTACTTCACTGATGATAGAATGGACACCGAAGAAAGCTTAGTGGTTGGAAATGACTCTGGAATGTTTAACATGGAAGACGGCAAAGTTGAACCAGTAGAATGTAGTTTGAGTGACGACTTGATGTATGTTTGGCCTCGCCCAGTCTGGTTCATGTCTAGTACTCCTTGAATCAGGGATTTTCTTCGGGTTTTTTGTTTTATTCCATCTTGTAGGATTGATCATTCATGTAAATTTTCAAGTTTTAATATATGATTCTACTTTGATTCAATTTTGATACCTTGGAATCCAAGCAAAAAAAAAAAACTTAATAATAGTGTAAAGAATCACAGATGAATTATGCAAGAAATTTGTATAAGATTAAGCAACAAACACTTCAATGGCTAAGCACAATTGACATCACCACAAACTGTATAACATTAAGCAAACAAACCCAACATTTAAGTTTAATCCAACGGAAACACAAATGAAATGGTTTTGCACCTAGACAGACTGTAAAACTTTGAGCTGAGACCTTTTTTACATAGGAATTATCCCCCACAAAAAAACACTGAAGACAAACCCAACAAGAGTATGAAGATGAAATGGATTTGGCATGTCCAGTATGTTTATACAACTTCAGTGGGACTGATGACTTCCATTGATGGAGCAGCATCCTACATCGGAAAACATAGGAAGATTAAAACAACAACCACAGAGAAGAAAGACAAACAAGATACATCGAAAATCTTTGTTCTCAAAATCTCAAGAATGTTTAGATAAGAAACAAACTCACCTCATTTTCTTTGTTCTCATTAAGTGATTCTTGCTCTGCAGGAGGAGGGATGGCTGAGCCTGTAAACACACTGAACCATTAGATAATGTAACAAGAAAAGATGATTTGGCAAACATATTATCTGAAAGACATGCCTTGTTCACCAGCACGGTTAAACCCCTGCTTCTTGTTGCTGTCCTTTACTTTGTTAAGTTCTTGCTTAATTGGCTTCTGGGGTTTCTTCGCAGTTGATCCACGAGCCCCATTGTCAGAAACAGGTCCTGAATTTGAAGAATTCTTCACGGTAGACCCCCTAGTCCTGGTTGTGGGAATGCTTTTCGGAGCAATCTCCTTTTTGACGGGGGCATTCACTGGAGTAACTTGAGCAACTTCAGTGTTCAATGACTTGGGTTTCAGTTTCCTACTTCCCATTGTAGAAGAGCAGCTCTTGGTATCATCATCAGAAGATCGAGTCCCCTCTTCAGGTACATGAGAACAGGCTTCGGAGACCTGCAACTGCTCATTTTCTACTGAACTTTTGCTCTCCAATAATTCCTTCAAAGGGTCTTCAAGGTCAGTAAGGTCATGGCGGTCCACATAAGACTTCAGCTCATCTCGCATTCGCTGAAGAGGCTGTGTTTTGGCACAATTTGAACAAAAAGATGACATATTTGAGATGATCTCACATTCACATATGATTTATATATCCCTTAAATTATCAAAAAGGAATCTTAACCCATGTGTTCATGAGTTTCATTCAACCAAAAAATGGGCTGAAATTACTAGAATGGAACTATAAAAGATGGGACACATGAATTGTACCTCACATCCAGCCTCCAAGGCTAGTTTGAAAAACCCAAGTGAAATAGTGTGCTTGGAAGCCGCTTCAGACACCTTAATCTGGGACAGCCAGTAGGATGCTGAGGACAAAACATTGAACTTCTTCCGGCTTGTCATTTTAGAAATGTCGGAAGCTGGTGTTTCACTTTTCACAGACCTCTTTGATCTAGCCTCAGAAATGGGAGTGATGTTGCCAGCAAGCTTTGAAGCTGGGGTGATAGCCGGCTTCGAAGGAATCGAGAGCCTTCTCGGTGGCTTGGCAGGCTTGTCCTTGCCAGATAGATCAAGAACACCCATGCTTTTACTCAAAGTTGATGCAGGTCGCCCCCTAAAAACACAGGGATAGACATCTCATATAAAACTCAACAAATTGAATATGTTTCCAAGCAGTACCCTTTTGCTTACACACAGAATAAACAATCTTGGTGCAAATTAGAAAGGGAATTAGGAGAGAACTATAGCTTAACAAGTTAATTTTATAAACCCCCAAAGACTTCACATAACTCTACTCTTTTGAGAAATTCTTTGATTTGCGCAATTTTACTCTAATTAACAAAATCTAGCAACAATTTAACAGTTGCAGACTGTCAAGGATTGAAAAACACTGTATCAATTGGCTTTGAAAATAATTCAAAAGCAAAATAAACAAAATAAAAATAAAAATGTAACCTTTTCCCTAAACAAATTGAATTGCTAAGATCAAATGCAATGGCTCAAATTTTTGCGAATTTGTGCACATACCCAATTTCACCAAAATTGATTTTCCCCCAACAAATCGAACAATAATTTGCATATCCTCATAACATGTAAAATATAACATTCACACAGACGGATTCTAATTGCAAGTGAAATCATATAAACTATCAATTATCAACCCTATAGCATCGCCGTCGTCAGATCATACCTCTTGGACGCGGAATTGTTCGACGATTCGCTGCCCACCGGCTGCTTCTCCTCCTTGGCTTTAGTCCCGGAGCGGAGCGCATACCGGAGAAGCTTTCCTGAAACAACCAAAATGAAACCCCAATTTTACAAAAAAATTCACATACACACAGAAATTCACAAAGAAAAACACACAAAGATTTGATTAGTACCAGATTGAGCAGATTGGGGATCCTCCATTGATCTATTGATCTCTCTATAACTCTCGTTCTTCTTCCTTGGCTTTGTGTAAAGAACAATGACTCAGAGTCTCGGTTTTATATTCAGTCTATTCATTTTCTTTTTCTTTTTTTCGTTGTTTTTTTGACTGCAATCGATTGGGCGGGAACTGTAGCGACGCCCTACAACACAACTCAAATTTCCACAAACGCGCCATAATGATAAAATCTATCTTACTCGCGTTCTTGTGTGAGCATGTCCACCGCATTCCCCACGTGTCATATTTCTATTCGTGGCTCTAGGTTCAGTCAGCGAGACTTTCGTTGTGTCTACGTTTGGGAATTTTTGATATGGTAGGATGGAGCGGACGTGATTGAGAGGGGAAGTGGACGCGTGGACGACGCATGTGTTTGATGATGATTTCAACGGCTGGCGCCGCATGGGACCCATGGCTTTATATAATTAGCTGTGAAAATTCGAATTTCAAATTTCAAATCGTGTGCCGTTAAAACTGCTTTGCGGTTGGGAATATACTAATATGGTGATGCGATAGACGAAGGTAGTTTTTTCAACTTTTATTTGTCTCCAGCAGTCCAGCGAAACATAAATAAATAATATTTTTTCCTTTGTTTCCGGATGGGACTTGTTTATTATGGGCTGAACGCAAATGTTTCAATGGCCCATTGGGCCAAGACGAAATAAAAGTTTCTATTTTAACAGTTGATAATTATTTAATTCTAAATTTTTAGTTTTTGCATGATCTATATATGGAGGGAGAGGAAAAGAAACGTAAGCAAGAACGGTGGTAGGGTAGGGAAGGAGGAAGGAAATAAAGAAGAAAACTTGTAGTTCTTTTGTTTTTTGAAAAAAACTACAATATTGTTTAATTTCTTTAATTTTATATAAAAGGTAAAAATAGAAGATTAATTCAAAGTGTAAAATTATTTTATTATTCTTTTGATACAATGATATTGGAGGAAGAGATTACATTATTTAAACATTGGTTATCAACCTTACCTGACAAAAGTCAAACCAATACCACTAGGTCATAGCACTAAGTGACAAATTATTTTATTATTCTAAACATAACTTATATCTAGAAAATTCTAAGAAAATGGATACACAATAACACAAAATATCAGGTACCTTAATTAGAGTGCAATTCCAATAATGAAAATTAGAGTAGATAAATGAAAGAGTACATGACAAAGAAAATAACACATCGTCCTACGATTATAAATCCAAGAGAAAAGTGAAAGGTGACAGGCTTCAAACAAAAAAAAAAGGACAAAGAAAACCCTGAAACAAAATATTTATAACTCAAACTAAATATATATTTAACAATCACGGCTCAATTTGATATTGTTTTTTTCTTCTTAAAAAATCATTTTATTGCAAAGTGAAGCAGTATATAAGTGTTTGGTAAATGAAAGCAATGAACGTTTAATAACAATTTTTAAAAGTAGTTTGCATGTTACTTTTGAATTGCTTTAAAAAAGAATATTTTGTTGTACAACTGTGTATTATGAAAGCACAACAGAAACAACTATTTAAAAAAACACAGTAGAAACAAATTTTCAAAAGACATAACAATACCAACTGGCTCGCTATGGCCTAGCTAATGATATTCCTCCCTACAAATTATGTGGGAGGCTTGTGGAGGTCTCATGTTCGACTTTTGCGCTTGTGGATGTCTCATGTTCAATTCTCGTAAATGACGAAGTTGACATCCAATGTATTTTGCAGAAGTAACTTCATTTAAAAGGAAGAAGTTACAGCAATGGAATAACAGTGATAATCTAATCAAAACCTTGCCTATTAAAACGGATTAAGAAAAAAGAGTACCACAATCCCAGTCTAATTAACAAGAGAATACATTAATTGAATAAATCCTCCTCTAACATACCTAACATAAAAGCTAGAGGAGAATGAAACCAATGGTAATTGGTTCTTGCCCGTAAACCATGGCGAGCCAACGTATGAGCCACTGAGTTGGCTTGCCGTCGAACCTGTGCTGGAGCCGTGTTCTGCAATTGTCTGAGGAGAAGTTTTGCATCGTCGAAGATAGGGCCAAGGATCGACCGGTCCTCTGCGATCTGATGCAACGCTGCAATACAGAGCATTGAATCTGATTCGATTATTGATTGATTCAGACCTTGAGCCAAGAGTAATTGTAAACCCTTCCAACTGCAATTTCTTCGATATGGAGTGGAAACAAAATCCCCATGTGGTATTCCGCCACTGCTCGAAGAACTCCACCTGCTGCATCTCGGATAATCACTCCAATACCACCGCCGAGATCTATGTACAGGGTTTGAATCCCTCCAATGTAACAAAGAAAAAACTAAATTATATATGTTAATATAGCTTGTGGAGGGCTCGGGTTCACCCAATGTATATGATTTGAATCCCTCCAATTTGAAAATAAATAAATAAACTAAATTATATCGTAAATAAACAAATAGTAATATATATTTTTTAATATTTGATTGCAAAGTGCATACATAATAAATACTCCTTTGTGGTTGACAAAAAGGGTTTGCATAAAATACCAGCATGGATAGAATATAGGATAAACTATATAAAAATATTTAAATTATAGGGGTCATTTTAAGTTCATATCTCAATTATGAAAAATTTTCATCTAGCTACCTAAACTATCAAAATACAACATCTATTTACCCACAATTGGTAATTTGTTAGAAAAAATCTGTTAAGTGTCAAGTGGCACTTGTGGGCTTTTTTTTAATGCTGACATAGACTCCATGTCAGATAAAAATTAATAAAAATTAAAAAATTTAATAAAACATTAATAAATATTCTATTATATAAAAAATAAAAATAAACCAAAAAACAAAACAAAATTCACGCCTTCTCCACAACCTTCGTCTTCTCCGACTTCTTCGTCTTCTCGTCGACTCGTCGTCCACTCCAACCCCACAACTCCGACGTAGAAGGCCATTAATGGGCTGGAGGTGGAGCAGCATCGGCCACAATCCCAAACCCTAAAATCCCAAGCATGCTCAAGCGAATTGAACTCTTCGACACCTCCGTTATCGCCAAGGGCGTTTCTAAATCTGCCAAGGACTCCATGAAGCAGACCATTTCTATTATGTTGGGCTTGCTCCCATCTGATATGTTCTCCATCACCGTTAGGGTTTGCAAAGCCCCTCTCGATTGCCTCCTCGCCTATTCCATAATCACCGGGTAATTCACATTTTTGTGCCCTTTTTCCACATTTGAATCAAGACCCCCAATTTCCAATTCAATCGGAACGAGTTCGAACCCAAACCCGGAACGATAACGAAGTCGTTTTTGGGATGGTCCGAGCTATGACGGTCGAAGAGATCGGTGACGAAGCAGCTAACATCGTTGTTCGAATCGGAGGCGGCGTCTGAGAACCAGTCTCAGTCAGTGCTCTGGGTCGGGTACATTTGGTTGTGGTTTGCGGGTCAAGTTCATTTGGTTGTGGTTCGCGAGGTAGGTTAGTGGTGGCGGAAAGCACTAGTAGGTGAGGGGATCGATTTTTCTATTACGAGGAAGGTCTAGGAGGAATTATCTATTAAGGGGTGAGAAATTTTTGGAAGGGAGAGAGGGAGATTTTCTTGGTGTTTTGCTCATGAAATTATAGAATTGGTGTGGGTTTGAGATAGAAATGGAGATGGAGAGGAAGGGAGAGAGGGATGGGTATTAAGGAATTTGGGGGCAATTTCATCGTTGTCGATGAGGGGTGGGCAATTCATCGTTGTTCGTGATATTGATTTAGGTTTGTTTTGGTTTTATTATTTTTATTTTTATTTTAAAATTTTATTAATTGTTTTAAATATATTTATTTATTTATTTATCTACATAGCGTCCATGTCAGCATAAAAAAGGACCCACAAGTATCACTTAGACACGTAACAGATTTTTTTCTAACAGATTGCTAACGGTAGGTACCTAGATGTTGTGTTTTGATAGTTTGGGTATCTAGAATCCAATTTTCAAAGTTGAGGTATGATTTGAAATGACCTCTATAATTTTGGTATTTTTATTTAGTTTATCCTAGAATATATATACAAGATGTTGAGTAGATATTGTTTTCTACTCCTAATAAAGAAATATATATATATATATATATATGGCGGATCCGTGACACCACATTTTAAACACAAATTTTGATACAATTTTTCATCTCTTAAATTAAAAGACTCTTAATGACTGAGATTAAAGATAACATAACTATTTTAACTTAAAATTAAATTAAATAATAATTCTAATTAAATTTGCATATTGACTTCAGGGAATAGGAAATGCTCTACCACCAGCACCGGCACCAGCTCCAGCGCCCGCACCAGCTCCGGCACTAGCCCCAGCTCCCGCGCCAGCTCCAGCCCCAGCCCCGCGCCAGCCCCTGCTCCAGCTCCGCCACCAGCCCCCGCGCCAGCCCCTGCTCCAGCTCCTCCACCAGCCCCCGCTCCTGCTCCGGCTCCAGCCTGTGCAGCTCCCGCACCAGCACCAACCCCAGCGGCCAGCAGCACCACCACCGCCACCAGCTCCAAACGCACCAAAAGGTAGAAAAGTAAAAAGTAGTCTACCACTTACTTCTCTGTTGCTAAAGGCGGTGCCCTTATTACCGTCGCCACCTTTTCCGCCAAGATCACCGCCACGCTTCCTTGCACCACTGGTGACAATAAAAGCACCAACAAGCACAAGAACAAGAAGATTCAAATTCATCTTAGCCATGATTTTATGCGTTAAGATGATTTTTGGCGTGATTGATTAACTCCAACTCCAACTCCTGATCTATATACGCAATTTTGTTCGGTATACGTTGCCGATCGTAGTTAGATGCATTTGATCGATCACACACTACAAAAATAATTTGTTGCATGAGATTAATTAGGTAAGTAAGATTGTATTTGAATTAGATTTCTTCGTGTATGGTTTATAATTGTGTTACAACAAACTCTAGCTCATAATAACATGGGGAAAAATAAATAAATTTTTGTCCCGCTGCAAGAGTAATTTTTTACACAAGGATATATATTAGAAGTAAGGTCATACATATTTTATCGATCTTAATTTTTACGAGAGTCGAATTTGAAATTTCTTATTGGTCATTGTACATTGAAATAGATATATAGGGATACCACTAGACCAATAACATAAATGACTGCGTGAGTAAATTTTAGATACTTTACAATTAAAATACGACTATATAATTTTATTGTTACGTACACTCTTGTTATATCATTTATAGTTAGTAATATTGTGTGACAATGTATGCTCACATATGATACTAAGAACACAATACTTGTATATATCATAAAGTGGATGTGCTTATTGTTACCTACCGTTGATGAATACAAAATTTATCCTAATATAGTACATATGTAAATCAAAACCGTCATTAAAGATTCTTTTACCAAAAAATTGAACAAATTGGAGATTATTTGGTGTCAGTAAAAAATATTAGATCATGTGTATTTATTATTGTTGCTGATTATTAAATTGTGATTTTGCCACTAATATTACTGTCATTATATATGAATACTAAATTCCAATGACCTGTTAGCTTAATCATTTTGCCACTAAGTAATACTGGTTTTGTATTCCTTCTTACTCTACCGAATAATACAAAATTTAAAATTTGAATCTCATAAAATATAAAATGGGTATTCAATATTTACAAGTCATACACTAATATTATTATATATAAAAATTAGGAATTATTTCGGTGGAAAGTGAGAACTTTCCGGTTTGATTTTTCCTTCTTTTGTTATTTTCTTTCTTGGCACGTTATTGTAGACATAGCATATTGTTATGTGGAGATCAGTACAAACCTAATTAAACACCCAATATTTTAACATCCCAACAAATCTACAAATAAAATTAAGTACAATTATGCTAAAATTAGATTTCTTTATGCTATGGCTTTTCAAATTAGTTACAAACGTGTATAATATAAGATCAATAATGCTACGGGTACTATCTGTAATCCTAAATTTTGTATCCTACCATTTGTGGCGCATGATGTGGCAATCCATATTATCATTTTTTAATTATCTATCTCAAAATAAAAATAAAAATGAAATCATACATAAAAAAATTAAATATAGAAAATATGAAAAATACAACAAAAAAGATATATCCCGATTGTTTCATTCTTCATCAAATCGTGATCTCCGTCCCAAAAAAACATAAGCCCTAATAATTTCATCCTACAAAAAAAAAAATTCATCCTACATTAACGATTATGGTGTTTATTGAACAACATGTCATAAACCTTAATTTCATTCGCTCCATATCTTTTTGGTTATTTTCTCTTTTAAAAACCGAAAATCCTGATCGCAACTAGAAAATAAAAGAAAAAGAGAATATCATCCCTTTCTTTCTCTCCCAGCCCTTTATATATATATATATATATATATATATATATATATATAGGTTGATATGGTAAGAGAACTATTAATTATAAAAATATAAAAACTCAGGTAGAATCAAAACAGCCATGGCAAAAGGAATGTATAGGAAAGTAATGGAGGTCTCCCTCCACATTTGTACATTTTTTTTTCTTTAAATAAGATGAAAGCTATTAAGGGAAGATTGGATTTCTTTGCTTTTATAAATTTATTTATTTTATTTTTACAGAGATAAAGATAAAAGATTAAATAACCATTTTAATTAATACACCAAATTCATAAAAATATAGATGGACATTTTAATGACATGGTATTTACACATAAGTTGCCACGTCATAAGCCACATATGGTGGGATGCAAAAAGTGGAATTATAGGTATTACCCGTAGTGCTACCCTATTTCACACCTGAATTTTATCTCTTTACACAGACATATCCTCAGCAAGAATTGGAGCCACCTCCCTAGAGGGTGGGAATAATTGACCATACCAGCAGCAACACCATGACCCAAACTAGCCATTCAATTCGCAATTGAGTTGCATTCCCTGTAAACATAATGAATATCACGCTTCCAATCTCTTTCCATATACTCCTTACAACCATGCAACAGAGAAGCAAGTGAATGTATCGCACCAGTGGGGGAAGACTGTTGACTTTTGTATATATTCCTTATGTCACAGGGTTAGGGATTCCTTGTAATTTGTTGTTTCCTACTTTAGGCATACTTGTAACATATGTATTTCCTCCTAAGGGAGAAGAATACACAAGATATTATTCCCAAATACATTCTTCTTCTTGGTATCAGAGCCAAGCTAAAAGAAAAAAAACCCTAGCCGCGTCGTTCATTGTTGCGCCGTCCGAATCCTAGCCGTGCAGCCGCCGTGCCACACGTCGTCCGATCAAAGCTTGGTTGATTCAGCTGTGCCGTTGCTGCACACCGTCTGATAGTATCACTTCGTTTCGTTGCATCCTTGCCCCACTCGTTCCTCACCTGTACCAATGGCTAAAGAGAAGAAGGCTGAGACCGTTACTACTGGTTCGGTTACAACTCAACCTTCAATATTAGTATGCTACTTGATGAGAAGAGTTATGATTATTGGGCTCCGTTGTTTGAAATGCATGTTGCGGGTAGAAGGAAGATGGGTTATCTTCGTGGGTCGATTAAGGCTCCTGCAAAGGATGATCCTAAATATGATGATTGGTTTTTCGAGGACGCAAAGGTCAAGAGTTTGATGTGGTCCTCCATGAAACCTCACATTATGAAGCGCTATCTGGGATGCATTGAAAAATGCATACGTTGATAAGAATGATGAAGTCAGGGTGTATACCTTGTGTCAGAAAGCTTCGAGGCTCCGACAAGGTGGCCAGTCCTTGGCTACTTATTTTGGAGAGTTGGTGGAGATTTTTCAAGAGCTTGACTACTACGGCAGAGTGGCTATGGAGTGCGAGAGAGATATTCAGCAGTACCAGAAGTCGATTGAAAGACAACGTGTTTATCTCTTTCTTGGAGGATTGGATGATGAATTTGAACATATTCGCGGAGAAGTCTTTCGGAAGGATCCTCCAATTGGCCTTGATGCTACCTATGCTTATGTTCATAAGGAAGCAAAAAGGAAAATGGCTATGCAAAACGAAGCTAACAAGTCTGAAGCTGCTGCCATGGCAGTGAAGTCTTGTAGCTCCCAGAATCAGTCCTATAATGAGAATAGAACCGATCAGGACCGAATTGGCCTTCCAAGCAGTGATCGATCCAACTTCTCTGCTGGTGGTGACTCCTTCTATCGCCAGCCGACTAGGTGCCCTCATTACTGACTCATGGGTCATTCTAAGAAGACATGTTTTGAACTTATTGGCTATCTAGGTGATTGGGACAAATCCCGTGATCCTCGATGTAACAAATCATGTGCCTTTGTTGTTGAAGTGAAAAGTAATGTCGACAATGTTATTGAGAAAGCCTCTGCACTAACCACTGCAGCTGGGCAGGATGGTAAGGTTTTAAAGGTTTCTATATTGTTTCGAATAATACATAGATAATTGATTCTGGTGCTACGGTACATATGACTTATGATTCTATGCAGGTACAAACCCTAAAACCTTCCACCCAAATCGAGGTTAATGTTGCTAATGGTGAAGCCATCCCTGTTGCTGAGGAAGGCACAATTTCTCTCTCTGATAACTGTAACCTTGATATTGTTCTTGTTGTCCCCTCCCTTAATTATAATATACTGTCTGTTGCACAAATAACTATAGCCTTACATTGTGTTGTCATTTTTTGGCCTTCCTTTTGTGTTTTTAAGGACATCCAGACCCGGAAGACAATTGGTTATGGAGTTAGGAAGGGGAAGTTGTATCACCTAGAGCTGACATCAAATAGTACCAGTTTGTTAACTAAAGCTCTACCAGTTGAAGCTTCTAGAAGGGAAAATCAGGAGAGTTCATTAGTTTGGTTATCGCATCGTCAACTTGGGCATGCCTCTTTTGGTTATCTACATAAGTTATTTCCTAGATTATTTAATAAGAATGATGTTTGTAGTTTTCAGTGTGATATTTGTGAACTTGCAAAGAGTCATCGTACTTCTTTTCCACCTAGTTTAAATAAAAGTTCAATTCCATTTGCAATTATACATTCTGATGTTTGGGGCCTATCCAAGTTTGCTACTGTGCGTATTGGTTTGTGAGTTTTATTGATGATTGCAATAGAATGACTTGGGTGAGTTTGTGAGTTTAAGGCCTTTCACAAAATGGTGTATGTTCAATTTCAGTCACAGATACAGGTTCTTCGCAGTGATAATGGTGGTGAATATGTCAATTTTGATCTGCAGGAGTTTCTAGATTCTCATTGGATCATACTCAGGCTACATGCCATATACATCTCAACAAAATTGTGTAGTTGAAAGGAAAAATCGTCATCTACCAGAGGTAGTTCGAGCATCCTTGTTAGGAGCACACCTTCCTGTCTCATACTGGGTAGAAGCTCTCACCTCTGATGCTTATCTCATAAATTGTGTTGCATCCCGTTTTGTGGACTTGCAAACACCCTTTCAGGCGCTCTTTGCCCTCACATCCGCGTCATCCACCACTAATCTTCCACCACATGTGTTTGGTTGTGTCGCATGTGTCCACCTCCACAAGCAGCAGAGAAGCAAACTCGATTCTCGTGTAGTACATTGTGTCTTTGTGGGATATGCATCTAATTAGAAAGGGTACATATGTTATCATCCCCCTACTGGTAAGATGTATATTACCATGGATGTTGTGTTTCATGAGCATGTTATGTATTATGACTCTCATGCGTCTTCACTTCATGGGGAGAGAGAGTTAGAAGTTCAGAGTCTGACGTATGGTGTTCCAGATACTACCCCTGTGGATATATTGGAACCAAGTGGTGAATCGTTGAATATAAGTGGTGATTATTCACAAGGGGAGGCAGACACAGTTGAGAATGAAGTGATTCCAGTTGACATAGCATCGCCGGCCAGTCCACTGACAGCCAGTCTACCGTCGCCCATTCCACTACTGACTAGTTCACCTTCTGCCAGTCCATAGTCAGCTGAATCGTCCCATGCCATTGAAGACACTTCCCTTCCTGCTCATGATAACCATAATCAGTTGTCACCGATCCCGGATGTTCGACCCACCCGTGAACTTCCTGCTCGTGTTAACCGAGGTATTCCTAAACCCGTATATGAAGCTGATCCTAAGTGCAAAAATAAGTATACAGTGTTATATCCTTTGGGAAATTATGTGTCTACCAACCGTCTGACATAATCAAATAAGGCATTTGTTAATCTTTTGTCTACTGTATCTATTCCTAACAGTAAGCAGGAAGATTTAGCAAATCCTAGTTGGAAAGCGGGTATGGAAGAAGAATTGAAGTCACTGAAGAAGAATGCCACGTGGGAGGTAGTGGATTTGCCCCCTAGTAAGAGACATTTGGGGTGTAAGTGGATATATAAATTGAAGTAAGCTGATAGAAGAATTGATCTATACAAGGCAAGATTGGTAGCGAAGGGGTACACTCAAGCATATGGGATTGACTACACAGACACCTTCGCACCATTGGCCAAGATAAATAATGTCCGTGTTCTTTTGTCTTTGGCTGCAAATTTGAATTGGCACTTGCACCAATTTGATGTGAAGAATGCGTTCATGCATGGTGATTTGACTGAGGAGATTTATATGGGTATGCCTTATTGACATGACCCATCTCGAATTTCCCCTCGAAATCCGTGAGAAACTCTGCTCCTGTCTAACAACACCTGAAAACTCAAAATAATCCATGTAATACCCTTACCATTTCAACAAAGACTCTATGAGAATTCTACCGAAAATTCGACAGAATCTCCCCTGTAAATTGGTCAAACTATATTCCACTTGTCAGACAAAGGATTCGAATAATAAACTATTAATCCAACAGTCCAGATTAAATCACATCCAACCAAATTCAAGTCCCAGAATTAATTATAATACCCAGCAATGGATCAGAGCAAACTAGGTTAAGCATAAGTCAACAGAAACTAAAGAAAGTCCTATGTGACGACATCACAACGAAAGATGATGCCTCCTCCTAGTCTTGTCACCTCGTCCTGCTACGGCCTAGAGGGCACAAAACCAACGTAACTGTAAGTGGACAATAAACCATATCGAAGCGTACACATGCAAATAAAGTGAGATAATAATAATAAAAATAAGGGTAATCAGGACAACCCACCTCGTGGTAAATCAAATTACATTAAAACCCTTAATACAATATATATATATATATATATATATATATATATATATATATATATCTGCAACTTATCGGAGTACCATTTAATTACATAGGTGGAACCCATACCATATCCATCTGTACCTACCGTCGTAATAACCTAGCCGAAGCCGATATCCAGGGCCGTAGCCCACATCCAAGCCATATCCGTCATCCTCGAGCCGTAGCTCGATGTCTCGGCTCATTCCGAGCCGTAACTCAATGTCCCGCTCAACATATGATGGAATCCTCCACATCATCGCTAATACCTCGCTCAGCGTATGATGGAATCCTCCACATCATAGCCCGATATCTCATCCAGTGTATGATGGAATCCTCCACATCATCGCTAATACCTCACCGAGCATATGATGGAATCCTCCACATCATAGCCCGATACCTCATCCAGCGTATGATGGAATCCTCCACATCCTTACTCATACCTCGCCGAACATATGATGGAATCCTCCATATCATAGCCCGATACCTCATCCAGCGTATGATGGAATCCTCCACATCATCGCTAATACCTCGCCGAGCATATGATGGAATCCTCCACATCATAGCCCGATACCTCATCCAGCATATGATGGAATCCTCCACATCATCGCTAATACCTCGCCGAGCATATGATGGAATCCTCCACATCATAGCTTGATACCTCACCCAACGTATGATGGAATCCTCCACATCATTGCTAATACCTCGCCGAGCATATGATGAAATCCTCCACATCAAAATCCGATACCTCATCCAGTGTATGATGGAATCCTCCATATCATACATCGTACCTTTCCGAGCCTATGATGGAATCCTTCATACCATAGCTCATGTCCTGTCGAGAGTTTGACAGAATCCTCCATACCATACCTTGTATCACGCTGAGTGTATGAGGGAATCCTCCATGCCATACCTCACCGAGAAACTCCCACCAACCCTCCATCATCAAAGCCTAACCCATCATCCTGGGCCGAAACCCCAAAACCATCCAATACCTAGGCCTAACCCCAAATATATAACCCAAGGCCTAAGCTTAAAATCCATAAAATCACCCTCTCGGGCCTAAGACCAAGTTAATACCAAAATCGTTTCCCAAAATCATTATTGAGATCCATAATTAGTTAAAAACCGAAATAAAATCATTATCCTGAATTTCCGAGGTTTAGAAATATAATAAACACTTTAATTATTCTTAATTTCCGAGACCATTTAATCAATAAATCACTTTAGAACCATTCCATTTAATTCCCGAAATTCATATCCGATAATAAAACATTTAAAACATAGAAATATACATGCATTAGGATTTGAACCAAAATCCACTCACCCCAAGGTCCAAACAAGTCCAATTCCATCTATTCGGTCCTCTGTGACCTTCGGAGCCACCACGCCTGTCAAAAATGACAATTGGCATTATTAAACGGTAATTATTATGTAAGGACTCTTCTCAAATTTCCCCTCAAAACCCGGGAAGAACCCCGCTCCCGTCTGACAACCTAAAGAAAAATCCCTAAATACCCTTAAGTCCTTACAATTAATTATGAGAATTTTGCCAAAAATTCGGCAGAACCTCCCTTTAAGAACTAGTCAACCGTCTTCCACATGTCAGACAAAGGATCAGCTAGCACTCCAAATTCCAACAGACAACAACCATCCAACGATGAACTCGAAAATTTTACAGTAAGTCCAAAAGTGTTATAAGAGCATATAGGTAGGATAATAATTACAGAATTAAATATCCTACTCGAGTATAGGTAATAGCGCAGCTGATATTCTAATGTCTCCGCCTCTGAAAGTGCCCACGTCAACTCAACAACCTGGAGGGGATTTAAAACATACAAGTTGTGAGTGGACAAAAATAATCATTTAGAAATCGTTTTCTGAGGAAATCTTACCTTTTCCCCCTCCACGAGTAAAACCATGCATGCATAACATAAACATTTATTTTTGTGCAAATATGATATAAAGATGATCTGAAAACCACCGAAATTTCAACTTACTTTAAAAACACTTGGTTGGATCCACGAAAATCTGTATAATGAAAAAAACACCGTGGTCCACAATTTGGTTTGAAAATCCTCCTCAAAGGAGTTTAAAAGCATGTAAATTTACCTGGACACAAAATATATCAACACATACCCCACTGTTCCCGAAATACCCTCCACACACCCGATATACCTCGAGTTGTGCAGAAACATGTGCTACGCGTAGATAGCCTCAACGGCCTGGTGGAGAAAAACCCCTCGACACCAGCGTCGGAGAACCCTCAACGAACCAGCGGAGCAAAACCCCTCAACGCCAGCCGGAGAAACCTTGACCATCGGGGACAGAAATTCAATGAAAATCAAAAATCCGTGTTTTGAAATCCTTGTTTCTTGGCCTAAGCCAAAGTCATTGAAAAATCATTTATGGCCAAATCCAGTAAATGACAAATACGGGTCTAAACCCAAAACGACATAAAAACTGAGTCCAAAAATCAAGCCATTTCACCAAAACACTATTTCACTGAAATATGGAAAACCTGTGTCCAGTAATAATTTCTAAATTCTAGAAATTGTCACAAACAATACATAAAAGAATTTAATTCAAAGATACCTTTATGCATGCATTACAATTTATAAACCAAAGTCCACTCACCACACATCCAAGCAAGCTCAATCCCGAGTCGTACGCTCCTCCGAAGTTCCTGGAGTAGTATCACCTGTCAATATTAACAATCGGGATTACCGGCTAATAATAAAAACCCTACATTTAAACTCCCTAAACCCCGGGTGGTTCGCTCGTGTCACCCTAAAAAGGCAGCCACTTCGGACACCCAAAACTACCCTTAAACGACGTTCGATTAACCTGAAATCTACGCCGACAAATTCGAAATGTGAAAAACTAGCTGACACGTGCTACCGTGACCCCATAATCGATCCCACGAGCCGTCACGCGCCGGCAGAAGGCCGACACTAGCGCCACGCACCGCTACTCTCCGACCACGCGCCGCCACGTGCCGGCCACTCACTGATCACGCGACGCCACTCGCTGACCACACGCCGCCACGTGCCGGCCACTCGCTGACCATGTGCTGCCATGTGCCTGCTACAGTGAACCACGCGCTGCTACAATGTCCACGCGCCAACTCGGTCTGACTCGACGCTGACTCGACCTGACTCGATGCTGACTCAGTGCTGACTCGGTCGCCAAGTGGCACCCACGTGGCTGCTATGTGGCATCCCACGTCACCCCCGTCTGACCTACCTTGTCATTGGCGTCTCACCGAAAAAGACGGTCGTGCTGCCGTCCACCGCCGTCGTGCACCGCAGGAAAACCCCATTTTCGGCCGACCTTGAGTTTTTCCTAACTTCTTCAAATCTCAACCATTTTCACGAATTTCACGTCTAAATCTATCTACTCGAACCCATGAACTCCAAAGTGACCTCAAAACACTAAACCCATACCTGTGCTGGCTGGAAACTTGATCGAAGCTTCCAGTTTTTCTTTTCCTCGGTCCGACGTCTCCCGCGGTTGCCTCATTCGATGGTTGGTACGTCTGTGATCGTGGGAATGAGGAGATTTCGATTAGTGGAACTAGAATGGGAGACTTGGCCTTGAATCGAAGTTCAAATTTATGGGTTTTTGAGTTTTGGGTTGCACGGGATCGGTGTGTGTCGAAGAGAGAGAGAGAGTGAAATGATGATGAACTGATCTTATTGGGGATAAAAATATCTACCCTTAGTAGATTACCAAACTGCCCCTAAACATTCTAGGCCCACAACTTTCTCATCCGAACTCCATTTTTCGCGTGTCGCCTGTCTACGAACTCGTGAGTTCGAGACCTACGCAACGGTACCCGAAACACAGCCAAAAATATCTCGAAATGAAAATTGACTTTCTTGCCCCTTAACAACCAAGGGTAAATTCGTCTTTTTGCAAAATAATTTTCGAAAATTCAATAATTACATTTCTGGGTTATTACCATTCACCCCCCTTAAAGAAATTTTGTCCCTAAAATTCATATCTGTCATTGGAACAAATATGGATCTTGCGCATGCATTAGTGCCTCGGTTTCCCACGTGGCCTCATCCACGTTATAATTCCTCCACAACACTTTAACCAGAGGAATAGTCTTTATGTGCAGTACTTTTTCCTTCCAATCTAGAATTTGCACCGGTTGCTCCTCAAAAGTCAAATCATCTCTCAGCTCATTTGGTTGCTTCTCTAACGCATGAGACTCATCAACACATCATGAACTCTTGATAGTTCCGGGGGTAAATCAAGTATGTACGCCACTGGTCCTATCCTCTCCACAATCTCATAATGTAGCGAGGACTCAGTTTTCCTCGCCTACCAAAATGTACCACTCCTTTCCAGGGGGATAATTTCAAGAATACCATGTCTCTGACCTCAAATTCAAGGTCTCTGGTCCGTTGGTCTGCATAGCTTTTATGGCGATCCTGAGCTACCCTCAACCTTTCTCTGATGATTCTAATCTTTTCCTTAATCATATCAACTATCTCTGGTGTCAACAGTCTCCTATCACCTACCTCATTCCAGCATATTGGTGTCCTGCACTGTCTCCCATATAGTGCCTCGAAAGGAGACATCCCAATACTCGACTGATAGTTGTTGTTGTATGAAAATTCCATTAGAGCAAGGTGTGAATCCCAGTTTCCTTTAAACTACAGTACACAAGCTTTCATCATATCCTCCAAAATTTGAATTGTCCTCTCAGACTGACCATTAGTCTGAGGATGAAAAGTTGTACTGAAATGCAATGTAGTTCCAAAGGCTTTATGCAAACTCCGCCAAAACCCGGAGGTAAACCTAGGATCCCTGTCTGACACAATCGACTCTGGAGTCCCATGTAACCGTATGATCTCATCCACAAACAATTTTGCGTACTGGCCCATCCAGTACTCTTCTCGTACTGGCAAAAAATGTGCTGACTTCATGAGTCCATCAACAATTACCCAGATTCCATCATGTCCTTTTTGAGTCCTTGGAAGTTTATACACAAAATCTATCGTAATGTGATCCCACTTATATTCCGGAATAGGTAATGGTTGTAGTGCCCTGTATGGTTTCTTCCTCTCTGCTTTCACTTGCTAATACTTCAGGCATCTACTCACAAACTCTGCTATTTCTCTTTTCATCCCAGTCCACCAGTAGTGTTCCTTTAGAGTATGATACATCTTGGTACCTCCTGGATACATAACATAAGCAGAACTATGAGCCTCCTCAAGAAGTTATCTCTTCAACTCTAGCTCATTTGGTACTCACAACATGCCATCCTTAACCAAGGCCCCATCATCCCTAATCGCATAATCCTGCATGTTCCCAGCCTCTAACTCCATCCTAGTGTACAAAGTAGGATCTTGGAGTTGAGCCTCAATAATCCGGTCAATCAAGACATACCTCACATGGAAGCTAGCCAACAAGGCCCCCTGGCTATCCATGTCAAGTATAATTCCCGTTCTACGGAATTCCACCAGCAATGGTAGGTAAACCGTATGCAAATGGGCCAAGGAACCCATGGACTTCCTGCTTAAGGGATCCGCCACAACATTGGCTTTTCATGGGTGATACTTTATGGTACAATAATAATCTTTTATCAGCTTAAGCCACCTTCTCTGCCTCAAATTCAGATCTTTCTGGGTGAAGAAGTATTTCAAACTTTGATGGTCAGTAAAGATCTGACATGTCTCCCTAAACAAATAATGTCTCCAGATCTTCAATGCATTCACCATCACAGCTAACTCCAAATCAAGTGTGGGGTAATTCAACACATGGGTTTTAAGTTGCCTGGAAGCATAAGCTATCACCTTCCCATGTTGCATCAACACGCAACCTATACCCCGTAATGATGCATCACTGTACACCTCGAATCCCCCGTTACCATCTGGAAGGGTTAATATTGGGGTAGAAGTCAACCTCATTTTTTGCTCTTGAAAGCTCTATTCACACCCATCATCCCAGTCAAACTTGACTCATTTCCTAGTCAACTGAGTTAACGGGGCAGCTATCGTCGAAAATCCTTCTACGAATCGCTGATAATATCCCGCTAAACCCAGAAAACTTCTCACCTCTGTCACTGTCCTCGGTTGCTCCCAGTTGGCCACTGCCTCAACTTTTTGGAGATCCATGCTGATACCCTCAGCAGAAATCACATGACCTAGGAATCCCACATTGGTCAACCAAAACTAACGTTTACTGAACTTGGCGAACAATTGCTTTTTCCTTAGCATATTCAGCACCAACCTCAAGTGCTTCTCATGTGCCTTAGCACTCCTCGAATACACCAAGATATCATCGATGAATACAATCACAAATCGATCTAAATACCTTCGGAACACCCTGTTCATCAAATCCATAAATGTTGTCAGTGCATTAGTCAACCCGAAGGGCATCACTAGGAACTCATAGTGACCATAGCATGTCTTGAAAGCCGTTTTAGGAACAACCCTTTCCTTGATCCTTAACTGATGGTACCCGGATCGAAGGTCAATTTTTGAGAAATACCTTGCCCCTTTTAACTAGTCAAACATATCATCAATTCTTGGCAAAGGATACTTATTTCACACCATAACCCTGTTTAGCTGCCAGTAGTCGATACATAACCTCATACCACCATATTTCTTCTTTACAAATAACACCGGCGCACCCCAAGCTGATACACTTGGTCGAATAAATCTCATATCCACCAAGTCCTGCAATTGAGTCTTCAACTCTCTTAATTCTGCCGGTACCATTCTGTACGGTGCATGCGATATAGGTTTGATACCCGGAAAAAGCTCTATGGTGAACTCAATCTCCCGGTGAGGTGGTAATCCTAGAAGATCCTCTGGAAATACATCGGAAAACTCACTCACCACAGGAATATCCTGTACTCTCACCGGAGTATCCCGAGAATCAAACACATGAGCCAAATAGCCCTCACAACCTTCCCTCAACAATTTTTCTGCAGTCAAAGCCGATATTACTCCTGAGGGAAGTACCCTATGATCTCCCCGAAACATAAGTTCCGGCAAACCAGGACTCCGAAAAACCACCCTCTTGTTATAACAATCTATGGAGGCATTGTGCATGGTTAACCAATCCATCCCCAGAATCACATCAAAATCATAAATATCTAAGGGGATTAAATCTGCCTCCAACACATGACCTTCAACTATCACCGGACAACTGCGAATCACGAGGTTCGCCACTAACATATCCCCGGTAGGAGTACTAATACCCATGTCCCAACCAATCGGGGACAATTCTCTATCAGCAAACAGTGTGAAATCCTGAGAAATAAAAGAATGTGTCACCTCGGGATCTATCAAAATACGAGCATCACGATTAAAAATAGATAACGTACTAGTGACCACCTCTGGTGCTGCTCGGGCCTCCTACTGAGTCATCGCAAAAACTCGGGCATGTGTACCCGAAGATTGACCACGACCCCCATGTCTCCCTCTGGCCCTGTTGGGCCCACTGGATTGGGTCTGGCTCCCTACTTCAGTACAAGACGTCTGCACTGCCCTCTGACTCGTTTTAGTAGCATCTCGACCCAAAGAACTACTTCCTGGACGACGATGGGGACGATCTCTCTTGAAATGACCAGTCTCCCTATAAAAGAAGCAACCGGTGTCACAAGATCTACCACTCTGTCTTCTGGTCGACTGTACTAAAGCACCGCTATACGGAGTGGATGACTGCTGTCCCTGACCAGCTCTGCCACTGCCCAACCCAGATCTCGCACTCCCAATAGATCCAGAACTGTAACCGCCTCTCTTGGATGGTCATTGACTAGAGGCTCCGAAATTCCAACGATCCCGGCGTCTCCTGGAACCACTAAACTGCTGCTGAACTGGCAAACTCAACTCTACCCTAGTTGCAGCATCAGGCAAGTCCCTCAAAGAAGTATGAGCCACCGCCGTTACTGCTGACCGAATCTCACCTCTCAGCCCATACTCGAATTTGCGACACTTATCCCTCTCTGTTGCGACTAGAACCGGTACAAAGCGTGCCAACTCAAGAAATTCTACTCATATTGTGCCACTGTCATCTCTCCCTGTTGTAGCTGCAAGAACTCAGCCTCCCTGGCATCCCAGTATTAGCTAGGGTAAAATTTCTCAAGGAAGCGCTCCCGAAAAATTTCCCAAGTAAATGCATGGACATCCCAGCCTTATAGCTCCAAAGCATGCCACAATGATACGCATGACCACCTAGAAGGAATATTGCTAACCGCACCCTATTCTCTGGACGGCACCTTAAAATCGAGAACACTCGTTCCATACGAGTAATCCACTCATCTGCATCATCTGGGCCAAACTCGCCCGTAAATACTATCACCCCCAATCTCTGGGCTCTCTCGATGTCTGAAACTTCAGTAGCAGCCCTACCCTGAAGTACTGAAGTCAAAGCTCGACCTAAGTACTCCAAGGTTTGCCTAAAATTAGGCTCTACTGCAGGTTCATGTGTGTCCCCACCATTTCCAGCTCGCCGACGGGGCTCGCATCTCGGAGGCATTACACTGAAATGAACCGTAAATCGTCAATACCATAAGCAGTTGTACACTAGGTGTACGATCTACAAGAATTTAAACCTATTGCTCTGATACCAAATGTATGGACTCTTCCCGAATTTCCCCTCGAAACCCGGGAAGAACCCCGCTTCCGTCTGACAAGCTAAGGAAAAATCCCTAAATACCCTTAAGTCCTTACAATTAATTATGAGAATTTCGCCAAAAATTTGGCAGAACCTCCCGTTAAGGACTAGTCAACCGCCTTCCACATGACAAACAAAGGATCAGCTAGCACTCCAAATTCCAACAGACAACAACCATTCAACGATGATATCAAAAATTTTACAGTAAGTCCAAAAGTGTTATCAAAACATCTAGATAGGATAATAATTACATAATTAAATATCCTACTCGAGTATAGGTAATAATGCAGCTGATATTCTAATGCCTCCACCTCTGAAAGTGCCCACGTCAACTCAACAACCTAGAAGGGATTTAAAACACAAAAGTTGTGAGTGGACAGAAATAATCATTTAGAAATCGTTTTTCGAGGAAATCTTACATTTTCTCCCTCCACGAGTAAAATCATGCATGCATAACATAAACATTTCTTTTTTTGGAAATATGATATAAAGATGATCTGAAAACCATCGGAATTTCATATTTCTTTAAAAACACTTAGTTGGACCCACAAAAATCTGTATAATGAAAAATACACCGTGGTCCACAATTTGGTTTGAAAATCCTCCTCAAAGGAGTTTAAAATCATGTAAATTGACAAGGACACAAAATATATCAACACATAACCCACTATTCATGAAATACCCTCCACATAACAGAAAATATATCAAAGATAACTTTATGCATGCATTACAATTTATAAACCAAAGTCCACTCACTACATATCCAAGCAAGCTCAATCATGAGTCGTATTCTCTTTCAAAGTTCCTAGAGGAATATCGCTTATCAATATTAACAATCGAGATTACCGGCTAATAATAAAATTCCTACATTTAAACTCCGTAAATCCCAGGAGGTCCACTCGTATCACCCTAAAAACATAGCCACTTCGGACAACAAAAACTACCCTTAAACGACGTCTGATTAACCCGAAATCTGCGCCAACAGATCCGAAATGTCGAAAACTAGCTGACACGCATCGCCGTGACCACAGAACCGATCCCACGCGCCACCAAGCACGAGCGGATGGCCGGATGACGAGCTACGCGCCGCCAAGCATCGCCAAGCGCCGTGTTAGAAATAGGGTTGAACAAGGTGGTTAGTCATTTTAGCTGTTAGCTTATTGTTAGGAATTAGTTAGGTTGTTATAGCCAGCTGTGTGCCAACTAATAAGTTAGTTACATTGAGTTAGGAGGTTAGAGAGTTGCACCATGTGTTAGGACCTTTCTCGAATTTCCCCTTGAAACCCAGGAAGAACCCTGTCCCGTCTGACAACCTAAGGAAAAGTTCCCAAAACACCCTTCAATCCTTACAAATAAAATTGAGATTTCTGCCAAAAGCTCGGCATAATCTCCTCTTAGGGATTAAATAACTGGTTTCCACCTGTCAGACAAGGGATCAAAAGCACTCCAGATTCCAATAGATAACAACCATCTAAAATATATTATCAAAGCATCTAGGTAGGATAAATTATACAAAATTAGATATCCTACTCGAAGTTTAGGTACAATGTGTAGCTGAAATACTACTAATGCCTCCGCCTCAGAAATTGCCCACGTCAACAGCCTGGAGGGGATTTAAAACGCGAAAATTGTGAGTGGACAAAAATAATCATTTATAAATCCTTTTTCCGAAGAAATCTTACATTTTTCCCCTCCATGAATAAAACCATGCATGCATCACATAAAACAGTTTATGATAATAAAACATCATCTGAAAAACATCAGAATTTCCATTTCTCTTTAAAACCACTTGATTGGACCCACACAAAATCTATATAATGAAAACACATCGTGGTCCACAGGTTGGTTTGAAAATCCTCTTCAAAGGAGTTTAAAATCATTTAATTCGCCCTGGACACATAATATATCAAAACCACTGTTCTCGAATAAAATTCCGAGCCGTAGCTCAAAACCCTCCACACACTCGATATACCTTAAGCTGTGCAGAAACCCTGTACTATGGATAGACAACCTCAACGACCCCGCGGAGAACACCCTCAACATCAGCATCGGAGAACCCTCAACAACCAGCGGAGCAAAACCCCTCATCACCAGTCAGAGCAACATCCTTAACAACCAGCGAAGCAAAACTCCTCAACGCCAGTCAGAGCTACATCTAACATCCTCAACAACCAGTGGAGCAAAACCCCTCAACACCAATCGGAGCTACATCTTCCCTCGGAACAGAAAACCAGTGAAAACCAAATTCGTGTTTTGAAATCTTTTTTTCTTGGCCTCAGCCAAATTCTTTGAAAACTCATTTATGGCCAAAGCCAGTAAAATCATAATTTCAGGTATAAACTCAAATCACTGACTCAAATAATTACCACGTCAAAACGATATCAAAATCGAGTCTGAAACTAGTCCATTTTCCAAAACACACTTTCATTGAAATATTGGAACATTTGTGTCCAGTAATCATTTTTAAATTCTAGAAATTCATTGCCACAATACATAACAGTATTAAATCCAAGATACATTTATGTATGCATTACAGTTTATAAATCAAAAGTCCACTCACCACACGTCCAAGCAAGCTCAATCCTGAAACATACACTCCTCTGAAGTTCCTGGAGCAGTAACGCCTGTCAATATTAATAATCGGGATTACCGGCTAATAATAAAACCTTATATAAAAACTCCCTAAACCCCGGGAGATCCGCCTACGTTGTCCTAAAAATGTAGCAACTTCGGACGCCCAAAACTACCTCTAAACGACTTCCAATCAACCCGAAACCTGCGCCAACAAATCCAGAATGTCAAAAACTAGTTGACACGCGTCACTGTGACCTCATAATCGGCTCCACGCGCAGGCGAAAGGCCAGACCACGCCCACGCCACGCTCGCCCACGTGCCTGCTACAATACTCACGCACCTAACCTGGCCTAATTCGGCCAAACTCGGTCTGACCCGATCCAACCCAACTCGGTCCACTCGACTCGACCTCATCCGACTCAACCCGACCTAGTCCAACTAGACCCGACTGATCACCGGTGACTCGCCAGAGAAGATGACCGGACCACCGTCGTCGTCGCTAGAGTCTGGCCAGAGAAGACGACCGAACCACCGCCGCACCGCCGTCTTCATTGCCGAAATCCTCCATTTCCGGGAGACTCAAGATTTTTCCTAACTTCTTCAAAACTCAACCATTTTTCAAGAAATTTGCATCTAAATCTATCTACTCGATCCCAGTTATCCAAATATGACTTCAAAACATTAAACCTGTACCTGTGCTAGCCGAAAAATTGATCAGAAGGTTCAATTCTTCTTTGTCTCAGTCCGACGCCTCCCGTAGTCCTCTCCTTCGATGGTTTGTACGGTTGTGATCGTGGGAATGAGTAGATTCCGATTAGTGGAACAAAAATGGAAGTCTTAGCCTTGAATCAAAGTAGGAATTTGTGGGTTTTGGGGTGTTTGTGTCGCACGGGTTTGGGTAGTTTTAGGGAGAAAATAGTGAGTGGTTCATAATGAATGAGTGTGAAATGAAGATGAATTAATGGTTTGGGAGTTAAAAATATCTACCCAAGCTAAATTACCAAAATTCCCTTGACAATCTAGACCTGTAACTGTCGTACACGAACTCCTTTTCCTGCGTGCTGCTTGTCTACGAACTCGTGAATTCGAGACCTACGCAACGATATCCAAAACACAGCCTAAAAAGTTCCGAAACAAAACTTAATTTTCACGCCCCTAAACAACCAAGGGTAAAACTGTCTTTTTACAAAAATAACTTACGTAAATTCAATAATGAAATTTCCGGGTTGTTACAATCCACCCCCTTTAAGAAATTTCGTCCTCGAAATTCATCTCTACCATAGGAACAAATGAGGATACTACGCCCGCATCAGTGCCTCGGTTTCCCACGTGCTCTCCCCCATGTTATGATTCCTCCACAATACTTTAACTAGAGGAATAGTCTTTCTATGCAGTACTTTTTCCTTCCAATCCAGAATTTGCACTGGTTGCTCCTCAAAAGTCAAATCGTCCTTCAGCTCAAGTGGTTGCTCCTCCAACACATGAGACTCATCAAATAGATATTTCTGGAGCAAGGATACATGGAAGACATCCTAAACTATTGACAGTTCCAGGGGTAAAGCAAGTATGTACGACACTGGTCCTATCCTCTCCACAATCTCATACGGCCCAATGTAGCGAGGACTCAGTTTACCTCGTCTACCAAAACGTACCACTCCCTTCCAAGGGGATAATTTCAAGAACACCCAGTCTCCAACCTCAAATTCAAGATCTCTGGTTCGACGGTCTGCATAACTCTTCTGGCGATCCTGGGCTGTCTTCAACCTTTCTCTGATGATTCTAATCTTTTCCTCAGTCGTATCCACTAACTCTGGTGTTAACAGTCTCCTTTCACCTACTTCATTCCAGCACAACGGTGTCCTGCACTGCCTCCCATATAGTGCCTCGAAAGGTGACATCCCAATACTCGACTGATAACTGTTGTTATATGCAAATTCCATCAGAGACAGGTGAGAATCCCAGTTCCCTTTAAACTGCAGTACACAAGCCCTCATCATATCCTCCAAAACCTGGATTGTCCTCTTAGACTGACCATCCGTCTGAGGATGAAAAGCTGTTCTGAAATGCAATGTAGTGCCAAAAGCCTTCTGCAAACTCCGCTAAAACCTGGAGGTAAATCTAGGATCTCTGTCCGAAACAATTGACTCTGGAGTCCCATGCAGCCGTATGATCTCATCTACGAACAATTTGGCATACCGGCCCAACCGAAAATCTTCCCGCACTGGCAAGAAATGTGCCGACTTCGTAAGTCTATCTACGATTACCCAAATTCCGTCATGTCCCTTATGTGTCCTTGGAAGTTTATACACAAAATCCATCGTAATGTGATCCCACTTCCATTCCGGAATAGGTAATGGTTGTAATGCCCCGTATGGTTTCTGCCTCTCTACTTTCACTTGCTGACATGTCAGAAACCTACTCATAAACTTAGCAATTTCCCTTTTCATCCCAGTCCACCAATAGTGTTCCCTTAGGGTATGATACATCTTGGTACCTCCTGGATGCATAGCATAAGCCGAACTATGAGCCTCATCAAGAATTTCCCTCTTTAGCTCCAGTTCATTCAGTACGTACAATCGTCCATCCTTAACCAAGGCCCCATCATCCCTAATCGCATAATCCTGCCTGTTTCCAGCCTCCAACTCCATCCTGATAATGCACAAGGTAGGATCATGGAGTTGAGCCTCAATAATCCAATCAATCAAAACATGCCTCACATGGAAACTAGCCAACAAAGCCCCCTGGCTATCCATGCCAAGTACAATTCCCACTCAACTGAATTCCACTAGCAACGGTAGGTAGACCATAGGTAAATGGGCTAAGGAACCCATGGACTTCCTGCTCAAGGCATCCGCCACAACATTGGCTTTTCCTGGGTGGTACTCTATAGTACAATCATAATCTTTTATCAACTCAAGCCACATTCTCTGCCTCAAATTCAGATCCTTCTGGATGAACAAGTATTTCAAACTTTGGTGGTCGGTGAAGATCCGACACGTCTCCCCATATAAATAATGTCTCTAGTGTTTTAGTGCATGCACCACCGCAACTAACTCCAAATCATGTGTGGGGTAATTCATCTCATGGGTTTTAAGTTGCCTGGAAGCATAAGCAATCACTTTCCCATGCTGCATCAGCACGCAACCTATACCCCGCAATGATGCATCACTATACACCTAAAATCCCCCGTTATCATCTGAAAGGGTTAATACTGGGGCAGAAGTCAACCTTTTCTTTAGCTCTTGAAAGCTCTGCTCACAATCAGCATCCCAGTCAAACTTGACTCCTTTCCTAGTCAACCGAGTTAACGGGACAACTATCATAGAAAATCCTTCTACGAATCGCCGATAATATCCCACTAAACATAGAAAACTTATCACCTCAGTCACTATCCTCGGTTGCTCCCAGTTTGCCACTGCCTCAACGTTTTGGGAATCCACGCTGATACCCTCAGCCGAAATCACATGACCTAAGAATCCTACCTCGGTCAACCAAAACTGGCACTTACTGAACTTCGCAAACAATTGTTTTTTCCTTAGCATATTCAGCACCAACCTTAAGTGCTTCTCATGTGCCTTGGCACTCCTCAAATACACTAAGATATCATCGATAAACACAATCACAAACCGATCCAAATACTTTTGGAACACCCTGTTCATCAAATCCATAAACGCTGATGGTGTATTAGTCAACCCGAAGGGCATGACCAGGAACTCATAGTGACCAGAACATGTCCTGAAGGCCGTTTTCTGCACATCCCCTTCCCTGATCCTCAACTGATGATACCCGGATCGAAGGTCAATTTTTGAAAAATATTTTGCCCCTTTCAATTGATCAAACAAATCATCAATCCTTGGCAAAGGATACTTATTCCGCACCGTAACCTTATTTAGTTTCTGATAGTCGATACACAACCTCAAACCACCATCCTTTTTCCTTACAAATAACACCGGCGCACCCCAAGGTGATACACTTGGTCGAATAAATCCCATATTCACCAAGTCCTGCAACTTAGTCTTCAACTCTCTTAATTATGCCGGTGTCATTCTGTACGGTGCCTGCGAGATATGTTGGATACCCAAAAGAAGCCCTATGGTGAAATCAATCTCCCAATGAGGTGGCAATCCCGGAAGATCCTCTGGAAAAACATCAAAAAACTCACTCACCACAGGAATATCCTCCACTCCCACCGGAGTATCCTGAGAATCAAACACATGAGCCAAGTAACCCTCACAACCTTTCCTCAATAATTTCTCAGCAGTCAAAGCCGATATCACCCCTGAGGGAAGTACCCTACGATCTCCCCGAAACGTAAGTTCCGGCAAACCTGGACTTCGGAAATCCACTCTCTTGTCATAAAAATCTATAGAGGCATGGTGCATGGTCAACCAATCCATCCCTAGAATCACATCAAAATCAAAAATATATAAGGGTATTAAATCTGTCTCTAATGCATGACCTTCCACTATCACTGGAGAACTACGAATCACGAGGTTCGCCACTAAGATTCCCCCAATAAGAGTACTAATACCCACGTCCCGACTAATGATAAGCAGAACCACCTAACAAGAATGTGGCTAACAACACCCTGTCCCCCTGAGGACATATCATAACCGAGAACACTCGCTCCAAATGAGTAATCCATTCCGCGGCATCATCTAGGCTAGACTCGCCCATAAATATTGTCGCCCCTAATCTCTGGGCTTTCTCAATGTCCGAAACTTCAATAGCAGCCCTACTCTGAAGTACAAAAGTCAAAGTGTGGCCCAATTGCTTCAGTGTCTGCCACAAATCAAGCTTCATTGCAGGTTCATGTGTGTCCCCACTGTTTCCAGACCGCTGATGGGGCTCGCGTCTCGGAGGCATTACGTTGAAAAGAACTGTAACTCATTAATACCATACTCATTTGTACACTAGGTGTACAGTCTACAGGAATTTAACCTAGTGCTCTGATATCACTTGTCATGACCCTTCCCGAATTTCCCCTCGAAACCCAGGAAGAACCCTGTCCCGTCTGACAACCTAACGAAAAGTTTCCAAAATACCCTTCAATCCTTACAAATAAAATATGAGATTTCTACCAAAAGCTCGGCAAAATCTCCTCTTAGGGATTAAATAACTGGTTTCCACCTGTCAGACAAGAGATCAAAAGCATTCCAAATTCCAACAGATAACAATATCCAAAATATATTATGAGAGCATCTAGGTACAATGCGCAGCTGAAATACTATTAATGCCTCCGCCTCAGAAAGTGCCCACGTCAACTCAACAGCCTGGAGGGGATTTAAAACACGAAAATAATGAGTGGATAAAAATAATAATTTATAAATTCTTTTCCGAGGAAATCTTATATTTTTCCCCTCCATGAATAAAACCATGCATGCATCACATAAAATAGTTTATGATAATAAAACATCATCTGAAAACCATCGGAATTTCCATTTCTCTTTAAAACCACTTGATTGGACCCACGCAAAATCTATAAAATGAAAACACATCGTGGTCCACAGTTTGGATTGAAAATTCTCCTCAAAGGAGTTTAAAACCATTTAATTCGCCCTGGACACTTAATATATCAAAACCACTATTCCCGAATAAAATCCCGAGCAGTAGCTCAAAACCCTCCACACACTCGATATACCTTAAGCTGTGCAGAAACCCTGTACTATGCATAGACAGCCTCAACGACCCGACGGAGAATACCCTCAACATCAACATCGGAGAACCCTCAACAACCAGCGGAGCAAAACACCTCAACGCTAGTCGGAGCAACATCCTCAACAACCAGCGGAGCAAAACTTCTCAACGCCCGTCGGAGCTTCATCTAACATCCTCAACAACCAGTGGAGCAAAACCCCTCAACGCCAGTCGGAGCTACATCTACCCTCGGAACAGAAAACCATTGAAAACCAAATCCGTGTTTTGAAATCTTTGTTTCTTGACCTCATCCAAATTCTTTGAAAACTCATTTATGGCCAAAGCCAGTAAAATCATAATTTCAGGTCTAAACCCAAATCACAAACTCAAATAATTACCACGTCAAAACGATATCAAAATCGAGTCTGAAACCAGTCCATTTTCCAAAACACACTTTCACTGAAAAATTGGAAAACTTGTGTCCAGTAATTATTTCTAAATTCCAGAAATTCATTGCCACAATACATAACAGTATTAAATCCAATATACATTTATGCATGCATTACAGTTTATAAATCAAAAGTTCACTCACCACACGTCCAAGCAAGCTCAATCCCGAAAGGTACGCTCCTCTGAAGTTCCTGGAGCAGTAATGCCTGTCAATATTAATAATCGGGATTACCGGCTAATAATAAAAGATTATATAAAAACTCCCTAAACCCCGGGAGATCTGCCTACGTTGTCCTAACTCGACTTAATTTTCATGTAAAAATCACTTTTACAGAAAATCAGCAAATTGGATATCCGATCGATAATTACGTATTGTAGTTTTATTGTATTGATTGCAAAGTACATACATAATATATATTTTATAGATAATTAATTAAAGATATATATATATATATATATATATATATATATATTTGATTTAGAAGTGGATGCACATATCTATAAATATGTATATGGATGTCTTCAAGGATAAGAAAATCCTCCACTACCACCAGAACCTGCTCCAGCTCCAGCTCCACCACCACCGCCACCAGCCTCCACGCCGGCGCCTGCTCCAGCTCCAGCGCCTGCAGCTCCCGCACCAGCACCAGCATCTGCACCACCGCCACCGCTACTTCCATATCCATACCCGCCAAACCCGCCAGGAAAAAAACTGCCATAAAGCAGTCTACCACTTACTTCTGATCTGGTTCTAAAACTGCCTTTACCGTCGCCAGCTTCCGCTCCATGGTCGGCGCCACCAAGTCTTGGGTGGCGGTACAAATTTTTCTGATCCTCAAAGGAACCCTTTTCAGTTGTGCCAGCAAGCTTCCTTGCACCTCCACTGGTGACAATGAAAGCACCAACGAACACAAGAAGGAGCTTCAAATTCATCATCTTAGAACCCATGATTAACTGATATTAATGGTATATAGCTGTATAACTTAAGATCCATGATTTTTGGCGTGATCGATCGGTTAACTCCAAGTCCTCATCTATATATACGTGATTTGGTTCGGTATGCTTTTACCATCGTTGTTAGATGTGATCATGGAACCACAAAAATATTTTGTGATATATAGGGGATCAATATTAATTTATTAAGTAACATTGTATCAAAATTAGATTTCTTCATTGTATATGGTTCTATATTTTAGATATGACAATCTTTCATAAAAATGTGAAGAAGAAACACTTTTTGTTCACGTGGAAGTTGATTTTAGGAGATACTTTTAGGTGTATTTAACACCGTAGGTTAAATAACAAGATTTATAACATTTAATCCGCTTTGGGTAAATGTGCTCATTCCTTCATGGTAATGACCAATCAGTTTTTGGTATGCAAGTATAGGGGTGGGCACGGTGGATCGATACGGATATCATCCAAATTCAAACCGTTAAAATTTTAACGGTTCGATACAATTTGGATTTAAAAAATATATAATTGAAACCATTCCAATCAAAACTGTTATTAACGATTTAGTTTGGATTGATTTGGACGGTTTAGAAATAATATTTTCATGTAATTTGTTCACTAAAAAGACTCCTCCAAAACATAATTTTTTTCCAAAATTTCACCATTCTCATCAAGATTTCATTCATTCACACGAAAATTTCATTCATACATATCTAAAAATTAAAAGTTAATTTTAACATTTTAAATTTCAAAAATAGCGGGTTATGTTTAAATATAATTTAAATTTGAAAGTAGCACAAAATGTGTAAGGATTAAGTGAGGTGGGGTTTGTGATGAACACTTACATTAACATATTTTAGGGTGAAAAATATTAACTAATAAACAATATAAATAAATAAGAACCTTAACGGTTCGGTTTGGATTCCAACGGTTTTCAAAATGAAAATCCAAAATAACACCGTTACTAACGGAATGGTTTGGATTTTCAAACTGCTTGACTTTTCTCCGGTCAAATCCAAACCAGGGTGCCAATAACAGTTTGAATTGAATTGGTTTCTGATTTCAATAGATTTATGTCCAACCCTATGCAAAGTTAATCAAAGTCGATGATTTCTTAAAATATTATGTAAAGATCCTCTATGTAAAAAAAAAAAAAAAATTAAAGATAGTTTGATAGTCCGTATGTATCAAAACAATTGACGATTTTAATAATAGTTAAGAATGTTTATAGTGAACCGTTAATTTATTTGATATATACATAATTAAATTATCATTCATTTGTTTAATTTTTCCTTTTTGGTTATTTTCTTTCTTGGCAAGTTATATCTAGTAGACATAGCATTCAATGTAACGCTTCAGTAAGTGGTTAGGTGTTATGTACAATATGTACACACATTGTGATGTGGGGTTCACTACTAGCCTAATTAACACCATTTTTTTTTTAAAATTTGGTGAGAAAACACCAAATATTTAGGACCCGTTTAGTATCGTTTTATAAAATAGTTTTTTATTTTTTAGATAAAAAAACAGTTGTAAAATGCGTTCAATAACTCATTTTTGAAAAACGAATTTAGAAAATGAAAACACAAAATACAACAATGAGCTAATAATAAAACAACTAGAGTTTTCTAAATTTTAGGATACAACCCAACAAATAAAGAAACAAAATATATACAATATTAAGTAAAAGGTTACCACAATATTATCATAGTCGTCATCATCACCACCACCACCACCACCACCACCACCACCACCACCACCACCACCACCCTATCACCACCGCCGCCGCCACCACTACCACCACCACCACAATCGTCGCAACTATTGCCATCACCACCTCCACCACCGCCGCCACCATCACCTCCAACACCACCACCACCCCAAATCACCCTTGCCCCCACCACCACCACCCAACTACCACCTCCACCACCATAACTACTATCACCAACCCTCACCGCAACCACCCCCACCACCACCTCATCACTATCGCCACCACCACAATCACCACCGCCACCACCCCCCCACCACTACCACCACCACTGCCTCCACCACCACCGTCACCACTGCCTCCACCACCACCACCCCACCCCCACCACCACCACATCACCACCCCATCCCCGCCGCTATTGCCACCACGACCACAGCAACCGCCTCATCCCAAAAAACCTACAGATAAAATTAAGATCTTCAATAGGTCATGAGTAAAGGGGTAGGATTTGATTTTAGTTTATATCAATTAAATGTAAGATTATGCTCAAATTAGATTTTTTCATAGCATGGTTTTTTTTTTTTGTTAGTTACACCATGCTTGTATTATTATATAAGAAGAGTTAAATAGTGGAAAGTGATAGAGATTTGTTGTCTAATTTTCGTTTGGTCTACCATATTTCACACCTCAATTTTGTCTCTTTGTACTCATCTTTGAATTATTCGTTCGGTAATTGAGTGTGAATTGTAAATGAATAAAATGAGTAAACTTTTTGTGTTGCACTAAATATGTGTTGAATAATCTTAATTTTAATGATGTACTTATTTAGTTAAGAGATTTAAGATTCAACTAATGAAAATAATGGAACATAATAAAGATTTCATCTCTAATTTTTGATTGGTGGCGACAATTTTTTACACACCAAGGACTCGTTTGGTACGCCATATTGTACTGACTATTTCAGTCGGATAGACTAATATGTCCATCGGATATTTAGTCGGATGTTTGGTGCTCTACCGGATTAAAATGCCGACTATATTATACTAGTCGGATTATATTATACTAATTGATAAGAAACATCTATATATCATAAATATTAATTATGTATATTATTATTTTAATTAATTATTGATATTATTATTATTTTATTATTATTATTATTTATTTTATTATTATTATTATTTATTATCATTATTATTATTATTATTATTATTATTATTATTTTTCAAGATTGTTAGTCATCTGACTATTTAATACAAACAATTTCGAGGGTATTATTTTAACGGGTGTGGACTATATAAATGAACTCAACTGTATTAACTTATCCGGTGGATAATTAATACGAGTGGTACCAAATAATGATTTCGTATTATATTATCTTATCTGGTCCCTTATACGGCGTACCAAACATAACCCAAAAGGAGAATAAACAAACAAGAGAAATATAAACGGATATGAAGAGCAAAATTTCGGTGGCACACAAAATTCGTTTAAATGAATAATTAAAAGATTAAGATCCAATTATTGAGTTAATAATACAATATATAGTAATATATGATCATCATAGAATTTTCGAACCATGAAATCACTACAAATTCTTTTTGTTTAATTTTATTTTTTGGTTGTCCTTGTTGGTGTTGGGTGGTGACCATAATGAAAGGGGGTCTTGGCAAAAAGAGGGTAAAGGAAGTTTTATGACCATAATGACTTTGCTTCCTACATCTTCAACTCGACAACCATAACGACTGAGGTCTTCACACTCTTGACCCTTTGACCTCTGCCGCCTAATCCTACGGCTATGATTTCCTCACGCGCGCCTTCGCGCCTCGGATTCAATTTACGGTTGTAAGGACATAACAGTAATTTCGCTCATGCTTCCGAATAAATAAAGACGCTGCATCCTTGGTTCCGAAGTAACTGGGTAACTGCACTCGGGACTGCCAACACATCCTCTTTTATTCTAAGCAAGCAATTTCCTACTCTCATGTCCACCGTAGCTTCTCTTTCTCAGCCGTCCGATGAGAATACTACTTCAAATCCAAGCCATGAGTCAAAACATCTGAAAATATACAGTTCATTTGACCAATCATAAAAGATCTCATTTTTATTAACCTACACCTTACAACCCCAACATCCACTCCCTTCGTCACCCAAATTTTCAAAATTTCATTTTTTTTTTTGCTCATCAGTTGTCGAGTGTGCAGAGAGAGTAAAAGCAAAGGTTGGAGCTTTATATTTATATTTTTATATTAGATCACAGTTTCTGGGTTTGCACACTCTCACTCTCTCAAGGTACATTTCCTTCCTCTCCCACTATCTTTTTCTGTTTAAATCTTTAATCTTTCTGCAACTTTTTTCAGAAAGCTTACATTTTTTCGTCTGGGTATTAGCTATCTTTGTCTCATGGGTTCAGGTTCATGTTTTGTTCTTCTTCCAGGAATGGTAGATTTGGGGGTTTAGAAGGTCCACACTTGTTAGGTAAGTTTCAGATCTGGCTTAACTCAACCTCATATGCTTGAAGGATCTTGTGGGTTCTGGAGTTTCTGGTTAGATTTGCTGCGAATTCTGACTAAGTATGCTGTGATGCTTAGTTTTTTTGTTTTTTCTTTCTGGGTTTTGGAAGAGGAACAATAATTGTTTGAAGTTTCTCATCTTGTTTGGAATACTTTGTGGAGCATACAATTCTTGTCATAACATTTAATTGACTTTGAGCTGATTGCATTTGATACTATTAATGTATTTGACGATAACGTTTAGTACATTAATTGATCAAATTTACATTGTATTTGATGCATGGGACTTTGTTTTCAAGGGTTTTATGGTTTTTATTTTGAAAATTAGGCATGTCGGTTATTATCAAAAGCAAAATGTTTCAAGGATCTCTCCCTTAAAATTGGCATCCTTAGAAAGATTTTACGGTATAATGGTTTGGTTTTGGAGATTTGTATTGTAACATCTTCTTTTATTTAAAATTTTGATTGGATGATGTTGGTTCGGTTTTATTTCGATTATTCAACTTTTAATTTATACATATTTGAATTGTGATCATATGAGATGATGCAGAAAGTAGGCTTCAGGATTTTTGGCTCTTGGCCTTCCTGCAATGGGCAAATCTCCGGGAAAATGGATCAAAACTGTACTGTTTGGAAAGAAGTCGTCAAAAGCTAATATTCCTAAAGGAAGAGAGGTAGCACTTTTGTTATTGAGTATACTTTGGAATATATATTCTTGAGCCAAATGCAGATACATATTCTCAAACATTTCCTTTGCTATCGATCAACCACATTAAGAACACTTACCTTTTTATTTCTATAGTTATCTGTTGCATTGGAGCTATCTCTTCAATTTCAGAAGTCTAATTACTTTCTCTTTCTGAATAAACATATAAGCTTGCACCAATTATTGTTATCTGTTTCTTCATGTGCCTATCATCATTTTACACAGAAATTTTCAAATGAGAAAGAGGTGGTGGTTGCTGCGAGGGCAGCCGGAGCTGAATTTTCTGTAGATCCACCTGTGTCTTTTCAGCAAAACACCAACACCATAGATAACAACCAAGGATTAGAATTGGAGAACAAGGAAGCTTCAGGTGTATTAGGTGATGGAGTACCAGGAAGTCAAGGTACAGAAGCACGAGGATCCACCCTACCAGATGCGGTGCATGATCCTGAAGGAATGAGGCTAGAGCAAGCTGCAACGAAGGCACAGGCTGCCTTCAGGGGTTATCTTGTAAGTCTCTTGCTGAAGTGGTATTTTTCCGGTGGCTAAATTTGTGTGCTTTGTCTTATACTTATTGTATCATCTTTATGGCTTTATTTTAGTTGAGATTATAAAACACTCATGTTGTTTATATCATGTGAAGGCACGCCGGGCGTTTTGGGCCCTCAAAGGCATTATAAGGCTACAAGCACTTATCCGTGGGCACTTGGTGAGGAGACAAGCTGTTGCTACCCTGTACAGTATGGTGGGCATTGTCAAGTTTCAGGCACTTGCTCGTGGAAGACGGGTGAGGCAGTCTGATCTAGGGCTTGAAGCGCAAAAACGAGGCAGTGTGGTGCCTCTGGTAAATATAAGTACTTAGTCGTTTATTAACAGCTAGTTATAACTCTCATCTTTGAACAAGGAACTTCATAATCCCCTTCTTTTCTCCATCCCCAAATGTCTTTGGAACTGCATTATTAGATAATGTACTTAAATTTTTAGTTTCCTTCACTCTACTTTATTGGTGAAACTAACTATCATTAGGCTAGTATATTTATGATTTCCGTAGTGCCACCTTTTTTATTACGCTGATCTTATATATTGGCCATCAGGACGGTAAGCTAGCGGGTCCTGTTGGAGATAATATGTCGATACAAATGGCAAAGCTATCAGCAAATGCTTTCATTTGTAAGGTAAGTTCTAGATTGTGGTTGGTTTTTGACTAATAAATATTTAAATCACCATTTTGTCCTGTTATACATTTATGCGAAGTTGGAATGTTGTAACACTTTCGTTTTCTCTTTTCAGCTTCTTGCTTCGTCACCTACTGCGATGCCTCTGAGTTTGCAATATGAACCTGAAGATCTAAATTCAGTCTCAATCTGGGTAGAACGCTGGTCAGCAACCCATTTTTGGAAACCGGTTCCCCAACCAAGAAAAGTTCCAGATTCGAAATCTCAGAGAAAGCATGTGGAGTCTCAAACAGGCAGGGTAAAGCGAAGTAACCGGAGGATTCCTTCTGCTAATGTTGAAAGTGTCTCGGTGCAAGCCACCTCTGAATTTGAAAAACCGAAGCGTAACCTTAGAAAAGTTTCTACCCATCCAGCAGAGCCAGTGCAGGAAATTCCACAAGTTGACCTTGAAAAGGTCAAACGAAACTTGAGGAAGGTTCATAGTCCCATAGTAGAGAGCTCTGTGCAGACAGAAGGCGAATCTGAGAGTCTCAAACAGAGTCTGGAAAAGGCATCAAGCATTCCGGGTCCCGATGTTGTGGAAGGGTTTATTAGTAACTCTGTTGAGAAACCGAAGAAGGAGCCAAAATGGATTCCATCCCATCGGTCTGATACTGAAATAATTCCTAAACCATCAGCAGCAAAAGAGGTATTTAATCTATCATTTAGTGATCAAGCTGCAGAAGATTTGAAGCCTTTGACAGAGAGCATTGGTCAAGATATAAATACACCTAGTGATGAAGCTGCAGTTGAGTCGAAGATATTAACAGAGAGCAATGGAAATGATGAAAATATTTCATCCTCAAATGGGGGTTTGAGCCAAAAGGAAGATTTAACAACCAATGACAACCAGAAATCCAACAAGAAAGCTTCTATTCCTGCCAAACAAGAACGTTCGGAGAATGGGTTGCAAAGCAGTCCAACGGTTCCAAGTTATATGGCAGCAACTGAATCTGCAAAGGCAAAGCTGAGAGCTCAAGGCTCCCCTAGGCTTGGACCAGACTCGAATGAGAAAGATAACTCCACTCGTCGCCATTCTTTGCCATCATCAGCTAATAGCAAAATCAGCTCACAGTCGCCAAGGACGCAGAGACTGGTTCAAACAGGTGGCAAAGGAGGAAATAAAAGTGACAAAACTCTGTCAGCTTCGAGAGAAGGAAATGGTATGATTATTTGAACCCTTAATAGAGTGATTCTTCTTTTCCCCAGACTGCTTGGAAATATATTGCATATTTGGTCATGAGAGATTCAGGATAGAGAGGATTTCTTAAAATTATTATCATTTCTTCGTCGATCTGGAAGTTGCTGCATAGTCTCTCGGGCTTATCAGTACATATGAATTGTTTTATTGTTCTTCCCAAAGGGAGTTGAGCTGAAAGTTGATTGCTTTGTTATACTTATTATTTATTATCTCAAATGCAAAATGATTTACCTTATAAAAGGCTGAGTCTTTAACATTGAATCTCTCATTTTCTGTTCATGGTAACAGTCACCTTGGTTATTTTTTGATTTTGCAGGAAAGGTAACCCAAGCAGAGTGGAGAAGGTGATTGATTGAGAAAGTGGTTTTCGATATAAAGTGGCAGGCATTCGTTTCGGTTTTTGATTTATGCATTTTGTGATTCAAAGTGTTGTTAAACTGTAACGGCGTCTGTAGTTAGGAAGTTGTTTTCGGCCAAGAGCCTCTTGTGATTTATCTGCGTGTGATGTTTATGAGTGAATGTACATTATAGGATTCATGGTACTATCTTTGCATTATGTCTCAGACATGGTTGGCTTTCGGTCTTAGGACATGATTTCCGGCCATTCACCTATCGTATAGGGATTATGAGCTTGTCTGCATCTTCATGTTTTTTATGGTTTATACGATGAACTGAACTCAGTCATTTGAAATTATTGCAAGTGATTTCGTATATTATGTTCTTGTTCGTCTGCATTTCTTCCACAACTTGTGCACCGTATCTTCTCATTTCGATGAAAATTGGAACCATTATGGGATAAAAAACACGCAGCGGACAAGAAATGTTAACAAGGATCAAAACAATATCCCTTTAAATCTCAATCAAGTATATATTTATAAGAAAAATCTCAGTGCATTGCAAAATGAATGTGAAATTTCTGAATAATTATCAAAATAAGACAGATACATGGTTACTGTTAGGGAACAACCACCATTGGAGCTAAAATACAAGGTATTAAGAATTGAAGATTGGGAACCCTTAAAACCTGATGCTGCAAACTAAAGCTTTGATACCATGTTAGACTGACAAACTGATAGCGCGAAGCTTAAACTTAAAAACCTGATTAATAATCTATATCAAAGCTAAACTTTCCAATGCTGGTGGTGCAAATCAAATGTACAACAAAAATGAGTACCATAGTTAACTATAAGCAACACTATCAACGAGAATTAGGGGTACTGATCTGGTAGTGTGAATGACAATTTGCCTAACCTATTTGCGAGTGAGGTCCGCGTATACTAACCCAGGCGGTCCACCACTAGACGGCACTGGAATTTCTGGTGAGTGACCAGAAATGCAAAGTTTACCAGACTCATCTTGATCCCAGGAAACTTCAACCAATAACCCTCTTGGATGTTCTGCAGATTCTGTCCCGATTTTTGCTTACATCAAATGAGGGTCCAGATTTTAAAGGGAGGGTAATCATCCTCCCGTCAGTTATGGCAGCTTCCAACTCTGCCTGCCTTGCGATATTCAAAAAGACTTCTTCAAGAGTTGTAAGACCAAGTTGGATATCTGCTATACCAAATTCACGCTGTCTATCTTGAAGCTCCGCAAAAAAATTCTGTGCAAGTTTGTAAAATTCAAAGGTGTAGAAGCAGATTGAGAAAATATAAAAAAAAGTAGAAAGGGGAAATGATTACCGTCAAAAGCCCCTCTTTATCATGAGGAATAACAAAAGTCAGAAATGTATTGTTCTCTTCTTTTGGTGAAATATCCAAATGCAGTAGAACTTTTCCCATGTTAGACCCTTGGCGTGCAGAAAATGTTGAAATAATCTCCAAAATTAACGTACATAATGATTTCCAGAATTAACTTACATGTTTAAAGAACTACTTCACAGCCTCGTGGGTTTTCCCGTTGCTGCTTCCACTGAAGCTCACAGTAGAGATGAAACCACTCCCAAACCGTGACTTGAGCCTGATTGAAGTCCCAATGCAACGTAGCTTACCCTCTGCCATTATTCCTATCCGGTCACTTAAAACGTCAGCTTCGTCCATTGAGTGAGTGGTTAGGACCACTGCACGCCCTTTTTTCGCATCCTCTATGATATCCCATACATGCCGTCTTGTTATTGGATCCATACCTGTTGTCTGCAGATCAAGAACTTACGTAAGCAGGGCAAGTAGATCAAATTATCAAGGAAGGAGTTCTAATTCCCATACCGGTTCATCTAAGATGACTAACTTTGGATCACCAATAAGGGCTATTGCAACACTTAGGCGACGTTTCATGCCTGCACTGTAATTACCAGCTCTAATTCTGGCTGACTCACCGAGTGTCACCTCCTCTAATGACTTCTTAGCAACCTAAATCTTATGCAGACCAAACAGCCATTCTTGCTTGAGCTTACAACAGAAATAAACGATTGTGACACCGATACTTACTTGAATTCAAACACTTGCAAAGAACAAAGGATGTAAATAACTTATTCAAGTTAATGCAGCACATACCAATTCTATTGAAGCTGGAGGTAGACCTTTAATAGTAGCAAACAGGTGGAGGTGCTCTTCCCCAGACAACGCACTCCAAAGAATATCAAACTTTGAATAGAGACAATATGCAGACAAGTTAAGTCTCATATTTTTAATAGTTGTTGCAAAGCAGCGAAAACTATGTAACTTGTATAATCTTGAAAAACTCAGGTCAGGTGTGTGTGTAGAGAGAGGGAGGTGGGCAGAGCAGGTCACCTGCGGACAAACTCCTATAATTTTTCGAATATTTGCCATGCCAACAGAAGTTCGGGCAGAATGGCCATAAATCAATGCTGTTACCAAAGAAATGTACAATTTTATCATATCCCTATTGACTTCATCCCAGAATTGTTTTGATTTTTTTTTTATCAATGAACCCAAAAATAAAGAAACTATTACCATCTCCTCCAGTCACGGGTGCGAGGCCAGTTAAACAACTGATTGTTGTGGTTTTCCCAGCGCCATTGGGTCCAAGTAGACAAAATAATTGATCCTTGGCAAAGTTCACCTATAAACCCTGGAAGGTATTCAAGACAAATCAACTGTTACCATATTTGAATGAAAGTCAAGAAACAGAGTAGAAAAACTTGATCATGAAATATCCATAGATTAAGCTCAAAGGGACATTCCTCTGAAGCAGCTAACTAATGGCACTGCACAAGTGAAACTAACATCTTCAGAAGAACATCTCACAATAAGAGCTAACTAGGTAAAAATTGAAGGAAGATGCAATAAATGAACCACAAACATTAGATGCTACATAAAAAGAGATGTAAACTATTTCGAAATGGTTCTTTACCTTGACAGCATGGTAAGGTGCAGATTTCTTGCCGCAGCAGCAACAGCAACCTTTTCTGAATCCGGGATATGTCCTTACAAGGCCACGTATCTGAACTGCTATGTTTGGAAGAACGGCGCCTTCTTTTGCTTGTTGTTTTACAATGTTCTCCTCTTCAATGACATCTACATCATCCGGCGTATTACCATCCACTGGTACAGCTGAACTATAATCTCCAACATCTATAGAAGGACAGGGTAAAAGCATCAAGTCATAAGTAGATCCAAAGGGAAGCCCAAGCACAAACTGAATTTCAGACTTGGTCACCTCGTATTTTGTTTCCATCTTTCCCGAGCATGTACCCAGGCATCACAAAGTTAAACACTGGTTTTTTATACCAGATGCAGTTG